>OW971942.1:15815000-17286666 GCA_943193695.1 Acrobasis suavella
ATGTAATTACAACGTCATGGTCTGGTAAAAATAGCGAGGTATATTGTACAAACTTGTAACGACTTCTGTTTATTTATACAACCGCCCTGGCGCATGAAAGTGTTCAGTTTTGAAGGTTACCTATCAGTGGCGTAGCATGACGTGGCGCGTAAGATATTAGGAAAGCCGTAGTACAGAAACTTATTACGTCTTTATACCTGATGGGGTAGACAGGCCTGAGGCCTCCTTAAGGCGTGAAAGCCGTAGCCCGTAGTAGATAATACGAATTATTTCAAGTACATAAGAAGGAACTTATTTTCCAATGTCTTTTAGTCGACTTTGTTTTGATTAACAATAGATTTAAATTGACAATCCTGTTTACAAAGCCCCTAGAAATCGGACAGAAGGAATCTTCCTCTTATGATGACACACTGTTAACAAAGTTCATTATAAAGCAATAACTATTTCTAGATCTACTGATAGAATAACATTTTATTAAAATAGGGCACACAGATTGAGCTAGCCCCAAAGTAAGCTTAAGCTTGTGTAATGGAATACTAACCTAACGATACTATATTTTTTAATAAGTACATATATAGATAAACACTCAAGACCCAGCACAATTTGAAAAAGGCCATTTTCCAACTTGCCTGGCTAGGGATCGAACCCAGAACCTCAGGATTAACGGTCTAGCGTGTTGACCATTACACCACAGAAGTCGTCATATATTATCACAACACAAGAATCTTTACCTCTAGGGATCAGAAGTTAGAGAAGTTCTATCATCTGCTTCCGATGGTGAAAATTTGGGAGTGAATATCTCTTAAGTAGCTATAGTTACCTACTTAGATTAATATAATCCATATCTATCGAAGTAAATTTATAATTACTTAGATAAAATTAAATTGCAAGTATATACGAGTAGAGTAAGATATATCCAAGAAATAAAGTTGATGTGTAAAAGCGTGTTACAGTCTGTTAATGACGATAATAATTATTAAACAAATGTCACGCTACAGAATAATGTTTTTTCCATTTGCTTTGTACCATTTACTTAAGTGTGTGTTGTTCGACAGATGTGCGTACGCATATGGCTAGAGGTGGGCCACGCTTGCGAACCTCGCCGCTCGGCGCTGGGGCGCGCGCTCGCGCTTGACTGGCGGCTGTGGGTGCGCGGCGTCAGCGGCCAGGACATCAGCACCTTCGTCCACAAGGTCGTCTTCTACCTCCATCCTGCCAGCGCTTTTGTTTACCCTAAGAGAGGCAAGTGTTCTTTTGACTACACGAACCTAATTTATACACTTCCTACAATACGAAAAGCAGTTTATGTAAACATTAGACTGTTCTGTTTCGTGTAAAAGCTATAACTGCACGGACAAGACGTCGATCTCAGAATGCTCAGATAATGTAAGTAGTTACCTAATAATAAGTACGTAACGTAAGTTATTGCTGCACTCTCTTACGTGCGTCGTGTCTTTCATCATTAAACACGCTCATTATCGTTATCTCACTTGTTGATAGCCCGTTGCGGTATGTGTTATTTTATCTCGGTATCCACGAGCTATGTTCATTTATTGTTTTTATATTTTAAAAATATAAACGGTCTTTTACAGTGCGTCAAGAGCCGCCGTACGAAATTCAAGAGTCTGGCAGCGCTTCCATTGACGTGCCAATCCACGTGTACCTGAAGTTCAACAACGAGCCAAAGAAGATCCGCCTGCGCTACAGCCTGGTCATAGAGAACAACACGAGGAGCAGCTCGGAGTCGCGCTGTATCTACTACGACTTCGAGAACCCGCCCGAGCAGCTGTGGCGCGCGCTGATGAAGGGGGGCGGGGAGGTGATCGCGCGCGCCAGGCACGCCACGCGCGCCGACAGACTCGTGGTGCTGTCGGACAGCGGCGACGACCGGCCGCCGCGGGCCATGCGCCCCAAGAGGTACAAGTTTGTGGAACCGGTCTCGTGCAAGCACGGCCCGAAGAGAGCGGCCAAGCCGTACTCGTTGGACGAGCTGTGTTCCAAATGCGGCGAGTCTCTACACGTGGACTTCAGAAAGCATTTGCGCGCAGTGACCATGACGGAGGACGAAATAGCTCGCGTGTCGCAGCTGTACCTGTCCTACAGCCTGTACGAGAAGTCGGTGGACGCGCTGCCGCTGCCGCCGCTGACGGACCCCATCTACCGGCCGCCGGAGCTGCCGGCCGCGCTCCGCGAAGCACTCAAGGGCGTCAAACTCGACGCTGCCGTTTAGTTCTAGTGATGTTACCATGTTCTAGCCACAAGTGATCAGTCCAGTCTTTGTTTAAACTAGTGTTGTGATATTCGACGGTGCCATGAGAGAGACTCTGTTTACTTATAAATAACTATGTTGCATACATTAGAATGTAAGTAGGTATACGTGCCGATATGCCAATCGTTAAACGAGATATTGTTTTATTTATTAAAAAAAAAATTTCTTGTTCATTGGCTACATTTTGCTACAGATATTATATATAAAACCTATGAATAAAATAATTAATTTAAGTACATGGGGTAGTATATTATGCAACGTATAGCATAATTAGATACCTATTAATACAAGTGCTGTGAGAAAGATCTCAAGAAATATTTTTGGTGAAATGTAAATATATGAAACTTATATCACAATATAAGAAGGTATTTAATAATTTTCTATTTTAATAACTTACATTATATCAATGTTTGTCGATTTTAATCGAATAGATAAATTTTACACATCTAGGTAAAATAGGTCCTTATTTTGTTATCTAAGTTCCAATAGGTAGTCAGTTAAGTTTTTCTTTTTTACGTTAAGTTTTTTTAAGTAGACAAATAAAACCATATTCATTCATAATACCCAATAATCTAAGATACCTGTTAATCAATAGTTATTATAATTACCAATATATTTTTCATCCGCTGGGTATATGATACCTAAAATTATGTAATTACGTAAGTTAGAAAAAGAGATAGGTATTTAAATAGTTACAGCGTTTTCCAACGCAGTGCGATCTATCATTGATTTCTCCATTCAGTTCTACATACATATACTTAGTCTCAGCAGAAGGTTGTTAACCATGAATGATAAACATATTATTTTTTATACTTACAAGTATAATATTCTGGCTGAACCGGTTTTCCTTGTTTTTAAAGTGCGCCGGGTTTTATCGTTATATGGAAACACAAAAATATACAATGTCCTTTTTTATTAAGTAAAAATATTTTAAGGGGTGATTCAGTCAAACATTTTGAATATCTTTATCCAATAAATGTACTTATATCGAAATACGAAAAAAAAAATTCCATAGTAACAAAATTACGTGACTACTTTGATTTGTATTCTCATATTTTTTTTGTATTTCAAAATTGTTCAATATAATGGACTGAATCACCCTCTAAAATATTTGTATGTAATAAAAAAGGCATTAAATAACAGTCTGATTGCATTGCAAGCATTTTTAATACTGTGGGTATTTAACTCACCTTATCTATTAAACACAAAACATAAAATTTTGACAAGTTTATCAATTAAAAACTATTGTTTTTAATTGATAAACTTGTCAAAATTTATTTAATTTATTTACCAATCTTTATTAGACTATAATAGGCATAACTAGCTTTTTACTCTTAGGTATATTATATTTCAATGTTTTATTCATTTTAGTAGGTACCCTCACCATTACGTTTACATGCGTTCACTCATAACCATAACCTTATCAGAAAAAAGGCTTTGAAATCGTGGAAAACTAATTAAGTAGTCGAAGGATTTAATAGCTAACTAGTACCTACCTAAGTTATGTGCTTGTTTCTTAGAAATAAGTAGCTAGATGTTGGTATAACTAGGGGGGTTAATACTACTTATACCAGGGGGGTTACCTACTTCAAAAGCGGTACGCAAGAACGACGTTCTGCGTATCCGCGTTTCAGTGTCAAACAACTTTGAGCATTAATGTATGAAAATACAGTCTAATTTGGTTATGGACATAGAAATGGGACGTCACTATCGGACGACGATCGTATTATTTTATGGAATAACCCCCCTGCATCCTTCGTAAATTGATATTATCATATGTTGTATCTCTTGCAAGCACCTAAGTATACTTAAGAGCAGCCTTTCAGTCTTACGCTCGTACGTAATTATGGCATTGTAACTGATCTTTCTTAAAAACTTTTGAACTAACAGATATCTTGTGCAGTATTTCTAGGTTTCTATCGAAATAAAAAATGAATATTTGGTAAAACAAGTTCAGTATACGCCTCCAAAAATCTGTTTTTTTTGCAAAAATTTTACCTGAACTTCGACCGTTCATAAAGTACTCATAAATTTTAAAAACAAAAAAATGTCTCGATAAAAACCTCGCAAATGTAATGAAAATTTTGAATAAAAAACATTTTATTTCACAAACTTGTAAGGCTTACTGACAAAAACGTATATCCTGGAACAAGTTTTATGAAATTTCCGCACCCTATGAATAGTTAATATTCGTTCAATGGATAGTTAATAATAATAATAGGTACTAATTTCATTCAATACATTGCAAACCGTGCCCTAAGGCGCTATCTCTTTCTTTTCGGTTTGCTTTTTTTTCTAGCATTGCCCTGGATGAAAAAACAAGCTTTTCGAACTATGCTCGCGACGTGACGACAGAGCCGTCGGGAAGGGCCGCCTTAAGACCACGACTCCACAATGTTGGAAGCGGGGAGGGGAGGCTTTTGCACAACAATGGGACCTTTATAGCTAACAAAAAATAAGTAAATCTATACTCCATTTGTTTAGGTATTTGTTGGAATATCTGATCGGTTTGGGCTAAATTAAAATACTATTTAACTGGTAAGTATGAAATTATATTTTTTTAACTTTTATTTGGAACTCTTGGAAGTAATACATGTCTGATTCTTATCACAATGCAAGAGAGAAGAGAGATGACATAAGAGTTAAAACAATATAATTTCATATGTTATGTTATGTTATGTAATACTTTATTGTACACCAAAAAATATAACAATAATCAAAAAAGAAATACACACAGAAAAGACATTTAAATGTACAACGGGCGGTCTTATCGCTAAAAGCGATTTCTTCCAGACAACCGATGGATGGAGAGAATACAATGAAACGTTAGCAGACGGGGTGTACACGACCAAAATACAAAACTTACAATACCAAGTACATATATAAAGATAAAAATACATACGTACAGATATATACATACAAGTAAATAAATACATATTTTATAAATTGTATACATATTATACACATTATATAATACATTTCATACTTACCATTAAATAGTATTTTAATTTAGCCCAAACCGAACAGATATTCCAACAGTATTTTAATAAAGGTAAGCAATCATGACACGTCTTTTTATATATATATTTTTACTAGCCTTTCAGGTGCCATAGTTGAGCAAACGCCAATATATACACTTATAAATCAATAGGTTTGCAAACTCCTCCTCCCCCTTCAGTCGTCTGTTCACTGCTGAGCGTGGTAATGTGCCAGACCTAACTTTTTTACGATCTTTCTCCACTTGTTCCAGTCTTTTGCCTGCGCTTATGCCTTGGAGATCTTGGTGTTTAGGTGTTATTTTAATTGGTCAGACCGTCGTATGGGGCTACGACCCCTTTATCTTTTTCCTTCCATTCTAACGGTCACTATTAGATACCTACACATATTAATTAATTTATAAATTACAAATTACATACATATTAAATTTTTTAAGAGTAAAAATATTAATTTGTAAATTGTGTATTCTCGAACGACATATCAAGATTGTTTACATTTATTTAAATACCTAACCAAATGAAGTATATGAGCGTTAAAATGTCTATTCACGACATTTTATCTTGATATAACTTCCGTAATATAATATCCGTATAAAATAATTTGATACTCGTCTAAGAGGTTTAGACTCTAGCTAGATAAATACACTTTCACATGTATATTTTACAGGTTTTAGAAGTAACTACCTAGGTATTGTTAGATAAAACAGATCGTGATATACGGAGAATTTCAAAAGTAAAATATTTTGAGGCACCTTTAAATCGCCAGAATGTTAAGTAAATACTTATCATTTATTACATTGACGTGTTCCTTATAATTGGATTCTTACCTATCCCACGTTGCCTAATACCCTTTGTTTTCTTCATAATTTTTTTATCTCAAACAATTTTCGCCACGCGTATGTAGTAGACATTGTGTAGTATGGATCAAATACCTAGTTACGTACGGTACGCCTCAAAAATGGAGTCTCAATTTTTCATACATTTAGTATCAGAAAATGGGACTCCATTTCTGAGGCCTACCGTACATACAAACTAATCAAGTTTTAATCCTTTACGTGGTAGACAGAGCTTATTGTACGATATGTAAAAAGAACCGGCTAAGTGCGAGTCGGAATCGCGCACGAAGGGTTTCGCATCATTATCTTTAAAAAATCACGTATTTTGTGGGGCTCCCATACAACGTGATTTTTTTATTCCTTAAATAATAATTTTATTTTAGTTTAAAGTATTAAAGTGAATATTCTGTGAATATTTCAAGCGTTTTAACTGTTGCCGTTATTAATATCGAGCAAAAAATCATGTTTGTTATAAAGAGAGCCCCCTTTAAATATTTATTTTATTTGGTTTTTAGTAATTGTTGTTATAGCGGCAACAAAAATACGTCATCTGTGAAAATTTCTAGAAATACGTCAATTGTCTAGCTATCACGGTTCATGAGATACAGCCTGGTGACAGACAGACAAACGGACGGACAGCGAAGTCTAAGTAATAGGGTTATACCCTTTTTTACCCTTTGAGTACGGAACCCTAAAAACCCTGTCCGACCCGTGAAGGTCATTTTGGGTAGTTTGTTCGGTTTCTCCCATCCCTGAAATCGTAAAAAAAACCTGCAGCTCCATACATTTTGGAACGCTAGGTAGACATTTAATGTTGTATGAAGCTGCAGACTTCTTTTGCAATTTTAGGAATGGGAGAAAAGAAACCGATAGATTAGAACGTACACAAGCTACCCAACATTACCTTCACTTTCTTTGTATGTGGTTAGTCCCAAAGATCATGATTATGATATATGTTGGTATGCCATCTCATAAAATAAATTAAAAAAACACTAAATTAATATCATCCTGTTATATTGCTTATTTAATGTAAATAATTAGGTACCTACCTAAGTATAGGTACCTAGTACCTATCTAATTTTAACAGAATAATTTGTGTATCTACTATTGTACTTAGATCTATCACCGGCTAACAGGGTATTTAGATCTTAATACCTACACACCTAAATTAATAATATTATTAAATTTTTGCTCATGTAAGTATGATTAAGCGTTATAAAAGTAGGTATCTCAAGCTCAAAGCTTAGCTTTGTTTGTTTTACCACCACACCACACATTGTTATTGGTTAATAAAAAGATTTATTTACTTACAATGCCTTTCTAATACATAACCTATATAAGGTACCTACACAGTCCAAAGGGAGATAAGGGTAAAGAAAGCACTCTTTAAAACGTGGCAAGCGTCCGAATCTCCTGAAGACCACGACGCATAAAGGGTTGCAAAATGGGTCACTAAGAAAGCCGTTCAGGGGTAACCACGTCCAGCCATTGTACGATAAGTTGGAGTTGCCTGAGGGACAAAAGCTTATTAAGCTTAAGCTATTTCAGGGTCAAGGTGGCACAGGATATCTCAAGGTGCCACTGTGTTAAAGACCCTAACGGCAACTCCGGATCCGTCCGACCCTAACGGACTCAGTTAGTACATTTCAAAAATATATACATCACTAGCTGTTTCTCCCTCCTGTGCTTGCATTCAATGGATAAACGTACTCTTCAGTAAGAATCTTAACGTAGTCGGTTTTAGTTTTTAAAACTATATCTTGTTATATTTAAATAAAATCTTACTTAAAATGTTTGTTTTTTAATAACTTATTTCATTAAAATTATTTGTCGTTCTATAAATTACATTGTCTTTACATGTTAAATGTACTCGTAGTTTCGACCGACAATCCCAGGATTACTCAGAATTACTTGAGTGATTACAATGACATACGAGAGTATACTTATGCGTATGATGACAGTAAAGCGATAGAATATGCTTATTATTAATTAAAATAAAGTGATATGGCATCCATTTTCTTTTCTCTCTATCTCTGAGAAATTGAGAATATAATAGGTACTAATATAAAAGTTAGTTAGCAGTTTTATCAAACAATATAAAATAAATGCACAAAAACTAAATATTAGTACTTAAATTTTTTTTTTCAAGCATTCTTTTGTCGGCGAGCCTGACATTTGTGTGAAGACCCTGGCATTTTGTGCGAAAACCTCGCGCTGAAGGAGAGATGGCGCTCGTATTTTCACGAGCTGCTGAAGAGCTAAACCAGCATCATAAAGAGGTGCAGCCACCGGACCTCCCTCCAAATTAAGGACTAGTGCCACCAATAACGCCTGTGGCAATCCACTTAGCTCTTCGCTGCATGAAGGGCCGGAAAGCTGTCTTTAAAGGCTATGGGTACCCACGGTAAAATGTCCCCAACATTTTAACAAACCTTTTTAACCGCATATTCTTCACCGGTTAAATCCCTGAGTTCCCTGACTATTGGAGGCTAAGTATTGTTACTCCAATCTTTAACGTAAAGGGATCGGTGCAAAAGTGCAGCAATTACCGCGGTATAAAGGTCATGTCCATGCAGCACCATGAAGCTCTTCGAGAGGATATAGTCATTTGGATCCGACAGGAGAGTGCAATCTCGAAGTGTGAATATGGATTTTGCCCCGACCTAGGCACTACGGACCCTATCTTTGCCTTAAGAGTCAACATGGAGAAATATAGGGCAAAGAATACGCCTCTCTATTTCTAGTTTTTGAATACGGAGAAGACCTTTGACTTTATTCCCTAAGAGATGATCTGGTGGGGGGGCAATGAGGTCCAAAGGGGTGCAAAGATTTATATTGACATAATCCGCGATATGTACCACGAAACTAGTGCGACGCGCAAATGCGTGGGGGGAATCGCTTAAAAACGGTGGTCTAAAGCTAAATGCGGCGAAGTCTGAATACATGGCTTGCAATGCTACAGATCCCCCACCCGTACGCATAGGCGAAGACTTGGTCAAGCGTACGGACCAGTTTAAATACTTGAGATCTGTACTTCACGCGTCTGGAGACATCGATGCTAACGTCAAAGCCCATATATCTGCCGCATGGCCAAAGTGGCGGGAGGTGACTGCTCGACTGGTGTCTTTTTTAACCCCAAAATGCCGGTTAGTTTGAGGGGGCAGGTCTACAAATCCATCATTAGACCTGTCCTTTAATATGGAAGTGAAGCGTGGCCTTTGCTTGAGCGGCACAAGCAGGAACGGTGTGTCACGGAGTTGCAAATGTTGTGCTGGATATTCCGAGAGATCGTATAAGAAACACTCGCGGCAGACTTCATCGTGACATAGCAGACGAACTGCAAGAGAGTCGCCTACGCTGGTACGGTCACGTCTTGCAGAAGCCGGCAAGTTACGTAGGAAACAAATGTATAGCCTAGACATGCCGTTTTCGCCGGAAGCGGGGCCCGGCAGGCGTGGTAGACCCAAGAAGTGCTGGCTTGATGTCGTTAAAGATCATATGCGTGCTAATCGTTTTTCCCGGGCTTCTCAGCTTTACAGCTGAGGATGCACCTGGGAATACGCTGAGATGAAAGAGAGAGAGAGAGAGAGAAAAATGAGAGAAAATTTTAGGTCTATGATCTAAAATCATTTAATACAGGATAAGTTACGCAGACAAATCTTCTTACAAATCTGTCTGCCGCTTTTGGTGCGGGGGTAAGCTACTACTACATCTAAAAAATCACACATTCACAAAAATAATTTGTGTCGCTGTAAACGCACACTTACAAAAAAATCAAACACTAGCTTATTATCTGCACGCATGTAAAAACTCACACTGAAATTAATGTGTTAATAAATACACATAATACACTCTTGGCAAGAAAGAGAGACTAGGTATATTCAAATCTGATGCACAGGGAATAAAGACGAAGGTTTAAAATCAAAAATACAAGTCTCGCAGGGAGTGCGTTAGTCTCGTGTTCCTACTTCATCAACTAAACATTTTTCAAATTTGAACCTAATTACCGAATCTTAAGAATGTAATTGGTATCAGTCCCGGATCTACAGGGGGGCAAACCAGGGCACCAGCCCCGGGCGTCAGTTTCAGGGGGCGTCAAAATCGTCAAATATTTAGGGCAGAAGAGGTGCCTCGGGTGCCCTTGGATATGGGGCGGCATATTTAGATTTGTGGCCTGCACTGCCACTCTTTTGTACCTGTATTTTGTATGTACATATATTCTATCTATATGAATAAGTTGTAAATTTTGTATATTTTCATTAATTGCAACGTACAAGCGGACATACATTTTTTTACATGTATATAAATATACATATTGTCATTTATGAAAGACCGCTGCGCGCATGCGTGGCCATCAACCGTTTTTATGAAGAAGGTGTCGCCACGCCTGACGTGCGGCGGCTAGTTGAGTTACTATTTTTTGCTCTAGATTTTTGTTTTTCTTTTTCCTGTGATAAATAAATTTTAATAAGGAATTGTAAATATGTTTTGAGAGCATCGCTAATTCAAAACTCCGATTACATCGTTCACCTTCTGTATATATAAGATTTAGTCTTCAGATTTAGTCTAAAATATGTCGTAAAGAGTAGACTCCTATCCTATTTGCGGATATATTCATATTCTGCGTAGCTTCCCGAACGCTGCCCAGCCGAGTTGGATTCGTCGACTGAAGCACGGCTCACGTTTCGACCGAATCAAAGGCTTTTTCATAGTCCACGAACGAACCCTAAGCATAACGGACGGTTATACTCCCTCGTCCCTGCCGCAGCGTGTGAATGTGGTCCGTGGTACTAGAGCCTTTACGGAAACCGGCTTGTTCGGGGGGCTGGAAGGCATCAAACCTGTTTGCGAGACGACGATTTGTGATGACTACTGATGACCCTCGTAAAACAACTTGTATACATGACTTAGAAGCGTGATAGGCCTATAGTTCTTCAGTGTATCTCCCTTTTTAAGGAACAGGACCACCATGCGCCTGTTCCCCGCTTCTGGCGTTACGCCCTCGAGCAGAAGAGAATTAAAGAGCCTCTGAAGGACTTTCAGTACCGGCGTTCCGCCCGCTTTCAGAAGCTGTGCTGTAATTCCATACTCGCCCGGCGCCTTGTTGTTTTTGAGCTGTTTGAGCATCATAATCTCGTACAGGCTGATATCCAGGATATCTTTGGTATAGTGTCGGGTCAGCTTGGCTCTTGGGTCTTTAGCCATTTGTCCGCTGGGTTGCGAAACGGAAGTATACTTCATCAATCGGCTTTGCCCAACCGACATAGCTCTTGCGTACACTTTGGAGCCTTTGTTCTGCTCCATCGTCTCCTTAATACATTTAGTATTAAAAGAGTGGATGTCGTGTCGCAAGGACTTTTGTATACGCGTCTGTTGAGCTGCCGATATGATTTAGCATCATCGAAGTCTGCAGCGGCCTTGATCGTCGTTCTGCCAGAAAATCGCCTAGGGTCTGAGCCAGTGACCTTCCATACACAGTATTGTGTATGGAAGGTCATTGGTCTGAGCAGAGATTTTTTGAGGGTTTCGTTTGGGGTGGGACCTAAACATCTTCGATCTCACGGCTCACCGCTTCGCTTGGACAGCTTCTACAAATCCTTGGTTTATCTCGTCCACTGTAACGCAATCCTGAAGGCCTTCGAAGCGAATTCACAGTTCAAGCTGGAAGCCTTCGGAGTTTTCAATTTGGACCTGCGACGATCGGAGCGTCGACTTCATCAGCCGCGACCTTTCGACTTTGAGATTCACAATGCCCCTTACTACTTACTATTCGGTGATCGCTCCCGGTTTTAATCCGATTGATTACTAAGTCAAGACATCGTTGAATATTCGTTTCTTCGTCGTTAGGATGAAGTCGATTTCGTTCTTAACGGGGGGTGGTTAATATTTTTCGTAATCGATACTAATAGATATTCCATCGATTTTTCAGAAATTACATTTAATTTAAATAGAAAACAATGATAATAAAAAAAAGAAATTACAAATATAAGGTTATGCCACCTTTTAGAAGATTAAATATGTTTGACCTATTTTAACACAAAAAATTGCATAACATGGCATTTTTAACGAAGCACTTTTAGACGTCTTTTCGATGCTACTCGTATACCAATTCACGTAATGATCATAATCGATTACGCAACTAGTTTTTATGAACGTATTAGATTTTTGATTTTATACTTTGGCAGAGTACGCACAGGTAGGCTTACCCTGTATTAATAGAAGTACAACTGGATGCTCCTTCCTACCACGGAACACAGAAATAGGTGGAAGTACCAAGTGGGCGTGGCGCGCGTGTCATAATCCAGTAAAACTACACAAGATCGACCGACTCCGTACATCAGTCGTATTCTAGCTACGTGTTAAGATCGTTTTGTCCGCCCGACCAACATTTTTTTCGCTAAATATGCTGTGTTGTACGTGGGGCGCACTATAAGTTTCCGGAATGAATATGAAAAAATACTATGAAAGGTACAAAATTAATTTATTGTTTTTCAAAATAATCTCCCTTGGCGTCTATGCACTTTTTCATTCGATGAAACCAGTTTTGAAAACTTTTGTGCCACTCCTCTGTGGTGACCTCTGAAACGTGTTTTTCATACTCCTCGACAGCCTCTTCTGGTGATGAAAATCGTTGACCGCGTAATTGGTTCTTAATTTTTGGGAACAGAAAAAAGTCACAAGGTGCCAGGTCGGGACTGTATGCAGGATGACTCATGAGTTCTACATTTTTCGCCTTCAAAAAGTCGTTTGTCTGTCTGGCCGTGTGAGAACTAGCATTGTCGTGGTGCAGGATGATACGGCGTTTACGGTTATTTTTACGGAGTTCGTCAATAACTTCCGGCAAACAAATGGTCGTGTACCAGTCACTATTCACTGTACGACGATTCTCTAAAGCAACAGTAGCCACGTGTCCAGTTTTATTAAAAAAAGAAGCAATCATCCGCTTAGATGCACTTTTCACGCGCGCCACTTTGGTTGGTTTCGGCTCATGTTGAAAGACCCATACGCTCGATTACTGCTTTGTTTTGGGATCGTAGCAATAAATCCATGTTTCGTCACCTGTTACTATGTCCCACACCAAATTTGACGCACCTTCGTTGAATCTGGTAAGCATGGCACTGCACCAAGTGACGCGGTCCGTTTTTTGAGCCTCGGTCAAGTTGTGTGGGATCCACCGCGAGCACAGCTTTCTCACACCCAAATGTTTGTGTAGGATTAATTGTATTTGACTCATGCCTATTTCTAAGGATGCGCGAATTTCATGGTAGGTCACATGCCTGTCTGTTCCAATCATACGGCGCACAGCATCGATGTTTTTGTTGGTCACAGCGGTGGACGGCCGACCATCGCGAGATTCGTCACTGAGATTGATTCGACCACGCTTGAATTCTGCAAACCAGCTATAAACAGTTGTCTTGCATGGTGCTTCATTGCCAAAAGCTGTTTCAAGCCGAGCGATGCTCTGTTGAGCTGTCAAATTACACTTAAAATCGTAGAAAATCATACTACGAAAATTTTCCCGAGTTAAATCCATGTTGATGCAGACACACAATTGGACCCCCCCCATGGGTTCCCGGTTTGTCGTACCGGGGGGGCTCAGTACCCGTGGTAGCCTCGAGCCACGGGGAAGCTAAGAGGAACCCGCGAGGGGGCGCTCCTGCTGTCGTCAACCAGCAGTGAGCGCCCACATTGGGGCGGCGGGGGAGTGGGAAGATCTCCCCACACCCGGGGAGGGGCGCTCCCGCGGGCTCGGCTTCGGCCTTGAGCCTGTAGGGATGCGCCCAATGGGGCGGCGGGGGAGTGGGAAGTTCTCCCCCCACCCGGGGTGGGGCCGCCGGGAGGGGAATGTTTCATTGCCCTCCCGGCGCTTCAGGCGGGGCCACACCGCCGTGGCTGTGGTTGGAGATCGGTCGCGGAGGAGGAGGAGTGTCGGTGTTACGTTGCCGCTCTCCCTATCCTCCGCGACCGAGCGGTGCCGCACCGCGTTTGCGGCGAGAGGTAAGCGGCGGAGCCTTTATCTTCTCCGCCGCTGGGAGCCGGTTTATCTGGCTCCCATGGGTCCACAGGCGGTGGACTGCGTGGGAGTTTGCCGCCTCTCAATTGGGCCGAGGAGGTATGGCGCGTCCGTGAGTTCCGGACGCGCCGACTTGGTGAGTGGGGGGGCGCTGTGACGCCCCCGAGGAGGGGTCGCTTTGGCGGCCAGCCGCGCCGGGGTTCGCGGATGTATTTCCGTTCCCGTGTCCCCGGCAAAAGCGGTTGAGATGGAACTCCGGAGGTTTTTTAGTGGGTAGGCACGTCGATCTGGCGTGGAGTCCCACATAACCCGACAGCCTTCCCCGCAGGCTGACGGGTATCCGTAACAGGGATCTTTCCTCCGTAAAAAAAAAAAAAAAAAAGACACACAATTTTTTAAATGGCGCCACAAGGTAAAAACAAAAGACAGTCAGATGAAACAAACTGCATTCTACAGCCAAAGCGTTCTATTTTCAAATGTTGCAATAAATTTTTAAATATTGTTTATGTAAGTGGCCAGTTCCGGAAACTTATAGTGCGCCCTATGTAGTGTTTTAGTATGAAAAAATAGCAGTAAGAACAAAAATAAAAGCAATGCAGGTGTTTTTTTCCATCAGTATGTACGATAAGGGCCGGAACAGACAAGGCGCAAGTAGCGCCGCGTAACAGCTAGTGATGGGCGGTGCATAATTACTAAATCAACCCATTTGAATATTTACTCAGTAGATTGAGTAAATATCCGTATTTATCCATTTGGTGACTTGACTGATTTATATGAGTTGCGACTCATATTTATGTTTATATTCATTATTTCATGTTTTCATGAAAATTTTTATACTTAAATTCTATAATACTTAAATAAGTTTATATTTGTAATTCTTGTCGGAAAGTGTGTGCATACGCTATAATATGCTTAAAATGTAGCTAAACGTCAAATGCGACGCTAAAATATATGAAAATACCATACTAATCATACACTGAAAGTAGGATTCTTTGACTTATTATCATTTTTTGCTGGGAGGTGTGCAAAGACGTAATTATATGTTAAAATAAGTAAAGAGACATCAAATGCGATGTCAATATATGAGCACGCTCTATTTATTAAATCTAGTGAGTAAATACTCAAATGGGTAGATTGAGTACTATCCACTACCCATCTCTAGCTGTTACGCGACGCAACTTGCGCCCCGTTTGTTCCGGCAAATTAAAATCATTCTGGTACGATAATATTAACAAGGTAGTTCTAGAAAGTTCATACCCGTAAGTTGTCGCTACTCGATTAGTGATGTACAGATTTTGCTATTCGATTAGTGATGTACAAATTTTATCGATGAAATCTCGCTACTCGATTGGTGATGTAGTCGAGTCGGATGCGGATTTTGTAGATAAAATAAATCAAAATTTCAGGTATAATTTAATAGAATAACGCAACGATTTTAAGTTGTATATAGACTTATTATAAACATATACATTTTCTAGTAATTTTATTGTAAAAAAAATAATATTAGTCTAACCTTTCGAAATATTTTTAGACCCAAATGTAAAAGAAAAGTAGATGGATGCAACGGGTAGGGTTAACTGGATGCCAACTAAATCAAGCACCATATGTTCGGAGCGTTTTGAAGAAAATAATTTACTTATATCTAATTTACCTATATATAATAAATAATAATATAATTTTCTTATAAAGGTTTTCCTTTATGTCAATTATTATTATAATATTTAAATTAATATTTGTCAAACCTATGTCCTTTTCCGGGACTCTTAAACTATATACCTACATATTCAATTTCAATTAAATTGGTTAAGTAGTTGAAGCGTGAAGAAGTAACAGACAGACGGATTTACTTGAATATCACTTTAATACTAGTAATGGATCTACAAAGTTGACACAATTCTCTGTATTTTAAGCTCACCATGCTGGTTTGGGTGAAAGGGACAATAAATACAATGTACCAACTTCCCGCTTTCCCGCGCAGATTGTAAAAGCCGATCGAGAGAATGGGCAAAATGGCAGAAGAGAAATTCCTCTGCCATTTCGACCATGCGGGTAGCAACCCATCACTATTTTGATTCCCTTTCCCACTTTCTCACCCGCCGCGCCGTCACGCTAAAAGTAGCCTTTGGATCTTGCGGCCCTGGGCGATTTTAGCTTAATACCGCAAGACTCAAAATGCTCTGTATGTTTCATTCTAATTGGGATTTAGATCGCTACAGGAACACACGTATTTTTCATGTTCTCTAAATAATAGATCTTTAATTATTTAAGATTGGCTTCGCCCACGATTTAATCTGCATAGCCATACTAATATTATAAATAAGAAAGTTACGCAGACGAAGTCGCGAGTGAAAGTTAGTGTTAAATAAAGATAAGAAAATTCGAAAAAAAATGCCTTTGCGTCGAATGATATCGATACTGCAAATCAATATTAAATAATAAATGGACTTCACTATTCGAGAAGCGCACCTGTCGGCAAGTAGCAGAATTATTTCGTAGCTTGGGATTCAAGTGATAAAAACATTTTGCTTCCTGACGATAGCTGGCGCAATTATCAGACTTTTTAATTTGAGTTAGACAGTAAATAGCAAAACGTCGTAAGTACTTTTTGAACCGCAGCAGAATAAACCTTATGCTTGAGACTTAATGTCGTTTTTAAAATGTAGTGTCTATTGACTTAGCCCAATATTGAAATAAATATATTCGACCAATCAAACGAATTTTTCGTATGTGTGCAATATGTGATTATTGGTTTATTTGTGTGAGTTTGGCGACGCTGATTTCTTAACTAATTTAGGCCCAAGGCACTTCCACCTATTTTTCTGTTCCGTGCCTTCCTACACTATTTTACAAGACGTCAATCATTCATTTGGTTCAATAATTGTATATTCTGAATCTTTGATTTGGTTGTATTCTCTGGATTCTCATGCTTCGTCAATGAAATTAAGGAAAGTGTCAACGTTACTATGACATTTGTTTTTGACATTGACATTGGAATCCCAGTCTCAATTTGGGTTTGGTCCCATTAAAAATACAATTAACCTTGTTCAAAATAAAACCATTTGTATAAATAATATAAACTAAATTGAATAACTACCTTAATATTGTGGAAAATAAAAAACGTAGATAGATCAACTAACTACATATTTACATAAAGAAATTACACTGTTGTTGGTGGCGTTCCCTAATTTGCAGTCAAGTCTTGGCAACCTCTACCAAAAATGGTTTGTGTGCCCTGTTTTATCATTCCTGTTTTACTGTTTTTGTGGCACAAGTTTATTCAGCCATACGTGTTGCGATTCTGGAACCCGTGGGCTGTGAAAGATGCTGATGGAAACGTCAAGACCGAATTCCCATTCAAATGCGAAGGAGGCGTGTGCGCTTTTGCCCCCAAAAATAAGAAAGACAAAGAAACTTTAGGGCAAGGAGATGCCCAGTCTGAATCAGCTAAGGAAACGACGCATCTAGAAAACAGATTAAAAGCAGACTGAAGCTAATTGTTTACTGGATATTCTATGCAAGCATTCCAAAAAACAGGGAGAACACTGTATTGTGTGTCCTTTGTTATACCTAATGTCCTTTACATAGCACTTAGTATTCATTTAATGTAATAGCTAAATATAATTTACTATTATGTATATTATCATTAAAAATTTTTGAATATTAAATAAAACGGAAATGACTTCATGTTGGATTTATATTGCACTCCATTGTGGATAGGGTGGCCATCGCCTAAAATAAAAAAGCTTGAGTCTGCACTGAATTAGACTAAATAGATTTTACTAGCTTTTATTTACTAACACATTTGTTTCTTGAGGTGTAAAAGTGCCCAGAAAGGTATAATTACTGAATAAACATTTAAATCTTTCATTAAAATTTATAATGGATAAGTTGTTGGTTGTCATGTCTCTTGTGACACGAAAGCCTCTTCCAACTTTTTTTACTCTTATTTTGGCTGTTTGATACCATAATGATCCCACTGGTTTTCTAATGTCGTCTGAACAATGCTTTGTTGTCTCTCTATTGCTTATGCTTTTTTGTCTTAGAATCTAGGAGTCCATCATGTTATTTATTTAGTTCAATTGTTCTGATTAAAAGGCTGGATATTTAGCCCTAAATGCTGGATTTGGATACAGTGGCAGAACCAGATCAAAGTTTTGTGTAGGATAGTTTTGGCGTAGCCTAAAAAAATCATGTTTTGTCAAGACCTAAACTAACCACGGGCCGGACACATTCATGTTTAGTGAGGCCAAATGAGAGTTATCTGCTTTGCCAAAAAGCCTAGCAAAAACAGTACAGTTCAGACATGTCCCGAAAAAGTGATACTAGCATTGCAAGCAATACCTAGTATAAAATATAGTCTCGAAACTATCAACACCGTGAAGAACAGTAACAATATTGATAGGACTATCGATAGTAAAGATAGTTTTTAATTAATACTATCGATAGTTATGCAATGCTAATATGTACTTTAGTATTATCTGTTTGTGACATCACATCTGCCAATATATAAACTTTTATCCATCAAAGAATAAATTAACCTCCCATATGCCGTTGCATAGATCTATGCGAGAATGCATTGTTTAACTATTGTGGCTGATATTGTGGCATACAAGGGGTTTAACATTTTGAGAAACCCCTGACTTTGCTATTTCTCAATAGGTAATTTTTTTCCATAAATTTTGAAAAGGATATGTATGACAATAGAAAAACAAATGTTATTTGCATACATATTTATTCCTGTATTGAAAGAGAAACAATTTATTATTTAGCCATACATATGACTTTTGTTTCTATGGAGTCAGAAATATTATTCTTAAAATTACATGTCCAGTAAAATCCTTACAATATCTTACACTGAACTTATAAAATAACGAATATGAAGTAGCTGCAATGCAATAGATTTACAAAACACAAAAATAAGTAGATCAAATCACTGGAACAGTAATGTAAGATGAATTTTATTGCAGGTATTCCACATTGTGCTTAAAATTACTTCGACACTGCATTCTTCTCATTCAATGGCAACCTTTCAACAACTTAACCAAAAATAACAAATGTCCATGACACTCCTATAATATGCTTAATTTCTAACATTTCATTTAACGTTCTTCAGTTCAACATCAAACACTAGTGTGGCATTAGGCGGGATAACTGGTGGCGAACCCTTAGCACCATACCTGCAAAAATTGATAAATATTAATATGTACAAATCCTTACTATTAACCTTTTGAGACGCCGCCATTGATAACTAAAGTATTTGAAATTGTACTATTTTTTTTTAGGCTTGTCGTCTGCGTTGGCGTACAAAAGGTTTACATCATGAAACTCAGGTCTAATAGAAACATCTACAGTTAGATATGTATGACCAACACAACAGTCAACATGTTTTTTTTTTAATATTTGCATATTATGTACTAATTGAAGTTATCATTATCATTCATCCAACATTCAAACTGAATTTGCTCAATGTTTACACATTTGGTGAAATTGGAGCACAAAAACGCTAGAGTAATAAGTTCATGTTAGAACCTTTTTTATTTTTGGTAAATCCTTATATATTATTCATCACTGTGCGGAACATTTGGGCTAATGTAGACTGTAGGGCAACTACATATTTGTTAATATTTCTTTTTTAAGCTATTAAATATGTAAAGTAATGTAAAGAACTTACGCCATAGCAGGCGGGCAGACAATCCTCCTCTTGCCGCCGACCTTCATGCCAGCGATGCCCACGTCCCAGCCCGCGATCACGTCCTTGGCGCCCAGTCGGAACTTGAAGCCCGGGCCCTTCAGGCAGTTGTCGAACATCTTGTTGTTCTGCTTCAGGCGACCCTCATAGTATACCTACAAGGAATGTGTCATACTTCAGAATAGGCAGTTTCATCTTAAAAAGTTTATTTTTTTCTAACCATAAAAGTAGTAATTTGGTGTTTTACTGGGTTAAAAATAAATTATTTTGTACTGAAAGAAAATAAAGTCGCAAAATAATATCACTTGTCTTTGAACATATCCATTTTAGCGTGATATTAGATTTATTATTGCAGAAAAACTGACAATAAGAGCGCTTGTTGACTCCAAGAAACTATGACGTCATCTGCCTGTATTTCATATAAATCCCACAGAAAATGCTTGTTTTGAAAAAAGTATCTGATTTGACTTGTTGAATATGTGTATTCCCGTTGGCCCCATCACTCGTCGTCTCATTAATGGGGCCAGCGGGAAATTAATTAAAATTTGTTCCCGTTGGTCCCATCCGCAATACTAGTCAATGGGGCCAACGGGAATTTAATAAAATAATTAAATTTAATTCCCGTTGGCCAAATAAAGTTGAGTCGAGTTGTGTTAAAAAATCATATTTGTTTCTGTATTTGAATTAAAATCTATTAAATATTCATAAAATATCTTTCATTTTAGTCTTAGACAAACAGCTTTCTTTTCACGGACGCGATATATACGTCCGCGAAAAAGAAAAAGTGGACAACGACACGTGAAATTTTAACTTACCGTTGGCCCCATTGCCTATGTGAACAATGGGGTCAACGGGAAAGGATTTTTTTAACTTACCATTTGGTCCCATAATGGGACGAAAATCATGGGGCCAACGGAAATACACAGTTGGATAATAGCAGATTAAGCAAACACCACTGCATAGAAAGTAGCAGTGAAAGAGACAGTTGATATAAAATCTCCCTTCAAGTAGGATGATGACCAAACAAAAAAATGATCACTTGGACATAAAATCAGCATGTGAACATACCGTAACGAATTTGCCGGGTTTGGCTGGGGGTCCTGAGCCGACTTTGGTATCCTCGATGGAAACTCCGCCACTGAGGGACTTCTTTTCCTTCTTTTCAGCTGAGCCTTCTTCTTTCTTAGCTTCAGGCTTTTTCTTATCAGCTTTTTGTTGCTGGCCATCTGCCTTATCTTTCTGTGAACATAAATTGTATTTTTAATGTTAAACTTCAAAGATTTTGTGAGAATTAAAATAAGAATTTATAGACAGCAACAATATGTCACATGTCTCTGCTCCAGAGTCCCATTTTATCTTTTAAGTGCACATTATTCCCCTTCGGCACTCGCACAGCACTTAGCTTAATACTACACATTTAATTTTTTTTCTTAAGTTTTTATCTGATTTTTACTGGTCCACTCTCAGACCAAAGATCAAGGTCCACAGCTGGAGTAAAGGCCTCTTCTTATAATGTGGAGGATAGATACTTTTTACTTTTTGTAACTAACCTTGACTTTGTCAACACCATTGACTTGGGGCTGCGCCTTGGCTTGCTCACGGAGCTTCTTCTTGAGTCTCTTCTTCTGTGACTTGGTCAGCTTGGACATGTCAACCTTCTCCTCCTTAATCAAGACAAGTTCATTTGGAAAATCAAATTAAAAAACCCGCGACCGAAAATGTCAAGAACGCCATCAAGTGAGAAATAGCAGAACTACTAACTAGTTCCGCTATTATAGCGCCATCTATATTTTTTTAAGGAAAGCCCTGACTTTCAAGCTGTAACCCTCAATAACTTTTAAGGAAGAATTCCTCAAACATAGCTAAGAACCACCATAAGGGAACTTTCTTGCACGTAAAAAGAACCGCATCTAAATCAGTCCATCCGTTCAAGCGCTACGATGCCACTGACAGACAGACATTAGCGTCAAATTTATAACACCATTCATTTTTGTCGGGGGTTAATAAAAAGGTTTTGATTGAGAAACTAGGTAAGCTTTTTACGTATGGTACAATAAATTACATAGAAGCCTATCGAAAAAAAAAATACACTTTCAACATATTTTGTTTTGCATAAGTAGGTAACTGGATGAAAAAAAAATAGTACCTTGCTGGTGTCCAGAGTGGTATCTGCCGCAGACGTCTCCGTCTCATCATCATCTTCCTCATCCTCTGCCTCTTCTTCCTCGGCTTCTTCGTCGTCTGACTCTTCTTCATCACTGAAAAACACACCACCAAATAAAGTTTTAATGTCAATAACATTCATAACATAACATTAAAAGAAAAAACTTAGAATGTACTTGCTGCATATTTTTCCGCGCAGATCGTAAAAGCCGATCGATTAAACGGCTATAAATAAATATATAGGAACAAATTACACAGATTGAGCTAGCCCCAAAGTAAGCTTAAGAATCCGTTACCCTAGACTTTTCCATACAAACGTAGTCTACGTTTTATTTTGAAAGACATGCAATTATCTAGGGTTATAATTGGTTTCCGACATTAAAATTATGAACTGGAAAGAAATTATATGGGTGTAGAAGTTTTCCATACTGCCATATGTATAATATAATATACTATATTCTGTTTAAGTTCATAATTTTACTGTAGGAAACCAATAATAACCAATAAAGACGTAATTACCAAAGACTTTCTAATTTGCAACAAATACAAGAAAACAAAAAAATGCTAATATCTTCGTAAATAATACGCCAAAATTAAATTTAATATTTTATATAATTCTTTAATAATAATAAAAAAGTTGGGGTGTCTGAGGTTTTGCGCTTATTCATTAAGGGGCTACCTGAATTTTCCGGGGTCCAGTGCTGCCCCCATTTGAAATAAATCTATAGAAAGGAAATGGAGATTAAATTTAAAATTTTGTCTTGATCAGAGCCTGGATAACCCTTCAAACTATTGTTTACAGTTTAAAGTGAGAACGTGAAGCTTTTCTACGTACAATTGCGAAAAACGGCCACTTTTGGCGTATGTGCGTAGAAAAGCTTCACGTTCTCACTTTAAACTGTAAACAGTAGTTCATAAAATAGATTAAAGGGTTATCTAGAGCCTGGTCAAGACAAAATTTTAAATTATATCTCTGTTTCATTTCAAATGATTTAATTCAAATGGACCCCGAAAAATTCAGGTAGCCCCTTAACACGTCGTAGATATTAGATTAACATCCAAGACCCAGGAAAATTTTAAAAAGGCCCTGTTTCAATCTGACGCGTCTGGGCATCGAACCCAGAAACTCCGGATGAGAATCTGAAACATAGTAATAGGCGACGCGGCTAGCCACTCATCATTATTTGTATTCTCTTTTTGGACGGACATCATTATTTGTATTTTCTTTTGGACGTCAAATCCGGTCTTTGGGTCTTACCAGCCCTAAGCGCTGTCTACTCCATTAGAGATAAAGACAATAGTGACAGTGTAAATTTAATTCACCATCATGCTAATGTGGCCTTTAGGGTTCCAAGACCTAAAGGCCACATCATGTGATAGTGTATAGTAAAATTTGTTAACTTTATGGCGTATTTTTATTTAAGTGGTTATGGTGCCAGGCTGTCACACCTGAGGTTGCAGGTTCGATCCCCGGTCAGGTCGAGATAGAAAATAATCTTATTCAGACTGACCTGGGTCTTGTATCCTTGAGTTAGTATCCCATAACAGTAGAAGAGTTTTCATATCTTCTCCTTGGTTTTTCTCTTTTAGTAAACTTTGAAAGGCTGACAATATGTGACAAACAAACCAATGGAAGACATTGGTTTGTAGTCTGCTGATATTTTACCTATTTATTTCTTATCTCTCTCTACTCAACTCAATCAGCCTTAAGATTAGTAGAATTAAAGGAAACTTTATTCACCTGTCATCACCTTCACCCGAAGTGTTAACTTTGAAGGACTCATCATTCTCGTCAGTGTCAATGTCCTCCCCGTCGAGGAACTTTCGGAGATGGTCATCGTCGTCGTCGTCGTCCTCCGAGCTATCGGCGGTTGCATTCTTGGCGGGTTTCTTCTCTCGCTAAAATATCATAACAAATCAATGAATCTGACCCTACTGTGATGTTTGACTGCTTTCATGGTGCAGTGGTCAAGGCATTTGCCTTGTGACCCGAAGGTCATGGGTTCAAATCCCACTGGGAAGCATACTTTGTTAATAGTTGTTTCCAGTCTGGTTAGGATATTGCAGGCTTGAATCACCTGATTATCCGAAAAGAAAAATGATTCTGTGTTTCAGAAGGCATGTATAAACTGTGGGTCCCAAATGCCATCTTGCGTTTGATCATCAAACTATCCTAGGATTGGATCTGGTTTTTACCCTTTGGGTAGCAGAGGTCAGACTTGTAACCTCGTCAAATCTCCTAGGTTAGGTAGCGGGCTCCGGCTCTGAAGCGTTACTGCTGAGGATGCAACCAGGTAAATACGCTTGGATGTTTGATGTAATAGTCCAAAAAAAAAAGACACTATGTAGGACAATCAAGATGGCATATGGCCAGGTTATCTTTGTACAGTTATTAAAATTACCATAATACCTTTCTAAGGGCCCAGACAAACGAGTGTTATTTTTCAGGTAGTGTTGCAAAAAAGATATTTCTGGAATATGTATGTGCCACGTGGCAACAGCAAACAAGTTGTGAATTTCTATAATTCGCTACTTTCCATAGTCAAATCAGATATTTTTTTCTAAATGTCAAAACAAACATTTTCTATGGGATTTCTATGAAGTATAAGACTTATGATGTCAAAGTTACTTGTGGTCAAATTGTGCTCTTAATATCAGTTTTTCTGCAATAATAAATCTAAAACTACATTGAAAATGGAAATGATCATGACAACTGACATTATTTTGTGACGTTTTATTTTCTTGACAGTACTAGATAAATTATTTTTGACCCAGGAAAGTACCCATTATTCAAAACAAAAACAGACTTCAATAGGTACCAGAGACACTTGAAAAGTCAGAGTAAAGCATTTTTTTCCAGTTATTTTCGATTCAAAACAAAACTACACAACAGATTTTTGATAAAATTTGTATAGGACCACATCGAAAGTATACTTTTTTTTAAAATCCAGATTGGTCCAGGCCTCTTTGAGTAATTAAGGAAACATACTTAAAAAAAAGGAAATTGTGAACCTCCTAATTTTTTTGAAGTATTTTAAAAACAAGCATAAAAATCTTATGCTCATTTGCCTTACATTTCTTTAGGCATTGACGAAAGCACATTGTTTTCTTTACCTTTAAATTGGTCAAAAAGTTTTCAATGCTGACTTGCTAGAAAGTAGAGCAACACACTCGAAGTACTTGACTTGAGCTCCTAAGGCCTCCTGATTACAGTTACAGAGCAGGAGAGTTAACAGTACCAGGAGCAGTTAATTTAGTTTGTTTTGTAGTTACTAAGTAGAATCATATACCTTAGCTTTCTTGGAGGCTGAGACATCATTGCTGTTGTCGAGTTTCCTCTTATTTTTGGCAGGCACGAGGGAGGGAACTTCCTCATCTTCTTCATCGTCTTCCTCATCAGACACTTCCTCTTCAAACTCGGGGTCTAGGTAGCCGGTTAGGTGCACATTGCATTTACCTGTAAAGATATTTCAACATTACAATAAAGATAATTTTAAATCTAATTTTATTGCTGAGACTTCACTTGGTATGACTACATGGGTTAGGAGGCAACTCGCACACCGAAAAATTGGTAGTTTACTGTGTCAGTTTACTGGCACTAGAAACAGTAACAGTTAGTCAAGTTTTATGCATACTAAGAACATTACATTGATTTGGGCCAGCTTCCCATTACCTATTATAGAAGTAGTGAAGTGTCACAATTAAAATTTTATTCAGGCCAGGTTACAATTAAGTACTTAAAAAAAAATTTTACTGGTTCTAGTGCCAGTTTTTGGAAGTGCCAGTTGCCACCTAACCAACTATACTATCCTCATGGAAGACTTCAATAAGGTAGCATTTAACATTTGTGCAACATTGTAGCTCTCCATAAAAAGGAATTTGCTTTAGCCATGTATGCCAGTGCCAGTGGATTGCTCAACCAATCCAAATAGCACATTTTATAATTAAATATGAATAATTAGTACCCATTGTTATTAGTTTAGTACATACAGAATGTCAATACACAAAAATACTGCTAAAGACACAGAACTTTATTCATACTGGAATAAATAGTTGTGAATAGAAAGAGAAGATGCTAGATTTATAATAACAACATAAAATGCTTAACACAGGAAGTCCACAGCTGGGCATAGGCCTCTCCTAAGAATTTCCACAATGATTGGATGCAGTGCAGTGGTATCACTTTTAACTCGCGATCACTCGCGCGGGGTGCTGTCAGCACCCCAGAGAGATATTCAAATTTCGAATTGAGTACCAATTTCTATGTTTATGTAAGTGTGCATCTGTGTAGCTTCAAATTACTATAAAACGCGACGAAAAAACTTGGGAAGGGTAGTGTGACTCTAGCGCTTGTAAAATAAGGTCTGGTTAAAGTTTTAGTGGGGTGCTTACAACACTCCGCGAGTGCTCATGCTACACTCTTAGGCGGTTATAATAAAAGAAAAGTACGTGGTTTTTATAAAAAAAATGTCTTTGTTGATTTAATATCTACTGTATAACATTTAGTGTCAATTTATAAAGATTTTTGTTTACAGTATTTGTTATCAGTTATCACCTACAAAAAAAAACGATGTGTAGTGTGTTCCCATTCTAAAGAAATTAGTAATCTATATGCCAATAACATTATTATATAAGTTAAAATTGTTTTGTTTCAAATAAAGCAGTTATTATTTTTTTAGTTTCTTTGAGGAATCATCTCAATAGTTTGAATAAAACAGGTTATACTTATAAAATTTTATTAAACTGACTTATAAGTTGAATTTTAGAATTAGGTTTTTTTTATATACGTTATATAACACACACTAATAAAATACTTGCTAAATAGCACTCACACCAACCATTTTTCTAAAAATCTAGTTTGAGTTTGTGGGGTGAACACAACTGAAAACCGAGGGATCGAGGGTTAAAATGCAGTCACTAAACAAATGGTTCTTTTTCTATGGAGAAACCATTTGGTGACTGCATTTCAAAAATGGTACTTAAGTCAGGTTACATAGTGCTAAAACATACTAACCATTTGTTAGGAAAGAAATAGAGTCTCCAGTCTTGAAATACAAGTCCAAAGGTACTTGTATGCATTTGTTCCTCTGCAGTGTGCACACAAGGAAGTTTTTGCCGTCCACAACAACCATCACTTGGCAGGGGTCGTTGTCCCCAGTGGATATGTCCATTGCTGCCTGTGATATGTGGAAAGGCTTTTCCACCACCTGCGTGTACCTTTTGTTGGGTTCCATAATGAGTCCTAGACATAAAAATGAAAAATATAAAGTGTTGAAATGTCTTATAGGTATCGGTATAGGTATAAATTAAATAATGCCTTCTGAATACATTTTTGTTACTTAATAAAATGACTTTAAATTCTATGATAGGCTGCTAGTTTAAAATCGCGAACGATATCCCTAGACATTACTTCCGCATTTTGTACAAGAGAAGCAGTCAACACAAAGACAGGAAGTCAGCAGCTCATCTACCTGCGTATCCTAAGCAGACATTTGCCGATGATAAAGAGGAATATAAAAAAAAAGTTCTATGTCTAAAGTCACGACACAAGAGGTAAAAACAGCAATCAGATGCACCTGGCCGTGCATGCTGGACCAATTTCATAGAAACATGTAAATGTGACCAGATGTCGACAATGTGTGAAAAATATGTTGGTAGAACGTAGTTTCGATATTGAAATTTACGTTTACAGCAGTATACATCTAAATATTAGGTTTTTTTAATTTGGTGGTGATCGTAACACGTGGTGGCAGTTGAATATTACCGGCTCCGGAACTTACCCCAAAACATTTTTAGTGTGGTATTCAGGCACTGGGAACTTTTATTTAATAAATGGAAGTTATGGCTTATTGAAGGGTGTCTCAGCGCACTTAATTTAAAGTTAAAATTAATTTACATGCAGTTATTACAGTAATACAAAAGCAATCGCGGCAAAATCAACCACCTCGACCACGAGCTCTCAAGCGGCGAAGAATCATAGATAAAAATCAAAACTGTCATTTGACAGTAAGAGGTCGAGGTTACCATTATTTTTTAAATATATTAATATTTACATTATGTCTCAGGAGTACCATTTTTGAAATGCGGTCACAAATAAATGGTTTTCCTAAGAACTTCGAAACTTCTTGTTACCTAAAAATTTCGAAAATAGCATTGATCATGTCATCCGCCCGTCTCGCACCGCACAATTAATAAGGAATCATATGAAAGGAAGAAAAGCTTTATTTAGCAATCATAACTATTATAAATTACATATATCTACAGCAAAAACAACAACTACGAATTGCTGTAAGGGCTACCTGGGGGTTTATAGTGGCCACTTTGACGAATTGCTCCGAAATCAATTCATCAGCCATATTCCTCGCAGATCTGCTAGAGATTCTCTAAAAATCGTAAAATGGTCACAAAATCTCCCAATTCCTCTTCAATTCAATTCAATGGTGCGATTTTTCAAACGCGGATTCACTAAATAAACGGTTTTTTAATAGAAAAACCATTCGTTTAGGTGACGCCGCGTTTGAAAAATGGCACTTCAAATCGCGATACATATTTGGCGAGAAGGTTGCCGCACGAAATAATTAAAAACCGATACTTTAACGGTTCATATTTTGGTTAATTTTTATACATTATTTAAAGGATTAAAATTGTTTTATATATTCATCTATAATATAGCTCAATTAAGTAAAAAATGCATTTATTTTAGAATTAAACAGATATTTAATAAGTTATGAAGGCCTTAATCCTTATTTTTATAAGTTATGAATACATTTTACTTTCTACCTCAAGTGAAGATTCGCGTAGATGTTTCGTAAAAAGTTACTCGTGACTAACTTTATGTGATTCTCCCATTCGTTGTGACCCATTTTACGAGTTTCCATAGAAAACTAACAAAAAAATGAATTGGGGAAAGTAATGTCGCTCGTGGGACATATATTCATTGCGCTAATGTGGCTATTTTACGATTTTCGATGTAAATCATATCTTTCTCGTCTGGTAAAAAAGTCAAAGTGGTCATTATAAACCCCCAAGTCTTAGGTGTATTGATGTTCTACTCACAGCAACTCAACGGATTGCAGATATAACAGTATTGCAGATACAATGGGTTAAAGAAACGAATAAAGGCTGTAAAAGCCACTATCCAGCCGTAAAATAACTAAAAAAACCATACAAATTGAATTGATAAATTCTTTCTTTTTCTAAAGTCGGTTAAAAATATCCAATCCAGGGTAAAATGAGATCAAGCCTCGGGTACAGAAAAAACCTGACCTGACAACTGGAATACGCGCGATAAATCGCACCAAAATAAGCCTGAAAAGTCGCCGTTGTCGTTGATCGTGACATGCTTCATACATTTCCATACATTTGTTTCAGTCACAACAAGCCGTCGCGCGCGCCATAGGCCGCAGCCTACGCACACGCCAATATTCGTGACCGGGCGGTTACTGCGTAAAAAGACCGCACAAGCAGAGTGCGACGAACAATACATTTCGTTAATGATTCGTCCTCCTCCGTACCTCCGTGGTGACTAGCATGTTGACCACTTGTCAACATGCTAGTCCCCCAATGTTCTTGAACCTACCGATTTTTCGATATCTCTCTAACGATATGGGCTCTGTCCTATCGAACCTAACGAAATACCGAAATGCAACGATTTTTTCACGATTTAAGGGAGTATAATATATATGATTCTTTATTCATTGTGATTTGTGCGGTGCAAGACAGGCTAACGATATGATCAATGCTATTGTCTAAATAGTTAGGTAAAAAGCCCTAAACTGGCAATATCCGCGAACGAAATCACGTGAATTCGTAACATGGCATAGGCATACGCTCACGCGCGCCCACCAGAAGTGCGATTTCTGAAACACGGAGTCACCTAAACAAATGGTTTTCCTATACAAAAATCATATGTTTAGGTGACTCCGCGTTTGAAAAATCGCACCACAGAAGTGCCATTTTTCAAACGCGGAGTCACCTATACGAATGGTTTTTCCATACAAAAAACCGTACGTTTAGTAGTCACTAAACGTACGGTTTTTTCTCCGCTAAACTCCGCGTTTGAAAAATTGCAACACAGCGCCCGCGCACACACACGCGTGTATTCGTGACTGGGCTGTCAGACTTAGCGTTGTATAACTATCGATAGTTTGACTATCGATAGTTGACCTCGAAAAACAGTCACTAATAATGTAGGTATAATAATGTAGGTATATTTTTGATACCTATCCTGGCGTGATATTTTGTAGGAAATGTTATAACAAGTTGATTGGGGTTCGGAGAACTCGTCAATGCGAATATCTTGTTTAAGTCAAAGTCAAAAGTCAAAAATCATTTATTTATTTTTAGATATTTGTATCACTTGGTAATTGATAATTTTCTTTTAATTTTACAATAATTGTTGACACCAGATCATTAAATTTACAAGCTTATTGCCGCTTCCTAAGCGTAAGTGCAGAAGAAGTGGCAACAATCTACACTGCAGCATTTTCTCCAAAACGGCTACTTACAGTTATACTGATATTATAATAAGATATGTGGACTGAGAATACATTTTTTTGCTGATAGGCGTCAAGTGTAACGTTTAAGTATATGAAATCACCATACCTACTAATCCTACATTGAAATTAGGCTTCTTATCATATATTGTATTAGACATATAATCATTTTTTTTTGCTGGGAGGTGTGCAAAGACATTCATGTATTAAAATAAATAAAAAGACATTAATATCAACATTTGAGCATTCATACATAATAGACGTAAAGAGAGATTTATTTTTTTGATTGCTCATTCAAGAGATCAACTGATTTCGGGGTTGATTCCGGAACAAAAGATAAGGTTATAACAAGTTGATGAGTTCTTCGAACCCCGCGTCAACTTATTATAAAATTTCCCAAAAAATAGCATGTCAAGTATTTACCCCAATCTATCCGTTGTGTGGAATCTGTCATGTAATTAAATCTGTATAATTTATATGGATAGTATAGTGATTTAAATATTTATTTATTTATTTATAAAATTCATGAACACAAAATACAAACACAGAAACAAACAAAGTAAGAAATAAGCAGTAGTTATGTACATTGAGTATATAAATATTATTAATTACTGCTTATTTCCTCAGAAATCTCTTCCAGCTCTCTTTGTTATTATTCTTTTAGATATATTCATTTAGGACATTTTTTTCAATAAATATTCCGTTCTTTCCACCTAAACGGGTAGATACGGGCATTTACCCGGTGCGTATCGGATAAATACCCGAACATGGGTAAATACCCGGGTAGATGTCCATCTCTATATATTCATTTACATCTCTGTTCATTTATTTAATTGATATCGATTACCTATTGTCTTTGAATAGTATGAACGAGAAACATTACGAATCAATCTCTCAAAGTATTCGTAAACAGATGAGCTATGAGCTTTATCATCACTTCCTGAAAAAACAAAACCACTACCCACCTGCATATAATGATCGCATACATTGAGTTTCAAACAAATCAAATAACCTAGCCTAGCTGTTGAAGTTTACATAGAAACTCCTTTTTCGAAAGTAAACATATGCATAGACAGTAGGTGTTTTGACGAATAATAAAAAAGAATTATCTGTCGATTGTCTGTCGTGAAGTAAAACAAAATAAACTGTGATTTCGATAAAAATATTCTAAAAATATCCGCGTAACAATTTCTAATTTATATAAAAGTGTGTAATTGTATTATTCCTAACTGCATGCGCTCTGCGATTTAAAGATAGGACTCCAGCCGGTAAGATCTTTAAATTATATCACTAGCAACATTATAACCAAAGACTAGAAGCATTGACATTTTATATTTGTAATCTATTTTCTCCTTCTTTTTGTTGCCTGTCAAAAGTCGAGCATTAGTTGCAATCATGGTAATTCATATTTTTTATCAAATATCCGTGAAAATCTGCGTAATCTTCCTTTGAATTATGTGGTGTAATTCTTCGTGTTATTGCTGTGATTCTGTTTCCCTGAGATTTTCAGTTTATTTACGTGCTAACCTCTCCCGAATCTTCCAGGGTCGTGTCAGAACTAAGACCGTCAAGAAAGCGGCGAAGATTATTATTGAGAAGTATTATACTAAACTCACACTTGATTTCGACACTAACAAGAGAATATGTGAAGAAATCGCTATCATTCCTACCAAACCCCTTCGTAACAAAATTGCTGGGTAAGTATTACAACCTCTTTCATCTTGTTTGTTAGGTTGTTCTGTATTCCTGATTCACAATAGTTAATAAATTCAAAATAAATTAACTATACTTAATTTCGCTATTCTCATTTTATAAAATATTAATTAGCTTTTAGCAGAATTAGGTATCTTATAAGTTATTGTTTACATTTAATTAATTAAATAATAAACAGATATGTTATCTAACTGGTTCGATACCAAGGTAATTTATATCTTGCATTTCTATGAATCCATGATAGTTACCACAAACTTGTTTTTATTATGTGGGAAGTATAGCATGCACTCCACCCATACAAAAAACGGCAGAGGGAGTAAACGTTTTTCCACTGTTATAATTGGTTGAAACAATTTAAAAAAAGGTTGGCAGGATTTCCTTTTTTCAAAATTTGCAATGGAGAATATGAACGTATTTTTTTTAATTGCTCAATTAAATATTTATTTACCACAGTAATCAAATATGAAAGAATTTTTAAAATATCTTAATCAGCGACGAACATGTGATACTTTAAAGTTTCAATTAGAAAGAGAAGTCTGATATGGACTGGTGACGTCAAAGTCCATATCATCTATACATTTGCCATAGAAAGTAGCGTTTTTGCGAGTGAGATAGATATATTTTCGGGAAATTGTTATATCTCGTTAGTTTTTTAACCAATTCTTATTTTGTTTTCACTGTTAGTAATTTGCTTTTGAATATTTATGGAAAAACTGGTTAGATAACAAATATTTTTTTCATGCATATACCCTATTATTTTGTCATAGCGTATTTCAAAGAAATGGAAACATAATCCTAGTCTTATTGTGTAAATAACATATGGTTAATTCAAAATTTATATACACTGACCAAGTACGAGTCAGACTCTCGCATGAAGGGTTGCTAATAATTATCTATAAAAAATCATTTTTGTTTTATGGGAGCCCCACTCAAATTATTTTATTGTTTTTAGTATGTATTTGTTGTTATGGCAGCAACGTTATAGCTATCACAGTTTATGAGATTCAGCCTGGTGATAGACAATCAGACGGACAGTAGAGTCTCAGTAATAGGGTACCGTTTTTACCCTTTAGGTATGGAACCCTTAAAAAACCAATGAGATCAGATAACAGTTAGGAGTAAAAGTGTTCTCTTTTTGTTTCTGGTGCCTATTTAGGTTAATATACATAAGTAAAAATTTTTTCATGCCTAATTTATGTACGGTCTTTTCTGTGATTACAATTAACCAAATGAAAATTTTATTATATTTCAGGTTTGCCACTCACTTGATGAGGCGTCTCCGTCACTCACAAGTCCGTGGAATCTCCATAAAACTGCAAGAGGAAGAGAGGGAGCGACGTGATAACTATGTCCCAGAAGTGTCTGCCCTGGAACATGACATTATTGAAGTGGACCCTGACACCAAGGACATGTTGAAAATGCTGGACTTCAACAACATCAACGGTCTGCAGTTGACGCAGCCGGCCACACAGGGTGGTTATGGTGGCAGACGTAATTAAGTTTAATAAATAATTATGTAAAGTTTCTTTTTTATTGATATTCCCCTAGTGGAAGTGATGTTATTTTTTAAAATCTGGCTGCTGCAACAAGTTTTGTGACACATTGCCTTTCCTTTTCTTCAATGTCTTATGGTCCGTTTTGACAGGAAAAATGTTTTCAAGCAATTTACTAACTCAATTGAAAATAAGACCGTATCACTGTAGCCTAGAGTTGGGGAGTGACTTGTGTTACGAATAAACATGCCTTTTCATCGTAAATAAGTACCTTCCTTTTCTTCAATGTCTTATGGTCCGTTTTGACAGGAAAAATGTTTTCAAGCAATTTACTAACTCAATTGAAAATAAGACCGTATCACTGTAGCCTAGGGTTAGGGAGTGACTTGTGTTACGAATAAACATGCCTTTTCATCGTAAATAAGTACCTATTAGATTTTTCTCGGTCGAGTCAATTATTATGAAAAAAATGCTTAATCTCAATTTAGTGACATTATTTTAAAATTTCGACAATTAAAATTAAATTATGCCAAACAAACAATGTAAAGATACTCTGTCCACATAACTATAAATATTAATTTCATTGTGAGTTGACATTCTTGGAGAAAATGCTGCAGTGCAGTTTGTTACCGCTTCTTCTGCACTAGCGCTTTGGAGGCGGCAGTAAACTTAGCTCTAAGTAACTTTTTGACGTCAACAATTATTGATCAACAAAACAAAGTGACGATTATTAAATAATACGTTTTAGTTCAGAATGTCCAATTCTCACAACGTCCAATTCTCAAAATGCGATCTGTTCGAGCACAGATTCAGACAGACGGATGGACGGAACGGACGGATGGGTTCGGGCGGACGGACAGACAGACAGGTGGACATTTTTAGCGTCAAACATACCATACTACCAAACACTAATCCCAATACATTACCCAATATTTTTAATAACATATACTTGTAATAAAAAATGATTCACTTGTATTTTTGTCAAACAAGATACAGATACATTATCACGTCTTTATCCCTAACGGGGTAGACAGAGCCTGGAGCCGTAAGACCCAAAAGCCATGCTTAGCGTGATGGTGGGCGTAAAGATAGAAAGAAGAATCAAAACAGTGATGGATTGCTAATTGCTAGCCGCCTAATAAGCGCCTATTAACATGATTCAAATTCTCGCCCAATCCCTCGATCGGCTTTTACGGTCTGCGCGGGAAGAGAAGCAGCTGGTCCATTCTACGTTTTTTCTTTTTTCCCAGACCAGCATGGAAATTTGTCAAACAAGCATACACTTAACACGATATTATATTCGCTAGTCAGCAGATTCCTATGGATTTAATATTTTCAGAATTGGGCATTTCAAGAGTTGGACATTCTGAAACCGCTGGACATTATGAGAATTGGACATTCTGAACTGAAACAATTATAAATATCCTATGAAAATAAAGATATATTTGAATTTAATTGAATCGTACACTACACATTCATCTTAACGCCGCCATTTCTTTATCTTATTGATCTGGACCGAATAATCTGATATTTAATTACGATAAATAAAAATAGAAACATTATTCCTAAAACTAGAAAAAGTTTCAGGCGTTTTTAAAATTTTGATGACTTAGTTCACGTCATGCTCCACGGCAACCCCGTCATTTAGTTTGCTATTTATAAAACAATATCTCAATTGTATGATACGTGAATCCGAACGAACTTAATTGTTTTGTTGAACGGATTTTTTGTCTCGCTTCTTCTCATGATCGTGCACGAACGTTTCGTCGAACCCCGCTCGCGCTCGCGTTGGCACTCGTCGAAACGTTCGACGAAGACGACGAAACATTCGTGCGCGAGTGCCGACGAGAGTGTCCGTCCATAATCAATAATCATGCATGAAATAAACGTAATCGCCATGCATGTATCTAAGCGCACGGTAGTGCGCAGGCCAAGTTCCAGCAACAGGCCGCGCGCATGCCGTGCACTATTTACACGAACCGTTTCGACCCACTTTTGACCCCCCTGTAGCTCAGTGCCTATTGCAAGTACAGAGATAAAATTGTATCTACGCAATCATATAACTAAACTAAAGCAGTATGCCAAATTTCATAGATATAGATTTAGTAGATCCTGAAATATGACCCTGTGAAAATAGCTAATTTTGGCACTGACTGACTGACTGATTCACTGACCGGTAATCAAAACCTCTAGGCCACTTCCAATTGTCCTAGCGTTATGAAATTTTGCACGCAGGTCGTGTTTTATATGTAGTACTATGTAACAAAAAATTAAGAAACTTAAGAAATCGGTCAAGCGTGAGTTGGCTCAATCGAATATCGAAATTTTAATAAAAATATTTATGAATTAGTGATACAATGAGAATACGATGAGGAGGGGGGACGAGGAGAGAGGGGAGGGGTATAAAAAATTGACATGTATACATAATGCATACTGTATAGCTTATTAATATTATTAAATACTGCTTACCTAAAAAATCACGCTTCTATTGCTATAAATCACTTTCGATAGATGGCGCTAGCGGTATAATTTAATCGCGATGTAGAAAAAAATAGGTACGATTTCTTGTAAAAAGTATTGAAATCCCACCAAAAACATACCTGTTAAAAAGGGGGCCAAGTTCCTATCGGCTAATTGTACGGGTAAATAGAGTTCTTTTTAGCCAAACAATTAGTTTAAAATCGATCATAATCGTCTTCATCAACAGCCTAATCCACTGGTAAACATTTGCCATTCCCAAGACTTGAACTTGGCAGGTTTTATTAAATAGGTTAATTTAATTATATAAATAATAAATTTAATCATACAATTAATCAAGTGTTACGTACAGCACGAAAACCTGCCAAGTTCAAGTCTTGGGAATGGCAAATATGTTTACCAGTGGATCAGGCTGTTGATGAAGATGATTATGATCGATTTTAAAGTGCATCTAAACTTGGCATTGGATTGGATTTCAACTCTTTTTAGCCGAACAATTAGCCGATAGGAACTTGGCCCCCTTTTTAACAGGTATGTTTTTGGTGGGATTAATTTAAACAGTCAGCAGTTTATTTATGATACGTGAATCCGAACGAACTTAATTGTTTTGTTAAACGGATTGTTTGTCTCGCTTCTTCTCATGATAAACGTCATAGTGACTCGTTTCGTTATTTCTTCTCGGGCTTGAGTAGATATCTTGAGGCTGCCTTACCGTAATACGAATTATTTTACTTTTCATGAATTAAATTACGTTATATATATTTAATTCCAATATATATATCCTGCATATTATGAAGAATGGAATGTACGCATTTGTTAGATAACGTCAAGTTGGACACCGATTTCTTCGTTGAGGACATCGCAATCACAAAGAACTTCAGTTGTTCAGGTAGGTACTATAATTTATTTAAAATAGAGTTAATGTATTCGTCTGTGTTTTGTGGAAATAGAGTAGGAAAATGGGGACGCTATGTCGCATACTCCTATAGATGGAGGTTAGTTTAGAAAAATCAATACAGCGAGCACAAATAATCAGCTGTTCGAAGGGTGCGGGAGGGGGGTATGGCATGGGTGACCGTGACTGATGTCGCTTTTCTGACGCGTTTGTGTTAAAATAATGCTAACCAGATGACGGGCCTGAACTATTTTCGACGGGAAACCATGGCGTTTGCTATGGCTGGAAAATATCGCAAGCTTGCGGCGTCAAAAATATGCAGCCGCATTCTGCGGCTAGGCATTGCCACCCCGGAGATTCATTATAATAAAGTGACTCACTATACAAATTAATAGCTATTGGAGCTAATTTGCTTTTGCGCATTACTATCTAATATCAGGGACAGTAGCCAATTAATTTATTTGCCAGCTATCAATTTCATCAGCTGTTATCTGGTTCCTGCTCTCAATTGATAATGTTCATATTGTTTTTGTTTACCTATATGCATTTCTTAGTTAACAAAATAGTATGCTTTTATTATAATGAAAACTTAAGACACAACATGGAGTTGTATGATAGCCTCAGAAAAGTATCAACATTTTTAGTAGTTATTAGCTAATTACATTAATAGATAATAAAACAATTTATAACAAAAAAAAAAAAACAACCAACCTCATGTTCTTTCAGGAGTTTCTTCTATATCTCCAAAGTTCTTAATCATATCTTCACCTAATTAATATGGGACTTGGTAGTAAAGGCATTCAAATAAAAATAATGTTATTATTTTTATTTGAAAGCCTTTATTTTTATTTTCATGAAAAGTCATATCACATAGACTTTCAATATTCTCATGTATTACTAGTCTTTTTTCTTTACTTAACTATGTAATATGTACATTATCATACTGTCAATATATGAGTATGAATTAATAATATACTGAAATCACTTCAAACTTGTTGACTTTGATTTTAATTTGTTAACATCAAATAATTTACCTACTTACTGCTAAGCTTAGTGCTGCTTTGTTGCTTTCAATACAGTATTTTGAAACTGTGGTTTGTCATAGCAAGTTGTATGGCTTTCCACTACTTGAAAAACAATCAACATTTCCACATTCTAATACCTACATGGTTTTATTTATTCAACAATCTACTGACTACTGACGCAAAAAAAGGGGTGTTATAAGTTTGACAATATCTGTTTGTCGGACGCATTGTAGCTCTCGAACCAATAAACCAATTTGGATACATTTTTTTTACGTGAAAGCAAAACATGCAGGGCAGTTGCCCTGCAGTGGGTTTTAGCTATGTTTGATGAAAATCAGTTTAGCAGTTCAAAACATACTGATTGTGAACCCTTAAAAGTCAGGGGCCTTTAATTTGGCTGGCAAATAAACTTTTCAATCAAAATACTTTTGAAAAATTCATCTTCAAGCATATTGTCTTCTTGCAGAATGTGCTGTAACGGATCAAAACTGGATGTGTCTACAATGCGGGGCGGTGAACTGTGGCCGCTATGCCAATGGGCATGCCAAGCTTCACGCAGAGACCAAGGAACACCAGCTCTGCATGAGCTGCGAAATGTATTCAGTATACTGGTATTGTTGTTTTTTGTTTACTTATTATTTACATAGCACAGTTCCTAGTTTATATAGAATTTAAAATGAAATAAAGTTGTAGAAGAAGTACATGATTATAATACAAGTAAAATATAACTATATGGGTGGGATCTCACATGTCAACATGGAGCAGAACTTTTCTATGTTGCTATCTTTTTCTGTCGCTCAGAACCATATTTGACATAGCGAGAGAGAGAGTGACGGAACACTATAGCACTGCCAGTGCTATAGCGTTCCGTTGCTCTCTCTCTCGCATAGCAGCATAGAAAAGTTCTGCTCCATCACTCCATGCTGACAAGTGAGATCCGACCTTACATATTCATTCATTTCTCTTTCAGCTATAAATGTGATGACTATGTTTCAAATGACACAGAAAATCAAATAATAGATAAAATAAGGCAAAGTATTATGCAAAGAAGACCCGACCATGGTGACACGAGTAGCAATATTGAACAAAATGAGGAAAACAGCAAGGAGGGCAGTGAGGGTGATAACAGCTCTATATCTAACACATCAAATGCAGTGTCACCCAATGGTGTGAAAGAGGAGCCAAGAATAGCCGACGTCACCCCAAGCAGCTCTTGTAGTGATATTTCTGGTATACTAGGGAATACGACTCCAGAAACCAGTGATAGTAAAGCATCGAAAAATCTTAAGGTGAGCAAAATACAACTGATGACAAATTAATAATTTTAAGAATATACTTGAATTTTTCGGGGTCCAGTGCTGCCCCTATTTGAAAGGGAACGTAGATATCATTTAAATTTTTGTCTTGACCAAGCCCTACATAATCCTTCAAACTATTTTATGAAATACTGTTTACAGTTAAAAGTAAAAAATGAAGCATTTCTGCACACATTTGCCAAAAATGCCCACTTTTGGCTAATGTGTGCAGAAAAGTTTACATTGTCACTTTAAACTGTAAACAGTAGTTCATTAAATTGTTGAAGGTTTATTTAGTGCTTGGTCAAGACAAAATTTTAAATATCTTCATTTTCTTTGAAATAATTTATTTTCAATTATCCCCATAAACCTGTTGAGTTTCCACAACTTATTTACATCTAAAATTGACTTTGATACATTGACCTTACAACAAGTTTACTTATAGAATGGGATTAGGTAGTAGGAAATAACAGTATAATAATCAATTTGGTGTATTATGTATCTAATCTGTCAGAGATGAAATATATCGGAAATGTAAACAAATTATGTAGGTTTGTAATAATTTTTTTATGTATAAGTACAAATGTTTGTGGTTATATAATGTTCTTTGTTGCAGAGCGCAGATGAAACTGTGCGCAGCTTAAGACCGCGTTCTCGCAAACGATCTCATTCAGGAGACAGCAGTTCTGCAGAGAACTCCCACACTAGTAGAAGTAAGGAAAAGAAGGGCTCGCCATGCAACGGCAAGAGCCAGAAGGAGAAGAAGGTTGTAGGTTTAAAAAATTTAGGCAATACATGTTTCATGAACGCTGTGCTGCAGAGTCTGAACAATATACAGGAGTTCAGTTGCTACTTTAGCCAGCTGCCGTCTTTGGAATTGAAGACAAATGGACGGAAAGTTTATCATTCAAGGAGTTACACGCGACAGGAAATGCACGACGTCGTTATGGCCGAGGAATTGAGAAAGGTACGTACTAAATAATAGGCATGACGAATGGTAAAATATTTTTAGCCCATCGGTTAGGTTAATAAAAAATATTGTACAAGTATTTTTTCTTTTCTCTGAGAAAAAAAAAATAACAAAGATACAGATGAAATTTCGCATGACGGCACGGCTACGTAAGATTTTTACACAGAGGTGACGTCGCAAGGAACTTAATGCTACGTATCTTTGTAAAGTTTTACTTCTTTGACAAACTGAAAAATATGGGTCCATTATTTTTGGATAATCTAAAAGACGGACTAATTAAAATTATAATTTTGTAACCCTGTCGTCACCCCTCTTAGGGTTGGGTTACATCTGGCAGCATGGAACAGCACTTTCCAATGCTTCTATCCTTTTCTCTCGCTTTACAAAATGACGGCTGAGCGACAGAAAAGGATAGCACCACACGAAAGTTCCGTTTCGTGCTAACAGATGTGATCCAACCCTGAAGTACTTAGCTTAGTTCCCCTCACAAATGCAACCAATCAATGAAAGTGTTCAAGCATTATATTTTAGCCTGCACTATACATTGTATCTATGAATGCCTTTATTTTACACATAATTATCTAAAATTTATTCTAGAGCTACAGACATCGAACACCTTATATTACTAGTTCCTGGTTCTACATCAATGTGATGATGAATGCAAAAATAATAAGCTTACAAGTTGACCTTAGGCTTTAATAAATAAATTTTATTGATAAATAAATAATAAAAAAATAGATATACAAAGTCTTTTATAAATAAGTACAAATATTTAAAGGGGTGATTCAGTCCATAATTTTGAACAACTTTTCCGATAAATGTATACCGAAATACGAAAAGACATTTTCCATAGTAACGATATCACTTTCCTACTTTGATTTGTATGAGAATCTAATTTTTTTTTTGCCTATTTCGATATACATTCATTATGAAAAGTTGTTCAAAATGATGGACTGAATCACCCCTTAAAATATTTGTACTTAATTAAAAAGGACATTGTAAATATATTATATATTGTGCTCAGGCAATTAGCATCGGTTACTATGAGCCTGAATAAGATAGGGGTGGGCCACTTGTTTCGTCTTTCATAGGTTTTTCCATGAAATGACTGACTAGGTTTTAAACTTTTTGAGTGCCATTGACCCCTTTTGCAAAATGGTCACGTAACTGGGACGCCATTGACGACTATAGTGGTCGAAATCGTACTATTTTTACTAGGCTTGGCGTCAGGGGTAAAGTAACGTAAACAAGCGCTGGCGGTAAAATACAAACATTCAAACTTTTACATTTATAGCATTTCACAGTTTGGTTTTGTTTACAAAGTTGCAAATACGGCGAAACATCACACCGCGTGTTTACTAGTGAGCGTCTATTTGCGCGTGCGATTTTAGCACTACACATGTAGCAAGGTCGTTGTCCTTGCTCAAGGATGGCGCGATAACGAAAACTGGGTCCATAAAACCCGGCGCACACTCGTGTTCCGCCATTGATATTCCTATCGAGAATTGAGATGGTCGGGTCTGCCATTTTTGTCCGACTACGGCGAAGCCAAAAGGAGGGTTTTGTTTCGCCTGTATATACATATATATCCTCCTCGTAACCATGTTACATTGACCAATGAGGTATCGTTATAAGCATCTTGGCTGTTCGCTGGTTATACGTATAGGCCTATATAACGTCACACTAAATGTAATACAGCCGCCTCTAAAAGAAATGATGAACTAAACATTAAAATATATTAAATCATACTGTGTTGGGTATCAAATGAAAGGGTTTAATTAAGTGGCTTTTCTGCTGAGTACGAATTTTAATACGATTTCTCCCGTAGGCTGGTTTTAGTTTTTTAAACTATATCTTGTTTATTCAAAATATCTTTTACTTACATTTAATAGAAAGGAATGAAATGGCGACGACATTCGCTAAAAAGTAAATTTTGTGGTCAAAATGAGTAAATTTATTAAAATTATTATTTTTTAATTGCAAGGAGGTATTTTATTCTGAATAGCACAAAAACATTTAAAAGTGTTTAAAATTTTGGTCCCTTCCTTATTTTCAATATATGTACCTTGAGTTACCAATCTTACAATGCACAAGTATAATTAGATATGAAAGTAATGATTCAATGCTTGCTGCAAACGCTTAGATTGATAAAGGCTTTAAGTAACATAAAATTGAATTGTGCATCATAACAGAATTTAAATAGAGCCAGTCTGTATGCATTATGCATCATGCATAATAGCTAGTGTATGGTTTGGAGTATGCTACATTTCGCGATAAAGATTTCATGATTCACGAGTTTTGTGTGCTTAATCAGACTTTTATTCAATTCACAATTTTATCAATAAAATCTTTGTTTTCATTTTGACACAATTTCTTGGCTATGTCGATGTGATAACATTTTCCTTTTATTAATGACAATGTTGGAATGGGTGGGGAAAATTTTAGGTTACATTGATGATGAAAATGTTTCCATAGACAAACTTCCCAAATGCATCAAAAATGTATATATTATGGGGAGCCTTTTTCCAACAATGGGGTCTAGTGGGCTTTAAATAAATACCTCCAAGCTATGAGACATTCTGTCTTTTTAGGTAAACGATGTCATCAAGCTGCAGAGGTTTTCTTAATTAGAGAATGAGCTTGTTAGTATAAACTTCTAGCGATTTTAATCAGGCTGTCTGACCAAGTCATTCATTAAATAGTGTACTAGACATACTACTTCGGTATATTAGTTGAGGTTTTCTTAAGAGCAGCCTTCCCGTCTTACTTTTCATACAAACGCTCGTAATTATGGCGTTGTAACTGATCTTTCTTGAAAACTTTTGAACTAACAGATATCTTGTGCACTATTTCTAGGTTTCTATCGAAATAAAAAATGAATACTTGGAAAAACAAGTTTACTATACGCCTCCAAAAATCTGCTTTTTTGCACAAATTTTACCTGAACTTCGACCATTCATAATGTATTCATAAATTATAAAAATAAAAAAATATTTCGATAGAAACCTCGCAAATGTAATGAAAATTTTATATAAAAAATATTTATTTTACAAACTTGTAAGGCTTACTGACTAAAACGTATATCCTGGAACAAGTTTTATGAAATTTCTGCACCCTATGAATAGTTAATATTCGTTCAATGGATAGTTAATAATAATACTAATTTCATTCAATACAGTGCAAACCGTGCCCTAAGGCGCTATCTCTCTCTTTTCGGTTTGCTTTTTTTTCAAGCATTGCCCTGGATGAAAAAACAAGCTTTTCGATCTATGCAGCATAGTTCGAAAAGCTTGTTTTTACTCACAAAGAGTATAGATGGATATATGAGAATGTTTATTACTCTTTCACGAAAAAACTACTGGACGGATTTGGTTAAAACTTTCGGTAAGTTTCTGCCCCAGTAACGCACATCTCTTGAGTTACACAGAACCTAATAATGCCATGCCTAAAGGCCACATTTAGCATGTTGCCACATGAACTATGTATTTTTAAATAAATCAACCTTGATACGCTCAAGACTCGATGCACTCGAGCTCTTTTTAAGACTCGAGTTCTTTTTGAGACGTGAGCTTCTTTTTAAGACTCGAGCTCTTTTTGAAATACGAGTTCTATTTTGGCGCTCGAGTTTTCGAGAAAGGACTGGAGCTTGGCTCGACTCAAGGCTCTGAGTTTTGTTAGTACACCGAGTCTTGTAAAATTGAGCAGAGTCTATCGAATTAAGACTCAAAGACTCGAGTTCTTTACATCTCTAACTATGCTCGTGTTGACGACAGAGCCGTCGGGAAGGGCCGCCTTAATCAAAGAATTAGCTTGTTAGTATCAACTTCTAGCGATTTTGATCAGGTTGTCTGACCACTGACAAAGTCATTCGACATTTATTAAATAGTGCACTAGACATACTACTTCAATATTTTTATAAAACAGCATGTTTCATATTTTTTCAGGTGCTTATAAATCTTAACAGCGGCTGCGGCTCCAAAGCGGCCATATCACCCGAGTGCCTCTTTCTGGTGATCTGGAAAGTGGTGCCGAGGTTTCGGGGATATCAACAGCAAGACGCGCATGAGTTCCTGCGTTATATGCTGGACAGGTAATTTGCAAGCTCACCATAGTTAATTACACCTTAACTACAGTGTGTGTGTACTCTGTTTGTTAGAAAAGGTTATGTTAGAAAAACTAGCTTGGGTTGGAAACCGCCACCTATAGCTTACGTGATATTGTGTAAGAGATGGTTTATTGACAGTAATCATTATTTTAGCTTGTTTGTCATTTACGAGTATCTTCTGTTTGTAATGTTCATGCTCATTGTCACAATTTTCTTTTAATAATACTAAGGTACTCCATTTGTTTAGGTACTTAAATGAAGACAGAAATCTTGACATGTCTTTTTATTGAAATATATTAAATAAATTTAATATATTAACACTTTATAAATTAATACGTTTGCAAAACAAATCAATATTTTTTTATTATAAAATACATACTTAATTGTAATGTGTAAAGATATTATTGTTAAGTGTATATTTCAGTAAAAATAAAAAAAAGACATTGTTTACATTTATTTAAATACCTCTTCTTCACTTCGAATTTTTTGGCATCCTTGGGCGATGTTTGACCATTAACATGTATTATATTTGGATAAGAAAAAGCAGGAAAGCGTTCCCTGCCCGTAGCATAGCCCCGTTGATAAACCCAGATCAAGTTCATATCGCGCGACGGATTAGTGTCATCTCGGTTGTTTCTTTTTATGTAGAGTGAGATAGTGATAGATAAACGTTGTCGATGCCATGCTTCGGCTGGGCTCCCAAAAAGCATAGCTGAAGATGCAACCGGGAAACCTGCTATTAGTCAGTCTACCGACCGAGAAGCGACAAAACGCGACTTGACGCGCACTTTTGAAGAAAAATAGAACTTATTTACTACACAAAAAGGCACTAATTTTAGCGAGAGCGCGGCGTTGTGTCCGTCATACTAAAATTTATATGTTTTTGAGTAGTAAAGTCAGTAAAGTTCAATGTTTCTTCAAAGTCGTGTCTCAGTCTGAGCTGATCTTTAGACGAAGAAGCAGTTGATAAAAGCCAACGAGCTATTATGTACTTACGTACTAGAGGAGACGCCACGTATCGCAGTTTTGTTGCGTTCATCATATGCTATCACTGTTCACCTCACATTAGTTGCTTGCTAGCATTTACGCGCCAACTACACTCCATTGTTGATAAGAGAAAACACTGTCAATATAATCAAAATGCTTTGCTGTGTGCTAAGATACAGTACTAATATAAAGGAATAATTTTTATCGGTTAGTAACTAGATTTCATTGTATGAAAGTTAAATACGGATTGCAAAATTCCCGCCGCCATAATGAATAAAATGAATGCTTTAGTCAATGACGTCTGTCAATCAATTGAATGAATGAAAATAACACTTAGCGAATCTAGCGCCGTGCTTTTCAACGACGAGTGTAAAGTGGACTTAGTGCTGGAGCGCGATAATATTCAATTACAAAAAAAAGACATGGCCGTTATTGAAGTCAGCTGGTCTAGATATATTCCCACTTATTCATAAAAAACTACAGACGCTTGCTAAACCTCTTTTAGTTACAATATGTTTGTCTCGTTCTTTCAATATCGAATATTGAAAGGGACAAAACATATTTTTACTAGAATAGGTTCAGAAAACTGTATTTAATTTTTATGAATATGAGAGAATATATCTAGATCAGCTGTATTCAATAACGGGCGTGTCTTTTTTGGTAATTGACACATATCGCGCTGCAGCGCTGAGTTCGCTTTTAAGTCGATGGTAAAAGCAGACATGTGTGTGCGCAGGCTGCACACGGAGCTGCTGCAGCTGCTGCCGCCGGCGCGCGACAGCGTGCTGCCGCGCGCGCCCGCCGCCTCCATCGTCACCGCCGTCTTCGGCGGCACCCTGCAGAGCGAGGTCAGTGCCCACCTCACATTATACGGCGGTGATCACACTGCACCGCGTACCGTCGCGGCCGCAGATTATATTATTGTATGCAAGTATCTCAATTTGTATTGAAAACACGCCTTTTTTTTTTCGGAGGAAAGATCCCTGTTACGGATACCCGTCAGCCTGCGGGGGAGGCTGTCGGGTTATGTGGGACTCCACGCCAGAGCGACGTGCCCTGTTACTCACTAAAAAACCTCCGGAGTTCCATCTCAACCGCTTTTGCCGGGGACACGGGAACGGAAATACAACCGCGAACCCCGGCGCGGCTGGCCGCCAAAGCGGACCTCCTCGGGGACGTCTAAGCGCCCCCCCACTCACCAAGTCGGCGCGTCCGGAACTCACGGACGCGCCGTACCTCCTCGGGCCAATTGAAAGTCGGCAGACTCCCACGCAGTCCACCGCCTGTGGACCCATGGGAGCCAGATATACCGGCTCCCAGCGGCGGGGAAGATGATAGGCTCCGCCGCTTGCCTCTCGCCGCAAACGCGGTGCGGCACCGCTCGGTCGCGGAGGATAGGGAGAGCGGCAACGTAACACCGACACTCCTCCTCCTCCGCGACCGATCTCCAACCACAGCCACGGCGGTGTGGCCCCGCCTGAAGCGCCGGGAGAGCAATGAAACATTCCTCTCCCGGCGGCCCCACCACGGGTGGGGGGAGAACTTCCTACTCCCCCGCCGCCCCATTGGGCGCATCCCTACAGGCTCAAGGCCGAAGCCGAGCCCGCGGGAGCGCCCCTCCCCGGGTGGGGGGAGATCTTCCCACTCCCCCGCCGCCCCAATGTGGGCGCTCACTGCTGGTAGACGACAGCAGGAGCGCCCCCTCGCGGGTTCCTCTTAGCTTCCCCGTGGCTCGAGGCTACCACGGGTACTGAGCCCCCCCGGTACGACAAACCGGGAACCCATTGGGGGGATTGAAAACACGCCTAGTTCAACACACTGCAACGCTTCATCGCGCGGGGGCGCGGTGCTAGCCGCGGGGTATAACACAGTGCTTTGCAGTACCGCGCGTGTTTTTATGCATATAGGACGTTACCAAGAGTGCGTCCCGCGCGCAGATTCTGCTAATCTGCGCGGGCCCGTCCTAGACCGCTGCTCCGCGCGGGGAAGCACATCGAACCGCTAGGTGAAAAAGATCTGCACCTGGCACCTCCGTCGCCGCGCGCGGCATCTGCCGGACCGCGCCCCTACCCGAGACAACTCATAATAACTCCAGGATAAAATTGTAATAGGGTAGTATCCTGGATCAAACATAAATTAATTTGTACTGATAAGGGAATAAAACGTCAAAAAATTTTGTCAGTTATCATTGATCATATCGATTTTGGTGATTTTAGATTTATGAACGCGGAAAAATTTTAAGAGAGTTATTTGGCTCTAAGAACGTCACGGTTTGCTATTTCATACAAATCCTATAGAAAATGTTTGTTTAGATGTAACGAAAAAAGGATCTGATTTGACTTGTTGGAAAGTATAAAATAACCGGCCAAGTGGGAGTCGGACTCGCGCACGAAGAGTTCCGTACCATTATCTATGAAAAATTAACTTTGTTGTATGGGAGCCCCACTTAAATATTTATTTTATTCTGTTTTTAGTATTTGTTGTTATAGCGGCAACAGAAATACATCATCTGTGAAAATTCAACTGTCTAGCTATCACGGTTCATGAGATACAGCCTGATGAAAGACAGACGGACAGCGGAGTCTTAGTAATAGGGTCCCGTTTTTATCCTCTGGGTACGGAACCCACAAAAACAACCCTAAGGCTGACGCGACGCTCACGCCGCGTTGTCGTGCGTAGCGCAATGGTGGCGCACGCGGCTTTCGCTTCGTTCACACGTTCGAGGAACGCACAAGCCCAATGTGGTGTCAGCCTCACTCAAAGAATCTTCGATGAATATATCGCATGACGTATAAATTCCCAAACAGTATTGAACATAGGACACACAAACTATAAGAATATTCTGACTATACAATGTGAACAACTTTTTCTATGGTACCATCATCCCTGAAATCGTAAAAATAAAATCTTCACTTCCATACAAAATTAAATACTTACTGTGCCAAAATGTATGGAGCTGCAGATTTTTTTTACGCGTTCAGGGATGGTCCAATAGTAAAAGTTGTTCACATTGAATAATATGTTTACTCTCTTTCCGGTTGATACCTCCTTGCCGTTACACGTAGTTCGTCTCTGTTCTTCTTCCGTTGGTCCATATCGTGAATTTCTTCTTATGCTTCGGCCGCACTTGTGCCTATCGTCTCGAAGCAATTCTCGGCGAATCTTCGTACGTTTTGTACACTAAAAAGTTATCGCGATAAAGCGCTGGTCACACTAGCGGCTTCGTTATTTTTCATGAACTATCTGGCAATAGTCCAAGATGGCGTCATCTACGTGTTTTAAATATGGCCGACGACTTTCTTTAACATGTGTGCTAACAATTACATAATGCATTGAAAACCTAAAAAGAACCCTAGAAAGAAAATGCAAAAAATTTTAACACTATTTTATCGTTCCACTCCATTTTTACGTATTAACAACCGTGGCACCGTCGCACTGCACGCGTCTGAACAAGTTAAAAACAAACGTCAAAATAAATAACGCAAGTGCGACCACGCAGAGCGAACGGTTAGCGTGCTTAAATCCTTTGATGTATCGCCACCCGTGCGATAACCAACACGAAGTCCGAATATTCGGGACAATACCCGATAACGGCCGGTCACATTTGCGTGTATCGTGTAAAAGCACGAAGCTTCGTGACGATAGGCGCAGGTCCGGCCCAAGCATTACGGGTAAAACAAGTATGTGTGTGAAAGAGACATGCAACACAATCATCTTACCGTTCACGCTTACGTTCACGTGACTGCTATTACCCCAAATAGTATAGTAGAAAGTGACTTATTAGCAATCTGAGGTAGAATTATCATTTCTTGGGATCGAAAATTTCTGACACGCGACTTACATAGTATCTGGCCGCGTGCAGCCGAAATGTGCGAGCATTGCTCAAATACCTGTCTTTGCTTTAATAAGAGTTTAACTTATCTTGACTTTATTGAATGCAAAGAGGGTTGAACTATACTTGTTGATTTATAATATCATGTTCTTTATTCATTTCCAGGTGCGCTGCCTAGCATGCGGCACAGAGAGCAAGAAGTTCGACCCGTTCTTGGACCTGTCATTGGAGTTACCAGAAGTAGGGCGACATGACGCACCTGTGTCTCTAATTGACTGCCTCGCGAGCTTTGTTCAGGTAATTATGTCCTTCAGTTATTTTTTTACTAATATTTTACACAAAACAACAAATAAGAAATCTTTTTTCTAAAAACGAAAATAGCATTTTAAATATTCCTATGAAGAAAAGTGGGAGCGTGGTGGGGATATCTAGCTATCTCTTTCGTACGTGCGCAACCTACGACAGTGACGTCACATGGGCTGTACGTGGATCTTTCTTGTTACTTGACAGTTAACCCTTTCCACCAGATTTAAAAGACTCTTAACTTAATTTTTTTTACAAAAATATTTTTTGTTTTGGATTGTGTTACTTTTTAATATGAATAATTAAATAAGAGAGAAGTTTTCTTCCATTGTACATTTTTTTTGATGCCATTTATATTTGTTTTACTTTTCTAGTTTATGTATATTTGTTTTACATTCTACAGATCATTTTTGACACTTATTCTGTCTAGCTAAACAACGTAAACGAATGAACTCCTCTAAATTTCAGGTGGAAGAGCTGGCGGACACGGAGCGCTACTTCTGCAGCAGCTGCAAGTGCAAGCAGAAGTCCACCAAGCAATTCTGGATCCGGCGGTTGCCCAACGTGCTGTGTCTTCATCTCAAGCGGTTTCGCTGGCACAACTACTTTAGGTACCTACTTTATTCTTCTTAGCGAGTCTGAATGACTTTCTATATGGTTGCAGACCAGTGTGTGGCCACATTTACTCCCTTATAAAGTAACCTACTATGTGTAACATCTTTCCGCATCATCTTAGCACACATATGGCAAAGCGCAGCGCGTCAAACTATCATCGACATTATCCTCTTTGAAATAATATCCAAAATCAATTAACCCTTTCACCGCGAGACTATATCAGTTGCCGTGCCCCCAGCGCGAGGGGTATAAAATCTAAAATAAATACCTTCAACCAAAAAGGGATGTGGATACTTAAGTTATGTGCAATACGAGCGGTTTTTTTTTGTCGGAAATATCCACGGAACAGAGAAGAAGGTTTTTCCCTGTTCCGTGGAAATATCCGACGCTCGCGGAATGGGCACTACAATGTTTGTTTGGCCATTGTTTTACTATTGTTCTTTATTGACAGACAGTTAAGGGGGTAAGGGTTAACACAATACTTATAGTCTAGTCGAAATTCGCCATATGTGCGTAAGCATTGTGTCAATTGATTTTGGATAGTATTCCAAAGAGGACAATGTCGATAATAGTTTGTAAGTGAAAAATGCTCTGCGATGCGCTTCACCATATGCACGACGGCCCTAAAGCAATAAAAGGTATTGAACCCGATTGTAACCGTGGGAAAACGTTTCAGAACCAAAGTGGACACGAGCATCTCGTTCCCGCTGCGCGAGCTGGACATGTCCCGGTTCGTGCTGAGCAACGTGCGCGACACGCGCCGCTCGGGGCTCGGCAACCAGCTGTACGACCTCGCCGCCGTCATCGTGCACCACGGCTCGGGGTGAGTTACTATTAGATTGGCATAAGGGACTACCTGAAATTTTCGGGGTCCAGTGCTGCCCGTGTTTGAAAGGAAACTGAGATTTGCCAAATTGGCAAAAATGCTAAAAAAAAGTTCAGGTTATCTAGGGTTTGACTCACCTCATATTTATAAAAAAAAAACAAATGTATGCTTAACCTATTTTAGTTAAAACATGTTTTTTTCCCTTACCTTCATTTCAATATTTGACAATTAAAGAATGAGACAAAAAAATTTAACTGAAATAGGTTTAGCAAACCTTGTTATTTTTTTTGAATAGGAGGGTTAAACTCCAATGGCCCAAAAACCAAGTGCTCCAAATGGTTTTCGTTTATGACATTTAAAACCATTTGTTGTGTCGTGCAGCGCGGGGTCGGGCCACTACACGGCGTTCGCGATCAACTCGGCGCAGTGGTTCCACTTCAACGACCAGACGGTGCGCGCCAGCGACGCGGCGGCGGTGGCGGGCTGCAAGCCCTACATCCTGTTCTACATCCGCCGCGAGCCCGCGCTGCCCGCCTCGTGACCTCACCGCTGCCACCTCTGCCTCGCCGGTATCAAGTCTACCTTTTAACGCGGCAAGCGCCACGTCTATATTACATTATTCTGCAGATTTAATATGACGTCAGACGGGCGCCATTCTATGGAGAAAGGTCAAAATTGCCTGATAAACCGAAACTTTATGTCAATGTAATAAGGTTGAAGTTCGTCTGTGTCGATTTTCCCCATAGGTCCGGTCGGGAAATGAGAGGTATACAGAACGGAATCTCCTAAGGTCCCGCGCAATATTCGTCCCTGTTCCCCGTCCTCGCACCTCCCCCGTTTTGCTGCAGGCGCCCGCAGCCGCCCGTCCAACACACTCCACAAGGCGAGAACGGTGGAGAGGTGCGAGGACGGGGGACGGGGACGCATATTGCGCGGAACCCTAGAGGATTATTTTCTGTATGTAATACTTTAATTCTGTGATTATACACCCTACTGCAACGTAACACACGTAGCGCTTAATGTGTACAGCGGTTTCTAAGATGAATCAGATGGCAGTACTGAAACGTTATGAATCGAAGATTCCAATATTTATTTAGTAAAGCCTTCGCAGGTTTTTCTGTCAGCTCATATTAGGTAGTATGAGCTAGCTCTATTGAGAGAGGTCAGTTTGGACTGATATAGGCTGGTAAAAAGAGAATTTTAATTATTGTCATTAAAATAGAGCTATAAACTAGAGTTTCGGAATGATTATTACTGAAAAGAATAATCACAAGAAACTGATTCCGTCTTATTATAAAACCCAGACTAACTTTGTTACCAGGTTTAAACCATTATCCGAACAAATCAAGTTGACATCTTGTAATATCACACAATCTCACCTGTCAATGTCAACTTCATTTTGGGCGGATAATGGTTTAAACCTTGTAACAAAGATAGTCTGGGTTTTATAATAAGACAGATTAAGTTCGAAAATATTAAATATAAGAACTGCCGAAATTATTATGAACGAAACAGTTTTTGGGTTTGACGTTTTAGTGCTGCCGCCTGCCGTCGATTGTCGCATTTCAGAAAACTGTCATTCATCACATCAAGCCACGTACAATAGCCAATATTTCAGAATAGGGCTTCATTACATAATGTGCGTTTGATCTAAGAATAGAATTCTCAAGCGGTAAGTTTCTATCTCAGTTCGGTGAAAATGAAAAAGAAAGAAAATGGCCCCTTGAGTACTATTCTTACTTAAAATGCACAGTACAAATAGCTTTTTACATACTTCTACTTAGCAAAAAATTACATTGCACCTTTTGCATATTTGCATGTTGACAGTTATAACATTTAAGGTTGAACTAGTCGCGGGGTCAAACTCTCACGTGGGCGCGGCCTAAACGCATGCTGTCTCACCTAACATTGTGTTCGGGCGAAGCACTGACGTGAAATGCACGATAATTCATAGTAAACCGAGCGCGTAAAAACACGTAAAGTCCTTTGGGAAAAGGGGTTTTATGCAAAAACTTCTGCATTAATCAATAACAAAAATTAAATAATAAATTTTAATAAAATCTACGATAATTAAGCCGTGTTGGTGTGGACTTTGTTTTGGAGATTTTTTAGTTCTTTTATTACATATTTACGCCGAAAGTTGTGTAAAAATAAGCAAAAGCAACGCATCTTTGATGGCTCATAACTTTTAAATGGCTTTTTATTAAACTATTTTGTATCCATACAGATAAAATGTATAGTGAGATAAAACGATATCATGTTAAACTTTGCATGTACAATGTCAAACAGTAGTGGGAATCCCCTCCGAAATTTTTATAGAAAAAGTATCGACTAGTTCATTCTTAAGATCTTCAAATGTACGGGATGGTAAATCCACTCTACAGTCCACGAAATTAACATTATATCGTAAAATAAACTATACTCCATGATAATATGGATTCTTTTTCGATGCCTTTATGGCACAGGGTGACTTTTTTACCTCCAGCCAAATTTTTGGAGCTATTTCAGTCTATGATACTGAACCACTTTCTATAAAAAATCTACAAAATTGGATAAAAAAAAATTTCGTACCCTCACATAAAAACTGTCTGCCTGAGCGCTGATTTGCATGGGAAGGCCATTTTTTTTCGATTTTCGTTAACTGATTTTATAGAACGTAGTATCATGGCCTGAACTTGTCCTTGTATAAGTAAAATATGCCTTAAGCCAATCTATACGAACAATAACAGACTATTTGAATATTAATTGCCTAGCAGTATGTACTGCTTGCTAATTAATATTCTACATTTTTAAGTACAAATGTAGAATATTAAATTATTTGAATTGAAAAGAAAGACGCCAAATGCCTTCTACCGTTCACTCTTAAAAATGTTTTTATGTCTATGGTTTACTCAAAGTCTAACCAAGGATTGGTTTTGGTTTACCCTTTGGGTTGCGGAGGTCAGACGGCAGTCGTTCTGTGTAAAAACCAGTAACCCCGTCAAATCGCCTTGGTAGGTACGGACGGTAGTAAATAACCAGTTAGGCAGCAGACCCCGGGCTCTGAAGCGTTGCCGCTGAGGATGCAACCGGGAATACGCTCAGATGATGATGATTTGTAAGTACAAATGTTATATTTTTTGCTAAGTGCAAGTAATGTTAAACAGCTACAACCTTATGTCACTCGCAATGATTCTAACTTCGCTACATCCCGCATCTCCACGGATATTTAGTTTTGTAAATGGATTTTCGGTATGTGTAAGTCCGGCAGATGTTTGTTTCGCCTATATAAAAGTTTTGTACGCGTAAGTTTCAAATAGAAAGTCGACGGTATTGAATAAGGTTGTGATTATCTGGATTTTTGTTTTTTGTTTGTGTGAGAACGATTTGTATTAATTGATGTGGTATTTTACACAATATTTTTCTTAAACAAAATACCACTTTAATTTTTTGGCGATCTGAATTTTTATTTGAAACTTACTTTTCCTATTGCTTTAGCATTTTTTTGATAAATCATATTGTGTTGATGTCGGTTTAGTTTAAAGAATTATGAAATGTACAACATTTATGCATTCCCGACGTTTAGCTGAGCGGGTCTCAGTTATGGTTTTGTGCTGTTTATAATTTTGCCGTCGCTTTTTAATTTTTTACATCATTTAACAATTCCGATAAGCTTGATATCACCAAATTCCACGTGGATTATCCTAGTAACATCTGTAGCGCACCGAAACAAAATCAAAAAAGGAGAAGCGAATCGAAACAAACAAGAGCGACACGCGAAACTATTTTATTTGGTGGGAGTTGCGTTGTTCCATCTAACGCATGGAACTAAACAGAATTGAAATCGGTTTGTTATGTGGACGTTATGTCGACAGTAGTTTCACGACGGTTCGTTTTTTGTCTCGCTTTTGCGGTGTGCTACAGGTATAATATAAATATGTCGGTTTTGCTGCATTACTTCAAAACCGTATAAGTACCTCTTGTAGAATTTGCCTTTTAGAACAGGTTTTAAAGAAGTTTAATACTCGTATAATATAAATAGTTTATGCCGTTGTTGACAAATATTAAGCTCATATTCATACGCGAATGCATTGCACCGGGCCGGACATTTTATGAAATTACAGTACAGCCGTTAAAGATTCAAGGTATTTTTTTTGCTAAAATACAGTCAACAAAAATAGATGATCAGAATCAGCGCTTTAATAGTATTGAATGACATAAAAGCTGACACTATTACTATCTATTCTTGGTGTTGAGTCTTACAAGGAAGTTTAAAGAAATTCTTCTTGTGGACCACTTTTCGCGTTGACTGTATAAGCAAACCTCTGCCACCTCTGTAAGGCGTCAACTCCACGAGCGAGAGAATCGCGACGATCATTCCGTCGTGCCACCTAAGGGTTGGATCTCATTTTTCAGCACGGAGCAGCACTTCTATGCTGCTATCCTTTTCTCGCTCAGAACTGTCATTGGCCAGATCGAGAGAGAGAGCGCAGAATGCTATAGCATGCTATCGCACGATACGTTCCGTCGCCCTCTCTCGCAGCAGTATAGAAAAGTGCTGCTCCGTGTTGACAAATGAGATCCAACCTACTACTCTATGAACGTGCCTCCACACGGCGATATTGTCGCGGCACATTGATGTACGGACTTATGCTAACTCGTCGCGATCCCCTCGCTCGTTGAGTTGACGGGTTGTACAGTGGGCAATCTTTACATGTAAGTACTATGTTCCATAAATGACAGATGACCGGTTGATTGATCCAATGCAAATAAATCATTATAACATTTATAGCCGAGCATCAAATCGGTGTTTTTAACAAAGTCTCAAACAGTTCTTGCTTGCTATTTACATTCCTGTAACAATGGGTTTACTACGGACTTTAGTTGACAGCATTATGCGTTGTGAGATAGACAGTGTGTAACAATGTGATAGTATACCTTGTGTACATAACGATTTTATTGTGTCGTGGAATATTCTCTTTTTGCAAAGTACCTTATTTGAATAGCAGGTTTATTTTATAAGTACTTCAATTACTGGAAGTTAATAGTGATTGAATTTAATAAATTCGCCAATTTAAACACCATGCTGTGGTTTTATTTTTTGTTATTATTGTACCCATTTACTCATATTAGATCTTATTTGAAACATTTGAGGCATCGCATGATGCGTCTAAACCACGTTACTTCTTCTATTTCCGTTTCTAGGGACAGATGTAGGGAGGGAACACTGTTGTCCACGGGAAAGTAAGCAGACCATTCCGTGGGCTTTAAAAGCACCATGTTGTTTTCCCACAACCTTCTGCTAATGTTATCTTCAGAGTTTGATACATTTCCAACGGCCTCGGTATTCTGTAACTGGTGTGAACTGATTTTGTTTCTGACTACTACGGTCTCGTCACCGATCCAGTTGTTACTTTCCAATTTCTCAATGGGTTCGCTGATTTTAGTAATATCTTCAGACGACTTGGGACTTAGCCGTATTTTTGGTTTTAAAACTGATTTATTTTGTACATGATCGCCTCTATCTTCTATTCGATTTTGTTCTTCACAGATATCATGGGCAGATAGGATGTTATCTGATTCTTGATTCATGCCTAACATTTGGATCGGAGGCGATGTGTCTCCGACAGCGGCTGATCTTGACTCGTTTTTTCTTTGGACATCTTCGCCAATAGGACTAACTTCTCTAACCATCTGAAGTCTCGCTTGATGTCTACAATTTTCGCAGAAAGTACTTCGCGACCGGCGTCGTTTTTCCCTGGGCGATAGTGACATCGAGCTGATCAAATTGTACGAGCTGGGTTTGTCCTGTTCCTTATAAGTATTTGAAAACCATCCATTCTTAGGCATTTTTGCGTCATACTTAAAATTAATATTTTCTTGAGAATTTTGGGGTTCCGTAATTTCAGTTACAGTTGGTAATTTCGGCGGTTGTATAAAGTTTATCTTAGGCACGTAAAGGTCAGGGATTGGGGAAGGAAGTCTTCCATTACTAATATCTTTGACTGATTCTTCGAATATCTCTGTGCTAGAAGAACTAGTGGCGTTGGAAACATCCATGCCATCATTTTCTGTAAAAAGATGCTTGTTTTTAAATGAATAAATATAAATTGTACGTTTTTCTGCATCGATATTCGAATCGTATGACAAAATTTCGTCATAAAACCTATCATCGGCGTCCCATGCCATCTGCTCTGTCTTCATATCGTAACGGTCTATGTATTCGACGTCCGTCGAAGAGTCGGACGTCTTTGGATAATTGTTCGTATTAGTAAAACTGTTTACTTTGTGATGCGATTTAGTGTTGCCATTCACAGCATCTTTATCAGATTCCTGATTGGAGTACAAAAAATTCCTGATGCAATTTTCATCGATTTCAGGCGAACTCACTTCATGGTTGTGTGGTGCGTGCTTCTGACGGTGTTTCTCCCTAGCTTTGTGGTTAACTTCGTGCTCGTCGTGGGGCGACTGTAACCTGAATCTATCTCTGTCTACATAGCTCCAGGCGTGGCTGAGAGGTTGCTTGTCTTCGTCATCGTTGATTGAAGAGTTCGAGTCCAATTCGATTATTTTTACGCCATTTGTTTCCTGTTCTTGTATCCAGATTGGTCCGAAAAGAAAATCTGGATTCACTATATTAGTGCGTTGTGGCCTTTGATAGTTTCCTGAAATAACATTTTTTTTGAGTGATTATTGTAGTCAACAATTTACACGATTCTCAATTATAACTGGCGATTGTATGTAGAGGAATTGAATAAATTCCTTTACCGATGCATTTTCTAGGAATGCTTTCGAGTACAGACTGCGCATAAGAGTAATCTAATTTTAGCAAAACTTTTAACTGATTGCTGTTTAGAATTAATATACACTACCTACCTACTCATGATACTTAGATAAACGAAATTAAAATAAGTCCTTCATTACCGTTAATAGCAGTATGATTTCGATCCATTTGGCTATAACTATCTCTCCTTTTCATTGTAAAATATTTCCGTGATTATTTACACAACAATAAAAGACATCAACGATTCAGGTTTAAATTGACATTGACCATTGACAAATATTTTTTTGTATTTTCATATTTTAAAAGTTTGGATGATCTTTTGCATACCACCTCTTTTATTAACATCGACTTTTAGTCAAAACATGGATAAAAGTGGACGAGGCTCACATAATGCGAAGTCATATTACCTAAGTACCTACTCAGTCTCTTCTACACGTAACGTTTGGCTTGATCATCGTTACACTAGCTCGATTCTACTTGTTAGGTACTTGCCTATGATGGAGCTGTGCTATTCATTAGACAACGCTCGCATTTCCGAACTATTCTAATTAAACGGCTCTTCGCTTCGTAATCAGGTGTAAATTAAGTGAAATGGAGAGATGAAACACGTCAGTATCGTAATGGAGCGAATAAAGCGCTTTGCTGGCGGCTAATTTGCGAATTAGTGTCGAATGAGGGCCGGCACTCAGAGTGTGATCTAATTAATTACCTTTGTCGCGGCAGCGCTAACCGGAGTGCTGCTTTGAAAACTTTGTGAGATGCTAAGGCAGATTTTCTCTCCGGCTTTATATCTTTGGGGTTGCTTGGCTTTGGAATTTTAAGCCAATAAAATATCAGCATAAGAATGGCGTCTTTTTGATAAACTATTGTAAGAAAATTACAAAAATATTTGTATAAATACTATAAGAAACAAAGCATGTCGTCTTATTAAGAATTGAATAAAATAAGAACATTTTAAAACAAAATGGGACTAGAACAGTATAAAACGTGTGTAAAGACTTAGGTAGGTACTATAAATGTCAACCAGATACATAGCTATAATAGAATAAGCTGCCTTCTTAGCCTAACTTGGAAGTGCGCAGTTTTTAAACACAAACATTGCAAGGCCAGAGCACAGAATGAATATAAAGACTATCCCTGCCAATTCAGACAGCCAGCTATAGGAACAGTGTATTGTTGAAGTACACTCGACAACATACTAAGCTAACGTTATTTGCCGGCGCCTAATGGAGTAAGTGCTTTGGCAAATGGCGCGAGCCACGGAGCTTTTAATGCAATTTCGCTCCCTTTGTGCGGGAATTGGCGCAATCAATCCATTTACACTTTGTTTCGCCAACATTGACACTACACTAACACCTCGACGCTGCCTTTTAGTGACAAATTGCTTGCGCGCTTTCTCCTTCGATGTAGGTTAATTTGTTTAAACATTGATCTTTTATTTCAGTGCTCCGTTATTTAATTTTTTCTCGTCAATATTAAAAATAGTAGGTAGGTACGTATATTTATCTTTTTTGTGATTTAATTGTACTTACTTATCACATAAAAATAATTAAAAAGGCCGTGTGGTTTTCGGCTTAGAATATTAACACTCCAACTTTAACTTATTTTAAACTGAATCGCGTTGCGTAATTATTTAATTTTTCATAAAAATCATGCTGGGACCACGGCTAGGCACGGCTAAATAAACAAAAGGGAAGGTACACTCCAAATTTTTCTGCGGATGTCGTAACAGGTGACTACAGGACTAAGTACAGTAACGATGTTGCAATAAATCTCCATTCTTCATGTTGTTACTCACCTTCCTCCATCATTTCATTCTGTCCACAATGTCAAATTTCATTTCTAAATTCTAGGCACATTCCTTGCTCATCATTCTGACTCATTCCTCTACCACCTTTGATACTGATAGCAACCATGGGCGTACCGAGGGGCGGGGGGGGGGGCAGAGGGGGGCAGCTGCCCCCCCTGGATTTGGTTTACGTCCCTACTAACTATCTACTTTTGTCGATAAAAGTTAAAACAAAGAATTTTTTGCCCTTTGCAAGATACAATAAACAACTAATTAGAAGTTATTTTCCAGGCAAATTAAAAACAAAACCCGACTTTCAAGGGTTCACGACCAAAAACTTTTAAACGACTGAACCGATTTTTATCAAACATAGCTAAGAACCACGGCAAGGTAATATGCTATCTCGTAAAAAAAACCGTCGAAGACGTCATCAACTATTTTGCTGAAGACCCTTGAAAGTTACTTTTTGAATTCTTAGATATTATTGTTTAATTAAAGCATTTATTATAAAAAATACCTATTTTAATTTATTTTATTTATTTGATTAGATGCTTATAAAAATCTGCCCATGATAGCAACTATACTTATAACAGTTCTGTTATAATAATAACAAATCAATTTTTTAACCCTAGTCGTTTCTCTCTTCTTCCGATCTCTTGCTCTACGACTACTTATATGAATATCTGCATACTTCATGTGGGAGCACATCTACTGAGCTTGGGACAGGTAGACATTTCGTGCTACAACTGCATTCCCAAGTTGAAGTTGAGTTGTAAAAAATCGCACAGATGCATTCGTAAAGGCAGTTGACATCAGGAAGGCGGCCGGTCATGAAACTAGTCATATATATGATGAAGAAGAACCCAAGAGATAGAATCTAGGAGATGTGCGTCTGCGCTTTGGTCTTAGTAAGATAACATCCTTAGATGGCAGTCTTCAAGTTAGGCAGACCTTTTACGTATAAGTAGCTTCAAAAATATTTGTAGCATTGATTGACAACTTAAATACTAAGGAAACATAATAAAAGGAAAAGGAGAGGATATATCGTAGTCTGAATTTCTAATTAGGCAGACCGATGCAAGGATAGGTACGTCATATTCAGTAATACATAGTTGTGGGTTTTCCCGTAGGCAGGAGAAAATTTGGGCGAAATTTCCACCTAAGTTTTGGTCGTTCATACAGTCAAGTTTTCTCTTTTTACAAAATCGCCTAAAGTCTTAAGATTAAAATCTGAAGTTAATAGATGCATAATTAATAAAAGTACTATAATATGTGAGTACTTAACTAAGTTAACAGCGCAAAGTTATCTCAGTCGTGAATGACTCATTGTGTTTATCTAACAAAATTATACACAAAATCATCGTTGTTTCCTCTAACCAACAACAATGGCATGCATAAATTATAACAATAAAAACGAAAGATAAAAAGCGTTTGTCGTGGAGCAAAAATGTTTGCTTCTTTGAAAAACCGTCCATTAGCACCGAACCACTCACAACGTGTAATTAGTATTTTTGTCTATCAAAATATTTTTAATTGGTTTTAGAGTTGGAAAAATACTCTAATATATGATTAGCTGGGTATAAAGCTGTATATTTGCTTAATGGAAGAGTGTTCGAGATAAAAGCGGCGGTATCGGGCGATCTCGAGTAATTACAGGCTTGGGGCGCCGCCGCCTCGCCTCTTCCTTTACATACCACTTAAAACTACACTACTCGCCTTGCTACACGACATTATCTCATTATGTAAAGCGTGGACGGTCGTAATTGCCGCAGCTGTAAATATTTACACCTGAGCTGAATTTGTTGTTATATATACTTGTTATTATTGGTGCTTGAGATATTGAATGTTGCTAAAATACTGTTGAATGTATGTTTTTATAGTTGTTTTCATTGAAATAAAGCTGTGATTTCTACTTGGAGTTACCGTCGATAAGCACTCACTATCATTACGCCTCTATTTGTCTTTGACGTTTTTTGAAGGATTTTTATTTTGTTAGCAAAGAGGTAAAAGGTGCTCGACGAAACGTACGCCGGTCACCGTATGTTTCGAGCCCCTACCCTTGTACGACGTTTTAATTGCATAGTCACTGTTACCCTTTATATGTCTCGCTTCCAGAGAAAAATCGCCTTGCTGGCATGGAAATAGGTTTGGACAATGCTACATAACTGCCTCCGTGGTCAAGTGGTCAAGGTCGCCTTGTGATCCATAGGTCGTGGGTTCGAATACCATTGGGATAAGGATACTTTGTGAAAAGTTGTTTCCAGTTTGGTTAGGATATTGCAGGCTTGAATCACCTGATTATCAGGAAAAAAGATTATTCCGGTTTCGGATACTCGTATAAACTGTGGGATCCGAACGCCATCTAGCGTTTGCTCATCAAACCTATCCAAGGATTGGTTCTGGTCTACCCTTTGGGTTGCAGAGGTCAGACGGTGGGCGCTCTGTGTAAAAACCAGTAACCTCGTCAAATCGCCTCGGTTAGGTATAGTCCCAGGCTCTGAAGCGTTACCGCTGAGGATGCAACCGGGAATGGGTACGCTGATAAATGCCACATAATGTTTAGTTCTTTGCGTTTATGTGTCGTAAGTAACTGTTTACGCCTGCCTAGCGATATAACCTAATAGTCGCAGATTATTCTCTGAAATAACCGTGATATAACAGGCTCCCCTACAATTTTACTTGCTTTTAGTGAAATGGCTCTATAAATATTCAGTAAGAAGCAAAAAAACGCTTAATAACCCGCTATCGGCGTGAAGTAATTGCGAGTAACCGATGCATTAGTGTAGCAACGGTCATAGTTCGCTTGCACTCCTGTAATCGGAATATGCATATCGTAATTGCCTGGGACATGACTGGACATTTTTCCATGGCAGTATTACTTCTCGACTGGGTACTAATGTGCATGTTTCCGATTAAAAAATAGGTATGCTTTGCACTGCACAAATGTTTTTAACCCCTGATGCCAAAAAGGAGAGTGTTCTAAGTTTGACGTGTCTGTGTGTCTGTGGTATCGTACCTCTTAAAGGAATGGACAGATGACAGGTTTTTTAACCCCCAATGCAAAAAAGGGTGTAGTAAGTTAGGGGCCAAAGTCTTTCTGTCTGTGGCATCGTAGCTCTCGAATGGGTGAACCAATTACGATGCGGGTTTTCAACGTGAAAATAAGTTTCCTCGCGGTAGTTCTTAGCTATGTTTTATGAAAATCGGTTTAGCCGTTCAAAAGTTATTGGGGGTGAACGCTTGAAAGTTGGGTGTTTTCATGCTCCTGGCATAAAAAGTTATTTATTAAAAGTATGTTCCTTTCAATAAATAATATCAAAGAATTGGCAATTTAGGGAACGTAAAAAGGTGAAAAAATAACATAAATCGAGAGTAAGAGTAGAGAACAAAACAGTTCCTTCTTGCAAATATCCCCATTTGAGTGTCAAGTTTTATATTTTATTCCAATATGGTGGTGTCAGATTTCTCAAGCTGCGTCAAAGGCATCAACTTCCATTTAGCGATAACACTCGTCTCCGACGACTCACTCGTAGTACTTTTCGAAGCACTGGTTTCCATATGATACTTAGCTGCAAAGGATAATACTACGCAATAAGTATCAATATTATTTTTAATTAGTGGAGGTAAGTTTGCTCGTAGCAAGTGCTACAAAGGTGCTACGAGTTTCCCTTAAATGTTGATTTATTATTTATTATAGCTAGTTACTTACGTTATTAGTTTATATATAATCTTTATTTCATAAAATTTACGACAGGGAATTTCGATTTTATCTTCATTTTTGAGAAAAATTTGAGGACAGGGAACAAATTTAAATAATTATTGTTACAAGTTCCAAGCGTAGAATAAAGTGTCTATATATACCACTGCATGTTTTTAAAGAACTTTAATATAGAAGTTAGCTACTTTATTTCGGCTAGTTTGCCTGAGATACCAATCGCTGTTTGTGTCGTGCGATCGGTATCGTGTCGGCGAGTGATGTAAACAACAAACTGTGGCGGCTTCGGGCAGGCGTCAATAACATTTTGTAGGCTCGTGTTTGATAAAGGCGGCGTAATACCTACATATCGTACTTGTACCTTGTCGATGAGTTACCTCTTTCCTTAACGCAGATAATCAGATCAAAAAAACATGAAACAGGGAGACAAGGTATCATAACATGGTGTAAGTGTGTGCGACACCTATGTCAAAATATTTTTAAAAACGTTTTGAATAAAGGGGCAAAACATTTGGGAATTCAAATTTATGTTTTATTTTTTGATATGACCGAAGAAAATGCTTTACGGGTAAATCAGAAAAAAAAACAGCACATGTGCTGATTTTATTAATGCTATAAGTTTGTAAGGTAATGCAGGGATCCGAACAAATATTTCTACGAGTAGTTTGACAGTTCAGTATTCATTTATCGATATTAAATCCAAATGTTTACCACATCAGAATATTATGGCGTAAATGGCTGGCATGATTTGACACTTTTGTTCTCAAAAATGTTTTAGGAAACGTCTGAGTTGCTGCCGCCCGCTGACGGCTAATCGACACGTTTTTACACAAAATTACTATTTAATGCCACACTTTCTATAATAACCCAAATAGGGAAGTGAAGTTTTCATTTTTTGCCACTTCTGTTGTGAAAGGAGTCCGTTTTAAGTGCATGTTTTTGCGCGAAAAGTGGTTAGGTATTGCAAAGATACCTATTTGTGAATTGGACAATTGTCCATTAAACATTACTATTTATTTATATAATAATAATACACTCTGCATTACTTGCACCAAAAGGTTTAATGAATTGTAATACTTATTGGTCAGGTCATGCGGTAGTTCAAAATTTTAGGAATCCGGACCGCGCGTCAAATATACCTACATACATTTGGCAAGTTTATCTTCAGGGCATGCACGTCTGTCGTGTTTACTTTAGCTAGATTTTTCTAATAACTACTTATTTAGTTTTTATAGGTACACTTACTCGGTCAGCTCCAGAGAATTTGACAAGCGCGTGGTATGCTATGGATAATATAACACATATATGTACAGCAGTTGAGGAGCTCGGTAGCCCAGTGGGAGTGGTCCGCACTTGGATAGGTGACCGCAAGTGGTATAAAAATTACTCGAGCTCCTCCGTGCTTCGGAAGGCACGTATAAGCCGTTGGTCCCGGCTGTCATCATTGTATGGCAGTCGTCAAGCCATGTCAGATGCCTTTATGCAGCCTGAAAAATCTGACACCAGTGTTGGCCACTTACACACACAAAAAAACAAAAACAATATGTACAGCAGTCTTACAAGGAGTAGACTAGACTAGAGCATACTCAGTGATTGCTGGCCGCAAGCAGGGACTACATGGAAACGCACCGTCGTGCTGCATTAGCCGCCCTGTCATTACTCGCCGCCGCCTCTAATCTGTAGGTACCTACTACACACTCGCCTGTTTTGGAGAGTGCCCTCATTAGACTCTCTCTGACTCGGCTCGGCATGCGGCAAACGCTATACCTATAGTAAAGAGCATTTACAATGTTTGTGTTGAGTTTGGATATACTTAGAAACGAAAATGTCTATGACTCCAAAAGGCAGATAACTTAAATTTGCCTATACATATTTCCATTTTTGATCACAATATTGTGTAAGTACGTGTCACTTTTTTAAAGTCTCCTCACCTAACTTATATTAAAGTACGTATCTTCTATTCTATACACAGACAGATTAAAAAAGGTAAAAAAAATCTAGATCTATGTACAAAAGTTAGGTACTTCAGGTAAATTGTTGATTTTAATAATATGAAATCTTACAATTTCTAATCAAGAGAATATGTTAGTTATTTAAACATTCTAATTTAAATAAATCTTTATTGAATGTTCAGAAATATAAAATAACAAGAAACTGTTATTTAAAAAAAAATCTCACAATTATTTGTGACCTAAGATAAATTAATTTACTGTCCAAGGAAACATTAGTAGATTAAAAAATTACGATACTTTTTCAGCTTTTTCTCCTAAACAAAACAAGTTTTAAACAATTTTAAAGTGCAACTATTCGGATTATCACAGCAAATGCCGACGTGTTAATATCGATACCATCAGCTCCGCGGCGCCAACTGATCTCCTGATGAAATAATTGACACTCCATCGACCGCCGCAAAAAAAAGAAACAAAAACACTTTAGTAGGTAGTTCTGGTTCTGTTCCTTATTGAAATTAAATGCTCCTTTGTATGAACACGCCGAGTGACATGTTTTTCTGTGCAATAAGTAAAATAACCGGCCAAGTGCGAGTCGGACTCACGCACCAAAGGTTCCGTACCTACCGTCACACAAATTTTATAAAAGACAAAGTTTGTGAGTGTGTGTGTATGTATGTGTATGTGTTAACAAACAAATCAAAATTGGTCCAAACGGCTGGACCAATTTTGATAAAATTTGGTATGCAGGAAGCTTGACACCCTGGATTAACACATAGGCTACTTTTTCCGCGGGTAACACCGCGGGGCGCTGCTAGTTATCTATAAAAATCACGGCGCTCCCATACGCCCCTTAAATGTTTATTTTATTATGTTTGTAGTATTTGTTGTTATAGCGGCATGTGAAATACATCATGTGAAAATTTCAATGTTTTAGCGATCATCGTTCATTAGATCAGCTTGGTGACAGAAAGACGCACAGACGAAGAGCGGAGTCTTAGTAATAGAGTCCCGTTTTTACCCTTTAGGTACGGAACCCTAAAAAGTTCTCACGTTAGAAACGCGTGAGCCGATGATGAGTCAATTTAATATGGATTGTTAATGGTTTGATGTTTTTGTTTATCAAATATTTGGTAGGCATCGCAATATACCTAAACATAACAAGTATAGAACTAGTTTTACATCCTTCTGTTAAAACAATATATATAGATAGAATTGTATCGGCTGTTTTTCTTCCAGTGAGATTGTTGGGTTGACCTAGGGAATGAGCATAAACCTGGGGCTATTTTCTTAAATACCTATAGATCATAAGCGTGCATTCCATACAGACACATAGAATTTGTCTACCCTGTGCCACCCTAATATAATATCGGATTTTAGCGATTAACTAGTTTTGGATAAGCAGTCATTTTCGTTATTTAGTTATAATTAGTGTCTACCCTGTAAAAAACATTTGTGCACGCCACTGCTATAGATAGGTGTTCACGTAAATTAGTTCACTATTTTATTGTGGCTATTCTCTTTTGACTGTGTTTTCTCCGTAAAGAGTAAAAAAGTAAAAATTATTTTTGGTATCATTTTTGTATGTTCACTAGTGTCTTATTCCTAGTTCCTAGTTATATAAAATAAACAATGTGCAAAAATGAGCAATATGTGTTCCTAGTTTGGTTTACCCGTATCTCGTATATATAAATAATATTGGCACATACTTGGTGTAACGTAGGAGACAGATGATTAAACAAAATATACTACTATTGAGAAACATCAACCAACATGTTTTTTTAATATGTCATACGATAAGAGTTGCGATCTGCGTAGACCGTGCGCTACGAAGATGCTACGAGTCTACGAAAATGCTACAAAAACGTAATATATATTATATAGGATTTTTTTTCTAGCCATATAGGTCCCATTGTTAGGCAAAAGCCTACCCTTGTTGTTTCGATCTTTAGCTACTTCTTTCCAATCCTTGTCGAAAGCAGACAGGTTGTTACTCCATCTCATTTTAGGCCATATTATATAGGATATCCAAATTAAAACATGTGATGAAAAATTTGAATAATAATCCGAGCATTGTAATGCTGTTCTAAAAACCAATAATTTATACAGGATACTTTAGTTCATAGACTTTACTACTAGATAGTAGGCACATCGACCCGAGCTAATCTGCTTTATGAGTAACGTAAAAATAATTTTGATACCTATTGATACTGACAATGTAGCTTTCGGCTATTTTGGCATTATTTTCAAGACTTTCAAGAGACCTACTACAATTGGCTTTTTTCGCTTTCATGCCTTTGAAGGCATTAAAATACCTTTTTATATTATTCAGTTAAGCTACAAATAGTTACACATCACAAAAGAACTTGTGAAAAAACATCCCTTCATCAATTATTAGGATGATCTTTTGATTTCTAGCAATCAAATAGAAATAACCGATGGACTATTGTTGTAAACGCTTTTGTGCCTAATTGAAATGCTACATTACGTCAGTCGGAATAGGGGCACTGCTCGCCGCTTTACAAATATAAAACAATCATTTGGACAGTTCAAAGAGCGGCGTGGAGCAACGCAACGTGTGTGTGTGGTGGAAGCGAGAGACGGGAGCGGAGGCAATGCAGCTCTGTTTGTTGTGTTTATTAGTTTAATGTTATCGTTTGCATGATATTATTTTGGTATTTTATGAATATTGAAAACATTTAGTAACAATAAACATTTTTTCATTATTATAGGGTTGGTCCCAAAGTGAAAGTTTTTTGCATTTGTACAGTTCGAGGTAAGTATAGTCCTTTGTGTTTCGTTAGATAAATTGGGCGCTAATCTTACCTAATATTATAAATGCGAATGTTTGTAAGGATGAATATACCTATATTGAAATTAAATTTAGCATGTAGAACCAGCATTACATGGATTAAAAAATATAATACTTTTATCTGGGGAAAATTACCAAGGTATTGGCAATGAATAGCGGGCTTCGCTGCGGTTACTAGCTAAAAATTCAATAAGTTTAAGTTGGAAGGCCCCCGCTGGCGCTTATGGCTGGCGTCAGAGGTGAGCTCGCGCCTCGTCATCGCGCGGCGCCTTTCAATTCACGTCTCAAACGTTTGGTTCCTCCCCCACAATGCGCCGCGCACAAAGAGAGCTGCGTTTGCCGCCTCGTTATGTAAAATCAGCCAAACAATGCGAGCGGTATCGCTTTCGGTAAGAACTCAATCGAATCACATTAACAATGGCCCTCAAAACAAGCCGTCGTAGACAGATCCCTCAATGGTCGACGCGTGATGTGTGACAGAGGTCTGTTACAATGGATAGTTTGGTAACAATATGCGTAAATAAAACGAAGGCTGAGATTGCAGCCATGTTATTAAACAAAAGGCGCGCCAATCAACGACAGGCGGTCTATACTGAGAGGGCGGATCGACTGCGAAACCGACGTCGTGGCTCGAGGTGTTGCGTAAAAATGTTTCGAACAAAGCTCTCTTGTTCACCACATTTTTAGATTGTTGTGGATTTCACTCGTCACTCACAAGATTTCAAAAGTACTTTATACTTTTTTATTTGGCTGCAATCTAGCTTCAACCCACGTCTTTTATCGCGTTGTTGTCTGTCCATGAAACTTTTGTAACCTTCCATTATTCCAGGGACTAAAATCGCTTATTCGTACTACTCTATTACCTATTTAAACTTATTGCGAGACTATCCATGCAAAGTAAAACAAGTATAAAATACATACTATAAACTTCAATTATTTCATTTATGTAGTTTTAAAACCTTTTCAGGGCAAAATAAGTAGACCATATAGACCATTTATATTTACCAAAAACATATAAGTATGTAGTGTACCTAACAGTAAACGAGTATGCATGTGTATGCATATATACATCACCACACAAATACACAGCTGGCCCGAGGCGTCGCATTAGCATACCCTCGCAGCTAACTCAATACCGGCCGACAGACAGAATACGTGCTGGAGCGGCAACAGTTCACCGACGGCGAGCAAAATGTGCATAATATCATAGCGGCACTAGCAAGAAATTTGTGATTTGTTGTAGGTATACTTGAGAGTTGAGAGAATCTTCGGTGTTACTTTTTGTATTTTTTAGATTAATGTAGAACACAGTCCATTAGTGTAAGTGTAAGTACAAACACATAAACAGCACCACACAAATACACAGGTTGCAGCTAACTCAACAACAGCCGACAGACAGAATACGTGCTGGAGCGGCAACAGCTCACCGAGACGGCGAGCGAAATGTTCATATCGTACTGGCACTAGCAAGATGAAATTTGTTGGACACTTGGGAGTTTAGAGAATTTTCGGTGTGACTTTTGTATTTATTAGATTGATGTGGAAGACAGTCCATTAGTGTAAGTGCAAGTGTATGCACATAAACAGCACCACACAAATACACAGCCCGCCAGAGGCGTCGCATCAGCATACCCACGCAGCTAGCTCAATACCGGCCGACAGACAGAATACGTGCTGGAGCGGCAGCCACTCGTAAAGCAAGCGAAACACTGGTGCTATACCTAAAAGAAATTTTAAATTTGTTGTACTCTTTTTGCTTTTATATTACTATAGAATAAGTATATGCACATAAACAGCAACACGCAAATACAGTCTGCCCGCGGCGTTGTATTAGCATACCCTCGCAGCTAACTCAATACCAGCCGACAGACAGAATACGTGCTGGAGCGGCAACCACTCGCCGACGGCGAGCGAATTGTGCATGCATTGCCGTTGTGCTGAGCGGTACAGAGGAATTTGAAATGAGTTGGACACTTGAGAATTGAGAGAATCTAATTTTGGTTCTATTATTTTAATAATCGGTAAGTAAATAATAAAATAAATAAATAAATATAAGGGACAAATTACACTGATTGAGCTAGCCCCAAAGTAAGTTCGAGACTTGTGTTATGGGATACTAACTCAACGATACTATATTTTATAACATATCCATGTATAGATAAACAATAAACATCCAAGACCCAGGACAATTTTAAAAGACCATTTTTCAACTTGCCCTGACCGGGGATCGAACCCGGGACCTCTGGGTGGCGGACTAGCATGGTGACCACTACGCCACGGAGGTCGTCAAATAATTTAATAATAGGTAAAATTAGTCATTGCAAAAAATAAAATTTTTTAGTGGGACTATACAATTTGTATTTTTTTTAGTTTTATTACCTATAGCATTAAATGTTTTGTAGGTTATCTTTTAGCATCATGCGCCAAATTAGAACATATACGAGTATGTAGCAATTTTAGCCCGTACAATGACTTTTATGGTCGTATTAGCTAATGCCCGCGGCGTTGCTCTCGTAGTGAAATGTTTGACAGTCCCATAGGAATATTTTTATAAGGTTTTTAGGCAATCAAGATGCTAAAAGAAGTATAGTAATAGTGACGCAAGCCTAATGCGTATTAAAGGAAAATGAGATAGTGGAGAAATTCGGTGTGCGTTGTTGAATACGTGATAACTCAGTTGGAAAGAACATCGTTGTATCAAGACCGAAGGCACTGGTTCGATTCCCGCTCAGTTCACATTGTTTTTTACCATTTCTTATTTCATTATTTAAATCCCACATGAACCTCACGTTTTCCCGGAATAAAAAGTATTCTATGTGTTAATCCAGGTAGTTCAAGCTCATTCCAAATTTAAATGCAATCCGTTTACCCCCTTTTATGTGAAAGCGGAACAAACATTCAACACGACCATTAAAATCATCAACTAGCCGTGGGCAACAGCTGAGTGCACTACAAAAACAATAAGGCACTGAGCGGGCTTTATTCGTTCGGTAAACGGTTAAAAATGATAAAACAGTATATTAGCCAGGCAAATTAAAAAAAAAAACTCCCAAAGAAGTCACCGTTTAGTGTTACTTTTATTACATATTCCAACCGATGTTAAGTTGAATTGATATCCGTAGCGCCATCTATAATTTTCTTGGAAAATTAAAAACCTCGATTTTCAAGCGGTAACCCCCAATAACTTTTACTACGATACCACAGAATACACACAGACAGTTAAAAAATTTCGCTTAACTTAAAACGCCCCTCTTCTTCGGCGGGGGAATTATTTATTAATACTTAGATATATGTCATGGTACTCCATCTTCAGTTTACTTTAGTTGCACACTTACACGAATAAGTTCATTCTAAATGTTTACCGTTGAGAACTATTTACCGCTGAGAAGTAAATAACTACCTAACCAACATACCGATCAGTGACTGAGCTCAAGTAAATAAAACAAATACATAAAACAGCGTCCAAGCACGCAAGAAAAAAATCTAGGTCTATGGTCCAAACTTCGCCGCCGTGGGTTTTCAAGGGTCAAGCCTGCAGGTCGGGCCTCTTATCTAAAAGAATGCAGAGGTAAACAGCATGTGTCAAGGGGCAGGTAAACAGACGCACAGACAAACACGCCATCGATACGACTCGAGACACAAGATCGAAATGAACCTTGCACTTGAATGTGCACTGAAGTGGTTTGCTGTGCGTTTGACAATCAGTTTGGACGAGTTAAGAGTTCATGGAAAATATGTACCTTTACATATACATTATTGTACATACAATATGTAACGAAAACCCTATCCGATACTTGGAGGAGCAACTTAGACCGTCAATATGAACAACTTTACCTATGGTACCAATGCTTGAAGCTCGAAGAAAAAATCGCCATTTTTATACAAATTGCCGGGCCGGCCGAAAAACTTTTGTATGAAAATTACGATTTTTTTTGAGTTACAAGCATTGGTCCCATAGGAACAGTTGTTCATATTGACGGTCTGAGTTGCTCCTATGAGGATCGGACAGGATTTTTGTTACATATTGTACATACACTATCACGTCTTTATCCCGAACGGGGCAGACATTGCCCAGAGCCACAAGACCCAAAGGCCACTTTCAGCGTAATGGCGGGCGAGAAGGTGGAAATGGAAGCAAATTAGTAATGGGTTGCCAGCCGCATCGCCTATCAAGATGATGGGCATTTTCGTCCATTCCCTGGATCGGCTTTTATGAGCTGCGCGGGAAGAGAAGCAGCTGGTACATTCTAAGCAGGAAGAAATATGTACCTTATACTTATCTGGGAAAATCAGTAATATTTTACCTCGTGTGTTAGTGTACGAGATTATACAGCAAGTTAATTCATGCTACTAGATATCCATACAAAAGTGTTTAGTTGACCAATGGCATGGGAGGGCAAGAATTAATTCAACCTTCCACACCCTTTGGGTGTCTTTATTATTATGAGCTATTTCTTTTTGGTAAAAATACATAAAATGTGGATCTTGAAAAAAGCTACAACGATTTCAATGAAATTCAGTATTTATGGGGCTAAAAATCCCTTCATTAAGCTGGGTTTCATTTTTAGAGAACCTTGTTTTCTCATCCAATAATCAGGGCCGGATCTGTCATATGGCTTTTTGGGCTCAAGTCCAGGGCCACGTGGATTCAAGGGGCCCCCAGCCAAATCTAGTCAAAAATAAACGATAAAGGAATATAGCTGATCTTATCAAGATTAAATGTGTAGTGGCCACCTACGGGTTGGCAACCCTGAACACTAAAGCTTAAAATATTACAAAATAAATAAAATGTTTTACTGTCTTATTTTTTTCATATACTTTGAGTAATTAGGTGGGCCCCTAAGTAGTATTAGCCCAGGGCCCTCTAACCTTACAGTCCGGCCCTGCCAATAATGTATATAATCTTTCGGCAATAATGTAGTTTTAGAAAATCACTCCCTTTCTGAGAAATGAAAGTACCTAGTGACCAAACCAATGGAAACGATAATCCATCGATGTGCGTAGGTACTTACATGTAGTACATGTCAGTCTGTTTGTCAGATGTAACTTGAGAACTGTTGTCTCAGCTCTTCCCGCCGCTGCTTACTCTCCTCGCGTTACGGGAAACGAAAATATCGAATAATAGCTGTTGATGGCTGCTGGTATTGCAGTCTAATTATGGTCAACAAGACGGATAAACAGAAGCTTAGGTTTCAAAAATATACATTACGACGGTAAGTACCATCTGTGTATGTATTATTATATACGTTGTTAAAAAGTATGGTATACGTATTTTTTTGTTTTCGCTGATTAGCAAATGTTGACGAAGATAAAGCGCATTTAAATTTCGCGTGACGTCATGATCTGCTACAATTTTAATCAAAGGTGACGTAAATTTCGAAGCTCACCCAGCCACTCCGCAATTTCGAAGCGCTGTATTTTTGTGAATTTTTACTACTGTTTTTGGACAATCTAGTTTAAATAAAATAATGTTTTTTTTTTACCCAGTCCACATCCCTATTACAAGGCCAAAGAACTAACGTTAAATATATGTGCTTTTTCTCTACAAATCGTAAATCATAGGAAAAAATAAATTGAAAAATTACGTAAATAAAGTATTTTCGTTAATAACAATCTATCGCTAAAAGTGGCCTTTGGGTTTTATGACCCTAAGCTCAGTCTACCCTATAAGCGAAAAAGACGTGAGAATCCATCGTAAAATTTACCAAATAGAATATAAGTATTTTTCTAGCTTTCTTTCATAAATGAAAATGTTTATGATCGTAAGATTATATTCCGCGAGGTAAGAAATCCAGATCGTGATTTTTGATCAAAATTTAAAAATTACATTATTATTTTTATATCCAGTGAAACGCGAAATACTCGTTAGTATAAACATTACTAAGTTAAAACGCAAATATTTTGCTAATATTTTTTGTTTGATCAAATAAAAAGCCTGCGCAATCAATTAGCAAACATTGTAATGACTGTGCGTGTTGCCTACTAACTTACCATCGTTATTCAATATTATTATTGTATTGTGCCTTGTAGGTATATATATACATGACGTATACCTACTTGATCCTGCCTGCGCTGACCAGTTGAACCCTCGTCGACCGCTCGAGATGTTTGCGACCGTCTCAATCTCAATACGTATTTATTTACACATGTAGCCCGATGTGTTTCTAATGAGCCCTCGGCCGTCCTCGATAAATAAACGCTGTTATACCAACTACCAGTCTTTGTGGCCTGTGGCCACAAGCGGTAATTACGACTCTGCCGGAACGCTCAAATATTTAGCCAAACTTTCGTCCATTAATGAGCTACCGATATTTCCATGGGAGAGATTTTTGAACTTTGTTTACGTAATGTTGGAGTGGAAAACGTGTCTCACAAAGTAATTAAGAAAAAAAAAACCTTAGGCCGACAGTAATGTTTGTATTGTTTGCCTCCGTTATATTTAGAAAGCATGTTTGTTATTGCGTTTGCTTAAGGCGGATTCACCTACCAGGAATTTGGAGATTCACGTAACAATAACTTCGATAGCTAACTAAATATGTCTACCCTATAGAAATTTATGTTTATATTATTTCACACAAAGGTGGGAAAAATAAACATACCGAACAAATATTTGAATCTTTCATACCGATAAAATCAAACAAAATAAATCAAAATATTTTTCTTACAACTCGGATTAAAATTATGGGTTCTCTTTTGAATACTTAATTAATTGAAATAACATTTAGGGATTAGTGTTTTTGAACTCGAGTTGATACACAAAGCAAAATGTGCGAGTCATTTCAAGAACCGATGAGTCGCCTTCGCCTTTCAAAATACGTGTTGAGATGAGAGCAGTCCGCGAGTTTGCGGCCATTGTGGCGCGCCCGTGTCAACACTCCATCCAAATCTTTCCCCGAAGCTCTTTGTACCCATCTACATTTCAAAACTTCACGGTTTAGGTGACCGACGACCGTCCACACAAAGAAAATAATGTATTCCAACAGACGTGGGTCGCGTTCGTCGTAAAACAAACAGGGCTAAGTGTATCGCATCTCTAAAGGATTGATCGTCGAATTGATCGAGAAAGTGTTTAACAAAATAACAGTGTTGTCATAGACACCTCTATGGATATTTTAAGCATTTGAATACGGCATCGTCTCGGTGGTCCGCTGTTGTCGGTAAACACTCCGGAATTAAATCGAATACTGATCATGTTTTCATTCAAATAGTGAAGTCACGAATCGAGGCGTTAGAAGTAGGTATCAATATTGGATGTATTATTGTAATATCAAAATCAAACTAATACGCTTAGCAAGAAAGTCTTAGCAAACGAAAGTTTGTATACACAAGTAGGTACCTTAGTTACATTAAATCGTTGGGGTGTTTATGTCGTAAGTACAAATCCCTAGTTACATAATATATAAAGTATTAAGAACAATATCGATAGGAAGTTCTATCTGAAAGGATTATATCTACTATTGATAGGTACCAACTCACGCGGAACGCGCGACGCGGTAAATTATGGTTTATGTTAGAAGATGTGAACTGCAAGAGTTCCATGGGCTTTACCATTACTTAGTAGGTAGTACCTATCACTTTTAAGGTAAAAAGGTACATAATTAAATTAACTATTTTATCTGTCTACAAAAGTCATTTTTGAACATTTCTTTATTCAACGTAACTAATTTTCTGCGACACAATCGAGACCATTGTCAAAACAGTACCTACACCCTCCCCAATCTGCGATCTTAGGCCGCCCGCCGCCCGCGACTCCGCAATTAAATGGCTCCGCGCCGGTACCCCCCAATGCATGCACATCAACACACATGGCTGCACCAATCGCCATTTCATTCGCCAACAATTTTATTTTGCATGGGAACCGTATCCGATTTGTATTCGACTCACTGCACTCAGTTCCGGGATCAGTGAGTCCCTCTTTTGTTGGTGGCTAAAAATTGCGATTCGTATAGATTCCACTCGACTTTACTAATGGACAACCTATTAGTAAGGGAATTTTTGTATAGTTTCCATGGATATTCTTTACTAAATATTTCAAATGCGATACAATACCTGACCTAGGTACCCCTATTTTATGTGTATGTAAATGTATAGTATTTTCCTATTATATATTTTTTTTATAAAAAAATTATACTACTAGTACGAGTATATATTATTAATATATAATATATACCTACTCGTACTAGATTATATAAGAGAAGGTTACTAGCTCATGTCCACGTGTTCAAATATTCATATAGAATCATATTCTATCAGATAAAAGTAAAGCGGTAGATATACTAAAGAATATTTGTATGTTTGCAAAGCATTCAATTCCAAAAGGGTGGGTATCTACCCTTTAAGACATGTATGACAACAGGTAAGGACTTACCTACCCAACTAAGTGTAGATATAGAATAATAAAAAGTCTTCAATTTTTGGATACAACATTAAAGCCAATCGAGAAAACTGCGTACAAAATAAGATGGTAGTCCTGGAAGCCGTTCGTGCGCATTCTTTTTCTCGATACCAATATTTTTCGAAAATATAGGAATCCTAAAATCTGCTAACCTATGTTTTATGACTTATGAAACGACTTACCTCTACATAGACGCACCGATGGCTGTGCTAGCACTATGTAACAGGTTTTCAGTTTATGACAACATTTCGGAAAAGCTGTCTTTTTATATTTACCCATATCCCCTTATTTATTCTTACCAACATGTCGTTGGTGCTTAGTACTTGTACGTTTGTAAGAACCCTTAATGTGTGATATTTTTTAGTAAGATGGCTTCCTTCCCGGCCATTAGATGTAATTGCTTAGACACCTATTAGATTAGTTTATCCGCAACCAGAACTACCTAACTATTGTACTGCCTACTACATAAAAACTTATATTTTACTAATTCCTTGCATATTTTTAAACGACGGATGTGAAGGATGTCCCGAATATACTCATTTTAATATATATATATATATATATATATATATATATATATATATATATATATATATATATATATATATCGCGAATATACGTATTTTTGTACTTTTTTGACGCAGCATGTTGCTGATGTATATATTTTGTGGTATATTATTATTCACTTTATTTATTTTAAATATTCTTAGATTAGATTTTTTTATACAATATCTATAAAAAGTAAAATATAAAAAAATCTACAAAATATACATACTTTATAAAAAAACCTAATCTAGCTGCCCACTGGCAGCGGGGCTTTAAGGCCCAAGCTACCGGCGGTTAGGGCCGCAGAGAGAGAAACCTCCTGACAATGCGTGCCGTGTCCAGGAGTACTGCCTTCTGTATCTGACCCTTGATCCAGCCATCTAGCGAGAGAGTCTTGAGGTGTTGATCAAGACTCTTCGCTATAAGACCGTTCGCCGATACGACTATCGGGACAACGATCGTTGAATCAACATTCCACATGGCAGTCACCTCGTGGGCCAAGTCAAGGTACTTACTAAGCTTGTCCTTCTCGGCCTTCACGAGGTTCTCGTCATGCGGGATGGTGATGTCAACAAGCACTGTCTAGCGCATCAATCGATCTGTCAGCACGATATCAGGCTTATTGGCAACAATAGTCCTATCCGTGATGACAGATCGATCCCAATAGAGCGTGGCACGACCATTTTCGAGAACCGGCATCGGTGTGTACTTATAGTACGGTACCTCAGATTCTACAAGTCCGTATCGAAGAGCAAGCTGCTGGTGAATAATTCTGGCTACGAGGTTATGTCTGTGCAAGTATTCACCGTTAGCCAGATGAGAACAACCAGAGATTATATGCCTGATAGATTCCCCGGGACGTCGACATGCACGACAGACGTCAACCGTACCGTATATTATTATTATTATTAATAATGGTCTAAGATCAGAATTAGAAAAGATCTGCACTCATCAGTTTATCAATGAGAGGTACTGTATACTAAATGTAGTATATTAAAAACAAGGGCGGATCCAGTGGTGCAATTTTTCAAACGCGAAGTCACTAAACGAATGGTTATTTGTATCGAAAAACCATTCGTTTAGCTGGCTCCGCGACTGAAAAATGGCACTTCTGCTTTGGTGCCAGGGGGGGGGGGGGGGGGGTCACAGAGTCGTGATCAAGTCACAAGAAGTTATAATTTAATTTTTATAATCATAGTTAATGTTACATACATTAATAAAATACCTACTTAGTACTTACTGTACTTAAAAATATATATATTTAAATGACAAATATGGTGGTGGTAACGCGGTAAAATTCAAATTTTCGATGCGTTCGTTCCCGAATAATGCGTTTGCCATTATACAAAATATTATATTAAATTAATTAAATATTGAAGGTATTTACATAAAATCTATATTGTGACAAAAAAATATTTAAAAACATTATGTTTAACAATTTTAATTAGTGGTCCACCTAGGTCCTGGACCCAGCCCCTGGATCTGCCTTTGATTAAAAAATACCCGCGAGTGGGTTGGCTAAAAAAATCCTAACCAGACTATCATCATCATCATATCAGCCACAGGAAGTCCACTGCTGGACATAGGCCTCCCCCAAGGATTTCCAAAACTTCCGATCGGAAGAGGCCTGCATACAGCGCTTTCCTGCAACCTTGCTCAGGTCATCTGACCATCTAGCAGACGATGACCAGACGATAATTAAATTAAATTTAAAAAAAGGTTGCACCCATTATTTGTACAATGAAGAAATCTTATATCAAAATAAGCGCCGTTTCATGGCGAACACTATGATTTATAGGGATATCTGCAAAAAACATGGCATGAATGACGGTTGTCGAATTTATGAAAAGTGAAATTTACATAAATAATTACATATACATATATAGAACGTTTTCATTTCCAAGAAATAAAATTCTTTATTTCATTATAAAAATACATTGCAGATACAATAATTAATAAAAAAAATCCAAGACATCTTGTAACATAAATAAAATCAGTGAACCATGAAAATTGACACCAAATGTTAGCAAACAGGCAGCTGCCGCGGAAGGGCCCTCGACTGGAGTGGTTCCTTGCGAATCCGCGGGCGGTCCTCTCTGTTTGTTTGCTGGTGCGCTCGGCGCCCGCGCCGGACTGTTTGAACTAGTTTTGACGACCATGTTGCGTCAATTATAGTCGAGTTCTGAGGAAGTCCTTGAGTTAGGGAAATAATGAGGCTAATAAGTAAATATCATATCAGGAATTCGTATTAAAAAAAAACCGGCCAAGTGCGAGTCGGACTCGCGCACAAAGGGTTCTGTACCATTATCTATAAAAAATCACGTTTCGTGTATGGGATCCATCCTTCAATATTTACTTTATTCTGTTTTTAGTATTTTTTTATTATGGCGGCAACAGATATAGATCATGTGAAAATTTCAACTGTTTAGCAATAACGGTTCATGAGATACAGCCTGACAGATGGACGGACAGACGGACAGCGGAGTCTCAGTAATAGGGTCCCATTTTAACCAATTGGTTACGGAACCCCTTAAAGTTCCTCTTTAAGGGGTTCCTTTATTCACAAATAACATCATCGTACATCTTTTTGATCGGTATCGGTTGAAACATTAAGCCTATAGGGTCCTGAGGTCAAATTATTTCTAAAGGACCTCTTTGCACGTTGGGTCAAGACTACAGAACGGACGGACAGCTTCCTCGCCCAAAGAACTTAGCTGAACAGCGAGACAACACTGCCAGTGTTTTGGGTACTTGGCTCGATTAGACCTACGTTTAAAGAAGTTTTTTATATTTAGTTTGTTCTATTTTCCTTTATTTTGTCTAAATTTATTTAAGGATTTTTGCTAAGTGTTTCAGGGTAATTATTAATTGTATATTTATTCCTTTTTTCTCGTTATAAATAACAAAGATTGAGGTAGATGCAAAGGACCTAAGATTTTTGAAGTTGGTATAAACATTGAAACAGAAAATCTTCAAAATTGACTATAAATGTTTAAATTCGACCTCGTCTTTCATACCAACAATCAATACCTCAAAAATATTTTGTTAATTCGCATTTATATTTCACTTAAACTACTTCGTAAAGAACGGAACTTCGAAAGTTTCTTCAAAGCAAATTTCGAAGTTCCATACAGAAACCTTCGAAGTTACGTACATCAATAATTTAAAAGTCAGAGTTCAGTATGACAGTCCTTAGTAAGTTTTACTATTACTAAACTACTAACAAATTAATTACTAATTTGTACAAAAAATAAAAAAAATGTATAAACATTGTACTTATTTGTATCAACGCTCGCACCGAAGCAGTTTTAAACTGTACCCATGTCAAATCAACATTTTCGACCCCGTCACCTTCATCTTTTTAAGATCATTCGTCTAGAAATCGTACAAAATTCGCGTCAATTAACGAAACGATGATTTGTTATAAAAATATGAATACAATGGGTTGTATTTAGGCTGGCGGGGGGCGTGCGGCGCTTTTATCCGCGCGCGGCGATTCCGACGCATTAACACGTATTACTGGCCGCCCTTTGTGCCCGCGCACTTCCACGCAAAATACTACACTTTCCTTTTTACTGTTTATTGTTATCGTTTGTTTCGAGGCGCAAACCGTTCGTCGACAATGTGCCAGCCGGTGCGTTTCGATGGGCGCTTTCAAGTGTCGAAAAGCGGTAATTTGCTTCATTCACTCATTGTTGGGGCTAAAAGTCGGCCTTTGTCGACACTTGACGGAATTGGGAGCGTTTAGATTCGGGAGTGGGCAATTCGCGCGGAGTGGACGCGTTTTAGCGAGCACATCCCGGCCACTGCCTCCTGAGCCTCAATGGTCGCCTAATGGACGCTTTCAACGCTGTTTGAAAAATGTTTTGTCTCAGTTTACCGAGTAGACGAGGTATTTGCATTTAGAATCTTGAGTTGTTGCATCTTGGTACTGATCTTAAAGGCGATCATGGAAATGGTTTACATAGGTATTCTTCTTATTTTCTCAAGGGTTGTACTACGAATAATTTTTTTATCAAGAAATGGGTTTGACTAGTTACTATGAAATAAATATTCAGTACGGCCAGGCTTCAAAAATGTAGTTATAATTAATAGAGGTATAATTTCTCATACAATAAGTAGTTGATTGTTGTCATACCTAGTTGGTGCAATAGTGAAATTTTATCTTATCTTAAGAGAGATTATGACTCCATTTTTTAAAGCCTACTGTACCTATGTATGTTTGTAAAATCTGTTGTGTATTGTGCAATTAATAATTCTGACATAACAATCCAGTCTCAGGCCACATATCTAATTTTAATATCAGTATAATTGTAAGTTGGCGGTTTTGGAGAAAATGCTGCCGTAGAGTTTGTTACCGCTTCTTTTGCAACTGCGCTTAGAAAGCTGCAATAAATTTAGCTGTAGTAAGTAAAAGATTTGAAATCAACAACTATTGACATCGAAAGAAAACTTATCAATTTGTCAAGTGATACAAACATACAAAGAAAAACAAATATATATTTGACTTTTTGAATTTTTTTAGGTACTCAGTATTACATTAAATATTTATAAGTTGATTTTAAACTTACTAATATTGTTTAGTATTGTTATAAATACTTAATCATCTAGTACATAGGTACTATTATACATTTACTCAACTGTACAAAAAATAAAATATTCGTTACATACACCTACGCCAGTGCTACGCCAAATCACACTGTGCTACGAACAGCTACGACGTGCTACGAAAATTATGGCGCATAGGTGCGCTTCGCCCGCGCCTGTTCTAAGATAGCTCACTAAAGTCTAATTTTTCGAACTGCCTAAAAACATCTAGCATAATAAATGTCATTTAATGTCTACAGTAATCTTTACAAGCTTTCATTTAATTTGCAATGTATCTCGTATGTATGTTTGTTTAGGTCAAATCTTGCAACTCAATTTTCAACCAGTTATCCTCAACCGATTGAACTGAAATTCTAAGGAGACAATAAAATATTAAGGAGTCACTGACCTGTTCTGATGATGGAGCAGGGAGATATTTGAACAGAACTCATTTATAAAATAACATAACCTCAATGAGTAGGACTTGTCAGATGTGCCCTTCGTCTACGTTACGTACAAAACGTAGACGAAGGTGTTATAAATACTGTGACGTAAAATTTGTGGATTATTAAATTAGGTATTATTTTGTTATAGGACTTTTCTCAGTAAGTATAAGTAATTGTACTCAGTATCCAGAAGTACCAACACAAAATCCTAAAACGATATTTGCGTAAAAAACAATGGAATTAAACATCCTTATAAATCTATGGCACAATGATTTTATCTATGGTAATCCGAGCTTAGGCCCACGTACGACAATAGAGGGAGTCTCAGGAAGTTGACGCATCCATTCTGACCACATCCCAACCTGTTTGCGACTCGAAGATTACCCTAAGCCTTTTGTTGTATGATAAAGGCTGATAAGGATTTTGTTTCCAATGACCTTATCGGAAAGGATGTGAATTTTGTACGGGTTCATTCATGGTAATATCAGAGTAAGCATTTAGACAAGCAAAACTCAACATACTAAGTAAATTTATTTATTTATTTTATTAACCAATTTATGTACACGGAAAATTTATACAGAGAATATATCAAATAAAAATTGTACAAAGGCACTACTTATTTCAAAAGAGATCTCTTTTAGTAGGCCTGTGAGAGGAGGTGTTTATGTAAGAGAGGCATACAGGCGTGTTTATACATAAGATAAAGGAGGAAGAAAATTAAAATGACATGAAACTTCACTAACTACAAATAAACATACATATATTACACATATACTTAAATAAATACATATGTCTATTTAGAAGGAAATATAATACACGTATATACTTAATATTAACAATAAAAATTACAATTAAGATGATTCCAATAAATAATAATATTTTACTCGTCTTTCAAATACAGAAATCGTGTATCGTAAATACTTAGGAGTAGAATATCCTATTAATATAATAAATATGAAAGTTTTTATGTTATGAAGTTTATTCGTCATTCACGCCAAAACAGCTGGACGGATTTGAAATTGGCATCTTATAACGTGGATAGGACATATATACTTTTTATGCCAGAAAAAAGTGATTTAAATAATGGTAATATTTATTTTTTCCGAATCACCAGTCACCACAAAATAAAAGAATCCGTCAAAAACCGTGAGATTGTAAAATTTTCGCTTCTACCAGCCACATCTCGTAATACTACGTTCAGCTATGATACGATCTTTCTGTGCACCCTTTATCTTCTTATCTTTATCACCTTAGCTATCAGGCGTCGAAATAGCGATAGTTCTCAAGACGGCTAAACTCTTCCGTTTATATAGTGGTTAAGTTTAGAATAAACAGTTTTTTTGATTCTTCCTCTACATAAACCATTTAATTCTAAATAGTCGTAATACTTTGCCTTTGATAGTACTCATTTAGTGTATAACAAATACAATTTATTCGCTCATAATACATTTTTATTTTATTTATTGGCACAAAAAACAGTACAATACAACATAAATCAAATTATAACATGTTTTTTTTTTATTAGAAACATGTTCCACTGCAAAACCAAAAAAAAATTGTACCGCATTTTTTACTGACAAAAAACATTATATTAATTAAAATCAAAGTAAATCTCCATAGCTTTATATTTTTACATATAAATATAAGGTGCATATGTACATAAATATGTTTACAATATACAAAATAGTTACGGATGTATAATACAATAATTTATAGAATAAATAAAAATTTAGCTACATATGTTAAGCAATATTTATGAATTAAAAGTTTAATACAATAATTTACGGATTCTGTGCTTAAAACTATTCAATGATTAACTATAGATGTCAGGTACTTGATCTGAATTGAAAGATTCATACAGGTTGTTGTATTTGCGGTAGATCCTTAGAATCGGATTATAAGAAAAGACATTATCCGTACATATGGGAATAGAGAAGGATATGAATATGATGATGCGAACACCGCGAACTGGTCTCACTGAAACTATAATAATGTATGCTTGAGAGCAATGAAGTGTTGAGCTGTCCATGTATTATTTTATGCAAATAAATGAAGATTTATAGAGAGCGACTCTTTTTCAAGCTTTATGACTATAACGTTTTGAGAGTGTCTGAAGGAAGTGTCTTTGAACTGATTCAAGAAAAAATTACTAAAACTGCGTACTGAGGGGACTATACAATCGAGACATAGGTATTCCAATCTACTAATTACAAGAGACTTAAAGAGAGATATTAAATTCTTGGGTTCTTTAATATCCCGAGCAGTGCGCAGAATGAAACCAATAAGTTGGTTACATTTTTAGGAACCGTTTCATAATACTTGTTTAAACTGAGTTTGGCATCAAAAGTTACCCCTAGATCCTTGACTTCAGAGTTTCTAGTAAGCATGACGCCAGAGTGTAGTAAAATATAACATGACTTGTCTTAAAGTAATGATTTAGCAGGTATTGAGAGCAAGGTTCATTTTACTTTCAGAGCTTCACGCGACCAGCTCATCAATGTTCTTTTGTACAGCTATACAATATCTCACCATTTCAATATTTGCAACAAAAAAAACCCTCTTCAAATAATAATTTGCAACATTCATTAATATAGATGACAAAAAATAATGACCGCAGATAGGAGCCTTGAGGAACTCCTGTAGGAACGTTAACAGGATCAGAGCTAAATTCTTTGAGAGCTGCTAATGCGACTTTCCATAAAAGAACATATCCATCTATATAAATTGCCATGAATTCCCAAGGCGCTGTAACTTCCTCAGAAGAATCGGATGGTTAACTCTTTCAGTTCCATAAGCCTTCTGTAAACATTTTATTATGCATGACAAGTTATTTGTATACTCACAAATGTCATAATTTGGTACATTATGTAAGTAAGTACATACTGAATCTACAACTTGATTTAATATATATCTACAACTTGATTAGATATTTGACAAAATTTCAACATTTAGAAAATTAAATTTAAATTATGACAAAACAAACAATGTCTGTCCACATGTCAACAACTATAAATATTAATTTCATTGTGAGTATATATAATAAATATGATTATATGTCTAATACAATATATGATAAGAAGCCTAATTTCAATGTAGGATTAGTAGGTATGGTGATTTCATATACTTAAACGTTACACTTGACGCCTATCAGCAAAAAAATGTATTCTCAGTCCACATATCTTATTATAATATCAGTATAACTGTAAGTTGACGTCCTTGGAGAAAATGCTGCAGTGCACTTTGATACTGCTTCTTCTGCACTAGCGCTTTGGAGGCGGCAGTAAACTTAGCTCTAAGTAACGTTTTGACGTCAAAAATTGTGCAACGAAACAAAGTGACGATTTTAAGAGATATTATAAATATCCTATGATAATAAAGATATTTTTGAATTGAATTGAACATGCGTCACAAAATCGGTAGCTAAAAGTAAAAGCTAACCTCCAGCGTACATAGATGACGACATCCTATATACCCGTGTGGTTAAGTTAATTTTATTAAATTTAAATATATTTAAACTGGCAAAGCTGTCTAAGCCTAATTTAAATAACTATAGATATATTTTTGGAACGAAGTTCCTTACGGCAGGCTTAGAGGAGATAGGGATTTTGCTGCGCGACCGAACTGAAAAAAATGTGATAGTAAAACCGTAAGGATGACCTCGTTAAATAAAACCGTTAAATGAGACGTGCGCAGGCGCGACAGTCGTATACACAATTCTTTTGCAAATTGTGTCGATTCTACATTAGCCGAAGGAACTTCGTTCCTACCTGGTGTCCCACGACACCACATTTCTTTTATTTTTCATTTTAAGATTACGTTGCTTTTCTAAATTAAACCAAATAACTATGTGTAAAGGGGATACAAGAAATTTTTTGGGGTCTAGTGCTGCTTCCATTCGAAATAAATTATTTGAAAGAAAACGGAGATATAATTTAAAATTTGGTCTCATGTTGCTTTAGATAACCTTTCAAACTATTTTATGAAATATGTTAATAATAAATAAATATATAGGGACAAATTACACTGATTGAGCTAGTCCCAAAGTAAGTTCGAGACTTGTGTTATGGAATACTAACTCAACGATACTATATTTTATAACAAATACATATATATATAGATTAACATCCAAAATCCAGGACAATTTGAAAAAGGCCATTTTCCAACTTGTCCTGACCGGGGATCGAACCCGGGACCTCTTACACTTTAAAGTGAGAACGTGAAGCTTTTCTTAGCATTTTTGCGAGAAACGGCCACTTTTTACACTCTGTTTCCTTTTAAATATTTTATTTCAAATGGGGGCAGCACGGGACGCCGAAAAATTCATGTATCCCTTCACAATAGAAAGATGCCACACAGAAGAATAATTACCACAAAACTTATATTACAAATATTTTCCCGCATAACCTTCCTATCCTTCCGCGAATCGCAAAATAAGTATCTCCTTCTTCATTTTCACATGAGAATCCACAAGTAGCGTCATGATTCACCATTACTAGTAAGTGCTGGAGCTCGGGTAATCAGAAACATTAATTACTTTAAGTATGCAACAATGGAACACCGTGGGAAGGATCCGTGGTCTAATTTTAAGCAGATTAGCCGGCTTTGTTTAGAAAACTATTTATGCTTAAATGCTTTTTTTTATATTTAAATGTTTTTGTGTATTTTCATTGAGAAACTTGGTCAATGATATTAAGTTTAAGTTCATAGGTTAGGAATTTGGACTTTTAAATCAGTTGGCTTGGCTATAGCTTTTATTTTTTTTTCTGTCGGTCAATCTGACGGTAATCAAATTTTCCCGGTTTCCGATTGAGCTGAAATTTTGCGCGCATCCGTATATCGCTTGGCAGTACAATATGAGCTGGTGTATTATGATAACATGGAGCTGATTTGATGATTGAGCCGGAAGATGGTGAAACGGCGCAATCCCATCGATTATGGGCTCGTTTGATTCGTCTTGAGGAGCACTTTAAACATTTAACTGAAGTTTGTTTAAAAATATATTTTTTAATAATAACTAGTTAATTTTTATGTATAAGAGCGACGGATCGCATCAACATGGCCGGTCCCGTGGCATTCCGCTGCTCTTTCTTGCTCTTGGTTGGTCTGAGTGACAGCAAACGATAGCAGCATAGCAAAGTGCTGTTCTATGTTGGCAGATAAGTCCCAACCCTTAGATACTTTAAATCACACATAAAATAAAACAAGCTTACCACTCTAACGATGTTACAATAAACCTCATCCTTCATGTTCCCGTTTACCTCCTTTCTCCATTTCATACTGTCCACCTTTCTAAAAATTCAATTTTTAAATTTTAGATTCCTTCCTCATCATCATTCTGACTCATTTCACTACCATCTCTCGAGCTAATTACATTTCCTAGCTTATATATCAGTATTGTAAATTTATAATAAATAAAATAACTCTGTGCTATTTTATTGTGCTATTTCTCTCAAGCTCTCCACTACCTACCTACGTAAGTACCTTACCTACTTTTTCATGAGGGAACACTACCTGCGCACTAGCTGGGGCAGTTGGAGCTCTTACACCACTATACTTAAAATGATCATCATCATCGTCGACGCCTTTCAGGTACCCACTATCGGGCATAAGCCTCCTTTCTTCTATCCATCTCGCTCTGCTATGGCAAACCCAATCCAGTTCTTCCCAGCAACTTGCCTGATGTCATCAACTCAAAACAAATGCAACAAAAATAATATTTAGTATAGGCTAGTGTAAGTGTTATGTAATGTACCTATAACTCGGTATAATTTTATGAATTAGGTATTTACACAACACAGGTAGGTATACCTACCTGTGTTGTGTAAATACCTAATTACTATTATATATTTACTTATTTATTTATAACTACCTTTGACGACCTCCGTGGCGTAGTGGTCACCATGCTAGTCCGCCACCCAAAGGTCCCGGGTTCGATCCCCGGTTAGGACAAGTTGGAAATGGCCTTTTTCAAATTGCCCTGGGTCTTGGATGTTTGTTTATATATTTATTTGTTATAAAAAAGTATCGTTGAGTTAGTATCCCATAACACAAGTCTCAAACTTACTTTGAGACTAGCTCAACCAGAGTAATTTGTTTCTATTTAGAAAAATTGTTTAACAATGCCCTTTTATAAAAAAAGATTGCATTTAGCAATGTAAACTGCAATATTATTGGGTGTGTAAGACATATTATAGCAAACATGCTTAGAATATTAAATCATATTAGAATAGAATAATAGATATCAATGATTTAATAGTTAAAACGCAAGTCCACCACTTCGGAGGTTCTGGGTTCGATCCCCAGCCAAGGAACAGGCCGTTCCCGGCTGTTTAAAAAGCGAGGGAGCTTGAAAGAATTTGAAAAGCTTGTTATTTCATCCAGGGCAATGCTAGAAAGCAAAAAGGGAGTAATAGCGCCTGAGGGCTCGGTATCCATCTATTGAATGAAATTATTATTATTATTAACTATCCATTGAACGAATATTCAGTTTTCATTTGGTGCGGAAATTTCATAAAACTTGTTCCAGGTGATACGTGTTTTTCAGTAAGCCCAAGTGTGTGAAATAAATGTTTTTTTTAATTATATATTTCATTACATTTGCAAGGTTTCTACCGAAATATTTTTTTTACCTTTATAATTTATAAGTACTTTATAAATGGTCGAAGTTCAAGTAAAATATATGCAAAAAAGCAGATTTTTGGAGACTTATACAATTTTTTTTCCAAATTTTATTTGTTTATTTCGATAGAAACCTATAAAAAGCGCACAAGATACCTGTTAGTTCAAAAAATTTCAAGAAAAATCAGTTACAACGTCATAATCACGTACGAGCGTTTGTATGAAAAGTAAGACGGAAATTGTAAAACATAGTATCATTGAGTTTAAAAGCTTTTTTGAACTTATTTTCGTAATTTTTTTTAATTATTTTGACAGTAAAGGTTTACATCATATTCATAAACAAATCTGTTTCTATATTGCTTTCTGCCAATACGATATTTGACTCATTTTTGCGTATTTAAAGCAAAAAGTAATATACAAAATAAGAAATTGAAAATAAAAAAAGCAAGTTTAAAATAAAATAAGCCTTTAAAATCCGGTGGAAAGAGAAACTTTCGAATAACAGAAAAAGGATGTCGCTGCCATTATATGTCCCCACCACACTCCCGCTCTCATATTGGAAATAAATTACCACCTCATTTAACCAATGCACTTGCTGCTTTCGAAACAAGATTTCTTGTTAGTGTTATTTGATTTTTCGTATACAAAAAACCCGACTGCCTTTTTATATACCCAGTGTCACTCTCACAGTAAATACAAATCAAACGACACCTCCCAAACTAAAATCCATCGAGCCTTTCAGGCTGCAGAGCGTACCAAACAATTATACATACATACTCTCGAAAAACATAACCCTCTAATAGCCAATTGCATACGAATGTCTGCACACCTTAAATTGGTAGCACACTGACTACCTATATGATAATATGACTGAATTATAAACGCTATTTTTTTATGAATATGAGGTTTAGTGATGAAATATATATAGATACGAGTATATGCTTTGAATGACACGGCCGCTTAGTTAGGTACGTAAATTACTTAGGACCATTTATTTGTACTTATGTAAGTGAATAAACGGTTATCGTTCGAAGTAAATTATTATTATCATTGATTTAGTTTTATTAAGTAGTAAGCCATAAACTTAACTAGGGATTTTATGTTATTCTTAACTACCTGATAATGTAGATAGTTACCTAATACCTATATTAGTATATTACACACAGAGCGCTTAAATACATATATCTTCTCGTATAAAACTTATATGTAGGTACTGATGTGTGAAATCATAAATAAGTAGTGAATTAACCGAATAAGTACATGGAATTTCGCAATTTGTGTTGTGTAGAAGTTACTCGAATGACGTATGTTTCACGGTGAATTCAAATATTTACTAGCAAATAAATGTGTTTTTACTTACCTATACAATTACGTGATATTTTTACCTATTGCGATGACCCGGTTAAGTGTTATTTATGCAACAAAGCACCTTTGTTTGCCTACCAACATGTTTACAGGGAAAACCACAATTGTTTTGGCATTTAACACAATAATTATTTGTGAAATAAAAGAATTTGGTAGATATACTTTCTATATTTATTTGAAGACTTTTATAGACTTGCCATAATTTTAATTATGAATCCATTAATGGTTTCTAGTAAATAAACAACAGTGTTTACATGTGACCAATAACAACAAAGAGTAGACACCTTTACGATATATACAAATAGAACTAGTCATATCTACAGGCGATTGGTCGTTTTCAGACTTGTAATCTTTTAATATATCCGCATTATTCACTTCTATGAACCATCACTTCTACTTAGTTAATGTAATATCACTTATACATACAATTTACAATAATTTACAGGTATTTATTAGACTATTTTATGGATAAAACAGAGAAATAACAACAGGAGCACAATTCAGCATAGCACTGCTAGCGCGCGAGCAGAAGATATCAACGCGCGTCGTCGTAGAAAGAAAGAAAAGAATCTTAGATAAGAATCAAATGGAAGATTAGGAAAAAAAAGTTAAAAATGAGTATTTCCACTAATATTATCCGTCGGAGTTCAGAACAGGTATCAGGTAAGTATTCACAGTTTTGTACAACACGAATTGTTCACTGTTTAGGTGTCCGGGGGCCGTTGTGTGTCCGTGGGACTGAGCGAGGCGGGTGGCGCGGGCGTGTGCCGCCGCAGCTGCTGCAGAAGCGCCGGGTCTAGCGCCGGCCACCAGCCGCCCAGCAGCGGGTACTGCGCAGCTGGCGCCAGCGGCACCCGTACCTCGTCCTCGCCGCCTCGCTCCTCTTGGTCACTGGCCACTACGTCTATGTCCTCCTCAGGCTCCTCCTCTCCACTGCTGTCGCGTCGTTGTCGTTTCTCAGGCGCATCATCTGGCGCCAACAACGACGCGACGTCGAACTGTCTCTTCCGCGCCTGCCCACCGCCGGGAAGACGCCCGGTCCCCCAGAAAGGCAGCGGTAACGTCGTCGGCGGTGGAGACTGCGGCGGCGGCGAAGGAGAATCTTCACCGTCGTCATCGACGGCCAATCCCATATGTTTTCTCACTTTTCTTTGCGCTTTACGTCTTCTGAAGTCTCCTTTTCTAAAATCTTCAATATTAGCGGGATGTATCGCCCAGTAGTGTCCTTTCCCGTTGGCAGATCTTCCAGCTTTTACGAAGCAGTCGTTCAGTGACAAATTATGTCGTATCGAGTTCCTCCAGCCCGGGCCGCGACTCCGGAAGTACGGATAGTTGTCCAGGATATGTTGGTAAATATCAGATAACACTAATTTACGTTCCGGCGAGCTTAGAATGGCCATGGCGATGAGACCGATGTAGCTGTGCTGCGGTTTCGGTTCTTCGGGCTGCAAAGCTCGTTGCTGGAGCAAGGACATGGATAAGGCGAGTCGTGGTCCATAAGGCGTGTAGCATGGTGCGACGGTCGGTGGATAGAGGCGAAGTCTTTCGGCGACGGCGTAGTTGTAGAGTTGTATGCGGTAGTGGTCGATCGCGGCGGCCGTGACGGCAGGCGCGTCCTTGCCGAGCGGCCAGGGTCCTCCCTCGGCTCCGCTGCACATGTTGCCGGGTGGAGCGCGCGGCGTGGAGTGCGCCGGCCGCCGGGCGCGCGGCGGGCAAGGGCCCGGGGGCGGCCGCCGGGCCCGGCCCAGCCAATCGAGGCGCGCCCGCTCCGTGTATACGTGTTTTTGTTTGGCGACGCCCCACTCCAGCGGCTTGCGACTCCACGCGCCCTGCCTTGAGGCTAGAGATGGTACTGACAACAAAAATAAAAGCTCTACTGCTCAACTTATACAAATTAACTTAAATTAACTTAATATAACTATTAATTAGTGCAGCAGTTTTATATTCCATAATGTCAAACAGTTTCGTATAATAAATATCTTAGTTCCATGCTCATATTTAATAAAAAGCAACTTTTGGTTTATACGTTTAATTTAGGCAACACACACATTCTAAGTCTAAATCATACATACTAAATGAGGTATACTTACTTATTTATTTATAACTACCTTTGACGACCTCCGTGGCGTAGTGGTCACCATGCTAGTCCGCCATCCAGAGGTCCCGGGTTCGATCCCCGGTCAGGGCAGGTTGGAAAATGGTCTTTTTCAAATGTCCTGGGTCTTGGATGTTTATCTATATATGTATATGTTATAAAATATAGTTTCGTTGAGTTAGTATCCCATAACACAAGTCTCGAACTTACTTTGAGGCTAGCTCAATCAGTGTTATTTGTCCCTATATATTTATTTATTTATTATTTACCTTACTTATATATAATGATACATACTTATTATTATACCTTGGGGCTAGCTGTGTGATTTGTCTGTATATATTTATTTATTTAATTAATTTTCACCGCGGTTACTCAGTCTACCAGACCATGACAGCAGTAGGGTTGTCGAAATATTTGTACCAAACTAAAATTAATCGCCGTAAATCCCATAAATTTTATAATGGTAACATATTGTTTTAATCAATATGTTTTTAGTATTACTTTCAATTAATACTATAGTTTATTTTAATTATTATTTATTTAGTTAAAATGTGAATGATTGTAACAAATAATAATATGTAAATTATAGAAACTTATTGACGCGTATAAATGCATGTAAATGGCTAATCAACTTATCACCTTAATATTATATTGTTTTTACATTGTAAGGTCATATTCTTCTAAATATCAAAATTGCTGGTAAAAAACTAGCTAGATCAAATGTTAAGATTCTTGTAAATAAATTTTAATATTCTCTAAAGAACTTGGCGGCCATTTAGATCTTAATTCTTTTGTCGGATTATGAACTTGGCTTCCATTTTCACATTTATCTTTTTGATGGGAAAGAAACTTATTGACGCGTATAAGTGAATAAACATTTAAACTTATTATGTATTGGCAAATTGAAAAAGAATTGCACTTTGGGAAATACTTAAATAATAATTTACTTACATTATGTCGCATCATCATCAATAAATTTAAGAACTAGGTTCTTGTCGGTGGATTATTTATTTACTGTCTTACAAGACTATCCGAATCAGACTAGTTATAAAATAAAACAACGAACAAATAATTATTTGAAAAATATTTTTTATAACAATAAACTTACAAGTTTACAGTGCTCCTCAAGACGAATCAAATGAGCCCAAACTTGATAGGATTGCGTCATTTCATAACAGAGTTCCTATGGCTATCTTCCAGCTCCATCATCAGATCAGCTTCATCATAGTATTGCATTGTCACGCGATGTATGTATACGTGCAAAATTTCAGCTCAATCAGAAACCGGAGAGTGGGCCAAATTTTACTTGCAAGATTTGATTACAGACAGACAGACAGAAAGACAACGGGACAGGTGAAACTAAACTAAAGCTTGTAACAAAATTCAAACAGAGAAATATATTCCATGACGGAAAAGTGCTTACTTACCTACCAATACAGACAAAATTGTTTGTAGCCCAACTTGCGACTGGTCAAATTCATTAATTCGAGCACTGTGATTTTACTCAGTATCATGGGTGTTCATTATCCGCAGTGAAATGTAGAATACTACATTTCACTGCGGATTTGAATGAACTCCCATCATTAAAATTCTTATTACGTAATCAAGGTTAGTCTTTCGTGACACGATCTGGTTTAAAAGCAGGAAGAGAAGAATATTTAATTTATATTTAACTAACATTTTATTTTTCTTTCTTTCTTTGTTTTATTCTTCTCTTTGAAAATTAATGAATCTATTTTGGTTACTATGCTATTTTAGCATAGTTTATATTGAATCCTTTAACCCGTAGGTTCCCTTGCTTCTTCTATCAGTGTGATATGCGTGACAGACGTAAATTAAAACGTGTAAAAAAAAAGTTTCTTTTTTTGCTGACCTTACAAAGCGAAACCGTTACAAATGACAACTTCGTAGCGAGTGCTTCCCTGTTATTTTAGCGATATCACAACACGCAACAACAAATTACTTCTCAGGAGGCGAGATAGAACGGGACGCCGATACAAAAATACCCTTTCCTGGTCACGGACGAAAGAGACGGAGTATCGTGCAACAGTTTCACATGTCGCCACGGAGTTGCTGTGATACCGTTTGCCCTTAGCTCCAGCTTGTATAATTTGAACCATAACTGTTGATACTAAAGTTGCAATCACATCGTAGAGAAGCAAGTCTCAATGTATTGTTCTGGTCATGAATGAGAAATGGAAATAAAGAGACGAGCTTTCCAGCGAGTGCGAGTGGAACGGCGACAGTTGCCGCCAACAATGCAGTTGCCGCCCATTTAAATTCGCCATTTTGTTTACTATCTCCTCGGCTTGCTTTGTGTTTTATACAGAAAGCAGTGTTTCGTGGAATAACGAAATTACAGGAAATATTTACCCGTTCGGAGACAATGCTACGGGGCGACGGGAAACCGTAGCAGATTCGTAGCTTCTGTTTACGTCATTTATTTCCTATTGTTTCAAGTGAACATTTTTGTCTTGTCTTCTTTGTCGACATCTCTTGTATATTATTCCTGTTTGGAATATTGTGGTTAAATATTTTGTATTGCATCATTAATTTTGTGATTAATTTCTCCTAAATTTAAATTTAACGATTTTGTTTTTACGCGCACAAACTGCTCTTGTTGTAATTAGATATTTACTTTAACTAATAAAATGCTATATCTATTAATATTTTTTTTGTAAAATAATTAGTAAATTATTCTAGTAGACCTACCCAAGCATGACTCATGACCCGACGGCATCGAAAGGCGCATCTATTTATTTTCATTTTTTATATATATTTAATTTCATAAAATGAACTAAGTAACTATGAATATTTGCTTTATAACATTTTATTTGTAATCGTGTGATCTAAGTAGATATAATAACAAAGGCATAATTTAGGTTACTTGTAAAGTATATTAAAATTATATTTATTTTTAAAGAAAAGCTACCGATAACAGCTCTTCGTAACGACCACTGCTGAGAAGAAACGCCGAAAATAACTAATTTTCACAGTATCGGTCGCCTACTCGCCAGAAGGGCTTTGTCATATTATTATTATGTTGGTACGCTTTTCAGCCACGGGTCCATGGGGACCCGGTCCTTTGAGGCGTTCATGGAGCCAAAGCCAACATGAAGAGGGCCTTTTAATACCTTTTTATCTAAAAAGTGAGATGGCTGCATCTATGGGGGTCTATACCTTAACGAACCATTGAGATGCACTAACGGACAGTCCTCCATAGCTGCCGAACTATTGCCAGAAAGGGATTTACGCGGTTTAGGCTATGTGGATGGGATGTTAGTGGACTGGATAATTGGGTTATGGAGTAAGATACGGACATCTACCTAAAAATCTCTCACAATAATTTTAGTAAAATGTTTAGTAAATTATTCTAGGAGACCTACCCGCAAGCATGACGCATGACTCGACGGCATCGAAGGGCGCATCTATTTATTTATTCTTTTTTTTATATATATTTAATTTAATAAAATGAACGAAGTAACTATGAATATTTGTTTTATAACATTTTATTTGTAATCGTGTGATCTAAGTAGATATCATAACTTTTCCAGATATAAACCCCTAAATACTCTACTTACCACTTCGTTTTACGTGTTTAGTTAGCGGTACAACTAAAAGTAACCGTGAATTAAATCCAAGCTGTGACGTGACGTCCGGCAAATTTTGACAAATGTTCGTGACGGTAACGACACATTAATTCAATTGTGTTACCAAATAAATTTGCAATAAAGTAAGGTACTTGCACACTAAGATCTATTGTAAGTACTTATATGTATAAAATTGAGAGCTTTAAATAAGTACTTTATTGTGTTACACGCTACATCACAGGAGGTGCAGGCACGTAACAAAAGCGTATATTTTTGAAGCTGTCACGCACGTGACGTCCGGCTAGTTTAATAAATGACCGTGACCGCCGTGCCGTGAAATCCGCTCCTGCTACTAAATAGCGACGCATTTAAATAATTGTATTTTACAAAACATAGTCACACTATACCTAAGTGTTTGTAAAAAACATATAGAAGGTAACGTATAAATGCTACCTAAGAGTTTTTAGAATTTGTAGGCAAGTATTAGTAAACTGTTATTTTTTCTTTTATGTTTTTTTTTAAATTTGCTAAACCTACGCACTTTCATTAAAGATAATTTATGTCAAATTTTAAAATTTGTTATAATTGACAAACAGATACCATACGAACTACTTTCATGGATTGCGAATTCTACGTATACCTAATTGGTCTTTAAGTTTAATTTTTTATTTAGATAGTTCTTATGTTACTTTTATTGTTTAAATTGTATATATTTATGTTTGGCTCATAATGTAATAAATAATTAAAAACCTAATGAATTGTTTATTAATGTAGAACCAACAAATTATCTCTAAAAAGTAGCACACTTTTTATCCTAGCACCAGATCTTTCGAGGATCCACGTGGACATTGTGGCCAATAGTAAAATTTACCAACTACAGGATATTCCCTGGCATTTCCACAATAGAGCTACGTGCCCGATGACGCAAAGTTTTAAAATACCGATCGATGAAACCCGCAACAGTTTCAGCCAACCACCTAGATATACCTATCTATCTACGTTGCCACAGTTTTCATTGACTGGATTTGTTTTTTTTTTGTTTATTACTGTGTTCTTTTACAAACTATAAAGCTAATATTATGACGCTGAAACACTTTCCATAAAAAATTGGATATAATAAAAAAAAACCTTGTGCTAATTTGGCAATCGTAAGTAGGTATTTTGCTGGCCGTGTGATGATAGTTGTTCAGTATGGATCTCTTCTGGGGGCTACTGAAAATAAAAGGAGGATTTAATTCTGGTGATCGAAGCAAATAAAACACAAAAAAAATTACCAGTGCATTATTAATAGTCATCATCATCAGCCGCAAGATGTCCACTGCTGGACATAGTCCTCCCCCAAGGTTTTCCAAAACGAACGATTGCTAAAATCGTCTGAACACCGAGTTGGTGGGTGTCCTACGCTGCGCTTGCCGGTACGTGGCCGCCATTCGAGAAACCTTCTACCCCAACGGCCATCGGTTCTTCGTTTGTAGTATTTATGTAGAAATATTACTTCTGAACGGAACTTAGGACGAAGTAAAATAGAGGCGACTTACATGCTGTGCCGACCTTACCTAGAGCGAATAAAAAAAGAAAGAAGAAGGATGTAGACAAATATAGCATGTAGGTATTGTGAATCCACCCGCGTGTGTCACGCAAGAACGTGTCATGATTTGAAAATTTACTTACCCAACGATTGTCTATATAGTCCGGTCAAATTAGTCGAAAAACTAAGAGTGAAGGTACAATAATTCACAAAAAGCTGAAAGTCGGTAAAATTGTTCAAAACATAATTATGAATTAAATTTAAAAAGTTCTCATCGATCCGGTACCTGGAGGAAAAATTATCCATTTTCAGCAAGTTTTATCATAAAATTAGCTCAGACACAATTTGAACATTATGTAATTATCTATTAAAATGTATCAATACATTTTTTTTCCTAAGAGCCACCGTTTCTGCGATATAAGGATTCAATCAGTTTGGAATGTTGTACCTATAATCATCATCATACGCATAAATACGCCGCGTAGGTAAATAAGTACTAAATTAAATACATCACAGATTCAAAGATTCAAATGTTTATTCAATAATTAGCTCTTACAGGCACTTTTACACGTCAATAGACATAATTTACGTTACGTGTAAAGTATATTAAAATTTAATTTATTTTTAAATAAAAGTTACCTATACCAGCTCTTCGTAACGACCACTGCTGAGAAGAAACGCAGAAAGAAACTCATTTTCACAGAAAAAAACCATTTCATACAAATTGCCGGGCTAGCCGAACACTTTTGTATGAAAATATCGGTTTTTTATAAATGTTGTTCATATTGACGGTCTGAGTTGCTCCTACAAGGATCGAACAGGGTTTTTGTTACATATTGTATAAAAACGTGAAAAAAATCACAGCTGTAGTATATATAACGAAATTTAAAGAATACCTATCAGGCTAAGTAGGGTTTACAAATTAAAAAGTTATAAGCAACCAACTTATAAAGTGTACTTGGAAAAAGAAAATTTCGTACAAATTCAATAGAAAATTAGTTTTTAGACGTTTTTAATGTCATGAACTCGAAGTTGACAATCGCAACCACGGAACCCTACACTGCGCGTGGCCTGACACGCACTTCAGTTCAGTTCTGTTCTCACCCAGCCAGCGTTTCGCAGCAAGAGCGTTGGAGCTAGGTCCACTTTGGAATAAACATGGCAGCACTTACAGCTACGGGCCGATATGGGTACTTATCACCTCCGTTCTACTAGCGCAGCCACGTCAGACCTCTTTGAACCAGTACCAGGCTCGAGAAACCAAATGAGCACGTTTATAGGATATTATGGAGCGTGTGGGAGGTTGCAGTCTTGGGGATGGGAGAGACAGAGAAAGTAAGAGTCTATCGTATACCAGCAACAAGTAAACATATAGGAATAGAATTCTATACTTGGTGTGTAATAAATAATAAGGAAGGGATATAGATTGCGCATTTTTTCCTATCTTGATACACGGCGTCTTTATGGAAATGGCATTTCAAATAGCGCCATTTTTTTCACTCCTTTGTAAGATGCGAAATTTGTTGACAATGTCGTAATTATGTTGCATTCTGGCTTCTGATTTCTGGTTTCTGGCTTGTTGATTCTGTATTCTCATTGCCAATTTCTGACTTCTGGTTTCCTATTTGCGAGTGCGTTTTCAGAATTCTCTCTTACTTCCATCGTTTAACTTCGATCTTTTCGCTTCTGACTTCTTTATTCAAACTTCTAATCTTGATTTTTTTTTTACTTCCGATTTCCTAAGTGACTTCAAGTTTTTTTATTTCTGAGGTCTGCTTTCTGGTCCCGATTTTCGATATCCTTGGCTCCTTTCTTCTGACTTCCGACATTTACTTTCTATCTTATGACTTCTGTCTTCTGACTCCTGACCCCTGACTTCCGGACCTGACTCCTGGCTCCTTGGCTTTAGCTCCTGACTTCAGATTTAGGACTTTGGACTTTTGACCTTGAGTTTCGACTTCGGATTTCTGACTTCTGACCTTTAATTTCTGACTTTTGAGTTCTGTCTTCTGACTTGAGATCCGAGCTGACCGCAGTCCCTCCCGAATCCAGTGGGCGATGGGGTCGTCACGTCCCGACGCCTATATTATTATTGTTATTGTCTTTTTTTAAATAAATATACTTATAATATAGTACAATTTTAACACATTATAACATGTAATGCTTGCGAACGAGTTAACAAACATAAATTACGTAATAAAAAGAAATATAATACTAAGTAGTAAAAAAAGCAACCGATCCGAGCTGACCGCAGTCCCCCCCGGCAGCACCCGTTCACGAATTGACGCACTGATCAGCCATCGTTAAACTCAACCATAATAGAGGGAATCTAACGACCCAACCAGCGACGACACCACCAGATTGGACATTAGGTAATAAGACTCCGCTGTCCGTGTCTTCTATCTGTCTGTCTGTCACCAGGCTGTATCTCATGAACCGTGATAGCTAGTGTTAATTTTTTTACAAATAATGAATTTTAGTTGCCGCTATAACAACAAATACTAAAACAGAATAAATTAAATATTTAAATGTGGCTCCCATACCACAAACGTTTTTTTTAAGGTTTCGTACCCAAAGGGTAAAAACGGGACCCAATGACTAAGACTCCGCTGTCCATCTGTCTGGCCGTCCGACCGTCTGTCTATCTGTCACCAGGTGGTTTTTCATGAACCGAGACAACTAGACTGTTGAAATTTACAGATGATGTATATCTGTTGCCGCTTTAAAAATAAATATACTAAAAAACAGAGAGGCTTGACATTTTGGGCCGGCTCAAAAAAAAAATACCGACATTTTCATACAAATTGCCGGGCCGGCCGAACACTTTTGTATGAAAATCACTATTTTTTTTGGAGTTTCAAGCATTGGTCCCATAAGAAAAGTTGGTCACATTGACGGTCTGAGTTGTTGCACAAGGATCGGACAGGGTTTTTTGTTACATATTGTGTAATGGTACGGTACGGAACCCTACGTGCGCGAGTCGTACTCGCACTTGTTATTTTTTCGTTATCAACCTCCTTCGTCAAAACTGTATGTAGATTGATTTATTCTACCTGGCGTTACTCATTGTTGTCCTAATTGCCGCACCTCGTCGCGACGCGAAGGCGTTCCGCCCCGCCCACCGCTCAAAGCACTTTGTCCCCGACTGTACTAGCTCATTTATTTACGCTGCACGCTGTACGCCCCGCAGTTTATTTTATGTTTGTATTGTTTATGTAGCACTGACGTAAAGGCGTGGCCGGTGTGCGAATTCGAAATAATGGGCCGAATAACAGCAATTCATTAGCATAAACGGACGGATAATTTGTTTAGAGCACTCTATTCAGTATGAGCTTTGGCAACAAAATAAATTCCGATTAAAATATACTTAAGGCTTAACTTAATATTCTAAAATTAATTTAAACAATGATTCAGTCTATAAAACTGAATAACTTGACCTAAGGAACATACGTCACGATATGTTTTTTTTTTGGTTTCATATAATTATTTTCAGTGCTTATAAAGAATCTGACAAAATACCAATTTAGTTAGACTTACATACAATAAGCATTTAAAAATACCTTAGAAATTATGCCCAAAGCTGTACCTAAGTTTTTGACTATAACTGAGTCTAAATGACTATAGAATAAAATTGTAACGGTCAAAGTTACGGTCCTCACAATTAGCTTTCACAGAGCTCGTCTATACTCCGATCTCAAAAGATATAAAAGCTCACATTGCATAAACATAACCATACGCAATGTGAAAATACAAATCAATGAATCCTTTTTTAACTTAACTTTTATATGTTTTGTGAAAACATAAATTTTTTTCTTACAAGCTTTTATTGTAAGGCCTAAGACAAACATAATTAGCCCAACTTCGATGGAGTTGCGTCATTTCATTACTGAGCTCCATCTTCCAACTTTCGTCTCCTTGATCAGACCCTAGACATTGCCTAAATGTAAAGTACCTGTCAAGACATATCAAACGAGTCCTCCTCAATGAGGTTATGTTGTTTTATAACTAAGTTCTATCGAAAATCTCCCGGCTCCATCATCAGAACAGACTCCATAATATTGTATTGTTATCCGACTTAGATAATTAGGTATGCAAAATTTCAGTTCAATCGGTTGAAGATAACTGGTTGAAAACAGAATCGCAAGATTTGACACAAACATACATACATTCAAGATACATTGAGAGTTAAATAAAAGCTTGTTTGTTATAACTTTATTGTACTATGAAAACACACAATTACATAAAATAACGACATTAAGAGTATAAATTGACATCGGCGGACTTATCCCATAATGGAATCCAGTAAACCGGCGAATAAGAAGATAGAACTTAGTTACAAGAAGGGCATAGAAGTTCGTACTTACATAGGATAAATGATATTAACATTAAATCTGAATAAAATAACTACACATCTACATTTACAACCAGATATACACTCACATAAACATTCATATTTATACATAAACATTCTTAAATACATAAACAATAAATATACATAGTCGTAAATACATATATATGTATATTTAAACTACCAAAAAGATTGTACTTGCATGAAAAACCGAAATGTAACCTTAAATGTCCGAAGTCTAATCTAAGTCCGAAGTCTAGTCTACAGATCTAAGGAGTTTAGATTTGAAAGAGTTGAGCGATGAAGCCACTTTCACGAAGCTTGTAAAAACAAACGGTAACTCTAGTCTATCTAAAGACACAAAGTGTAAGTACATACACCTCCCTCCATCGATTGCAAAGTTTTCCGTACACAGCAGTAAATACGCACAGTGTTTCCTCAGACATAAACATGCCGCCGAACGCCAGCTTCATTTGCATAAAATTATCATGCCCCTCGCAACTCGCTAATACCTCCTTTGTGACGCCAAAATATTTTGCGAACAGTTTTCCACACAAAGTCCCTAATTCAATACCTCGCGGCTTCCGGCGAATTCAAGAAAAGTTGCGCTGACACGCTGTCAACGTTACTCGGTGAATATTTTCGGAATAGAAGTTGACGGATTGGATTTCGTACGAGTTTCGTATGGTGTGATTTCTTAGGTATTGTAGACTACAGTTGCTTTTCACGTAGATAGTATAAGGTATCTTGTAATTATTGATTTATACAGCATATGTATCTAATATCTTGATGTTTCTCGACAATCATCGGAATCAATCTGAAATGTATGGATCTTCTGTCGGTCTAATGCATGAAAAGTTAATGAACTGTCGGTATAGCGTTCACCGAGGTAACGTCTGTCGGTATTGAGTGGTAGACTCGGAAAGCAAATGATTGCCGAGTGACTTCAAGATATTAGTCGCACTGTAGGTACAATGATCGATACAATGAAATATGTGATAAACTTGTGGTGAATTTTTTTATCAAATATTATTAATTTAGAGAATATTCGTTGTTCCTGTGTGTGATTAAGTACTTAACTATACAATCTCCTAAATATGATTATTGTTTAAGATGAAATTAAAAAAATATTGCCGAAAATGTGATCACACTGTGAAATCAAATATATCTCTTATCCATATCATCAACCTCAAATCCAACTTGAAATTCTTATTTGGCCACGTCGCAGCTAAATCTGAGATTACGGTATCGTAAAAGGCTAAGCATTGAAACCTTAGTTATTCGGTAGATCTGCAAATAAAATGTATACCTAGAGCAGACGGTCTCAGAGGGCTTCCCAACTAGTAGGCTGCGTATACCTATAACCAGTGGCTTATATAGCCACAGTCTAACATAGCTTCTGAAAAAAGTTCTCATTCCTACAGTTGTTAACAACATGATATGGAAGTATTTAAGACTGTGTGCGAGTCAGTGGTACAGTTATTGAGATCACAAAGCAGGCGGGAGATGTAATACGCTTATTTGAAGATAATCGGCGTCCCCTCGCGTTGCGGATGCCGCAGACGATTTTGTCAGGACTCGGGAGTCGAGACACATCTAGCCAAAGATATTATATTCCGTAACATCTTTGTGTAAGATTGCAGGTTGAAGACGAAGTGGTAGCTAAAGTGGCGCCCTCATTTGAATTAAATTGTTTAAAACTAAATATGGTGATAATTAAAAATTTGATTTGTATCACTGTCTGGAAAGACCTTTAAACGATTTTATGAATAACCTTTGAAAGTAATATTGGTAGTCCGTCTAGTTTTAGAACGGGTTTTTGCCAAAAGTGGCCACTTTTGGCGAAAACCCTTTTTAAAACTAGATGGACTATTAGTAATAATTTCAAAGATTATTCATAAAATAGTTTAAAGGTCTTTCCAGACAGTGATACAAATAAAATTTTTAATTATCACCCTATTTAGTTTTAAACAATTTATTTCAAATGAGGGCGCCACTTTAGCTACCACTTCGTCTGAAGATATATGTCCTAATTTTGGGTGTCGTGATAAAATTCTGAAGTACTTATCCTATACTTTAAACGAGCAATTCTTGTGTATATATTTTTCTTATAATATTTTTTATAGATCTCGGAAACGGCTCCAAAAATTTTGATCAAAGTGGGAATTTAGGAAGTGAAGAGACTAAAAAAATTATTTTCATAGAAAAAAAGAGCAAAGCTAGGTCGCCCAGCTAGTATAATATAATAAAGTAACTTAAATTTTAACTTAAAAATAAATTTATTTTTTAACATAGGTAACCCTAAACGTAAACACTACGCATACACATGGAAATATCGTAACGTGGTCTTTAACTTATGGGCGTGATTTTTTATCATTTAAAAACATTACGCTTCTAAGGCACGTTAAGCCTCTAAGCCTTCTTCAGAAATCTTCAGAACATCTGACACTAGGTATTTTATTAACAGAATAACTAATAAGTATATTTATATAAGAATATACTGAAATTAAATTTAAAGAACGTTCTTTGAAAAAGACATCAACGCATTTGTACAAATTACAACGAAATAGACGATTAAATTCCACCATTTTTTTAAATACGTAGAACAGTTCTATCTTAATAATATTTGAAAAATGTAAAACATTTCTGTATGTATAAAAATACATCATCTTGCAAAAGAAAATGGTATAAAATGTGCAGCGGCAAGCGTTTGAGATCGCGCGCGAGCTCATAAAAACGTAAAGGACAAAGGCTAAACCTCACTACACATACAGAACTTGTTGTTTTCGGGTTGCCTCTGTTTTGAGGGGGAGGAGGTCGGCGTGTGGAGGGGGGAGGGGGCTAATTACGGCCGCTCGAGGGTGCCACTCCTGTCTGCTTAGATTTCACCTAGCTATCTATAGCAAAACGCTTTTAAAGGTACTTCTTTTGATTTCGAGATACAAGGAAATTGTTTGATCTCGAGATTTTCGAGTACTATTTTTGTTATTTTATGCAAATAACGTAATTTGACGTCTTTTTACGATTTAGATTATATATTTAATTTAATACCTTTGTATACAAGTTGTAAGTACATGTATTGATAGATTTAAATAATTTTTTGCATTTTATTTATTTATTTAACACACTTTATTGCTCCGAAGTAAGAAACTACTTTCAATGCTAAGAGCATTTTCTCATTCCTATAAATAAACGAATATGTATGAAAAGATAAAAAACATTATGAATTTACTTCTGAATCAAATAGATACCTTACCTATACAGGTAGTGTCTATTACGTATGGAATAATTCTGAGCTAACAATAATAATGGCAAAATATTCTCCTTCCAAAATGTTTTTTCAACAAATATCACTCAAACAAAATAGCTGACCTAAATCTGCTCAGGCTAATTCTTCACCAGAAAATGTAAGTAGTTCAAAGAAATATCAAAGAAAAAATTCAACTTGGATGCAACACTTGAATAATCTGATTTATTTTATTAGGATCTCGACCTCAACTGAATACAATTAAGTATGCATTTTTTGCGCAAGGCATTATTGTGTAACAGTAGCTCGGATCTATTCGAGTGGTAACTCTATACAAATTGGCACCTCCATTCACACTCGCTGACACTTTTATATACCACGATTAACAATTACAAACGAAATTAGAGCCCAATAATATTATCGAGTTTTTTGCCTTTCTTCACAATAGCCCCTTTCCCTGACTTAACATTCGGAATAAGCGTCGCGTCTCTCGGATTACCACCTACGTATTTGTGTAAACACAATAAATATTTTTTGGGTGTTCCATTATCTGCACTAAGCGTGATTGGAGATACGCCACTAAGATACAAGCTGAGATAAAGACGTCATACTTGGTTTAAGAGAAATGTAAGTTGGTAATTTGAGAGCGACAATACTTAGAGTTAATTTTGTTGGGTAAACCAATTTCATAGAAATTCTAAAAGGTTCTTGTTTCAGTTTGTGAAAATAATTTCTAACATTGTAGATGCAATCTATTATTTATGTAACTACATACATTCAAATTATTACGCATGTTTCCCAGAGGGGTAGGCAGAGACTAGTTATATTTAAATAAATTATAATTATTTAATTATTGCCCAGCAGAGGGACGAAACAAGTTAATATGTTAGTAGTAGTAGACATATTTTAGTAGCTCTTACATAGCAGTTCGATTTTTCTTCTTCCTCCTTCTCTCCTGAAGTCCTTAAATAACTATCATCTTTTAGAGACCAGAAATTATTTTGATTTCATTAATTTAATTACTGTTAATACCAATATGCTTTCATCAAAAAGTTACTCGCCTAAATAAATCCGCAGCATGTTGGTCGTTCTGATTGTATTACTTCCACTCCTGCGCACTTCCCATGCGCACAATAGTGTACAGCGGATTACCGAGGACTTACAGCGATTACCCGCTAAGTGGATTATGACACATGGCCCTTCTGGTGCCACCTATTGTGACACTTGAGGTTTTGGCCACTTGTCTAATTACTGAATGAATAAAATGTTAAGTCGTAGTTTTGTTTTGCTTTTAATGTGGGTTTGTTTAATCTTGAATGTTTTAGACCGACGTGGGACCCAATCCATAGTTGTGGCACCATGTGTACTCGTTTTGCTGTATAGTACATATAAAAATAGAATAGAGAGTTCAAATTCTTGCAACGGCTACGAGAGTAACTCCTATATTTATACAAAGTAAACATACATACATATGTTAACTTCGCAAAATATCTAAATTAAAATTATAAAGACAATACTTTTACACAGCAAAGCTTCTTCATATAATGTTTATTAATCTTAATTTCTACATATTATCACTTTTACGCAGAGATACGAAAACAATTTCTCCAATCACATTTGTGCATTAATTCTGCAAAAGCGTCATTCTCGGAACAATACCCTTATTACACCACCGATGGTCTTTCAATCCCCATCAGACAGAAGCTCTCCACTGGTCAATGGACTGAACAAATTCGCGAATGAAAACATCCATTCTCGTCAGGGCACAATACCACAAAGCCATTGTTGTACATTTTGTTTTGTCAATAAGTAAATAGTTCATAAATATTTAAACAGCTTTCAGCTTAACCCCTGGGAACGTTTCGAGATATTTTCACTTTGAATTGTCTTGCAGATCTTCTACTTACTCGTGTTTCCTGTTTTGATTCTTTCGTTGGTTGTAAGTGGGTGAATTAAGGTAAAAGTATTTCTATGAGCTCTATCTACTTGATAGAAAGGAGTTTAGTAACTTCAAAATAGAAACGAAATGCCTGGAGGTATTTATAAATCACAGGACTTAACAGGTTACATACCAATTACCTATTTTTATTCGCACTGTACTTATATGTATTCTGTATACCCAATACAGAAGATGAAGAAAGTGAAGAAAATTAGTGTGTTCTTATTTATTAACCAAAAAGTTATTGTTCGACCAGAACAACTATATGCCTTAGCCTTACGGTAAAGACAGAAATATAGGCTGTTGTTTTTAATTTTTTAATTTTGCCAATTCGATTCTTTCGGGTAAATAACATAATGATAAAGAAAAGGTATTGAAGATTCCCTGTAGAAAAACATAAAATACAGTTTATTATACATTATCATCCTCAGAACAAAAAGTAATTCAAAATATATTCAAGAAATGAAACATGTTGATTCGAAAAAGTGCGAAATAAACATTTCAATGCAATTGCAACATTTGAAACAGCAGCGTGCACAATAGTAATGAACGTTCAAAAAGCCGCCGTCGATTTATTTCGCGTATTTGGTAAATATTTTACCGGCTCATGGTAATGTATTTATTGGCGGGCGAAAACAGCGTCGCGGTTAGTTTTTACAGCTGTGATTCCGCGTTTGTGTGGAGTCTTTTGTTCGTGAAATTCAACAACACATTATTGCAATGCGACATGTAAAATGTTAACAAAGTATTGGTGGCCGATCCATTTGAACTCCCTTAGTTTTCGTCGCTACTATGTAGATGTTGAGCGAGGAGATCATTGATGATTTGTATTTATTGACAGGCAACAAACAAAACTAATTAGAAAATATTGGTATTTGGGAAATTCTTTAATTACTCCTTATATTAGTCATATTTTAAGACTGCTCTCAGTATGTTACTATTTTCATCATCATCAATGGTACGAAAATTGACGGATTATGGCTTCGAATCTTGTCAATACGATCCGAATTTTGGGACCACTCGACTTGATGACCACTGCACTGCTTCATATTTTAAAACATGTTATACATACGTATGTTATACCTAAGTGCATCAATCTTATTCTTCAGTGTTACTTTTTTCTTATAAATTAAATACTTGATCCTTACACTTAACAATTCGTGTGCGAAATATTTAAAGACTGTAACGATGTTGCAATAAGCCCTATCCTTCGTGTCCTTACATACCTCCTTTCTCCATTATTTCATTTCGTACAACTTTTTCAAATTTTATTTCCTGATTCAATTTATAAATTTTAGACACTGAATAGACACCTAAAAGATCAGGAAGGAATTTCCTGATCATTCTGACTCATTCCTCAACCACCTCTCATACAAGCAACTTATAATTGTTGAATTATATAACTTTATCAGTTCTGACAAATAAATGTATTAACCCTTGTCGTGTCTCTGTCTTGCTCTACGACTTTTTTGGATCTGCATATTTCATGTGGCGGCACACCTACTAGCTAGGACTGGAGAAGTTCCCACAAAACAAATGCCCTCAAAAGTTAAATAAAAAGGATTGAATCAGCATTTCGCTCCACAATCATCGTCACTTTTCCTAAAATTCAGATGCTGCGGCAAACGTCAATTTCCAAAGAGTACCTAGTGGAATAGTGTTCCTGGAGGATTGATAAATATTCATCCTTCTGTCTGCCTGAACGCCGATCCAATATCTGTGACAAGAAGTAAGCTTTATTATCTGAGCTTCAAGTTCCAAAATTGTGAGGGAAGTTGCAGAAGTGCTGCGGGCTACAATATCTCTCGTTTGATTTTGCACTACAAAATAGTTCTGTGTGCTCGAGTTGCATCCGTACAGAGTACCTGAAATTGAAAGACCAAGCTGTAACGACTTGCGGAAGTGGGATTGTTGGCCATTATCAGTTGATCGGTTCTACAAATGTGTGGTTGTTATAGAGACATAATCGAGTAATTATTAGTATTTTATCTGCCCTCGCTTTTAACATGGAACAGAAAATATGCTGAAAATATTTTTTATTTAATTACCATTTAAAGAATTACATAATAAAAAAATACTGAAAACAAAATATATAAACCACTGAAGTTTGTACTTACATATTTAGTTTAGTATACACTCATCCTTTTAGTTAGAGTTAGAATAGTGTAATAAGATAGCCCTGATTATACGTCTATAACTGAAAATTTTTACTAACTCTCTTTTAGGGCCTTCTAAAATGGGAGAGATTTCCGAGAGTTCTCCATTGACTGGTCAAATCAGATATAGAAATAAAACAGATAATTAGAAAGAATACTGCTATTATAAAAAATAGGGCTATTTAAGGAGGAAATGCAGCTAGCATAATGGGTACCTTTGAGCCAGGTACAATCCATGGGGGCATTTTTGTATACGAATTTATATTATTGTAATTTATGTCTGATCATAAGAAAGAGTCACAAATAAGTCACTGGGGAATTTTCTTTATATCACAATATATGTACTTGTTAGTAATGTAAGGCAATTATATTTTAAGCCTAGAGTAATATCTATACATATCTTATTGTTATATGAAACCGGATGTAGGTACTACGACAGCTAATGCGTGGGAGTGTGATGAGTTGACGACCATTCCGACTGTCCATTGTGCCGAATAGGTGGCACCAACACCTCATAAAGGCAGCATTTAGACAACCTCACAATGCCTGATAATCCCAGATTAAGATCGTATCTACGCCTCGAACTATAAACACTTCACACACAAACCAATTCATCTCTCAAGAACAGTTAGCTTCGAGTGGCAAAAAAACGTGACTGTCGCTGATGGGCGCTGACTCGTCCGAGTTTTGACCGAAATACAGTTATTGTTGGCAAAATAAGTTATTGTAAAGTGGGCGCAAAAACTTGCCACAATGGCGATGTAATTGAATTAAGTACAGGCGGGGATCCGTGCGTTCTCCGGAGGACAATGCTCGGACATAACACTTGAGCAGCTGTGGCTACTGGTTTTAATAACTTCCTGTCTTTCCTACTTGTGATATTCAATCATAATATTTATTTTGTGCTTTTTTTATAAAATTTTACATTTGAGCAGAATTGATTATTCATTTGAATTCATATGAATATAAATTCATAACATGAAGATAAAATCGTTAATAAATAATCTTAGGTCTGTGGATGTAAACAATGTAAGGGTAAAGAATTCACAAAAGATGCACGATAACAATTACATGATTTACACATGTAACAGCAAGCAAACCGAGGTCACAGAGATGTTTATTTTATCTCCTACATCATGTTTTTTATTCCATCCATTGCAGCCTTTACGTTATCTTTTTAGTTTTAGTTTTATTAAGCCTACAGAATCGTAAAAAATAAAACGTTAGAAGTTCATGGCATACTAGAAGAAGGTATTTATTAACATACATATTAGTAAAAATATGTTACAGAGCAACAAAATAGAAGAAAAAACACATTTCTTTTGAATCCCACTGCAATAATCTCCCCACGCGGGGCTTAGCGAAAACTCATCAAGTCCAAACGGCGCACCTCTACGACTTCATTGAAACGGCCGCAGTTTCTAATCCGAAAACAATTTCATATCGCCACAAAAGAGCATGTTGCTACAAATATCTGCACAAAGGGCTGGCAGTAATTAATGTTGAGTCGGAGTGAATTCGTCGTTAGTTCCCGGGGGAGGGCAAATCGCAGTGGTACAATACGGTAGTTAGGGGGCGATCGGCGTTTAACGAGCAAATTATTTAGTAAATGTTGCCAAATAATAACATTAATGCGGGCGGGGCGACGCGCCGCGACGGCGGCCTGGGATGGCGGAATAGTGAGGACATGCTTTCTTATTGACAGAATAAAGTGGCTGTGCTATGGAAAGAATTGGAATCTAACGTGACATACGTACTTATTTACAATACTGCCAGTATTTATGGAAAATAATTCAGGGTTGCAAGATTTTGTAGGTCGTCCAAATTAGCTTTTGACTAGGACAGAAAGAAAGAGTGACAACAAATTTCAAGCATTAATTATTATTTTGTTAATTTTGTCCAAGGACTGTTTAAAAGCCAGTAAGTAGTTAAACATTGCGGTTGCAAGCTCATTTGTATGTAAGTATGTAAATAACTAAACTTATATGTACCTTCTCACCAGTGTACAAAATACATTTTTCAACATTGGCTTTTATTGAAAAACAAAGAAAGAAATCCACAACACCTCATCGCGAACAAGTAAGGGGGACTCCCCTCCGCGGGTGGTTAGCCAATGAGAGTCCTCGTGACGTCACGAGTGCCAGTACCAAAGCAAACAGAGCGATCCTGAATGCCACATAATTGAGTGGTCCTCAGCCATTGTGCTCCAATGATCCATTAAAGTAATTAAGCTAAACGCTCGACATTAACGACGGTTTTATTGATGTTTTCGCGCGAAAGCGCAGCGACAATGCGCGAACTTCGCTGTCTTTGCCTTTGTGTGCCTTTGGGTATTTGGATTGACTCTGTAACTTCGTTTTACACGAACATGGGAGGCAGATTCTACATGGATACGTGAGATGCGTCTGACCTACTCCCGAGAAATCGAAAAGAGGATTGCCTACTGCCATAATTAGTATAGACTTCAGGTAGTGATGTCCGTAGAAGGTGTACAATTTGCTATTTTCTAACAAGTCAAATCAAATACTTTTTTCTAAACGTCAAAACAAATATTATCTATGGGATTTGTATGAAATACAGGTAGATGACGTCATAGTTTCTTGGAGTCAAATAGCGATCTTATTGTTAGTTTTTCTGCAATATTGAATCTAAAATCCCGTTAAAATGGATATGTTCAAAGACAAAGTGACAATTTTTTGCGTTTTATTTTTTATCAGTATAAAATGATTTATTTTTGTCCAAGGAAAATACCCCCTTGTTTTGTATGTATTCATACTTCTTTCGACATTTTTTAGGTATGTGATCAACATGTAACCGCTAGCCAAATTTTTGGAGCTAGTTCTGTCTATGATACTAAACTACTTTCCATAAAACCAAAAAAATATATTCGGCTTCCCATACAAATCAGTGGCTGGCCAAACGGATTTGTATGGGAGGATGAAAATTTTTGTCGATTATTAACAACTTTTCAGTAGAAAGTGTAAGTAAAAAGTCACCATGTATTTTGTAGAGCTCAATGTTTCTTGACACTGTAACGCGGACATGTAGCGTCCTACGTACGGTATGGTCACTATTGAAGTGAGGTTCAGTTCTTTGATATTGAAGAACGAAAACTAAAAAAACTTCTTTATATGATAAGTTTTTAGGTAAGTACACGACTTCGTAGCAGTCTCGTAGCTGTTGCTACGAAATGCTGCAATGTAGACAAAGAGCTGCGTAAATGTGCTGTCTACCTATTTATGATAAAAATAACAAAAATACGATCAATTTTTATCGCGCACGAATATTGAACAAAAGTATTTGACTTTTTCACACTATAAAGTTTGTGTAGGTATAGTGGTTTCAAATATGTAGTAATAACGGAACTAAAACATAACCCCGTGTTGGTGGTACGTGCCCAATAAAATCTACGCTACTGTTTAATTTGGCTGGCACAAGCTCTAAACATTTATTCACAAACGCGAAACAGGCTGCTGAATATTCATGAGCAGAGCTGCGGCTTTGCAGTATGGCCTTAACTTGGGGACTGTCCGGCAAAAATGTGTTTTGTTTGATTTCTATAGGGCTTCTTTACTAAACAACGAAATGTGTTGAACAATTTCTTACAGTGCAACATTTTACTTGAAAATACACGATAGCCCGATAAAGTTTGTATACCGTTCATATAAGGTGCCTACATAGTAACATACGGATCTTTAGATCGGCGTTATACGAGTAGGTACTATGATGGAACTTTTGCGCTTATTTACTACATAGGAAATAGGGAAAGACTAAAGAGAGTAGGAACATTTTAAGGGAAGTAATTAGATAGGTAAGTACACATCTTGTTTACCAGAGGTTTTATAGGTGCCAGTTTCTTCAGACTTTTTTTATGTTCCTTGAACCAACACTTAATACATTTGGAAGTAAGTTAAAATCCTTTCCTTAATTGATATAGGTACCATGACCTCGAATGGTGCTTTTTGCCACATTAGATATTCTGTCTACGCTACCAAATCAAATAATTTTATTTCAAGCAACAAACTTAATATAAGTTACAATATTAAAGGCCCAACATAGCATAAATACTTTACAGACTATAAGGGAAGCTATAAAGGAGAAATGAATGATTGTGTTTATAATGAAGTCGGTTAAAATTTTTTGATACCTAAGTAGGTATGTATAACATGGATAAAAAACAAATAAAAGAATAACTGCATGCAACAAAGTACAATATCTCGTAGTTACTAAAAAGAAACATATTTTACAGATAGGTACAATCGTTGGCCTGACTAGGTACATAAACGACATGTACTTCATTACCTAAAGAAAATCAATAAAAAAAAATGTTTCCACCTAATAAAAATATCAAAAAGTTAACTGCGTAAAGAAACGAGTAGGCGAGCCTTAGTATCAGTCCCCAGAGACGGCGGCGTCCCCGCAAACGGAATGGATAATTCAATAACCTATAGAACGCGCGGCTAAGCCCCAAATTAGCAATACGATATGAATAAATAGATTTGGGCGAACAAAGCAGATGTCATGGGAATACGTCGTAAGGGATAACGGGCTGTTTAGAGACTCATTAGTTTGCTAATGAAGGGTTGCAGAGAATCAAATTCAACGCTGCAAATGATTGCGTTAGTGCGTGTTTGCTATGCGAATGCTGCAGGAGTTTTAAACAATAGTTGCGTAGTATGACTATTGAAATTATAGTTTGTGTAAGTGCTAATAAATAATTTGATCATTGTGTCTGACTGATAGTTTTTTTCACCATCATTTCCATTGGTACCTAGGTAATTATGATATTAGTCCGATCTAACACTTTTATTTCTGTACCTACTTATTAATACTACTTACTAATATTTTAACTTTAACTTATTATAAATAGGTACTTTTTTGTCATAAAATGAGTGTGTTATTCTAAGTAGTTGCTTCATCATCATCAGCAGTAAAGCTTCAAAGCCCGCGGTAACTAATACTTGACACTATTTTGTAGCGGGGTAGTTGCTTACCTACTTATTATGTTATTTTTTTTATTATAATTATTTTTAAAAAATGATAAAATGCTTAGATCACATACTAGAAATAAAACAATATCAAACCTAGCACAAAACAATTAATTTTGCTAATTACAGGCAACAGATAGCGACCTAATCTCATTGTAGACGGCCGTCAATTATAATGGGAATACATCGAGCGCACAGAGATACGCCAATTAGGCGCAGAACGGAAGGCGCGCGCTTGCGCACAGCCTAATTGTTTCCGACATGGTCTTGTGGGCCCTCACCCCCTCGCTACCCCCTCAGACCTCCCAGCAGTCTCCTCCGGGCGTGAGGTGGAGCCACTGAAACTCCGCAATCGTAAATATTGGGAAAATATACGTATAACAGTAAGGAGTTTATAAACTTTCGTAAGGGTGGAAGTCGGTAACTCAATAGTAATCGATATTTTTGTTTTTAGATTTAACGTTTATTTATTTTAGTTTTTACAAAGATAGAATATCCGTTTCTTAGTTCTTTATGCAGTTCATGTATACTCATGATCTATTTATAAAGTCAACCATTTCTTTGATTTTATTTATAAAATGTTTTTTATACAATTTTTTGACGACCTCTGTAGCCTAGTGGCCATCATGCCACGCTGTTACACCGGAGGTCCCGGGTTCGATCCCCGGTCAGGTCAAGATAAAGGAAGGATCTTTTTCAGATTTACCTGTATGTATATACGTATTTGTTATAAAATATAGTATCGTTGAGTTAGTATCCCATAACACAAGTGTCGAACTTACCATTTGTCCGTATTATATTTATTTTATTTATTTAAATTATTTTGCCAGCATTTAGTATTATAAAAGTTCTTTGTCTCAAGACACCTATTAAGAAGAACCCCCCCCCCCCCCCTATTATAAGTTTTATTTTGTATTTTGCAAACTTGACACTACAACTGCGTCTACGGCCTACGGCGTAGCTAGTCGTAGCACGTAGAATCGTAGCTCTTCGCCCGTTATCTAATACTAAGGCGATTGGCACACTGCTCCGCACCGCACCCATTCAAAGCTCACGCGCGTAGACGCGGTGTCAGTGTGTTGTACTATGCATGTTTCTATACAAATTGAGGTAGGTACTCACATACAATCCAGTCCCGCGCTACGCAGTGAGGTCTGTGTGGATCGCCTAAACCTCATTTATGTTCATAATGAAGATTAATTTTTGTCACTCACGGCCGTGAACGTTATTCTATTGTTGAATGTGTTAACTAATATTAGTTATGGCGGACAATCGGATATAATACCCAATAGGAGTTAAATTTCTTCGGCTATGGCTGCTTCATTCCAATTATATAACAATATAGGAGCATTTCCTGGCGAATTTGATATTTCATATCACAATATTGTTACACTCGATAGGCCATAGATATGCAACCCGAGGCCGGTCATCCGAAATGTGCTAACACAATGCCTCGCCGTGCGCCGGCCGCGTGCCGCGTGTGCCGCCGATCACGGGAGAAATGTGACAAATGCGTTGACGAATTGCTATTGTCGTCCCTTGTTAGCCATCTTGTAATTAGTATGAAGTCTGTCAAGCGTTGCAAATAATACTGGGGAGATAAGATACTGAGAATAAATATAAAAGTCACTGTTCATATTTCTCCCAGTTCATGACTATACCGATAGTTACGGACGAAACGTTGTCACCGCTTGTTAGGAACTTTTGACTTTCCGGTTGTTAGGAAAATAACTAATAACACTTTTTGTAGCATTCATATGTTTTACTTGAAGTAACTACCTATGTAACTAGAATTAGGTATTGAATAATAAATGACTCTTGCAAACCACGAATGAGCATGTTGAAACTAGCATGTCGCGAAGATAATCTCCAAAACACAACCCTTCACCGAAAATTACGTCAAATCTCTAAGGATTAGGCGACATTCGGTGTAATGTCAGTGATAATGGACAACAAACGAACAGACGGGCCCGAGCTGCACTATTAGTTCATTATAGAGTACAAGGAAACCAGTGGTGTTCAAAGTCGCATAACTGACGTTGAAACGCAAGAGCCAATAATTTACATTAAACTAAATCATGATTTTTCACAGGGTGTCAGTGTTTTCTAATTATTTTTAAAGAGGGTCAAAGTCAAAGCACGAGAGGACTGCCAAAACTACTTGACGCAGTTTTTTGATCAGAAGCCCCAAAATTTCTATAGCAATGGGATCATGTCCCTACCTATAAGATGGCAAAAAGTTATCGAACAAAATGGTACCTACATACTTTAGTTAAATGTAAATAAACTATATTAAAAAATGTTTTGAATTTTCATATAAAATGCGAAAAGACTTTTTCCCCAACCTTATATCTACGTGAAACATGATACGTACTATAAAAAAATGAAAACCCATATGACAAAAGCAACGTGCCTGCAAATTAATACTAAATATGTAATAAACAGATAACTATTCCTTCTGTCCTTGAAATGCCCGAGGTCATACCGTTCACAAAGTTTTGAGCAGGGTATAAATCCGTTCGCGACCCTACACAAGTGGGTTGAACGCCACACTTTGGGAAACACTGGTTCGCACTATTATTTATTTCGGTGTAATAGAGGGATTAACACGACAACCCTTTGTGGGCGGCTTAAAAACTCGGCCAAAACATTTACCGCGCTTATTATTTGTTCGTCATTAAATCACAAGTCTGCGGAATTTTTTTTTTTGAAAAGTTTTTTGTTAAATAATTAATATTTGATATAAGTATCTTAAAAATAATAGAAAACTGTATTCACATGATATGTACCACGTCACATTTATCAGATTAAGATGATATAGTATTTGGATACAAAGAATAATAAAACAAAAATTTTAGAAAATGAATGAGAATCATTTGAGAATACTTAGTAAAATGTTATTGAGTCTATAGCTATTAAAATACAAATTTAAGACGAAGTGGTAGCTAAAGTGGCGCCCTCATTAGAAATAAATTGTTTAAAACTAAATATGGTGATAACTAAAAATTTGATTTGTATCAATTTCTAGAAAGACCTTAAAACTATTTTATGAATAACCTTTGAAATTATTACTAATAGTCCGTCTAGTTTTAAAACTGTTTTTTGCCAAAAGTGGCCACTTTTGGCGAAAAACAGTTTTAAAACTAGACGGACTACCAATATTTCTTTCAAATGTTATTCATAAAATAGTTTAAAGGTCTTTCTAGACATTGATACAAATCAATTTTTTAATTATCACCATATTTCGTTTTTAAAGAATTTATTTCAAATGAGGGCGCCACTTTAGCTACGACTTCGTCTTAAGGTATATTTAAAAAAAATAATTAATAATAACGTTTTCTTTTTGAAAAAAGTTGCTTTTTGTTGGTTTTCGTTTATAAATTTTTATTTCATCTCTGTGTATCCAGCAATAGTCCGCCATCATATTAACGTCGCAACGGCCTTGATATCTTATTTCCATCTCTTTTACGTCCTGATGAAACCGTTAAATATAAATAGATTCAAATAAAACAATCTTTTACCACACTTTTTTTTCAGAAGGTTTATTAGTCGTCCCGGAGAAAGCGTTTCGCGCGCTCGGTTTGGCGCATGCGCTTTTCATAGACTAAAACACGTAATAAAACTTTTTTTTTTTACTTTTTCTCACAGGGGAAAGATAGGCTAGTAATAATAGACTATAGAATGGTTGGTCCTAGAGTATAAAATAGAAATATTGATCATGGAATCAATATATTATCCCTATATATATATATATATATATATACTATATACATGTTATATATTTATCTATATACAAAAATAATGTGACGTGATACGTTAAACTAAAGTTTATATTTGCTACATGCAGACCAACATCTACATGTTTGTGATGAATTTATTTAAAAAAACTTTTTCATCGCAGACCTGTGATTCGTAGAGCGAATACGTTATTGCCTGTAGTTTTATAGCAAGCGGGATTTACGGGTACACGTTCGAATAATATTGGAACAATATTTGTGTTTACTGGTAATGTTCCAATTTCTGTCTGTTCGTAATTTTATAGACATAAAGGGTGGTACTTGAACTGAAATAAAATAAAATTTAATCTTTGTTCGACTGATGTTAGGGGTAACAAAATACCTTATTAAAAAATTTTAGTGGGTGAAGTCACAGGCAGGCAGCCCGTGGTAAACTATCGTCAAATCGTTTAGCTGTTCCGGCTATGTCTTCTCGATTTTTTCACAGTCTTTGGCATCCTTGACATGCATATTATAAATAAATAAAAATATAGGGACAAATCACACTGATTGAGCTAGTCCCGAAAGACAATTTAAATCACTATATTACTCAGGTACTTTTGACCACACCTGCTTCGTAGCTACTCTGAGGTGCGGCTTGTTACTATTCCACATGACCTAACCGCTGCCGCTTTCCATTACATTTTCTTTGAAACGCAACGTTTGAACAACCCTCCGTCAATGATAACAGCAAATAAATATTCAAGTCACACATCACGAGCCCCTCGCTGATCGTAACAACCTCTTTTGCTCAGTTCTGTCAGTTTATATTTGCCTGCAATCATTAATGCAGACACGTAGCTTTTTGCTTAGCAAGAACCACAACTCTATATTCTAAACTAAACGTTGAACTCCCTTCCCCTCCCTAGCTGTTAAAACTAAAGATGACAGAGGGGAAACTGTGGAGAGCCTCGACTCTAATTGAAGCAGTCTCGCAAACTAGCCGAATAAACGGGTGTCAGGAGCAATGCGTCAGAGCGGCGGCGGCGGCGGCCCGCGGGGCAGAAACTACGTGCCGCGTAACCGGAGCCACTCGCCTCATAATGCTACATAATTCAATTGATTCCCCGACACTACCCGCACGCTTCCTTCTAACTTCGTTTGGAACGTTTTGATATCGGATACGTCGTTTGACGCCTCCTTAGTTCTTTCCCTATCGGAAAAATAAGCAACAAATTCGATATAACTTCGTATATTTGTCACAATAAATAAGCTTAAATTACATTATCTAGTGGTAATAAGTGACTGCTGGAGAGCGGAAGGAGACTGTGCCGTAGTTTGAAGACGCTTCCTTGGCGTCGGGCGCCTGAGCCGTTGCGTACACAACCTCGGCGACGGGAGCCGCGAAGCTTACCTTTGCTGGAGCAGAGTTCGGTTTGCCCTCGTAGCGCACTTTGGCTTTGAATCCGCTTTCCTTGTCAACGGTGTACTCGACGATTCGCTGCGTACCATCGGGTTGCAGGAGTGAGTAGGACCCTTTGATAGAGTCACCGTCGCGACTTTCCCTGTGCATCTTGACGTCTCCGTAGTGCGGCTCGTTCACTGAATACTCGTAAGCATAGTGAGCCGGCGCGGTGGGCTCGTCTGCCTTTTTGGCAACAGGCACAGGCACCGTCACCGACGCGGCCGCCGCCAACAGGCAGAAGAACAGTGTGATCTGAAAGTGGAGTGGTTTAATAGCAACATAAGCACACCACTGATAGTCATACTTCAATTCGATGGTCAACTTGTTTCTTGGCTTGTTTGCCACGTAATTGATAGTCTGGCTATAAAACTAAATGTATTAAATATTGATTAAAATAGAATTACGATGGGCGGGGAATATCTAAATTGATAATGTGATGTTTTTTTTTTTTGCCAAGAACAAATGTACGTCAAAATAACAAAGATTCAAAGATTCAAAGCCAGCCTAGCCGGTCTGTTGATAGCAATAAATCTGTAAAAAGAAGTAAAATATACACTTAGAAGCTTGAAAAAACATAAGCTCGAAAAATATTAATTTCATGGGAACGCATGCACATCATGTATTACTTAGATTTTCATTTTCAACGTTGATTGTTTACTTACTCTGGCAACCATATTGATTGTTTACGGGCTTAGGGCGTAGCTGTGGCTAGATAATGTGCTATCAGTAGGAACCGCGGTGGTTTTATACTGATCCATGTCTGCTGGCTTCATCGCACTCACGCGAGGTTCACGCTCCGCGCGCACAGCTTCTAGCAAAAACTTCGAAATGGGATTCATTTCGTAGTTTTTGGATCTATAAGTCGGAATACGATACAACAATAACTTATACGGTTCTATAATGTCTCACACACAATTCATTAGCAAATTACCAATTACTAATGCTTTAACAAAGACATTAAAACGCAAACATGCATATGACAAGCAGCCATTTCAAAAATGAATTATTAATTAAATTTTTAAAAGACATACTGACAAGTCAACAAGTTACAAAAACAAAAAATAATATTTCACAAATAATTTGTTTGACTAAATTTCAATTACAAACTTTTTGTTTACTAAAATTTCTATTTGCTTTTTTTAAATTAAATATTATTAATTTATTAATTACCATTAAAATATAATAATTTTCACAATGCGCGTCCAATCATTTAAACTAAAGTAAAACGGAACGTGATTCATGCGTTGTGCCTCGGTCAAATATACGTGTGTCATTAATTATCTATGTACATTTAAGTTTGTTGCCGATGTGAACGTATGCGCTGTGTTGTTTTTTTTTTTCGTTTCGCTTCGTTCGCTTGGCTCGCGCGTTGTGGTCTAAGTTCTAACCTAACCTAACCAATACAAGTCGGAATGCGCTGAACTCGATTAACAAAGATAAGTCATTTCTGGCGCTTCGCCGGCCGCTGCCGCGGCACGCTCGCTTCGCTCGCTCGGCTCCCACGTTGTGGTCTACGTTCTAACCTAACCTAACCAATACAAGTCGGAATGCGCTGAAATCGATTAAGGGCGCACTACATGCCAGAATCTAAGTTTTGCTCTCGCCTTTACACTAGTAAAAACGAGACAGCTCGCTGAGCGGGGTCGCGAGCGGCGCACCGGCTCAAACGCAGATGGTTTAGGCGTGGGTGTTTCTTTAGCTATTTTCTTTTTACAATGAATACGAGTTATTAAAAATAAAAGTAATATTATAATCAAAAGTTACGAGGGCTAATTTATTGTATTTCTTGAATACTAGCCGTTTATAGTATAAATCGAAGGTGATTTGGAGGCAACTTCGCATTTTTTTTCTAAATCTTAAGCAGTCGTGTTTTTCAGTATTATAATCACTAGAGTTTATCCTGAACGTTGCTGTATTTTTTATTTCAAAGTGTGTATTTCGTTTATATTGATAAAACTAAGACGTTTGGGATGTGGTGCGCCCTTAACAAAGATAAGTCGTGTCAAAAATAATTAATTCTTATGTTTTTAGTATGAAAATTTAAGAAATGATATGGCGCCATATCATAAATTGCTGTATGTCTTTAGACTAAGTAACCATATTATTAAAGAAAAATTGTTCAAGAGATCTTTGTCGTTTAACGTAGGTACTTATTTGTGTTAGGAAAAAATCCTAATATTCTTTTGCAAAATTACAATATATGAAGAAATTACTTTACGAAATGTAAAGTTTTTGAAAAATAAATAAATGGAACGTTGATTTGCGGAATGATAACTTTGTATTTCGTTGCTTGTTATCTGTAAATTTGTTGAATAACTGTTGATCAACCAAAGGGGAACCGGTCAACTTTTACGATCTACACTGTAGGTGAAACTGCTTGTACTTCACACTATGCTTTTTCTTAGCTCTCTCGCCAGCATGGAAGAACATACAACCAACGAACAAAAACCATTTTCTAATATTGGAAAATTAGGTACCATGATTTATCTTTGAGCCAAGACATTTTATCAATGGCTGGAAAGCGCAATATGAGTAAAGTACAGCGGTCGCTTTAAAAAAGCCAATAATAAACACAGAGAAACAGAAAGCCGAGAGCGCGAAAAAAACGAAGGCGTGATCTTTCACGCCTTCGTTTTTTTCTTACTCTCGGCTTTCTGTTCCACATCCCTATTTACATAAGAATACATCCCTTTGTATAATAGGGATGTGGACTGGATATGAATGTAGTCCACATCTTCGTTTTTTTCACACTCTCGGCTTTCTGTTCGTTATTTTTGGATTCATTAACTATCCAAAAATAATGAACCCATATTTTCTTGTTCATCAAAGTGGTAAAATTCACAAAGATACAGCGCATCGAAGTTTCGGATTGAGGACGATTTACGTCACCGTATAGTGAAAATCGTACTTGATCGTGACGTCATACGTAAAATAAATGCGCTCGATCTTTGTCATTATTCGTCAGTACGTAGGTAAGCCATATTTTTTAATAATCTACCTAACTTAAGAGCCATAATTTTTTTTTGTACACATCCGCTTATATTAGTACAACGTGAAAGACATACCTGTAATAAATCAAACTACGGGCTGTACTATAGTATAATGCAATTAAAATAACAGTCAAAAATCACAAAAAAATAATTTCAAAAATCCCAAACAAATTGCCCAGGCGGCTGCTCACTCTTGTATAGAAAAACCAAACTTTTTTTTTGCTTTTTGACTGTTATTTTAATTTTGTTGTACTATAGTGCTCTAGTATGGCCCGTGGCCCGTCTAGTATGGTATTTATTACAGGATGTCCCTTCCACGTTGTATAACGTAGTTAAAGTAATAGTTCAACAACAGGCTGTGATTATTATCGCAACAGAGGTTAATAAATGTATCGCCCTGTCCGCGAATAGTGTTGTAAGTTGTCACAAGTGTAATGGTGCGAGTCATTAAAGTTTTAGACAAGTTCGAGATTACTCACTGTCAAACGCCCGGGGCGTTGCGAGTGGATCAGGTGACCTTGTAATGGATAGCTCTAGTTATTGGTAAATAAATTATTTTTAGAGGCAGTATTTGAAACTTTCAAATCAAATAAAAGCATTAGCAAAATAGGGAAATTAGATTTTTCATGGCTAAGCCCGCTTAGTGTGTACACCTAACTGGTAGATGCTAATAGTTTTTAAACAGATAGAATGATATCCCGCGGTAAATTTCTAGTGCAAAGAAAAACTTAATAAAGTTTATATTGCGCTGTATTAACATTTTACTTTTTTTAATGGTATTTTAATAAATAAATAAACAAATAGAAGCTACCTCATACAAAAGTTACTGAAGGAACGAAACTTTGAGTAAGAACAATTGAAGAAGAGGGTACTTACCAAAATTTTTCGGGGTCCAGTGCTGCCCCCATTTAAAATAAATTATTTGAAAGTAAACGGAGATATCATTTAAAAAGTTGTCTTGGCCAAGCCCTAGATAACCCTTCAAACTATTTTATGAACTACTGTTAACAGCTTAATGTGAGAGCGTGAAGCTTATCTACGCAAATTAGCCAAAATTGGCAGTTTTTCGCAAAGTCTAAGTACGATGACTCTTTCTATCTCCGACTTTATGAAAAAAATTAAACAGATTTATAGACTCTATCTATAGTCTAGATACTCCATACAATATTAAATGAAAATGTTACCTTATTAAAAAAAAAGCATTTTTTTTCTTTAATAATAAAAATACAATTGCGTCCAAAGATGGTAGAGATGGTAGAAATAAAAGTAAGTAGTTAGTTTGGCTTAGGCATTTGTTTTATTTATATTATCACAATAAATAACATAAAATTAAGTAAACTATATGGCGTTACGATCTAATGGTGGTAAGAGACGGCTGGGGAGGAGAAGGAAACACTGCCGAGGTTCTCGGTGTACGCGGGAGCAGCATACGCTACCTTGGCAACAGGGGCCTGGTGGTAAACCTGGGCGGGAGCGGCATAGGCCACTTTGGCAACGGGGGCCTGGTGGTAAACCTGGGCGGGAGCGGCATACGTCACTTTGGCAACGGGAGCCTGGTGGTAAACTTGAGCAGGAGCGGCATACGCCAATTTGGCAACGGGTGCCTGGTGATACACGGGTGCAGGCGCAGCGTAGGCTACTGGCGCGGGAGCATGGTGGTAAACGGGGGCAGGAGCGGCGTAAGATGCAGGAGCGGGTGCGTAGGCAACCTTAGCGACGTGAGCGGGAGCGGGGTGAGGTTGGCCCTCGTATCTCACAACAGCGTTGAATCCGTGCTCCTTGTCAGAGGTGTACTCCACAATTCGCTGGACACCATCAGGCTGGACCAGAGAGTAGTATCCTTGAACGGCATCTCCGTTGCGGTTTTCCTTCTGGGACTTGACATCGCCCGAGTGGTCGTCCTTAACGGAGTACTCGTACTCGTAATGGGCGGGGGCTTCGGGCTCGGCGTAGACCACCTTGGCGACGGGGACTGCGGGCACGGCCACCGCGGCCGCGGCCGCCACCAGGCAGAAGAAGGTTGCGATCTGAAATAATTTTATTTTGTTACTAAATTGGTTGTAGACTGTTTGGAATGATTCATCTAAAGACGAAAGACTTATATCAATACTTAATATATCGAAAAGGCTTTTCTATACGGGATACGTCCGCCATTGTATACTTATTTGCTCTTTCAAAGTTTTGTATTTTATAATTATGTTTTTATACAAAAAATAAATAAAGTTAGTACAGATTCGATAGTTATGTATGTATAAAGATCGTCATGGCAAACATTTTGCCATAAGTGATTGAGTACTCGTAATGCAAATAAAAGTTGAGTGTACAGGTATTTTATTTGCAAACTGTAACCCCTAAATGTTTAAGTTATTTTTTTTTATTTAATTTAAATATAAACATAGTACTAAAACTTGTGCTTTCTTAGACAACTTACTTTGGCTACCATGTTGTCGTGTATGGAGATGCAATGTGTCGCTGCTACCCGGTGCAGAGCTTTTATATCTCGGAGGCTGTTGCGCAGACGCGGACGGACTTATGCCTTGAGCGACTCATACTTACCGATCTAAAAATACGCATGCAATGCATAACACTTATCTTAATAGTAATAGAGTTCAAACTAATATTCTAGGCGTGGTACTGAGGTCTTAGCGCAAGGGTCAATAATTGGTTCAGCGGAAATTATGTAAGAAACATTTTGATGATAGATTGTCGGCATTCCGAGTATTGATGACCAATTAATGAAATACGTCGTTTGAAAATAAAAATAATGCAAAGTTTTACATATTAAAGCTGAATTATATTTCAATAAAAATAATCCTAATAGAACGCAAATATGCGCGATTATCACAAGTTCGGGCAAATATTACTCGTACGAACGCGCGTCAAACGTTTTAATCACTAAAGATATTCATGACAACGCAATAGAGGTTTAACTTATTTTCGTCACTTTGACAATAATATTTTGCAAATGTATTATTAGTATCTTTCACTAGGTACAGAAATTTCTGAACATTGTATTTACAAATGCGCTAGGCCATTATGATTATCTTGGCTTCTTATCTACTTTAATGAAATGCCTGTTTAAAATATGAAATATATATGAAATACCAAGTTTAGTAGCATCTTCATCATACGGAAGGAAGAAATACGAATTTGAGGCTTCCTATGAGAAAGGTGTTCGCAAACCGCAATTTATACAGGCTGACTTTTTGTCCAGTAGCCAAATTTTTGGAGCAAGTTCAGTCCAAGATACTGAACTACTTTCTATAAAAACAATTAACGAAAAATGAAAAAAAAATCGCCTTCCTATACAAATCAACGCTCAGCTAAACGGATTTTGTATGGAAGGACGAAAAATTTTTATCGGTTTTAAATATTTTTTTTTCATAGAATTTAGTTTATTATCATGGACTAAACTTGCTCCAGAATTTGCCTACTGGTTAAAAGTCAGCTGGTATATATGTTATAGGAATAACGATTTATGTATGAATTTCAAAATTATATACAACAAGTTAACTTCTGAAGAGCAGATTCGCATTACAAATTTCTGGAGCAAGTTCAGTCCATGATATTATGAACTATTTTTTATAATTAAACAAAAATATAAATACTAGCTGCGCCCCACGGTGTTACCCGCGGAAAAAGTAGCCTGTGAGTTAATCCAGGGTGTCAGTTTTCTGGATTCCAAATTTTGTCTAAATTGGTCCAGCCGTTTGCGCGTGAAGAAGTAACAAACATACACACCACAAACTTTCGCCTTTATAATATATAAGTGTGATATTAAAAATTAATAATTTTGTTCGTCGTCCTACACAAAATCCGTTTGGCTTCAGCGCGCAGACAAACGGATTTTGTGTGGGAGGACGAAAAAAATTGTTGACTTTTTAATTATTATATTTTTTGGATGGGAAACCGATTTTCTTTGTTTTATTGGAAATTAGTTTAGTGTCATGACTGAACATGCACCGATTTTTCTTCTGGTCGTTTAATAGTGAACCTGTATTTCAAAATCCATCCATCAAACATTAAAAATGTAGCCTCACCTAACTTTGCGCAAAATCTGACAGTAGTCTAATTGTGAAACGCATATCTCCTTTGGCGATCTAAAGAATTATTATAACTTGTCTCCTATTGCGAATCCGTCAAACTACATTCGATATTTATTATGAGTCCATTAAAATCGGTAATATTTCGTAACAGTTAACGAACGCTTGACGGAAGGAAGGTTTGTTTGATAACTACAGATATGACAGAAATAATGAAACAATCACATTCGTGCATGAATCAATAACATCTACACCGATTGCACTACCCGGAGCGTTTTGATACTTACTTGAATTTAAGATAGCGAGATTAAGATTAACTACATAATAATTTTTCCATCCTCATGCTTGTTTTATACTTATTACACATAAATTTAAAATAATTTTGAATTAAAGTTGTCTTACTAAGTGTGCACCTATTAAGCAATGACTTGTAAATTAAGCAATCCTAAATAACCTAAGTATCTAAACACTTACTCGTGTAATAAAATGATATGGTAGAGGTCTGGTTGCTATGTGACGTAAACGAAGAGATTAATTACAAAATTTTACATATTTCTGTATAATATGTAACTTTTGCATAGGCAGGTACCCAAATTTACAGTTTTCATAAAACCGAGACCTGCCATTTCTATCAAAAATTGCCATTCAGAAACCCATTATGATTTCTTTTTCTTTATATTCAAATACAGGCACTTCTGGATAAACATTTTGATGAACAAACTCAAAAGTATCAAATCATGCTAATCAGTATCAAGAACAATCATTATTAAGTCTACAAATGTCCATCTTAGATTGGGTGACGTAATGAATGTCCAATGATCGGCCTGATATGTCAGTTTCTATTCGTTTAGCATCGATATGGACAGAAACTTCGTTTTTAGACAGATATGATACCATTTCAAACCGACTTCAAAAAAGAAGGAAGTTATCAATTCGAATGTACTTACTTATGTATATACCAACGAGCTACTTATGTATATACAATTATATACAGTCAAGTACCAAGATACCTGACCAGGCCGTCTACTTATATCTTGAATTTTCTCTTAAGACGAAGTGGTAGCTAAGGTGGCGCCCTCATTTGAAATAAATTGTTTTAAACTAAATATGGTAATAATTAAAAATTTTATTTGTATAAATGTCTCGAAAGACCTTTAAACTATTTTATGAATAACCTTTGAAATTATTACTAATAGTCCATCTAGTTTTAAAACTGTTTTTCGCCAAAAGTGGCCACTTTTGGCGAAACTTCACTTGAACAGGGGGGTAGGCATATCATGACAAAATCCGTTATAATAGCAATTTCAAGAGATAAAAATGTGCTACCGAAGTTTAAAATCTTACCTTGGACTATTATTTAACTTGTAAGTTACGGTGTAAGTGATATTTGCATAAAAAAAATCAAACCACGAGCTCTACTAGATCGCTATAATGTAATGACTTGATAATGACTAAAATAACAGGGCCTTTCCATACAAAAGCGTGCAGCCGCCCGGGCTATTTGTATGGGAATGTCGATTATTATGTTTTTTTTAATTAGTTATTTCAAGATAATTATACTATAGAAATGTGCCCGTTGTTTGATTTAACGCATATATCACTTAAGTGCACGTTGTATTTTTCTTTGCTATTACGAAGATTATTTAAGTAGTACCTTACAAGTAATTTTAAAATCAATGTAAAAAATTAAAAATTAGAAAAAAGACGTTCACCTAAAACTTTAAATGCTCACATTGAGCAAAAAGAATTAATTAACACGCGGCCAATGTTGCGTGAATGTTATCAAGAGTTGTTTAATAAGTGATTTTACACACAGGTGATTCCATTATCTAGCCGTTTGTTGTCGGAATAGATATCGTAATATGCGTAACTGTTACAGCATAGGACAAAGTGAGAATCTTCAATAGGGTTGCTATATATTATTGTTTATTTTCGAATTCGGAGCTACGGTAGCACAATTGGCAGTGCACTCACGGCGTTAACGTGAGGGACGCGGGTTCAAATCCCGCTCGTGGCGAAATTTTTCACTTAATTTGGAGTGTGGCTATATCTTGTGATACAAATATCGCGTGATACAAATATCTAAAGATAAATAAATGATTTTTGACTTTGACTTGCATTAGTGTACCTGGTCAGAAATACCCGTAGTCGGCGGACATGCATGAAGAGAGTGATAAGTGTAATGAAGCGAAAGAGGTCTGTCAGGATCGTAACAAGTGGAGGTCCGTAGTCTCTGCCTACCTCTGTGGGAAACAGGCGTCGTGATAATATATACCTATGTATGTATGTTATGGAAAATGTTGATCCGAGTGAATGAGGATCGAGTGAAGGTGTACCGATTTTCCATAAGACGGATATAGGTACAGTCAGCCAAAGAGATACCTGACCAGGCCCTCTAACTATATATGTTGAATTTTTTCTTTAACTGAAAATACTATTAACATGAAAATGTATATTGAAAAAGACTTCATTAAAATCTTTCTGAATATACCTAACACCTAACCTAACCTATCCGCAGCTTATGATGACTCATATATTTCCTAGTTTACTGTAGGTATATCTATTTTTTAACCCAAGGAATGACATTTAGTTAAATCTTTTTAACTATCTATCTATTCAATATTGTCTGTCTCAAGCATCTAAATATACATATTTTCCATTGAAAAAACAATTTTTAATATGACTTGTATAGGTACACTTACTTGGAAGTACTAAGTTCGGGTTATTGTAGGAATTCGTTCTTAATTGCAACCTTGCCCGTGATATTGAAAACTGAAGAGCCAGAAATTCGCGCAAGAAAAATCAACCTAAAGTACAATGCGACACAAATAAGTTGAACAAAAATGGCAGTCTTCAAAGCATTTTTGAAAAAATTTCCTACACGTAAATTGAACCAAAATGGTGGTCGTCAGCGCATTGTTTGTACCTGCGCCGATAACCGTCATTTTGGTTCAACCTACGTGCCCAGTATTTGTAAAAAATGTTTTGAAGTCCGCCATTTTTGGTCAACTTATTTGTTTTTAAATCTTTTTGATATTGCATGGTGATAATATAAAAACACAGTTCCTGTACATACATTCTAAAGGCAGAAATTAACAACATATCTATTGAAGGTGCTCAAAAATGCAGTCCTAATCCTAGATTAATAATAAATCGTCATAGCGACATATATATAAAAACTAAAAACCTACTACAAACCAAACTAAACAACTGATTTTGAAAAAAATTCTATGGGACCACATAACAAGCGGTATTAGAAGATCATGGGAGGCTGAAGGTCGCGGTGCCTGCAAGGGGGCCCGCCAGGAATCCTTCTCAGAGCCGCCTAGCGTGGCTTCCAGATAAGACGTGTTCTGATTCGACCTACCTGTGACGTATCGTGTGTGTCTTCGTAATAAAAACGAGTAATTCCATATAATAGTTTCATTAGTGCATTGTAGTGCTAACTCTTATGCCTTTTCAAACAAAACAATATTTCCAAATACGTCCAGGAGTCTTCGAGAGATCGGGAAACATGCATAACAAAAAAGTGCGAGTTGAACTCACGTGGAGAGGGTTCCGTACGATGCCAGTTTCTAAATTAATACAAAATATCACGTTGACATCCTCACAGTAAGACGCGAGTTAACTACTACTAGCGCTATCTAGTGGTGTTTTAGCGAACTATTTTCTGTAAGTGAACGTATTATATTGAGTTTACCACTTTATTTTCAATTGATAGATTTCTTTCCTGTAATGATTTTGCTTTGAAAATCGAAATTCAATTCTAAGTCCCTGCCGCGACATCTTGCGAAAGAGACATGCGAAAGAGACCTACTGCGATGAAGACATTCTGCAAAAGAGACCTTCTGCGAAAGAGGCATTATGAGAAAGAGCCGTACGAGTCGTACGGCTCGACGGTACGACTAGGGACATTCTGCGAAAGAGACATTTTGCGCATGAGCCAATCGGTTGAGGATAACTGGTTGAAAATTGAGTTGCAAGATTTGAGCTAAACAATTATACATACAAGATACATTGCAAGTTAAATAAAAGCTTGTGAATAAAAATACTTAAGTGCGATATGCAGTTGTGCAGGTCAGTGTACCTAACTCATAGCAACCCTACGGCTCAATGCAGAGTGCGTATTTGCGAGGCGTGGTCTTCCTCTCTGTTACAGCAGCAACAAAGAAATCCGATGATACACTCCAATGAAACATCGCAATGTGGGAGAACCAGTGTCTGTAATAACCAAGCCCCAATTATACTTATATCATTTTGAAACCAATTTCATTCACGAGTACTTACGTAGGTTTCTATTAATTTGTTGGGTTTCGATTCTCGTAAAACAGTGTAATTAAAGAACTGTAGTGTATCTACCGACTTACCTGACTTCAGTTTTTTTAAAGTAAAAAAAACTTTTTACATCCAATGAACACGTATAGGTACTTAATAACACCCCGTACATACAAACATATACCTAAAGAAAAAAAAACTATAAGTATTCTTGTCGCTTATTATTTATAGTATTTTAAATATCCAAAAAGTAAAAATAAATAAATGTAGAGCTACAATACATTAAATTTTCTAAGTATCGTTTTTTTAAGTATATTGATTATGATTCGCGCCAACTGCCTAATAGTACTTTGATACTTGCTATGGCTTATTATCGACTTGCTTGCTACTCACGTATCGAGTTCCATATTCAAACAAAATGACCTTTCGGATAGACCCAAAATTATTCCACATTTTATGGTCAAAAACTGCCTGCTTACTATTAACGGGTAATTAAAAATGTCATACGGTGCACATCAGACGTAAAACACACATTAACCTTCACTATATAAGCATACTATAATTATGGCGTGTTGTAATTTCCAATGTTTGTGTCAATTTTTCTCACGAATAGTCCCACACCCGAAAACTGGTAAAACCAGATCATTGCCAGCGTATAGCTCGTATTACTCGACGAATGTGCTCCAGATTCCAAATTGCTAAACTATTGATTTACATAATCCTGCTTAAGGTTTAGTAAGCCATACCACCTTTGTTGTGGTTCATTTTGTTTCCCATTTTTCTTGCAACCTTAGTGCTTTTTAGGGTACGGAGTAACAGGAACCGGAACTAAAAATGAAAGATTTTTTTTACCTCAAGGAGTATTATGAGGTTTTTATCACGCTGCCTGTCGTCAATTTCCTTGGGAAATGTATATTAGTCTTACGTACGTCGTAAAAAAGCAAAACTAAGTCGTGTCGTGCGTGCGTACTCTAACGCCATCCACAGAAAGATCCTTTTGTAAGTGTGATCCTATTGTAAAATGGATCGTACGCAAAGATGATTTGAGACGTTTGATTATTTATTATATGTATTTATTCAAATTAAGTGAGATATCAGTCTGTACCATTTATTAAACTCATTACACTGTCGACACGCTTGTCAAATAAAGCCACCTGTGCCAGGTCACGAAATAAATGGACCTATTCACTAAACCAGGCATATGTAATACATTTCTCTAACAATAAGTAGGTAATGACTTCAATAACTTGTCTAACTGCCATCAATCAGAGTTTATCTGGCTCGTGCTACTCGTATTAACAGAACCCCGCCTAGGATAAGTCGGTCAAGGCCTTGGTCGACCACTTTTTCCTGCCAAATTACAATCTCAGATTTAAAAAAAAAGGCGCCACGCCGCGCCTTCAGATGGAAAAAAAGTGTAGGTAAACTTCTATTTCATATAACATTATCATATATGTAAATAAACCATTAAATTAGCAGGTACACAATTTATGGAATGAACTACCATCTAGTTAAAGAGTCAACTAATACCTTGTATTCCTTAAAAGCTAGATTCAAAACCTTTTAATGAAGATTCCTGACTAGGATTGAGCTAATATATGTAGTATGTATTTATATGTGTGAGTATATATATGTATGTTTATTTATCTATAAGTGTGGTTTAAATTTTTCCTGTACTTGAGTGTTGTACTAAATGTCATTCTTTCCTCTGGTTTTGGGTTGACTGGAAGAGATCCCTTAAAGGGATAAATCCGCCTTTGTATTGTTTTCGTTTGTATTTATTTTAAAGAATTCACATAACATACATAACATATTTACACCTGCGATAGGTGTTTTTACAAAAAACTTAGCAGAGGTAAATCTCATTGATGAATAAATTGGGAAATTAGTTCGGTTTTCTGGATACAGTACATTGATGTTTTGACTTTCGATATTTAGTAGGACAGTCAACCATTTTTAACGTTAACTCAACACTAACTCGTTTATATTTTAAAATACATAGAACACATATATGATAGAGGACTAAGTACTCACTATTGTAGTAATAGCAACTGCATGTTCTGTAACTTAAAATTTAAATCGATTGAATTGTTGAAGACTCCTTGACGTAGAAGCCGCTCGCTCAGTCTTAACTTTTTTCTGGTTCCGCGATCACAACCAGTTTCCATACGCCTGTCAGTTTACACCTTAAAATCCGGTATTATTAAACTGATTTGAGCGAACTGTCGCATTTCGAGAATGACCCGTTGGAAGGTCAAGTTGATGCACTTGCAATTTCCTGCAGCGGTTACATAACTGTGCAGTTCCTTGCACTGATTTGACTTGACATTAATACTATTCATATACATAGGTTTTAGGTACAGAGTTATTGTAACTTATACTTACATACCATAATTTCGCATTCAGATGAGGTTGTATTAGGTTAGGTTAGCTCTATATGCTAGCTCCCCCCCCAATGGGTTCCCGGTTTGTCGCACCGGGGGGGCTCAGTACCCGTGGTAGCCTCGAGCCACGGGGAAGCTAAGAGGAACCCGCGAGGGGGCGCTCCTGCTGTTTGTTCCACCAGCAGTGAGCGCCCACATTGGGGCGGCGGGGGGGTGGGAAGTTCTCCCCCCACCCGGGGAGGGGCGCTCCCGCGGGCTCGGCTTCGGCCTTGAGCCTGTAGGGATGCGCCCAATGGGGCGGCGGGGGAGTGGGAAGTACTCCCCCCACCCGTGGTGGGGCCGCCGGGAGAGGAATGTTTCATTGCTCTCCCGGCGCTTCAGGCGGGGCCACACCGCCGTGGTTGTGGTTAGAGATCGGTCGCGGAGGAGGAGGAGTGTCGGTGTTACGTTGCCGCTCTCCCTATCCCCCGCGACCGAGCGGTGCCGCACCGCGTTTGCGGCGAGAGGCAAGCGGCGGAGCTTTTCATCTTCTCCGCCGCTGGGAGTCAGTTTATCTGGCTCCCATGGGTCCACAGGCGGTGGACTGCGTGGGAGTCTGCCGCCTCTCAATGGGCCCGAGGAGGTACGGCGCGTCTGTGAGTTCCGGACGCGCCGACTTGGTGAGTGGGGGGGCGCTGTGACGTCCCCGCGGAGGGGCCGCTTTGGCAGCCAGCCGCGCCGGGGTTCGCGGTTGTATTTCCGTTCCCGTGTCCCCGGCAAAAGCGGTTGTGATGGAACTCCGGAGGTTTTTTAGTGGGTAGGCACGTCACTCGGGCGTGGAGTCCCACATAACCCGACAGCCTCCCCCGCAGGCTGCGGGTATTCGTAACAGGGATCTTTCCTCCGTAAAAAAAAAAAAGCTCTATATGCTAGCTCAACTTAATAATCCCCTTACCCTAGACTTTTCCATACAAACGTAGTCTACGTTTGGTTTTATTTAGAAACGACATGTCAGACTTCGGTAAAAAATATAATTTTAAAGAAATTGCAATTATCTAGGGTTATAATTGGTTTCCGACGTAAAATTATGAACTGGAAAGAAAATATAAGGGTGTAGAAGTTTTCCATACGGATGGTTAAATATGATATAATATACTAAATTCCCTTATAAGTTCATAATTTTATGGTCGAAAACCAATTATAACCCTAGATAATTGCAATTTCTTTAAAATTACATAATTTTTCCCATATCCGACATGTTGTTTCAAAATAAAACGTAGACTACTGTCTATGACTTTGACTGGAAAATTCTGCTTCTGTCCAGGGTAAGGGGGGTTTTAAGAAGTTGAGATGATACCAAATCAAATCAAATATTACTTTGTTCTAGAGTTTTACAAGAGGTCTTATGATTATAAATACAATCCGTCTTATCAACCCTTTCAGATACATTAACATAGATGATTTGGTTTATTAAAGGTATAACATAAAAGATAGCTACACAGTTACACATTTTACGTAATTTACCAGGAAAAGTTAGTTAACACAGGAGAACTGTTGGCTGTTGCCTAGTGCCGATCCTCAAAGATAAGATCAATACGCTCAAATACATTACCCTCTTTCTCTTTGGACGCCAGGTAAAAATAGAGCAAACCTTAACGACATTGCAAGAGCACCTACTTCAGTGGCAACCATTTGGGCCCTTAGGGCTTTCATTTCCCAATACCATCAAGATTTGAGTATATCGAACGATAATGTCACCATTGCGATAGGCTGCAAGGTGCTAATCTCTTGTGGGTATATTCGTAATCTACATACCGACCTTAACCTCTCAATCAATTGTACGGGTAATTAGCCTACGGTCAACTACCGTGGTGTCGCCGAGGCCTGTAGGCGAAAATGCATGTATAAAAACTGAACGGGTGCATGCAGTGACATAGTCGAGCTTCAACTAGCAAAACAACAACAATGGCCGCTAAAGTAAGTGCAATAAAAATAATATTATTTAATTATTAATGAATTTATAATTATATTATACTTAGTAACTTAGTTAACAGGTTTGAAATATAAGCAAAAGCAATAAATTATCATATAACTACTTAAATGGCAAGGAAACAAAAATATGTATAGGTGTACATACAACTTGAACAATATGAATAATTATGGCTAATTAAAATACTTACTATTAAAATAAATTAAATATTTTTTTTTACGTTTTCTGTAAAAGTTTGTTTGTTTGTTTGTAATAATAACTTTTTTGTACTATGAAAACACACAAGTACAAACATGAACAACATAGAGAGTAAATTGACAACGGCAAACTTATCTCATGAATCTCTTCCAGTCTTATTTTCAGTCAGACAAAGAAGTCTTTTTTTCTTTCCATACGATACTAACAGATAATGTTCTTTGCAGTTCGTCGTCATCCTCTCCCTGGCCGTAGCCGCCTCCGCCGTCCCCCTGGCTCCCCTGGCCAAGGTGGTCTACGCCGAACAAGAGGCTCCCGCCCACTACGAATTCGAGTACTCCGTCCACGACGACCACACCGGCGACGTGAAGCAGCAGAAGGAGAGCCGTGCCGGAGACGCCGTGCAAGGATTCTACTCCCTGGTCCAACCCGATGGAGTCCACCGTATCGTGGAGTACACCTCAGACAAGGAGCACGGATTCAACGCTGTTGTGAGATACGAGGGTCAACCCCACCCCGCTCCCGCCGCCAAGCTGGTCCACGCCGCTCCCGTTGCTAAGGTCGCCTACGCCGCTCCCGTCGCCAAGGTCGCCTACGCTCCCGCTCAAGTCCACTACGCCGCTCCCGCGCAAGTCCACTACGCCGCTCCCGTCACGAAAGTAGCGTACGCCGCTCCCGTCGCGAAAGTAGCGTACGCCGCTCCCGTCGCTAAAGTAGCCTATGCCGCTCCCGTAGCGAAGGTCGCTTACGCCGCTCCCCTCGCTCAAGTCTCTTTCTCTTCTCCCGTCGTCTCCTACCACCACTAGATAAGTAACTGAGGCTAATAACTTATTATGAATAGACCTTAATAAATTATTGAATTCATTGTTTATACATGATATTTAATTACGTACTTCCTTAAATGATTCCCTCTATCAACTAAAAATACTTAAATTTTAGAAGACTTCAATTCTTTAATAATATGTTGCGGCAAATAGCAGTTTTTGTTTCCTCCAAATCTGTGCTCCAAACTTACTAGTACGAATGACTTTCCAAATATTTCGCTTGACAAGACAAAAACCAACCAAACCCACAAATTAAAGCTTGGGAATTCAATCAACGCAATAGACATTAGATAACTACTATAAAGATTGTTCTAAGTTTAAACACGACTCATCCAATGCAGTTTAAATCTCCACAACGCCATATTCCAGTCTGAAAATGCAATCTAAAACTGAAAATTCCTTCCACTCTGATTCATACATGAACATGCCCATACACCGTCCACTCGTGGGGGGAGGGGGGTATATTGGACCGCACCTGAATTATTCATCGCGCCGCATAGTGATTTCATCTCATTGAACGTAGCCGGCGGCCGGCGTGATTACGACAGCGATACCTCCGTACAACAATATGCTTGTCAACCAGTACCTAACTGGTTTACGGTGAATTTCGACTAACTGGCCACTTACACACCAATGCTAAACTATGCCTTTAACTCATACCTTTTACTGATGTCGTTGGGCAATAGATTTCTATAATTTATTTACAGCGTTATCGGTTTATTCATGGCACTGGCAGTAAGATCGTTGTTTTTTTTTTTTAATAACCATTGTCTGTCTCATTAGATATAAAGACGTGATATTATGTTTGTAAGTCTGTATTATTCGTTAAGAAAACTTCCTGCAGCTTCTCTTTTGTCACTGAAAACACTGACAACTTCATTTTGGTAAATAATTGTTTAAACCTATCCTAGTCCTAAAGATCTCTATTTCTGCTGTTTTTGAATAAGGCGGATTACGTCTACCTTACTTACCGTTTACAAATTACTTGCTATTTCCGAAATTACGGTTTCATATTTCCACCAACCAGTCGCTACTTATTTAATTTAGCTAAAAGGAATTCATTAAAACACAAAATCTTTAAAAACATTATTGTAAAACGGGAGCAGTTTGTCCCGGCGGGGCGACAGTTGCCAGACTCGCAGGTAAAAATGAAGAGATTGCTTTTTATCTGTGCGGGAAATTGAATGTAAAGCAGATTTCCCGCGGGGCGCGTAATTCCCACAAATGCCTGCAAATTCCCACAAATTAAGCCGTCGTCAATTGCTCTACCGATGTAAATATTATTGATAAATACCTCCATTATATAACGGTCCGTGGGGATAAATGGTTCAGTGCAATGTTTGTTGTGTGCTCAATTTAAATGCTTTATTTGAATAAAAAAAATAGTAGGAGCCCATTTAAAATACAAAGAGCACGTCTACATGGGAAAATTATTATGTTTATGAGGGTATATGGTGATTTAAAATAATTATTACAGCCGATTAATACACCTACTTCGTTTATCTACTGAAGCTTGAAAGGTCAAGAAATAAAAATATATACATTTTTCCAACTGCTGGGGATCGAACCCAGAACCCATCAGCATTGCCGAATCCGCAGCGTTCCGTCGCTCTCTTTCACTCTAGCAAATGACGGTTCTGAGAGACAGAAAAGGATAGCAGCATAGAAAATTGCCATTCTATCTGCCAAATGAGTACCAACCCATAACCATTACGCCACGGAGTTTGTCAAGAATGAATCTCATCTCAAATGAAATCCTTGGGAGAGGTGTCCATCAGTGGGATGTTATGAGACTGAATGATGATGATCATGAATCTCATAATGTAAGCTCTGGCTTGAGTATTTGCTCATACAGAGGGAAAAAAAACAACGTGTAAATAATAGTTTTTCGCTTTACGACTTTATCTGCATATTTTTATTGTTATCTATTCTACAGTAATCTTTTCTCTTATATTTTGAAAATATTCAAAAGAAGTCAAACGGAGTTATAAATGTAGTAATCCGTCGGCTAGGAGACGGCCGGGGCCCAATCCTCTTACATCCAAAAATTAATCAAGACCCCGCCACCGAGACTGCCGGACTTAAATCGAAGCAACCACGTTTAATAGATACTTCAATCGTGTATGGGGGCGTAAGAAACAGAGGTCAATATAATTCGGAATGAGGTTTTTTGGTTCATTCGTTCGTTAACACGTGTATGTAGATATAGAGGATGTTCAGAGAGATAGTAAATCTTAGAAAGAAAGTATATTTATGGCGTATACCTGTAAAGAAAGCTGTTTAATTAAGAAATAAATAAATAAAATTTTATTTTTCGGTGGTATTTGTTCTTTTTTGTATTTTTATTTTAGGGGAAAGGGGCACATCATAATTCACGCTTAGTGATAGTAATAAAGTATCTCCTTCACTACATATATGTAAGTATATTGTTTTTGAGCGTACAAAAAGTATGTAGCAATACTGATACAGTATAGTTACCTTCTTTTTCTGCTATGTTACTTTTTGATATGAATAAGAAATAACGGCCCAAGTGCAAGTTGGACTCGCGCACGAGGGGTTCCGTACCATTATGTATAATAAACACATTTGTTGTATGGGAGCCCCACTTAAATATTTATTTTATTCTGTTTTTAGTATTTGTTGTTATAGCGGCAACATAAATACATTATCTGTAACAATTTCAACTGTCTAGCTATCACGATCTCCGTGGCGTAGTGGTCACCATGCTAGTCCGCTACCAAGAGGTTGCGGTCAAGGCAAGTTAAAAAATGGCCTTTTTCAAATTCTCCTGGGTCTTACATGTTTATCTATATATGTATTTGTTATAAAATATGGTATCGTTGAGTTAGTATCCCATAAAATAAGTCTCGATCTTACTTTGGTACTAGCTCAATCAGTGTTATTTGTCGCTATATAGATACTTATTTATTTATTTTATTTATCACGGTTCATGAGATAAAGCCTGGTGACAGATGGACGGACGAACAGTGGAGTCTTAGTAATAGGGTCCTGTTTTTACCCTTTGGGTACGGAACCCTAAAAAATGAGTCAAATTTGTAATGCCAAAGAACTAATCATAACTATACGCTCAATAAACTATACAAACTACAGGAATACAACACATTCTAAAAAAAAAAGAAACAAATACTTACAAATTATTTTTATTTCTTTTTAGAAGGCAGTGGACATTCGTAAACATTCAAACTCTTATCCTTAGATACAGATATTAATTTATCGCCGCTAGGGTTGAATTGGAGACAGCATACCTGAAACAAAAATATATTGGTAAGTAAGTACTTATAATACCGTTTCAGACTTAATACCATTTACTGTGATCACCAGCACAACCTAATATCAAGTTGCAAATATACGATAATCTATGGTATTAAAACCGACCTTATACAGTGCTAGCTGATGCCCGAGGCGTTGCCTGCGTGGAACATTTTTGACAATCCCACGGGAACCTCCGGAATAAAATTTATCCTGTGTAATCTAGGTAATAAGCTATCTACGTGACAAATTTCATTCCATTTCGTACAGCCATTTTTGCGTGAAATAGTAACAAACATCTATCCATACATACGATACGCGCCCGGGCCCTTCAGACTCAGTCCAACCTTAACCAACCCTACACTACGCGTGTCTTTTTGTTTGTTTTTAACCCTCAACGCAAAAAGAAGGGTGTTAAAAGTTTGACGACAATGTTTGTCTGTCTGTTTGTGTCTCTCTGTGGTATCGTAGCTCTCGAACTATTGGACCGATTTCGATGCGATTTTTTTTACGTAAAAGCAAGTTTTCTGGCCGTGTTTCTTAACTATTTATTGGGACGAAGTTCCTTACGGCAGGCTTGGAGGAGATAGGGATTTTGCTGCGCGACCGAACTGAAAAAAATGTGATAGTAAAACCGTAAGGATGACCTCGTTAAATGAGACGTGCGCAGGCGCGACAGTCGTATACACATTGTGTCGATTCTACATTAGCCGAAGGAACTTCGTTCCTACCTGGTGTCCCACGACACCACATTCTTTTTTTATTTAAATTTATTACAATACATGTAAATGGCGGATTTAAGACCTGATGCCTATTCTATCAGTCAACACACAGGTGATGCTGAAAAAGCAATTTTTTGGGGGGAAGTACGGAAAGCAAAAAAAAATACTTATACATAAAAATAAATTACATATTATGAACCTAAATATATACGTAAATATATACTAACTATAATAAACCTTCACAAAAATATACATATACAATGTCCTTTTTAATTAAGTACAAATATTTTAAAGGGCGATTCAGTCCATCATTTTGAACAACTTTTCCCAATAAATGTAAACAGAAATACGAAAAAAAAAAAATTAAGTTCTCATACAAATCGAAGTAGTCACGTGATATGGTTAGTATGAAAAATGCAAAAAAAAAATTTCGATAAACATTTATTAGGAAAAGTTGTTCAAAATGATGGACTAAATCACCCCTTAAAATATTTGTACTTAATTAAAAAGGACATTGTATAAATAATACCCTTATAAATCACGTACATAAATTACATAAATACTTTTAATATAACCACTGACAGTTTTCGGAGATAGTGTGCCCACACTGCCATTTTAAACGCAAAACGAGCTACGAGTATGTTTGGTGAACATCGGTACCTACAGCAGTTCAAAAGTTACAGTTTTGTATGTGTAAGTGGCATAGGAATGATTTTTTTCTATATACTTGTTACTTACTGCTTTGGTATGTTCTTGAAATGTATAGAGCACTTTGAGACCGTCCACACTAACGACCTGCACGGTGCCGTCGGCGGCCGCCGCGGATATGCGGCTTCCTTCAGGGGAGAATAGGGCTGAGAGGATCCAGGTCTTGTAGTTTAGGCTGGATTGGAGGCTGGCGCTCGCCCTGTGTAAATAAAATAAATATAAATAAAATTAAAATTATATGGTTCAAAAGATAAGCTTTGCTATACAACGTAGCAATGCTGCCAGCCTCCTGGGCACGTTACCATGGGGTAGCGATTTGCCAGGGCTTTTTATTTATAAGTAAGTAATTTAAATTATTAGTTTAGTTTTAATTAGTTGTTTTTTGTTTATATTATTTAAGTCAGTTTGTATTACTTGAAACATTTTTTTTATTAAAATGATTAATTAAACAAATTACAGGCCAAGTGCGTGTCGGGCCACGTGCAATGTAGGGTTCTGAAGTTGCTAATGCCGACTTCGAGTTAAGGCCTCATGGTTAACGACTAAAAACGCCTTATAAACTAATTTTATTAAATTTGTTTGAAATTTTCATTTCGCGAGTACATTTTATGAGATGATTGAGTTAGTAAACTCTACTTAGCTCTGATAGTATTCCTTTTAACTGCGTTATATATAGTTTCTCCGTGAATTGTTTCACGGAATACTATACCTATACCGTGGACAGACAGACAGACATGGTGAAACTATTATAAGGGCTCCTTGTTTACTACGGAACCCTAACAGACAGGTGTTAAAAAGCCATGGTTAAAAATAAAGTGTATGTATACCTATATTAATTGTATGTTATGATGTCATACGAAGATTTTTCTGAATATTTTGGTTACAGACTGTTTTTGATTTTCGAGCTGCATAAGTATGTGATGAAGTGTTGCCACTGATAATTATTTTCACTATGTTTTACTTTTTGCCCGTGTTGTATCTACCGTTTAATTTAGTTTTTCCCGTTAAGGCTAAGACTGAGCAGAAGTGGCGTTTAACCGAAATAAATGTGGTTATAATTAACATTTTGCAAATTGTTAAGCTTAAGATAGACCTTTCAATTATTTTATGTACAATCATTGATTGTAGTTTAGTAAATCCATCTAGTTTAAGAACCTGTTGTCGCCAAAAATGGCCACTTTGAGCAGAAACGCGTTTAAAAGCTAGACGGACTACCAATGATACTTTCGAAAATTATTCATTAAATAATCGGAATGTCTATCTAATGCCTAACACGATAACCACATTTTCGATTAAACTTCTGCCCTGTCTTCGCCTGAAAGAAGTTTTGGAATGCCACATTATAACAGCGCCATCTAGTAAGAACAATACTAATAAAAATTGTTGCATTAAACCACATAGGTAAAAATACTTACACATTATAAACCTTCACTTTGCCGTCATCTGATGCCGTGACAAGCAGATCTGACTTGGGCGAGAAAGCGACGCTTCTGACGGTCTGTGCATGAGCCTCGAAACTGTGCACCAGCTTGCCCTGGGCCACGTCGAAAATGCACACGATCCCGTTCACTGCGCCGCTTGCTATGTATTTGTCGTCTGAACTCTGCATTGTAAAACAAGTAAGATTAATTGGTTTATAAACTATCCCGCTTGGAACACATGATTTAGGTACTCATATAAATGTTACTTAACTTTAGACCAAACAAAAAAGGTTCGTAAAAATAACATAAAAAGGTACATAAAAATAACATACAAAGGTACATAGAGTTATTTAAAAAAACACCAATTGCTCAATACAACAGCGCCATGAGCAAGGTAATGTTGTTTTTAAGCATTTCTCACTCTAAATTACATATAAACATAAATTGTTCAAATGTAATGCTTTCATAAAAACCTTAGTAAAATAAAATAGTTTCTTACCCATGCAACACTCAACGCAAATTTTCCTCTTGTGTCTAACATTCCAATACTTAATTCTTTCTGGATGTCATAGACAAAAAGCTTCCCTGTGTGCCCGCCAGACACGACCTGCGTGCCACAAGGGGAAAAGGCTACAGACCAGACATCTGTGGCTCCTGTCTGTATTTGATGGACTTTCTGGCCTGAGACCAAGTCCCAGATGATTAGGCTCGAGTCCAAAGATGTGCTTGCTATAGCTGTAATAAGAATCATATGAAATGAACAAGAAAACAAACAGACAGTGATGCTAACAAGTGTAATCACATACCAATTCTATGCTAATGTTTTTTTTTTTATTATAAATATTATGACATAAAAATTATAGCTATTGTTAAATAGCTATAATTTTTATGCATTTCAAACACAAATTCTTGTATTTGGAAGCGCCAAGTAAGTACCTACTCAATAAAGGGTAAAATATGATGCACTATTGCAAGGGTAAAATGGGGTGAAGGTGCAATGAAAAAAAATCTAAATTTAAACTGCACACATAGGTAGGTATGTGGGGGAGACTTGTCTTGACTTGACTTGGGGGTGACATGTCCTTCAAACTTCTTGTGGCTGAAAAAATGATGAAGTAGATACCCAAGGTAAATAAATATATATAGGGACAAAGTATGCTTAACCCTTCAACAGCTTAACCCTTCAACCTCCAGAAGGTTGAATCCAACTGAGACAACAATTAATAACAATGGGTTTGCAAAATTGCGAACCCAGAACCCACGGTTTAGTGAGTTGACCATATACTACTAGGCATGGGCGTACCCAGGTTTAGGGCCAGGGGGGGGCAAATCAAGTTTCTTTTTCTTAGCATCTCATCAAATAAATAAACATAAATTAAATAGGATATTTTATCATTTTTTAAATTAACCATTAGCTATTTAAAAAGTAATTTTCAAGGGTCTTCTGCAAAACAGTTTATTACGAGTCTTCCATGAAAGAATCGCCCATACCGTTTACAAATTTTCTGTGTACACTGAGCATATAAAAAAAACCATTTAAGGTTGAACTAGTCGCGGGCGCGGAATTCACAGGTGGGCGCCGCCAAAAAGCATGCTGTCTCACCTAACATTGTGTTCAGGCGAAGCAGTGAGGTGAAATGCACGATAATTCATAGTTAACCGAAAACGAAAAAGTGTTTTTGTGTGTAAAGTGTTTGGGAAAAGTGGGTTTATGCAAAAACTACTGCATTTATCAATTACAAATAAAGTTTATTAGAATTTTCGATAATTAAGCCGTGTTGATGCAACTTTGTTGTGGAGATTTTACACTTATTTTATTACTTATTTACGCCGAAAACTGCGTAAAAATAAGCAAAAAATACGAATCTTTGATGGCTCATAGCTTTTTAATGGCTTTATATTTTACTTTTCTGTTACCATACAAAATTAATAATAAGACAAAACAATATCATGTAACATCTTAAACTTTGGAACTAAATCCCCAACAAAATTTGTATAGAAAAAGTATCAACTTGTTCAACCTTAATCTATCTTCAATCATAGTCGATCTTAGCCACTTTTTTATGCATCTGACTGTCTGTCTGTCTGTGGCATCGTAGCTCTCGAATTGATAAACCAAATTCGATTTCATATCTTTGACATGAAAGCAAGTTTCTTTGTGGTGGTTCTTAGCTATGTTTGATAAAAATCTGTTCAGATCTTCAAAAGTTATTGGGGGTGAATGCTTGAAAATCTGTGTTAAAAGTTATATATTGTATGAACGTTGTTTTTCTTAACTATTGCTACTAGGCGATGATGATAACGACACTCGTTTCTGAGTTTATTAAAATTATTAGAAAAGGTAACAAGTGGTTAATCTTACTATGCCCATCAGGACTAACAGCAACTGAAACAACTGCCATTGTATGTCCCTGCAGGGAGTGCAGTAGCTCCAGCCTATTGTTTTCAAACTGCCATACTTTGACTTCATTATCCAAACCTCCAGTCACCACAAAATCCTTTAAATTGCTCCTAAAAAAAAAAAACAAATAATTGTTAAAACCAACCTTGTTGTTTTGGCATTCTTCGCTTCCATTTAGAGTCTAGATTCTAGACTAACATAAACAAATGTAATTTTGGTTAAGAATACTTAAAATAGGTACTTCTATTTGGAAACCGCTAGATACTACATACACACATATTATCACACCTGCTGGGAAGGTAGGCAGAGACTACGGATCTCCACTAAATGTTATGAATCATTAAATATAAGAATGAGTGATTGTTCAGTGAGTAAAAGCATGCTTCTACTGCAATTATAATACTAATTATAATGTAAAATACTATTCTGTATATTAGAATTAGAAGGTAGGGCAGGAAAGCTTTAAAGTTACTTCCTAAACTTGAACTTACTTGGAATCACCAGTTGTGTTAGTTTTAGCCCATGCACAGCTATAGATAGGATCTTCGTGTGCATTTTCTTTTTTTAAAAGAATTGAATACTGAAATTTAAACAATTTGTAGTTGGAATTTACAAACTGAGACAAAAAGTATGTAACCCATATGTTTAAATCAACTTACAACCGCCGCAGCTGGCATTATGAAGGTTTATTAATTCACAATAGAAGCAAAACAGTTATTTTAATGCAAATAATGTATAACACTACGGAATAACAACTATTTTAAATCAAAAAAAATACATATGTATATCCGATGAAAACAAGGTGGAAATATAAAGTATGTACTCTGTGGTGGAAATCTTTTTATTTTTATGAACATGACATGACAGTGACAACTTAAATGACAACAAAGATCAGCTGATTAAGGTCCTTTCATACAGCTAAATTTTAATTGTGATACGTTCACGGTAATGAACTTCTCGCCGATAGACAGAAGTGATGCTACCTTTACATATTCAATGTCGATTTTGGGTGGCGGGCGGCGGCGTAATATGATTGTGTTAATGGTTTTTAACCCCCGGGTTATATATTTGACGTCTGTCAGCTCGAACCACAAATTTCGATGCGGTTTTTTCCACGTGAAAGCAAGTTTACTTGCGATGGTTGTTAGCGTTGTTTAATGAAAATCGATTCAGCCGTTTTAAAGTTATCGGGGGTTAACGCGTGAAAATCAACACTTTCTCTAGCAAATTATAGATGGTGATACGGATATCAACTCGTATCGGTAGTTCCGCTACTCTTCACTAGATGGCGCTTTTGAGAGTCTGGTTTTTTTAATTTGCCTACCAAATAAACTTGTATTTATAAGAACTACCTTTTATGTATACACCGTTAATATAAAAAAAAATATTCTGACCGTAAAACTGAACTAATATCTCCATGGAACAAAAGTCGTTAGCTCAAAATTATATCGACTTTTCATACAAAGTGACTCACTTTGAGCGAACAAATAAGAGGTTGAACTATGTTTCCATAATTGAATTTATCTGTTCCTTTCGGAAAGTTCTTCAGTTTCATGGTCTGAATACACCTTTCATTTTATTTTTGAAATCGAATATCACGGCATAGTTATACCTACATACCGATGGAAAAAAATCACTAATTACTTATCCTACTTTTGGTTTTTTCAGCTTCCCAAAGATCCTAAATTAAGAGATGTATGGAATTTTTTTGGCAATAACAGCGACCTTGGGTTCCTAAAAGGACAAGTGTTATTTGCTCAACTCATTTCCAAACATCTGATTGGCAAGTCCATGCTAAAAAAAGGAGAAGATTAGTAGAGAATGCAATACCAAGATTAATACCACACTGTATATGTGTCGTAAGTCTATTGAGTGCCTCTGATATAATAATTTTATATTTATAACTTTGTATAGCTTTCGAATTATATAAATTTATCTCAATTTTATATTTATTCTAGAGCCATCTATTACCCGATGAACCATCTTATAAGACTGTTTGGGTTAACAGTCCAGCTACGCCTAACTTGTTGACTTCTGTAGGTAAATTATCCTCTCAACAACAGCAAGTGAGTCACTACTTACACTTGTAGAAATATGTTAAAAGAAAAATATGGTAATCTATATTTAAACGGTTAAATTTGTTTTCAGATTGAGCCGATCGACTTAGTTGAAAAGTTTGCTCCAAAATCTAGTGAAACTCTTAGCCTAAGAAAAAGAAAAATGCAAGATCAAATAGACCACGAAAAGAAGAAAATAAAGCGACTCCAAGCCAAAAATCTTTTTTGAAGAAAAAAGTTGCTAGCTTGAAAGAAATTCTTCAGAGTCTTGATAAAAAATCATTAATCGATAAAGAAGAAAAAATGATTCTAGAGACAATTGGTGTTGAAGAAAAAGAGCTAATTCAGAGGCAACAGAAGAAAAGTAAAAGTGGTAAGCTGTCAAGGGTTAAATATTCACCTGAACTGAGATGTTTCACTCTAACCCTTAACTTTTACTCTCCAAAAGCTTACAAATACGTCCGCAAAACTTTTGGAACATGTTTGCCACATCCCCGTACTTTGACTAAATGGTACAGTCATATTGATGATCGACCAGGTTTTACTAAAGAGGCATTATCAGCTTAAAAATATAAAACGGATGCCAATCCAAATAACAAAATTTATGGAACTTTGATTTTCGATGAAATGAATATCATGTCTAAAACAGAAAGTCCTCCAAATAGTGACAGACAATTTGGTTATGTCGATTATGGATTCGATTTAGTAACGGACAATACGGAAGAAGCTACAGATGTCCTGGTTTTTTTATTAGTAGGCATAAATGCCCCGTGGAAGGTTCCAATAGGCTTTTTTTTTAGTAAAAGGCACAACTGCAAAATTAAAAGCACAACTTGTAACTAAAGCTTTCGAACTGGTTCATGAAACTGGAATCCAGATTAAAGCATTAACTTGTGACGGCACTAAAGCAAATCTAGCTATGGCAACAGAGTTAGGGTGCTGCTTAGATTCAGGAAAATTACAAACTATTAGATCCCACTACGGGACAAAGAGTTCATTTTTTTTTAGATCCCAGTCATATGCTGAAGTTGATTCGTAACACTTTTGCCGACTATGAATGTTTTTTTGACAATAATGGGAACAAAATTGAATGGAGATACATAGAAACCTTACACAAAATGCAGGAAGAAGAGTTATTTTTCATGGCAAACAAGTTGAGGACTAACCACGTTTATTTTAAATCAAGGATAATGAATGTCCGTCTTGCATCACAATTGTTTAGTGCAAGTGTTGCTGACGCACTTGTATTTTGTAAAATAACTTAGCTTTGCCTGACTTCCATGGTTTTTAAAGAGCACTGAACAATGAAAATTTTGAAAAGGCTTTTCAACCACTGGACGAAGCTATAAAAGTTTTAAAAAATTTATCGGCTTACTTAAAAAGCGGGATGGTGAGGTAATAAAAATAAATTTACTAAATTCCCCACGATATACAGGTTTTCTTGGATTTTTGATATGTATAGAGAGTGCCAAATCTATATTTCAAGAACTGATACAAAATACTGAAAACAGTCTTCGGTACATGCCTCTTCACCGACTAAGCCAGGACCATATCGAACAATTTTTTTCAAATGTGAGATGTCATGGTGGTCATTGCGATAATCCCACTGCTTACCAGTTTGAAGCGGTTTATAAAAAACTGCTTATCAATACTCAGGTAATACAAACTGGTACTAGAACTAATTGCATTCCATTAGAAAACATTTTTATATTAAACTGCTCATCCGCAATTCAAAAAATTAAAGTAACATCTATACGAGAATATAACAGTGAAACCAATGAAAATATTACTAATGAAGTAAATTTTCAAAATGTCGTTGACGATTTAATGGATGAAATTGAGACGCAAACATTCTTATCTCCTTTTGGTGAAAAAGTTGTAGAGTATATAGCAGATTTTGTTGTTTATTCTATATCCAAAAAGATTAAATGTTACACTTGCATAAAAGGTTGGATTGGACCAGTTGATAATAAAAATAGTTTAATACATCAAAAAAACAGAAGTATGTTACACCATGCTTCAAAAGAGGTAATATACTTATGTCGAGTTTGCGAAAAGGAGATAAGACAGCGATTAGGGGAAGATACTAGACCCACCCGACTTTGTTCGACAAATCAAATATTACCAAAAGTGTTGGATAAATTCATTGGCAAAGATTCATTCCCGTTCATTACTTATCATTCCTATGATAATGATTTCACAGACCACAATTTGGAACTTGCCAGATTAGTCGTGGAAAAATACTCAGAAACTAAAATTTCTTTTTTAATAAAAATTAAATTATTTAATAATATAAAAAATTAATGTTGTAATTCATGCGTACACAAAAATGTTAATCGAGATTTGCAAGATTTTTTGATGTATTTGTATTGTTTAATTTTGTATGTATTGTAGTCGTCGTTACAATTTTGTTTGTTTATGTGAGCCTGCAGAAGTGCACTAGTGTGCGCATTTCCCCCGCAAAAAATGCCAGATAGATTTGAATGGTAATTGATCTCTGACTACTCCCTTCCGTGAAGTTCCGTGTTGCTCTATGCTAATTGTATATTAGAATCTTTGATACAGATGGTATAAGGGGTTTTGATTACTTCGCAGTATTGACAACTTCAGCATAGACGACCTCCGTGGCGTAGTGGTCACCATGCTAGTCCGCCACCCAGAGGTTCCGGGTTCGATCCCCCGTCAGGGCAAGTTGGAAAAATATAGTATCGTTAAGTTAGTATCCCATACACAAGTCTCGAACTTACTTTGGGGCTAGCTCAATCTGTGTGATTTGTCCCTAATTATTTACTTGAGCCCCAGGATATACGACTCCGCATATATAGGTATATCCTGCTCATCCTTATATTATTATTAGAAAAGAATAGAAAAAGGTTTACTAGCGAAATATGCACAGTTACAATTTTACAAATGGGTACAGTTCGCGAGGTCTAAGGTGAGCTTTGCATTTGTGTGAGTGATCACTAAAAGTAGAGTCTGACAAAAAACTTTTAAAAAGAAATTTTATTATGTTTTGGGTAGGTACATAAGTAGGAGAGAGGATTAAAAATAAAATATAATTAAATAAAGGCCACCTATGATATGTATGACTGATGAGTATGTGTTCATATGTAAGTGTGTCTGAGAAGTCAGAGATCAATCTATCTATATATATAAAAGCGAAAATCACTCACTCATCACGAAATCTCGAAAACTTCTTAGCCAATGAAGATGAATTTAGCAGGAAGGTAGATTGTGACTAGGACACGTCCGCTAAGAAAGGATTTTGGAAATTCCATCCCTAAGGGGGTGAAATAGGGATTGGCAGTTTGTATGAATCTTCGTCAGTTTTGAAGCGAGACACATGACATTTTTGAATTAGTGGTTAGTAAAAAATAATAATCCATTTATTGGATTTTAATAATTTGCAACACCAGTTTAAAAAAAAAACAATCTAATTTGTGTAGTCTACGAGGGCGAAGCCGCAGGTAAAAGCTAGTTATTAATAAAATTGAAATATAAAAAAAAATATTAAGAATTAAATATTAGGTTGGGGAAAAAGTCTTTTCGCATATAGTATGTATGAACTTGTAATAAAACCACTTTGGCTATACTATTTGTACCTGGCTGGTTTTGGTAACATTTAAAAGTTTAAATTTTAAAGAAGATAATTCCAAATTCAAATTAGGAAAATGCGTGATTTTCATTTGTTTTTCTTACCGTCAAGATGAGTGAATCTATTAGATGAAGAAATTAGATACATTTTAAAATTTTACTACCTAAAAGGTAAAAATGCAACGCAAGCCGCGAAAAAAATTTGCTATGTTTATGGACCTAGTGCAGTGTCTGTGAGAGTAGCACAAATTTGGTTTAAGCGTTTTCAATCCGGAAATTTTAGATGTCAAAGATGCACGTCGCTCTGGTCGCCCTGTTCCGGATAAAATGGATGCTATTTTTGAAAAAGTGGAGCAAGATCGGCATATCTGTAGTTACGACCACAGACGAAGTAGTGATCAGGTTACGACGTAGCTGAAGAACTGGGAATTGACCACAAAACAGTTTTGGCGCATTTGAAAAAAAATGGGAACACAAAAAAGCTCGATATTCGGGTACCTCACGAGCTCTCTGAAAGAAACCTAATGAACCGTGTACTCATTTGTAATTCTTTATTACGACCTAATGAGACCGAACCATTTTTGAAAAAAATTGATAACTGGTGATGAAAAGTGGATCACGTACGACAAGAACGTGCGAAAAAGGTCATGGTCAAAGGCCGGTCAGGCTTCACAGACTGTGGCGAAACCCGGGTTAACTCGCAACAAGGTGATGCTGTATGTGTGTGGTGGGATTGGAAGGGCATTATTCATTATGAGCTGTTACCACCAGGCAGGACCATCGATTCAGAACTCTACTGCGAACAACTGATAAGATTAAAACAAGAAGTTGAGAGAAAGCGGCCGGAATTAATCAACAGAACGGGTGTGGTTTTTCATAATGATAACGCTAGACCTCACACATCTTTAACCACTCAGCAAAAATTAAGAGTTTGGCTGGGAGGTGTTAATGCATCCGCCGTATAGTCCTGACCTGGCACCTTCAGATTTCCACCTGTTTCGGTCTCTTCAGAATTCTTTAGGCAGTGTCAGGTTAACATCACGAGAGGACTGCCAAAGCTACTTGACGCAATTTTTTGATCAGAAGCCCCAAAATTTCTATAGCAATGGGATCATGTCCCTACCTATAAGATGGCAAAAAGTTATCAAACAAAATGGTACCTACATACTTTAGTTAAATGTAAATGAACTATATTAAAAAATGTTTTGAATTTTCATATAAAATGCGAAAAGACTTTTTCCCCAACCTATTATGTCACGCTGCTACCAGTACAAGAGGTGAAGTATGAAAGGTGCGCGGCGGAGATGCGTTGCGCGACGGACGAACCGCGCATGCGCCGACATCACACCTACACTATCTATGTGCACTCACACAAATGCAAGGCTCACCTTAGACCTCGCGAACTGTACAATCATTAATCTCAATATGACACTAATCCGACGTCCACTCAGCATGTGTCGTGGCATTTTACAACACCCCAACGCTGGTCTTATGAGGACACCGGCCCAACAAGAAGTACCACTGCGCACTGCAACGACACTCCGAGCCGTGTAAATTTCATTCGACATGACATATGATTCTATTTTGAAGCACCACTGCATGCAACAATATAATTGTTACGTCATACCTCAAAACAAAACAGCATTTGATTATAATATTACATATTGAACGTCTGCTGACTTAGCAGGCATCACGGCTTAGCTTATGGGTAGGCTTAATTTATTCTCTCTTTATTTTCCATAAAGAGCTTCTCTCATGAATTGGCTGGTCAACTCAAGATTTTAGATAAATTATAGTACTTAATCTATGACTCGAGACCTTCATGTGTTGATGAAATGATGAGTTGATGACTCATCATGTCGTGATTTGACTCATTATAAAAAGGAAATAACAGAAACATTTTGTAAGTAGTACTTATATTAGGTATAATTTTACTTATAAATTACAATGGACAGTCATATACGTTCACACTTTTGTCTTCTGATACGGACACAATCTTATTGCTCTCTGCATTAAATTTTACACCCCAGACCTGAAAAAAAAAAACAAAAACATCAATATTAGGTACCAGGTTAAGTAGTGTAGTCAATGACTTTCCATATTGTAGTACTTAAATGCATTTACTGCGTTTACTAACTGGATCCACATAGGTTCCAAATAATAGTACTGTTGAATCTTACACAAATTACATAAAAAACTAATAATAAAAAAGGCCCAAAAATTTGGCGCGGGTAGGACAGCTTTTTTGCTTGCATAATGTATTTTCTCATAACCGGGTTATGGGTGGTGGTGAGATGTAACCCTCCCCTCAAACAGCGCCTGCCTAACAGTAGTGCTATAATTTGTCAAAATAATAACTACTAAACTTTCTATTTGTTTGGTATGTTAGTGGGACTTTACTCCCAACCCAAGGTAATGTATATAACCCAATATTCCACTAACCTGATCATTGTGTTCTTTGAACACATTTTGGCACTGCATACTGTCGAGATCCCAAACTCGGACCGTCCTGTCGGCACTTCCCGATACAAATCGCTTGCCGTCAGGAGAGAAAGCCACCGAGAGTACCCATGAGGCATGTCCAGATAATGTGCCAGCCAAGTTTGCATGAACTCTGTAAAAAAAATGTATCCTGTTAGCTTTTGTTCCCATTCCTTGTAACAAACAGAGTCTTTTTGCTTCTGCATGAAAATAATTACATCATCAGTTTCACTCATCATAATATGGCTTTATTATTATGGAGACAAAAGTTGTTATTGCCATTGATTGCCATCACAAATTTTAACTTCATTTTTAGGGTTCCGTACCCAAAGGGTAAAAACGGGACCGTCCGTCTGCCGAACCATGATAGCTAGACAGTTGAAATTTTCACAGATGATGTATTTCTGTTGCCACTATAACAAATACTAAAAAAAAAAGATTTAAGGGGGTCTCCCTTAAAACAAATGTGATTTTTTTTTACATTTAATAGTACAGAACCCTTTGTATGCGAGTCCGACTTGTATTTGGCCGGTTATTATTAGGATTATTAGCTCGACCATAATTTATAATTTTATGAATACTATGCTACTTATGTTAATATTCATAATACTTACACATCATAAAGTTTCATGTGCCCATCGTCAGATGCAGTCAACAGCAGCTGAGAATCAGGAGAAAAGCAGAGGCTGCGGATGGGCATTGCGTGGCCTTCTAATGTGTGAACTAATTTGCCTTGAGCTACGTCAAATATGTTGATAATGCCGTCTAGAGCACCACTGGCTATGTACTTGCCATCAGGACTCTGAAATCAATAAAAGTATTTTCAACACCCTTGCTTGAAAAGTGGATCTAATTTCGAATGCGTAACCCCAGCACAATGTTGCACCTTAGAGAAACGAGAGTATTACAGATAATTAGTCCATAGTAAGCCTCAATTTGTTCAAATATAGCAAAATTCGTTCATGTTGTAGTTTCGAAGTTATTCAAGAAAACTGATTTTGCTGGAGTAATGTTACCCTAGCAAGATGTTTTTCAAAAAAAGCGTTTAGCCTAGAATCAAGTATATGAAAAGAGAGCTATTAATGAGTTGTAAATGTATACCGATAGCAAAATTTGTTCATCTTATACTTTTTGAGATATTCAAGATTTTGCTGGGGTAACGTTTTGCAATTTTCCATATCTCGAAAACTGTTAGCATCAGAATTTTGAAGAAAATACTGTTTATAGGCCTTAATTTGTTCGTTAAAATATAAGTATTTCGATTCATCTAATATCGAAGTAATTTATTGTGCAAATTCTTTAACCAACAAAGATAAAGGAGACACCTACTGTCATAGACCAAGAATTTTTTTTACGTTGCTTCATAAATCTATGCCTTAGGGCAGTCTTTCCCAAAGTGGGCGATAACGCCCCCTTGTGGGCGCTGGAGGCTTTAAGGGGGGCGGTAACGGGCCCAGAATAAAGTTGGGAGGCGCTGATGTGATTTAAGCAATGAGTGATTTATAACTTCAGCTATTTCATATTTTAAAATTCACTGAAATTAAAATCCTCTTACTACACAACATCCATTTATTAGTTCATATTTATATCCTTTTTTATTGTACAAATATAAACTAAAAATGTAATTAATATTTATTATTTTAATGCGTTCACAACGCTATTTATATCGTTAAAGGAATCAAACACTAAAAAAATTTCTTGTTTTAAAGTTTCGCAGGTGAGGTCCCCACTTCCAATATTCTTTATTATTTTAAAATTGTATTATTATTGCTATTTTTTTATTTAAAATTAACAATGTTGATTATTGTTATTTTTTATAAAAGATACTCTAATGTACTGGTGTATGTATTATTATTGCTCTCTCGTTTAGAATATAGGTTGAATTAAACTACAGGCAAGACAAATATGTGATTCAGGTTTTTATGGTGAAAAAAATGGGGGGCGCTACATAATAACAGATTTTTTAAAGTGGGCGTCTGACAAAATAAGTTTGGGAACCTCTGCCTTAGGGTGTTTCATTTTGTTAGGCAAAAAATTAAATGCAATTTTTTCGCAGAAGTCGATCACCCCCCTCAATCATGTAAAAGTTATCTACGTCAAATTTCAAGAAAACTTGGATTACATTTAGAGGTTGCACACATTGATTACTTTTGAAATATTTAAGACGAAGTGGTAGCTGAAGTGGCGCCCTCATTTGAAATAAATTGTTTAAAACTAAATATGATGATAATTAAAAATTTGATTTGTATCACTGTCTAGAAAGACCTTTAAACTATTTTATGAATAACCTTTGAAATTATTACTAATAGTCCGTCTTAATTTTAAAACGGGTTTTCGCCAAAAGTGGCCACTTTTGGCAAAAACCCGTTTTAAAACTAGATGTACTACCAATATTACTTTCAAAGGTTATTCATAAAAAAGTTTAAAGGTCTTTCTAGACAGTGATACAAATCAAATTTTTTATAATCACCATATTTAGTTTTAAACAATTTATTTCAAATGAGGGCGCCACTTTAGCTACCACTTCATCTTAAGTAAAATTACAGAATTTAAAATTTTAACTTCTTTTATTAGAAAAACTTTAAATCACCAACTAAAACAAAAGAAAACATTATAATTACAACAGAACTGTTTTATATTAAACATCTTTGTACGATGCGATTCCTTCTTTCGATCGCTTGGTCACTTTTTCCCTGTGATGTTTGACAACTCTCAACAAAAACTGTTTTGATTTTCATCTCTGACAGAATCGTTAAACATTTTAATCAAAGCAATTCCTCTTTCTGCAGTTTCATTGACAACCTTATTCCACGTTTGGCATCCACATAACTTTTTAGAGAATCACCGCAGTATTCAGTCACGTCGTGGACCCCAAACAATTCAAAAAAGTCTTTGTTTTCATAGTAACGAAATGATTCGAGTTGTTTCCTTCGAAAGCTAGATTTTTCCCCTCTAATCGCTTTAGTTCTTATTTCTTTCCGGGTTTAGTCTCTATATTTTTGAGCATATTTTCCTTGACATCCTGAGTAATACGTTCATCTAAAAATGCCAATCGTACGTTTATTTTTGACAAATACCAAAGGTGTCTCTTGGCAATAGTGAGAGCACTTTTTTTGACAGTTCGGCTGACAGTTGCTTCATGTCAAAAACAAATGTATATTAGGCTGACAAAATGTGCAACTCTTTTCATTCCTTTCAAGTAGTTCATGTTCTAAATTAATGAATTGTCTATGTAATTTATTAAGTGTTGCTATTAACTAATGTAAATAATATTTTTAATGTGTAAATAGTTGTTTGTACATAAAAAAACATAGTGAAGGATAGTGTAAATAATAAAATAATTATTAAAAATCCCTACATGATTTTCACTAGGGTGAGATAAAAGTGACCAACATGTGTGGGTTGCACATGTTGGCCACTTTTCATCATGATGACTAAACATCCTTTAATCTTCATGAAATTTGGCATGTATGTCTTTTCTGCTAGTGAGACTCTGGGGAAAATCGATCTCACATGAAAATGAAACTTTTGGAAAAATGAAACACCCTACTACTGTGTTTGAATCTTATTGTAAAAACCATATTTTATAAAAAAATTGTTGATCATTCCAATTGATTTAATGCATGTGAATGAGCAAACTCAAATTGCACTAAAATTCATAGTTTTACTATGGAATTCCAGCATAAGAAAATAAAGCAAAAATATGATAATGTTAAATAAGTCAACAAACATTTTTATATGTAAATAAGATTTTTTTTAAACTTACATATGCGACACTGAGTGTAAATTTCCCTCTTGTGTCTAAAGTCTGTTCTTGTTTCCCACTCTCGACATTAAATATCAATACTTTGCCTTGATTGCTGCCGGAGATTACATGTTTCCCGTCCGGAGAAAAGTCTAAGGTCCACACGTCTGTTGGTCCAGATTCCATTGTCTTTAGTTTTTCACCAGAGGCAATGTCCCAGAGAATCAGTGATGAGTCTTGTGAGCTGCTTGCAAGAGCTGGAATGAGTGAAATTGTTTAGGATAATATAACTATAAAGCATCAACTCAATATGGTATAATCGGTAGCCTTTTTAAAAACAATTAATTAATGCACACTGTATTTATTAACAAGCATGGGACCCACATGGGTGGCGTTGATGTAGGGACCTACTCAGCAGTGGGAGGAAAAAGGGCTGGTAAGATGATAATAATATTTATTATGTGTTAAAGTGCTTACAAAAGCCCAAAATCATTCTTTTTGCAGTTTCAGTAGTATTAATAACTAAAAATGAATCAAAAAATGATTTCAACACATGGGTAATGAAAAAAAAAGTACCATTTGATGTTTACAAAAAATATCTAATTTGACTAGTCAAAATTGTTAATTGAAGTTTTATTATTTGTTCAATGAAATATCAACTAGCTCTCAAATTTATAAAAAATAACAACCATTTGCTAAACCTATTTTAGTTAAAACATGTTTTGTCCCTTTCCCTCTTTTGAATATTTGACATCGAAAGAAGGAGACAAAACATATTTTGACTAAAATAGGTTTAGCAAACGTCTGTATTTTTTTATGAATAAGGGGATAGGTATATTATCAAGGACTTGCTATATTTCTAAGTGACAAGATGACTTTATACAGTTTAAGAGATATCATACACAAAGTAACCTTTCAGGACTCACTTTTTCCATCTGGACTAACTGCCACTGAGATGACCCCTAAGGAGTGTCCCTCCAACTTATGTTTGACTTCTAATTTTCCGTTTTCTAACGTCCAAACTTTGATAATGTCGTCCAATCCACCGGTTATTATGTAGTTCTCTGCTTCTTGAACATGGTTTGTTTCTCTAAAAATTACAACAGAATTTGTTGACCTCGCCATAAAAACCATGATGTTTCGTGACTAATAAGTCTTAAGCAGGCTATCTATTTTCATTAACCTCTTGCCTGTGAGCAGACCGGAATCCGGTCGACATGCATAGTTTTACTATTGTGTCTAGTGTTTTGCACAGACAACAACTTAGCTAAAGTTAATCATAGTTAAGTACATATGTATCACTAGCGACAGTTTAGTGATTGACCATATTGATTGATTATATTGGTTGAGGTTATACTCACTGAGTGTTCTCATTATTCTCGTTATTTTCATCATTCTTGGGTTTTTCTTTGTCTATGTGGCTCCATGTGCAACACCATACTGAATCATCGTGTGCGTTTTCTTTTTTTAGTTGTAAATAATACTGAAAATTGCAAGCAAAATCATCATTCTCAATGCCACAATACCGGCACTAATATTTTATGAAATGTTAAATACTTACCAAAGTTGTGATAGACATGGTATTTTCTAAGTTGTTTTATTTATGACGATTACAAAATACAAATAACGCACTATTAAATAATACAAAATTTAATCTGAATCTAAATGCCCAAACGACAAACAAAGTTCATTATTTAACCGAAGGTGACGTTGACAGTCAATTCAATCTCAGTTTGCCTAATCCTCATTAAAACAGAAAAATTATTAGGCAACTCGCAGACTAATCCCAGAGCCAGACACTATATATATGTATGCCTCACTTTGGCAAATAGCTTTGTATGCACAGTCATGAAAACATAATATTTTGTTTCGTTAGCCAAATGGCACTGTCAGTGTCATTATGGTGTCACATGAGTGTCAGTGCGTCATTCGGTCAACTGTCATTCACATTGTATGTTGTTAGAAAAAGGAAGCGTCTTTTTTTGTGAAAATGAATTGAATTTTGATTTAATTTCTTGGTAATCTAGAGTGTGAATAAAGTTATAGCACTTACGTCTATGAAATTTCTTCAATCTCTTTTCAATAGTGACTTTTTGGTTATTATTTGTAATGGCAGTGTCAAAGTCTACGAACACATACAATCGCCAAAACTGGGAAGATTCTGTAAGTTGTCGTAACAAAAACTGAAATTTGAGATCTCATTTAGTACCATTAGTATTAAAAAGGTGTCTAACCGAATATTTTTGTTACAGGACTTCCCAATACTTTGTCAAACATGCTTGGGAGATAACCCATACATACGAATGGTAACGTGCTTTCATTGGCCTTGGATCATTAATATGATTTCCAAATTGTGTAATGGTGTTATTAACAAATAATCTTTGTTTGTAGACTAAAGAAAAATATGGTAAGGAGTGCAAAATCTGTGCGCGTCCTTTTACTGTCTTCCGCTGGTGCCCTGGATCTCGCATGCGCTTCAAGAAGACAGAAATATGTCAGACATGTTCCAAACTGAAGAATGTGTGTCAAACATGTCTTCTAGATCTTGAGTATGGGCTACCGATTCAAGTTCGAGATGCTGCTCTCAAGATTCAAGATGATCTACCTCGCAATGAAGTCAACAAAGAGTACTACATTCAAAATCTGGATAACCAGATGTCTAAGTTTGATGCAACCCAGCCAAGCAATTCTGCTTTGAAATCTAAAGGAGCCTCTGATTTGTTGCTGCGTCTAGCACGGACGGCTCCATATTATAAGAGGAACAGACCCCATGTGTGTTCATTCTGGGTGAAAGGAGAGTGTCGGCGTGGAGAAGAATGTCCGTATCGCCATGAGAAGCCTACAGACCCTGATGACCCATTAGCTGATCAGAACATTAAGGACAGGCAAGTATTTATATAGATAATTCAATGAGATTTTCCTATTAATACTGCTTATTATAGGTCTTTGTTAGTACTTCGCATCATAAGGTGAAGGGCAGGTGCTACTGGTCCCAGTCCATTATCTTAATGGAATAATTTCAAATTCCTGCAATTTATACTAGATTAATAAAGCTGAAACTGAAATTGCATATCTCAATTACAAAAATACAATGTCATTTTAACTTGCATGTAATGAGATTGTTTTGCTGTTAAGAAAGCCTGTGCTGACTTACATTAACATGAACAATGCCATATGTCGGTTGGTCTTCAAAATTTAGCATTAGCAAAAATCCGACGGCAGTCAGATCGACGGCAAACTATGGCAACCCCTGATCCGCACGTTTGCATTTGTGGCATAACATAATAACTGGACTACACAATCATTCATTATTATCTCTTTAGGTAGCCTGAAAAATCTGACACCAGTGTTGGCCACTTACACACATGAAAAACAAATCTAATTCCAACCTTCTGTATTTGGCTGACATACAATTTTTCAAAACAGATACTATGGTGTCAACGATCCAGTGGCCGAAAAGCTGATGCGCCGCGCGGCCGCCATGCCTGCCCTGCCGCCGCCCGAAGACCGAACGGTTACGACGTTGTACGTGGGCAATCTTCCAGATAACATCACTGAGGATGAGCTCAGGGCACACTTCTATCAGTACGGAGAAATTAGGTAATGTTTTGCATTCTGTGGTGTTTACATATTTAAGTTATATAATCTGAGAATTCTGAGATGATATGTATGTACTTGTAAGCAATGACTATTATCAATTTATCATGATGACCTGCAGTCAGAAGAAGGTTTAGCTAGTCTACAAGTAGTGTTACCAGATTTTGAATGGCAGTAGGATTTTAAAATTCTAGATAGTCTTAAATCACTCATTCTTTGAAAACAAATCATTTTGCATTGTTGTAGAATCTATAAATCTAGACAATATAAGGAACTACCTACCTGACTACGACTACCTACTTGACTACCTGACTACACAACCTACTTGACTTGCATACCATCTTCAACATGAGCAAACACAAAACCATCACGAGCACACTGCTACCAGTTAACTTGTGCAGCGACTAAAATTAAATCTGCCCATCTCTTTCTCAGCAACAGAGTGGGTTAACTAGAATAAACTACCAGAATAAGTGGTCACTGCGCCTTCCGTAAATGCATTTAAAGAAAGACTCAAAAAGTGGATTAGTACAAATAAAGTGTTGTTAATAAATTAATAAACTGTGAAAAGACTTTATGGACTCTTGGCACTGTGTGAAATAGACATATCAGCTCCAAGCTGCTCATCTGTAAATAAATAATAAAAAGCTATCTCACTTTTTAGATAAAAAGGTACTAAAAGGCCTCTTCATGTTGGTTTTGGCCCCATGAACGCCTCAAACGACCGAGACCCCATGGACCCGTGGCTAAAAAGCGTACCAACATAATAATAATAAATTACTCAAAATAGAAGTCAAGATGCAGGTCTAGTGGTTTAAGATTAAGAGCACAAACTATCAACTTAAAGGTCCAGGTTCAATCCCAACTAGTAAAGCTTTGCTGACAGTCTGTCACACACAAGGCGTGTAAAATATTCGTAAAATTTTCACATTGTGTAATATTACTTGTTAAAGATCTCTTACTCTGGTGCCACGAGCCCAATGCGCCTTCGTGCAATACACCACCAGGAGTGCAGCGGAACATGCAGCAGAGAAGACATTCAACAGGCTGGTGATCGGCGGCAAGAGACTCACCATCAAATGGGGCAAATCACAAGGTAACTTCAAATTAACCATTATGGACCATTAAGGTTGAACTAGTCGATACTTTTTCTATACAAATTTTGGAGGTTAATTCCTCCACTGTTTGACTGTTTACATTCAAAGTTTTGTGATATTGTTTTGTCTCATTATAAATTTTGTCTGTACGGATACAGAAAGTAAAATAAAAAGCTAAAGAGTTATAAGCCATCAAAAATTCGTTTTTTTTTTGCTTATTTTTACGCAACTTTCGGCGTAAATAAGTAATAAAAGAAGTGTAAAATCTCCAAAACAAAGTCCACACCGACACAGCTAAATTATCGAAGATTTTAATAAACTTTATTTGTAATTGATTAAACTTGCATAAAACCTCTTTTCCCAAAGAACTAAACACATTTTTTTTACGCGCTCGGTTTACTATGAATTATCGTGCATTTCACCTCACTGCTTCGCCCGAACACAATGTTAGGCGAGACGGCATGCTTTTAGGCCGCGCCCACCTGTGAGTTCGAGCCCGCAACTAGTTCCACCTTAAGATGAATTCTGAAAATATTGATTTCATAAATGTTTAACTTTAAAATTGTAGCTTCATGTTATGAAAGACATAGTACTCGTGACCCGAGAAAAGTGTTTCTTAATTGTTGGTTGAACTGTCCATTGAGGGTTTAAAAAAATGGGACACATATGGCAACACAGTGACGTCAGGTCCAACCAACTGTTGTGATTGGAGTATTGGACCATAAATTGACAGGTTCTTTTGCTCCTTTAAAATTATTCAATAACAGCAGCCTATTGGACCTTACTTCACTGGGCTGGATAAGCTTGGTATTGGATCAATAGATCAATAAAGGTGAACGCACACTTATCCGAACCAAACGCGTCGAATCGATCGAAGTTTTTAAGGCCTCGCATATCTATCCGCACCGAAAACGACCGTGCCGAAACAATTGTTTCCAATTCCTTTACACCTTTTGCACTGTAATTACATGTGAATTGTGACGAGAAATAAATCTTGACGAGATTTTTATTGTAAATGCTTTATCAATCAATTATGTTAGCATCACTCATTTTTGTCTTTCTCCAAGTCCTCCCGTGGATGTCGTGGAAGGCGACTTAGGGAATACAAGCTAAACAAAGCTTATAAATATCAATAAGACCTCTCCAACCCGTCTGGCCAGTGAGGAGAGTGTAGGCCAAGTCCTCTGGCTGCTCTGGCCAAGTATGGCTCTGGTAGTACAGAGAGGGTCGTGCTCCTGCAGTGGAGACAAATAGACCTGATGATGATGATGACTCATTTTTGTAACATTTTAAATAAATCGAAGTAGTTACTCGATCGCATAACTGTCGTTGCTCTTACGCACACACTTGTCATTATAGGAACGCAATCGATTCGATCGCATCACCCGCGCCGAATTTGATGACGTCATCCGAATTCTTCTAGGAATAGATAGATAGATAGATAGATAGATAACTCTTTATTGTACACCAAAAGAAAAAAAAGTAACACAAAGAAATAATTTTAAATTAAAATGAGTACAATGGGCGGTCTTATCGCTTAAAGCGATCTCTTCCAGACAACCAGTGGATGGAGAGGAATGTGAGAAAGACAAAGACGGTGGTGCAACTGACTAAGAAGAAAAAAAAAATGTATCTAAAGCAACTTTAAACTTAATAAATTTAACATAAATTTACACACATTTTAACCTTTATAAATACATTAAAACATAAATAGGTTTAGGCAATATACATACATAAATTATATATTACACATATACATAAATTATATATAACACATATACATATACAATACATATTATTAAATAGCAAATAGACTTACTGATAACTTGATAGCTACATAAAATAGAGTAATTTATAATGTGATCATTCCAATTAATTACTTTTTGATAGATAGTAATCTACTACCCTTTTCTTAAAAACGGGAAGAGACTGTGCCTGCCGTATTAAAACTGGCAGTTCATTCCACAGGCGCACCGCTTGAACCGTAAAGGACTTATCGTAAAAATTGGTTCGATGCATAGGCATGTCCAAAGCTAGATTTTCTGATGACCTTAAATTGTGCATATTCTTAGAATGTAGAAATTCAAAACGTTCCTTAAGATAACAGGGGGATGGGAGGTAAAATAATATGTTATACAATAAAGAAAGGATATGAGTATTCCGGCGATGACGAATAGGAAGCCACTTGAGCTGAGTACGAAATTGTGAGACATGATCATATTTGCGTAAACCAAATATAAACCTTATGCAGAAGTTTTGAAGTCGCTCAAGCTTACTTAGCTGGTCCTCAGTGAGATCAAGATAGCAGGCATCCGCATAATCTAAAATAGGAAGCAAAAGTGTTTGAGCAAGCGCCAGTTTAGTAGCAGTAGGTAGAAAATTACGCAGTCTTCTAAGTGAAGCCGCAGCCCCATATAACTTACTAGCTGTAATTTTGGGTTTCTTTCAGATTCGGACGATTCGACGCGGTCAGGTGTGCGAGATTTCATAGGATTTGAAATAAAGAATTCTAAAATTCGTTTCGTTCGACTCGGATAAGTGTGTGTTCACCTTTACTTCCTATTTTTTTACTATATACATAGATCAATCCTTTATTTTGAAATTTTTTCATTATAAAGAATAAGCACCAGCTTAGCTGGGTGTGTTGGAGTACTGTTCTTTTGGTAGATGGATTCTTACACAGAATTTGTAACTGTTACAGGTCGACAGGGTGCAAATGAGAAGAATGAGACTGTACCCGTGTTAGAGCCAGTGCCAGGGCTTCCGGGAACACTGCCGCCGCCGCCAGCGTTCCTACACCCATTCCCACCTCAGGTATGTTTAAAATCGAACATTTGTTTCAATTGTACTCCTGTGAGAATAACAGCTCTTTTCACCTTGATTCTTTGAGAGGTTTGCATGGGAATATAGACTGATCCAACATGCAGAGGCCGTTTGGAGAAGTTGATGTTGTGTTGTTATCAATAAAACTTTGTCATCGGAGATACCAGCCCAAATAGCAGGTGCTGCAGCGGCCTTAGGCAAGCTTAGAGCATGTGTTTGGAATTCACATGACCTTAAATTACAAACAAAAATGTTCGTTTACAAAGCAATCGTATTGTCTACTGTTTGTTGCAGAGACTTGGTGCTGCTATAAAACAGATATAAAGCAATTAGACACATTTCATCTAAAGTGATAGATTTGCAATTTGCACTCCCTGGGCAGTGTTAAGACTTATGTTGCTAAGTATCACAAAAAATTACAGATGGAGAAATCAATAATATTATGTTAAATAACTGATAGATTTGCTCTCCTTGGGCAGTTGACAAACTTTTATGTGATATTATAAAAAAACTTTGATGGAGTGTGAGACCTGTGTGAATAATAAATAATAATAAATATATATGGACAAAACACACAGATTGAGTTAGCCCCAAAGTAAGTTCGAAACTTGTATAATTACCTTCACTATATTATATTTTATTACAAATACATATATATGTAGATAAACATCAAAGACCCAGGTCAATATGTAAAAAAGATCATTTTCCATCTTGACCTGACTGGGGATCGAATCAAGGACCTCCGGTGTTTGGGGTGATGGTGATGTATAATGACCACTAGGCCACAGAGGTCGTCTATTATATGGATTAAATGATTAAGTGTCAATTGATTTAAATGATTGGACGTATAAAAGGGGTGACGACAGGGTTAGAAAAGAGGTCTATAAAACTGGCAATATGGACTGGGCGAAAATTGGAAAATATATCGCCAAAATTTGTTGCTTTTTAGTTGCCAAAACAACGGTTTTGTTGCTCGAGCCGATCTTCAAAAAACGGCAACAGTTCTAGCTTTCAATTAAGCTAGCGTGATAAAAATAGAAATAATTGGCCAAGTGCGTGTCGGGCCACGCGCAGTAGGGTTCCGTAGTTACGAACGCCAACTTTGAGTTCTTCTCTGTCGTCACACTCATGGCAGAGTGGTCGCGGTCGTCAAGACAGGGTGGTGGCAAGCTTCACAATTCGTCGCCATTCCTCTCGTACTCTAGTTTGCCTCGTGCATTCGTGGAGTGGACCATTTAGTGCAGTTTTGACTTGGTCAGTCCAGCGCATTGGTGATCTACCGCGCGCCCTCGTGCCCTCAATTTTGCCCTGGACCACGAGTTGCTCCACAGACGTGTCCTCTCGACGCGTAATATGACCAAAGAAAGTGAGAATACGACCTTGAACGATGGAAGAAAGACGCTGTTTTATATCCAGTTCTTCGAGGATTGAAACGTTGTTTCGGAACTATGTCCAGGCTATGCAAAGCATTCGTTTCCAACACCACATTTCTAAAGCGCCTATCTTCTGTTTCTCACTTTCTCTTAAAGTCCTCGTTTCGGCACCATAAAGAAATATGGGAAACACTATTGACGTGACAAGTCGCATTTTAGTGGCCTTTGTGATGTTTCTGTTTCTCCATATCTTCCCAAGCCGATCGATGGCGGACCTTGTGATAGTCATGCGCCGTTTGATCTCTTCCGTGCATCCGCCATTGTTCGATATCAGTGCTCCAAGGTAGATGGATTGAACGACGCCACAATTCGCAATTTTCGTTATTTCGGGCGAGTTGTTGTCAACTCGATCAACAATCATAATCTTCGTCTTGCTGCGGTTTATCTTCAAGCCGAAATCAAGGCTCACTTGTTCCATTTTGGGTAGCAGAGATTCCATGTTGCCGACGCTTGTTCCAAATAGGGTAGTGTCATCTGCGTGACGCAAATTTGAGATTTTATGGCCTCCAATAGTGACTCCGTCTGACCAGTTCTCGAGTGTTTTTCTCATAATGAGTTCCGTGTAGATGTTAAACAGAAGTAGTGATAAGATACAGCCTTGGCGGACCCCGGCACTTGAATGAAATTTACTCGATAACACGTCGTCTGTTCTTACCGATGCTGTTCCCTCTTCATAAAGTCTTCTAAGTAGATGGACAAGGTGCTTGGGTGTTCCCATAGCCAGGCGAGTTTCCCAAAGTACTGGCCATTTTACCGAATCGAACGCCTTCGAAATATCAACAAAGCAAATATAGATCGGCTTGTTGAATTCCCTAGCCTTTTCAATAATCTAGCGCACGTTTAAGATCTGCTCACGAGTACCCTTTCCTTTCACAAAACCAGCCTGTTCTGGAACATTCTCCCCAGATAGGTAGGACTTTAATCTCTCGTTAAGAATATGCAACAAAATTTTGAGTTCATGCCACTAAAAACGTCTAAAAACTAATTTTTTTATTGAATTTGTATGAAATTTTCTTTTTCTGAGTATATTTTATAAGTTAATCGCCTATAACTTTTTAATTTGTAAACCCTACTTGATTCTAACATATTTTTTCATTTTAAAAACAAATATTTCAGAAATGGATCCCAAAATCGAAAAACGGTGTTCACTAACTCAAAATATTTTCTCACAACATACTACCTAGGGAGCTACCCTAAATATTTTATTTCCAATATTTTATTTTACCTTTTTTTCCGCCTAATTAATATGTATTAATATTCTTGCCAAATCACAGCTTTCTAGTACTTATAGTCGCTGAGTAAAATCGAGGACGGACAGACAGACAGACAGACATAGCGAAACTATAAGGGTTCCTGGTTTACTACGGAACCCTAAAAAAAGGTATAATACGTTTAATAAATGTAGGTAAATTTGTACTTATTTGTTGCTGCAGAAAAATTGTGTAGATTCTAATTTTAAGAATTGTGCCAAAATTAACATTGGCCTAGCTTAACTGCCGATTTTAAATGGTTTAATTTTAAAGAATAAATTGTTGCTGCTCACAACTTTCCTTGTTACAGTGTATAGAGTCAGCAACAAAGTAGAAATCGGAAGCAGGATAAATATTGAAACCGGTTAACTCACAAGTCTTTGTCATTTTTATTTCTCAAAGAAAAGAAAAAATACCTGTACAATATTCTTTAATGATCTAACCGATAGGCTGGAAAATATTTTCCATTCGTCATGCCTAAAAACTAGTTTCAGATTCAGTTGAATTCTTCGTAAGGAAATTGTACCGACATGCTTAAGAATCAAAAGTCGGTAGACAGGAATAAAACCTCAACGTAAACTTTCAGATGCCGCCACCGCCGAACCGTCCGAACGACTTCTTCAACCTGCACCACTACGGCGGCGGCTGGGCGGCGGCGTGGGGCGCGGGCGCGCCGCCGCCGCCGCCGGCCGCGCTGCACTACCCCAGCCAGGACCCCGCGCGTCTCGGCGCGCACGCGCACGCCAACGCGCCGCAGACATAGTGCGTGTAGTGCCAGTGCCACTAAAGTGTTTCATATGCGTGTAGTGCTAGTGCTCCCCACTAAAGTGTTTCGTAATTGTGTAAATTAAAATTTAATTGGTAATCTTTTAAGTGGATAGCGATATACTTAGTCGTATTTTTTTTTTTTTTATAAGCCAGCAGTGTCCCTTTGTTGGGCAAAGGCCAGCTATCAGTGGCGATAGTTTGGTAGCTCTTTTCATATCGTCTGATCACCGTCCTCGAGGGTGGCCTTTTTTTTATCGCTAGCCTGCACTACAGGCTGCAGGGACTCAATCTGCTGTTATTTTAGCATATCTATCCAGGTGCATCCTGCTCGCATGACTCTCAAGAGATGTGTAGTTACTAAAAAGTCGACGACAAACATTGCCCATTCTGCGAGCGTCTGATATTTCCGACAAAAAACCCTGCTCATATTGTACATAACTTAAGTATTCACATCTCTTTTTGGTCGAGGTATTTATTTTCGATTACCACTATGCCTCACGCTGGGAGCACAACTATTATAAAGTTTTGCAGTGAAAGGGATATCAACATCCCATCTTTATTCCATAACCTTAAACCTTCCCCATTTTCTTGCAATCGTTTTTCTTCTGCCGAAATCTATTCAAGCGTACACCTTTTATACGTATATCCAGGAATGGCTTCTGGCGGGAGTGCCACATTACAACTTCTCCGAGGGCCTCTACATACTGGATCTGTATCCTCATGCAATCCTCTCAAAAGGCCGGGGTAAAAAGACACTTGAATCCCAAAGAAGATACAATTAAATTTTTTTTGCTGTACTTTAATAATTTCGTATAAAGTTCATTCCTATCCGAATCAAGTAGTCTAACTGGAATGTATGTTATTTGAATAGCAATTAAGATGAAGGAAATATTCTGTAATAGCAAGCTTTGTTTTGTAAATAACAAACAAATTGAAATAAAAACTAGGTTAACCAGAAAGTTTCGTTATTATAAAATCCTAACCAAAATAAGAAACCATTTAATCTGAAACTATATTTATTATTAATCATAAGTTTATAACATGACTTAATCGTTATAAAACAGTAAACATTTAGATAAATCTACAAGCCTTCTCTTACCATTATCTGGGTAAGGACGGTATTATAAATAATTTACATTATACTAGGCCCAGATACATAATAATACCTACTTATTGTGTCCTAATAAGAAACAGTCATGTTACAGTGAATTAGATAAAACATCAAGCAGTTTTTGCATATTTGTGACTGTGTTTAGTAAAAAGTACTTTAGACGAAAGATGAAAAGCTTCTGAAAAATTTTATACCCAAGGAAGAATTAAAATTTGGGCCATACGGTAAAAAAATATCAACAAAGTTGTACTTTTTCTGCACACAGCCACATATGTCTTTCGAAGCTGTTTAGTCGATTGACTAGTTATTATGCTTATTAGATTTATCTTAAGCTATTTTTATACAATGATATAAATACTAGAATTGAAGTCTTGTGCTTCTAAGGATAGTCACACAGGGCAAGTATAAGGTCTCGTGAAACTTGGAAAGTATTAAGTAAATGGTCCAATACACCTATGTAGTCGAAAACATTGAACACACCTACAATAATTACGAAAATTCAATATGAATTATATTATAATATTGAAGTTCATAAGAAATATCAATTTCCAAGGTTGACATTATTTACATATCCTTTTTGGAATGTTACACACAATATCAACTTCTTAAAAGAGATAAAATTTTAGTGTATGCTGATTACTGAAAAGTTAGTGATTAAATGAAAAACTTCTAATTACAATAAATATAAAAAGTAATTCAACTAAGAGCTGTCAAATGGCCATTTTGTATCGCGTGATCCTTTTCCTTTCCACAGACGATGACAAGGACGGCAACAAAGAATGGCCTTTCAAAAGTTGTTGTTGAAACGCATAATAAATTACACTCGCCTGCGAATCCCAGTAAATTCTGAATCGTGATTTATGATTTATAACAAATACTTTTAATTTTACAAACTGTTTTAAAGCATCTGTAAGCTCAATACTTATGATTTTAAAAATTTTAATTTCATTACTAGCAAAACTCGAAACATATAACCCTCAAATTCATAAAAATGTCTTAATCAGTCAAATTGCGGCGTTATACTATAAAACTGATTTAAGTGCAAGTTTTTTTATGAATACAAAGGTAAATAATAAATATATACATACTTAATGAAATGCGCAAATATTAAGATCGATATAATAAAATTAAGAATTACACAGCCATATCACATTTCGGCCGTACAACTAATCAGTTAATCATAACTGCTACTACTATATTGTTTTAGTATGATATTTAATACAATTTTGATCAAATCATCAAAGTTTATTGGTTTTTAACAAAGTGATTATGATTCATTAGATGATGTTTAGAGGACACGTTAAGTGACGTGTAGTGTTTATCAAACATCATACTAAAATGGTCATAAAAAAATACAACTAAAAATTAAATAAAATAACCAAGTTTTGCCAACGATAAGAATCTCTATTGCAAAACGCGTGCCAGTGAAACTGAATCGGTAAATACAATTTGACTTGATCCTACGTTACACATGTACTATGCGTATCTATTAGAGGCTAAACTGCGTCAAGCGGGACCACGCAACGTGTTTAGTCTTGATGCAGTTTATGACCTTAGGAATCAGACTGCTATTTTCTATTGCTAACCCTTGTATTTCCGCCGTTTGGTGACGAAAGAGTAGAATATACTTTTTCGTCACCAAATTTCTGAACAGGAGTGGTGAATTCCTGTTAAGTCACAGAATAAGTACTAGTACTCAGGTACAAAAATCTCACTTAGCAAAGAAATATCTACACTATATAGTTTATTTTAGCTCGCGTCTGAACTCAGTACCTTTTCGTTTAGATACCTAGAAGTCCATGACAAACCAATTTCATTCTTATTACTATGTACAAACGATTCAAATAACTGAAATACCCACTTCGGAGTGGGCGCACGGCGACCATCGCCGTGGGCATACTAATAATGTAGATATATTTTCGATACCAAAACGGTGAGTGACACAGGCCTGGTTCAGTCCCGGTGTTGTAAGGGGCGACTAAGGGAGGATGGGTAATGGAGAACAGGTAGCGGCGTCAAGTATGTATATAAAGTTTTATAACATCTTATGAGGTCGCAAACCCGCTCGCAGTATGATAATTCGGTATTTTCCAATGGGTCAAAAATAAAATCTTGGTACTGTTAAGAAAATATACCTCACATAAAATTGTCATTGATCATTTCCTTTTTCAAAGTGGTTTTAGATTTATTTTTGCAGAAAAAACTAATGTTAAGAGCGCTATTTGAATCCAAGAAACTATGACGTCATTAGCCTGTATTTTATACAGCAAATCCCATACAAAATGCTTATTTTGACGTTTAGAAAAAGTACTGATCTGAGTTGTTGGAAAATAGAGAATTATGGGCATAGAGGCCTTTAGTCCATCAGTGGACAAATTTAGGCTGGTAAAGAATTCTTGTATTACTGAAAGCCTTATAACACAGAGAAATCTCAACTTTATTACATTGACACCTTGGTCTGAAAGGTGATGTGACAAGGATGACGATACAAAATAATTGTGTAGTCGTCTTGTCTTTTTTTATGGAGATACGCATAGAACTGTGAATGTTGAGGTATAAACAGTTTATTATATAGTTTACATCAATGTCCGGGTAAATATATAAATACTTCAATATCAGAAAGCGTTATCTTGATTGATTCGTATGTACTTTCCCATTTAGTGGCGTTGGCTGTCCTATCATATTGTCAATCACATCTGTAAAAGAACATAAAATATTATAATTAGTTGTTCACCCTTATGTCAAAAGTTAGTCAGTTGGCCCTGAGGGAGGATGATCTATGATATGCTTACTTGATTTGCAAAACAGCATCACAGGTACATATAGCACTTCAGACAAGTGGAGTGATATCTATCCATAACATTACTACACGACTGCCTCCGTGATCCAGAGGTCAAGGCGTTCATCTTGTGATCCAGAGGTCGTGGGTTCGAATCCCACTGGGAAGCATACTTTGTGAAAAGTTGTTTCCAGTCTGATTAGGTTATTGCAGGCATAATACAACTGACTACCCGAAAATAAAGATGATTCCGTGTTTCGGAAGGCACATATAAACTGTAGGTTCCGAACGCCATCTATCGTTTACTCATCAACTGAAAACAACTTTTCACAAAGTATGCTTCCCAGTGAGATTCGAAACCACAACCCTCGGATCACAAGGCGAACGCGTTGATCACTGGACCACGGACGCAGTCAACAACTATCTAGAACTATCTATTAAAAAAGTGCAACACTATCCAGATACCGAAGATACCACAGACATCAGTCTGTACGAGATTAGGATGGCCCTCAAACAGCTCAAAAACAACAAGACGCCGGGCGAGGATGGAATCACAGCAGAGCTTCTGAAAGCGGGCAGAATGCCAGTACTGAAAGTCCTTCAGAGGCTCTTTAATTCTGTTCTGCTCGAGGGCGAAACGCCAGAAGCGTGGAACAGGGGCGTGGTGGTCCTTTTTTTTTAAAAAAGGGTGACAATACTTTATTGAAGAACTATAGGCCCATCATGCTTCTGAGCCACGTCTATAAGTTGTTTTCGAGGGTCATCACGAATCGTCTCGCTAACAGATTTGATCCAACCTCCAGAACAAGCCGGATTCCGAAAAGGCTACAGTACCATGGACCACATCCATACTTTGCGGCAGGTTATAGAGAAGACGAGGGAGTGTAATTGGCCGCTGTGCTTGGGGTTCGTGGACTACGAAAAAGTCTTTGATTCGATCGAAACATGGGCCGTGCTTCGATCTCTCCAGCGGTACTGTGTTGACTGTCGGTATATCGAGGTGTTGAAGTGCTTATACAACAAAGCCTCAATGTCGGTCTGAGTACAGGAGCCCAGTACGAAGGATATTCCATTGTAAAACTATGCTCGGTGTTTCTCTGACTGACATAGACAAGCGGATTAGCTCATTGAAGTGGCAGTGGGTTCGCACATAGCGCGAAGAACCGATGGCCGATGGGGCAGAAAGATTCTCGAATGGCGGCCACGTACCGGCAAGCACAGCGTAGGACACCCACCTGCTAGATGGTCAGATGACCACGGATGGTCAGATGGCAGAGCACGGTTGCAGGGAGGCCCTGGATAAGGCCGCTTCCGATCGGTCGTTTTGGAAATACATGGGGGAGACCTATGTCCAGCAGTGGACTTCCTGTGGCTGATATGATGATGGTGATGATGACTGTCCAGATAGTGTTACACATTTTTAGACATATATTAAGAGACACGTATGTAGCGTAGTTTTGTCTGTTAGCGTTGGCTATTTGTGCATTGACGGCTGTCTGAACGTTGTGGTTGTAGAGGATCTCTGTACTAACACTGACTTACATACAAGACAGTACCGCTATACACCTGTCTCCTAATATCTGTTAGCGTTGGCTATCTGCGAGTTGACGGCTGTCTGAACGTGCTGGTTGCAGAGGATCTCTGCACAAACACTGACTTACATATACAAGACCGTACCGCTACACACCTGCCTCCTAATATCTGTTAGCGTTGGCTATCTGCGCGTTGACGGCTGTCTGAACGTGCTGGTTGCGGAGGATCTCTATACAAACACTGACTTATTTACATACAACACAGTACCGCTACGAATGTGTCTCCTAATATCTGTTAGCGTTGGCTATCTGCGCGTTAACGGCTGTCTAAACGGGCTGGTTGTAGAGGATCTCTATACAAATGCTGACTTACATACAACACAGTACCGCTACGAATGTGTCTCCTAATATCTATTAGCGTTGGCTATCTAAGCGTTGACGGCTGTCTGAACGTGCTGGTTGTAGAGGATGTCTATACAAATGCTGACTTAAATACAACACAGTACCGCTACGCACCAATCTCCTAATATCTGTTAGCGTGGCTACCTGCGCGTTGACAGCTGTCTGAACATGCTGGTTGCGGAGAATCTCTGTACAAACACTGACTTACATACAAGACAGTACCATTACACACCTGTCTCCTAATATATGTTAGCATTGTCTATCTGCGCGTTGACAGCTGTCTGAACGTGCTGGTTGTAGAGGATCTCTATACAAATGCTGACTTACATACAAGACAGAACCGCTACACACCTGTCTCCTAATATCCTCCTAAATCTATTAGCGTTGACTACCTGCGCGTTGACAGCTGTCTGAACATGCTGGTTGCGGAGGATCTCTGTACAAACACTGACTTACATACAAGACAGTACCATTACACACCTGTCTCCTAATATCTGTTAGCATTGTCTATCTGCGCGTTGACAGCTGTCTGAACGTGCTGGTTGCGGAGGATCTCTGTACAAACACTGACTTACATACAAGACAGTACCGTTACACACCTGTCTCCTAATATCTGTTAGCGTAGGCTGTCTGCACGTTGACTGCTGTTAGAATGTGCTGGTTGCGGAGGGTCTCTGTACAAACACTGACTTACTTATTTACAAGACAGTACAATGCGACACAAATAAGTTGAACAAAAATGGCGCAATTTAAAGTATTTGTGTACAAATTCCCGACTTGTAAATTTGTACAAAAATGCTTTGAAGTCCACCATTTTTGTTCAACTTATTTGTGTCGCATTGTACCGCTACACACCTGTCTCCTAATATCTGTTAGCGTTGGCTATCAGCGCGTTGACGGCTGTCTGAACGTGCTGGTTGTGGAGGATCTCTGTACAAACACTGACTTACTTACATATAACACAGTACCGCTACGAACCTGTCTCCTAAAATCTGTTAGCGTTGGCTACCTGCGCGTTGCCTACTGTCTGAACGTGCTGGTTGTAGAGGATCTCTATACAAATGCTGTCTTACATTAAAGACAGTACCGCTACAAACCTGTCTCCTAATATCTGTTAGCGTTGGCTATTTGCGCGTTGACAGCCGCGGCGGCCGCGTTGGAGGCCGCCGTCTGAACGTGCTGGTTGCGGAGGATCTCTGTCGTGAACTCCGCTTGCGCTTTGGCCAGCGACGCGCCCGTGGATCGGTAGATTCGATGCACCTAAAAATAAATAATAACGTAACGTTTGGTGTATGGAAGCCCCACTTAAATATTTATTTTATTCTGTTTTTAGTATTGGTTGTTATAGCAGTAACAAAATACATCATCTGTGACAATTTCAACTATCTAGCTATCACGGTTCATGAGACACAGCCTGGTGACAGACAGACAGACAGTGGAGTATTAGTAAAAGGTTCCAGTTTTTACTCTTTAAGAAAACTTAAAAACCGACTTCAATACTCGTGGCAGTCATAGAAAGCTGTACTTGGACGTAGACATTTTTCATTTTGTTTAAGTCTAGAGAAAATATTTTCTTGACGACGAGAAAAGCTTATTTAAAATATACGAATTAATTATACGAGCATTTAAAATTGCTTTTTGGGCAAAACAGTATTGATAAAAGTTAAAATTTGGTTCTGTCAAATTGGAAAGTATGATATTACTAGTATGATGATCCAGAGAAAAATACGTGTCTCATTGAACGTGCACCATTAACGTCAACAACGGAACCAGGCCCCAGTTTTTCATCTTCTGCAATTTTTTTTATTTTGCATATGGCACGAAGACATAGCGTTCAACTAGATAAAGAAACTTCGATTGAACAAGATAAAGAAACTTCGATTGAAAGTGAATGCTGAAAATATTTCAGTTCATTATAATCTAAAATTACATAAATTAAACTAGCCAAGTTAAATCACTCTTTTATTGTGATTTGAAATAAATCATGAGCCCAAAAAATACTAAAATAGGAAGAAATAAAAAAAATGTTTTTAACTAGACGGTTATTAAATTAATGTTATGTCGCTAGTTATAATTATATAAATCAAATTTTGCACTTGACTGAATAGCTTCAAAAAGATTTAAATCATAATGAAAAAAATATAAAAGTTGGATTTAACAATAGTTGACCAAGTTCAAAGCTTTAAATATTTAGCCACAATTATTAACGGAGAGTCAAGATGCACAGAAGATATTAAAAAGCTATGATTGCTATTGCAAAAAATACATTTAAGAGTGAAAATACATATTTTTTTTAGTATCAAAGAAAGTTTACGTAAAAGATTTATCAAAACATTTACATGGATGGAGTACTGTACGGCAGTGCACGGGGGGTGTGAAAAGTGGACGATGATGAAAAAGGATAGAGATAAGGCGGACAGAAAAAGTTACAAACGAAAAGGTAAAATAGAGAATGTGGTAAAGAAAAACCAAAATACTACAAATTATAGAAAATAGAAGAGGGAACATGTTTGTTCATCTACTAATCACGATGCGTTCTTTAAAACAACATAATGTAATGAAAAATAGAAGGAAAAAAAGAAGTAGGAAAATCCAGAAGACAATTTTTCGATCAAATAAAAGAAAATTAAACTTGAAAACTATACTTAAGGAGGTTAAGAACTTAGCGTGAAAAGAAGAGAGATGGAAAGCACGTCACCGACAAAAGCCCAGCTCTTAAATATAGGAAGACGTTTATAACAAAAAAAATCTATAATAGGTCACGCCGCCGACTTCGCCGCCGCCGCCGACCTCCCGAAGTCGGCGCGCCGTCGCCGACAATATACCCATCGGCGCTCATGTCTTTTTGGACGGCAAATTTTTCTAGTTATTTTGATTTTAAAACAAAACTGCACAACCAATTTTGGTTAAGTAAGGGATCACCGGGGACCCAATAAAAAAAAATGGCCCAGGTATTTTCAAGTAATCGGGGAACATACATAAAAAAAAATTTCAGGCAAATTGAGAACCTTCTCCTCTTTTTAAAGTCGTTCAAAAATAAATGCTAATTTAAAAGGTACAAACATTGACTATTGTTATTATATTAAAGAAAACGTTGCTCTGTTTCAAATGCTTGCGGAAAATGTATTAGAGATACTCGACTACTAACTCCGTCGCCAGCTTTGTTTAACATAGCAAGTATAGCCTCCGACTCACGAAGTAACGATGGTACTGGGTATCTCGCCTCTCACTCGCACTCTTGCACAGGACGCTGCAATCCGTCGCGCATATGTGAAAATTGTGGGCAGCGATCAAAATTGCCGCATGACATTGACGATGAGTTTTTGGGGGGATTTTATGGGGTCGATTTGGGATTTGCTTAAAAATATTAAGAAAATTGATTTTACTGGACTTTAAAATGTGAAATTGGTGTAGTTAGTATTAGTTTAAATGCTCATGCTGACGAAAAATACTAATGTGATATAATTTAAAGTAGACCAGCTATAGTACGTCCATATTGATTTTGTTAAGGCCGACTGTCCACCACTCAATTGGCTATGAAAACCGCATAGATTTGTCACCAGTAGCTCTCTTAAAGCAATCAAAGTACTTACACCAACCTTTGATTGAAACTTGTTAGGAATAAAGAAACGAGAAACTAAAGATAGACTCTAAAGGCAGTAAAATAACCTTAAAAAAACTTATGCGTATTATAATTCATTACCTTAGTCAACAGCATGATGTCAACCACCACACAGGTGATGAACCCGATGGTGACCAGCATTGTGATAATGCCGACTGCTACGTTCGTTTTGAACGCGGCGATACTAGTGATCAGTCCGCTGGGAACAAACAAACATTACACTATTTATCTATGGTTGTTTTCAAGTCAGCTGACTCTTGGTCACATATTTCGAGCTGCCTGTCAGCTTATTTCCGCCCCATTAGCCATTGGTTCTTAGCGCTATGTGCCCTATACACTGTCACTTCGATGAGCTAATCCGCTTGGCTATGTTAGTGTCCTTCATTCTCCAACGTTATCGTAGTCGTAACGTAATCGTAAGCTACAAACTTATCCAGGAAGATTATCCATCCACATATTTATCTAGAAAAATTAGGCATTAGGACATACGATCTGGGAGAATACTTCAAAGCGCTGGTCTTGACCAGTTAGAGAATATGTAGTACACGCAATGTTTTTGCTACAGACGTCTAGATACCAGTACTATCAGTTTGCCTCACGGTAAATACATAGGAGCATGATCTCTATGTCTAAGCTTGTGTTATGGGATACTAACCCAACGATGCTATATTTTATGATAGATAAACACCCAAGACCCAGGACAATTTGAAAAAGGTCATTTTCCTTCTCGTCTGGGGATCGAACCCAGAACCTCCGGATTAGCACCTATAGATGTGTGTTGACCGTAATGGTCACTGGACTAGCCACGGAGGAATGGATGGATATAAATAAATTAAAAGTGACTCACCAAGAGCCTCCATCGTTGAAGCCAATGGACTGCACGAGAGTGATGATGATTTGGAACAGGAATATAAAGAAGAACACCATGAAGTTGAAGGAGGAGTCGCTGCGGAAGGCCTTGTAGATCGGCCGGTACCAGCAGATGAAGCTGAACGGCGTGAGCAGCACGAAGTACAGGATGGACAGCCCGAAGATCGTGAACTCGGAGTTTACGAACATGAGGCACATGGCCCCGATGATATTCAGAGCTAGGACGAGCGCGTGGACTGTAGACAAAATTTTACGTAAGTCCTAAAAGCAGTCGGTGCAACTTATTTTTAAATGTGGACTGTATTTCATAATACCAAACATAATTTAATTAGTAACGTAACAGTCTAACGGATATCCAAAGCCATAGAAACTATTGGAGGGCCCGTAAGTAGGATAAACTAGTAGGCGAAATCAGTACCAGCTGCTCTCACAGAGATGGCAGCACAAACGACTAGCAAAAAAAGTGACAAAGAAAGTGTTAAATATGCTTTAAAAATATTTATTGCATTTCATATAAGTCATATTTAATGAATTAAAGTAGTTTAAATAATAATAATAAAAGATTTTAATGGTTTAATCAATACCTATAGCGATACTAGTGACGAGGGATGAGAAATCATTAATTTATAAGGCAATGGGTAGGCATGATACTACATACTAATTTCTTTTTAATTATCTCTTTTATAGAAGCGTCTATCTTTAACCTTAAGTAGTATCATACCTTAACTAGTACCATGATAGAATTTATTAAGTACTATCATAGGTATGGCGCTTCATACCAGCGTAGTAACATTTTTGTGCTTACTACTAAACAAAACTATACATCCGTGAACACGTCAATTTGCGGGCTTTGTACACTGAAACTCTTTCAGTGTACAAAGCCATCAAACGCACCCGAGAGCAGGGGTGAGGTGCGGGGAAGCCATATTGCGGGACGCTGGATGTTTCCGTTCTGTACGTAGTACAATGCGACACGCAAGCATTACATGTTATAATGTGTCAATATTGTATTATATTATAAGTATTTATTAATTAAAAGGCGATAATAATAATATGACAAAGCCCTTCTGGCGAGTAGGCAACCAATACTGTGAAAATGAGTTTCTTTCGGCGTTTCTTCTCAGCAGTGGTCGTTACGAAGCGCTGGTATCGGTAGCTTTTCATTAAAAAGAAATTAAATTTTAATATTTAAACGTAACATAAATTATACTTATTGACGTGTAAAAGTGCCTGACGAATAAACATTTGAATGTTTGACACAAACAAAATTGGCGGACTTCAAAGCACACACAAACAGGTACAAATTCCCGGTACGTAGATTGAACCAAAATGACGGTTATCGGCGCAGGAACAAATAATGCGCCGAGACTGCCATTTTGGTTCAATTTACGTATGGGGCATTTGTACAAAAATGCTTTGAAGTCCATCATTTTTGTTCAACTTATTTGTGTCGCATTGTGCTTATATTGAATTCTGTGGCAGTGTGTATTTAACTACTCATATGCTATGATGAGTCATCCATTATTATTGCATTAAAAATAATCATACTTGAAAGTAGATGTAATCAAACCTAGTTTATCCTTCGATAATGTTATTCATTATGTCATTGATGTTTAGGTACACAATGCAGAAGATGACACATTTCACAAATGAGGACACATGAATTAGTCATATGTTATGTTACGCTCTTTAAACGTGCAATGGTTTTAACCGTGTGTATTCACACACCTTGTCATCTTAGCTTTGGCTGTAGTTTTACGACTGGCCACCTGCCTGACGTCAACCCTCTTTGGCATAATAGTAGATTGTTAAACAAGGGTTGTAAGTGATCAATTACACCCGAGATATTTAGGCGCACGAGTCAGCGAAGTGAGCGAGGGTGCTTATAATTTGAGGGTGTAATTGAAAACTTACAGAGCTGTACATTAAATTTCATCATGAGGAGGGAATAATGAAAAACTGTTATAACAGATTTGGTTATGAACTATCTTCTTACAATTCAATGAAAATCCTTTGAAATGCGAGGTAATAAGTTTCCTATGACTGCCTTTGCCCCTATTTTTTACCGATTCATGCGTCAAATTCAAATATCACTTGAACTCGTAATTTTTTGTTAAAATTATATTTTGCAAAACTTACATACTTTAATACAACCTCCTTATAGAGCTTGAATGATAAAAATAACTAAGAGTATACTCACACATCCACAAGTGATATAGGTGCCGCACGATCCTCTGGAACTCGAGCGGAATGTCCACGTTGATGTCCTGGTAGAAGCAGGGCTGCACCGGGCAGAAAGTGGGCAGGGGCGGCCAGTTGTTGCGCCTGCCGGCGGACCCTGCCCGGAGCTCGGCCTCCCGCCGCGCCAACTCCTCTGCCTTGCGTTCCAACTCCTCTTGCCTTCGCTGCAGATCAAGTTCCGTAACCATTTTTATTCATTCACACAATTACGTTTATTAAAAACAAAACAATACACTTTTCGTTCGACGCAATAGGGATTTTTGAACTAAAAGGCCATGATGGGTAAGTTAACTAAATAAATGGCAAAAGTCTTAAATGCACTTCAAAAAGGCCGTCCCTTTTTTAAGGGACGAATTGACACGAATGTTTAAAAAAGCACGAGCTAAATAAGCTTAACAAAACGACAAATGCTTCGAAAAATGGGGAGTCCGGGATACAAGATAGCGAGTGCGAAATAAACCACACAATGCGGTATTTGAAGCAAGTGTGTGGGTGGCCAATTTGTATCAATTTATCTAGGCGAGATTATGCCCGCGCAAAATGTTATTACTATTTTTAGACATAATTTTGAACCTAAACTTTCCTCTAAAAAGGTAATGTAGGGACATTACCCTTTTTAAAGTTGGTAATAAAGTAGGTTGGTAACTAAGTTGCTAATAAAGTATATTTAGGCTTTAAAACCTACATTACACTTGCATTTTGTATAAAATTAAAAAAGTGTTAGGTGATAATAATCAGAACTAGTACTAGCCATAACTACACCACTAGTGCTATATTTTTCTAGTATAAAAGGCATATAAGAAGATTATATAAGAAGAGTGATTTTTTAGTACACAGAAGCTTTTATAATCAAATAAATAGTATAAAAACAACAAGTCTATAAAAACAAATCAATAAGTGAAATGATAACGAAAGGTGAAACGAGATAAAGAAATACGTATGACTCATCCCATTAGTGTTTATTTACCTTTAGCTCCTTTGTGCATTGTGGAAAGCAAAAACAGTGTTAATTTCATGCGTTAGCTCTTCACTAATTGCACTATGTACAACTTTATGAGTGTGATAGAAACATAACTATTATTTTAAAAAGCGCTTATAGTAACGCCGCTTAGTTTCAATACATATATTCGTTTATTTTTAATTGATCGAAACTAGTCGTCGCAACTAAACACTATGTCAGTAAAACCATTTAAGAACTAATAAATTTGTATTAAAAAAAAGGATTCTTGGACTTAGACATTTCCAGAAGGAGAGGCTTTTCCTAACAAAATATACTTGCAGAAACCATTTTAATGGTGAATTTGGTCCAGTATACTAAATAACTTTTCCCATGGGACATGTATCGAAACATGTCAAAAAATATTTTCTATCCATAGAAACCCAGTCAATTTTTTTTTTCGTTTTTTGCTTGATGAAAGTTGTTCAGTATCATGGACTGAATGCTCCCTCAAAATAGTCTCAATATATTTCGTTACTCCCTGTGTAAAGTTCCACTAAATCTTAAAGCTTAAGAGTCATGAATTGATCTTACATCGTGAGTCACATATGAATCTAAACACAACTGACTATAACTAGAAGAGGCTCTATATACACACAATAAGGACGAATGGTTCAGTAGCAGTGTGTGCAACAGTGAGTGTACTTTTAGATACTTATCACACAATGTACTTCCTTGTATGTAACCTTATTTTTGAAATGCAGATCAGTGCCAGATTATCTATGAAATAGAGTAGGCAACCTAGGTTACCTACCTACCTCCAAGTGACGCAAGCCCCAATGTTTTTTTTTACGATTTTATTTGTTTTATTTTTATTAGCCGTTACTGTCCCAGTCTTGGGCGAAAGCCTCTCTCCCTTCTCCAAGACTGTCGGTCCTGCACTATGGTACGCCAAGTTGTTGAGGTTGTCACTCCAGTGTATCCGAGGCAGCCACACTAGTAGTGCTTGCTATTTGGTATCCATTCAGGGACTAGTTTGGCACATCCAAGATTTTTATTTGGGAACACAGCATGGTGTAATGAATTACGACAAGAAGTTTTACTCCTAGGATAATACGCTTCAAGCAACCCACGACGTTACCGAACGTATGTTCCACATTTTAAGATCTAAAGCTCAACATTGGATAAATATAATTTTTATTTATTACATAATTGGACACTGTTGTGGGCCTCTCCCTTGACATGGTTGATCCGGTCCATCATAGAACCACTGAATAAAGTTTTTTTTTTGTATAGAAAAGCTAGTAGATTTGTAAGCTGACCTTTCAAAATACTTAGGGATTGTAAACACACATAAACAAAACTTATCGTACAAACGTACTTGTCGTAAATGTTGTCAGTACCAGGGATTAAAGTTACTAAGTATAATTAATTACACTGCAAACATCCTTACTTTAATCTATTATTTTACTGAGGATTCAAATCACTTGGTGTGACTTTACCAGCCTCACGGGGGACTTTGATTTAGTATTATGCCATGTGCAACAGTGGATTGCTTTACATTATGTAAAGTCACTATTGTACATCAGTAGTACCACTAAAAACTGGTCACATAGGGTGTAGGGGTGGTATATCTGTATCAAGGCCTCCAATTTACCACACTAATTACATAAATCTGAGCGGGCTACTCTCATCAATAAAAGGTACTTGTTAAATGGAACATGACCAGCTCTCACCCAAAATACACACACCAGATATTCCCTTGAGAGTCTACCACAGTCAAACCAAGGAACCAAATTCAGTGAACTTTGAATGGTTTGTACCATAAGTGTTCAGAGGCATAAGGCTCGAATAAAACCCCCTCCCCAACATTCACTGCGTCCCTTGCTAAAAAATCTGCAATTTCGTTACCATGGATTCTTACACGGGACGGTATCCACTGTAACTTAATATTTTTTCGAGTGTTCAGTACCATTCCCAGTATCAGATATGCTATCTGCATCCCTCGGCTGTCCTAGGAGCACCAAGCCAAGTGTTGCAGAGCACTTCTTGCATGTAAGGATTACAATATTCTGAGGTATTAAATCTGCTGCATACTTTATGGCTTCTGCAAAAAACATCCTGTAGAAAAATAATAAAAGGAAGTTGCTATTAATATTATAGATGATGATACCTGAAAGTCAGCCGTTGTGAAGTTGGGCGGAGGTGCAGCAGCCTGCTGCTGTGGCTGTTGGGGTCTCTGGTAGTTGCTACTAGGAGGAGAAACTGCCTGCATGATTGCGGGCTGTGTCGGCTGTTGTGGGGGCTGTGAAGAAGGTCAATGTGATAATTTATCAATAAAACTTCATGGTTTTTACTCACAACTATAAGTCACTTCTTTCAATATTTGTGTCAGTCTTAATATAACAAAGATAACAAGAAAACGAATATTTAATCATATAAGGGACATAAACTGTGTCTAATATTTGAGATATACTGAATTTTACTTATGTAAAAAGCTTCATTCCTTTTTATACATGCTTAACCCTCTGTTTGCACACAATACCATAGTAAAACAATGCGTTTAAACTGGGAGCTAGTATAGCCACAAACAAGAGGTTAAGGGAAAAAAGTAAACAGAATTGCCCAACAGTTTTTTGGGGTTTCGTAGTAAACAAGGAACCCTTATAGTTTCGCCATGTCTGTCTGTCTGTCCGTCCATCCGCAGTTTTACTCAGAGACTATAAGCTAGAAAGCTGTAATTTGGTATATGTATGTATATTTATCATGCCAAAAAAAGTGGTAAAATAAAATATGGAAAAAAAATTTTAGGGTAGCTCCCATACAAGTTAAGAAGTAAATTTTTTTTTCTCAATGAATCCATCGTGTGTATCGTTGAATAAGTCTTTCAAAAATATTGTGAGCTTTTGAACATCATTTTTTGATCAAGGCATCCATTTTTTTGTTAAAGTGCCCCCCCCCCTCTATCTATTAAACGGTTATATATGGACATATGAAAAAATGCACAGCAGAAGTATATGTAATGAAGTTTAAAGGTAAACTATCAGAGCCAAGTAGCATTTACAAATTAAAAAAGATATAATTCAATAGAAAATCTGTTTCAAGTTGTGTTTAATTGTGTGAACTCAAAGTGGGCATTCGTAACTACGGAACCCTACACTACACGTGGCCCAACACGCACTTGGCCAGTTATTCTCCTATACTTTTGCTTTTAATCTATGCTAAATATGGCAATTGAGTGCTGTTGCCCGAAACTTCAGTCACTTAAAACTACAGAGAACAGACCTATCCCTATGTTTACTGGGAGAAAATGCTCTAAGCATTTAAGTCTGCCATTTGTTAAGAGTACATCAGTATTTAGGAAAAAAAAAGTTTGGTAAACTAAAACAGACTAATATAATATGAAGATTAATAATTGTTCTTTTGTAAGCGATAGAGTTCCAGGACAATTCAAAACTCGAATTTTTGATTTGATGACATTATCACAATATTCATAGTGCTCAGTAGGTGCATAAGTATAATAATTTATTAGTCTATCATCAACAACATTTGATGACATTCCATAATTTCAACATCTTATCTGTTATTTATCAACATGATGCGGAGCCAAATACCGTTGGTCGATTAATCGGCAGCCTCTCATCCCACCTAATGAGTAATATGCGACATTTACCGTAGCCTGATTTGCATTTTGTTGACCGTCGAAGGGATTATAGTCATCAAGACCTTGTGTGGCATTGGTTGTGCTCCTGGCGACTTGTTGCACCGCTGGATCCTGTAAAAGAACTTCGTAAATATATCAACAAAACGATATCATTTTTCTCACAGTCCAGGCTTACTCACAGAAAATGGATTGTCTATGGTTGGGTCGTTAAACGGATTATCCTCGAACTTCGACATTGTTAACGGTTTATTTACGCCACTTTTCAACTTCTAATTATTTATCAAAAACAAAGGAAAAAGCCACCTCACGAGAGAAAATATAATTTTAGCGTAAAATAGAGATAACAATCGACCGAAATGACAGATCTGCTGATGTGACGAACATTGACAGTTCCGTTGAATGTTGCCAGTGCCATATAAGAAATCTATTCACTACAGTTTTTTAGTTATATAAATCGATCGATTGTGTAGTGTATTGTATTTCAAAGAATTTCTGAAAAGGGAGGGTAGGTTTAGTTTAGGTAGGGTAATATAATATAGTGTATTGTTTAATGTAGTCGCAGTAAAAGTATCAAAAATGATCTGAAAATGATGAGATGAGGGTACTGCTGTGCCGTGGGTTCAGAAATTCAGTTCAGAAGTGCGATTTCTGAAACGCGGAGTCATCTAAACGTATGGTTTTTGTATGGGAAAATCATTCGTTTAGGTGACTCCGCGTTTCAGAAATCGCACTTCAGGTATATTTCCTCGCGTCAGTGAACATAGAACTTATTGAAATATTCAACTGATTTATGATATTGATAGGTCAATATGGCGAGGTTCATTAACTTATTGTTGACCTTTAATCTGGAGCCTAAGATTTGTCAACCTACTCTGCAAGTCACTAGTTCGCTCTGAAATGAAAACTCGCGTCCCCGTACCCAATATCTTGATAATTTTTGAGTATAGCTCATGTTCGAACATAAAAATTCTATTGGGTATTTTAAAAATCTACACGTCCATTAAAATTCATGATGCTTCAAGCAAAGTTACACAAATTATTGTCGAATCGAAGAAACATACATACCTTCCTGAGAATTGAGATATAAACTTTGTGCACCCACACAAACACAGGCTACACTTACACATTCATAGCTGCAGTTCGGGCTCGGGAGCAAATGGCGCAACGCGATGCGACGGTAATAATTTTTTTCAAACATAGCTATTTCTCGATTTCTTTGCAGACCGGCCACGCTCTTAATTTGCGTCATGCTCATGGACGCCCGACCTGAAGTGCGATTTCTGAAACGCGGAGTCTCCTAAACGTATGGTTTGTATGGGAAAACCATTCGTTTAGGTGACTCCGCGTTTCAGAAATCGCACTTCTGACTCCTGGATCGGACTAGGAGTTTAAAAATAAAGAATTATATCAGATTTCTTTATATGCATGGACGACTTTATTTTTCTGAAGTTCGCTCCTGTATTTTTTGTCAGGTTGGCTAATCACACACAGGCGAAAGTTCTTGAAGTTGGCAATCACACACAAGTGTCAGTTTGTTTGAGAATTCTGTCAAAGCAGCCAGCTGTTTACGTTTTGTATCGTTATTTTGCGATCGTTTTCTCAACTTTTGTTATACATTATTGTTTTTATGCTCACGTTTTACTCCTTTTAATACTTACAGAGTGAGATACAATCGTGGTTTATCGACGTATTTAATTGAACGATGTCAGATGTCAAGAGGTGAATAGTCTGTGTTTTGTGTTCTATCGTGTGAGTGAGTTTTTATATTGTTTGGGATTTGGAGCGATAAACATTTCGGTAAGTACTTCCTTTTTATTACACGTATGATGCTCAAGCGTACTGAGAGGTGCCTATTTGAGGCGTTACGTGTGCAGTTTAATAGGGGCAAAGCTGTGGTCACTCGTGGACAGGTTCTGTGCTATGCCTCAGGACTTGCGTAATGATGAAATGGTTTAAGTATGTGAAGTATGTTATTCATGAGTTCTGGTAGCTCGTATTTGTAGAGGTAGTACGGAGCATGCGTGGAGTGGAGAGAAGGCGGAGATTGTCGTTTGGGAGCCGCGTATGCAGCTGCAGCCGAAGCGAAAGTTGTTTGCTCTTGATAGCCAGGAAGTACCGCCCGCATACAGATATAGTTCAGTGGTCACTTATACCGCAGCATTCGTTAGCATAAAGGATTTATCTTATAAATTTAATTGCTCTTGTGATTATTACTTATAGATATATTAATGATTATTATGGGAGGGTATTTTACATTGGTATGAAAGGATTTGTAACTATACGACTGGGAAGAAATAGAATTGTGTTCCTAGTCTATTTTGCTATCTAGAAACGAAATCCAAAGGTATTATCTTTACATCCTGTAGGCAACCAGATTCCAATAAGAAATGATTAGGTGCCCTCGCAAATCAACATAATATGAAAAGAGTAATAAAAAAATTCAAACTAGTTTAGAATTTAATTATGTAATAATACCATTTTGAGATTATATAACAACCAGTTCTAATGTGATAGAGAAATTCTAATACTTTCACAGAGGTTTTTTGTCTAAAAGTAATTTACATATTATGTTAAAAACAAGTGGGGACTGTAACGGTTCAGAAAAATATTAAATTATTGAAATAAATATGGCGTGCAATAAATAGGAATCCATCACTATTATCATCAGAATTCATATTGAAAGTTCAACAACGCACAATACACAGATATTCCGATATCAGAATGTCAAAGGTCATTACGTCTAGCGTTGTCAAGTCAGTGACCTTCATTCTGTAAAACATTTTTAAAATTATTTTTACCATCAAATCAATGGAAGAAGGAATATGTCTAAGGTATTTTTTTTACATTTTGGTTTGTTAAAGCAATACTAGTTGAGCTGTTTTGGAACCTAGGATCTTGGGTTCCGGTCCAGCGTTTTCAAGTTACAGTTGTATCCAATTTTTAAAGATACACAGAAGCTTCTTTATCCATAACAGGGCTACAAGATCCAAGAGACACATTGAGTAGAAGTTTAGTACCTTAATCCTAAAATTTTATTTGTTATAAAAATTAGTTTGAGGAAGTAACTACTTTAGTACTTCATCTTAAATGCCTAAAACCCCTATAAAAAATATATGCTGCACTCCTTATTTTTTATACCATCTAATTGTGACAAAAAATATATCCAGTTACAAAATTATTTGCTAGGCAAATCTGACCAAAAATGTCAAGACCGCCATCTGGTGATGAATAGGAGAACTACTTATACAATTAGATATTTTCTCTGTAGTTCTGTTATTATAGCCATGACTTTCAAGCTATACCCCCAATAACTTTTAGGCGGCTGAACCGATTTTCCTTAAACATAGCTAAGAAAGACCGCAATGGAACTTGCTTTCCCGTAAAAAAGAACTGCATTGAAATCAGTCCATCCGTGTGAGTGCTAGATGCCACAGACAGACAGACATAAGTGTCAAACTTATAACACCCCTCTTTTTTTGTAGGGGGCTAAAAATACATTCTCACATGTCTGATTGTTATTGCATAGCATCTTGTTGTTATAGGTAGCTATCAAATAGGATGGGAACTTCCCATTGGAACAATGTCAGATTCTAACACAAACTATTCAATGCTCACAAGACAATCTAAACATTGCAACAACAAAAACATATTGACAATACAAAATAGCAATAGTACAGAAATATAGTTGATGTGTATAAACTTTTCTGGCTCAAGGCAGTGAGACAGCAACATGTAAATACCTATTTTGATTTAGTAAGTAAGGGTAGATACTAATAAATTACTTAAAACTTATGCTATTCCACTTGACAAGAATTTCTGAGCTGTGATGATCTTTTTTAAATTCTGGAACTTGATATTCCATGTCTGAATGACAAGATTCATAGTCAATTATTGGGTTGTAATAATAATTAATTAAGCTCATTGTTTTAGTGTTGTCACATCAAAAAAAAAAACTGAATCAAGTACCTAGTGGAATAGATAACAGATTTTGTTAGATATTTTTACCTGATTACATTTTATTTTCATTATCTCGGCCAAAAATAGTCATTTTGGTGTTTCTTTCCATATAATGACACCGATATAAGAGCTTGGCTCTTAAATGCATACAGAAAGACACTTTTTATCCCTCTACTGCAAAAATTTCTCTCATTTTCTTTAATTTGTCTCTAACTAAGTTACTAAACTGACTAAATATGCTGGTAAATGTGGCCGTCTCTTTCTCTGCCTGTTCCTATGTCTCTGGCCACCCATGGGTAGTAGAGCTATACAATAGGACTCTATCTCTGTCATCTTACTATTTTATACTGACTCCTTACTTGACTGCAGGTCAAACAGTCACACACAGATAATAAAGGTGCTTGAAGTATAAGTTTACATTTTATTTGAATAACTTATTGTTAAGGAGTTTGCTTCAAGGAAACATAGCAAGGTAATGGATGATCCATGCAAAAATCCAATAACATTATTCATACTATGACAAACAATAGTTGAAGTAGTTAGGTATTAATATTTGTATTGTATACTTTTACTAGTCAAAATAAACAGCACTTTAAAGTTATCCTGTTATTCTTCATAGATTAATTAGGTTGGACCTATAATTAGTGAAATTTTTTTGATAGGATTTGCGGATTTTGTATGTCATGCATGATGATGATTATATGCTCTTTTTTGGCCTTTATGTCTAAGTAACTTCAATATTAACACATAATGCTGTTCGCAGAGAGTATAAATTCAGGGCTTCTTAACTCACAATACAAATTGCGGCCCGCTAATTATTTATACCATTTTATTTTTTATTAATAACTGTATAAAGCAAAAAACAACACGCAAATACCCAAGCGACCCATTCGAAGCTCATTCTGGAACGGAATAGCATAATACGGCCGCCGCGTCCGCTCGCCCATTTGGGCCGCGATATACATCAACTGCGTGCATCGTACCACGCAAATGGCGAAAGTGGGCGACAAGCGACGTAGTCTGAGACGAATTATAATCTGTCCCTCTGTATACCTATGTAGAGGTATGTAGTATGTACGCTTAGATCTTTTAAATACGGAACGCATTTTAGAACGGTTTTTACAAAATATAGAGTGATTCAAGAGTAAGGTATATTTGTATAATATAATACATTTCTGTGCGAAGCCGGTTGGGCCGCTAGTAAATTATAAATATCTCTTTGTATGTCAAACTACTAATCTGATTGAAGATGAGCGTCACATTGTCTGTTCTTTTTCTCAATTTTGTCACAAGCATAATTATAATGTGATACAGGGTCTTACATACTCGTAGAAAGCTGCTACATTGAGCGTTACGTAGTGAGTGATTAAGCCCAATTTAGCATGTGTACGTCGGCGGGTCCAAAGCTGCGTATTGATATTGTGTAACTTTCGAAGTAATTCCTCCGAATAGTTCTCAGATCTTTGCAATGCGCATTGTGTGAGACATGAGCCTGATAACGTCAAGTGTCTAAAAGTGACGCATAAGGAGGTAAGTACCTACAGTGTGATTATTTGTGTAGCTGTGCCATCAGATCTTTTAGGATTACAGCATCACCTTATTCAACAAGACTATAAACATTGTAGATATAATTGTAAACATAAACGTGCAAACAAATATCTGCCATATAAAATGCAATTCTAACATCTGTAGGTACAGCATTTTAAATTTTAATTTTACCTTGGTTGAAATATAGACCAGATATAAGTACCTAGATAATAACTAGAAATCGGATATTATCGGATGCATGCTTATTCATCTAAAGTTAATTTTAGGCTAATTACCTAAAGATAAGGAAAGCGGCGGCTTTTTCGGATATTTTTTATTAAAAATTAAATGCTGGATTGCCGGATTCTTGAATAGCATATTTTTAATTCCCCAATGTGTGTAAGATGTAGGTAGGAAAAAGTTTCAAGAGATCGCGAATTTATTTTTTTTAATAAAAAAGTTCTTTCCGTATTAGCCAACATCTCAGCTTTAGAGTATGCATCCGAATATCCGATAAGCGATAATAACTACTATTAATAAAATCAAAGTCTAAAATATTCGTGCCGAAGTCCATATCTCTATTGAAATTTCCCAATTATTTGAATTGCCCTTAGAAAGCATCGTCCTAATCCGGGTAAGTCTAAAAGCGGTCTTACCCTAAGAACAGAATCGGGCTAAAGGTCAATTTTACGTTCGTTCCGGGCGTAATGAATCGACGCGAAAATGCGTTTGCTTTATGTGGCCCGGATTACGCAAAGAACGATCTTTCCGGGCCACTGCACTCGTATAGCCCAACTTTGCCGGTGATTTCGGTCGCTGAACGGCCGACGGCGTCTCCGTGACGCCGTGTAACATGTTAGATAGACACGAATGCCACATCAAGCTCAATCAATTTCAATCAAACCCATACTTACTAGCCCAGTCATGTTAGTTTAACTCTGAATACCTATAACGAAATAACACGCAAAAATGCGGTTTGAAGTAAAAAAAGAGTGACATTTCTGAAAATCGGATTATTGACTCTTTCGACCCTGAATATTTATGAACGCAAACTAACACGTGACTCTATGAGACTTGCAAGACCACCTCGGATGAAGCGGAATAACTAAGCTAGATTTTTGTGTAGGTACATTCATGTTGGTAAGGAACTATTCTATCCAAAATTAATGTACACACAAAAATCTAGCTTATAGTTAAGTATTCCGTTTTATTCCGATGTTGAACCTTTATTTTGGCCTAAATGACTGTACTTATTTGCTGCTAAGATCTTGAGTGATTTTTAACCGACTTCCAAAAAGGAGGAGTTTATCAATTCGTCGCAATCTTTTTTTATGTATGTTTACCGATTATTCAAATATGGGTCCGAATAAAAATATGGATTTTTAAAATATTTTTATATATCCATTGTCACAACCGACTTCAAAAAAGGAGGAGGTTATCTATTCGTCGCAATCTTCTTTTATGTATGTTTACCGATTATTCGAATATGGGTCCGAATAAAAATATGGATTTTTTAAATATTTTTATATACCCATTGTCACAACCGACTTCTAAAAAGGAGGAGGTTATCTATTCGTCGCAATCTTTTTTTTTTAATGTGTGTTTACCGATTATTCGAATATGGGTTTGAATAAGGATATGATTTTTTTTAAATATTTTTATATACCCAGTGTCACTCACAGTACCTAGTCACAGTAGATACGAATCTAACGACAGCTCTCAAGCTAAAATCTATCAAACCGTAAACGACTGAAACGATTTTCATCAAACATGGCTAAGAATCACCGCACGGGAAGTAGCTTTCATTTAAAAAACCGCATTTAAGGCCCTGTATTCCAACGGCCCACTCGGATGAGGTGCGGGGCGATCTGCGAGGCACCCCGCAGGCTTCTACATATCATATTTCATCTTACTGAGGAACGGGAGGCGGGGAATGAACGGAATATAGTAGATTTTATAGGTTTTTATTTTTTTTTTAAACAGGGATACGGGGTATAAAAGGCTACTCTGCGAATTTGTCTAAACATATTTAGTGGCTTTAAGTGAGCACAAGAATCAAATGTAAAATATCAGTAGTTTAGTCGTAGTTTTGAAAAAATATTACAAAAAGGGGCTGCTTCAGGATTTTTTTTATCGAGTGAAGTTTATTAGATCATGTAACTAACTGCGAATTTTACTAGACTAGATCCTTAACTAAGACATATCTTTTTTTCAAATTTTAAAACACAATTTTCGATGTCTCAGCTGGTTTTAAAAATTAAAAATTTCGACCTACCAAGCCTAAATCGGACCATCCGTTTGAGCGCTACGATGCCACTACCGACATACCGGCCGACCGACAAACATTAGCGTCAAACTTATAAAACCCCTCTTTTGTTCTCGGGGGCTAAAACCCGGTGGGCGGTCTCCAGTCAGTCAAAATACATATGTAGAAGTCTGCGGATGCATCGGGGATCGTCTCGTACCTCATCAGGGCCGGACAGGGCCTTAACGTCAATTAAGTTACAAGTGATATTCTCCTTGTTTCACCTTTATTTATTCAGGTGTCTATGCCAAGATAAAGCGTCAACACCCTTCCAAGTTCAGCCCGCTCTAACCACAGCAATATTTTTATAGATTGGCATGACAAATTTCACCTTTTGCAGACCCTGTCTACTAAGGATTTTGAAAAGAACACTATGTTAGGAAATGTTGATCGCATCATAAGAGTACCTTCGAGCACCACTGACTTCGTATTTTCGGCTTCTCGGCAACTGATGGCACTATTTGTCACGATAAGGTTCGGCCGAGTGGACTAGAGGTAGTTTGTGACGTAATCAACTCAAGGAAATGGATGTTTGTGTCAGTATATCAGGATTGATGGAATCTGCGCTGGGCTTATAAGAGATTCAGGGTTAGTCGATGGCGACTTGAGGTTATTTCACTGCCGTTCGCGATGGTCAATCATCGGAATCGATGGACTCATTCTATAAATTTTAATAATTGATGATTCTGATGTACGCTACGGATTAGTTGTATGTAGAGTATGATATGCGATATTTCTGTTCTGATGGCATTTACCTTAACTTCCGTCATGCTTCGAATAGTTGGTACGTTATTTAAGCTGTTGGTCCTCTACCTAGTTACTGCCAACTTGGTTTGGAACGATCTGACTAAACTTACAAATAGGTACTTAAATGTTGTTCTAACATAGTTTATGAAGTTTTTGAAATTTGGAAATCAACTTTTCCATTCCGGAAACCTTTTTAAGTAGATAAATAACTTGTTTAAATTACCTAAATTGATACGATTTTACTGAAACAACTTCACACTGAAAGTGAGCTATAAAACGCGATATTTTCAAAATTAACAGAAATATTGTTTGTCTTTAATATTCTGTGATAATATTCTTACTTTAATGGTAGTGTTCCTGAATTGAAACTTGCACCAGATTCTTAAATTTTCTAACTAAATATCTCATAGCCTGAGCTGTGCTTAAGAAGCCCTCTATTTAGAACGGAACTGCGCTATAATCGTACATAAAGCTGAAAGGATTTGGAATAAAGCGAAGTTCCTACTTCCTATCGATTGAATTCTCCCAATTGTACTTAATTAAATTCTATTATATTGAAAGGTTTCCATCTTGGACTTTGAACTTAAGACTTAAAGTAGAACGGAGAACGTCATTGCTATGCTTTGTTTCAAAAAGTTTTAAATGGCAAATTTTTACTACTTTTGAATGCTTTACCAATTCTTTTGTTTAAGGTTGATTTATACGAGTTTAGTTCATATGTACTTGCGCATTTACATTGACAAAGCGGAAGAGGTTTGCAAGGATCGAAGCAAGTGAAATGATACATAATGTAGTCTCTACTTACACCCATGAGAAACTGGCGTGATAATATATATATGTAGGAAGCAAGGACTTATGTAACGGCAGAAGAGGTAGGCTCAAAAAATGCTGGCTTGATATCGTTAAGAATGATGTGCGCGACAAAGGTCTCACGACCACGAGAATACACAAGATCGTGCGAAGTATGAAGGGCACAGATAACCGAAGCAACACATCTGAATTTGCGCGCTAAGAAAGAGACAAAGAAAATAAAGCAAAAGTTGATCTAAAAAGTTGGTGAGCGTGACGCTGGTTAAAAATATATTTTCCTATGCAAGTTCTGTCAGTATAGTTTATATGTATACTTTTCTAATTATACGATGCACGTTTTAGCAATTAATTTTATGATTCGACTAGAAGTGAATTAATTTAGCGCTCGAAATTTTGACTTATTACCCTGTTATTTACGTCACTTGAGCTTAGAATACGTAACTTGTCTGATCAAGTTGTAGTTAGTTACACCGGTTCATAAATTATATTATGATTTCAGTCGCTGTCTTCTTCAAGGAGTTCATATTTTATCATACATTAATAGTTTTAAAAGGCGGATATGCCAAAGTGTAATAGAAGCAGTGAACGGGCGACCTTGTTTGTGTCAGTTACTCGTACAATTTACAATACATACGGACAGCATTCAAGGTTTATTTTTGGGGTTATTCACTAACCATATGTCCAATGCGTGAAATTTTCGCCGAAGATGGTTAAAATTCTGTTCCCCGTGTAAGTGAAGAAATAAAAAAATATATTAAAAAAATTGCCTCGAAACCTTGAAAACAATATTTTGATCTCCTATTTGAGAGGTACTTAGGAATTCGGCCCTTTATAACTTATAGTGATTAATTTATCACACACTTAATTCAAATAACTACATTTAATTTCGTGAAGTCTTAGAATGTTTAACTATTTTTTAAGAGGCATTTCTCTTTTGGTTGGCTGTTCGCTCGCACAATCAAACATTTTTAAAGTTTATAAAAAATGTGTCCCTATGAGACACATTTTTTAATAATCTTTAAAAATTAAATGCCTCTTAATAACAAATTCCAGATAGACAAAGACACTGCCTCCGTGGTCCCGCGGTTAAGGCGTTCGCCTTGTAATCCGGAGGTCATGGGTTCGAATCCCACTTCGGAACCATACCTACTTTGTGAAAAGTTGTTTCCAGTCTGGTTTTGGATATTGCAGGCTTGAATCACCTGATTATCCAAAAAGATGAATGATTCTGTGTTTCGGAAGGCACTTATAACCTAACTACCCCTTAAATGGGCTGCGGAGGTCATACGGCAGTCGCTCTGTGTAAAAACCTCGTCGAATCACCTAGGCTCTGAACTGTTACCGCTGAGGATGCAACCGGAAATACGCTTGGATGATAATAATCCAGATAGACAAAGAAACAGAAAACAAGCAATTATTATAAAAACAAAAAACCCGACTGCCTTTTCTTTTTCTTTTTTTTATTTAATTATTTTGATATACCCAGTGTCACTTTCACAGTAAATACGGATCTAACGACACCTCTCAAGCTAAAATCCATCGAGTCCTTTAGGCTGCACAGCGTTCCAAACAATTATACATACATACATATATACATACATGCTCTCGAAAAACATAACCCTCCTTCTGGCGCTGTCGGGTAAAATACATTATTAGAATGTGCGGTCCATGAGTTTGTCCAGTTGATAAATACATCTAGATCTCTGTTTATCCGTATATTTGACTGGGAGAGAACGCTTTTAGCGTTAAGTCCGCCAATTGTAAACAATGTAAATTTTGGATCAATAAAGTTTTATAAAATAAAAATAAATAAAAACAAATAGTAATTTAATTCAAATTTAACCAACTGGGCGAGCATTTGTACGTCTCGTGTCGTATACATTCGTCCAACTGTGATTGAATAACCCTATTTTGTATATTTTCGATTTTTATTGCCATTTCAAGCCGGCCCATTTGTACCGTTATCGGTTACACTTTAAATTAATACGTTCACCACCGCCATTTTACAGCATTGAGGTAATAATCAATATCGCGATGCAATAAACCTTCGCTTAACTTTATTTATGACTTGCACTTTAAACAATTTCTTTATTTTAATTTTCAAATTGAAATAATGTGTACTATCAATCCGCCAGAAATTGAACATTGTATTAATTAACGATCGGATTATTCTGTAATGATTTTCGATTAATTTCGATAATGCTGAAACAATTGTTACAAATACGCTGCCTTCTCTTGTACAAAAAGGGGCAACCGTAAAGCACTTGGCTCTAAATCCGTGTAAACTAGCAATAAGTCGGATACGTACATTTTGTATAAAGTGTGTTTTTACTAGGACAATGCCGGCGGTTTTAAACTAGCTAATGTCGCCATTATCCCGCCATACCATTAGTTACGTGAGAGTGCTTGGCACGCGATGTCCGAGACGAATTGTACAGGATTTGGTCCGGACAAAAAGATCGCTTTATCTGCTACGGATGTATGTATTTCCTTCCTTTCTTGTCTGGTTTGTTCCATTCTTGCAGTTTAAAAGTTTTTAAATTCTTACCCAGATAAAATCTCCAACAAAGTCTTTTGTTTGCATCATGACTTACTTTCCTGCAATATTGCAATTATCTGATTTTTTGTGGCTTTATAAGGCTACTAGATAAAATCTGCCATTTCAATGTCACTTCCTTCTCCGGGTTATGTCTTACGTAACGTGAAACTAACTACTTATTTTTTCTTGAATTTATCCGCGAGTTCGAAAAACATGGAAAAAGCGGAACGCCAAACGGCTACCGATTTTTCCCTTTCGTAAAATAAATGAGGTGTACTGTTGTATTTTTTTATAATCTACATATTTCACGTTTCTAGCCGGTAGCTGTGGGGTTTGGACTGTAACTTCAGCGTTCAGTTGACATTGAGTAATATCTCCTTTCGGGAATCTCAGAGGCTCTCGGGCGAATAATAAATTCCGCGTTGAAGTAAGAATTGCCAGCTAATGGTGATAAATTGTCAGCTGTCATATTTCGGTTTTATTGTCTCAGTAGGAGTGTAACTGGCCGCGGCTGTAATCGCCGCTCGTTTACGTTTCGCTCAGCGATTTACGGGGGTTTCTGATGACAGAACTTCGTTGCAAATTGCTCTATAAAAGTTATTTGTGTGGCCACAATTTTCGTAGTCGCTATAAGTCTTGTACTGGTCCGTACGATGTTCCCAAACTTTAGTTCGGCTGGTATTTCATTCGATAACTTGTACATGAATTAAATACGCTTTCCTGTTATTTGTTGCATCTCGTTGATTTAGAAATGTTCAATTTACTGTCCTGAATTTCTTTAAAGTGCTACCACTATTTAAAATAGTGATAGCGTAAAGTTTATGACAAATATATGCGTGAATAGACCTCCATTTACAGCAACAATGATATACGAGCGGCAATTATCTCACGGAACTGAATAATTCGCAGCGGAGCCGCAATTTGGACGCCTGTCACGGAGGCCGTCGCATGCTAAGCGCGACCTTCCTGTGATCTCACAATAAAATTAAATAATAAACCTTATCTCCCGTCTAAGCGCATCTTTGTGTTCCGCATACTTCTCCCCGCCATACAACCTGCGCCTTTTATGCTCTACACCACACAATATACGGTTTCATTTCGCCTATTTCACAATTAATTTTGACACAATACCTTACTTTGTTAATGCTTAAGCATTGTATTAAATATTAATGTGCAAAACATGAAAAACTTCTCATGGAATGAAATGGACTTTGCGGAGAGGAAAACTTAGCCGTAGCTATTTGTAAATAAATAACGTAGTACCTGGTTCGTCTTCCACAAAGGATAGTGGACTTAATGAAGACTTGGGAAATGCGCTGTTATGGAAGATACTTCTTGCTAATTTCAATCCCATGATGGCTGAAACTATAGATCATCAACCCCGCTTCAGACTGGAGTGGTAGCGGCCGGCAGCGCACTTTCATAGTCAGCCGCTGTCGGTCTTGTGTGAATTGGCGCTTAGGATGGTTGGCTATCACGCGATTTTCCGTTTAGTGCTTACTCTTTAATTTTATAGCTAACTCAATTAAGTAGGTGTAGTAACAGCGTTGTTGTGTTCAGTTGTTTCGCTCCGATCGATACCGGCCGCGTTACTGGCAAACAGTCTCGTGTTGGCTTCTTTATGTTTGCAATAGGACCGTTTTATGTGTACTATGTTTACTGAAGGCTGAAATACGGCTTAATGGGAGGAAACTCACGGCATGGCACATTTACCTGACTTGCTTATCCACATAATGGCTACAGTGTTTAGATATGCGTCTCGCAGTCTCGCTAGTCGTTTAATTGTTCTTTTATTAGGTCATCGCCCTTGAATTAAAGTCTTACTGAGTTTTAACTGGGTGTTGGTCGTTTCGCACCACGACCGATTCCCTCTATTATTAAAAAAAATCTAATTACAAAATAGAAATGTAATTTATATGATAGCTATATTGCACGGTCATGTTCCGGTACAATAAACTGGCGCAGACTGCAATCTTAATAATAACTCAAGGCGAGTAACAAGAGCCAGCAAGTCACTGGAACAACTTAAACGAAGCATAGATGTAGGTAACCTAAGTATGCAAATAAACAACTATGCAATCATACAGCGGACATTTTCTCAAGAGGAATTAAAATTTTAAATCAAGTAACAAGATCCAGCAAGTCACTGGAACGATGCAAACAAGGCACAGGAAACCTAAGTATAAGTAGCTGAAACTATGCAATCGTTGACACCACGTGATCTGCATACGGCATTTTCACAAGGACTATTGAATTTTAAGGCGAGTAATAAGATCCAGCATATTACTGGAACGATATCGACAAAGCACTGGAAATCAAATAGCTGCAACTATGCAAAAGTGACGCCACGCGATCTGCAAACGCCATTTGCAGAGACTGGCTATGCTATTTAATGTTAAATTGCATTGTGCAATCGATTGTTATTTGCCAGTGTCGATGACTCGTACAATTAGAACATTCGTTTTACTGGGTTAAGTAGTTTAGTTGGACTGACACTAGATCGATGCAAACAAGGCACAGTTTACCTTAGCAACTGCACTATGCAAGAGTCGACGCCACGCGAATCGCGATCTTCAAACGTCATTTGCAAGAACTGCTATGCTATTTAATGTTAAATTGCCTTCTTGTGCAATCTTTTGTTATTTGCCATTATCGACATCGCTTGCACTATATGAACATTAGTTTTACTGTTAAGAACTAATTAGATCGGTGCAAACAAGGCACAGCTTACCGAAGTAGCTGTAACTATGCAGTAGTTGACGCCACGCGATCTGCAAGCGACATTTGCAAAGACTGCTATGCTATCGAATGTTAAATTGCCTACTTGTGCAATCAATTGTTATTTGCCATTATCGATGATTCGTACAATCAGAATATTAGTTTTACTATTTAGTACTGACAATAGATCGGTTAAAACTAGGCTCAGATTGCCGAAGGAGCTACATACAACAATGCAACAGGACGCCACGCGATCTGAAGGCGACATTTGCAAGGACTAGCATTGTGTGTTTAATTGCATTTAATGCCTTCTTGAGCAATCGATTGTTATTTGCCGTTATTGACGCCTCATACAATCAGAACATTAGTTTTTCTGTTAAGTACTTATTAACGATGGTCGTAAAAATTATGACTGCAATTGGCATTGTAATACAAAGTCATATTTTCAATGCAAGAAAACTGTTCGTTATAACTTAATTGCATTAATTTGATTTTCAAAAATTTTACTTCTTACCCTTAAATCCGTATTAGATCAAATATTGCACTTATTTCTTTTTTTTTCTTGCCGCATTGTAGTAATCATTGAACATTATTGCAAAACTGCCAGTAGCTATTGATCTCTAATTTACATTTATTTACTCAATTTGATTTATCCGCAGCGTTATATCTTTATTCTGCAACGTAAGATAAAAGTGCTGGATGTCAAAGGTTATAGTTTACGATGACATTGAAAGAGTTCGTTACGTAACGTGACATTGTTCGTTAAGTAGGGTTGCTAGTATACATTTCTGTATTTCCCCCTGTTAAAGCTATTATTTTTATTAGGTTAAATAAATGTACATTTTGTTTGATTTCAAATATACATACATGCATACATACATATTTTCACGCCTGTTTCCCATGGGGGTAGGCAGAGACTATAGATTTCCACTTGCTACGATCCTTGCAAACCTCTTTTGCTTCGTCAACACTCATTACTCTTTTCATGCATGCTCTCCGGTTATAAGTACTCCTTACTTCACCTTTTTTCAGAACGTCTGCAATTTGGTCGCAGAACGTTCTTCGAGGTCGACCCGGTCCAGTTTTCACAACCACATCCGCACTATAAATATTTTTAGTTAGTCTTCTTTCATCCATCCTCTCAACATGTCCAAACCACCTTAACATTCCTTTCTCAATTTTTGTCATTATATTTTCTTTCACCCCACATCTTTCACGTATTACATCATTTCTTATCCGGTCTTTAAAGCTCGCATTTCAACTGCATTTATCCGACTTTCATTCTTCTTCTGCCGAATTGAATGTCTTCTAATTATATCATTCTTCCTCTTTAAGGGGATAAGGGCAACCTTCATCTATTTTATGAACTACGTGAACGTGAATCTTTTCTTCGCACATTAGCCAAAACTGGCTGTTTAAGGCAAAAATGCGAATAATTTAATTGATCCCCTTAATAATTTCTGAACGCAGCGTTCCAGTGTAATCATATTCATTTCTAACAATTGAAGTATTAAAAAAGAATTCTTTTATTTACACTCACGAATCACGTTACTTTAAGGATGATGCAGATACACTTAAATTAAACTTTTCAAACTATTATATTTTGAAATAAAAGCCACTAGTTAATTAAAAGTAGTTTATTTTGGCACTTAAGGCGGCCCTTCCCGGCCGCTACGTCGTCAATGCGCGCATAGTTTGAAAAGCTTGTTTTTTTCATCCAGGGCCGTGCTAGAAAAAAAAGGCAAACCAAAAAGAGAGAGATAGCGCTTTAGGGCACGGTTTGCATTATATTGAATGAAATTAGTAGTAAAAAACTATCCATTGAACGAATATTAACTATTCATAGGTGTGGAAATTTTATAAAACTTGTTCCAGGATATACGTTTTTTTTTTTCAGTTGGCCTTACAAGTGTGTGAAATAAATTAATTTTATTTTAAATTTTCATTACATTTGCGAGGTTTCTATCGAAATATTTTTTTTACTTTTACAATTTATGAGTACTTTATGAACGGTCGAAGTTCAGGTAAAATTTGTGCATAAAAGCAGATTTCTGGAGGCGTATACTGAACTTGTTTTTCCAAATTTAATTTTTTTATTTTGATATAAACCTAGAAATAGTGCACAAGATATCTGTTAGTCCAAAAGTTTTCAAGTAAGATCAGTAACCACGCCATAATTACGTACGAGCGTTTGTATGAAAAGTAAGACGGGAAGGCTGCCCTTAATACAAAACATATCAACACAGAAAATTGTCTTTTTTAATGTGACATCTGTCACAATGACATCAGAGTTAGTGTACGGTATACCACTCAAACGTTTACCCAAGCATTCCATTTTCCTAAAATTGAGAAAAATAACCCTACTCTACCAACCCTGTCAATTAGATCGAGCTGAACTATTCAGATCGTGAGAAAGCTTACAGGTCGTGGAATTGTAGTATACAAGTAACATTGTTGCTTTGTAAAGCTGACATTGTAATGTCAATCATTATTCATTAGCGATAATCACAGCCCATTAACCTAATATAGTATAATAGTTAGTTATTGATGCAAAGTATTGCAAAGTCATTATATTATGCTCATTCAATTTCGTGTATCGTTTATTAAAAATTTAACAAGCTTCGCTTGTAAGTATTTTATTTACACATTTTTTTAGACCATCGTTATACGAATAGAGATTACTTGAGTTGAATGTCTGAACTAGAACTTTCATCTATAGAGCCACAAATTCAAGGAATCGTATCCAATGAACGTGTACAAGTATAATATGTTTCGTCTACTGAATAGATATTGAGTTATAGTTGTAGGACTTAAAAAGGCTGTCTTTCTGACTGTTTCATCTACGACTCTCTAAATATCTTAGTTCTTCATAAAAGTACTGCATTCATCTTCTTGTCATAAATGTGGTTAGGAATTTTGATTTTTCATTAAATAAAGTACTTAACTGCTGTCAGTCTTATTGAAACTGGAAACGTGCACTTTTGCTTTGATTGTGCATGTTAACCTTCTGTGAACAATTGTGGAAATTATTGTAATTATTAGTATTGGCGCTATCAATTTTGAAAACAACATAACACTGGACAATTAAATAGCCACGTTATAGTACAAATAGGCCACAATCGTAAAACGGCAATACGTCATCCACATTAAGCACTTGTCCACAAACAGATACAGTATCAGCTGCGATCGTATCTTAGCCATTATCGCGGTTTACGCCCTCCCGATAGGCCTCATTTCGTTTGCCACTAATTGGCTCATAAACACTTATCTGGGGGACGTTTTGTCCCAGCTTCAACGCTGCCCGGAGCCAAATAGCGTATACAGAGTTATCGCCCTAAAATCGTAGTTTACATTCCTAGATATTGGAACTTACTGCCGGCGCCGCAGGTCACTTATTGTATCGCGATCTAGTCACTCGTATACTGTTATTATTTCAGCAAAATATCACCGAGATACGGCGAGAATGAGCCCAGAAACCCGAGCGCAGAGGCACATATCATAAATTCAACAATATAAGGTTTCCCCGCAGCTAGTTGCCTTTTCGAGTGAACTTCCTTTCAGCCCGGGAATATGTTCGCCTTGTTTTGTTGTGTTTGCGAGTTAGGAACGGCAAATTGTCGGATTACACAACTCCTAAGTTGCTCGGTCAACATTGCCCTGGAATCTTCTTAGATTCCAGCTTTGCGGCCGCTTTTTGTGCTCTCCTGCGTAATTTGTTTGTTTGCATAACGCGAGTGAAGACAACACTCGTTACTGTATTTGGAATATCTCGTTGGTGCAGAAATAAAGGTTCCACAAATTATTTGTTCCGTAAACAAAGTTAATTTCTCAAATTGCCTATTAGGGAAGGGCGTTCGTTGGCGTTATGACTTGTTTGCAGACCTGTTTTTCTTTTAAAACAGTTACGTTTCAGATGTCGTAAATCTCGTGATTTATGCCATTTTCCTCGGCGGTGGGCCATCCGTTCGTTCGGACTTCCTTTCAACGGCGCCGTGTAAATAAGCTGCCGGGTTTTGTTTGCCAGTTTAGCGGTTGTAAATTGTACGAGAAAAACTGGAAGCCGCGTGTTCGCCGCAGACGACGCTACTGTCCACGTAGTTCAGGTTGTAAAGTCCGTTTCTACATTACGAGTACATACATTATTTATGTCATTAGAAAAAGTTGAATTCTAAAGAAGGAGACGGACTTGTTTTTACGAAAAGATTTTAATGTAGAACGTATAGTTTACCTAAGCTATTGAAATGTCGACGATAAGACTTCCGGTTCCTTAAGTCGAAAATTCAACTCGTCGAGAACACAGTTTCTTTTAAAGATACAATGCAAACGAAACAAATTTCTATTGTGTAATTAGCGAAGAAAAATTCTCAATAAACAATCTTGCATTCGCTTTGCAGCGAAAGAGGACCTAGTCATCGGTGTTTACCTTTAAAATTTCCACGTATCCCGGTGGGAAGCGGGTCCGGACTTCCTTCGTCTCCCGTTGGGTGTAAATAAAACCCCCTTTGTTTGCCGGTTTAACGGTTGTAAATCGTACGGTAATAACGTTGCGGTGCCGGCATAGGTCCCGAACACCGGAAGCAATACGACTCTTTGCCTTCTTGCATATTCATTGTTTAAAAATGCCCCAATTCGAGAAGTGGCCAGTAAATCCTTATGCGTTATAACTCCTGAGATAACAGTTTATGAGTGTAGCGCTGACGCGGTTTATTGTTACAGCCTTTGTAAAGCGCTAAATAACACTAAATATTACCTTGGGCTAAACTATGAAATTGGACTTCATGAATAATATTACGATTACGTGAAATAGTACGCCCCACAATGTCTTAAATTTGTTCCCGTAATTTAAATTGTTCTAAACTAAAATAATGCGCTGTTTCAAATGTTGCTGTTCTTTGGTCTCTTCTTATAATAATTTAAGTGCTCATGCCTATTTTTACGTATATGCTTAGAAAAACGACTTTGAACTTTCTGAATTATCTAATATGAACTGCCTATCTAATCAAATTGGAGACCACCCAACTTCACAAACTCTGCTCATGTTACTGTCAATCAAAAGCCTTACAAGTCTCTGTTGAATAGTAAAACTCTTTCCAAATTATCATAAAACACTCAGATAAATCTAGTCACATGTCATCATTGGTATTTTAAGCTGGAAGACAGCTGGTCACAACATTGACTGTTAAAAATGATAAAACTAGGAAATGGATTGTAGGAGTATCGAATGTCAAAAGCTATGCAAATTGGCGGTACTGCCGGCCAAAACTTCATTGTGGGGGTGGCTAGTGAAATTTGCGGTTTGTCGGTACCGGTTTCATACGCACATCACGTAATATCACAGTACAGTTTTTCCAAGCTTCCTTGTCTTAGAATTTAAAGTACTTATATTATGGTAGAAAACTAGATCAAACTAAAACGGCTTCTTCGAATTTATGAAAAATATTTTATCGAAAGAAGTGCTTATTGTTTGTTTGTTTTTTATCTCTTTATTGTACATTTATGTTTATCGTTTATATTTACTTTGGATATTGTCTTTTATCTTCTTTATTGCGTTTTTCTTATCTACCTTTGTAGATACTTTAACTGTACTCGTAATTGCACGGACTAGATCAGGTTTAAACGTTATTCTGATTCATCTAGGTATATTAAAATAGTTATGTGGTCATTTTGAATTTTAATGACTACGACGTTTAAACATCTGTTTATTATGTTTTAAATAAAGAAGACAAAAACTAATGACAAAGTACATTTAGTGACTGCCATTTTTACTCGCACCTTACTATGAAAAGAGCATAGAAATGCATGAGGAGAACATTAGAAGTAAGTATTTGGTGTCAGGTATTCAAAGAGCCAAGTCAACTTCATTAAAGCGGCGGCCAGCAAAATTTGCGGTTCGCAGTTACCGATTCCCTGACTTCCCTGTGCAAGTCACGTAGTGTCAGCGCCTGTTTTCCCCCAGACTCCCCGGACCTCGTAACTCTCACGTGGGTCTTACGTAATTCTCTATTCCTCCATTTTAAAATGCATCGCTGTCACGTACAGCCCTTTATTTAATGTTATTTGTCGCCAAGCAGTGCTGGATGGCAGCCAAATCGACTAGATGAGTAAGGTCGTATTAGCAGGGTACTTATCCTCATTGATCATCATGTGCATGGACAAGTCAATGTCATAGCACTGTTCATATTCTCCTAACAAAAATATAAATGCCATTTGGGTGATTTTGAGTTAAAAGTGAATTAAGAATATAGGTAGAAAAGATACAATAAAATAGTATCTGCTATTAAAATCTAGCCACTGATGGTAGCTTAGAATGCCACCACATTATTCATGTATTTTGATTTTAAATATTACTCAATACGAAACACCTTTTATCGGTACCTATAATACCCATTCTTTGACGATCATTTTTCGTCAAAGAACAAATGTATTAAGGTCCGTATAGGCAGGTATATCTACCTTTTCAGTTTAGTATTATAATTATCCTTATACTTAAGCACCAGAAATTATATCAGAATCATTTGTCTAATTGTGAATTTCGCTCCACGATGACATCATACGAATTCTAATCTCTTTCAAAGAGTTATTGTATTTTCAAAGAAGTAGATGACTACAGTATACTTAGTTATTACAAAATTATTCTTTCTCATTATGGTGATTGCGAACCTAGGCCGTCCCATACATTTTGTTTTACAGCTTTGCTCTAAATGTGATAGAAATTAAACTAAAAGCCATTTAGGCACTGCTTCTACCTAATCAGTCACACAAATAAGTAAACATAACAAATTTATGAACAGTCAAGCACAAGTACTTTAAGTTCAAAATATTTAATTGAGCCGACTTAGTAAGCCAAACGTAAACGTGTTGAATTTCAATTAGGTATTTCATATTTGTTTTATTGGGAAGACAGGTTGATTCATTATTGAATTGGACTCTGGATTTTATATTTCGTCTGAATAACAGGAAAAGCAACGAACTGTATATCGAGAAAAAACATAAAAAATAGGTACTTACTTAAGTCGATCGGGCAGTCTACACCAGTCTTTCCCAAAGTGGGCGATAACGCCTCCTTGTGGGCGCTGGAGGCTTTAAGGGGGGCGGTAACGGGCCCAGAATAAAGTTGGGGGGCGCTGATGTGATTTAAGCAATGAGTGATTTATAACTTCAGCTATTTCATATTTTAAATTTCACTGAAATTAAAATCCTCTTACTACACAACATCCATTTATTAGTTCATATTTATATTCTTTTTTATTGTACAAATATAAACTAAAAATGTAATTAATATTTATTATTTTAATGCGTTCACAACGCTATTTATATCGTTAAAGGAATGAAACACTGAAAAAATTTCGTGTTTTAAAGTTTCGCAGGTGAGGTCCCCACTTCCGATACTCTTTATTATTGTAAAATTGTATTATTATTGCTATTTTTTTATTTAAAATTAACAATATTGATTATTGTTATTTTTTTTATAAAATATACTCTAATGTACTGGTGTATGTATTATTATTGCTCTCTCTTGTAAAAAAGTCTAGTTTAGAATATAGGTTGAATTAAACTACAGGCAAGACAAATATGTGATTCAGGTTTTTATGGTGAAAAAAATGGGGGGCGCTACAAAATAACTGATTTTTTAAAGTGGGCGTTTGACAAAATAAGTTTGGGAACCTCTGGTCTACACGAACTTGAAAATGCCTCTTTGAGCCATCGTCAAAAAGTGCGTGTGATTTTTCTTTTTTTGACTGCTGGATATGTGAGCCTGATAACTTAAAACTTTCAGAAATGGTACGTTCCTTCAAAATGTTAATAGGCATTGCGAAACGACCGATGTCCAAACGCAATTCACTACAGCTCGGAAAGTGCAAACACATATCAGCATTGTCGCCGGTCGCCAGCGTTTTTGGAAACGGCACCCTTAATTCCCAAGTTTGTTTGCACCGTGACGCGTCCAAGTTTTATTTTCAATAACTTATATATCTGGTTCGGAAGCGAGACAATGGCGTTGCTTGTGGAAATGCCTGTTCGTACGCCGGACATTGGACAACTTCTGTCATTAGTATTGTTGTCCTTTGAACGAAACCCATTATTTGCTGACTTCTTTTATAAGTTTTAACGTGTATTTTTGGTCCAATGCTTTCAAAATATATGACAGTGTTGTCCGAAGACATTAAACTTGACTCTAACGTCCCGAAAACCCTTTCTGCAATAAAACTCTAATTTGAGTGATTGTAGGATCGTAGGCACACATAGCTATGCATTAAATTAAATCTAAATTGAGTAATAAAATTAGCATAAATATTTTTATTGCATTCGCTTATTGCTACTCAAAACGGCAGTAAAACGGTACCTGATTGTCATAAAATTGGCCGTAATTTTGGTGTGAAATATTACAAAATAAAATTGGGACATCGTTTGAATTTATTGCAATTATACCTATTTCATAGTTTACATGAAGTAGTTGATTAAATCTCGGAAAATGAACTATGAGTCCCGTTTATATAAGTACATAAAAGTTTTGACTGCTTTACAAAATATAGGATTGTTTAGTCTATTGTAAATTACTTTCTTAACTACGAGTATATCAGAACGTGTTTTATCGTAAACTATTTAATTAATAAACCAAAACATATTAAGAAATAGAATATAATAATAATGAAAAGTTTGAATTTCTGAAGGTGAGAACACAATACACCGGTAAACAATTGTCCTCGGAGCAGAATACTTAATGAATGACTCCGCCGAGCTTCAAGCTCCAACTAACCAACTTACCCAATAAAACAATTTCTGCCCTACCTTAGCTTAGCCTCAGCTCAGTGCTATGCACGTCCAATTAACGTTGGAGGTTTTGACTTGGGTATGATAATATCAAAAGTGTTCTGACTTTGAGATTAGTACGTTTGGTGCGGCAAGATGACGTTAGAATAAAGGCAAAGTTGTAGTTAGACCTTAGTTTAGTTCTGAGCTATAAATGAGACTTTAAGAAGGCTGTGTATGAACTTTGAGTTGATTCTCAGAGATTTTGTAATAGCAATCCGGTACAATTATCTTGACCCACCTATTCTTATCAAACTTTACCTACGAGTATTTCTGAACTGAACACCTACTAAATTGGAGGAGATTTAACTGGTAGAAATAACATTTGCGATGAGGCCTTATGGCATCTATTTTATATCAATTTTTTTGTATCATAATAATGTTTTGGTGCAAAAATATTGTAACTAACGAGATTAACATCAAAAGATTTTTTAAGTCAAATCTCTACATTTACACCCACAATTTTCATGTACATTTCTGTTATGATCTTTACGGAAGCATGTGCAAACTGCTGCGTTTACCGCCGTCTGTTTACGATGCCTTTGCCCGATCCTTCGCATACGAAACACTTTCCTGTTATACTGCATCGTTAGCTAGTGCGAATAAAAACTTGATGTTAGATAAGTGGTGACGTAACGAGAGAGATTTGGTGAGGAAAAGTTCTTTATTGCCGTGGACGCCAATTTGCGCGGGCTTCGAATGCGTAATGATGACTAGTAATAACAGCAATTTGTAAGTACGTTACTACGCCCACTTTTTGACAGTTGCCTTTTGGGATATACATTATGAAAGGAGAAAGCTAGGAAAAAGTGCGACTAGTAGGATTAGCTTATATTTCTGTTATATTGTAGTTTCATTTATATTTAATGTTTGCACTTGTCACTTGCTATGGTACCTTCTTCATTTGTCTCAAATATACGCACTAAAGAGTTTTCAGTTGTCTTGAAAATTGCATCTTTTTAACACCAATACTTAGTCCATCAAGTTACATATACCTATATGGTCAAACATGAATCAATAAATATCTTTATATTTGCATAAAATGGAGAATTGTAGGTCCACATTTCACTTTCTTGGGCAGTAGTGCCTTTAGTCATACGCTGTTTGAATTTCATATCTGATATTGACCAAGGTTTTCCTCAAAGGGTAACTACAGTTTTTCTCGCTTCTTGAATTATAAATACGTATCTACATATAAATGTTAGGGTATGGTATGGAAGCATTTCCAGTTTGAATTTGCCATTAATTGCCAACCTCACAGGAATAAGTACTTGAGATTTAAACACTCAGCCAGGAGACAAATTTGACATCAGTGTCATATATTCATTACATTAATTACTATTTGGATCGTTGATAAACACAACACTGTTGCGTAATATTAATTTAACTACCACACAATAAATTGTTTCGATGCAAATTGTGCTCAATTTAACGGGTAATTAGTCTACAGTTTAACCCTTTAATACTGTTATGAACGCTTCTTGAAACAATTCATGTATATTCTTATCACCTTCTTTAGAATGGTAACACGCCGAGCAATTGTTTGTTGTGGTAAAAGGGCGCGAAGTGAACAAAACTTTGCTGCCTATACATGTGTTTCTAACCGACCTCCAAAAAGGAAGAGGTTATCGATTTGTCGCGATCTTTTTTATGTATGTTCACCGATTATTGGAAGACGCCTGGACCTGAAAAATTATTTTTTTGTTCGAATGGGACTTGTTAGGTGGTTCAGGTGTTTCCATAGAAATTTTATCAAAATCGGTTGTGTAGTTTGGAGGTGAAGTCGGCTTTTAGTTTTTAAAGATTATATGATTTAATGAGCACAAACAAAAGAACTCAGAATGTTATATGAGGTAATTTGTTATAAAATTTGCGGTAGTTTTTTACTTTTTTTTTGATGAATGACATATTTGAAGGTCCTTGGAACGAAATATGTTGGCCAAATATAGTAAATGCTTGCAAGATAAATCACTTTACCTTATTATTAAAAAATTGGCCAAGTGCATGTCGGGCCACGCGCAGTAGGGTTCCGTAGTTAAGAACGCCACCTTTGAGTTCATGGCACAAAAAACGTCTAAAAACAAATTTTCTATTGAATTTGTATGAAATTTTCCTTTTCCGAGTACATTTTTTTTTCAATAATTTATTTTACCGTTTTTTCCGCCTAATTGATATACATATTGATGCCAAATTACAGCTTTCTAGTACTATTAGTCCCTGAATAAAACCGCGGACGGACAGACAGACAGACAGACACGGCGAAACTATAAGGGTTTCTTGTTTACTACGAAACCCTAAAAAGCACGACCATTATTATGAGTACATAACAAGAAGACCTCCCCTGTCACTTGTCACCTTTTTAGGGTTTCGTACCCAAAGGGTGCCAACGGGACCCTTGTACTGAGACTCCGCTGACTGCCACCTAATAGGTGTCCATCCATCTGTCGGTCTGTCACAGCGCTCTATTTCTTGAACTGTAATAGATAGAAAAGAACCTCTAAATACCGGTACGGAACCTGTACTATGGCACCGGTTCCAAGCCTTGGTTTAAACCAAGTTCCAAAGTTGCTGCGTTTTACAATAACATGGTAATTGTTTGTTTGCTTAAATTCCAAAATTAATATTCTTGAAATTTTAAGCACGAGGTCTGTGAGAACATTTGTTGTCTTGACATTTAATATTTAGGTATACGTTTGAAAAGGTCAATCACTTCGTTACGGATTGACATTTTAAGCAGAAATATTTGCCAAGTTTGTGTAATATAGTACCGTTTGTAATGGCTTTTGTAGGCACAGTTAAATTGCACGTGTGTATCACATAACTTTGTGCATTGTTGTGAAATAGCGGTAACAGAAGGTAAACTTAAAAAAAACGAGGGTTTCGAGGGAGGAAAAAATCTTCATTGCTTAAATAAGTTATATTCTTTTTCCATCTTCATGCCTACCCAGGTGTTAAAGTGGCACTTTGGGTTTTGCGGTCTACAAAACCAAAAGTGCCACGTTTTTACCTAATATGTATAAAGACATGATGATAGTGTCTGGTGTTTCTGTATTTAATTTCTAAAAGCAATTTTTATAAGGCTTATTTTTTATTTTCGCAGCCATAACCTGTATTGTTATGTCATGGCACTAATGGCACATTAAATATCAAACTTGAACTAGTCACGTATTTATAGAGACGCGCAAAAAAAAAATTTAACTTTTTCCCGAAAATCTAATCATACGATTTAATATTTAATTGGTCAAGTTCTTCTTCTTATTTCGTGTGTACGGTACTATATTACAGCTAACACCAATGGTATTGCTTATTAAGAACCCCTTAATGTCCTTCTGTCACTACTTATATTGCAGCGTAAATGAGCGAGTGCAATCACGGCGTTTATTCAAACAACGCGACGCCATGGCGCGCAGGCAATGCGCTGGAAAATTGCACCGATGCTCCCGTGAGAATTTTAAATCATTTATATCGGAATACGCCGCTTAAATAAGTCCAAATTGTATTTTATTATAGATTACGCCACCAGTGCGCTCTTCTGACTTTATTACTATTCAATCAACACCGTTTCATGTTGAATTATATTTTAAGCATGAAGGAATACATTTGAGTAACGCTTGTGCAAATTATTATAATCATACGTATTTTAATATTAACAATAAATACACAAACGTTCACTTAATTTCTTGTTAAAACAAATAATTTTCCTTGTAACATTAAGAAGTTATGCAAAATCTTTTACGACTTCATTGGCAAACAAACGAACTAAAACAAATAACGAATTCAGCTCAAGCACACTTGAAATCAAAAAGTTTACAATTTCTACAAGAGCGAACATTTCTGGTCACGTAAAAGGCAAGTAATTAAAAGATAGAGAACTAAATGGAAACAAGTCGACAACAATCGTCGGAAGCCATCAGTTATCAACGACCTTTTGAATTCAGCTGGATTATCCAGCCCAGTTTCTATGCGAATCATTTAATTTGTTAAATTGAAAAGAAGCATCTTATTGTTGAGATAGAATTAGGTATATTTGAGAAACCCAGTGGGTCGTAACGGAGATCCCTTCGGCGGAAATAAGTGAATGGAATGAATGAAATGACCTATAAAGTGGATAGGATGCGAGCGTTCAGACTGAGCTTAGGTGCTTTACGAACAATGCGGCACTTTTACATGGATATTCTGGTCTTCATCTCTACTGCGAGTTTATTGAAGAGAATAATAGTTCTTTACAAGATTTCATTTCAAATGTTAGTGCACATTACGTAAAAATAAAGTGTTGACCAATGCAGAAGACTACTTTATTACACATTTGTTTTTTTTTTTTTGTAAAAATGGCGCCTAACTATTCTCTGACAACATCATAGTGAGATCACGAATGAGTTTTCTTATTCTCTTTTTTAAACGTGGAACCATGGATTACTTTAAGTGTATAAGATATTATAACATTAATACTGCGGTTTCACGGACATATAACTAAACTAAGGCAGCGGTTGGAAGTAAAAAAAAAAATTTAATAATATTTGCATCTACATACAAGTGTAGGTTCTAAATGCTGTGTTACAAACGAATTAAACTTTTAATTTATATTGTGTAACTGTCACGTTGTAGAGCCGCATATGTCATCTAAGCTTGATAAATGGTGTCAGCAAAATTAATAAACGAGGACAACAAAGACGGATCCAACAATTCCACGGAATTTCACAACTGCGAACTGGCACGGCTAAAGATGTAACTAGACTTAACCTATGCATTGTAGTGCTGGAGCGGAAGTTCGGTGTACCGCATGACATTTAGTACAAAGGCTCTTATTTTATCTTGTCACTAGGGCTGGACGGGACAAAGCGTGCGAACCCTAGCGATCATTACTAGGCTTATACGAGAAGTTGCAGAATAGGACTCTTAATCCTTGGATCAGATGGGCGATTACATTGTACTTACTTAACTGCTTGTGTTCTGATGTTGTAGGTGGAGCTTGTCACTCGATATGCAATTAAGTTTTCAGTCCTGTTCGTTGCGTGTATTGGAATGTGAAAGTCTTTATCGGATTCTCTTTAACAAGCATATTATATTCAGAGAAATGATTACAGAATCATCAGTTGCAACAAAGTTACGAAATTAAGTATTTAATTTTAAGGACTTGATAAATCTTTTTTATATCAGTCTTTACATTAGTTACGCAGTGCATTTATGGATTGATGGATTCCTTTGGTGAATCGGTGTAAGAAACTAGTATTGCGTCTGCTGTTATCCAGTTTTGCTGCCCTATTGAGAAATGTTATTACTTGTGGCTAGTGCAAAATGTTCTTCAGTGATAAAATAATGATAACTCATTTATTAACCGATAAACCGCGTTAGTTCTTGTTGTACAGTTATATTGCATCCCTCAAATTCATAAAAAATAATAAGCGTTTGCTAAACCTTTTTTAGTTAAAACATGTTTTATCCCTTTCCCTCTTTTGAATATTTGACGTTGAAAGAACGAGACAAAACATATTTTAACTAAAATAGGTTTAGCAAACGTTTATAATTTTTTATGAATAAGGGGCATGTCTTTTAGTTTCAACTTCCCAAGTATACAACCTCTACTATTTTTATCTAGTATAAAGTAATTTTTGCTTTTGCTTATAATCATAATCTAATTGTATTTTTAATCCCCGACGCAAAAAGAGAGGGGTGTTATAAGTTTAAAGTGTCTGTCTGTGTATCTGTCTGTGGTATCGTAGCTCCCAAACGGATGAGCCGATTTTCGTTTAGTTTTTTTTTTGTGTCATAGATATCACGAGTGTTAAAAGCCATGTTTCATTAAAATCTGTTCAGCCGGTTGAAGATCATCAGCTCTTTTCTAGTTGATGAGGGGATCTGACTAACTTCCTTAGGTCCGATCGATTCGAAATTTGGTACCGTGTTACTTCAATGATATTGAAAGGATATGGTAAGGTAACCTTGACCTGATCAGCCATTTGAAGTTCCAATACTACCACGTGTTAATTAATACAAAGGCATTATTCCACAAAAAATGCTTATGCTTTTTCTTCTGCAAAAATAAAACTTATAAGGATAACCTTGTGCAGTTACTGAAATAAACTCGGGAACGATCTTCACTTAATTTGTATACCGTTTCGGTAGAGCGATAACGATAAGTGTCACGTGTCGCTACATTATCATTAATCTCGTGACACTTGAAACTAGAACTCTGTCTACATATGCGCAGGCTTAATAAATTGTCACATTTGCTTACAGTAAGTGTGAGTTATGTCACCTCGACGCATGTCAACGACAACGGCAGCGTAATGGCGGAACTGCGCTAAAGTAGGTTCATATTGAGCGAGTTTACTGGGTCGTGTTGTGATAGTTAGAACTATGGAATTAATTGTACTGATGTGGCAACTAGTGCGTAATTTCCTATTGGCAGGCCTGTGTCATTCCCTATTTAGATTTTCAAATATACTTACGCCCGGCGACCGCTCCGGAGTGGGAAATTCAGTACTAAATCCGCCGCTCACTGAATCGGTTTTGTGTAGGTAACTAAACTACCTATTATGAATCGTTTGTTCAGTCAGAGTTATAAGAATGAAATTTGCTTGCAATGAATTTCTAGGTATCTAAACGAAAAGGTGCTGAGTTCTGACGCGAGCTAAATTAAACCATATCGCTTACCACATTGAGAATATATTTTTTTGCTGTGTAAGACTTCTGTACGTAAGTATTAGTACTTATTCTGATCTCTGTGCTATAAAGACACGCTTTTTCCATTCGATATTTAGTTTAAAAAGGAATCCAATTAAGAGCTACGTCAATATCTCTCTAATATCATCTCGGCTCTCAAGTCTTCCCGGGTGTTAAGGGACTACTTGTAATGAAAAATGTATGGATACTTATGCATTTATGTAAGGCATCTAGCGCAGTTGCTTAGTATTATTTTCTCTAACTTTGATCATCACTATACTCTTCAAAAAGTGCCACTGGGTTAATGTCAAGTTAGTATTTTCTCTTCTTACAACTCTAGATAACCACTCGCTCAATGTAAGCTTGTCCTTAGTTATTTTATTATATTTAATGACTCAACCTAATTGTATAAGTATGAAGTGTAACTGGCTGTAATGAACTGTCCGCATGAACGGCCAAGCAAAAGATGGAGCGAAGTAGGTTTAATATTCGCTGAAGTAAGATGCAGATGGCGTAACACTGCACAATTTCTTTTCTTTCGAAGTGAACAGTTGGACTGATAATTATGCAGATGCGCGAAGTTGTTATATAAAGTGAATTACTGTAACTAGTACTTTTAAGTATATTTAAGACTCTGGCTTTTCTATTTAGTTAGTATCACTGCGAGCTGAGTTAAATATGAAGATTTTACATGTGAAACGCATTAAGCTTAGGTACATAAAAAAAATTATATTTCTCTGAGTGAGGCAAATACAGGAAGTTAACTCATACTTAAAATCACAAATGATTTAAGCCCATATATGAAGAAGGATGTTTCATAGGATTTCTCGAAAAACAAATCACAGTCGTTTTCTCAGAAAAACATCTTTTTTACAAACTTGTAAATATTACATAGAGCGGCATGTGGCTGCAGTACGCTTCATTTGACCTTGTCTACTGCATAGTCACTCACTGCCTCTAATAAACACGTGCATATTGTAATAGCGCATTACAAGGAATTGAATACAATGTCACACTGCACCGTCTACACCTATTGACACGTGTGGTCCTTGAAGGATCGTGTGCGTTTAAGTGTCGGCCCGTAAAACCGTCGACCGGATTTGATGGCCGTCGCGCCGATACGGGGGCGAATGAATATTAAATTAATTCCCGCATTTAGCTGGAAAATTCAGCAATTAACGGGTGACGTACTCGCTTCTCTGTGCCGCTTTACGACGTGATAAAATTGTCGAATCGTACACGTACGAGTACTATGTATGTGATGTGATGTGATGTAGCTGGAGCAAATAGAAAAACGGAGTTTTGCAAAAATCCCAGAGAGATGGACATCTCTGATCTTTTTAGAGTTCCGTACCCAAAGGGTAAAAACGATCCTATTACTTAGAGTCCACTGTCTGTCCGTCTGTCTGTCTGTCAGGCTGTATCTCATGAACCAGTTGAAATTTTCCCAGATGATGTATTGCGGTTGCCGCTATAACAAATAATACAAAAAATAAACAATATTTAATTGGGGCTCCCATAAAACAAATGTGATTTGTTATAGATAATGGTTTATGGTACAAAACCCTTCGTGCGCGAGTCCGATTGCATTTGGTCAGTTTTTTAATAATCTTGACTTTTCGTTATAATGTCGGAAAGGCAATTCTTCTAAAATTCCACATTCTGTCATTTACAATGTTTGTTAAATTGCTAAAATAAAAGTTTTTGGTTTATTGTACATATCTTGAAATAGATTCGGATTATTTATAACGGATTATTAATATATTTTTGGCGACGTTTATTTTTTATTGAATTAAAATGTTTGTAAAATGTATTTTGTGTGTTTAATTTAAACTCCTATTTTTGTGATATACCTGCGGCACGTTATGGCCGTTGCTTTATCTTTATGATTGACTTCCTCGCGGACTGCGGGAATGGTGGGTGATACACTCGCATTACTCATTCGTAAGTGCGGGTTGTTTTGACTGCGTGTCGACTCGTATTGCTTATGTCTATCCTATAAATTTAAGAACTTTGTATTTGAAGGTGAAGTGATCTTTTAACCAAATAAACAAAAAGTATTCATTTCAATTATTCCTTTTATGATATACCTGCGGCACGTTATGGCCGTCGCTTTATCATTATGATTGACTTCCCTGCGGACTGCGGGAAAGACGATACACTCACATTACTTTGCAAGTGCGAGTTGTTTAAGCGTGTAACTGCGTGTAACTGCGTGTTGACACGTACTGCTTATATTCTATAAATTTAAGAACTTTATTCTTGTAGGAGTAACTTTTTGACCAAATTAAGAAAAGGTTTTATTCAAATTCCTCCATTCTGTGATATACCTGCGGCACGTTATGGCCGTCGCTTTATCTTTATGATTGACTTCTTTGCGGACTGCGCGAATAACGATACACTCAGATTACACCTTTGCAAGTGCGGGTTGTTTAGGCGTGTAACTGCGTGTTGACACGTACTGCTTATATTCTATAAATTTATGAACTTCATTCTTGTAGGAGTACTTTTTTGTACTCACATTACGCAATTGTAAGTGCGGGTATTGCTTCTAGAATTTTTTTAAACCGCTTTTTAACCGACGAAGATTAGACGACAATTTTCCAAAAACGAGGAGGTTATCAATTCGTCGCGATCTTTTTTCTTTTTTAGGGTTCCATAGTACCTGTCTGTCCGTCCGCGGTTTTATTCAGACTATAAGTAAAGCAGGAGTTATTTTTTTCTTGACTAACACATCGTGTGGGGTATTGTTGAATAGGTCTTTCAAAAATATAGTGAGCTAGTGGATATCATTTTTCGACTTAGGGATCCGTTTCTGAAATATTTGGTTTTATACTGCAAATTTTTGTTAGAGTCAAGTGTCCCCCCCACCAATCTATTAAACGGTTATACATGAACATGTAAAAAAAATCACAGCAATAGTACATATAACGAAGTTTAAGGGTCGAAACAAACGAGACGCAAGTTGCGTCGCGTAACAGCGCAAGTTGCGCCGCGCAACTCACGCTCCGTGTGGCCGCTTTACCCGCGCAAGATGTGCTAAGTACATAATGACGCACACAGATTAATGGTCAATTTAATGGATTGTCCTGTCAATGGTTTCATCTGAATGAAGGCAATCATTGTCTAATTGGATTATCCCGTCATTGGCTTCGTTTGAATGAAGACTCATTGACATGGCAATCCACTAAGACAATGAATTGTCTTAGTGGATTGCCATGTCAATGACGTTGTCTGAATGAAGACAATCACTGTCATAGTAGATTTTTCTATCAATGGCTTCGTATGAATGAAGATAATCATTATATACGTGGATTGTCCTATCAATGGCTTTGTCTGAATTAAGACAATCATTATCTTAGTGGCTTGTCCTGTTTATGGCTTCGTTTAAATAAAGACAATAAATTGGCTTGATGGTTTGTCATGTCAATGGCGTTGTATGAATGAAGACAATCACTGTCCAACTGGATTACACTAAGACAATTAACTGTTTAAGAAGGCTGTCCTATCAATGGCTTTGTCAGAATGAAGACAATTATTGTCTTAGTGGCTTATCCTTTCAATGGCTTCATATGAATGTAAACCATGAAGTATCGTAGTGAATTGTTCTTTCAATGGCTTCGCCTTAAGGAAGACAATGGATTGTCTCAGTATATTGTCCTGTCAACGGCGTCGTATGAATGAAGATAATATTGTCTTGTGGATTGTCCGGTCAATGGCTTTGTCTGAATGAAGGCAATCATTGTCCAAATGGATTGTCCTGTTAATGGCTTCATCAGAATGTATACAATAAATAGGCATGACGAATGAAAAAATATATTTTGCCCATCGGTTAGATTATTAAAAAATATTGTACACTTATTTTTGCTTTTCTCTGAGAAACAAAAAGTGAAAAAGATACAGCGCATTAAAATTTCGTATGGCATCATGGCGAGGTACGATTTTTACTTAACGGTGACGTCGCAAGCCTCCACTCCGGAAATTTGATGCTCCGTGTCTTTAAGAATGGGTCTAAACTGAAAATATGGGTCCATTGTTTTTAGATAATCTAAAACACGGACTAATTATAATCATGGTATGATTTACTTTTTGTTATTTTATTTCAACAAACTTATATCTACCTATCTTTGCAGGTAATCATACTTTTCTTTTTCTCACCCTGTCGTCACCCTATTATCTCAATATATTTTTCTGTCAATGGTGTCGTATGAATAAATATGACTATACCTATTATATTAATAAAAACTAAAATATAACATAGTAGGTAGGTAAAAGTACAAAATATAAACACAAATAAGATATATAAACATAAGTAACTAAGTTATAAATACCTAACCTAGATGGCTGATAAGTACCTACCTAATAATTACTAAAAAGTGGTTCAGAAAAAAAAGTTGCGTCCTAATAAGGGTAACAAAAAAAAAGTAAAATTAGTTTTTTTTTAATTCCAAATGGTTCAGATGATAATTTATTAAATTTAATATTAATAGGATTTGCCCGATTTTTGCTATTTTGAAAAATTTGAATAATTTTAATTTTCCTGAAAGTTCCACATTATTTTTGAAACTTCTTACAAAATTTCACAAGAATCGGTTGAGAAATGCGATCTTTAGGCGAGAACAGCCGGACAAAAACATTTAAGGCCACTCTAGAAACTGAGACGCTTCGCTCATTTCGCTCGCTCATCCCGGTCCTTTGAAAAGCTTGCGGGGGTGATACAGATTGAGGCCCTAGGACCTTCGACCATAACCTTAGACCATACTCGAAGACTATAACCATAAACACATGATAATGAAATATGCTTATATTACTTTCACTACCTAGTGAGGTGCCTACCTACTAAGTATGTAATAATATGAACTAGGTAGGTATACACATAACTGCCTGGACTTTATCTACCAAAAATTTATAATAAACATTCAAACTTTCGAAACTCTTCAAACATTTGTCAAAAATTAAACTTCCACACTGCATGTACATATCAGAGGGACCTACCTATTTTTAATAACGTTCATTGCCGGTTGATTTCCTATCAGAAATCTGCAATAAGCGGCAAAAAGATACCTATGTACCTAATACAGCGAGATGAAAAATGAAACTCTGAACGAGCCGTAACGTAACTATAGTAACACATACGGCGCCGCGGCAGCACCAGGCACACAGCCAGGCAAGAGCGAAATAGAAAACTGTCTATCGCGTGTCGGTGTTTGCACAAAGAGTTCAAAAGTACCGCTTTCATTTTCGACTGTCGCGGACGGCTATTATAAAAGCCGACAAAGAAGCTATACCGCGGACAAAGAGTACACACAGTACAGATGCGGCAATTGGGTATTTTCCTAGGTCGATAATACATTATTAGGTACTGTTCAGAAAATAAAACGTTTGTACGCGACTGTTTGTACGCCGAGTCCCGAAACAAGTGTATGCTGACCTTGGAGGCGCGTAGGTATGACTTGCTTTCCGACCGTTTGTCTGAAGATACAATAATGTTTATATCTGTACCGTGCTATCACACACGGTTTATAAGATCCTGCCTGGTGACAGATAGACAGACGGACGACGGACAGACGGACAGCGAAGTCTTAGTAATAGGGACCCTATTACTAAGACTCCGCTGTCCGTCTGGTACCTTTTATTGAATTGATGACGACTGGACGATCTCCGTGGCGTAGTGGTCACCATGCCAGTCCGCCACCCAGAGGTCCCGGGTTCGATCCCCGGTCAGGGCAAGTTGGAAAATGGCCTTTTTCAAATTGTCCTGGGTCTTGGATGTTTATCTATATATGTATTTGTTATAAAATATAGTATCGTTGAGTTAGTATCCCATAACACAAGTCTCGAACTTACTTTGGGGCTAGCTCAATCAGTGTTATTTGTCAAAAAAAAATAAAAAATAAAAAAAAAAAAAATTGTATGAACTTTTCTGAGTACATTTTATAAGTTGGTCGCTTATAACTTTTTAATTTGTAAACCCTACTTAGCTCTGATATTTTTTCCTTCAAACTTCGATATTATTATATACAACTACTGTTAATTTTTCACATGTCCATATATAACCGTTTAATAGATAGAGGGCACAATTTGCAAATTTTTATTAGAGTCAAGTGTCCCTTGACTCTAATAAACATTTGCATAATAAAACCAAATATTTCAAAAACGGATTCCGTATTTAAAAAAATGACTCAAGCTCACAATATTATTAAAATCCCTTTTCAACTATAACCCACACGACGGGTTAGTCGAGAAAAAAAAAGAGTCTTACTTTACTTGTATGGGAGCTAACCAATTTTTTTTGTTTCTATTATTTTATTTTACCACTTTTTTGGCAGGATTAATATTCATACCTATACCAAACTACAGCTTTCTAGTACTTATAGTCTCTGAGTAAAACCGCGGATGGACAGACAGACAGACATGACGAAACTATAAGGGTTCCTTGTTTACAATGGAACCCTAAAAACCGGGCAAGTGCGAGTTGAACACACGTGAAGAGGGTTCCGTACAATACCATAATTTTTTTGTAAGTGAACGTATTTTGAGTTTTACAGTTCATTTTCAATTTATAAATTTCTTTTATTATTTGTTTTGTAATCTACTAGCAATGAACTATATTTTGTATTTTTTTTTCAAAATTTTAGGCTTAGTCATTCGGAGATCAGGGGCAAATGGTAAATTTTCATCTTCTTTCATGAATAAAATCAAAACTATTTATTTGACAATAATAGCAAAAATATATTTGAGATCCTAATTACGAGACCTTTCATTTGTATATAACACAGTAAGGTTTGCAAAACTATTTTTTTTATTTCCTAATTTGTCCCTCGAAAATGAACCTTATTAAAAAAACACAAAACGACGGGTTGCACTCCGGGAGTGCCGGCAGAAGTGAAAACTTGAATATTAACGTTGTGCATTTTTGATATTTTGGAATGGTAAGGGAATAATTTTGCAAGAATTGCTTTAATTATCAGAATATAAGTACTATCATTTATGAGGTAGAATACAATATTCATTTATTGCGGTATCGTACACAAACATGACAATTTATATTACATTAAGTAAACACTTTATATACACAAATTTTACGAATACACAGCAGTGTGGCCACTACACAGACAGTCGAGCCATCAGCTGTCACTGTCATTATCCATGGATGCTCGTGGTACGCTGACATAAACACACACGAACATCGCGCAAGCGCCCTGCGCCGCCTCAACGTAACAGCTGGCGCAGGCAAACATTTTCGCCGCGCCGTTGAAAGATATTTCAAGGGATACTTCCTCTCCTACGCTGCGCCGGCTGTCGACTCTCCATCTGTCTTACGAATTTTCGATCAGGGTCCCATGTCCCGACGCCCTGACGCGAGCTTAACATTTTTTACCCATAACAAAAAAAGTGTACAACGCCGCTAAAGAAGTTTTCACTTCAAAAATTTTATTTCCTTATTATTCCTGTAATTTAAAAGCAATAAACTATATACTGTATTTTTTTCAAATTTGTAGACTCAGTAGTTTCCGTGATCAGGGTCAATTTTCGTCAATTTTCGTCTTTTTTATGAATAAAAACAAAACTATTTATTTTCTAATAATAACAATAATATATTTGAGATCCTCATAAGGAGCCCTTTTTTTTTGATAATTGACACGGTACCTTTTTTTTAAATTTCCAAATTCCTTCCTCGAAAATGACCCTTTAAAAAATTTACTTTACGCAACTGTGCTTGGGCCATATGATTACACCATTCTACCGAGTTTCACCTGATTTGGTCTAGAAGATTTAGAACAAATTGGATGTGACAGACGGACGGACAGACAAATGCACGGCTTGCATCTGTCTGTCCACATGGGTAAAGCTGTGGCCTGTGGACTACGGATAGTATTAATATATAAAGATATACTGGTGAAGTACTAAGTAGATTGAATGTGCAAAGTCATAAAGTTCTGAAATTAGTTATTTAACAGTTTGTGTGTTGCAAAAACTAGACACAATAGTAAAACAATTTATTTATACCTGGATCCGGTATAGCCACACACAAAAGGTTAAGATTTATAACAAGAAAACGATAAAATCTACGTTCCTCATCATTCTGCTTTCATTCTGTGCTTTCCGCTCCCCCGTCACTCTGAATAGGTAATTAACTGGGGCATCTCGCAGATCGCCTTGCACCTCAGCCGCCTCGAGTTTACGAAAACCTCACCTTAAGAAGAAATTAATTTTAGTACTTTCAATCAAGCCATTTAAGCTGAAGGGGGGGATGCTTAAAAAATATATAATTACACTCGAAACACATAACCCTTCTTTTGGTGCACTTGGATAAAAATGTTTTGCTGTGTAAATGTACTCATTGCAATTTTCTATGTCTACTGTCGCATTTGTACTGTATGAATCTGTCTGTATCTACTCTATGCCGGCGGCGGCTTTGACCTCTTCTAGTATTCGACGGCGGCAATCGAAAAAAGAAGGCGGTGCTTCTTTGATTCTTTTGAGTTGCACAAGCCGACACGCAGCCAACGACATGAAAATACTTAAGGTGTTATTACACTATCCGATTTTAAGGAACTCTACTTAGCATCCTAACTAGGTAGGATGGTACGATGCGACACAAAAATGTGGAACAAAAATGGCGGACTTCAAAGAATTTTTGTACAAATTCTCGGCACGTAGGTTGAACCAAAATGGTGGCTATCGGCGCAGGTACAAATAATGCGCTGACGACGGCCGTTTTAGTTCAATTTACTTGTCGAGAATTTGTACAAAAATGCTTTGAAAACCGCCATTTTTGTTCAACTTATTTACGTCGCATTGTAAGTAGAGTTAGAATCGCTGGTGATTACACAATCTTTACTCGCATCCTAAATCGTACGCCATTTTTGAAAAGCGGAGTTGCCTAAACGATTTCCATACAAATAACCTATCGTTAAGCGACTCCACGTTTGAAAAATGGCACCAAAGATGCCTGATTGATTGATGATGATGATGATTTGCGTAAAAATATGCAAATGTAACGAATATTTGATAGTTCATAACTTTTTAATGGCTTTTATAATTATTTTACTATTCTGTATCTGTACAGACAAAATGTATAATGAGATTAATGAGACAAAACGATATCATGTTAAACTTTGCATGTACTGTATGTGTCAAACAGTAAAGGAAATCCCCTCCGAAATTTGTATAGAAAAAGTATCGACTAGTTCACTCTTAAAATTGGATAGTGTAAAAACCGCTTTACTTCTTTCTCGCTTTTAGGGTCGAAACAAACGAGACGCAAGTTGCGCCGCGTAACAGCGCAAGTTGCGCCGCGCAACTCGCGCTCCGTGTGGCCGCTCTACCCGCGCAAGATGCGCTAAGTACATAATGTCGCACACAGATTATTTGGTCAATTTAGTGGTTTGTACTGTCAATGGTTTCATCTGAATGAAGGCAATCATTGTCTAAGTGGATTATCCTATCAATGGCTTTGTTCGAATGAGGACAATGAATTGTCTTAATGGATTGTCATGTCAATGATGTTGTCGGAATGAAGACAATCACTGTCATAGTGGATTTTTCTGTCAATGGTTTCGTCTGAATGAAGACAATCATTGTTTAAGCGGATTGTCCTATCAATGGCTTTGTCTGAATTAAGACAATAATTGCCTTAGTGGATTGTCCTATCAATGGCTTCGTTTGAATAAAGACAATGAATTTTCTTAGTGGTTTGTCATGTCAATGGCGTTGTCTGAATGCAGACAATCACTGTCCGAGTGGATTCCACTAAGATAATTAACTGTTTAAGTAGGCTGTAATGTCAACGGCTTTGTAGAATGAAGACAATCATTGTCTAGTGGCTTATCCTTTGTAATGTAAACAATTAAGCATCTTAGGGAATTGTTCTGCTCATCGCTTCGGCTTAATGAAGACAATGAATTGTCTCAATACATTGTCCTGTCAACGGCGTCGTATGAATGAAGAAAATATTGTCTTGTGGATTATCCTGTCAATAGCTTTGTCAGAATGAAGGCAATCATTGTCCAAATGGATTGTCCTGTTAATGGCTTCATCAAAATGAATACAATGAATAGGCATGTCGAATGAAAAATATATTTTGCCCATCGGTTAGATTATTAAAAAATGTTGTACACTTATTTTTGTTTTCTCTAAGAAACAAAAAGTTACAAAAATACAGCGCATTTAAATTTCGTATGACGTCATGGCTAGGTACGATTTTTACTTAGCGGTGACGTCGAAACCCCCTATTCCGGAAATTTAATGCTTCGTGTCTTTAAGAATTTTTACTTTTTTGGTAAACTGAAAATATGGGTCCATTATATTAGATAGTTTTAAAGACGGACTAATTTTATTTCAACAAACTTATATCTATCTTTGCATGTAATCATACTTTTCTCACCCTGTCGTCACCCCTATTATCTCAATATATTTTTCATTAATGGCGTCGTCTGAATAAATACGACTTTACCTAAATAACTAAAATATAGCATAGTAGGTAGGTAAAAGTACCAAATAGAAACACAAATATGATATATAAACATAAGTAACTAGGTTATAAATACCTAAACTAGATGGCTGATAAGTACCTACCTAATTATTACTAGTGACTAGTGAGGTCTACTCCCTCACGAGTCACCCCGGCCCGTTGAAGTTTATCAGATTAAAAAGTTGTTCAGACAAAAAAGTTGCGTAAAGGGTAACAAAAAAGTATAATTAATTTTTTGAAACATTTTCCAAATGACTGATATATGATATTTTATTAAATTAAAAATTCATAAGATTTGCCCGCTTTTTGCTATTTTGAACAAATTTCGAACATTTGAATTTTCCCAAAAGCTCTATAAAATTTTTGAACCTTCTTACTAAATTTCACAAGAATCGGTTGAGAAATGCGACCTGTAGGCGAGAACAGCCAGACAAAAACATTTTTTGGCAATCTCGAAACTGAGACGCTTCGCTCATTTCACTCGCTCGGTCAATTATTTGTACCTACCTCTTCCTACCTAACGTTGCTTGGCGTCCGGATAAAGCCGGACATAGCTAGGTTTTTAAATTGCTTGTCCGGCCAAAATAGACGGTGTCCGGCTTGTCCGGATTTTGTTAGGCTTTTTACGTTTTACAAACGAGCAAGCGCTTAGTCCAAGCGCAGGCGAGTCGACTGTCGGTCACTCTCACCGAATTTAAGAAGATTTAAAAAATGTTGATAAATGTTTATCTAGAATTTAACTGTGACAGATAAATTTGTTTGACTAATTAAGTAATAATAAAACAAATGGACTGATTTGCCATTCGAAAGTATTTCATTTTTTATCAAGATTTATGGTAATAATCAAAAAAGCTTGATTTTACATTTGTCGTACACACAAAATCCTCAACACTGCAGGGTGTCCGGCCATTTTACCCAAATGTCCGGCCAAAATGGCTGGTCTGTCCATCTATTAGGTTTGGTGACCTGGCTACCCTATTCCTATCTGTGGGAGTTACGGGTTTGGTCATCCCTGTCCTTTGAAAGGCTTGCGTAGAAGGTGTTGCGGGGGGTGATACAGGGCCTGCGACCATAACCTTAGACCACACTCGAAGACTGTAACCATAAACACATGATACTGAAATATATTACTTTCACTACCTAGTTAGGTGCCTACCTACTAAGTGCCTGGACTTTATCTACCAGACATTTATAATAAACATTCAAACATTTGAAACACTTCAAACACTTGCTAAAAATTAAACTTTCATACTGCACGTACGTAGATATCAGAGGTACCGACCAATTTTTAATAACGTTCATTGCCGGTTGATTTCCTATCAGAAATCAGCAATAAGCGGCAAGAGGATACCTATGTACCTAATACAGCAAGTACGAAACTCTGAACGAGCCGTAACCATAGTAACGCATACCACGCACACAGCCAGGTAAGAGCGAAATAGAAAACTGTCTATCGCGTGTCGGTGTTAACACAAAGAGTTCAAAAGTACCGGTTTCGTTTTTGACCGCCGCGGACGGCTATTAGAAAAGCCGACAAAGAAGCTATACTACGGACAAAGAGTACACATAGTACAGATGCGACAATTGGGTATTTTCCTAAGTCGATAATTCATTATTTGGTGCTGTTCAGTAATTGTCATCATATACATTGTCAATGTGATTTTTTATTTATTTATTATTGTAGAAAAACCTGCTTTATTTCATACAAATCCCGTAGAAAATGTTTATTTTTGACGTTTAGATATATGCGTCGAAGTGCGAGATAGAATCGAGCACGAAGAGTTCCGTACCATTATCTATAAAATATCACGTTTTTTGTATGGGAGCCCACTGTAATATTTATTTTATTCTGTTTTAAAATTGTAGTTATAGCGGAAATAGAAATACATTATCTGTGAAATTTTCAACTGTCTATCTATCACGGTTCATGAGATCCAGCCTGGTGACAGATAGACAGACGGACGGACGAACAGACGGACCTTAGTAATAGGGACCCTATTACTAAGACTCCGCTGTCCATCCAGTACCCTTAGGGTACGGAACCCTAAAAAGTATCTAAAGTAAGTTTTTGGAAAATAACGAATTGTTAGTTATGATTGTAATGAATTGAATACGGGTAAACACATAACACTGTTTTTAGGGTTTTATGTTTTTACAAGGAACCCTTGTAGTTTCGCTATGTCTGTGTATGTATGTTTGTTTGTCCGTCCGTGGTTTTACTCAGAGACTATAAGTACTAGAATTCATCATTCTGCTTTCATTCCGCGCTTCACGCTCCCCCGTCACTCTGAATAGGTAATTAACTGCCGGGCATCTCGCAGATCGCCTTGCACCTCAGCCGCCTCGAGTTTAGGAAAACCTCACCTTAAGAAGAAATTAATTTTAGTACTTTCGATTTGGTAATTTATCAAGCTATTTAGGCTGCAGAGGATGGAAAAAAAAAATAATTACATACATAATTACACTCGAAACACATAACCCTTCTATTTGTGCACTCGAATAGCAAGGTTTTGCTGTGTTAATGTATGCATTGCAATTTTCTATGCCTACTGTCGCATTTGTACTGTATGGATTTGTCTGTATCTAATCTATGCTGGCGGCGGCTTTGACCGCTTCTAGTACTCGACGGCGGCAATCGAAAAAAAGAGGCGGTGCTTTTTTGATTCTTTTGAGTTGCACAAGCCGACACGCAGCCAACGACATGAACATACTTAAGGGGTTATTACACTATCCGATTTTAAGGACCTCTATTTAGCATCCTAACTAGGTAGGATGGTACGATGCAAAACAAATACCTACGTGCCGCGAATTTGTACAAAAATGCTTTGAAGTCCGCCATTTTTGTTCAACTTATATGTGTCGCATTGTAAGTAGAGTTAGAATCACTGGTGACAACACAGTTTTTACTCGCATCCTAAATCGTACCTGAAGTGCCATTTTTGAAAAGTAGAGTCGCCTAAATGATTGCTTTATATATGCCATACAAATAACCTATCGTTTAGCGACTTCACGTTTGAAAAATGGCACCAAAGATGACGTCACTCAACGGCTATTTGTGCGTTTTGTTAACTATCACACTGGACATCAAATCACCATTTATTTAAGTTTTTCTATTGTTATTAGATGGTCTAATCGATAAACCTTTTGTTGCGATTTAATTGATGAATTAATTTATATACCGTGAACTATAATTGATTAATTAAATATTGTAAAAAAATGCTCCTATGTTTAAAATAACTCACTGAGGTGTCCTTAATCTTGTGATTACAATGTCCTGATTTAGCATCAGCGCGGTTGATACCTACACTTTGACTCTAACTAGGAACCTAACCATGCTAACTGCGATTACACCTTCCTGTTTCCTAATTAGACTCCTTAAGGTTGAACTAGTTGCGGGCTAGAACTCACACGTGAGCGCGGCCTAAAAGCATGCTGTCTCACCTAACATTGTGTTCGGGCAAAGCAGTGAGATGGAATGCACGATAATTCATAGTAAGCCGAGCAGGTAAAAACATATGTAAAGTAAAGTCCTTTGAGATTTATGCTAAAACTAGTGCAGTAACGAATTACATTTCAAGTTTATTAAAATCTTCGATAATTAAGCCGTGTCGATGTAGACTTTGATTCGGAGATTTTACAGTTCTTTGTTACTTATTTACGCCTAAAATTGCGTAAAAATAAGCAAAAATAACGAATCTTTTAAGGTTCATAACATTTTAATGGCTTTTACAATTATTTTACTTTTCTGTATCCGTACAGACAAAATATATAATGAGACAAAACGATATCATGTTAAACTTTGCATGTACTGTATGTATGAAACAATAAAGGAAATCCCCTCCGAAATTTGTATTGAAAAGTATCGACTAGTTCACTCTGAAAATCGGATAGTGTAATAACCGCTTTACTTCTTTCTCGCTTTTGCCTCGTGTTGAGAGGTTTGGAAATCGGATTGCTTACACATAAAAATGAAATTTTGGTTTTTGTTTGGATTCTTTACTGATTCAACTAAGGTATTCCACTAAGGCCACCTATCTGAATGGCACCTAGACCATTCCACATAGGACACCTAATATTCGCAGGTGCTTTACATGGCCTTTAATTTATTTTTAAATTTTTGTCCAAGAAGAGCACATAAAATTTTTTATTCGTTATGATTAAAATGTAGGTACTTTTATATTTTTACATTTTTCTTTAAAGTACACCTAGTCACAATTTTTTGTACGAAGTACATATGCATAATTCGTATGGTCTATGTTCTGACGGCCTCGGGCTCTATTTATCCCGTATGTTATAAAGATGTGATAATATGTCTGAATGAATGCGTAAATAATTAACGTTTTAGTGAATTATATTGCTTATATTCATAATAAAAATTATAATAAATATTTAAATTCCAGCACTAGGCTGCTGATTTATAGGTACTCTTCGTAGTCAAAAATAGGTGCCCTTCGTGGAATGGCCTAGGTGTCATGTCGCACAGGTGCCATTAAGACGGGTGCATTAAGTGGAAGACCTCATTCAACTTTCATACAAGTTAACTTCCGTGGTGATTATTATAAATTACGAGAAAAAAAAATGTCAGATACCCAACATAATGAGTTAGCAATACTTCATTGTAGACCAAAAAATAAAAATAATTAAAATATAGCATGGGCGGTCTTATCGCTAAAAGCTAATTTCTTCCAGATAACCGATGTATGGAGACAATATGGTGAAATGCTACCATTTTTCAAAGACAAGTCCCAAAAACAAGGTCGGTTTTGTATTTAAAAAATAAGTTTTTCAAAACATTTTTGTCCCGCTTTCTAACACTACGCGACCTCTGTGTAGGCGCGTGCGAGCACGCGTAACGCAACGCAAGTTGCGTTGAGACGCAACTTGCGCGTCGTGTGAACGATTGGTAGAAATTGTATGAAATGCTATGTAAGCGCGTAACGCGACGCAACTTGCGTCCCGTCTGGTCCGGCACTTACCTCGAGTTATGCCCCACACAGTGGTTTGGAAATCGGATTGCGTACACATAGAAATGAAATTTTGGTTTTTGTTTGGATTCTTTACTAATTCAACTGATGTATTCAACTAAGGCCACCTATCTGAATGGCACCTATACCATTCCACATAGGACACCTAATATTCGCAGGTGCTTTTCATGGACTTTTTATTTTTACATTTTTGTCCAAGAAGAGCACAGCAGATGCGAAATTGTCAATTGTTTTACTCGTTATGAATAAAATGTAGGTACTAGTATATTTTTAACTTTTTCTTTAAATGACACCTAGTCACAATTCTTTTGTACTAAGTACATATGCGTAATTCGTATGGCCTTTGTTCTGACGGCCTAGGGCTCTGTTTATTCCGAATGTTATAAAGACGTGTTAATATGTCTGAATGTATGCATAATTAATTAACGTTTTAGTGATTTATATTGCTTTTATTCATAACTAGCTGTTACCCGCGACTTCGTTCGCGTAGATGTCAAAAATGGTTCTAATAGAATCTTCATCTGTTCCCGTTCTCATTCCCGTTCCCGTCATTTGCTAGAGCAAAAGAGAACAAATGATCTATTAGTCTAATTTTTTTTGTCTATCACTTAAAAAATGAAATTTAATAATAATATAAATTCGCAACCCCTAATGCATCCCAGGGAATGCAATTTTTTAAATGTAATATCTGTAATATTATTTTTTATTGACCACAAATTTAAAAATGTCATGTCTCGCTTCAAAAATGACGAAGATTCATATAAATTACAACCCCTATTTCACCCCTATAGGGATGTAATTTTCAAAATCTAATAAATGCATTATTATTTTCTACTAACTACTAAAATAAATTAAAAATTTCGTGTGTTTCACTTTAAAAATTACGAAGTTCCATACAAACTGGTAACCCCTATTTTACCCTCTTAGGGATTAAATTTCAAAAAATTCTTGCTTAGTGGGCGTCTCTTAGTCACACTCTACCTTCCTGCCAAATTTCATCTTCATTGGCTTGGTAGTTTTCGTGATGAGTGAGTGAGTTAGATTAATTTTTATCTATATATATATATATATATATATATATATATATATATATATATATATATATATATATATATATATATAGATAAAAATTAAAATATTTAAATCCCAGCACTAGGCTGCTGATGTATAGGTTCACTTCGTGGTCAAAAATAGGTGCCCTTCGTGGAATAGACTTCGTGCCATTCAGACGGCGCCCTAAGTGGAATACCTCATTCAACTTTTATACTAGTCAAACTTCCATGGTGCTTATTATAAATTACGAGAAAAAAATGTACTGTACCCAACATAATGATGAGTAAGCAATACTTTATTGAAGACCAAAAAATAAAAATAGTTAAAATGTAGCTCAGTCAGATCGCTAAAAGCACATTTCTTCCAGACAACCGATGTATGGAGAGAATATGGTGAAATGCCACTATTTTTTAAAGACAAGTCCCATAGACAAGGTTGGTTTTGTATTTCAAAAATAAGTTTATCAAAACATTTTTGTCCCGCTTTCTAACACTACGCGACCTCTGTGCAGGCGCGTGCGAGCACGCGTAACGCAGCGCAAGTTGCGTTGAGACGCAACTTGCGCGTCGTGTGAACGATTGGTAGAAATTGTATGAAATGCTATGTAAGCGCGTAACGCGACGCAAGTTGCGCGACGCAACTTGCGTTCGTCTGGTCCGGCACTAAAGGAAAACTATCAGAGCGAAGTAGGGTTTACAAATTAAAAAGTTATAAGCAACCAACTTATAAAATGTACTCGAAAAAGAAAAAGTTCATACAAAAATATAAAATTAGTTTTAAGACGTTTTTAGTGGCCTGAACTCAAAGTGGGCATTTGCAACTACGTAACCCTACACTGCGCTTGGCCCGACACGCACTTTGCCGGTTATTTTATGTGTGTTTACCGATGATTCGAAGGCGCCTGGACCTAATTGGAAAATTATTATTTTTTGTTTGAAAGGGTAGGTATACTTCCCTCCTAGTCCCATAGAAGTTTTATCAAAATCAGTAATGTGGTTTGGGGGTGAAGTCGGTTTTTAGTTTTTTTTAGTCCAATATGCTGTTCTTTGGGAAATATTGATAATGGAACTACTGAGACTCGCATTTGTGTTCTAGTCGCACCAGTATTCAATATATAAATTGTAACTACTGCGACCTTAACAGTTGCAGTAGTACCATGGGATAAATTTCAATGGTACTAGTGAGAATAAACGTTAAAAGTGTTCGTACTGCAAAAATCTACAACAACAGAGTGAGCTCTTGTCATCTTCATAACGCTAAAGGCCGTAGTTTAAAAATTCAAAGTCTAATACGTGTTTGTTTTGTTTCAGGTACGTTGCACTACGCTTCTATTCCTATTAGTCAACACTAAGGGCGTGGTACCCCACTGACTCCGCGATAACCTGATAGTAATGAATCCACTTGAGACACTACTCAAATAGCGATACGCCGGTTAGCGGTAACGTCTAGGTTAATGAGCCGTGCGAAGTGAGCTTTTAGAACAATATGACATATTATGATTGTTATCTTCTGTGAATGATGGGTGAGTAAATGTAACGCTTGTTTGTTAAAAGTGCAAGGTGTACTTGGGCTTGTATTTAGTATTATCTAATCTACTATATGTACTAAAGACAATCACAAGTTCATTTAGTATATATAGTAGACACACAATGACAAAGGTGGTGCATATGCTGTGAAAAATTCTATCAGCTTATTAATGGTTATTTTATACGGGAATAAAAAAATGCGCTATAGTATTTTCTTTACGGAAGTTATTTAATATCATGGATGAATCTCAACTCTGGAAACTCATTTTTTTTTTCTTTTGCTTGAACTAAACATATTATATATAAATATTGCTTAAGAGTGTCGTTGATCAAACTGTGAAGAATCAAACACGCAATCACATTGTGTTAACATATTTCAAAAATATATTTATGACTATCAATACATAAAACTGTAAACATACTTATATATAGCTTTAAATAACCCAAATACAAGAGTAGTGTATCGAATTAATTTAATGTAAATACATATATTATGCTATATTGATCGAATAACGTTCAAATCTAATTTTTGTTACATTATCAATTCGTTAATCTTAAAACCTGTAAGTTCCTATTATATTTTTAAATTAATATTAAATTATTTTATTGTCAAAAGCTAAGTAAATCTACCAGAGATTTAGTTATGTGGGCGTAGTTTAATACAATATGTAACAAAAACCCTGTCCGATCCTTTCAACCTACAAGCATCGGACAGGGCTTTTGTTACATATTGTAGATCGATGGGCTAAACAGGGTAACGTCTTAGGTCTTAGATGACGGTGTCAATATAGTGAAGTTAGCGGAAGCGGAAAGTGCCACCTGATATCGTCTACCGGCACCTGTTGGGTGTTTTCTCTTCCTGCATCTATAGCAGAAAAGAAAAAACTGTAACAGGTAATGATGAGGTTGTGTCGTGAGTGTTGTGATGTGACACAGCTATATGTTTGCTCGCAGAACAAATCACTCATTCTCAGCCACCAACTTGACATTCATCATAATGCAAGTACTATAAACAAAGTGTAATGGAAAAGGGGTATCAACCCGAAATGGAGTAAACATACTTATCAATGTGAACAACTTTTATTATGGGACCATCCCTGAAATCGTGAAAAGAATCTTCACCTCCATACAAAATGAAATACCTACCATGCCAAAATGTATGGAGCTGCAGATTTTTTTTACAATTTCAGGAATAGTACCATTGTAAAAGTTGTTCACATTTATTAGATCTTTACTCCCTTTCGGGTTGATACCACCTTTCCGTTACACGTTGTATACAGGGTTACTTCTTAAACACCAGCAACCTTTTTGGAGTAAGTTCAGTCTACGATACTAAACTACTTTCCATAAACACAATTATCGAAAAACTGAAAAAAAAAACAGCTTTTCATACAAATCAGTACTAAGCCAAAGGGATTTTGTACGTGAGGTCGAAATTTTTTTATCGATTTTAAATAACTATTTTTTATAGAAAGTAGTTTTGCTCCAGAAATGTTGTAAGTCTGTATAGTAAGCAAGTAGTATAGTATATACTTGAAGTAGTACATCTTGTATCGTGTAGTAAACTATTTCCTTGTTTTATGCTAATAAGTTTAGTTTGTCTGGATATAGGACTGCCGGTGAACGGAAGCGTGGAAATGTGTTAGGTGACACGATGTCAATGTAGCGGAAGTCGACGGAAACTATCCTGACGCCAGACGGATGTTTCCGGTTCCTGTTACTGCATGGGAATCTAAACCTAGTTTGTGTAGAGAGCTTCTAAGGAATAGTAAATTTATTTGCCGGATTTAGGACTCTGCCGGTTAGCGGAAGCTGGGAAATGTTATAAGTGACACGATGTCAATGTAGCGGAAGTCGACGGAAACTGTAGGCTGACATCAGACGGACGTTTCCTGTTCCTGTGACTGAATGGGAATCTAAACCTAGTTTAAGTAGACCTGCCAAGGAATAGTACATTATTTCTGTGTCAATAGTCGATTGGATTAGTTTATCCGGATATAGGACTCTGCTGGTGAACGGAAGCTGAGAAATGTCATAACTGGCATCAGACGGGCGTTTCCTGTAACTCTAGCACGAGGATTAGAACCTAGATGAGGATAGCCAACTGTTTCTTAGTTTGGTTAAAGCCTCTATGACATTTTTAATTTCATACAATGCGTGTATTGTAAGATAAAGGTATGAAGATAAAGATAAAGAAGAAGCAATGTACATCAAATCGCACACAATTTGATAAATTATTTAGATTCGTAGCTTACGCCGAATTTATGTTAACATCGCTAACAACTTTACATTTTTAAATTCGCACCTCTTTTCAAATCGCTTGTGAAGCTCTCAAACAAATGCGAAGCTATCCTTACGCCGCGAGACCTAAATAGACATAGACACGTGAGAGAGGAAAGGGGTGATGATAAATCGTATTCTACTATCTCTATTATGGTGACGACCACACGACTCAAATAAAAGAATAGGTAGGAATTAGGAAACTGCACTATTTACCAAGTGATCAAAGGATATCGATACCACTACTATCGCAACGCATTAAACAGAATCTAAAATGCGTTCAAGAGATACTTGAATGACAAATTGACATCGCGTAGTATGGGTTCGTGTGTAGCCTGCTGTAATTACAGAGTAGAGTGCACTCCAGAGGCTGCACATTAAGCGAAACGAGCCGGGCCTATCAGCCGGCAAGTTTCCGCGCCGGCGGCGCCCTGTATCGGGAACTTCAGCGATTACACAATTGAGAAACAGATATTGCGCTGCAACGGCTGTCTTTGCGATTGCACCCACTGATATACTTGTAAATGGCTGAACTCTACGCTTCATGGAATTTATTTTCTGCGTCCTTTATAGAATGAAGTTAGAAGATGAACATACGTTTGAATTGGTCCTTATGTAACCGCTTTGATACTGAGTTACGCGTACTTATGAAACTAATACCATCTTTGTAACGACGAATTCTCTAAGTGTACGTGTGACGGGACGTTTTCACATGAACTTGAGAGTATAATAATATCTTCTTTGTTTATTTATACTTTAATGAAACTGTAATCGGCGGACTTAAGGCCGTAAGCCTTTTCTTCCAGTCAACATACAGGTGGTGCTGACATGCGAATATTTAGGAAATAATAATAAGTGCAAAAACTCTTAATAAAAAAACTGAGAACACATACTTATACTAAATTGTTATGCAATTTTGCGTTTTTTTTTCTTGTTATGTGAAATTACTAAATAGTCTTGTAGCAATTCTGTTTATGTAGTACTCAAGAGCTATAAAAGCGGCCACATACAAATTAAAAAAAAAATTGAGCCGACGACCGAATCAACCAGAATTAGTCAGATGCTAGTCTGCCGATATAACCGTATAGAATGCAATATTTAACAGCATGATAGGTAGTATCGTGTCGTATATAATGTATTATTGGATATTCAGGGATTAAACAATTGAAACTGGATTAGATATTGTGCTTCCGAAATACAATCTTTGTGTTTGCAGTTTGCGCCATCCGACTAGATATTAATGGAACGGCACGATCGGCTGGATAATGTGGTTTTCAGTGCATTTGTGAGATGTTTATATTTAGAATTGGAGTGACGTCATTTGGGAAAGGGAAAATTGGGGAGTGTTGATAATATTTATAAGATGGCCTGCCATTGCTGAAAAATTCTTTTATAAATTACACGCCCGTCACGCACACAAACATCACGATGAAAGTGGTTTTGTGTCTGGCCTTAGGATCTACGTGAGACGTGGACGAGAGTAAGAGGTGATTAGTATATGTACGTACAGGTGCTATTATAATTTTCAGTAAATAGTTATGAATAATTAGAAAAAAGATCTTTTTATCATTTACTCTGTCACCGACAGGAGTCCGACTCCTACGGTATACATTAAATATAACCTTCTCATTGTTTTGTCTCGTCATTATAGTTAAAATCAAAATTATATAGGAGCATATAGATTGAATTTGGTGGCGAGTTAAGCTGATATTATGGTGCCGATAGCAACACGAGTAGCCGCACTCTCCGCTCAGAAGTCGATGCTCAGATTGCTTTTACGACTGCCGTAAAATACGATTTTTAATCTGTAGTTTCATGTCTCCATATTAGTATTATAAATACAAGATATCTTTGTTCTGGTTTTAGGCCTGTTGTATAAATTTTGGGTTATATTATAAAATCATAGTTTGCTGGTTTGTAAGCTCTTTATTGTACCAAAAAAAAAAAATGATAAAGGACTTACAAAAATATAATTAGTACAGTACGCTTCAACAATGGAGTCATAATCTCTCATACTGATTGCAAGAGAAATTATGACTTCATTTTTGAAGCCTGACTGTACATGAGCGGGCTTGTTTATTATAATCATTTTCTCTTCTTGTGCTGTTGAAACTAGATACACAATTTTTAACATGTTTGGGTTTATCTATTCCTATTGGCCTTATTGGTATAAGAAACCTAACTAAAGATAAAATAGGCGACTTTGACTATCCCACAGTCCCATTTAGATAACACAAAACAAACAAAGCTTGTTGAAACGGAATAGACATCGCTAAAACGTTTGAAGTTGTAATCCCACTCCAAGGAACTCATTATACACGCCTTTTAAGGTGAAGAGTGCTAATTATGGGGCTGATTTACTGACTACGTCGAATCGCGGCTGAAGCGCTAAAGCTGCCAATTGAATGTGTTGTCACGTAACAGTTACATGTGACGGGTAATGCTGGCTGTACACTGAAATAATTTCGTGGGAAGATAATAGGTGAGGAGTGTAAGAATCTCTTAATTTAACTTAATTTAATTTAACGGAGGAAAACTACTGTTAAAAATGAACCGTGAAGCGTGAAAATAACCAAGATTCCTACCTAAGTAGAGCTTAAGTTAGATTGTTCAACTAAATTTAAATCTATATTAAAACAGTTATAGTTATTTTGTTCGCAAATAAGACAGTTACCCTCTCTCTCTCATCTCAGCGCATTCCCTTGCATCCTCAGCTGTATTGCTGCTCTCCACTTTGCACGGTCTTGAGCATCCTTGGTTGTAAGACGATTGGCACGCATATCTTCCTTGACGACGTCAAGCCAGCACTTCTTGGGTCTACCTCGCCTACCGGGCCCCGGCGGAGGGGCATGGCTATACATTTGTTTCCCACGTAACTGGCCGGTTTCCGCAAGACGTGACCGTACCAGCGTAGGCGACTCTCTTGCAGTTTGTCTGATATCTCACGGACTTGAAGGTGCCGCGGATGCGGATGTTTCTCACGCGATAAAGTCACCCATGTCTGGCATTAAACCTGAACATTACAAAAGAGATAAAATTACTGTTAATATTGCCGGTTAGTGGAGAGTATTAGTGGAGGACATGTTATAATGTAAAAGAAAAATACATCGTAAAATGTACGCGTCATATAGCAATTCTGTTATGGACTGAAGCCTTAAAGTGTAGTAAATAAACATGTGCTTATGTACACGCGAACGTGTTTACAGCTCAAGCTCTTGTACCGGGAAGATTAGTCGCGACGTGTATGTACTGCTAGCCGAAGCATATTTTGTTGTGATTATGTTCGAGTGCCTGATTTGCATTACTTCATTACTACGTGTCAAGAATAGCTTTCGAATACTCGTATCTTGCTTCGTTTCTTGATAATCAAGGATGTGAGCGAAATACTTAATATAATCAGCGTTAAGAACAACATTTTTGAAAATTAATCCCACTTCTGATGTTGTTAGTATTTCTTGTGAAATATGGAACTAAACTTGATAGTTTATTTGTAACTTTGATATACATCGTGTATAACTATAACCTAATAACAAAGCAAGTGCTTGGAATAATGACTTGGTCAGGCTTTGACTCTGATTTATTGCTAATAATTTTATAAATTTATATGCAACGATAATATAGAATTACTGAGTATAGTCTGATATATATCTTGTGTTATAAAGAACAAACGTCAAGGTATATTAATAATTTCTAACAAAAATCGCTTCGCTTCACCCAACGTATAAATTATGAAAGCATTCTCAGCACATTAGTGAAAGTGATATTGAATACATTACACCGCTTAAGTCACATTCATCATTTATTATTAAGAGGCGGACCAAGCGAGATTTTATTAATGCCAGCATTCTCCCCCTTACTTTTCTTGGCGATAAAGGTTCGTACGTCTTGGGGAATCCCATTTCGCATGTGTCTACCGAATCGAGATATGGAACAGTATTTGTGGCTTCCTACGGGATATCTCACAATTTTTTGTGAGCAATTAGAAAAGGACGTGCCTTGTTCTTATTGGGAATAACGATTGTTATAAATTATAACATAACATCACCGATTAAGAAATAAACAATTTAAGAGCTACTTATTTTGATTACAACATCGATCCATTGTTCTTTCTTGTTTAGTTGATAAATTGGTCGTTATTCTATCAGTTTAAACTGATGTTGGATGATTATATCCATGCGTCAGAGTCAGTCTTGGTTTTATGAAATGAAAGATATTAGTTAGGTAGGTTTCCTTTCATTCTCGATTAAGGAGTAAATTAAAGTAAAAGCTCAAACTTGATATGGTACAAAAATTTGGTAAAGTAGTAGTATGTACAGTACATGTCAACATGTCTGAATCCTGATTCAACTGTGCTATATCTAAAGATCGCTTTATATCTACTATATAAAGCGATCTTTAGATTCTGCAGGACCCGTCCCTGTGGATACCGAAAAAGCTGTATTTTTCTGTCAATAAATATTAACATTAATGTTTATCATACATAATATTACATTGTTCATAGAAGCTCGCCTGGCGAACCGATTCGCGTGTGCTCAGTCGGAAGTAATTTTCTTTAACACCATTATAATGGTCGGGCCGCAGGTCTAAATGGACCGAAGTGTAAAATATAACGCCACTAAAGGCTTTCACATGCTTCTGCCAAAGTGTCTGCTCAACTCATAAATATGGCCGACCTTCGTTGCGAGAAATAAGGCTAAAATTCCTTGTTTTAGTTTTTGCTGGCCAGCTTTGCTAAAATTTTGGATTGGTTAATGTTGCTGCGATGTTATACATTTTGGCTGAGGAATAGCAACATCCTTTGGATTTATTAAAGGTCGCTTGTCTTGTCTTGTATTGTATTGTAACTGATATTGCGGCTGTTGCCTTTTGAATGTCGCTGGTTTTTAGCAATTAAATAGTATTGATCGTGAGCCTGGCATTGAATCGAAGGTCGATTCGAGACTTTTCTCGCTTATTACAATAACTAAAGGAACATTACTGACATTACGCCAGGAAAAAAGTACAGCTATCGGCAAAAAATACAGACGTTGAACGAGTCGCTTGCATGTTACAGAGCTATAAACCGGTTGCCCTAGATTCTTTCATAGTTCAGCTAGATGATGTTTCACATCTTTGTTTAGGAGTAGAATAGCTCATCTTTGCATCACGTCTCCATTGTGTTGCCAATAATAATGCAGATAAAGTGAAGAGATCGTTTGCATGACAAATCGACCGTGAAATTGTAAAATGCAACTCGGTAACTAGTTCGTGAGATGAATCTAACGCTTTATATGAAAGTATTTAATTCGTGAGGCTGGCTTTCCACTAAAGCGTGTGCGCCAATGGCTAGGGTTTAGCATAGCTTTCTGTAATGTATTCTGCTGATGAAAATTAAAAATGTGTCTATAACAGGTTCCTGTAAGTATTAACTAACATACACCTCAAAATTAAAACAACCTTTTCAAAACAAGGAAAATATGCTTTGATGTGTTTTTAGTTTGCTCGAAAATTGTGACGTACAAGTGACATATTCCAGTTCATTAAATTATACAACTCTGTCCAATACAGTGAATTTATGGCATGCTGCATAGCAAGACACAATAAATATAAAAATCTCCTCGTAATACTATACTAGTTTTATTTTTGAATACATCCAACTTATGGAAGCTGATCTCATGAATTTCAACGAGTGTTCATGGATAGTCATAATATTCATCGTCCTCTATATTCCGCTATTGAAAAAATTACCTAGCAGTCGGCAAAAGCTTGCGTTGCCACCCCCCAGTCGTGACTTGGCCGTGGAGCACAACTTGGCACCCGTCCACGTCGCCTAATGACGTCTCCCACACGTTAAATTGATATTGGCACTTTATCCAATACTCGTTGGTGATCATGCTTAAAAGTTTCTTCTGGGTGCAACCCCGGATGAACTCGAATGTTTTCAGCGGTCAATTTATTACAGTCGTAAAAATAGTTTTACTGTTCTGCGGTGGAATGGATTTATATGACAAATTGTTGGGAACTCTTAGAAAGTAACTTTAAAGCTAGTTTTTTAATACTCGTATGTACGGTACGCTTCAAAAATGGAGTCATAATTACTAATGGTATGAGAAATTATGACTTGAATGTTTGAAGCCTGATCGTACCTACCTACAATAGATATTTTTTGGAATCATACTGCTATGAATGACAATCGTTGCTGAAATATTTCCCCGTCCCCGGACTACCGCTCACTGTAGTATTAGTCATCGCGTTTAATTTTTAGTATGCTTACAGAGTGCATTGTTCTTACTCGTCTATCATCACATTTTGGTTTGCTCGTATTTTTTTTGTCTCCATGCATCATTGTGATCATTACGCTGAATGTGGCTGATGCGATGTGTTGTGCATTTGTCCTAACGTGCCCATTACGTAATAGAAAGTGAGTAAAAGGGGCCGTACTCGATGTTCACGTAACTAATTGGCCAAGCACACGTTGACGTACCGGAGGTGGTCGACAGCATGGCGAATGCGTTACGACAAAGGTCACGGTTCTCTCGGTTACGCAAGTTGATTCCAGCGAGGTGTCAGTTGGTCTTGGTCAAGCCACGGTTCGGCTGCCGCGATCTGCGCTAGCGCAGCTAGACAATCACCATTAATTTTTTTTCAGTGCAGTGTTTTATTAAAAGTGTGTTTGTGAGTGCTGAAAAAAATCGTGCTAAATTTTGTGCACCTAATTTTGGATTTCACTACGGTTGGTATTATTTTGTCGATAGTAATAAGAAAGCTATTGTAAATACTAGAGTTCCGCAATGAACAATCCTGTGTCGACAATGTGGCAGATTCAATGGCCTGGAATCGCGTAAACCTTGGATTCTAGCGGTCTTATCGTTGAAATGTTACAAAGTATCTCATCGGCCGGGGTGGGCCGCGTGATCGTTGGAGTTTTGCCAGCCCCGGGTGCATTGTGACCGCCATGTTGGTAAATTAATATCAGCACAACAAGATAGTGTTAGATGTTCCAATCGAGTACAAGTTATACGGGCAAGTGTTGCCTTCTAAATCTTCCTTAGCAACGCCTTGCTGGATTTCACTAAGCAAATAATAGTTTCGCTGGAACTTTAGGAAATAACTGCATAGTTCTGAAGCAAGTTGTGCTTTTCCTGCTTACAGTATGGGAAGACCAGACAATATTAGACAAGTCTATTTTTAATAGGGTATTATGAGTTAAAATGTACGATGCTGATGTAAGCCACCTATATACATATACTGCTAAAGAACTTTATGATCTGCGCGATACATCTTCAAATTTATACATATCACGTTAGACTCAAACTACTGCTGAAAAATAAATATTCAATTTGGGATAAATTTATATTAAAGGTCATTTAAAAAAAATATTATTATAGTGCAAAAGCTATAAAATACTAGTGTTTTGTGTATTTTGCACGGGATGAAATATCGCTGGTAGTTATATGCATAATATTTTACGTTTACTGACATTAAGCTTTGATTTCAATTAAACATAAAGTCGCTCTATACATTTTGTTAGCTATTTAGCTCTCATAAATACTTACACAAAAATATTTTATTTCCGTAAATCGTCACTCGCCAAAGCAAAGCATTTTTCCCACATCCATCTTAGTTTCGGCGTCTTGATGGATCGCGTGGTGACTCTAATCGGTCGGTTGCTTGCTAATACTTTTACAAGTCTGCTCTATTTATAGAAATAATGTTTTGTTTATTTAGTAATATTTTTTTTTCACGTATGTTGTACTTCGTAGATGTGTCTAGGTCATTTTCTTCCTTAGTTATTGGCTTCTTACTTCCTATATAGAAAACATTCTGAGAAAACTTTTGTATGTGAAATGAAATGTCTTTTTAAAAACATTTAATATTTTATATAAGTTTTTATTCTAGACCAAATAACTTATCAAGACAAATGTAATAAGCACAAACTCGATGTGTTTGAGACGTTTAATAACTGGGTTTCGTACATTATCATACTAGATTATTACTTCACATTTGCATAAAAAAATTTATCTCGATCGGAAACCGTCAAATTTTACAAATCTACAAATCGTCAAATTTTATAAATAGGCACCTCGATTAACATAACCAATAAAGTATAGTTTTCTTTGGATAGTTGCCTTTCAGCAATACTCGTATTAGCAATTACATGTGTTATCCAATTCTAGAAACTCTTCTAACTTTTAAATGTCTACAAGTGACCTAGTCATTTTAATAATGATTGTTGATGAGGATAATAAATAATTTTGTAACCAGTCAGACATTGTAACGTAAAAAACCGAATATTTGTGACCTTAGTTTGTTTTTTTTCATTAAGATGCTAAAATATACCTAGTCCAAAATATCGTGTTATGATAAGTAAAATCAGTAACATTTCGTACACGGACATATTATTTCAATGAATACATATTAAGCATGCATAGATAGAAAACTGGAAGTGAATTGGTATTCGTAGGAAAACTTCGCTAATGACTGCGCTCATAAACTTTGTATAAATGTTTTGATAATTTATTTGCATAACGTACATTTGCACTCAATTATCTAACGTAACCTCATACGGTCTGGTCATGCACATTTCTAATTAATTTTCTAAATAGACTGTTGAACAGAACTAACATTCAATTTTATTATTCATTTGTGATTTTTAACCCACTTCAAAAATATAGGAGGTTATTTTTGAGTAGGTAATTTGACCCGTATGTTTTTTTTTGTATGTACATATGTTACGTTATCTCTTAGTCACTTGTGCACCGATTTTGATGATTCTATTTATTTGAAAGCATTTACTACCAAGTTCGTACCATATTAATTTGGTGAAGTTGTGATAAAGAACTTTGGAGATACGGAATGGCGGTTTTTTTTGTAAAAAAAAAATATATATTATTTATTTGACTTGCCAGCAATATTACCAATAAGCTAAAAACAAAAATATTTCATAGTGAAAACTAATAATTAGTTTTTGAATCCTCAAAGAGAATTATTTAGTCGGAATATTTAATCACTTTCGGCCATTATTAAGCTTGAAATAAATTACGAAAATTGTTAATAAAATGTATTGGCAGGCGAAATTAGTTTTCGGTGTATAAAGTTTAAACGCTCTTCAATTTAAAATGAACTTGATGAATATGCAACACGTGTAAGTACAGTCACCTTTATTTAATATGTGCATATATTTTAGGCAGTTACGAATGGTTTTAACTATTGAGGTAAGGTGCGTTCACAGAGGGAACGCGGCACAGCGTCGATTTTGACCGCCGTAAACAGTTGGTGATATTAGTAATTCAAAACAAGAAGAATTTTGAGAGATGACTATAAATTCGTTTGATTTTAAAAATTAGTCACACTTAATGTTTCGACTCGCTACTTTTTTCTGTGTTAGATAATACCCTAGGCCTATGCACAGAATTCATATGAGTATTACATAGAGACCGAAATGTCCTAAGGTCCCGCGCAATATACGTCTCCGTTTCCCGTCTTCGCACCTCTCCCTCGTTTTGCTGTAGGCGCCTGCAGCCGCCCGCCACAACAAGGCGAGAACGGGGGAGAGGTGCGAGGACGGGAAACGGGGACGTATATGGCGCGGGATCTTAGGAGATTCCGTTCTGTATATAATACATAAATTCTGTGCCCTATAGGAGCCGGATTCAGCTGATCTGCTCTATAGCCCATCTTTATTTTGTAGTTTTCTGTAGTTTTCTTTCAGTCCTAAGTACTGCGTAGTAATGTGCCGCCGAGTAATTCTCTGTCCTCGGTAATTTTTTCATTAAAAAGTTTCCAGAAATTTTCCAGACCGTTTCAGAAATTTCTTGTCAAGTATGGCACGTCCCTAGTCTTGCGGCCCTGGGCTCTGTCTGCTTAGAGCCAAAATGCTCTGTCTGCTCAGTTAGAGATTAAGACGTGATGTAATGTATGTGTATAATGTTCGTTTAATGTCTGCCTTTAAAAATTAGGACCCTCTCATTGCTTCTGTAAAGGGAAAGGTAGAGGCGATCGGTTTAGTTTAGTTGGCATACTTTTGTGATTTAAATCTGTTCTATTTAACTGCATGAACAGTTACATGTTGCAACTACTAGCATAACTTGGGCATTGCGCTTCGCCATATGTGCGCCGGCCCTTATTGTCCGTCAATAGATTTTGAAATTGATCGAATTATCGTTCAACGAAAACGAAAGTGAAAATAATGCTCTAGCTGGCCTGTATGAACAGATTCTTAGAATAGAATAGTGTGGAATTGAACGCACAAAACAAAATCACTGTTAGTGCGTAATGTTTTGCTGATGAAATCAATGTTTTCAAGGTTTAAGTGCTCTTGACTCGTTTTGCATGACAATTAGCTTAGCATTGAGACAGTTTGCACTCAAATAGTATTCCAATCGGTCATGGCTTTTTAATGGGTAAAAAAATGTAGAACTATGAAAAAAACGTGATTAGATGATCCCAATTTCGAAATAAAGTGTCATGGTAACGTGACTAGATTATCATTTGTAAGTATATATTAGTGATATATTAATAGCATAGGTCCATAATATAATAATGGCCTAGGTCTATGTTTATTTATTTAATTGAAAACTTTAATGTATCTAAAATAATTAACAAACATTAATTATTCAATTTCATACACTGTTACAAATCGTAAAAAGTAGTATGTTTAAAAGAACTGTGAATAAAAATTATGAAAACGAATCAAGCCATCTGCAATAACAAAGTACATTTATTCCACGTCTTTCTTTTCTTCACATATTCCTGATATTCAATTCAAAGTCCATCCTGTCAACTTTTTTCTAACTTACCCAATTACCAAGCATTACAAAGGCGTTAAGTTGTGGAAACCGGGTTTTTATCTGAATCAAGACAATTCTAGTAATTACCTTTTTAATAGATGCTAATAAAAGCCATGAATTGCCATCATAATTGTATGATTATGCTTATGTAAGAGCAAGAAACAGGTTCTAAACGTTTCCAACTATGTCAGGGTTCGCATAATTTCGTGACTTGAAGTTTATCATACTTGATGCATGTAGTATGTGTGAGTAGTGAGTACATGCAGGGCCGATTGTCGAACGAATGTTATTAATTCTGAACTTAGAAGGACTTTTACTAACTTATTTCTATAATTATTAATAGGAACCTCTTAGTACGTCATTCTTTGTATCTACGAGTATCCCTAAATTATCTAAACTGCAGAACTCCAATTGACCCTGTTGGTAGAGTTCGTTTATCTGCAGTTTTGTTTGTTGTATATACTTAGGTTCATATAGATTGCGTCAAATTTTACTTGTAGTGTGTCAAGTTTTATTAGGCTTGGAAGGCTTGTTCCATGATCTGTATTTGAAGGTGTCCTTTTCCGTGCAAGTAGTTAGGCTATGGAATCAGCTACCACTATAAATTCGTGAATCTTAAACCATAACCACGTTAAAGAAACGAGTAAAAGATTACTAACTGTCTTTATTATCCTGATCATCATATTCAGAAATTTTATCTAATGTATATATTAATTGTAAATATATATATAAGTTTATATTTATGTAAGCTTATTTTACGTACGTTTATGTAGGTATGTTTATTAATTTATTTACGTTTCCTGTAGGTATAAGCATTTATTTATTTTTGTATTGTAGGTACACGCCAATTACCTATTTCTTCCAGTTTCCTCTCGCGGGTCTGCTCTTTGTAATTTCTTTAAAAATAAGTAGAACCTATGTACTATGTTTACTTTTATAAGGTTTTAATATTTGTAAATTTTCAAGTGTACGGTAAGCCTCAAAAGTAGAGTCTCAATTTTTCATACAATTAGTATGAGAAATTGGGACTCCACTTCTGAGGCCTACCGTACATCAACCAATAAAATAAAATAAATAAATAAGGTGTGTTTACTAGTACTTCATTTTCCCAATCGTTCACTTATGTTACCCGTATATATTATTTGCAAAGTATCCACCAGATTTTTTTTTGTCCAATTGCTTAACTCGTCTCATTTATTCTTTTGCATAGTATTTTTTTGTAATTTCGGTTAATGGCTTTTAAACATACTTACTGTGTTTTTTTTCGCCTTGAGTATAATGATTCCGTTGACGTAAGTAAGTGTTCCTTATTACTACTCTATAGTTTGAACAAAGGCTCCGTTTTTGTCGCCAAGCCATTATTGTGATTTTGAGAATCATGAGAAGCGGCGGAATATTTCAAAGAGCGACTTCATAATAGCACTTAATTAATCAGGCCCCCGAGGAATCGCGGATCTTTTCATAGTATTTGCCAATCAAAGTCGCCGGTTTAATTAATTGGGTGACTTTAACTTCAAAGATTGGGGCCTTGTGGGCGAGGGTGGCGATTGTTATGATAGCAATGGCGATTTTATATTCTGAGAATTTGAGATCGAACTGATAAAGAATGATATTTTCGTTTGCTTTTGGGCGGCTTCTGTGCGGTTGAATATTTAATCATCTGATTGTTATCGCTTGAAGCAGTTTTAAATGCTACTAGTTGGCAATGATTTTAGCTATAGGTTGCTATGTTTTTTTTAACGTGATGGCTGAATCTACATTTTTTTATGACGTACAAACTTAAATACAGTTTAGTCTACATAAAAAAAAATCTGATTTGATTTCCTATGTATAATTTAGTGGCACTGGTTAAGAAAGTTGGAGGTTTAGTGACTAGGTGTTAACGGGCTGTGGGCATTACCACACGCTCTGTCGATCGAACATTGATTACAAGTCTTGAACTTTGAAACCACGCCATCAACGTCTCGTTTATGATATTATAGTATTACCGTCAGCTTACCATGGAGTGACACGCAATTGTTGTGACATAAAAGCCAAATCGTGTGATTTTAAGAGTCAAAGTGGACGGAAGCAGTAATTGTAATGGTAACGTTCGACCTTGACGGTATCGTGCCAGTTTCGCTCCAGTTAGCGGGCACGCGACTCTTGCGTCACGTGTCGCATGCACATGCAACAGCGACGGTCATTAAATCGCAGATCGCATCGTGTTGCGTGAGAGAGGTTGCGAAACACAGCAACGATGTAAAATCCAAACGTGCCTGAAGATTGGCGGTGGGAATAGGTATCTATAAATCTGTTAGTATGGATGAAGTTCGTTCATGCTTTGTACTACGTGACGGAATGCAAGGTGCGATTACTGTAAATAAACGGCCCGCGGTGCGAATCTCCTAATGACCCCGGAAATACAGTGATAGGAAAAACAAACGCGTTTGTTTTTTTCGCTTTTACGTCACCGTCGTTATCATCTCATTTATTCTTCCACCCACTACTGACTAGTCGCGCAATCTTCGACGCCACCAATGACGGTCCTGTGCTGTGCTGCTCTTAACTAGGCATGAACTGCGTCTTTAACTATGTTGTTCGACGACGTCCGTGGCGCAGTGGTCACAATGCTAGTCCGCCACCCAGAGGTCCCGGGTTCGAATCCCGGTCAGGGCAAGTTGGAAAATGGCCTTTTACAAATAGTCATCATCGTATAAGACAATCGATGTAAGAAAAGGAAAAATAATTTCATCAGAAATATCATGGAAGGAAAAATAGAGGCGAGGAGAGGAAAGGGAAGGCCAAGAAGGATGTTAATGGATGAAGTAGAGGAAAAGGCAGAAGTCGTGTCGTATAGGGAGGTCAAGCATTTAGCTGAAGATCGGGAGGCATGGAAAATACTCCACCGACAAGAACATAGTTCTTAAATAAATTGATGATGATGTATAGTATCGCATCGTCGACTTAGTATCCCATAACACAAGTCTCGAACTTACTTTAGGGCTCAATCAGTGTTATTTGTCCCTATATATATATTATTATTTAATATTTATTTATTTGTTGTCAACCTATCTAATTGCTGGTACCTGTGTGCGTTTACATTTAAAGTTATTAAAAACAGAATCTGAAATAGGAGACAATCAAATCATTCTCCATCTAGCCAATTTATAGGGTCTTGACATAATAATACGTTTTCAAAAAACAGACAGCAGCTTACAATTTGCGAAAAGATGATCAGATTTTGGTGCTTCCATAATAAGTCTAAAAAATTCAAAGTAAATAAATATATTTACTGAAAAATCCTGTTAAATTCTTCGAAATTATAATATTGACCAAATTTAATAAACCTATTTATCAGTCTGTCAGCATTTGTCAACTTGTCGTCATAACAACCTGCAGTTATGCATGTTCAATAATATAATACATAACATAACACGTAAGCGATATTGTTATCGCAGCAACTGCATCTATTTCGCGTCACAGCCATAAATCAATGCACCAGCGAACGTCAACATTCCCAACACATTCCACAATTATTTAATATAGTCGACTTCTTTATAAAACATTCATAACATTAATGTATTCCTTGTGATTATAGTTCTCAACGGCATTATAAGAATATACGTTATTACGCATGCGAACGAGTCATCATCATGTCAGCCACAGTAAGTCCACTGCTGGATATAGACCTCCTCCAAGGATTTCCAAAACGGCCGATCGGAAGCGGCCTGCATCCAGCGCTTTCATGCAACCTTGCTCCGGTGATCTGACCATCTAGCAGGAGGGTGTCCTACGCTGCGCTTGCCAGTACGTGGCCATCATTCGAGAACCTTTGTGCCGGTTATCGGTTTTCGCGCTGTGCTCCGCCCACTGCCACTTTAATACTAATCCGCTTGGCTATGTCAGTGGCCTTTGTTCTCCTACGAATCTCCTCATTTCTGATTCGATCGCGTGATTGCGAACGAGTGAATAAATTCAACTTACGCGATGAGTAATGTGCAGATTTGAAGATGAAGCAACACTAGTAGACGCACTAAATTAGGTTAAGACCGCACCACACCGTTACTTATGACGCATTAAATCGCTATACCACTAAGCTTTGTGTGTCCTGATCAGCTGACTGTTGTGAACCACGATCTGATTCTTCGCTTAACGAATCGTTTTATATTTTAGCCACAGCATCAAATCAGCCAGCATCAGGTAATGAAATCGTCAAGCCCATTCGTAACCGTAGGCACACATACGATGAGCTCCCCAATTGTTCGGGAAATATTATTTCTAACATACAAGTATTCGCTCTACAAATACTTTCAGGTAAACTATTTGAAAAATAATAATAAACCAAAGCATCAAATGAACCTGCATCAGCTAATGCCAGCATCATACCCATTCTAAGCGTATTCTTATTAGTTGGCTGACGTGCATTGTGTTGCACGGATACAATTTTTTTAACATACTAAATATTCGCTCAAGGAATCCTTTTATCTTAGACAAAGCATCAAATGATACAGCATCAGTTAATGAAACCGTCAAGCTAATTCTCAGTGTATTCTTCTCAGTTGACTGACGTGCTCGTGTGCACTGATACGATGATCTTCACAATTGTTTGGGAAAAAAATCTAACATACAAGTATTTGCTCTAAGAATCCTTTCGTCTTAACCAAAGCATCAAATGAACCTGCATCAGCTAATGCCAGCATCAGACCCATTCTCAGCGTATTCTTACTCGTATCAGTTGACTGACGTGCATTGTGTGTACGGATGCGATGAGCTCCACAATTGTTCGGGAAATGTGTTCCCTCCTGGCTGTCCCTTTCAGAGCATTATAAGAACACACGTGACGTGTATAAATTGCAGCGTCGCTGGCAATGTTGTCTACTTTATTGTGTTGCCACGATTTGTAGTAGGAATATGACGTGCATTTTAAGGAAATCCCTATGTTCTAGTTTATATGTATCTCCTTCCTCGTAAATCTAAATCGTTATAGAAGTCGACCACGGAGATGGCCACTAACCTAGGAACTTAAACCTTCATTGTTATTTACCTATATTACCATAATCCTTATTTAAGTCTTGTGATCCTTATCTCAGTCTGTCCTGTAGGGAATAAAGTCGTGGAAGTGAATACGTATTAACAAATATCTTAAAAACATAAAAAAATAATAGAACCATCAATCAAATCGATGTTTAAATTGTATAGAAGTTAAGTTTCTCGTAAGTTATCAAGTCACATGAATAATGACCTCATTTGCCTAACACGATATGATAACCCATGTATTTGCTTAGAAATTAGAAAACAACTGGCTTTGTTCTTAACTGTGATGTTTACTATAATATCGTCTATCGTAATAACAATATTGTGGTAAAGCAAGTTTATAATTGATATAATTATTTGAAATGCCGGTTCTAATGTAAAATCTCATTTTATATTTAGTACTACATATAAATGTAGCATTCAGCATAATAGTAAGACAGCAGCATACGACATGGAGCTAAGAACACTGCAACATTAGTCCCATACCTAAATACAACCTTCTACAGAACACAGTTGGAGCCGGCCTGTGGGAGAACGCGCATCCTAGAAGTGTGACATAAATTACGTCCATAGTTAAGGGTTCACATATATATGACTGTAGCATATGTGCTTATATGAATAGAGCTTACTCATAAATTTCATGATTAACCAGAAACCTAATCAAAAGTCTAAACCATGGGCCAAACTGATGCTGCGGTGACCAAGGTTCTCCACAAACTAATATATACTATATATATAATATAATGCGATAATCGCAAAACGAAAATACTCTGTGAAACTCAGTCTAGCAGACTTCCGTCGCAGCTAAAACTAAATTTGGGCGATTCAGCGGCTTCAGCTCGAGCCATTAAACCGGTTTAACACGAACAGTTTTACCAATATTTACCCCACATATCACAGACACATATGAGAATGGATATCTGAGACAGAATTTGTATGCCGAAATCACAACTGTATGCCGATTATGCATAATAGATGTTCTCTTTTTTACTAGCCTTTAGGTATTGTGTCCCACTGTTGGGCAAAGTCCTCTTCCTTATTTTTCCACTCGTCCCTTCTGCGACCTTCTGCCACCCACATAAAAATCTGTCTAAGTCGTCCCGCCCGCCATCTTGTTATCATGGATGTTAGGAAATCTTTTTTCGATATCAAGCTAGTCTTGCCTTATTGAGGCTGTATTATTCCTTTGACTCTTAAATTTATAGTTCTTTTTGTACACTGTAGTGCTTTAATTAATGTCTCTTGTGGCCTTCTTCAGCGATGGCATCCTGATCATTGCGTTTTAAATATCGCTTATCGCTATTTTCCGCTCTGAAAGGACTCGTTTGACTTGGTAATTTTCAATGTAATCTTCCTAGTTTTGTAACTTCTATTAAATTGATTTACTTTGCGACATAATGATTATGATTATGACAGTAAAGATGTATACATATAACGTATTAGTTAGTACTTAATGTTTTATCCATAAATAACTCGATGAATAAATGAATAGACCTATAAAACACTAGCATTTGCCCGCGGCTTCGCTCGCGTAGGGGTGTAGTTTATTAAAATCCTTTTTTAGGGGATGCCTACGTCATAGTAGCTTTATGCATGCAAAGTCTCAGCCCGATCGGTTTAAAATTGACAAAGTTTCATGCAAACTTTCATCCCCTATTTTATCCCCTTGGAGGTAGAATTGATCAAAATCCTTTCTTAGCGGATGCCTACGTCATAACATCTAACTGCATGCCAAATTTCAGCCCGATCCGTCTAGTGGTTTGGGCTGTGCGTTGATAGATCACTATGTCAGTCAGTCAGTCACCTTTGAGTTATATATATTTAGATATATTTAGAAGATTTCGCGTAGCTATTCGTACGATAAAGTATATCTAAATATATAACGTGTAACGGAAAGGGGGTATCAACCCGAAAGGTAGGAAACATAATAATCAATGACAACAACTTTTTTGATGAGTCTATGCCTGAAATCGTAAAAAAATCTTCTCCTCCAAACAATATTAAATACCTGCCGTGCCAAAATGTATGGAGCTGCAAATTTCTTTTTAGAAGAAATTTAAGCGAGGTTAATCAGGCTACAAAATTGTCGTTTTGGGTTCTCTATTAGCTATTTGGTATTTGGCACATATAGTATGTTAAACTTTATCAATTATCGAGTAATGTGGCGGCGCGGAGTTCGGAATACTTCGAGTTAGTTCGTAACTCACTCGTGATAAGAAACGGTTTGGGATTCGGCACGTTCGTGCGAAGAATATAAATGTGTGAAATCTCCGCAGTTATATTATTGTGTTATTAAATAAGTCACGGCCAGTTGTTAGGGGATAAATGCTGGAAATGCTTTCAGTATTTCTCTTTATTGGTTTATTTTTTTGTTTCATATCCCCGCCACAGCATGTTCAAGAGCTCTTGAATTTTATTCTTCTTCGTGAAAAATCTGGTCAAATAACTATCTATCAACGGTTTATCTATAATATTATTAAAACTAACGTGAGATAACATAACCGGTCGCCGCTTTTCTTAACACTTGCCCTGAGGATGATCGTCTAAACTAATCGGCCTTCTCCGACTACACTAAGTGAGTAAAACCGTGTTAAAATATTTTTTATTTTCTATACACGGGATTTTAAAATAATTCTGGAAATTTCTTCTTTGAAAATTGCTAGCATACGTTACGAAGATAGAGCCATTTTAAGGGTAAATTTTACCTCACTAAAAGCAAAAAATTGTAAAGTTGTCTAGATCTTCGTTCTCATAGTACAATTTAAAACTATGCACACTACAAAGGTCAATGCTATCAAAGATCGAACTGATTTTACTTTTCTTCAACGTAGAATCCCTATGAATATTATGAATTTGGTATATCTATAACTCGGACCTAACAGCTTATTGAAATCTATTTCATTAAAATAGATATCAAGAGTGTGGCGTTTTTTGCAGAAATTAAAGAGAACAAGCCGCAGGTGCAATTGCACTTGAAAAATCAAACGCTCAATGTCAAGAATGATTGCAGAACGCGGATACACTTTCTCCACGTGATGGTTGGTTGCGTAAGCGCTGACGAAACCGGCGAATCTGCACCAACTGCCTCAGCTTTAACCGGCCAATTACGAGATCAACCACTCTTTTTTTAATTTTTGTAATTAAAATTAAAATTTTAGGTCTTGAAGCGCCCAAATTGCTCCAGGCACATGATTACGACATTACTTATCTTTTATTATCTTTATTGGGTACGTTTTTGAAAGTATAATAATTAGGACGTTTAGCTTTCTTCTTTGTCTCTGAATAAACTTTGATTGTTTTTATTAATCTTATATTTTTTTACTAACAAAATAACAATTCTCAATTTTAAACAAGGGATAAGCAGTTTGGTTGAAAAGCTATTTATTACATTAAAATACGCGAATGAATTCCAGGAAATGGCGAATTTTGATTGTTGGTCAAGGTTCTTTGCGTCACTTTCATTTTGAAATGTTTCATTAAATGTAGAACACATTTCTCAATCGGTGAGTGATGGACAAACGCATAATATGAGTGTATGTAGAATAACTGGAGTAACAATCGTGTGGATCTAAATAGAATCGTATGGAACTGAAAATTGACAGTACGATTATTACTGTCGTGTAAAAAATATCTGGATTCATAGTCAAGAGACTTGTGGTACGAGTAACATCGACTGGCGCCGACATTTTTTAGGATCGCTATTACATTTTCCAATTCGTTTTTCTTTAACGATATTTATAAGCGAAATGATATCTTTTGATCGCAACGTAATTCTTCTCATCAAATGGGTTAAAAGATCAGATTTGAGCTGCTTATAGGCATCTGTCCAAGGTCAATAATTGTCACCGTGGCAACAAAGTAACAACAGTTATTTTTATACACTAGTAAGCTAGTGTGAGTAGTGTGCAGGTTTGCTCACAAAATTTTTTTTTAGCTTATTTTGTTAATGACCGTATATGAGAACAAAGTCAGCGGAGAACTCGCACCTAGGGAGGATCGAACTTATGCTTTATAGACGCACAACCTTATTTTAACAATTTTATTTAAGTATTTCTAACTTCAGATGGTAATAAAGGAAGTACACACTCTAGGATAGTTATTCTTAGTAACCAATATTCTAAGCCTAGCACCTCCGTATTCCAAACAAAGCACAATAGATGGGCAGGTTCCGGATCACCTGTCTAAGTCTCAAGTTAACCCATCGTTTGTCAACGTCAGCTGTCGAGGAGAGAATGCGGGAATTCACGGAGGCACTCCGACCAGCCTATTGTGCTGAGATGGCGACTATTTTTACGCCACAAAGGTTCCGTCGGACAGTTAATGCACTGCCTTAGGTTTCTAGCACACTGTAAAGCCTCATTAAACCTGAATATTTGTGACGGAAATGGTAGATGGTTGAATCGTACGCGCAAGTTGCGTTAACATAGGTGGAACATGGTGGGGTGGAGATTCAATTCAAATTCTTTTTTGAGCGATTTTCAAAGCCTATGTGGACAATTTGTATTGTATGAACGATTGAACGTTCGTAGTTTTTAAGTTCAAGCGAGTACGAGCCTACTCGGTTAGGTTGTACCCAAAATTTGATGTTGTTCTATAGCAGTGTATAGCTCAGGATGAACTACTAGTTAATATTCTAATATTAATAATATACTTCGACCACATTATTTATTAATTTGGATGGATGGATTCCACAACAAGTTGACGAGAAAATACTGCTAAGTTTAGTGCCTTCAGGGCACAATTGTAGAAGAATTGTATAAGCAATGTCAGAAAATTTAAATATTGAACATAGGGTAAATATGGACTATGAAAATATTGTTTACTTTACACAGGAATTGTCTAGTCCAGACGAATTCCAATGTGCGCTAGGTCTTAGACTGAGCTACGATTTATTAAGATATTTCTAGCGGGCAGTTGCAACGCTATTTTCCTTTATAAGTACGGTAGACTGGATACCTAATCTAGTTCTAAAATTAGGTATTCTTAGCTTGTTCTTGCTTGCTTGATGTGTTCTTAGAATAGCAGCCGCTGTTCGCGAAATCTTTTTCGCAAATGCTAAAAGTTGTGAAGACTCAGCAGAAACACGACGTTGATGAATATGAACGCATTGGAAATTCAATACTTGTAAATATTTTATACTTTACATACAACTATGCAAAGCTGCCAGCCTTCTGTGCATTCTTCCGCAGGGGGAGGGTTTGATATTTTGTAAGTATTTTATTATAAATATTTATGTTATGAATAAAATTTATGTACCATACTTTTTACAACAATAAGTCTTCAATTCGTATGTGTTAGTGAACAACGTTTTCATTTCTACAAATTTCCTAAAGTGTTATGGCTCCCAAATTATTGGTTACGGTTGATAGTAATGGATATATATTATCAACCATAACCAATTATTTGTTGGTTCAAATTTTGGTTTAAAAATGAAAATGATGCAATAGTTTCATCAATTAATTAGACGTAACGAATCGGAATTCTATAATATTTTAATATCTACGACGACTTTGTACGTAACTACGCAAGACTATAATATATATGATGACGACTTATAAGTAAGTAGGTATTTCTGATTCTAACATAAAAAGGATAATTTTCATCAGGGAAGGAATCATAAAAATCAAAAAATAATTATAAAATTTGAAGCAAAAAAAAGTGACTTGTTCCTTCCATGGCCTAACGCCCGGATTTCCTCGTTTAATCAACATATTACTTCCAAGTTTCTTAACAAACATCGCCAAGTCTAGATGTTCATTTAGATAAACGGCTCAACTTACAGTCGCGAGTTTCTTAAATACAAGTGCGATATTAGCTGAACTCGTGCGAGCTTCGCTACTGTAACAATTAGTTACTCACTGTCCCATTTAACTTGTCTTGCGAGTGTATGCGATAGGGATGTGACTTTCATGACGTGTGTCACGTTATTTAAACTATGTTTTTCATGAATTCTAAATCTTTGATATTTTTTATATTCTCATTCGTCAGCACGGAGCAGCACTTTTCTATGCTGCTATCCTTTTCTGTCGCTCAGAAACGTCATTTGCCAGAGCGAGAGAGAGTGACGGAACGTTATCGCACCGGACGTACCATAGCATGCTATTGCATTCTGCGCTCTCTCTCGCTTTGGCAAATGACGGTTCTGAGCCACAGAATAGGATAGCAACATAGAAAAGTGTTGCTCCGTGCTGACAAATGAGATCCAACTCTAAAGAGTTTGTGGGAATCATGACGTGTGACACGTATTTTAAACAATTTTTTTCTTGTATATTCTAAATCCTCAATTTTCTTAAGGAGTTTAACACGTCATGTGTCAAACTCCTTTAAAAATAGTTGACAGAATTGGTAATGTTAGTATGTATTTTATTTAGTTGTCAGGTATTTTCGCGTTTTGATTTTCTAAATCATTTTTTAAAACAAAAACGTTTGAATGTCTTCGCTCCCAAACTACACACCCGATTTTGATAAAATTTATATGGGACCACTTGATAAGTATGCCCTTTTAAACAAAAATCATATTTTTCTAAACAGGACCAGGCGTTTTTGAATAATCGGTGAATTTACATAAAAAAATAAAGATGTATTGACAACCTCCTCCATTTTGGATGTCAGTTACCTAATTAAACTTATATGAACAACATATTCTGATGATTTTTTTAATATATTGCTGTTGTAACAATTAATTTACTTTTTTATTCATTGTCCTTTAAATTTTAACTTGTCGTGAGTATGCGCGTTTGTCAATACCCTGTCACTTGATGTTTTGCGTGACAAACTCTGCCAGGCCGGGTCACTCCCCGTTTATGTGTCGAAAATATACTTATATTATTGCTGTGCGCGCGGCGACCACTTCGAAGGGAAAAATTCAGTTACATGAATCGTTTGTCTAGAGTAATAAGAATAAAATTGGCTTGCAATGCATGTCTAGGTAAACGAAGAGGTGAAGAGTTCTGACGCGAACTAAATTAAACCATAGCGCTAACCACATTAAGTAAATATTTCTTCGAATTTATTTTCTGAGTAAAACTTCTGTACGTGAATACAAGTACTTATTATGTGACTCTGCAAACAAATAGTTGGCAAAACATGTAAGTGCATCTGTTTTGATTTGCTGCTAGCAAATTCACGCCTTTAGAGTTTTGAAAAATATGTCTTGATTGAATCAGATCCAATGACACGGTAACCCATATAAGGTATTGTCACAAAATATAAATAATCATTCAATGATTACATCGATGTTTTTTTTTTTCACTAAGCCCACTGCAATGTATTCGTCAAATGACAGCCCTAGTTAGTTGAAAGTTGTTTAGTGTCATTGGCTGTTCTGCGTTTCCGGGCGCACTCAGTAACTTGATACTGTTCCGTTTAATTTGAAGGATGCAGAAGTGGTGCAATACATATAATGAAACAGTAAAAAAATGCGTCTGTACATTGAATATATTTTAAAAAAAATTAGGGTTGTGGAGACATAGTAGCAAGCAGCAGACATTTCTTTTAAATTTTTGCTTGTACACGCTAATCTCCGGAAATACTGGACTTTTTTGTTGAGTTGTTAAAATCGAAGATCTGGAAGACTTGATGCAGAGACGCCGGAGTCATAAAGTCCACGTGCAATTTCGTGAATAATCAGAAACAGAATGGACGTGAGATCTTTGCACAGCATTAGGATAATATAGGTTGATTAAAAGAACGTGAAAATGAACATTTTACTAACTGTCAGGCAATAGGTACCCTTTAAATTATTTATAAAGAACAGTTAAAAGTATTAGGTTAGACCGCCTAGCTTTTAAATGCGTTCCTATTAACCTAATTTACGATCAAACAATTTATTTAAAAAGTGGGCGCCACTTCTGCACAACCTTTGCCTTAACTTAGAATTACTGCACTGTACAGAATTATTGTTCGTTTCTTAGCTGCTCAGTTCTCGGTTGTTATGCCTCCATAATCTTGTTATTTATTGTGGATGTGTTTGGAAACTTTGGAAGTGTTTTAGCATGCAAAGTTCGTCAATAGATGATACTGCGTAATTATGTAGTAGGAAATGAAATTACTGGTACTTTCTAAACGTTTCATCGACTAGTGATTTAAAGTCCAGGTAGCAAGGGTTAACTTTGGCCAAGATCCTTACTAGCTAGGGCGTTTCTATAACTTCTTGTTTTTTGAAGTTTGCACAATTTGTATGTTGAAGCCATGGTACTCGTATTGTAGACATTCTATTGACAAAAAGTAAGTTTCTCTGCATATAAATATTAAGATGTTGAGTTAAGTTTATTATGTGTATCAGAAAGGAAGAAATGTATTTTCTCTATATCTAGTTACATGACACTTTTTCCGTATTTACATTAAAAAGAGAATTTGTCACATTCTCAAAAGACCATAGAAAATCTTTATTCATGTGTAGCGAATATCTTTCACATTCAATAACAAATAGGCAACTACACTTTCTCTGTACTCACAAAGGCACTGTTGATACAGTAGTCGTTTCTGTTGAAATAGCAATCAACGAAAGTTGCACGAAACTCGAAGTAGGTTGAAAATGGTTGAAATCGAGTAAATGTTACGTTGTAACGAGTTTCCGTAGTTGTAGCATATAGTTCCGATAATGTTCGTTTTGTGTTTCGCTAATTGAATATCGGTTAGTGAATGGCTTGATGGAATAAAAAGAGAATTTTGTCAATCCATTATCATGCGTTGATCAGTTGCCTGACTTATCTTGCTATCCCTAGTGTGGGCTAAGGCATTCATAGTATTTCTCTGTGTCGCATTCGTGTTTTGTCCTTTATAAGGCCTTGTCCTTCTTTTCCACATTTCTCATCTCCGCCTACGCCGATACAAGCTAGATCTAGGTTCTCTAGGCTAGGAAAAGGTGTCCACAGCATTTTGCCATCGTGTTTTATATTTGGATGTGCGCTTCACTTCAGACGAGACTCGTTACTGTTCCAATTTTATCATCTCCACCTGTGTTGATCGTCTGAAGCAGATGTTTCGGCAGCGTGAGGCAGCGTTCTTCATCATAACACCACGCATTCTCTTTTTGAGTCTTGGAATGAAAGCGGAGTGTCTTCTTAAATTGTTGTATTGTGTTACACAGTCCACTAATTACGAGCGATCTGGTTTATCAGTTGTATAATTGTACCAAATAAGGTGTATGCGCTTTTGAGGCTATGATATTTGTTTCAAAACAACATGTATTTTACCGTTGGCCTACAATACGAAGAGTACTCGTACCTCACAAAGGCTATGTCTTATTACTATGGCGAGTGCATTGTCATAATTAATACAATTACTATCTATCGGCACTCCCATTTAATTTGTGACCTGCCGCTGTCAGTATAGAGGTTATATGTTTCGCAGCTCAAAACGTTATTTGTTAGTTACGTGATTTGAGCTTCGGGTGAAGTAATTATAGGGAAAATGAGCATGTGACTGCCATGGCTTCTAATCGGTTGGGTTGGGAGTCTTAGAAGGTTTACCAGCGTTGATTGATGTTGCAAAACTTTTGATTTAGATTTGTGTTATAGGTAAGTATAGGAATTATGAGAAGAATTAGGTAATAATTTAAAATTCAGCTTTGAGTTTATAAAATGCGTTATGTACGAGTAGACACGTAGAGTAAGAATTTGTTTAGGTATGGCACATAAAACAGATTGTAATTGTTACATGAAAATTGCAAACCAACAAGTTAAAATATATCCTACTCGTAACTTTGATTTTTTTATTATTTTTGAAAACTCACACAGTGACGCTTATGGGCAGATTTTTTCAAAGAAAGGGCACACATGTTTTTTAACTCTATATTTTTTCTATTTGCGTTCCGTTAGTAACAGACTACTGTTGTTGCATACCACAAAGAAACACCGTTAACTAATAACGCTAGCATAACTAAGTTCATAGTCCAGTTGCAAACCCAACATTGGCCAGTGGCCTCGTTACAAATAAAATTAATTATAATTAGCGAAAACATTTGCAATATCATCGAGCGAGCATTGTTATTAATTAGAAGCGAGTATTAAATCAGAGAACCTGGCTACGTGTAGGTGTTGCTAATTATCCTTTGTGGAAGATCAGTGCACAGGCTTTCATTCAGGTGGAATTGAAATAAAACGGAGTTGACTTGCTGACGTAAGTGTAGCGATGGTATTTAGAAATTCTTCGCGAAATATCATCTCGTCGTAACCCTAGACCCCATATCTTGACAGCTCATTGATCGATATAGCTCGTGTAGCAACTTGAAAGTCTATCTGTTCTACTCTCCGATCAAAAATATTCAGGTTATCATCGAACTTCAACATCATACACATATTTACAGACTCAGGAGAACTTAATTTGATTCGCTCGCTCATTCAATAATAACGAAAAGAGAGACATAGGCTAGAGTTCTCTCTCTCTCTCCCTCTCTCTCTCCGTTTCTAGCCTTTTTTTTTACTGATCGCACAAATAGGCAATTCCCACTTAAATTATATTTCACAAAGGAGGTAGTCCACAACACTCATCAAGACGATAAGGTACGATAATGAAGGCACTTGTAATTTAACCTTAGTACATTTGTAAAGATGCGAAGTTTACACATATTTATGTACAAAATTAGGTACGTAAAACCATTTGGTTATTCCGTTGACATTCGGATATTACGGGCGGGTTGTCGCACGCGATCGCAACTTGAGCAATTTAACAATTCTGTGTTTTAACAGATTACCGCCAAGTTTGTTTGTGCCTCGGGGAATTACCATTTCAATAAAAACGAAGCACGCAAGCTTGACGACAAACGTTTGTTTAAAAAAATATTTGAATTCGATTGAATATTGTTAAATAATGCAGGTATAGATAGAGGTCACCGGGACGTCTTGCATTATTATGAATGGATGCTTAGACACGCCATATTTGTCAAATGGTTAATAGTCCATAAATCATTTGACAAATAAGGTAAATTTGTCCATGAAACTTTTCATAAAATTAAAAAATAAAAGTTTGTGCAATCAAATGAGGTTTTTTTCCTATTTTGTTGAATTACAAAAATTGGTTAATGCTAATACGGTATTTTAAAATTATTGTCTAGTAATTACTTAACTATCTGTCAGTCTGCAAACATTTTACGAGTAATTTTAATGAAAACAACCGCAACATAACAGTTTTCTCAAGAACGAAATGACTTTTTATTCAGACGTGGGGTCATGAAAGCCTAGACCTAAGAAAAGAAACGTTAGAAACAAAAAGAACCCTGAGACTGGCCCGAATAATGAACAAATGTCATTTTTCGACCCGGTGACTCAATACGTCGAATCGATTACCTAACTCGAATATGAAAAAATGTAACGTCGGATCCTATTGGTGCGAAGGATATAAAAACTTTTACATCGCGTCCGTTTTTATGTCACTGGGTTTTGAAACAATACTAAATATGTACTAGTATCCAGTTGTTGATGTGTAAACTGATATTTAAGTCAGCATAGGGGAATACGTATTGTCCTTTATTTATGAAATAGGTACGGTAAGCCTCAAAAGTGGAGTCCCAATTTCTCATACTAATTGTATGAGAAATTGGGACTCCACTTCTAAGGCCTACTGTACCTATCTATCTAATGAGCGTGTTGTTCTATGTGAACAGTTTTTTTTTTGATTTTCAGTACTTTACAACAATTATGATAGGATGATACCATAGCCAATTCCGAAAGAATATAATACTTTGAATGTTAGAAACTACTTAATCTGACACTCCATGGTGTCTTTTATTTATGAAATATGTATCTATCTAATGAGAGTGTTGTTATATGTAAAGAGTACTATGAATGTCAGAAACGATTTAATCTGACACTCCATGGTGTTTTTTATTTATGAAAAAGATACCTATCTAATGAGAGTGTTGTTCTATGTAAAGAGTACTTTGAATGTCAGAAACTCGTAATTGGGCCTTGGCACACAGCTGCTTTTACTATCAAACAGTACATCCATTTAGTTGGTAATCGTCCAGCGATGCCTGCCCCTGGTTGTTACTTTAACGACCGGATTAAGAATCGGGATGTGTGATACTGCCGGTCTTTGAGTCTGAAGTAATGAATTTAAGTCTTATATGAATGAGACTATTTCAAGAAGAACTGAATCAATAAAAGCAAGAACATTACACATGTCCTAATTAAGCAGATCATCCTAATTTATTTTCCATTTGATTCTTTTTGTCTAAACGTGATATTTTTATAGATAATGGTACGGAACCCTTCTTGCCCGAGTCCAACTCGCACTTGGCTGGTTATTTAGATGTATTTATATTGAACTAGATATATTTAGGATAGAGAGTCACGATACACTAAAGGTCTTAAATCGCAATTTGGCGGATTTCGAAATAACTAGAGGGCTCGAGGGTGGTCAAATTAACGGTGGATTAATGTGTAGGATTATTGCCAGCTACAAAACAAAATCAAAAACCCCGAAGAGCTGTACCGGCCGACCTCACATATTACTAACAAAAGGCAAAGAAAGAAGAAAAATGTGGAACTAGATTAAAATAGCCTTATTACATGTTCCTACGTAATATTAAACAGTCAATGTGTTGTATATTGTTATTATATTTCAAATTGATTAGAATAGAATAAACATTTAATTTTTGTTTCGTAACCGTAACTTTTCCTAACTCTGGATCGCCCGCGGCTTTCTTTGCTTTTACGTAAGCAGTACAAAAACAATTTGTAATAAACTCAAGCCATAACTTTTCGGGAGTGTGTTGGCACGGGAGTCTGGATGCCGGCCCGGATGTTGTATCTGCGATATCGTTTGCAAAATTGATGGTCGTGTTTTCAAAATGGCCTTCGTACCCCGTGTGGACGCCACGGCAATTTACTTGAGGGTACTGTTACAGTTGAAGCTATGAGCACTAAGCGAAACCGAAATTTAAGAAAAGGTAAAAATGCTAAACTTTGTTTCGTAAAAGATTAGATTATGGAGCAGCTGCGGATGTAATAGTTAATACAACTTTACAGTAATCATAGTAGATACCTACCCTCATATTCATAAAAATTACCAAACGTTTGCTAAACCTATTTTAGTTAAAATACATTTGGTCCTGTTCCCTCTTTTTAGTATAAGACAAAGTAAGTACGAGACGAAACATATTTTAACTAAAAGAGGTTTAGCAAACGTTTGGTAATTTTTATGAATAAGGGGGTTAGTCTATAATCTATTAGTATTTTTTCAAACTTTATTTTGTTTAACACACTAATTCGAAGTAGCTATTGTAGTGCTAATCTAAGTTAATTTTGAATACTGATATCAAATGTAGATAAGTAGATATGAACAATATATCAGAATATTTATACAGTCAATTTAAAGATGGAATAAAAGAATATAGTGTGCTCGACCACAGGCTGTGATGCTCATATGCCTGAGAGTGACGATCTTAAAACTATCAGTGAGAATGTAGGTATATCTTTCGAGAATTTATTTACTAACGAACTTCTCGTTCTAAGTTGAATGATAGCAATGATTGAAAGCAATTGCATCTTTACAGTTGCTTAGAGCGATAACGCTCGCCGTCAATGGAACGAGTCCCTAAGGGTTGTCGCTCACTTATATCGTTTCTCATGATTGGCAACGGCTTTGCGGCGCTGATTACCTTTTCTGAAGCCCTTTGATACGGGCTCTTTGACGCGATGGCGGTATTTGATGTCTCCGAATAAAATTACTCTCTAGTGTTACAGCGACTTACAGTTACTTCAAATTGTTGTCTGGAAACCAATACTACATTTTAAATGTTCATGTAATCGAGGCATATCATGTAAATAAATATGCGATCTATGTAAGGACAACTGCGAAGTATCGCCTAGTAAGGCCCTTCCCTTGGGTCTATTATTACTTACTACAAATTGTTAGCTTGCTTAACTTCGATCAGTTCTTGTCCACCAACTTATTATTCTAAGAGACGAACAGCGATTCAGTCCAGAGAAAATGATAAGAGCGATGCGCTGCGAAGTCGCGCCCCAAGGTTTCAGGTAATCCGCTACGATCCACCAGAGCTGCGTCTGGAGCTACGAGCGGGGGCCGCGAAAATGGGCCCGTAATTTGAACTATATATGAATGTGTGGCCGCAATTAACTACCTCCATATATATGTTCATTGATATATATTAAAAAAAAAAAAACACTTGAATCATCCCGAGTTTTTAAGTAATAAAGTATTAAAATTGCCGCATAGTGGCAAGATGTTGCAAGTAGATTTTTTCCAAGCAGGTGGTGTTTTAGCCGGTAGGAGTCCGGCACTATCTGGGCTAGTCCATTTGGAATTCCCAGATGTCCATGAGGATTTCACCACCTGCTTGTAAAAATAAACATTTACATTTTTCGAATTTTAGACACCTCTTCACTTAAGCCCGAGATCGTACCTATTTTCTAGATCAAACAATTTCAACGTAAACTGATTCAATAACGCAAACTAAAATTTAACGAGCTATTTATTACATCGTAAATATTTTCTTTGTCTTAGAGAAGATAATTTTTTTTAAAATGAGAATTGTGTTACTTTGTATTGGGTATATAAAATGGTTTAAACAATTAGTAACTAACGTAATTTCCTGTCCAAAAAGGTTAAGTGCGGATATTTAAGTTAGTTCCAGTTGGTTCGGAACACACGTAAAATAACAGTAAGGAATATTTTTTACTTGTTACAAGGTAATAAAACAAGATTCCGATTAACATACCTTTCCTTTTTAGCTTTTAGGAATTGTATTCGTTAAATTGGTAGCAGTTCCTACAAATTCGTTAAGACGAAGTGGTAGCTAAAGTGGCGCCCTCATTTGAAATAAATTTTTTAAAACTAAATATGGCGATAATTAAAAATTTTACTTCTATAAATGTCTAGAAAGACCTGTAAACTATTTTATGAATAACCTTTGAAATTATTACTAATAGTCCGTCTAATTTTAAAACTGTTTTTTGCCAAAAGTGGCCACTTTTGGCGAAAAACAGTTTTAAAACCAGACAGACTACCAATATTACTTGTTACAAGGTTTTTTTCGGGGGTAGCAGTAAATCAATCAAGTGGCATTTTGAACCTCTATATTTTCTAATATTTAAAATAATAAATACTTCTTTTTGGAGTATACATTTAATGGTAAAATACAGTTAAAAAGGATCTTTACCTGCTAGTTTATTGTCTCCTTTCAATATCTCCTTAAATCATGGAATCACTTCAAGAACAAATGGCTCACATGCAGGAGCAATTTAACACAAAGATGGCGGATTTTGAATTGGAACTAAAAAATACTAATCCTACACCAACTGTTACTTCACTGGCGAATGACTTCACAGCCTACAAGAAATCAGTCACAGAATGGCTGGGCGACTTGCAGCGGCAGGTTGAGTTGCTGGCTTCGCATGAAAAAGTCAGGGACAAGCAGGTCGACAATCTTGAGATGCAAGGACGGCGCAGGATTTTACTGCTGCATGGCATAGCTGAGAGCCCAAGTGAGAATGCGGCCACTGTGATCATCGGTGTAGTGGCTGAGAAGCTTAAGATTTCGAACTTCACTGAGGCTGACATTGACCGCTGTCATCGTCTGGGACAGTCATCCCGTGATAAGCCCCGTCCCATTCTGTTGGAGCTGACAAGGTTAGTGGTCAAGGAGAGGCTCTGGGCGGCTAAAACATCACTGAAAGCCACTGGGATCACAATGTCTGAGTTTCTGACAAAGGTGCGGCGTGACGCATTCATGGCTGCACGTCAATCTTTCGGTGTCAACAAGTGTTGGACCCATGATGGATGTGTATTTGTAATAGGCCCAGATGGACAGAGACATCGCGTCTTCTGCTGTGACGAGGTGAATCAGCTCCGCAATGCTAAGCCCATGGCCCCAGCAACATCGCAGCAAGGCGGCGCAGCTGTGTCGCAGTCTACTTCGTATGCGTCGGGTCGCCCGAAACGCGCCGGTAAAAAGTGAATACTCCAATTTTCACGAACACTGATTACAAAGACTTAGTAGTGTTTAATTACCGTCCAAATTTGGTTTTTATAATGTTTTACACTAACCCACTTTGTTCTGATTTTTTAGCTGTCAATTTTCAATGACGTTTTACAAACACTCACATTCTAGCTGTCATGTGTCAAACATTTTTTCTTCTTTTTTAAATTTTTTTTATTCTGATCTTCGAATTTTGCCTTGTTGTTTTTGTATAGTGCCTTTTTCTATTTACACTTATTGCGAAAACGTAAATTCATTTTTAAATTATTTACTCTTTGTCTTCAACAATACGGTATTTATTAAGTGCCTGTTGCTACACGTTTTGATTCCAAAACTGGCGGGTAGAGTGTCTTAAAATAACTTTAAGATATTTATTTATTTTGTTATTACTTAGTTAGTATTATAAAAATATATTTATTTATTTATATTAATATATATAGAGCATAATGAGTTCAAATAATGACGAAAGCTTTTTTTCTATACCTTCATCATCTTCATCCACAACAACTGACGATAGTTTCCATTCAATACCCACCCCTCTCAACGAAACTGTAGATCAATTGTTTTCCGTACACCCCAAATGTTTCAACGCTGTACATATAAACGCACAAAGTATTCCAGGTCATTACCCTGAACTCCTAGCTACATTTGATAGTAAGTCTATACACGCAATACTTGTTTCCGAATCTTGGCTGACGCCTGTTCTTCCTTCTACTTCTTACTCATTACCAGGCTTCCAACTCATTCGGAACGATCGTACTGGGAAGGGAGGTGGTGGCGTCGCCATTTACCTTCGTTCTCATATCTCATACAACGTTGTCTGCTCTTCGCAGTCAGTAAACCCCTCGAAGGAAGCCGAGTATCTTTTTATTGAAGTCACTCTTAACCACTCTCGAGTCCTTTTAGGTGCTTTTTACAGCCCCTCTCAAAATGTTAGCTATTTTTCTCACCTGGAAAATCTCCTAGAAAATCTCACTCCTTCTTTTGACCAAACAATCATAATGGGTGACTTCAACACTTGTTTACTCAAGAACGACAACCGTTCTAGCGCTCTTCGTTCATTGGTCGACGCTTGCAATCTATCTATACTCCCATTCCAACAACCTACCCATTACTTTCCTAACTGCCAACCAACTTTAATTGACCTTATCCTAGTGTCCTCTCCTGATTTGGTAGCTGACTTCGGTCAATCTAATGCTGATATATTTTCCTATCATCACCTTATTTCCATCTCCTTTAAACTCCGTCCCCCTAAAGCTAGATCTAAAGTCCTTCTGCAGCGTAATTTTGGCTCAATGAATATCGAACTTTTACGTGAGGACGCAAGCAACTGCGATTGGAACTCCGTCAATAACCTGACTTCCATTGATGATCAAGTCAACTCATTTAATAAAATTTTAATCGACTTATATAATAAACATGCTCCGATTCGACCTGTTAAATATAAACACCTCCCAGCACCATGGCTCACAGACGAAATAAAGACTGCCATTCACAAAAAACTGGTTGCTAAATCAAAGTTCAAAAGCAATCCTGACAAATATAGAGAAAGATATATCCAAGCTCGTAACGCCAGCAATAGGAAGTGCAGAGAGGCACAGCGCCACCATATCCACCAATCCATTGAAAATGGCGACCCAGCTAAAATCTGGAAATTTCTCAAGTCACTAGGCGTAGGAAAAAAGAATCCTGATAATCCCACGAATATAGATATAGATGCCCTTAACAAGCATTTTTCATCTTCATCTTCTTTTGGTGGAAATTATAAAACGAATACGTTAAGCCACCTCTCTTCTATTCCTACTCCTAACTATTCACCGTTTTCATTCAGTATAATTACTGCTAGTGATGTTCAGAAGTGTCTACTATTAGTGACTTCAAACGCCGTTGGAACGGATGAAATAAGTCGTAATATGATCCTGCCAATCCTTGACATTATCCTTCCTACTATTACTGCCATCATGAACAATTCATTGTCAAGTAAAACATTCCCTTCGGTTTGGAAATCTGCAAATGTGACTCCTATTCCTAAAACAGCTAACCCCTCTTCATTTTCCGACTTCCGTCCGATTTCTATACTACCTTTCCTATCTAAAATTCTCGAACGTTTAGTCCAGAACCAACTCAATTCCTTTCTTAATAAAAACAATCTCCTTAATCCCTTTCAATCCGGCTTTCGTGCAGGACATAGTACGACGACCGCGCTGGTGAAAGTTACCGATGATATTCGCTTTGCCATGGATGGCACGCAACTTACTGTTATGTCTTTGATCGACTTTAGCAATGCGTTCAACATGGTCGACTTTGATATCCTACTAGGTCTGATGCGGACACTGAACATATCTCCTTCAGTAATCGACTGGTTTCATTCATATCTACATGGTCGCCAGCAACGAGTTCGAATTGAAGACCGATTTTCCTCCTGGTGTGATACTACTTCAGGAGTTCCACAAGGTGGTGTGCTATCTCCATTACTTTTTGCACTATTTATCAATTCTATCACCTTCGAACTCTGTACTTCCTATCATCTATATGCTGACGATCTCCAAATATACTGTAGCACGACCATAGACAACCTTCCTAATGGGATAGGAAAAATCAATGAAGCTTTAGCATACATCTCTGATTGGGCTAAAGCCCATGGTCTTGCCGTCAATCCATCGAAGACCCAAGCTATTGTTATAGGGAGCCATTGGCTTATCTCCAGGATTGATTGGCCTTCTCTTCCTCCCATTATCTTTGATGGCGTCAGGGTCGAGTATAGTGAGAGTGTAAAAAACTTGGGGGTTCACTTTGATAGAACACTATCGTGGTCGACCCAAATTACTGAAGTCAGTAAGAAGGTATTCCGTGCTGCAGGATCCCTTAAAAGACTGAGGAACTTCCTACCCATCGAGACCAAAATTTTGCTCGCTCAGTCCTTAATCCTCCCCATTCTCGACTATGCAGACCCCTGCTACTTGGACCTCACTGAAGAGCAATTTGAAAAGCTTGAGCGTCTTCAAAATTTCGGCATCAGGTTCATATTTGGGCTACGTAAATATGATCATGTTTCCAACTTCCGCGCGCAACTCAAGTGGCTCCCTATTCGACTTCGTCGTAATTATCATATCCTCTCCCTTTTATACTCCATACTATTTATACCTTCTTCTCCCAGCTATCTAAAAGAGCGTTTCATATTCCTAACTGATGTCTCACACCGTAACTTACGCAGCTTCTACAATCTCCGTCTTCAAGTCCCCCTCCACTCTTCCACATACTACTCTAAATCCTTCTCCGTTCAAGCTGTTCGATTGTGGAACTCCTTACCTATTAATATCCGTAGCGCTAAAACTTTGTGCAGCTTCAAAACGCAATTAAAAGCTCACTATCTGTCCAACTCATGATTAATTTTGTAGTGGATTCTTTCGCATTATGCTCATATTTCATTATTTTGTTATAATTATAATATATATTTTATATGTATATATGTATGTCTATCAATTTGTAGGTATGTATGTCGTGTATTTAAGTATATGTATGTATATATTGTGGCAGGTTCTATATAGTAACTATTTACAGTAAATCTAACATACTGCACCGCCTATTTTTTAATATTTACTTCTCCCTCTACCCAGAGGTTGACTGGAAGAGATTGCTATGCGATAAGTCCGCCTTTGTATCATAATTCTGTCTTCTTTTTTTCTGTTTATTGTTTTTCCTTTTGTTTATGGTGCAATAAAGAGTATTTGTATTGTATTGTATTGTATTACTTTCAAAGGTTATTCATAAAATAGTTTAAAGGTCTTTCTAGACATTTATACAAGTCAAATTTTTATTATCACCATATTTAGTTTTAAACAATTTATTTCAAATGAGGGCGCCACTTCTGCTAACATTTCGTCTTAAATAGCAATGGCGCGTGCCTACATCTTCCTGGCTTTAGAAGTGGTGTCTATTCTATATCCAATTTCAAAATTTAACTGGAGAAAATCATTCCTTAATTCGAAATTGGATATACGTGAAGAAAATGTCTCTTATTTTACGTAAAATTAATAATTTAATTCGAAGCAGTCCTAACGAATTCCCGAAATAGCACCACGTGCTTAGTTTGCGTGCTCATAGCTGGAATGCGGGTCCTATATTGAGAGAGGAATCTAAATCCTTAATCGAAACTGCTTGAACAAAATATTTGGTAATGATTTCTTACTTTAATCGTGAAATTTTCATTTATTTAACCCATAGCAATATAACTGATTTTCTTCATAGTCCATCGCTATTTATAGATAGTCCTATGTCCTTCCTTATCTTGAATTTTTAGCCAAATTTAATCTTTATAATTAATCCATGTGTTATTTGATATTTCTGTATATTGTTCAGCCATATGGTTAGTCTGTTCTCTCTAACTTTTGCTATATTAATTACTCAAATGATGATAATTTATTTTAAATAACACTCATGAGAGAATTAATTACCTTGTCCTCTGCGCCGAAAGCTCAACTTTAATAAATAAAAGAAAATGTAATTGACGTAAAAACATTAAGTTACGCGTTTCTACATTTGCCGTAAGCACATGTTCTACAATGTTATAAATGCCACAGTGTAACACAGATCCCGTCAGTCAATTAGAAAACAGTGTGGGGTTATTACTGGATCCCGTTAACTCAGCCGTTATCAGGTCGAAGTTTGGTGTTTAATCTCGCGAAATGACTGGAGCTGCACTGTCTGCTCATAATAGTGATGTGACTTTGATTACGACTTTGAATTACTATCGGGATCCTTTCAGCATTTATGACCCAATTTGTGTTATTGGAACTGATTTAGTTTAGGTTTCGTATTGGTGGTCAATTTTAGTATAGTAGATACTACGATTTTATTTAAGTAGTTAAACGAAATCTTTTTGAAGTGTGTAATGAGCTTATTATAGAACTTATGTTTCTCTCTCAAATCTGGAGATGCACAAACAGCTGTTTCACGCAATCACGACTTCTTAAATGAGCGCCGGCATTAAACGAAACATTTTTCAGCAAAAATTCAGTCAATGATCTTTGATTTTAATTTTTTATGGTGCTTTGTCAATTAACAAACACGCTTCCAGGTGACTCCCCGCGAGCTAATCTAAACCTTTTTTCGCACCCCTGCTCTCGCTTTATGCTCCGTTTGATTTTCGATTAAACTCGTCACCTCGACTCATCATATTGCTGGCCGGACGCTACAGCTATTACTGCCGCGATTTGAATACAGAACGCAGTTCCCCATTGATTTGTTTGTTTAGATTCAATCTGTTTAGCTGTATTCGTATCGTTTCCTTCATTCATTTGACGACTATACTCGTACGTTGACTGTCGTTGACGCGTATTGCGGAAGGGCTGTCGATATTGCGTATGTTTGCACTCAATAAGGGTTATTTTTGTGATGTAAAAATGTACGTTGTGTGTTTGCGTTGTGAGGGAAGTGGTTATGGGAATACAAATGTGTTTGAGCTAACATTGAATATTTCGCGCTGTTTACTTTGCGCAGGGCGTTTGACAGAGGTTATGTAAATAATTTGTTGAGTTTACTACCAATCACATACTTTTATCCTGTGTCGGTAATTCTTAATTTATTTTCTTGTTTGTTTCAGGTAAGTACGAGGAAATGTGGAGGAATGCTGTAAGTTAACAGGTTACAGCATCACCCCTATGATGAGCGCTACCAGATTGCAAGAAATGGTAACTTATACAAGCTTATCAAGTATCAAACTTTTAACTTATTTTTAAAATATTCGTCCATAAAATAATTTGATGCTGTAGAATTTATTTTATGAAAAAACTCGTCAACGGTGTCGCAGTTTCAAGAGCCAGATATATCGTTGTAATATTGTATTGTATGTTTTTGGCAGTGAAACTTCTAAATGTATTTTTGTTTAAATTTAAATTCGTTATGCTTTCTGTATTTTCTGTAACTTTTTGGATTTTCCATTACAGAAACTCTTTTGTAAATGGTGATACCGGCAATGGCAGGGTAATGGTGAAAAACGTTTGAAATATTGCAATTAATAAACTATTTCTCACTACATTTCAATTCAATTTCAACGTCGGCCAAGTCGGTCACGTCGCGCGTCGAATAAAAATCCATTAAACATTACAGAAAACTAGGTACTCTTTCCGAAATTATTAACCGGCGGGCAATCGTGAAAACCGATGAATTTTACTCGCAATATTGCATCTAATAAACTGTTTGTCTTAACACGAAACCAAGCGAACTACAGGTATTCAATAAGAAGAAGAGGTACCGAGAAGACGCACAATTGGAGTGTCAAGAGACGGTTACGCCGAGCCGAATAAAATCCAGTAAGTAAAAAATACAGAAAACTAAGTATTCTCTCTGAAATTGAATACCGGCGATCGTGACAACCGACGAATTTTACTCGCAATATTGCACCTAATAAACTGTTTCTCTCGACACGAAACAAATCACAAAGCGAACTATTCAATAAGAACGAGGCACCGAGAAGACGTACAATTTCAGCGTCGGCGACCAATTCGGTCACGTCGAGCCGAATAAAAAGTCGCGCGAAGTGCAATAAGTGCCGCCATCAACGTCGCGTTAGGAGCAACACAATAAAATAGAAAGTCAATTCGCTTTGCGGAAAAGTCGCGGGCACAATCGCGGCTGGCGGACGCGGCGACTCCGCGCCCCTACGGATTCCTTTGCGATTGTCAAACGAACAATAGTTCCCGTGGAATGCCTTTATTTGTTGCGAATACTTATTCTATTTTCTCGGTTGAGTTTTTCGATTACGCTGTATACCCGAAATCATGGCATATTTTTGTTTGAACCAATCCATATTGTTATAACACGACTCTTTTGTCATATTGAACTTTTGTAATGAACTCTTGCTCTTCCCCATATAATTCATAATCACTGTTTTATGTGTAGGCTCTGGATTTTACCTTCTTTAAACGACGTGTTTCTCTACGTGATCGAATCAAGGCCCGTATTTATAAATCTCAATCAACTATTGAGTTCGATCTTAAGTGCGAGCTTGAGTTGCTGTGCTAATTAATAAACCATACTTGAGTTAACTCTTGAGTTCTGCGTATCACCTGAGTGAGCGACGTATTAATAAACAAGTATCAGAACTTAAGCGCGCACTCAAGATGCTACTCAAACGCGTTTTTCCTGAGTGTGGTCGGACCATGACTTGAGTGCGCGATCAGACGAATTTTGTATAAAAGTTTTTAGGTTAGTAATGATTTTGAAAATGTTATCAACGCAAATTATCACAATTGTGGAGTATTATAAAAGTATCTAAGTACTTTTATACATGAGCATGTTAAGCAACTCTAGGCGTAGTCCTCATTTGGATGGGTGACTATAAAGTATCATAAAATATCTAAAAACCTCTCCGTGCTTCGGCAGGCACGTCAAGCCATCCCTATACATAACTAGCGCTTCCGCATGTTAAGTAGCACTGTGACCACAAGTAGCATAAAATATCTCAAGTACCTCCAGGCGTCGAAAGGCACGTCAAGCCATACCAATGCGTTACTAGTGGTTTCGCATGTTAAGCAACACTGGGCGTGGTCCGCACTTGGATGGGTGACCACAAGTAGCATAAAATATCTCGAGCCCCTCCGTGCTTCGGAAGGCATGCCAAGCCATACCAACGCATTACTAGTGGTTTCGCATGTTAAGCAACACTGGGCGTGGTCCGCGCTCTGATGGGTGACCACAAGTAGCATAAAATATCTCGAGACCCTGCGTACATTGGAAGGCAAGTCAAGCCATACCTGTGCATTACTAGCGCTTTCGCGTGTTAAGCCAACCTGGGCGTGGTCTGTACTTGAATGAGTGACCATAAAAGACTCAAGTACTTTCGGGCGTCGGAAGGCACGTCAAGCCATACCAATGCGTTACTAGTGGTTTCGCATGTTAAGCAACACTGGGCGTGGTCCGCACTTGGATGGGTGACCACAAGTAGCATAAAATATCTCGAGCCCCTCCGTGCTTCGGAAGGCATGCCAAGCCACACCAACGCATTACTAGTGGTTTCGCATGTTAAGCAGCACTGGGCGTGGTCCGCGCTCTGATGGGTGACCACAAGTAGCATAAAATATCTCGAGCCCCTGCGTACTTTGGAAGGCAAGTCAAGCCATACCTGTGCATTACTAGCGCTTTCGCGTGTTAAGCAAACCTGGGCGTGATCTGCACTTGGATGGGTGACCATAAAAGACTCAAGTACTTTCGGGCGTCGGAAGGCACGTCAAGCCATACCAATGCATTACTAGTGGTTTCGCATGTTATGCAACCTTATGCGTGGTCCGCACTTGGATGGGTGACCAAAGTAGCATAAAATATCTCGAGCCCCTCCGTGCTTCGGAAGGCATGCCAAGCCTTACCTATGCATTACTAGTGCTTTCGCATGTTAAGCAACTCTGGGCGTGGTCCTCACTTGGATGGGTGACCATAAGTACCATAAATAAAATATTATAAGCTCATTTGTGCTTCGTGAGTGGAAGGCACTTTAAGCAGTCGGATTGGCTTCAAAAGTCAAAAAATTGAGATCGCACTCTCAAGATCGATCTTGAGTGATACACTGTCGATATATGTTTATTAATTAGCGACCATCTTAAGTGCGTGATCACGACTTGAGAGCGACTCAGCTGAGATCGCACTTGAGTGTAGTCTTAAGCTCGGTTTATTAATACGGGCCTAAGAACCGATGGCCAATGGGGCATAAGGGTTCTCGAGTGTCGGCCACGTACCGACAAGCGCAGCGTAGAACACCCATCAACTAGGTGGCGGGACGACCTTGGCAAGGTTGCAGGTAAACGCTGGATGCAGACCGCTTGTAAATGGTCGTTTTCCAGGCGTCCAACAGTGGACTTCCTGCGGCTGATATGATGATGATGGTGATGTTTTCTTTTAACGTTGACGACCTCCGTGGCGTAGTGGTCACCATGCTAGTCCGCCACCCAGAGGTTCCGGGCTCGATTCCCGGACAGGACAAGTTGGAAAATGGCCTTTTTCAAATTGTCCTGGGTCTTGGGTGTATATCTATCTATATAGGTATTTGTTATGAAAATATAGTATCGTTGAGTTAGTTACACAAGTCTTAAACGTACTTTCGGGCTAGCTCAATCAGTTTAATTTGTCTCTATATATTTATTTATTATTATCGTTGCAAATACTCAACTTGATTCATATTCTCTATAAGATTTTTGAAGGCTTTGACTCGCGCCTAAGTTCTCCTACATTGTTGTTTTACTGGATTAATACACGTTCACATTCAGAATATCCCTGCATATCGTATGTAACTATCATCAGATGTCATATCAGGCATCAAATAGAAAGTGACAGCGAGTTTCAATTTCGGCACAGCGGAAACGTACGTTTTCTAAAACTGTTGCCATATGAACATTCCCATTATTTCTGCATTTTGCCTGAATAAAAAATTAATGAGTACAAATATGGAACAACGAAAGCAAACAGGACAGTCACTGTAAAATAATATTTTCGGATGTTTGGAAACGATGGTTTTGTCATGTCGCAAGAACAGGTCACTTGCTTTCACATCTATTATTGTTGTTTTTTTTCGAACTTCGAATTCAATTGCACACACTACACGTCTACCATATTTCATGCACCTCTACTCAAATATACTCGAAATAATAAAAGATTAAAAAATAACTGTCGCTTTGTTGTACTTTTGTGTTTGTGTGTTTTCCTTAACCAAAAGATTCTCCGTCAAATAAATGTTGACACAAACGACGTTAAAGCGATCTCGTATCAATGTATCTAAGTATGATACAGATTTAGGCGTAGGCGTTTCAAGCTCTAAACAAATTTAAATTTGGCATAATTTGATACGCGATATAATTTGCATACTGTTATTGTAACAAAGCTGCGGCCGCGGTGTAAGCCGGCTTGAACTTGTGACATGGCTTAATACTTCGCAGGTGTTAATGTCGACGAAGCCGCACAAATTAATATTTTCTATCCGAGGCTTTTACATGAGATTTAATAACGTAAGTCTGGAATTCTCAATTTTCTTGTTATTTTCCGTGAGTAACAAACAGTGGTGTGTTACATTTTTTAGATCTGCCTTAAGGCATCTGACGAAACTTGACGACTGCTATACTATGAATACAGCCAGGATAAAGGGAACGGAAGTGTTTGAGATATTTTTTTAACCACTTACGGTCATCTATCCTATTGGTGACCACACTAACCATACCGATCACCTTAAAGACAAACTACCTAGGTTCTTCTCTTCGTGTCTTGGCTCCAATGATATATTGTCATAGACCACTCTTCGGCGCCGAGTTTGGAGCTGGTAGTATTTTGTGCAGCTGACCCATATTTTTGAAAACCCTCACTAATAGTCAAAAGCCTTATATGTCATTCAGTTTTCATTTCGTCTGAAGAATCGTCCTATGGTATAGCATAACATAGCCCATTGACACGCTTAGTAGCCTTAGTAGCCTTTAAGTCTTGCGACCTACTGTTCTGTCAATCCAGTATGGGACAAAGATTTAAGATTGAATCTGTATCTGGTATTTCTTTATTGAAAACCTATCCACTAACAAATCAATACACCACTCATATTAAACTCTGTTATGTCACCTAATCATATCATAAAAATTCTTCGCCTTAGCTCATGAATACTTATTGATTCTTCATAATAAAAACACTCTTATTTCCAAACTGGCTTGGAATGATGGCTGTTGTCAGGTAATTAAGTATAAGTTTACTGCTACTGAATTTTGATTAAACATTTAAATATCCATCTTTACATAAAAGCAAAATTAAAGTTGGCTCAAAGAAGAATAAATGAGAGAGAATAGAATTTCGAGGATACGTGAATCAAATCGGTAAGAGGTTCTCGAGATTTGGGGTTGAAAGTCAGGCCACGGCCGCCAGTTCACAGTTCGGATCGAACTTATTTCTAAATAATTTGAAACATTTATATAAAACACTATCCTGTATTAAGTAGGAGACTAGACCATGTAGGCCTTGATAAAGTCCATACAAAGCAATGGGATTTTCCGGAATTCTTTCTGAAAAATCCAAACCCTAATTCGCTACTTTCCAACAACACAAATCAGATACTTTTTGTAAATGTCAAAAAAGAAAAAAAATATTTTCATTGGGATTTGTATGAAAAACAGGCTAATGACGTCATAGTTTCTTGGAGTCAAGTAGAGCTCGTAATAAAGTTTATCTGCTGTAATAAATTTAAAATCACTTTGGAAATGTATATAATCAGTGAAAGTGACATTATTTTCTTAACAGTAACAATTAATTTATTTTTGTCCTAAATACCCAATTGTAAGCAATACCTGTTTCACAGTACTTTCCCTGGAAACATGGCAAGAACCAACGTTGTATTTTTTACACAAACAAAAACATATTATCCATGAGTCAGATTAGTCAACTACGAGCAACTTAGTTGAGCAGAATGATGATAATATAATACCTACCATATATAATGTACAAGCAACCGTGTTGAGCTGTCAGTTCGAGGTCTATGCGAAATCGAGAGTCTAACCACGCCGTTCACTTTCACTAGCTGACCACTTAATGTTCTCTTATTAGCATGTTTTTTTTATTTGCTAATTCTCTTTGTCTTTGATGGAAATAAAAACAGCATATCCGATTTGCAGTTTCGAATTTATTTTTGAGATAGCGTCTGAGGTGAAAGTTTAAGCGTTCAGTACCTACTTATCTGTAAAATACTTTGCAAACAACTTTTTTGATCTTTATGATTTCTTTTAGTTCTAGTTGTTTCTTAGGAAGTAAAAAAAAGTATTTGAATCAAGATACATAATCTGTGATTTTTTACTTTCTTAATTGGTACTGTAACTACTCGTAATATAGGTTGCGACTTTTCTTTCAAAATTGTAGCTTTTCTCGTCTTCTTGGTCTCCTTTGTGATTCTTCTATAAAAATCAAATATCTATTGAAATAAAATTTACACAACATTACATTTCACACAAAATGATTTTAATAGTGAGTCAAGTGAAATGAATAAAAAGTATCTATGGCTTTCCTAAAATTCACTGCTATTTTCATGATTTAATAAAATGTTAACGTCCTTTGTCTCCACTTCATAGAATTGCTTTTAATGTGAAAACGTTAAGGTTTTCAGAAAAGGTTGAATAGAACCGGCGGTGTGTGAAAATTGGGGTCCGAAACATCGATATTCAATATCACCCGTGTACGAGGCTATTTGCGTATTTGCCATTAATATGCTAATGGCTTTCGGTGAAGAATGGCAAATAAATAGAATGCCCTGTGATTGCCTGGCGTTGTTTAGCCTCGACCTAAAAAGTTTCACAAAATTAAGCAGTTTTTTTTCTAGTAGTATTAATTGAATTCTGCGTTTAATAACAAATTAACGCACCAAAAATACATAAGTATATAAAAAATTAACTTCTTTTATGAAACCTCATCTCCATCTTCATTTTTTATTCATCATCTTTGCCTGATGGCCTGTCATCTCCATACTAAAGTTTGGAAGTCAGCACTCAGCAGGCAATATGTACCCATGTTTCTTTCTTAATTTTTTAAGAGTAACCAAATTTTTTCTTGCTTAATATATATCATTAAAGCACAAGTATATAATACAGTACATAAGGTACACTATATACAACCGACGTCATAACAAGCGTGTGCATTCATATGCTAAGAGTTGTTAACTTCTCGAAGCGCATAGTAACTCGATAATTAGTTGCTTCCTTGCTGTTATTATCTTCAGCTACCAACGTGCAATCCTCAGGCTACGGTAATGCGTACATTTCCTGCAGTTCCTCTAATGTTGTTCATATTGTGTTACGCGGCAGCTGCACAAACTGGATTAGATATGAAATATCTACTCAACGTTTTAGAAGATACACGGCGAATCATATTAATATTGCCGTGAACAATACGGACCGAGAGGTTGCAGAACAAGTAATAAATAGAAATGGAAGAAACAAATGTATGACGGAAATAATAAACTTGTTTCACCGCCTCCCGCCACTGATTCACAGAAGATTCCCCCGGGATAATAGCATGTAATCTTACAATTTACAGCGCATAAACGTCCAACACATTTCCATACGTTTGAACCGCTGGGCTTATGGCACATGTCGTTTATTGGAACGTGAATATTCGTCCTTCAAAGCGGGATATCACACAATAGTGTCAGGTAGCTGACACCTTGTTAGAGAGGTCGTCCCTTTTGAATCTTGCCTTCATTGTGTTGAGATGGGTCGCGGGGATTCTGTTTCAAACGTGCTTCATTCCCCACTGTCAGACAAATCACACTCCTAATTGAAATCGTCTGTAACCATATGTAGGATACATATGTAAAGGCACAAATAACCCAGTTAACATTGCTTCTACCTCTTACTATACGTTTTACAATCGTGTTTCCCAAATCGCCGAATGGAATGTCGTTCGTTTTTGCGATTGTTTTTGCGCGGAGGTCGTCCGTGACCGCCTCTCTCTCGAAAGTTCTATTCGCATTATATATGTGCTAGCACATATCGACGGGACCTGTCCAAAACATGCCAGTTCCTAGTCTATAATTCACGCTCGGACGACCGTCGTGGCATGTCAATCGCTCAATGTCAATTCGACCGCCCCGACGCGATCTCGCGCTCTGTATGGGACCCAGCTCCCGCAAGAAATGTACGCCATTTTTCTTCCAGAAATGCAATTAGAACAGACGCATTTCTCTTTTGCGTCGTGTTGTGCAACAATGGGAGCAATGTTGGCTTTTAATTTAAGGTTTTGTGGGTTCGGTTCGAAAATAGCTCGTTAATGGTCCAGCGAGCTGGTTCGCCTTCTATTTATTGTATCTACTCGTATATAGTACAGTAAGGACGATTTATTTGTTTCTGCGTTTGGAATTCGTGAGTTTCGCAAACCTTATTGTACATATTTTGTGTATGTATCTGCGTCCCTTCTCTCTACGGTAATTTATGAGTCAGATTTCGAGTTCAGAATTGATAATTATCAACCATAACATCCGCACCCGAACGCCGGCGACCTGTATTGTTTACCCGCGAAATTAAGTAATGAATTTATTTTTCGATGGCTATCTCCCGCGGACATGGCTGAATTACGAGTGAAATTAAATTCGGCTCGCGGCTTGCGAAATCCATACGGGCTTTTGAATAATGCAAACAGTTTATTGGAGTGAACGAATACGTTATGCATTTCATATGGTATTGTATTAAATTTAATGCCGTATCTCCTAAACAATTAATTTCCAAACTGTCCGTTTTGTTAGGTGATATTTTTTCGTAGTGAAATGTGTTCCTGATTTTGTACAGTCGATTTATCAAGCGCTGGCCCATTTAATCTAAGCGTCATGAATAAGTGAAACGTTCAGGCGCGACAGAAGTACGGTCGGGTGGATTTTTATTAAAACAAGACATTAAGCTAACAGGCTGGCTGGCTGCGGCCCACTGGCATAATATAAATCCATCTGTATTAGTGCAGCAATGAAGCGAGGACATTAACATAGTAGTTATCCTGTAACTTTCTACAAAGATATAAGTCATGTATTACGTTTCGAGATTATTTTATAATACACTTATCTATATATATATATATATATATATATATAAGCGAAAATACTCACTCACTCACTCACTCATCACGAAATCTCGAAAACTACTGAGCCAATTTAAAATGAAATTTGGCGGAAAGGTACATTTTGACTAGGAGACGTTTGCTAAGAAAGGATTTTTGGGAATTCCGTCCCTAAGGGGGTGAAATAGGAGCTGCCAGTTTGTATAAAACTTCGTAATTTTTAAAGTAAGACACATGAAATTTTTAATTTATTTAAATAGTTAGTAGAAAATAATAATGCATTTATTAGATTTTGAAAATTACATCCCTATAGGGGTGAAATAGGGGTTGCAAGTTTATATGAATCTTCGTCATTATTGAAGCGAGATACATGACATTTTTGAATTAGTGGTCATTAAAAAATAATATAACAGAAATTAGATTTTAAAAATTGGGACGGAAAAAGGGAACGGGAATGGGAACGGGAACGGGAACGGGATCGGGAACGGGAACGGGAACGGGAACGGCAATGGCAACGGCAACGGGAACGGGAACGGGATATTAAAACACAATTTATAACGTAAAAAACCAATTAAAGATCTTATTAGAACCATTTTCGACTTCTACGCGGACGAAGTCGCGGGTAACAGCTAGTACTACATTATTTATATACAGTAGGCACCTTACTGCAAATAGATTAGTCACCTGTGGCCTGTGGCTGCCTACCTAATTGGTGTGTTAGGTGTGTGTAACCGAATGGTTTGAACAGTCAAGCTACCCAACATAGCAACCTACCTCTATTTGGCGGTAATACTGTGAGTGGTTATAGAACCTGAATTCAATGTAGGTAACTGCATGAACGAACGTGAGTTCCTATATACTCTAGTCGGAAAGACTCGAGCTATAGAGTTGACCTACAGAAAAAATAAAGATAAAGTTTAACGTCTTTATACCAAACTATGTAGACTGAAAACTGCTATTTAAAGTAGACTCCCAGTTACGTCTTCACCAATGCCCTGTGAGTTAACCTATTCCTATTGAGGTAACCTACTGTTTTTAATATTTATTTTACGAGTACTACGAGTAATCGTGTAAGGCCTTGCCCTGAATACTCGCGACGCTGCACATTGCAAGTGCACAAATAAAATAAAATGAAAAAAAAAAAATATCTTCAACTCAACACTGCAACGGACTCGGCTTGTAGCTACACAATTATGTAATTCGCCGTATCAATTTATGCGGTGCTATATCCCTTGATTTTGAAAGTGGTTTTAGAAAGTGAAAGGAAACGATTGTAAAGACATGCTTATAGGTCAGGAAGGATAACATTTACAACCGCAATTATAGACGAACAGGTTTATTTATTTAATTACACAATAAGAAAAATAAATAAATTTTCTACAGTTGCTTTAAAGAAGTTGCAAAATGTATTTCGAGATATTTTTGTGTAAACAACGTTTTCCGTTTACGAAACCTGGTCTGTTTTCTGTCTGTTCTTAGTTGTTTACTACTTTTTATTAGACATTAGTTGTATTAATACTTAATTTTTAAATAAAAAATTAACGATTTTTTTTACTTCACAATGGCAAAGTTATCTGGCGACGTGGTGTAATTCGTTGCATCTAAAAAATATGGTTTGAAATTGAATTCTCAGTAAATGCGTTTTGTACTGTGCAGTTCAAGAAAAATAGTTGCTAATTTTTCTCACGTTAAAGTAAGTTTGTCTCTAACATAGTATTCCTTACTCGTATTCTTTTTAGCTATTCTTGCACATGTTTTCTCGTATGCTCATATTCAATAAGGAGCGGAGTGGTTGTCCCAGCAGTGTCGCAGCTACACAGAGCAAGGCATTTGATCTCGGGACCTCACATGTCAAGGCAGAAAATTCCTTTGTGTTCTTTCATTCTTTCATGTTTCTGTTTCTAAAGAATATAAAAGAAACAATTTATATTCTAGACGTTACTCAGTGCACGAAACTTCCTTCGGATATTGGTTTAAGTTTAGGCAATATTCTCGTTAAGTTTATTTTGTTTGTAAATCATTTCGTTCTGTTTGTTTTTATATGCTCGTTACATTTAGTATCAATAGCCGTTCGAACGGCGATACCTACAATGTTTTATACGTCGAAATGGACAGGCCATTTGGAAAAATGTGTCAAAAGCCGACAGCAAAACGAGTTCCCAAAACAATGTTCGATTCTTGCGCGGCACTTTTTCCTTCTGCATGACGCACAGCGGATTGCAAATAAATATGATAATGCGTGACAACATTCGGGTTGCGTTTTTATTTGCGATTCCGTTATTTTTTCGATACCGCTGCATCGTGTCCCAAAGCGTGTGACGTTTACATAATGGAGTTTGTTTTATCGATAAATTCATGTCGATCATTATTTTTAGACGTCGCTTATCATACAGGGTATGGCAACATAATCCGATTTGCACTTTTGATTCATGATTTAATAGCGACATGAATGATCAAATACATTACAGCTGATTCAGTTGGGACGATAATTATGGCTGCAACGTATGCAACCGCGTTATTTTGTTTGTTGGCGCATGACTACTCTAATTACAAACTGTGGTCATATTTGATGCCTATTTGCTTATAGACGGCTAATAGGACATTCTGTTTATAGACGAGCATTATTGCCGCTGTGGCAATTTACTGCGATCGCTTCAAATAAACAGCGTCGCTAATTACGTATTGGTTCTAATGATTGGTGCAAGCGCGCCTGTTTTGTGTGACCTGTCATTCGATTGTCCATTTCGTGTATGTTTACATTTTATCAGTTGATTTGATGCGCATCTGCAAATAACAGTACTCCAATTTAAACTTCACGTGGATATTGTCAGAATATTAATTTGTAAGGAAACACAAAGCTTAAATGATAAGTAGAGCTATTATCTGTTTTGGCATAGACAGACTTACTCACCATGATTTCGTTCATTCCATAATGCGACCTTTGTGACCGATATGTGCACAATTGCATATGTCTGCTTAAGTAACAAGAATTCCAATTTAAAGTTCTAGGGAGGCTCCCAAAATCCTGATTTGTATAAGCGAACCTAAATCCGAGAGTTAGTTGCAAAGATTCAGTGATGAGAGAGGCAGTTAGACGTACTTTGCCCCTACAGATAGCAGTGTTTGTATATATTTCGCTGTTCCTAGGCTGTGCGCTGTGACCTATTTCACGTCTGAGCAATTTGCACCCTAACTACTTCGCATCACGCTGCCGCCGAGGTAATTCAATCTTCGGGATTTTATACTAAGACGATAGTCTGTAACACACTTTCAGTGGCGCCCGAAGGCTTTTTAATTTCGTTTGCCCAACGTCTATCTCCTCCGCAAATCCATTAACCAACAACAAGGGCCTGTTATTTAATTGAGTAGTATTGGCTGACCATCTTCTGAATAGGCAATTTAAGTGGATGATTTTATATATTTATGACTGAGTTAAGTACCAATTTTACTCAGGAATTCGGAATTTAACAGTTTTCGAACCAATGATTTATTTTCATTTATTGAGATCAACTTTTTAATGTGAATAAAAAATCTTCTACCTGAATTACCCTTGGTAGAAAACTATTTCCATGGGAGAGATATGGGATATACGCATTTGAATATTTTCCTTTTAATTCCCCGTGTCTTTAATTTATCACATTTTTACCCGTTTTGTAGTGATTGGCTTTGACTCATTGTCAGTGACAAATAAAATAACTCAAGTACAATTGAATACCATCGACATTTCGATAGTCGATAAATTAAGTTTCAATCCTTACAAAAAAGTGATGTCAGTGCGACAAGATAACTGGCTTGGCACATTTAAGTTTTTATTTTCAATAATCGATATAGCAATATTTTGGCCTTTACATGTATGTATGTGACTTACTCACGCGTACAATAAAGTTGTGCGACAAGCCATGATTACAGTTCTCTCAAACCTCATCCTTTACATAGAATAAGTTTTTAGGGTTCCCTACAAAAATGAAAAAACGGAATCCTTATAGGATCAATTCGTGCGTCTGTCTGTCCGTCCGTTTGTGACAGCCAATTTTCTCCGAATCGACTGGACCAAATCTGTTGAAATTTGGTAGTATGGTGTAATCCTATGACCCAAACACAGATGTGCAAAGTAAATAAATATTTTTTTTTAAATAAGGGTCATTTTTGAAAGACAAATTAGAAAATTAAAAAGTAAAGTTTTACAAACCTTACTGTGTATGTATCAAATGAAAGGGCTCGTTTTGAGGATCGCAAATACATTTTTGTTATTATTGTAAAATAAATAGTTCTGATTTTATTCAAAAAAGAAGACGAAAATTGACCATTCTCCCCTGATCTCCGAAACAACTAAGCCTAAAATATTAAAAAAATATATACAAAATTTAGTTCATTGCTTGTATATAGAAAAACTAAGAATTCTATCAATTTAAAAAAAAAAGTAGTAAACTCGATAAAATACGTTCTCTTACGGAAAATAGTTCACTAAACCAATATAATAGCGGTATGTAGTGGATAGCGCTATTATTAGTTAACTCGCGTCTTTATATAAAATTAGACATTGTACGGAACCCTCTCCATGCGAGTTAAACTCGCACTTGGCCGGTTTTATTTCATAAATTTTTGCAACGCCACCTGACTGGCTGTTAGCATCAGGTAAATAATGCCATTCCTTATCCAAATATTTGTTCTATTCCTATCCACGTCAGTGGTAACACTTCATTTAAGAAAATGGCATTGCCATCTAGCCAATAGCGGGTACACAATGGCTCAACAACGGCTCATAATCGTGTCCTTACGACCGTTAAGTTGAACTTCACAAATTGGCTTTTAACAAACATTGTGCAGGAAACTGTTTAAAGTAATGCTCGAAAGTCTGTAATCTAATTTATAATATGCCAGTAAATTATGCAACGTACGCGCGGGTGAATTTTTTCTTTGCATAAAATTGTCGCTTTATTATTGACGGATTGTATTCATTTATGATATATTTTCTTTTTCAGCCTATAACAGTCGATAGCTGGACCAAAGGCCACTTCCAACAATGATATGTCAAAATTCATGATAATATGTTTTAATAACTAAAAACACATTTGCATTAGATTTTCCTGGTTGACATAAATAAGAAACGGCCCGGCAATTTGTATGAAAATTTCGATTTTTTCTTTGAGTTTCATACATTGGTCCCATAGGAAAAGTTGCTCATATGGACGGTCTGAGTTGCTCCCATGAGAATCGGACAAGGTTTTTGTTACATATTGTATAAACTAGATTAGACGTTAATGCAGTGCTCACAAGAACATTCATCAATTAATCAGATATATGCTGATGATATTACATCTAATCCTAATGGAGTAAGTAAGGCTTCCCTCGTTTTACGTAACATACGAGGGACGGTAAAACTAATTTATAATATCTCAGCAAATTATGCAATGAATTCTGGGATGGAATATTCCGCATTTAAAAAGGTTCGATGCTGCGAGATACACAGGGTGACTTTTTACCCACCAGCCAAAGTTCGGTCCATGATGCTAAACCAATTTCCATAAAAACAAATACGGAAAACAAAAAAAAATCGGCTTCGAAACGGATTTTGTATAAGACTATTTTTTTTAACGATTTTCAATAACTTGAATTTAAAAAAGTAGTTCAGTATCCATGGGCTGAACTTGCTCTTGCTCCAAAAATTTTGCTGGTGAGGAATAAAGTCGCTTGTAAATACCTAATTATTACAGTTACAAACTTTATCTACACCCATGATATGAATCCTTTATAAAAGGTTTTAAATCTATAGGGTGTTGTACGTATAACTCCATTGAGTGGGCTTAGGTGCTTCTGCTTTTTAGCTGGATGCAGAATTTGAACTTAAATGCTCATCTGGAAGTGGGTAAGGTTTTTGATATATGTTAAATGAAACTTGAAACGCTCCCGCGTGTCTAGATTATTATGTGTGTAGATATCTTTTAGGCAGCTTACATAAAAGCAGGGTGCGGCAAATCACCACCGACTAAATGCCGCAAGGCAAGTCAAGGAGCTTCAACCAAATTCCTCCATGGAATGTGGATTCCGCTGAAACCGCGGGTCGTGTAAAACGACGGGGCACGTTTTATATGAATAGTTTAATGATGACAAAATATTTTCGTTTTATACCATTATTAAATTCATATAATTTGAGATGAATATGGTTACTTATTGACGAAAAGCTTTATTTTCCCTTCAAAATGGCCTATCAATGCTTAAAACATTAACACTCAAATAGGACTAGAAAAAATTATAAGCTAATTACGACTGTTCGATACACGAACATTTTCTTTTATAAATGTTTGAAGTGACTATTTTTATGTAAGAATACTTTGCGAAGTTTAATACTACCATAGCGATTTTTATGCCGCCATTTATTAGTCGAGCGATTTGCCAACGCGGACTCGTTCCAATGCATTATTCAAATGGCCATCGAGACGTCCTCGCGTAAACCGTTTTCTCTCCCACGGAATTCGTTCCTGTTCTTATCTACAGTACAAACAAAGCGATCGCGGAGATTAACCGTCTCGACCGACGCTTATCTCCCCGTAATCTCCAGAAAAGAACAAACGGGAAACGAGCGAAAGCAACAAATACAAATTCGCGTCACGGAACCATCTCATGATATAACGAAGATTGATAACCGCGTCGAAATGGAAATTCAAAAAAATAATAGTGGTTATCCTTCATAGATTTCCATCAGTGCGGAAACGTAAAGTATCGTGTACGAAATTGCCTCCGAGGAAGTGGTGAAGAAAAAAAAAAGGGAAAATAAGGCGACATCCGGCCGGGCCGGTCATTACGTTAATGCGGGAGTAAACTTGATTGATGATGTTGCTGCTGGGAAATTCGTTGACCCCCTAGCTGTCTGTCGCCGGTGTATGAACAGCCGGAGATGCCGACACGTTCCATCCCCGATTTAATGGCTTAGCTCTAGTGTTTTTAGCTGAAGCTTTTAACGCGTAAGATGGAACGGGGCTTAGCCTCCAACTAATGCTAACATTTCAGAGATCAAAAATCGGGGGCGGATTAGGACTTCGATATTTTATCTGTTTTGTTTTCTTTAGAGTTTAAGTTAAGCTTAAGAATTTTCTATGAAAACGGTGCACAGTTCAGTCAGCGTACATGTATTTCTTAAGTCTAAGCTGGTATTTTTTGTATACAGCCCATAGTCGGACAAAAGCTTTGCCTTTTTACTTCCATACCTCCTCCGGCTCATATCTTCTTCTTTTCGGCTGTTACCGTCATATTGTTATAAGTAATAACAATTTTGAATAAATTAAAAGACTCCATACATAAATACTATGTTCTTTATTAAAAAGTGCAAATATTTTAAAGAGTGATTCATCATTTCGAACAACTTTTCCCAATAAATATATAAGAAAATGCAAAAAAAATTAGGTTCTCATACAAATCGAAGTCACGTGATATCGCTACAATGGAAAATTTCTTTTTTCGTATTTCGATATACATGTATTGGAAAAAAAATCAATATCATGGACTAAATCATCCCAGAATATTTGTACTTAAAAAGTACATAGTACATATAGGTATGTGTGTAAGGTTCTGTGTTCGTTTGGAAAGAAATATAATTAAATGATTAAGCTACAAGAGAGAAGTCATTAGTTTCAATTTTAAACTAACAGCTTTACAGGTCCACTTAATTACTATCCTCTCTCTCTGCACAGTTACGTAACGGAACATGTGTTGTATTCATATTAGCCCCATGCTACTCTTTGCACAAGTACTGTTTAAAATATATTATGCTTGTTCAAATTTATTGCCGCGGGGGTGTTTTATTATCGTTTAACATAGTTTATGTCATTACTCGCATCTGCCTGCCTTCATATTTCATAGATAGTAGAAGCCTAGTAAGTTATAGAGTATATTATATGTAATACTCACTTGAGATTTAGGTAGTAAATTATACTAGTGATGATATTTCATATCGTAATGTATTTGATGGGTTTACCTTACAGGTGAATTCATATAACTGTATTATCATATGTGCCTTATACAATTTTGGGCTAATACTCGAACATAATCTGTATGCCTAAGAGCTATGGTTGAACTTCGTTTTTTATATGTATTTGATGTAAGATAGGTCAAGTAAGCAGGATTGGTAACACCTTGTTTCTAGGCCACTAGCTGACTAGAGACATCTCTCAGTGAAGGAAGAATTTGCCCAAAATCATGTTAGGCATTCAGCCATATATATCTCTGAAGGAAATAAAGAAGAAGTCTTACACAAGGAAAAACACGGAAACAAATGTAGAGCGTCCTACATATATACAATGTCCTTTTTTAATAAGTACAAATATTTTAAGGGCTGATTCAGTCTATCATTTCGAATAACTTTTCCTAATAAATGTACGTAGGTATATCGTAATACGATTTTTTCGTTTTCCATATTAACAATATCATATAACGTGACTACTTCGACTTATATGAGAACCAAAATTGTTTTTTTTTAGTATTTCGATATACAATTATTGGGAAAAGTTGTTCAAAATGATGGACTGAATCAATTCTTAAAATATATATATCTATCTATAATCGTATATCGAAATCCTAAAAAAAAAACAATATATTATTATATATTGTTTTCGTGTTTTTTTTTACCCTGATATAAGACTTCTTCGTTATTTTCGGTGGAGCAGCGAAGGCCGTACAATTCATCCCAAGTCTGCAGCTACATGTGCATAGCGAAATTAGCGAACTAATTAGGAACTCGCCGGAACAATGGCAAGCGGCGTGTTTCGCCGAATTGAGAAATTGCTGCATAATTTAACATCGCGTACAGCCTTTATGGCACCCCTAATTCCGACTTGCGGTCTTGAAGCCTTATATTCTCTGTGGTAGCTTTACATATTTGTAGTACTTTATACGAACCGTAGGATACTGAAGATGCTTGCTCGACTCAAAGCCGCGAAGTTGGTTTCTTGTAATGTTATATTTTATACACAGTATAAGTGTGTGGTGACCTCTACCCCACTCCGAGAAACTACAACCACAAAATCAATCAAGTGACAAACCGACAATATAGTTCACAAGAAGTATACGACTTCATACGAGATGGCGCTAGCAGTATCCTACATCTCGAGCTCAGAATTCGACCGATTCGCTGCATAAATACGACTTCCAACGATACACCGTCGGAGATGCGGTTCCCTAAGCGCCACAACACACCTGGGATAGATCTTCCCTTTGTGGCAGTTGAACATACCAGGCATGTTGTTTTGTTCTCGATATTCTAAATTTAATTTGCTTTCGTTATAGTATGATGCAGTTTCATTAATTTGAATATTATATACAGATAAAAAATAAATGTTAATCTCATAAAGAACCATTACCGTTTGGTGTATTTCACTTAAAATACATTTCTGGGACGTTCTAAAAATCTAAAAGGATGCACTCGAATAATCTGAAATTACCGTTAAATAATAAAGTGTACTGCAGTTCCGTACAAAAACTATTCTCTTGGTGAATGCTTGGGGATCTGATAGGTATCTACAAAAGAAGGTCGACTCTATGTTTGAAACAACGATTAAGTTATAACTTTCTCATTTGTTACAAGCTTTTACTAATGAAGGTACAAACCAACCTGCACTAAAAGTAATAAAGAAGGTAGCAAGTGTAGCAGGTAGAGCGAAAAAGTCTCTTAATTTTAAGACATACGTGTATTGGTTCCCTTACTAACTTCTAAATAACTGGAGGGCTTTGACTCAGTTTTGAGAATCACTTAGATTATTTTTTCAGATGGATTGTTACGATACTTATCCAACAGTAGCCAGGGCAGGTCGCTAAAAAACCTAAAACTATACTTACACAGTACACACCGATACAAACCGAAACTAAAGACGGAGAAGCCCTTAGCAGCAAAAATCGCACTCCTTTCTACCCGATTCCTACGAAGTTCTATCAGTAATAACATGTAATATGATTATTTGCTGAGCGAAAATATGGCTCAAATAGATATAACATAAAGGAAATAATCAGTCCAGATGGAATAGTGCTCGACGATATTTGTGTGTCAAGATTATTTGCACATCAAACACATGCTCACAAAGCGAGAGATCCTTTTATCCAATAGCTCCGGCCCTGAAGCATCCTTCAAATATTGCTCTACCACGGATTAAGGTTGTGTAATCATTTCGTATGGCAAATTAGTTTTAGTGCTTTTGTTAGACTATTTCTGACAGTTCTTGAAGATAATTGAGTAGTGTTTGACAAGCTGACGTCACAAGGTTTCACAGTGAACGTACTTTTAAGTAGTTGTACTTTTAAAAGTTGTACTAGGTAGATACCTAGTACAACTCTTAATTACAAGATTGTAATTAAGAGCTCCGAATGATTTATAGAATTACCCTTGAACGAAATATTTGTACATAGAAAACGTATTTTGTAAAATTTTAAGCTCCGAATGATATACAGAATTACTATTGAACGGAATAATTGTACATATAAAACGTATCTTGTAAAATTTCGAGCTCCGAATGATTAACAGAATTACCCTTGAACGAAATAATTGTACACAGTAATCACTGTTCACCGTTCATCGGTACAAAGAGGAAATTTTGAGCCGCTACCTTTTCTTGCCGACAGCTCGGTTCGCCGAAAGAATGTTAAAAATAAAAAATGCTTCACGTATACAAATATCTGCAGATAATAAACAACTTTCGGCGAACCGAGCTATTGGTAAGAAAAGGTAAGCGGCTTAAAATTTTTTCTTTGTACCGGTAAGCGGTGAACAGTGATTTCTACGTACAATTATTTCGTTCAAGGTAAATCTATATGTACATCATTCGGAGCTCGCTGAATTCAGCTATTTTAATTATGCAGTTTTCTTATACTATATTCATATAATGCTACAAACCTGACATTCGTAAATTGGTGTAAAAGGCAATTTTTGTAAGATTAGTTTTAATTCTATTTATATTCAAGACACCGAAAATAGGTAAATGTCAGTCACGAATGCTGTTTAGCCAATAAAATACGTCAATGCAGGCTTTATTTCGGAAATCTGACCTGTTTTTAAAAGAATAAAAGCGATATTCTGTTTAAGTACCTCTTTAAATAACAATTTTAATTTTTGAATTTATAACGATTGTCTTTTTTTATCTTTGCATGTCGATGTCCACTTAAAACTGAATAAATAAATATATTCGGACAAATTACACAGATTGAGCTAGCCCCAAAGCTGAAGCTTGTGTTATGGGATACTAACCCAACGGTACTATATTTTATGATAAACACCGAAAACCCAGGAAAATCTGAAAAATGCCATTTTCCAACTTGACCTGGCTGGGGATCGAACCCAGAACATCCGGATTGACGGACTAGCGTGTTGACCATTACACCACGGAGGTTGTCTAATATCGTCAAATATTCTTCTGGGCCCAATATTAAGCGACCTGTATGCTGCGTTGTATAAGGTGTAAACTAATGTCTGAAACAACGTTACTGTTGTCGAGTTTCCATTTTTATTTTTTAACCAAAACAACTCTTCGAGCATTTTGGACCATTGGGCGAACGGTTCGTAGCGGAACTACCAAATACCCCATTATGATACGTTATCATCAGTGGTCGGATAATCGGATGCATATTTGCCTAAATTTAATTTTTGGCTAGGAAATTATGGAAGCGGCTTCTTAAGACATATTTTTTAAATTCAAAAAACTTCTTACTAATCGATCAAGTGCATTCCATATTAGCCAACACACGAACGTAAGTAATACACCCTACCCGATTTGATTCTATAATTAAAACAAAATTTGTCGATTCCGGAATGCCGGGATTTTTCAGATACAAAAGTGCACTCCATAACTGCCAACATCTCAACTTTAGGTAAATATGCATCCGATTATCCGACCACTGGTTATCATTTAACAATTCATCAATAATACATACCGGGAAACAGCATCAGTTACGAATCGAATGTGACTACACCACGATATTCTCTGATGAAATATGCACACAATAAATACATGCACATAAAAAGACTAAAATGAAACTGATTGCTGTTTAATTTCAGCTGTTATCGGCATTAAAACGTCAGTGTAATGAATTGTTGCAATGATCACGTGATGTAGTATTGGTCTGTTGCTCCACTTTGCAGTATTTTTTTGGTTTTATTGTGAGCGACTAGCGAGTTGATTTTTAATTTTAAAATAAGACATTGCAGACAGAGTTTGTATGAAGAAGAGCATGTATGAAGAGATTAGTGACTATAGATGAAGCGAGAAAATTATATATGACATGTTTCAAGCCCGCGGGGTGCTATTTCCAGCATTTTCTTCTCCAAACATGATACTCATGTCAACGATAACCCATGAAGGTGCAGAAGAAGTGAAAAGTGGAAAAGAAATTTTTTTTACTATTGAAACGATTTACACGTTGCTGTATGATCGGCTGCCTGCCTGACTTGAACACTCCTTGGAGTTCTCGGGACAGTCCCAAGACCCCCATTTGTTTAAAAAGGTTTTCCGTCCGACGCTAACCCTTAATCCTATAATCGCCTAATACAAAATTCACGGATAGAATTGAGCTGTCTTCTTGAGCTATGATGGAAGCCACACGCCACACTTGTAATTAGCCTGGTATTTACAGGTGACTATTTACCTACCAGCCAAATTTTTGGATCAAGTTCAGTCCATGATGCTGAGCTACTTTATAAAAAAAGTTATGTACATCGATAAAAAAAAAGTCCTCACATTCAAAATCCGTTTGGCTGAGTGCCGATTTGTGTGGGAACTCGAAATTTTGTTTGTCATTAATTGATTTTCTAGAAAGTAGTTCAGTATCATGGACAGAAATTGCCCCAAAAATTTAGCTGGTGGGTAAAAAGTCATCCTGTATAAAACAAGTCCAAAACCCTCCATGCATTCCAACTCCAACTAATACTGCTTTTACTTCCTTAGAAGTTACACTCATTTATTCCATAGTAACTCTAAAACGTGCTTTACATTCATCCTACTGTCAAAGAGGTTAAACATTCAGTTCTTTTTATTTCCGCTCATGGCTTTTCACCTACGCCATCGTTAATCCAGAGCCCAGCAGACGCCATTAGCGGAATCCACTCGTTGGAAGCTTTATAAATTGACCGCTATTGGGTTACTCCGCTGATGCTCACATAAAAACATTGCCTAGTTTATTTTTAGATCTATTCAAATAATTACTACCTACTTTGATTGCACCGTACACGAGGACAAAATCTTTAAAAGGATCTTGTTTCCTTATGGTCTTAATTACTCTTATTATGCACTTACAAATATATCAAAACCAAAACTAATCCTCATTTTATATGTAAGTCCACGAAATATGTTATGGTGAATGTCAATAAGTCTCGTAGATTTTAAATTTTAAAAGTTATTTACCAAAATAGCGGTATATCAGATTATCATTATGTTAGATTATATATATTAGATGTTAGCTTTGGCCCCATGAACGCCTCAAAGGACCGGGTCCCCATGGACCCTTGGCTGAAAAGCGTACCAACATAATAATAATAATTACAAACCACTCCTTAGCGTTTCTGGTGCAAAGGTGCCTAAAACACTAGTCGCGTTACCGCGCTGTATTGCTATGGCATGCATATTGTCACGAGAGTGGGTTGGGGATAGGAAAGGAAACGATCCTATTGAATGGTGCCTTTATTTACAACTCAAGCAGTACTCACAATTGACAGCGTCAGTCCTCTACAGACTCTAACTGTCACTTCACTGTCAGGCCCGCGGAAACGTCACAGCGATGACACGCACGCGGAAACGTCACTGCACTGTCAAACGCACGGAAACGTCACTGCTCTGTCACACGCGCGTAAGTAAACGTCAACGCACTGTCACACGCGCGGACTTCACTGCACTGAACACTTAACTCACTACTTCACTTTACTCACTACTATTCTTTTCTTCTTCTTTTCTCTTTTCTTCCTTCTTCATTCATTCCTTCTTCTTTATTTATTTATTTATTTATATACCCCCCGAATTCGAACAAAATCGCATCAATGTTCCAAATTCAAATTACTAATTTTCTATCGCCTTCTCTCTCACTCATTTTCTGTTCCGTATTTTCTTTTCCATTTAGTCTAGTATTATCTAGAAACTTCTTTCAAAACTTCAAAAACACTATAAGTGGCTGTGATTTGAACCAGCGGTCTCTGGATTCACAGTCCATCGCTCAGACCACTAGGCCAATTGTGCTCTGCCGCTATTGATGAAATTTTCCTTCAGTTAAATTTTTTTTGTTTGAATTCGTGATGTTGACAGTGTCATTCATCTCCGTACGCGACAATATATTAGATTTAAGAAAAGATAAAAGGGGAAAGAGGAGTAGGAAACCTTAATTTTATTGTACCTTATTGTACACGCCAATTACCTCTTTCTGCCCATTTATCTCGCGGGTCTGCTGAAATAAATTTCTTTAAAAATAAGTAACACCTATGTACTATATTTACTTTTATAAGGATTTGTTTTTAAGTTTTCAAGTGTACATGAACTAATAAAATTACATAAAAAAATAGGAAAACCCAGAAGAAAATGTTTTGAAATAAAAGAAAAAATAAACATGAAAACATATGAAGTTAAGAAAGTAGCGAAAGTTGCTCTCTTATCGGTGCTTGTACTGCACCGATAAGAGAGCAACTTTCGCTACTTTCAGCTTATATAAGAAGAAGTATAAGATCAGGCAGATGTGGTATTTTGATGACTGAATGTCCGCAGACTGATGTACTGACAATAGTGTAGTAACGCCAGCCTTAAAGAGATGGCGCTAGCTGTCGTTTTAATGTAGACGACCTTATTACCACCAAAAATAAATGGTATCCACTATTTAATTTTATTTTTTTAAAAATGTAAGATGTTTATATTCATGAGTATTCATTTGGGTTAAGTAAACACATAAGGCCTTAGCGAAACTTGATTATACCAAAAGCGTGTATGTATATACAGAATTGGCTCTACTTATATTTATTCAAATACGTGATAAGTTTCCGGAATGAATATGAAAAAATACTATTAAAGGTACAAAATTAATTTATTGTTTTTCAAAATAATCTCCCTTGGCGTCTATGCACTTTTTCATTCGATGAAACCAGTTTTGAAAATTTTTGTGCCACTCTGTGGTGACCTCTGAAACGTGTTTTTCATACTCCTCGACAGCCTCTTCTGGTGATGAAAATCGTTGACCGCGTAATTGGTTCTTAATTTTTGGGAACAGAAAAAAGTCACAAGGTGCCAGGTCGGGACTGTATGCAGGATGACTCATGAGTTCTACATTTTTCGCCTTCAAAAAGTCGTTTGTCTGTCTGGCCGTGTGAGAACTAGCATTGTCGTGGTGCAGGATGATACGGCGTTTACGGTTATTTTTACGGAGTTCGTCAATAACTTCCGGCAAACAAATGGTCGTGTACCAGTCACTATTCACTGTACGACGATTCTCTAAAGCAACAGTAGCCACGTGTCCAGTTTTATTAAAAAAAGAAGCAATCATCCGTTTAGATGCACTTTTCACGCGCGCCACTTTGGTTGGTTTCGGCTCATCTTGAAAGACCCATACGCTCGATTGCTGCTTTGTTTTGGGATCGTAGCAATAAATCCATGTTTCGTCACCTGTTACTATGTCCCACACCAAATTTGACGCACCTTCGTTGAATCTGGTAAGCATGGCACTGCACCAAGAGACGCGGTCCGTTTTTTGAGCCTCGGTCAAGTTGTGTGGGATCCACCGCGAGCACAGCTTTCTCACACCCAAATGTTTGTGTAGGATTAATTGTATTTGACTCATGCCTATTTCTAAGGATGCGCGAATTTCATGGTAGGTCACATGCCTGTCTGTTTCAATCATACGGCGCACAGCATCGATGTTTTTGTTGGTCACAGCGGTGGACGGCCGACCATCGCGAGATTCGTCACTGAGATTGATACGACCACGCTTGAATTCTGCAAACCAGCTATAAACAGTTGTCTTGCATGGTGCTTCATTGCCAAAAGCTGTTTCAAGCCGAGCGATGCTCTGTTGAGCTGTCAAATTACACTTAAAATCGTAGAAAATCATACTACGAAAATTTTCCCGAGTTAAATCCATGTTGATGCAGACACACAATTTTTTAAATGGCGCCACAAGGTAAAAACAAAAGACAGTCAGATGAAACAAACTGCATTCTACAGCCAAAGAGTTCTATTTTCAAATGTTGCAATAAATTTTTAAATATTGTTTATGTAAGTGGCCAGTTCCGGAAACTTATAGTGCGCCCTATGTATTAATTTGTTCCATATGCACGCGCTTTTGATGTACATAATACTCAAGCCTGGTATAAATTAATTCAATTCATCATTCGACGCCACTTCAGTTTCAATTATTTAAAGTTGCATGCATCAGTAAGTTCGATGTACACAAGATGTGATTCACCCTTAACGAAACGCGAATAGCTCTCTCGTGTTTCTAAAAGAAATTCTACAAAATAAGAATATACTCGCATGCAACGCAATTTCATGAATGATGAAAAGGGTTTTCTGAATAATCCAAGAATGCTTCTAGTAGCAAAACATTTGAGTGGCAGAAAAAAAAAGAAAAACTGATACATAAGAATTGAAATACAGTCTTTGAAACAACCCTTCACGAGACGAACCCAGCGCAAATTCACTTTGTTGATTTAAAATCGCAACTTTAGGGTTGAGTTTGTTAGGAGTACGAACTCCATATACATATTTTAAACGAAGGGACCGTCACATAACACGCTTCGCTCGGACTTTCTTTTAGTCAAATGAGGCATAATAAAATAATGACACAAAAACGGTTCCCAAAAAAGTTCTGAAAGGATCCAAAAGTTCTGTAGCGCCCTTTTTGCGTTTATACATTCAGTTCTGTGTGGTCCTACGTAATTATTTATGTTACATGTTCCTCTGACCACGACCCTGCTTTGCGGTACGGTTTTTAATTAATGCTACTCGCTTTTCGTACCTTCCTAGTATTACAACAATTATTTTACCGACCTCATTAAGAAGTTTAATGCTGAGAAGAAAAATGTTCTCGGCGTTGGCTTGCATCACTCGACGTTCCTACACCGCCTTTGTGATATTACGATCCCGTCTCGACGAGCTGTTCAACTTTATTTGTTTATCCGATCCTCCCGATCAATTTCTCCACAGTTGTTACTTTACATGCAAAATGCAGATAGTGATTTTACGATCGACAAACTATCCCTTTGTAACTGCACTCCAGTAAAAATATCTAGTTTCCAACGTGAATGAAGTTCAAGGAGTTCTGCTGATATTGTTTGTGAGTTTTCTGCCGGCACGATTTAAGATGTCGATTAATAACGAACCGAAACTTAGGAATATCGATCACTCCTTTATGACAGAGGTTTTTTCTGTCCATTGATTATTGAATCTGGCATCCGCAGAGCAGCCTGCGTGGTGGAAATCGCAAACCTATCACAATAAAATGTTTGGTGTTTTCCATCGTTAGTACCCAGCGTCCGGCGCTCGTCGATCATGTATAATCGCTTAGGTCATAAATAAAATGAAATGCAGATGTGTCACTTCATTCAAGATTTTTCTTTAGTGGTATTTTTGTTTGTTTGTAATAACTTAATTGTACTATGAAAACACACAATTATATAAAATAACAACATAAAGAGTAAATTGACAACGGCAGACTCATCCCATAATGGAATCTCTTCCAGTCAACCGGCGAATGAGAAGATAGGACAATTCACGAGAAGGGTAACAGAAGTTCGTACTTACATAGGATAAATGAAACTAACATTAAATCTAACTAAAATAACGACACATGTATACTTACAACAAGACATAAACTTACATAAAAATTTTATTTAAGTTAAGCAAAAAAGACTTGAAAACTTCAGAAATGTGAATGAGTTTAATTTTACGAGTAAGAATGATATTCACACATAATATTTCGCTCCGGGCCTGCTTGATGCAGAGGTAAAAATAATCAATAAAATTTTTAGTAAAATCTTAGCAATTGGAAATCATACGAGTGACTTTCCTTCACTCTAACTGTTATATGTTTCAATTTCACAAGTTGCGTCGCATCGTCCATTTGCTCCGTTGTTTTGCGCATGTTTCAATTTCACAAGCACCGTTGTTTCACCCGCTATCGACATACATAATAATATGTTGCTCCACTTGCTCCGGGCTACCATGACGAAGATGATGAACCGACTTTTTCGGAATATAAATACCTATCTTATATTAATTGCGTGTTTCTTTTGATTTTAAGCTTATATAAATATGCACATCAAACATGACTCTCAAGACGTGTGACCCTTCTCTACTCTGGTTGTTTTTAAGTTCTCGCGTTCTCGTCCCGTCGCTCCGCTCCGTTGTTTCGCGCTTCGACATGTGTCGCTCCAGCCTCGCTTGATGCAGATGATGGATCGATTCAGGATTTTTCTGGATTATCTCACCTATCGGGCGTCTGTCTTTTGATCTATGTCCGGGATAATTTAAATCTATAGCCCCGTTCGATGTTTATTTTTGATGTATTTTTCGTGTGCCATAATACCTAAATAATATAACGGTGTTATTGTTGGATTTTTATTTTAGATTTAGGTTGTCGTTTAATTTTTACTAATATTTTTAAAGTGTTTTTTTTTTCATATGATAAGAGTTATCACAGTCACAATAGCCATGTGTGAAACTTCTGAAACATCTTTTGTTTTAATCCCTGGAGGCATTAATCAACCAATCACTCGTATATCATAAAGTGTCGGTGCAACGTCAAGAGCTTCGTGAAACAAACTATACAATAATATTGTAAACCATCATAGTAATAAAATGATCAAGATTCTAGTTATTCTACGCACCTAATTGCATTTAATTTTGCTTTATTAAGTTTACACGTAACGTGCCTGGCAAGAAATACTCGTATAATTTATTATGCTTTGTCTACAAAGGAGTTATTAGAGCGTGGCGCTCGTGTGGGCTTACAATTATTCTAATAACATTTTATTACTATTTTATTTTGTAACATAAAAGATAAACCCGTGGGCATAAAGATACCAACGTTTGCTTTGCACTCGTTACAAACAACGTCCATTTCTTTTTTTCAATTGGTCATCCTTCTGTTTTTCGGCTCAGTTAATTATTGAAATATGTTTGGTGTATTTTATTTCATTATGGCATGTTTTATTTTATTTGTTTTCTGTTGGAACAAGTTTTATTTACTTTTGAGAAAAACAGAATAAAACAGCTACAAATTACAGTTATTTTAATAGAAAATGATACTTAGTATATTGATATAAATGTGTGACATGTCATACTTACATACATACATACATATTATCACGCCTGTTTCCCACAGGGGTAGGCAGAGACTAAGGACCTCCACTTGCTACGATCCTGACAGACCTCTTTCACTTCATCTACACTCATCACTCTCTTCATGCATGCCCGCCGGTTACGGGTACTTCTAACCTCTCCTTTTTTAAGAACATGTCATGTCATTTTTAGATATACGTGGCTATCAATTAACTTGTATTTTGGTTTTATCTCTCGCCACGAAGACGACGACATAACATCATATCGGTTTTCACACAAATAACACTCCAAAATGTCATCTTTATATACAGGCTTTTGTTTTTAAGTTTGACGCCCATTATTTTATTATTATTAGGAAGGCTTAGTACGGCTGAACAAAATTTTACGTTTGGGGTATCGTTATGACGTAGGCTATTACAGTATTTCTTTGGAGAAAGCAAAGGTTTTTTATTTTTTAGAAATATTTATTTTGGTTTAATTGTGATTATTATAACATGAAGGTTTTTTTACCTTTGTAGTTAATCAATCATTAATGAGCTACCTATTAATATTTTTTATATTTTTATCTTTTATAGATTTTTAAACAAAAAATCTTGATTATTTTCGTTTTGATTTCAACTAGAGTTATGATTAGTTTAGAAATAAATGATTTTTGTTACTTTCATTTTATTTTATTATACCTGCGTGGATATACTACATATCTGTACTTCTTTCTTTTTTTTCTTGTCGTGTGTCGTAGTAGGTAGAATTAAGACAAGTGTGAGCGTTTTAAAACCACGTTATAGGCCTCTTATATAGTTTTGTGAAACGACCGCTGTCGACCGCTTAACGTACCGAAACACGGATTATTCTATTCAGAAAATCAAATGATCTGCCTGCAATGTCCTAACCAATCTAGAACAACTACACAAAGTCGTTACCCCCGTTGGGCATCGAACCCGCAACCTTCGTGTGTAAGCCGAACGCTCAAACTACTACACCACGGAGGCAGTATAACTGTGTGTTAATTCGCGAAGACAAAATGAATTTGTCGGTAATTTGTCGAAAGACTAAACATTGTTTCGGACAATGGTACGGTGACCAATCGTTCTATCGTCGAGCGGACGGAAGACGAAATGTCTTGTCGGACAATTGTACAGTGAACAATCGTTCTGTCGTCGAACGGACGGAAGGCGAAATGTATTGACGGACAATCGTACAGAGGTGAAGAGTTCGGTCGGCGAATCATCGGAAGAACAAATGTTATGTCGTTGAAAGATAACCCGGAGAAAGTTAAGTCGGACTTTTGTTCCAAAATCATGTCTGTCTGCCTGTCTGTGTTTATTTCTATGGCATCGTAGCTCTTGAACGGATGGATCAATTTCGATGCGATTTTTATGTGAAAGCAAGTTTCTTAGCCGTGGTTTTACGTATGTTTGATGGAAATCATACAGTGGCTAAAAAAATATGGGGGGTTGTACGTTTAAAAGATGGAGGCTTTTTGATTTGCCTGGCAACTAAATTTGTTAATGTAGGTATTTTTATATATAGATACATATATATCAAGACTAGCTTTAACCCGCGACTTCGTCCGCGTAGAAGTCGAAAATATTTCTGATAGGATTTTCAATTGGTTTGTTACGTTATTATTTTGTTATAAAATATGAATCTCCCGCTCCCGCTCCCGTTCTCGTTTGATTATTATTTTTAACTAACCGCTAAATTCAAAAGTGCCATGTGTCTTACTTCAAAAATGACGAAGATTCATACAAACTTGCAACCCCTACTACACCCCTATATGATTGTAATTTTCAAAATCTAATAAATGCATTATTATTTTCTACTAACAAGTAAACATGTGCCTCACTATAAAACCTACGAAGTTTCATACAAACTGGCAACCCAAGCCAATCCAAGGATTTTTGGAAATTCTATCCCTAAGGGGGAGAAATATCCCCCTCAGGGATAGAATTTCCAAAAATCCTTTCTTAGCGTACGTTTGCTAGTCACAATCTACCTTTCTGCCAAATTGCATCTTCATTGGCTAAGTAGTTTTCGAGAGTTCGCGATGAGTGAGTGAGTGATTTTCTAGATTATTATATATATAGACTCACACTTTAAAATGGCAGCTAAAAAGCAGACAAAAAAGATTTATTCAGCTCAACAATTCCGAAAGCAAGGTACAGTTCAAGGCAAAGAAGAAACAGATCGACTTATGATCTCCGAAGCATGAACGAAACGTTCGAATCTCACGTTCGTAGAACATCTGCGAGTCGGAATACACTAATTGAAAACGTGACGACAACAACGAACGAACGACGTCTACTCAAAATGTCACGTTACTCAGATGAAAAATGATAATAAGCACGTCTTGATTTCGGTCGTTCGGCCACGTTGAGTCCAAATTAGTCCAAACTGGCACTGGTATAATGACAGCTTCACGGATATGACAGACACTTCAATCTTAATAAATAAAATACTCGTGAGTCTAAATACACTATAAACGAAAGCCATTATCGTTAAAATCTTATTAAAATGCTCTTTTTTATACTTAGATAACACGATCGATTATTGGTGAGAAAAATTTAACCTGTTTGTACTGATTTAACAGCTTTTAGTATTTATGACGGTTCGTCCTTAAATCTATGTTCGGTCATTTGAAACAAAGTGTCTGTGAATTATCTATTATCCGTGATCGTGACACTATAATATTTGTGCGTTCATAGAGCAAACAATAAGTTGCACCTCATCTGTACTCTATGTTATTTATAATTTTAAATCCACCGGTAGTAGTACTATATAATATTTGTGTGTTTATAGAGCGTACAATAAGTTGTACCTCAATTGTACTCCATGTAATTTATATCTACCGCTCAATTCGCAATAAGGTTGTGCCGATAATCGCATTAAATACTCGATCGGTTTATTCTGGATTGAGATAGTTAACTAAAGACGCGAGTGACTGACTCCAAAGTAAGGCTTTGTTCTCTTTTTCTGGGATGTTATCATAATTCTAGGTAAGTAATTTCTTGATTCGCTTCGGGTCTCACTGGATTTCACTTGTCAGCAAGGAGCAGCACTTTTCTATGCTGCTATCCTTTTCTATCGGTCAGAACCGTCATTAGCTAGAGCAATAGAGTACGACGGAACGCTATAGCTCTGTCGGTGCGTTAGCATTCTGTCCATTTCTCTGGCTCTGGCAAATGACGGTTTTGAGCGACAGAGAAGGATCACCGTGGTGACAAGTGAGACCCAACCCTTACAGGACAGTAGCCTATCTATTCTGATACTTGTTCAGGGCACTACAGACTTTTTTGTATGTAAGATTAATATCGTTCGCTATACAGTTCAGTGGAGCATAAGACACGGCGAAAATAATAGATATATATTTTGAACTTATGTATGATGCATAAGATGCCGAGCGTTGTACATAGCGTAAATATATCTTTTGATGCGTAATATGTATTATGAAATATGTATCATCAAATGAACATCGTATCACATATGATACTATAATTTTGTATGTTAAGAATTTTAGGATCAAAATATATAGCATCTTAGCCGTGACACTCTTTACCATTGAAAATAAGATTTTACCTTACATAACCAATTTGACTGAGCGACGACGCAAGATTATGTACGTTTAATAAAAGAGCTAAATAGAAAAAATAAGCAAAAGATTCGCAGAACACGAGCTAAGAATATTTTTATTATTTGCGAATAATAAAAATGTGACTTAGCTGTTTCCATGGCAAAACCCGTTATTAATTTTAGCGTTGGTGACTTGGTATGTTTTAAATGAAAATTGTATATCTTATGTACTGATTACTTTTTAAATATAAGTTTTTTTCTTTCATAACTAAACCAATATATAGAATCAAGCAACGCAATAACACTAGTCGCTCTGGGAGCTGTAGACCTCGCGGGTCAACCAAATCCGTTGAAGTTTATCGGATAAAAAAGTTGTTCAGATAAAAAAGTTGCGCCTTAATAAGGGTAACAAAAAAGTTTAATGATTTTTTTTCGGAATGGCTGAAACATGATATTTTTAAAGTTTACAACCCACATATTTTGGCCATTTTGAAAAACTGAATCAACAAAAACTATGTATTTTTCTAAACTTCTCTCGCAAAATTTCACGAGAGTGACTTGAGAAATGCGACCTGCAGGCAAGAACAACCGGACAGACAGACAGACAGCCGGACAAAAGCATATTTGGCCAATCTCGAAACTGAGACGCTTCTCTCGCTCAGCCAATAAAGAACATTAATATGATATAATAATATAGATAATATAATAAGATAGATTTAAGGGGAATAAATAAGGAAATTATTTGACAGAACCATACCTACAAGTATTTGTATTCTTTGCGTATTTTGAACGTGTGACTTCAGTTTCTATGACAACCCGATATTAATTTTAAGCGATGAAGCCCTTTACAGGACAACGGGCCCTGTGACGATGACGTCTTTCGAAGTTATTAATCACTAACACCGTTTTGTCTGATAGCTGTCCTTCAGAGCCAGTTAATTAGTACGAGTATAATGCCATTGAAGTCGACAGTCAGAATACTTAGAATATTAACAATGAAGAGAAAGGGCATTATTAAATATTAATCATCCTTTTCCATCTGGATGCTCGACTTAAGACCAAAGGGTAGTAAGTAGTAGTAGGTGGCAAAATTGATATGCACTTTGGACTTTTGCCTCCTTGGAGTAAAATGTATCTTTATATTTATTTATTTAATAGCCTTCTTTTTTTGGGTTCGTACCAAAAGGTAAAAACGGAACCCTATTACTTACACTCTGCTGTCCGTCTGTCTAGCTGTCTGTCTGTATGTACGTCTGTCTGTCATCAGTCTGTATCTTATGAACCGTGATAGCTAGACACTTAAAATTTTCACAGATGATCTTTTCTGTTGCCGCCATAAGAACAATAAAAATAGAATACAATAAATATTTAAGTGGGGCTCCCATACAACAAACGTGATTTTTTATAGATAATGATATAGAACCCTTCGTGCGCGAGTCCGACTCGCACTTGGCCGGTTTTATTTCTTTTCGACGAACTTATATCTTACACCCGCAATAAATTCCACTTCTTGGCTAGCTAGCTAGGAGAAGGGAAGACGCAAAATTCTATTACACACCACGAGTTTAAAGAAACCAGTTTACATAATGTAAAGTAATATACTTACCTACCTATTACTAAGAGATCTTGTAATCTTTTAGTATTATAGTTTGACATTCTCATCATTAGTGTAGAGTTAAAAAACCTATTATTTAGAATCATTACAAAATTTATATTTGTATGAAAATTTTATTTAAGCAAGTATAACGAAGTACCTAAATAAAATTTTACAAATGTATAATGTAGATAAGTGGAGTTATCAAAGGAAAAATTCGTGACATAATTGAGGTTAAATCGTTATTGACTTAAAAGGCGATCTGTAAAAAACTCAATTAACATAGCTTGACTTGACACAATTTGGTGGCTGGTCTTAATTAATTATTATATCAGTGACATTTTTTGTATACACATACCGCGAAGAACCGTTGGCCGATGGGGCAAAAAGGTTCTCGAATCGCGACCGCGTACTGGCAAGCAAAGCGTAGGACACTCACCCACAAGGTGGTCAGACGACCTGACCAAGGTCGCTGGAAAGCGCTGGATGCAGGCAGCTCTTGATCGGTCGTTTTGGAAAGACGTTGTGCGGCTGAAATGATGAGTGATGATGACGATTTTTTGTATGAGTAATTCTGAGAAAAAAGTAATGACTATACCTACTTATCTCAGGTAAAGAGAAAAATATGTGTCTGTTCCGAAATAATACCTACATAATAAAAAGTTATATGGGTGAATGGGATTTTTTTTAGAAAATCACAAATCTTTACTGCTATACAAAAGACCTGCAAGTGCCTTTATCAGATTTTCCAGAATGAAATAAACTAGCCCTACCCGCACGGTTATGACTTATGCCCGCCGGATCTGTCCAACATACGGATCCGTGATTCGCCACACATGAGTACCTGTTTAAATCGTGATTCCAGCATATACGGTTGTCAGTAAAAATGTCTCTTTCAAAGCAAAAATACACTCTAATATGTGGCTGTTTTATTTGTCTCGAAGAAAGAAAACAAAAAAGAGTAGGGGTAAAGCAATGGCTTAAAAAACGGCAGCGATATAGCCATACGAATCTTCTAAGTTTGTCAAACCAGCTGATTTGTTAAATGGTTTAAGAAGCAGCTTTTGAATATTTACTAAATCAAGTGAAACCATTAATAAAACCATTAAGTGAAATCTGGAGGGCACATCCGTCGCTACGCACACACGCACTTTTGGGTGCTCGGATCTATCTGCCCCGTGTCCGATCCGGTGGATTTGCTGGACGGCCAACGGGCAGGCACCCGGCGTGCAAATCCGTGTGTTCTCAGTTCTCACCATACACGCACGGATTTGTGCGCCAGGCTTGTCTGTCGGACAGATCTGGCGGGCATAACCGTGTGTGTTATACACGTTGTATGAATGTCAGATACGGCAATTTCAGGTATAAAAAATATATATATATTTCTATTTTGATATATTTTTACCCACCAACCAAATTGGAGTAAGTTCTGACCATCATACAAAACTACTTTCCATTAAAACAATTAACAAAAAACTAAAAATAATATTCGGCTTGCGACAATTTTTTTTTATCGATTTTAAAGAAATTGGTTCAGTATCATGGACTGAACTTGCTCCAAAGTTTTGGCTGGTGGGTAAAAAGTCACCTGTATATGTATAAGCAGAGTTGGGCAAAATTTATTCGAATAACGAATAAATTTCAGATTTTTATTCGTTATTCATGAATAATTATCATGATTTTATTCGTTATTCTAAATAACAAATAACATATAGCGATATTGAAGGAAATCTAAGGAAAGGTTAAAAAGAGAACACTCGTACACTACATGTAACTCTTCCCGACGCAATCGGTTAAAAAGAGAACGTTAAGTTCAAAAAAAATTATTCGCGAATGAATTATTTGTGAATAATTTTCCACGAATAATTTTTTATTCGAATAATTATCTAGATAAATATTTATTCAAATAATGCCCAACTCTGTTTATAAGTATAATATCAGCAAACATGACCATTGTGTATGTGTTTATCAGATTTTGCAAAATGACATACGGCAAATGATAAACACGCAAAGTTTGATATTAAAAATTGTAAACAGACAGTATTTGCAGTAACACTAAACAAAAATAGAACTCTTACAGCTCCAGTCGGAAATAGGTTGGATGGAAGTCGATTCCGAGCGACGTTTTGAGTGGCCAAATCAAGATGCCTTAATTGCAGGATGCACTCAACATAATTAGCTCTAATTTATGTTCGAACTCAGTCTCGAGACCGTCTATTTCGGCGGTAATCAAGACAATGTATTATCTTGAGTGATTGGGATACAAGTTTTGTATTGGAAATTTTAATACGCCCCCCGATGCGACGCGACGCCTCTCTGACTTTGATTTAAAACGTAGCCTACCTGTAAAATTTGTTTTTCAACACCCTTGCTCGGGAAGTGGATCTAATTACACTGGTTTTAGATATATTAAACAGCTCATAAAACACGCGTGAAGTTATATTCTATAACCGTTCTATTTCCTTTTTTCGAATTTAGAACTGGGCTGCCCGCCGCACGCATTGTACTGATTTAAAAAGTAAGATGGCGGCAAAATAACCATGTGCATAACAGTTTTATGGTTGAGTTTGTTTAAAATCAAAAAGTTCAGCTTAGTTTTCCTCGCAAGTGTGTTGAAAACCGTCGCAAGATATACGTGCGTATATTGGTCAAACATACTCGGCTCTATTCCGCCTAGTCTGTTATAACCACCATAACGCACTTATATCGTAATGCACTATAATGTTATATGAGAAAATTTTCATTGAAATCCATGTTGAAGTTAACCATGGAAAAATTTACTTAAATCATAGGTACCTAGTTAATAATACCCGTGATCAAGCTTTTTATACAAGCAATAAAAATACTAGGTTTATCCGTTTAGAAGCTATGATAAATGACAAAGGCAGACCAACTTTTATATACACAGGTCACAAATACACATGTTCAACCTATAACTATAACACCTCTATTTTCTTTTGTTTTGGGGCTAACAAAAACAAGTGTATAACAATATTGTTATGCTTGATCCGAAACAACGTAATTATTTCCCAAAATGACCAAGTAACATCCACGTAATACCTTCTCTAATATACACAAAAAATAAATAATTCATTCTATTTCGGCGAATAATATTTACCTCCAGCGTTAATTAGATTTGCCTTGCCGGGAAGCAGGTCCAATTATTATTATGGCAAGTATCGTGTTGCCATTATAATGGACGAATACAATATCCGGCGGTGATCCGGTATAGAAATAATTCGTGTATCAACGATTATCCCGAGCCTTGGTAAGGAGTGGTTAAAGAGGGTCCTACGGGACCTGCGGGACCACGACAAGGGTTGACAGGTGTCCATCTGAACACCGTTATTGTCGTTACAGTGGTCACGCGTCTCTGATTCGTGTACGATTAGATTCGCCTCAGCCGTTTTGCCGTGATACGACATGCAGCGGTGCGGAACGTCATTTGTTTTTATTATTTCTGCTGCTGTTTATGTGCTTCTGATATTGAGGACTTCTGAAAGTCCTGGTTTATTGTGATTTTTGTTATGAAATAACTATCAAGAGTGTCACTAACACTCTTGATAGTTATTTCATAACAAAAATCACAATAAACCAGGACTATAGAAGAAATTAGTAATTTTTATTTTAAAACCTGCTATGCTAAGTATTATTACAAGCTTTTAATATATTTAACTTGCAATGTATCTTGTATGTATGTATAGGTCAAATCTTGCAACTCAATTTTCAACCAGTTATCCTCAACCGATTGAGCTGATATTTTGCATTCTAGCTGTTCTGATGATGGAGCCGGGATATATTCGACGAAACTCAGTTATAAAACAATAACATTATTTTTTAATTATTTGATTGTCTTGACGAACACTTTAGACGATGCCTTATAGGGTCTGATTACGGGGATGGAAGAGAAGGTCGATGGAACTAAATAATCAAACGACGCAACTCCATCGAGTTTAGGCCTATTTCATTTGTCTTAATTGTATTTCGGCCTCACGATAAAAGTTGGTACAAAAATAGAAATTAAAAAAAAACCTATCTTCTAAAAAGAGGTTTGTGTAGGTACAAGCTTTTAGAACACCAAATTGATCTGGTCTGTAATGAGCACACTCCTTTACGATAGCCGTTTGTTGTGTCATTTCTAATAAGTACCTACATGTTTTTTGTTCACAGGTAAGCCCCATCGCTAAGTGGTTTTGTAAGAACATCTTCATTATCTGTAAGTTGTTACATATACACAGATATTGGCACTTTGTTTAGAAAACTAAAAAGTATGTTTTTTAGTACAATTAGGTAATTAATGCAACCTCAGTATGGACCAACAGTTAATAATGTATATTTTGAAATGTGCTTATTTGATACCGAACACTGTATGATTTGATTTGTGGATTTGATTTATTAAGTAAGTATATCAACTAAAATGCTTTAAACACGTCACAATCTGACATAAAATATGATCCAACAGATTGGTTTGTGAGGCATGATGTGGCCATCTGCCATCTTATCAAATAGCGTCGTGTGTTAGACCACTCAAAAAAAACAAGAGGGACTGAGATTGGTCTAGGTAACAGAGGTACAATCATTGATTGATTGTCAATCAAATCATGACCTATGAAATGTCGAAGTATACCAAATAACTATTAATAGACTGACTGATTAATTTGAACAAAAGAAAAAGCCCTTAAAATGGAGACAAATAAGACATTTAAAGTGATAGCCCTTTGGAACGGTACATTTGTAGTTAAGCTGTCGAATTAGCGAAATCCCTGCTCTGATCAGTGAACGACGAAAAAGTGCGTCGTGAAGCACCGCCGAATTATCTGATAGCAAAAAAACGTCGGCCGCGGCATTAGACTGGGGCCATAAAGCGAGCGGTGAACTGTACCACTGGAACTATTTTAGAGTTCTGTAAAAGTTTGTTAGTATCATTAAGGGTAAGAGTGCACAGCTGAAATGCAAGAGACGGGTAACTTCTTTTTTTTTCATTTAAAATGTATAAACAGCGCCTAAATCTTTTTTTATTAGAAATATTTTTTTGAATACATGCTTGTTTCCTATTGATTTTTTTTAATAAGCAGGAATGCAGGACTTTTCCTTTTGAAATGACATTATATTCGGTAATCATAGATTTATTTTTTAACATAGCAATCGTCTGTCTCGTAGCCACGCTAAGGGCCGTCGTACACGGCTCACGGAGACAAAGTGGTATCCCTTCAGGCGCAGTCATTACGTTAATGTGAAGCTAAAACTTGACTGATTACTGCCCCGGTTGGATGAATTTTTCCACTGTCACAGCGCCGTTTCACGACCATTACAGGCTTTAGTGGATTTCGCACCTTGTTATCCAAATGTCTTATTCCCTCATTGAATGACGGCTCGTTTGAGACTTCGATATCAGGTATAAGTAGCTTCGCAAATTTAAGTTCGGTAAGGTTCTTGCTTATAAATATTTTTATTTGGGCCGGAAATTGGAGACTCGAATAAAAGTATATAAAAACGTTGGTTTATCCGCTACGCCCCATGACGAAGTTGACAAAATGTTCAACATCAATATGACCGACCATGACATTACCTGACTATATGTACAGTTCATCCGTCCAAATGGTGTGCTTACTGTCGGCGTGGCGCAAACGCCGCGTCTTCGAAAGAGCCGATACCGCTTCTGTCGGCGCGCCTATAGTCTTTACACTTTGAGATCGGAAGAACTGTTCAGTTTTCATTACCAAACTCATGATACTCTGAAGTAAATTTCATTCACTATGATTATTGAAAACCTTTTACAATTAATTACTTTACGAAATAATTGATGGCAAACCCTTTTGCCTTTTCAATGAGCGTTTAATATACACAGTCATTATTACATCGACAGCAGGTACGTTCTTTGCACGTATTGCTTGATCCGGCCAATTAATTATTTACGGAGATAATGCATTTTATTGCAGGATTTCCACTATCAAGTCACTCTTTCGCCGTAATTTCGTTATTGAAATTGAAAAATGAAAGATATTAATTTTCAGATTGCAATTAATGGGGATGTGTAATCGTTACACTTTTTCAGAACAATTGACGGCATTTTTGTTTAAATATAACAATTTCATCTCGGTTTTTCTATATGACACACTTCTACTCATATATTCACATTCGTCATTTAATTTCGTCCAATAAAACTACTTTATATAGCGTCAAATGGTCTTGATTTTTTTTACTGGGTTTTTATGCTTTTCCTAAAGGCTGGGATAGTTTAACGTTGGGTCTACCTATTGTTGAGTGTGATACAGTAAGATTTATGACTCAATAAATATTGTAAGTGACCGATACGAGTGTCAGAAGATGCCTATAAGTATCTTACATAAATAAATACGGACAAATAAATATACAGGGACAAATTACACTGATTGAACTAGCCCCAAAGAAAGTTCGAGCCTTGTGTTATGGGAATTAACTGAAAGATGGTATATTTTATAGCAAATACATGTATACATAAACACCCAAGACCCAGGATAATTTGAAAAAGGATATTGTCCAACTTGCCATGACCGGGGATCGAACCCGGAACCTCTAGGTGGCGGACTAACATGGTGACCACTACGTCATGGAGACCGTCGAACATAGCTTTACAAATTGAATACCAGCTTTGCAGACACTACAGATTTTTGTTTGTCGTTCACCACGTGAATGTCATGGCGATTAAAGGTCATCTAATGACAGACGGGACCAAAACGGTTAATATGCCTTCTGCAGCACGAAGGAGTTCGTCACAGAACTTTTGTGGCAGAACTCCTCCGTCCAGCGAGCGATGCATTATTAGTTTTTTAGCGCTTACGTCTTCTAAGCTACCCCTGACGCAGTTCACAGTTTGATTGGTTATCTCAAGTGATATAAAATGAACAATCAACTCCAAAGATCCCAAACTGCTCAACGTAAACTAAACTATACAATATGTAACAAAAACCCTGTCCGATCCTTGTAGGAGCAACTCAGAACGTCAATATGAACAACTTTTGTTATGGGACCAATGCTTGAAACTCGATAAAAAAAATATCGACATTTTCATACAAACGTGTTCGGCCAGCCCAGCAATTTGTATGAAAATTTCAATTTTTTCTTTGAGTTACAAGCATTGGTCGCATAGGAAAAGTTGTTCATATAGACGGTCTGAGTTGCTCCTACAAGGATCAGACAGGGTTTTTGTTGCATATTGTATAGAATGGCAGAATGTTCATTTTGACGCCAATTTTAAAATTGCGGTCATTTACATTAACCACATCCACATATATGTACTCATATACTTTCAACATTGTTAAGTCATTTACCTATCGGTGAGGTAAAAATCTCATTATTTAAATTCTAATATTCCATTCTGACACATTTCATTATATTGACATGGAAGATAAAAATATCGTTAAATTACGCGTCGTTTCATTTTAGCATTATTATGTAAGAGTGTCTTTTTCTTGCCTTTTTGATGTCAGAAAATTCAAATGTATTTTAAATATTATGTTAATATAGCGAAAATGTTATATATAGCCACATTTTTAATACGTTCAAAAATGCAGGAATTCAAAAAGTACAAAGCTCTCTCCTAAAATTTTTCCCGGCAGAAAATAAATAGCTACAAAATTAGTTTAGTCACTACAGAAAAAATGCTTGCAGTGTTGGTGTATGGTAATTAAAGTGTTCTATATGAGGCTTTTAAAACCGAGCAAGTAGCGAAACATTGCATTTTCTTCCATGACTGTGCCATAAACTATGCAAAATTTCCACAAAGTTTCCACAAAACCATTAAGTTTTCTGTGATATTAACCTCGTGTTCCATCGACATTACCCTACCTAGATAAAACAGAATGATAATAAAAAACGTGTTTATTCATTAACAAAAAACAGGAAAACGATCGCGTGATGTAAATACTCGCTAAATTACAATATACAATTACCGACAAGACTGAGCGTGTCTCAATTGTAATTACAACATGACGTGACAATATGGATCCTACAATTAAAATAACTTGTCAAGTAAGAGTTCAACTTTATAGGAAGGTTTTGTATTATACTTAAAAAGCCTTGATTCTACGTTGTTTTTAGTTTTAACCTAGATTTCAAAATAAGCTTAAGAGTCCCCTTATCCTAGACAGAATTAGACTTTCCCATACAAACGTAATCCAGCTTTTATTTTGAAACGGCATGTCACATATTGGCGAAATTATGTAATTTCAAAGAAACTGCGTATATTGAGGCATGTAACTAGTTTTCACAGTCAAAATATGAACTATTAAGAGAATATAGTGTATCATATTATATTTGACCATCAGTATGGAAAACTTCTACACCCTCATATTTTCTTACACATTTATATTTGACTATTGAAAACTAGTTATATTTAAATAATTTCTTAAAAATTACAAAATACTGCCGAAATCTCACATGCCATTTTAAAAGCTAGACTACGTTTGTATGGAAAAGTCTAGGGTAAGGGGATTCTTAAGTGCCATCAGAATTTATGTGCATTTAACACTTACAATTTGCACTTCTAAAATAATTTTTTTCATACGGGTTTATAGTTGATGCCTAATCGGCCATTTTGGAAATTTTTGGGTAGGCTAGTGTTCAGAATTACTTATTGCCGCTGAAATAGTGATAATCTTGATAAGTACAATAATAAGGATACGACCTAAGCTATCATTGGTGTATAAGCAGCCTTAAATACAATTACTGTGACGTCTGTGACAATAAGCACTTGGCACATTTAACAAGACAAATAAGGCTTCTATTGTTAATTTAATAAATTCTGATGACTATGAACGCGATTTGTTTCTCAATCACGTCTTAATGCTTGGTTGTCTACCAAATACGAATTTGTATGTGAGAGAGTTAGAGTAGGTTACTTAACGCAAACATTCTGATTGTCTTAATGACTCTCAGGTTGGCTTTTTCTTTATTTTAATGTGGTAAAAATTCAAAAAGTCTTGCTGAATATATAAATCTACAAAGTGACTTTTTATCCAGTAGCCAAATTTTTGAATCAAATTCAGTCAGTGATACTGAACTACTTTCTATAAACAAGTAATTATTACAAAAACAAAAACCCGACTGCTTTTTTTTATTTTTTTATTTTTATATACGCTGTGTCACTTTCACAATAAATACGAATCTAACGACACCTCTCAAGCTAAAATCCATCAAGCCGTTCAGGCTGCAGCGCGTGCCAAACAATTATTCATAAATACATACAAACAAACATACATACATACTCTCGAAAAACATAACCCTCTTTCTGGCGCAGTCGGGTAAAAAGTTAAATTTTCGTTCTCCTATACTTAATCCATTTGGCTAAGCGCTGATTTTTATGGGAAACCGAATATTTTTATTGATTTTTCGTTTATTGTTTTTATGGAAAGTAGTGCAGTATCGTGACAGGACTTGCTCCAAAAATTTGACTGGTGGTTGTAAAGTAACCCTGTGTATATGTAAGATACATACTTACCTTCAAGTCTTCTACAATAGACTTAAGCCTATAGGTATCTCCCGTAGTATCAAGCTCACACTCACATCTATTTCATAGAAAAATTGCTTTTGGATAAGGGCGCTGATACTCCCCGTAAAAAAACATTCCAGCGAGAAAGGAGTTTTTTAGTTAGAAGCCTTCTTTCCCTTTGTCCACTACGAAGCCAAACCGCGTTGCCACGCGACTCGTAATTAAAATCACCCTGGAAACAAATTGTGACAGCTCTTAGAGACATCGGACATTGGTAAAAAAATCTGTAGATATGACGCTCTTAAAACAGCTCAGAAAATAAATGTATTCGCTTGGGCACTCTCCCGCGCGGAGTTTGTTTGTTTCATACTTCAATAGTTTTGCAATACAGTTATTTTATTTAATAGTTACATGTACTTAAGTACTTACTGGTATTTATCGTGTTCATGTTGAGTCGGAATACTCGGAATGTTTTTCATTTTATTTAAAACCATTCAATTGCCTCTATTTGTTCGCGCCGAACAATGAAATTGCGAACCCCATAACTCAGCAACCCCTTGTCAGATTTGTCTTATGTTTGAATCTAACAATAAAATTCTATAAGTTACATCCCACACTAATCAAATTTCATGAACCTCCGATCAAAATTAGTCAAATTATTGTTGAACAAACATACTTACATATAAGCGCCGGCTTGTTCAAGTAGACACTTCGCTCACTTCGCTCGTTCAAAAAGGATAAGCCTCTCCTGATGTACATACACAGATTGCCAAGGGAGCGGTAAATAAATATAAATACAACTTATAATGATCCCGTAGAAAAAGAAATGAATTTGTATTAAGTCAGCTTATCATTCACCCTCTAAATTAGCTGCATATTATTAGAAATTCGCAAACAATCATGATTCAATGATCATGAATCAATATTCGCAAGCAATAATGATTGAAAATCACAAATTTAGATAACTTTAAACTCTCGATAAGCTTATTTTGATCTTTCAGTCAATGTCGTGTATACCTGTCATTGGTAGTTACATTCGAACCTAAGTATTACGTGTGTAATTGTATCATGCTCGAATGTTGTATGTAAATACTGTTGGTGTACCTTAACCAATAAAATAAAACAATTATAATTTGTATATAATGTGCACTATCTTCAGAAAATAAATCATCATTTGACGTCGAACATTTTTTAATTAAGACACCATTTAATCTTTCCGATAAGTACTCAAATAGCCAGAAATTTCTGCAAGGAATATTCAAGCGGCGATAATAAATGTAAATTACATCCCTGACGGCGAAATATATCTAATTTCAAAGGTAATTTAAGATCCGCAGTAAATTAACTTGATGTTCCTATTTGAATATGGTAATGTGGGGTGAAATAGTAGTGCTTAACTATGGTGCAATCATTAAGATATTATATGTGAAGCGCGAATGTTCAAATATGTGATATACTGTTATTGACATGTGATATATTGTATGTATTCGTAATTTTGAGCGTTAGTCTCTACGATTTAAAGCAGAGGTTCCCAAACTTATTTTGTCAAACGCCCACTTTAAAAAATCAGTTATTTTGTAGCGCCCCCCATTTTTTTCACCATAAAAACCTGAATCACATATTTGTCTTGCCTGTAGTTTAATTCAACCGATATTCTAAACGAGAGAGCAATAATAATACATACACCAGTACATTAGAGTATCTTTTATAAAAAATAACAATAATCAACATTGTTAATTTTAAATAAAAAAATAGCAGTAATAATACAATTTTACAATAATAAAGAGTATTGGAAGTGGGGACCTCACCTGCGAAACTTTAAAACACGAAGTTTTTTCAGTGTTTGATTCCTTTAACGATATAAATAGCGTTGTGAACGCATTTAAATAATAAATATAAATAACATTTTTAGTTTATATTTGTACATAGGGCGCACTATAAGTTTCCGGAACTGGCCACTTACATAAACAATATTTAAAAATTTATTGCAACATTTGAAAATAGAACTCTTTGGCTGTAGAATGCAGTTTGTTTCATATGACTGTCTTTTGTTTTTACCTTGTGGCGCCATTTAGAAAATTGTATGTCTGCATCAACATGGATTTAACTCGGGTAAATTTTCGTAGTATGATTTTCTACGATTTTAAGTGTAATTTGACAGCTCAACAGAGCATCGCTCGGCTTGAAACAGCTTTTGGCAATGAAGCACCATGCAAGACAACTGTTTATAGCTGGTTTGCAGAATTCAAGCGTGGTCGTATCAATCTCAGTGACGAATCTCGCGATGGTCGGCCGTCCACCGCTGTGACCAACAAAAACATCGATGCTGTGCGCCGTATGATTGAAACAGACAGGCATGTGACCTACCATGAAATTCGCGCATCCTTAGAAATAGGCATGAGTCAAATACAATTAATCCTACACAAACATTTGGGTGTGAGAAAGCTGTGCTCGCAGTGGATCCCACACAACTTGACCGAGGCTCAAAAAACGGACCGCGTCACTTGGTGCAGTGCCATGCTTACCAGATTCAACGAAGGTGCGTCAAATTTGGTGTGGGACATAGTAACAGGTGACGAAACATGGATTTATTGCTACGATCCCAAAACAAAGTAGCAATCGAGCGTATGGGTCTTTCAAGATGAGCCGAAACCAACCAAAGTGGCGCGCGTGAAAAGTGCATCTAAGCGGATGATTGCTTCTTTTTTTAATAAAACTGGACACGTGGCTACTGTTGTTTTAGAGAATCGTCGTACAGTGAATAGTGACTGGTACACGACCATTTGTTTGCCGGAAGTTATTGACGAACTCCGTAAAAATAACCGTAAACGCCGTATCATCCTGCACCACGACAATGCTAGTTCTCACACGGCCAGACAGACAAACGACTTTTTGAAGGCGAAAAATGTAGAACTCATGAGTCATCCTGCATACAGTCCCGACCTGGCACCTTGTGACTTTTTTCTGTTCCCAAAAATTAAGAACCAATTACGCGGTCAACGATTTTCATCACCAGAAGAGGCTGTCGAGGAGTATGAAAAACACGTTTCAGAGGTCACCACAGAGGAGTGGCACAAAAGTTTTCAAAACTGGTTTCATCGAATGAAAAAGTGCATAGACGCCAAGGGAGATTATTTTGAAAAACAATAAATTAATTTTGTACCTTTAATAGTATTTTTTCATATTCATTCCGGAAACTTATAGTGCGCCCCACGTACAATAAAAAAGGATATAAATATGAAATAAATAAATGGATGTTGTGTAGTAAGAGGATTTTAATTTCAGTGAATTTTAAAATATGAAATAGCTGAAGTTATAAATCACTTATTGCTTAAATCACATCAGCGCCCCCCAACTTTATTCTGGGCCCGTTACCGCCCCCCTTAAAGCCTCCAGCGCCCACAAGGGGGCGTTATCGCCCACTTTGGGAAAGACTGATTTAAAGCGCCTTTAGCCTGAATTTTATGAATTGTATAACTGACGACCCTAGTGATGCAGGGCGAATGATATGCTTCGTAGCTGCAATGTGTTGGGTTCGATTCCCATTCAATTATATCCCATTTATTCATTATAAAATTTTTTTTATTTTAAACTAGCTTTTATCTTTAACAATGCTTTAACCTTTTTATGTCATATAACTTTTATAAACGGTTAAAGTGCCTTAAGGAGCACTTGCAGCTTTTCTACGCACATTGGCCGTTTTTCGCAAATTGCGTAGAACAGCTTCACGTTTTTACTTTATACTGTAAACAGTAGACCATAAAGTAGATTGAAGGGTTATCTAGGGTTTGCTAAAGACTAATTCAGTTTTTTCAATTCAATAAAAAAAAAAATCAAACGTAATCTCCGTTGGACCTCAGAAATTCATGTATCGCCCCTTAATACGAATCGATCGAGCCCAAAGTCTGTGATCATCAAGCCAGATCTTCACTGTCACATTCTTTCTCGGCCTTCCTGTTCCTCTACAGCTCGTACTTGTAAATGCTTTTACTAAATAGATAGCGGCAAAATTACATCTGTTTGACCATATTCATTCTTTATATTATATGTTTTTTTTAGACTACCTTTTTATTATGTGACATTACATTACTTATCATTATATATCCTTTTAATCTGACAATGTTTACTAATTTCGTTGACATGTACCCAAGTAATAAGTACCTATTTTTTCTTATTTTATCATAGTTCAAATTCGGATGTTGTTATGTGTAGCTCCAATTTAAAATTTAGTTTCTTTTTCCATGTGCATACTTCTTAAATATTTGTATGTTAAACATGGCAAGACATAGCGAACTATTATACTCGTTACTATATTATATGTAGCATCTGTATCATTGTACCCATGTTTGACAAATAAATGATTGATTTATTGATTTATTCAGAGTGTGAGGTAGATTTGCAGGTCCATTAGCGGCAACTTGTACAATTAATTTTTAGATATTCCGATCGTCTTGAATAACTGAACATACTGATACCCATATCATTCTGACTTTCTGACACATTGGATATAATGGACTTGTAGGTGGCAGGAAAGGTTTGCATGTTATTACTTTATGATACCTATATTCTAGAATCAACTTTCTTGATACTATTTTATTTATTACATTTTAGGAAGACTTACATCTATACATATAGAATTATAGATTATATAGAAACAATAAGAAAGAAAGCCAGTTATAAGTCTCCACAAATATATGTAAAATAGAAAATACCGGCCAAGTGCGTGTCGGATTCACGCACGTACCATTATCTATAAAAAATCAATTTTTTTCTGTATAGGAGCCCCCCTTAAATATTTATTTTATTCTGTTTTAAGTATTTGTTGTTATAGCGGCAACAGAAATACATCATCTGTGAAAATTTCAACTGTTTAGTTATCGAGGTTCATGTGATACAGCCTGGTGACAGACAGACGGACAGAGAGATAGACAGCAGAATCTTAGTAATAGGGTCCCGTTTTTACCCTTTGGGTTCGGAACCTTAAAAAGAAGATCAAGAAAATATTAAGAAGCGAGAACACAGAGTAGTTAGTGATATAGAATAATTACATTATAACAAGTAGCATTAGCAAATACAAGAAAGAAATAAGTTTAAAGTCATACACTTTATCGTGCTAGTTAGCTTTGTTACCTCTATTTACATGAAATTTAAATAAATCACTAATTGCAAATAAAGTTACCTCTAAAAATTCATCCTTCAAATACTTCTCGTTAATTTTTAAATCAAGAATTAAAATTCGTAAATTAAAACTTCTAGTCTTCATTTAAATTCTCTCACCAGACGCGAATAAAAGCGAAAATTGTTAAAGTAGTAAAAACTTTTCTATCGTTAATGCATGAAAACTTCAATGTGTTCGTTTTAATCCGAAAGTGGCTTGTCTCGCAGTTCTGGACCCACCAATTAAACAAAAGAGTTTCCACCAACTTTGTAACTAAAACTTTGTATTCATTTAAACTTTTTCAGATGTTTCTGCTTGAAAATGTAATTGAGTTGTTAACTGTATTGTTTTTGCTTTGGAATTTCGTAAACTGTTCATAATTCCAATCGAGACTTGCAAACTATGAGAATGTTTCGAGTCTATTATTGAAGTGCCGTCTCCATTACTAGTTTTGAAGTTGTTACTTGAATTACAAGTAATCTAATAGCCTCTGGCAAAATAGTACTCGTAGTGAACTAGCTCCAATTTGCCTTTTTAACGTATTATTTTAAAGTGGTCGTTTTATAACAGGCTCGTGACGTGTTTTTCAAAAAGGGGTTTATTCAAGCTATGAGTAAGCAATTTAAAATAAAACACTTATTTTTGTCTGTGGTAAATTAGTTGTGAACGTGCGACAACTTGCCTTTTTAAATTATTATTTTAAACTGTTTCGTGACGTGTTTCCAAAAATAGGTTTATTCAAGCTGCGTGTAAGCAATTAAAAACAAAACACTTAAAAATGAATAATGTTTTAAATAAGAATAATTTAAAATACTAACTGTAAGCAATAAATAGTAGTATATATATTTTTAGGGTTTCGTACAAAAAATGAAGAAAAAAAAACGGAACCCTTATAGGATCACTCGTGCGTCTGTCTGTCCGTCCAGCCAATTTGCTCCGAATTTACTAGACCAAATCAAGTGAAATTTGGTAGGATGGTGCAATCCTATGACCCAAACACACATGTGTAAAGAAAATAAATATTTTTTGAAACAAGGGTCATTTTTGAGCGACAAATTAGGAAATTAAAAAAAGTTTTGCCAACCTTACTGTGTCATGTATCATATGAAAGGGCTCGTTATGAGGATCTCAAATATATTTTTTGTTTTTATTGTAAAATAAATAGTTTTGATTTTAATCATGACAGAAGACGAAAATTGACCATTCCCCCACCTGATCTCATAAACTATTGAGCATAAAATTAAAAAAAATATACAAAACATACTTTATTGCTTGTAGATTATAGGAAAAATAAGTAGATAAATATATTTTTTTAAATAAGGGTCATTTTCGAGGAACAAATAAAGAAATAAAAAAGAAATGTTTTGCAAACCTTACTGTGTCATATATCAAATGAAAGGGCTCCTTATGAGGATCTCAAATATATTTTTGTTGTTATTGTAAAATAAATAGTTTTGATTTTATTCATGAAAGAAGATGAAAATTGACCATTCCCCCCACCTGATCTCCGAAACTACAAAGCCTAAAAATTTGAAAAAAAGAATACGAATTATAGTTCATTTCTTGTAGATTACAGGAAAATTATCAAGAATTCTATTAATTGAAAAGAAAGTGGTAAACTCAATAAAATACGTTTACGTACGGAAATAGTTCACTAAAACACCACTAGATGGTGCTATTATTAGTTAACTCGCGTCTTATTATGACGATTTCGAATGTAACATTTTATATTAATTTAAAAACTTTGGCATTGTACGGAACCCTCTCCACGCGAGTTCAACTCGCACTTGTCCGATTTTTAAAGGTATCACTCAGACATTGAAAGAAACTTTTTCTGATTCATCTTTTTTCTAACACGAAATCAAATGTTAGTATTTGTCTACTACGGCTTAGCTATCTTAAACGGTAAAATCTTCCTCACACTCACTAAGATGTAACTGGAAACATGTTATTTGAGTACAAATTTGGGTGACTGTTACCTGGACAACGAGTAATTGGCATGAAGTGCATACAATGCAGCTGTAGTGTGCTGTGCAGCCCTGTCAAGCAATAGGATACAGTACAGGGCTCAATTTACTTTATGTCAATCGTATAATGTTCAAACTATGGCGCTGCCGGCGGCGACGCGCAGAGTCGTGCTACAGAATAAGTTCTAGTACTCACGTAAAGAAGTCTTACTTAGAAAAGAAATTTAAATAAATATCTACTCAATGTGAATAATGTGATTAGCGCTATCGTTTAACTTTTAAATTAGCTCGCGTCAGAAGTCCTCATCTATTCGTTTAACTACCTAGACATCCATTGCAAGCCAATTTCATCCTTATTACTCTGGACAAACGATTCATGTAACTGAATTTTCCCCTTGGAAGTGGTCGCCGCGCGCATAGTAATAATAAAGGTATATTTTCGATACCTAAAACGGGGAGTGCCACAGGCCTGGTCGCGCCGAAGTCAAGCGAATCGGCGCTACTATGGGCGTCGCCGCCGACAACGCCATATTTAAACATTAAACGATTGATATTTAAAGTTCATTATGATATGGTGAGTCAAATCTGATTTATAAATTCTAATGTACAATAATTATAAATGTATAATGGATTCAGGTGTTACTTTGCGGAAGTCTTTAGTTAAATGATATTTGATCCAAATTACTTTACATGCTTCGGCCACCACACACCTCCTTCTGATAGCGGAAGCGAGAGTTGCTATGTATATTAATCATGCTAAAAAAAGTGGTAAAATAAAATATTGAAAAAAAATTTTTAGGGTAGCTCCCATACAAGTACATCAGGAGCCAATTTTCTTTTTCTCGACTAACCCGTCGTGTGTAGTATCGTTGAATAGGTCTTTCAAAAATATTGTGAGCTTGAGAACATCATTTTTCGATTAAAGGATCCGTTTCTGAAATATTTGGTTTTATATTGAACATTCTTGTTAGAGTCAAGTGTCCCCCCTGTCTATCTATTAAACTGTTATTTATGAACATGTGAAAAATTCTCAGCAGTAGTATAAATAACGAAGTCCTAAGTAGGGTTTACAAATTAAAAAGTTATAAGCGACCAACTTATAAAATGTACTCGGAAAAGGAAAAGTTCATACAAATTCCATAGAAAATTCGTTTTAAGACGTTTTTAGTGGCGTGAACTCAAAGTAGGCATTCGCAACTACGGAACCCTAAACTGCGCGTGGCCCGCCACGCACTTGGCCGGTTATTATTTCTTAAAGTCTGTTTAGATGTAAATTTTTATGAACAGATTTTTAGGAAAAAGTATTTTTTTTTTTATTATGAATCTGTAAAAGATTTATTTGCTTAGCCGCATAAACACCCGTTTCGTATTCAAATTAAAAGCTATAAACAACGGCCATATGACATACGCAATGCAACTAGACGTCAAAAGGCATTAAGGCATTCGAAATTCATTTTACGACCCTAGGCTATAAAAGTCGAGTAAAAAATTCTACGGATCCTAATAAAAATGGATGTTAGTCCCGCAGCGCGAGTGAAAATTGAATGTATCCGGTTAACTCGGCCCAGCGGTGCATAAATTGCACACTCTGGCTTGCATCCCGATACTGAGGGTTTATCAGACGTCTCAGTCTGTGAGAGACATTGTTTTTATTGTATACTCAATGAAAACCAATCCCCATTATATCTGTTCATTAAATATTTTCATCATCATCAGCTTCATTCTTGGGTCTTGGCTTAGGCTTCCCTGTTTTAGCATCATTTATACAATACATTGTATATATTCACGATCGCGGATTGTAATTCCTTGGAGCCTATTTCTAACGGTTGAAATGTTCATAACGTAATAAAGAAGTTATCTTCGCTTTTCGAACATCTTCCATGGGCGTAAAATATTCATAAAAACCTACAATCGTTATTATTATACGAAAATATATGTATATGTATACGTGAAAGTAAATGTTTGTCTGTCTGTTACCTCTTCACGTTTCAACCACTGAACCGAGTTGAAGATCCAAGGAAGGATAAAGGATAGAATTGTTTATCCCAAAAATCATCCATTAAGGGAATGAAAAGTGTCGTGGAACTTTGTAAGGGGAATCCTATTTTGCCATAGAAGAGTTAGACTTTATTAGAAAGTACTAAATTTTCGCAGACGAAGTCGCGGGTAAAAGCTAGTAAGACATATAGCTAAGCCGGTTTCAATCCATTGTCTTCATCCCTAGTCTTTTCCATGAGGGTAGTATTCAGGTGTGCAACGATTTGCGAACACATCCAATAGGCTGCTCGCGTTTCTGTTGGGCTTAACGTGGTCTATGCTTTGCAACACGACATACAGACAGTACAGAAGTTCACCTTTATAGTTAGGTTATCCTTTCAGCACTTGTTTACTAAATACCGAAACCATGCCTACCCATCGTCTTATAAACATAATTATTTCTTTACCATGTCACTAGATGGCGCTATACGTATTTATTAAAACATTACAATCTTTTATTACTATTATTTAAATAAAAAAGTACTCTAATTAATAAATATGACTTATATAAAATGCAATAAACATTTTTAAAGCATATTCAACACTTTCTTTGTCACTTTTTGCTAGTCGTGTGTGTTGCCATCTCTGTGTGCCTACTGGCAACTCCAGTTATGCATACTTCTGGGCCCTCCAATACTTTCTATGCCGTTGGGTATCTGTAACGTTAGTAATTATATTATCCTTGCCGAAACATAAATCTAATTTTGAGTGCTAAATTTCGCTTCATCTGTTAACGGAAGAATCTGTGGCCATTTTTTTACTTAATAAAAGTGATAAAAGTCGAACCACCATAAGCATTTGGGTAAGGCCGTGGATAATGATGATGGTTGTCTGCTTGCGAACGTTAGTTACACGGTTCTACCTTCGTATCTTTGACTTATTTGCACAGCTTTTTCTGGCAGTAAATTAACGGGCTGTTAATAAATACGTTAATGAAAGTGAACGTCACACATTTTGAAGATGAATTCGCCACGTTCCAACACCTCAATTCGGATACTTATTTTTAAACGTCAAAACAAACATTGTATGGGATTTGTATGAAATAAAGACTAAAGACGTCATCGTTTCTTGTTGGCAAATAGCGCTCATAATATCAGTTTAGTAATAATAAATATAAAATCACATTCAAAATGGATATGATCATGACAAGGGACATTATTTTGTGATGTTAAATTTTCGTATATAAGTACTAAATATTTTTTTTGACCCACAATGTACCCAATTGTGAATACCGGGGACACTTACTAGTGCTATGAAAATAAGAACTAACTTTTACTCAGGCTTTGTTAATCTTCCCAGAACAAGCATATTGACAAGCCACGGAGTTAGTTCTTCAGCTATGAAGAACAAACTCTGCAGCCAAAGGTACCAACAGAAGGTGAATTACATGCAGTAGTAATATACCTTTACTTTCGTCAATTTATGTTTTCAGTATCCAATGTCCCAGTATGTGCCAGCCGCACGGATTTACGCGTTCGTTAACGCTCGACATTCTAGCCCACGTATCTCCCTCGTTGGTTACGTCATCATTCTGCTGCTGGAAATCTTCACTGTTCTTCGTTTAATTTCATAAACTGTTCTGACTTTGGATAGAGCAGATCGAAGGGAATACGCTACATTAGACCATGTAGCAGAAAAATATGTATTTGATTTACTGCTAATTAGATTATTATACAAACATGAGATAAAGCCATTATGGTATGAATATAATAGGTTTTTGAAATTGTTCCCTTACCCTAGACAGAATCAGACTTTTCCATACAAACGTAGTCTAGATTTATTTTGAAACGGCATGTTCGATATTGGCGAAATTATGTTATTTCAAAGATTTGCTTATATTAAGGCATATAACTAGTTTTCCCAGTAAAAATATGAACTTAAAAGATAATATCGTATTTGATCATCAGTATGGAAAACTTCTACGCTCTCATATTTTCTTTCAAGTTTATATTTGACTGTCGAAAACTAGTTATATGCCTAGATATATGCAATTTCTTTAAAATTACAAAGTTCTGCCGACATCTCATATGTAATTTCAAAATAAAAACTAGACTACGTTTGCGTGGAAAAGTTTAGGGTAAGGGGATTCTTAAGTTTCGAATTCATCAGATTATTTTCAGGGCTACCGCAAGCGGCTAACGCGACGTCGCGTCGTTCTGACGAATCCAAAACAATAGTCGATCATCCTGGCAAGAGCACATGACAGCAAGAATATAATGACTTTAATACTAATAATAGTTTTATGCTGTGTATATTGAAAATAATAGAGGGAAGATGATTGGACACCTTGAAGACATGATAATTTCTTCAGACGAAAAATAGAAGAAATACGAGGAAGGGGAAGACCGAAGATAAAAAATTTCCAACAAATTAAAGGAAAATTTGGAGTTGGGTTACCAGGACATTAAATTTATGGCATAAAGAAGAAAGGAATGGAGTCATTTCCACTTAACTCCACCGAAAAGAGCAAGCTTTTTTTAAAATACAAGAAGAAGTTCAAAACTTTACAGACAAAGACTCCATGAATGCGGCTTGCACCAGTTGCAGCCATCGATTGAACTCTTTGAACGAAACGTAAGATTTCTGCAATGTGCCTGTACCGGAGCTGCAAACATTTACATGCTTTGAGAATATATACCGGTTTTGGCATATATACACACTGACTGAACTTCTAGACACAGCAGAAATTGTATTTTGCGAATTTATTTATTGTGTAATGAGTTCTAAAGTTCTCTTTATTTCCAAGTTCCAAATGAGATCGTATTTCTGTTGCAGTTTATCAGTCTTTAGTCCCTTCCCGTGTCCAGTGTCCAAGCTGTCCCGGCAATTTAGATTTACGTGTTACCTCCAACGCGGGCTAGTGGTTTCACAGCTTGAAAACTTCAGTATAATAGACTATGGATAGGCTTGCGGCCCAAGCTTGCAGCATTCAATTAAGGTATTACGTGGGTAAAGCGCATCAGTTACATGTTCCACGCCTGCAAGTTCAAAAATTTTTTTTTTTATGTCAGGGCGGCAAACGAACATGCGGGTCACCTGATGGTAAGTGACCACCGCTGCCCATGGACAACTGCAACACCAGGGGTGTAACAGAAGCGTTGCCGGCCTTTCAGGAAGGGAAGATGTAGGAGGAGGGGGAGGGGAGGAGGAGGGGGGGCTCCGGCTCTCTCACTGACCGGACGAAGCATAGAAGCGGTGACGCGAGCGAGAGTGTAGTGCTTCCCCGGACGAGCCGGCCCTTCATGCTACTAGCAAAAAAAAACAGAGTTTTGCCGGTAGCGTGGCTCTACCACACCTCATATATAATACTGACGTACTCTGATATGGATCTGCTATGCATATTTTATAGGTAATATAATATATTCGCTTAGTCCATACTATGTTATCTTTATACGTATACAGGCAAAAACTTTAAGAGACGAAAGGATTTGCTTTTTTCATTTATTTATTTACAATTTTTCTTGCAAGACATGCCAGGTCAACTGAAGTCAAGGTAACTTTTATATTATTTAATCAAGATTGAAAAAAAGCACGATTGAAAAAACGCATTATGATCAGTGTCCAATTGTTTATCTTTTAATTCGTATTCGTATATGAAGCAAGGCAGATTGCCTAAACTGTGAATCGCTTATAGAACAAAATGCCTATGAAGCAAAATGCCTAAACATTATAAGAACTTGGTTGTATAAATATTAAAATCTATGTTAGGTATTGCATTGTTTTTACATATCTCTAAGATATATTTTTAAGCATGAATAAATAGGTTGTTACTAACAAATGATTTCTCCATTAAATACTGCCAATTTAAAAGAAAATGTGATTAGTATACTATATTTAGCCTAATTTGCCTATTCGTGTTTTTTGCTATTTCAGTTATTAAAGCCAACCTTTAGTTAATAAATCTATATAGTCGTGATATGCCAATCATATGAAATCAACAGAAATGTCATGATTTATGCAAGACACGATCTTATTGTAATGTAAATAAATCACAAATTCAAATCGCTTATTCAGCACGTAATAAAATGTCTTATAAGATATTTGTCTACTGCGTAGTTGTATAATTTTGATGAAGTACCTACTGTGTAATATGTGCATACTGTGTGCATGTGTATACTTCTGAAATTCTATCGAAGCCATACCAGATGAGGTTTATGATGTCAGATTATTTCTAATGTAATCATTTCGATATAATATCCATCTGTGCAACCCCATACATCCACCGGAGACTTACCAAAGATGGTGATAGTGTATAGTAGTCAAATCAACGGCAATCTGTTATAACTCGAGGCAAGAGTTTGAAGCGCCGCAGTCAATAACGCGACACTTGTTATGTTAATTAGTCACTCTGTTATGGTACTATGTAGCTGGCTGGATTATTATACCGTATGTTGGGAGGGATATCCGTTCAGGGTTGCCGATAAGCAACGATATAATATAAATATCGTCTCGAATGAGACAACTTAAGACACTAACTTTGCTTAATAAAAAAAAAAAACTCAATGTTCTTTTCCTTCTGCGAGGTTAGCCTGATCTGATTTGTTAACTTACTCTGCAACTTGTATAATAAGAGCCTCCTTAAATATACAATGTCCTTTTTAATTAAGTACAAATATTTTAAGGGGTTATTCAGTCCATCATTTTGAACAACTTTGCCCTATAAATGTATATCGAAATACGAAAAAATATATTTAGGTTCTCATACAGATCGAAGTAGTCACGTGATTTTTTTTTTTTGCATTTTTCATAGTAACGATTGCTATGAAAAAAAAAACGTATTTCGATATATATTTATTGGGAAAAGTTGTTCAAAATGATGGACTGAATCACCTCTTAAAATATTTGTACTTAATTAAAAAGGACATTGTATTTTGTGATTCTATTTTTCGTGTTGTTTAAGACCGACACTGGTGTAAAACTTTTCAAGCTCGAGTGTATTAATAGCTAAAGGAATATGACATTGTTTCATGATGGTTAAAATGTAGACAGCTGCTACGCAGAATTTAATTTTGCCGTGTGGTTTCGGGCAGAGAATAGGACCACTCTAAATCTTCCTATGGATGTCATAGAGGGCAACTTAGGAAACACAAGCTAAACAAAGCCTATACAAATCAATGAGACCTTTCCAACCCGTCTGGCCAGCGTGGAGAGTTTAGGCCAAATCCTCCAAATGTTAGCCCAGTATAGCTCCAGTAGTACAGAGAAAGTATGCTCCTGCAGTGAAGACTAAAAAGACCTGATGATGATGATGAATATAAACAATTCGATTACTTAAAATAGAAAATAGGAACAAAACCATATCAGTTCTTAATCAATCATTTTACAAAGAGAACATACAATTTGGAATTCGAATGAATCGATTGTACAACAAGCGACACGCCATTCTCAGGCGATCGACGGCCCTGTTCCCAGTCGGAGAAGTAATTACATGTTCATTACCGCGACGACACGCCACATAGCGTGACAACACATACGTGTCGCGCTTGTGACCCGATGGCAAGTATTTAGGAACTATTCAAGTGATTAGTATCTCGTATGAATTTATGAAAATCCGAACGTTCATCTGCCAACAATCTGTGCAATCCGATATTGGATTTAACGAAATTCCTTGTGAGCAAATAAACAGGTTCTATGTGCTCGCTTAGAGTGATATTTTGATAGAGATTCACACACGCCTCATGTCTCTGATTATATAGGTCACACAGTATTGTTTAAGACGAAATAGTAGGCTGAGGCTTTGGAATCACAGCGTATTTACAAAATCTGAGTTTCCGACTACCAACTAGCCATAGCCAGGCACTGTGACTCAGATATTCGGCTTAACTAACATTTATTGATTTCCGAAACAATTCCAGCATATGTCGTTCATGTTTTAGGTTAAATGGGATATACGAGTATAGCCTTTAAAGGAGGATGAATACTAGTCTCCATTTGCAAAATCCATCCATTTGCTAACAATCCTGGCACTCAGCACTGATATTCGATTTAACGAAATATCTTGCGAGCGAATAAACACGTACTGTGAAATTGATTCCCTCAGAGCAAATTTGAACGCACTTTAGAAATGACTCAAGTCTTTCAGATAAATCAGGTCATAGGTGAAATCTGTAGAGGGTCTCAAATGAAAGTCCTAGCAACTATCTAGTCACCTTGATTTTCCTACATTCTTAATTCATATTATTGTTTGTAATAATGACCTAGTCATCATATTTTTTGTCATAACCATAGTTTGACATAATGCTTTTTTCTCATAATATAATTTCGTAGTTATAATTTTAATTAATAAAATGACTGCCACCTAATGATGACAACCAGGGCCAATGACAAAGCAAAAAAGAGCTCGAAGTACAACCCTTCTCCTTTCCTCTTGATATGCCCTTTGTGAATACACATAGGTTAATACGCCAACAGGGAGTACTACTTGTCTCTACAGTCTACTTGCTTGCGGTTGTCATGATGCTAAATTAATTTTAATGATAAATTCTTGACAGCACGAAATAAAAATTAATCTAGTGTAAAAAAGTAACGACAATGTTCACAAGTCTGCGCCAGCCATAAAGAAGCTATTACGCTCACACATTCCCCACATTTTGCGTGATAAAATTCTAATACCAATAAATATTTCATTTTTCCTATCATTAATCTTTCCTATCGGCCTACCCATTCAATTGGCTGGTTATTTCCACAGGGCACGGGTAAATTATGAACCTGGATTTTTGTCAAGCGCAGTATGTCTAATTCGCAAAATGTTTGAAGAATAAAATAATCCGATTAGCGAAATTCCTTTTTCTTTTTGCTTGTTTTAAAAGTATCATTTCCAGGACATAATCTTGGTGAGTATATGCTGCATTTTATGCATATGACATGAACAATACCTTGTACGAATCTTCTCTCTTTATTCCGGATACCAATACTTTCCATTTACATGCTTTCTACTCCAAGACTTAAAATACCCATCTAAATATGTTTAAAGAATATAAACGCAAAACATTCTTGTTACGATAATTTTAATCTGCTTCTCTTATAGGAATCGATTCCCAGTAGTCTGACTAATGCCAATTGCCAAGTGCGTACCGCGAGACGTCGTGCGAAATATACATTCTGCGTTCATTTTTGTACACTTACGATGATAAGGCGCGATTGGTGAAATACGGCCAATATCGCGCGTACAGAAGTTCGTTTATTTATTGAATGGTCATGCGATACGTCGAATGTGGTCGGGTGACGCGCCCTCAATTTAAATAACAAAGGCATCAATATTTTGTAAAAAAAAGTTCAATTCACTCAGTGTTAGAAAATATTTCGCTTGCATGAACGTCGCCTGGCATGAATTCGCAAAAATGAGCCACAGCAACAGCAGACTTTTAGTGAATGTTATTTATATTTGTAAAGCAGGTGAACGAGTTTATCTTACCTTCTCGTGAGTTTTTGTTAGTAACATTATCCGTTTTTAAAGTCAGATTATTTATCTATTCTTTTTAAAAATGTAGATCTATTCTTTAAGCTATTAAGAAAATATATTGATTCGATTGAAACTTTCTTGTCGAAGTACCTGGCCTGATCAAAGAGGCGGTACGCAGATTGCGTAACATAAAGTTTTTTCTTTACTACTAGTTTTCCTGCATATCATCATTATCAAAGCGTAAAAGTTCGTTAATAGTGATGCCCCGGCGGTTAGAAACCATTATTAAAAGTTGCGGCTAGTTTCACCTTAAAGTTCGCTCATTAAAACTTAGCACCTGAAAGGAACAAAACATTCTTCTCGCGCTCGCCCTAACAAAATCCCGCACCTCGCGTATAAATCAAAAACTTTTACATTTGCACCCTGTTTCACTTATTTAAATTGTTTGAGATATATTATCTGTTTTATCTTGTATTCCCGTAAAATGTAAGCGTTGTCAGGAATGCAAATGTTGCGGTGTCTGCAAACATCACCGAATGTAATGTCTGCTGAAGCAGTCTTAATTGTCGTTTACAGCAACGCGGTTGTGCTATGACGAGACTCGTTCCACTTTATCGGCTGCTGGGAATAATTGACATGCCGCCGTCGGCGTCGAACGCTCGAAGCTTACCTGCGGCCTGCAGCTGACGTGCGCACACTAATCGCATAACGAGAACACTCAGCATACCCCAAAATAAAGTATTGCAATAACACATCGCAAATTTTTCGCAGTTTGATATGTCGACAACAACAGCAATCAGAAATTTCATCCCGAAATATGCGGCGCACGACATCTGTTGTGCGAAAGCTAATAATGTGGTGTACATCAAATTTGTTTATGACGTGACTGGTTCCACTTTATCCACTGCTGGGAATAATTGGCATGCCGCCGCGCGCCGTCGGCGCTGAACGCTCGAAGAGTACCTGCGACTGCAGCTGATGTGCGCACATTACTCGCATCACGACAAACACTCAGCATACCCCAAAATAAAGTATCGCAATAAGCAATAACACACCGCAAATTTTTCGCAGTTTGATATGACGACAACAACAGCAGTCAGAAATTTCGTCCCAACGTTTGCGGCGCACTACATCTGTTTTTATGCGAAAGCTAATAATGTAGTGTACCTAATTACATCAAATTTGTTTATGATGAGACTGATTCCACTTTATCGACTGCTGGGAATAATTGGCATCCGCCGTCGGCGTCGAACGCTCGAAGCTTACCTGCGGCCTGCAGCTAACATGCGCACATTACTCGCATCACGCGAACACTTAGCATACCCCAAAATAATGTATCGCAATAACACACCGCAAATTTTTCGCAGTTTGATATGTCGACAACAACAGCAATCAGAAATTTCGTCCCGACGTTTGCGGCGCACTACATCTGTTTTTATGCGAAAGCTAATAATGTGGTGTACCTAATTACATCAAATTTGTTTATGATGAGACTAATTCCACTTTATCGACTGCTGGGAATAATTGGCATCCGCCGTCGGCGTCGAACGCTCGAAGCTTACCTGCGGCCTGCAGCTAACGTGCGCACATTACTCGCATCACGCAAACACTTAGCATACCCCAAAATAATGTATCGCAATAACACACCGCAAATTTTTCGCAGTTTGATATGTCGACAACAACAGCAATCAGAAATTTCATCCCGAAATTTGCGGCGCACGACATCTGTTTTTATGCGAAAGCTAATAATGTGGTGTACATCAAATTTGTTTATGTACGTAACGTGTCTCGCCCGCGACGTGCACGAATAATAAATGCCAGCGTTATTCCGGCAGGAGCGTCGGAGACACGGGCTTACGGCCGCGAGGGGTTCAGCCATTCTTCACATTTTTGCGGCGCCTTTGCCGTCACACGGAAATACTCTCGAAATTTCAGTCTCAGTCCCGCTAAAAAGGTACGCTTTGTACACCGCTACGTTAAGCCGACTGTTTTGATATTCCCCTACAGGTGGTTCCGTACGTTTTTATTTCGCTCGCCAAGAACAAAAACTAACAATGCCATTTGTGGAACTAGCAGCTTATTTAACTTACATAGCTTTAGCGTCGTCTACGTTCGCATTGCTCCTGACATTTTTATTTTCAAACGTGAAACTTGTTTATTTATTGCGAAGTTTGCCGTTACGTACGTTGTTTTCTGAAAACATTAGTGTAACGGTAACAACATTTTTTATCTAGCTACCGCCGCCATCGATGCGGATCATATCGGTGGAACGGAACGGTGTTTGCGCAAACTTCCCCGTTCCGTTTCACGCTATATGTTTGGACACTCCACGAAACTAGCCTGAACTAGGAATTATAGGTCACGTTGTTTTTGGCACAATTCACGAGGATTTATGCTACTCGCAGACATCAACTGCACTCATAAACAGTGCATGCGTTCACAGCGGTGAATAATGGCTCCTCTCTTGTTTGAATACATAGTTTGTTTTAAGCGTCGCCGTAAATACTCAAAACCGTTGTTTTGACAATTAAATAACGGTGTTTCGTTGACAGATTTTCGTTAGAGGGCCAACTCCTGCTATTTTTGTTAAAAAGTATGTTGCTCGTTTCATACATTTTTCAAAAGGCACAGCCCATACATAAAGGAGACTTTTTATTCTTATTTTATTAAAGGTTTTATGAGACGTAGTTGGTACGTAGTTGGTGACGTAGTGGATGACCTAACATTTTCCTTCTTCTATTTTGTATGATTTGCATTATTTGCCTTAAAAGATTACGATAGACAAATAAAACTTCTATCCAATAGAAAGAATCGGAGCTAAACAGTTTTCAGCTGGACGTGATCGGTTGTAGGAGATATCTGGAGCGGCGCTGTACCATTTCCGGGCAATTACGTGACTTACTAAGTTATACAGCGTGGCTCGCGACTGTCCCGACGATGCTTAATTAAGACTATTGTCTGGTGTTCAGATACAATATACAAAGAACTATTTAAGTTACAAAACTATTTGTTATATTATGTTATCATAACATAATATAACAAATAGTTTTGTTACTTATTGTAATGTTGTTATGTTATGTTATGTAAATTCTTTATTGTACAAAAAGGACACAACACAAATACAAGAGAAAACAATACAAAGGCGGACTTATCCCTTTAAGGGATCTTTTCCTTTTTGTTAATACATATATAGAGGTACATATTACAGAAAAGAAGAAAAGACGGCATTCAATGCACTTTTGGACTTTTTCTATTAAGAAATATGACTCGAAGAACTACTTGGCCAAATTTTTAAAACTTCCTACGAAGAAGTAGATAAAAGAAGAAAACATAGCTTTTAAAATTACGTTTAGCCTTTTTTTAATTTAGAAAGATTACGCAGGAATTATAAATGACTCTTTACGTGAGCAAATTTTGAAAGTCATCTACCATTTGTTAGACAATTTTCTGTGGTGTTGACATAATTCAATCGAAAAATAAATTAGGACTCAATAAACAGTTTTCGGCAGAACGCGATCGGCTGAATCTGGAGCGGCGTTGTGCTATTTCCGGTCAATTACGTGACTTTCTGAGTTTTACATCGCCAAGCGCCGGCTGTTCCGACAATGCAAGACTATTTTCAGATGATCTGATGATAATAGTTTTGCATTAAAATGTAAAACTCATGAAATAAGAAAAAACGGCATTAAATTGGGCTTTTTACAATTTAGAAAGATGATGTTAAGAGTGAATTACTTTTTATTTGGATATATTTAAAAAACAGTCTGAATTTTGTAGAGTTATCAAAGTTTGATAGAAAAAGAAATCAGAGCTAAACAATTTTCGGCTGGACGTGATCGACTGAATCTGGAGCTGCGTTGTGCTTTTTCCGGTCAATTACGTTATTTACTGAAGTCAGTATAACTCTACAGCGCGACCCGCAACTGTCCCGACAATGGTTAATTTAGACTATTGTCTAATGTTCGGATACAAGATGCAATAAAGTTTAAATTTAGAAAATTTAAGATCATGAAGCCACTTTCCCAGAAATTTAAAAAGTTATGAATAGTGTTAGTTCAGTGAAGTAGTCTTGAGGAGTAGAGGTAGACAAATATATGTTGATAACGATAAACAGGCTAATCCTTGATGGATCCAGTCAGTCATACCTAACTTCTAAATAAAATAAATAAATATATACGGAAAAATCACACAAATTTAGCTAGCCCCAAAGTTCGACACTTGTGTTATAGGATACTAACTCAACGATACTATTATGAAATAAGTAGAAATAAAGTTTCGTCATAAAGGGGGTGTGGTGTGGAACATAACCCAGCGCGCTGGTCAAGTGCGGGTTAGCCTCGTTAGTAGTAGCAGCCAATATTGGGCAAAATGTAATTAAACTACTAATTACTATCTACAATTACATTTTGTAGTAAGTAATTGCAACTACATAATTAAAAAAAGTAACTGAAAAAGTACTTGAACTATAAACTACAAAAAGTTGTTGTAATCACACATACATACATCTTTACATAAATAAATTCTTATTGTAATTTGTAGTAATAATTACTTAATTACAATAATTAAAAACTACTTAAAGTAGTTTAAATTATCGTAGTTAAATTTAATGTAATTTTGATGACTTGTACTACATGTAATTATAATTTGTAATTAAATTACACAATTTTAGTTAACTATGCCCAACTCTGGTAGCAGGGAGCACCACGTACAGGTGAAGTGGACTTCACTAAGAAGATGTTCGTCGTCATCCTTATTTCCCTGTAAAATGAAGTATCTCTCAAAATATATATAAAATATGACCCTAAACTGATTTTGACGGATGAAAATGCCATAAGTTAATAACTACCGATCAAAATTAATAACCCTTAATACTCACATGCATTACTGTTTAATGCGTGACGACAAGGACGATATAATGGGAGCCGATAAATCCTCCAGAAGACGGTGATCAGGGAAAATATGACACTAATAACTTAGTCAATTTGCAGTCCAGCCGGCTCGACGATTGGCTAATAGATTAATCTCGTCGATTCGCGTCAGATCAACGTCGATGGTACACGAGCACCATTGACAGGTTAGATCGCTCATACTTGTCGAGTGAAGGAGAGAGCAGGGAACGTACAGAACGGAAGCTTTCAGCGTTTAACGCAATATAGCGTTCCCTCCTCCTCCCCTGTTCTTGGGTGCATTTAATGTAAAGTTTCGTTTGTAGTTTATTAGGCATAAATATCACTCTGCTTGAATGAAGCGTCTTACCTGGTCGCAAGGTCTCTAACAGTACCCGTCATTAATATCTACTTCAAGGAAAACGGCTATTAATGGAAATAAGACACTAATAACTGAGTCAATTTGCAGTCAAGCTGGTTAAAAGTGACTTATAGATTAATGTCGTCCATTGCGTTAAATCGATGTCACACACCAAAGTCACATATTCCATTCTTTAGAGCGCAGGATGAAGTAAAAGTAACTTATATAATATGTGGTACGAGGTCCCACAGTATTTCTTAAAAAAATGATCTTAAAGCCAACAGTGATTATCTAATTTAGAGATCGTATGAAGGCCATAATAAAGATATATATACATAAGTGAACAATCGCTAGATCAATTTTCAAGAAATCTTGAAGAAAGAAGAAGTCTTATTGTACCGACTTGTTAGAGTTATACTTGTATTTGTGAAGATCAGTTGTTAGTCATATCATAATGCGGACTGCGTTCTATAATAATTCATTTATCGTTCACTTGTGCGGCTTTGGAATGCCTTACCAGTCAGTGTCCGGAAAGCCGAATCTCGTCTTGCGTTTAAGAGAGCAGTGCGTGCACATTATCTCCAACTTTTCCTTTTTTTTATAGTTGTTTTTAGTTAGTTCTGTTGTACTTACCCTAAAAAAAATACTTTCTCAGCATCACCTGTTGGTTGACTGGTAGAAAAGGCCCTGGCCTTAAGACCGCCATTTACATGTATTGTAATGAAATTAAATAAATAATGCATCCTACATAAGTAACGAAATCATAGAAGTTATACCAAAAATAAAATGTAAAGTTATCGAGGGTCCATGCGATGATACAAACAGTGATTAACCCACTCGACTCTCGAACTCGACCATTGTGACCCTCATCAAAACACGATAACACCTTGCAATTAACGAAAAGCTGATTTTGGGCTACATCGGCAAGATAACGGCGCCCACGGTCACGGTAGATCTCCGGATTGAAACAGATCTTTATCCCCCCTTGCTTTATTTAATTGTTCACCTTGTAATTAAAATATTCGGGTAAACCTAACAATTATGGTTTTCAGTAAAGATGGTATTAGCTTACAGAAGCTCACGTTTCGGCAACCAGCGGCTGCAAATTGCGGAAGTCCGCTCTCACAGATCTCAATTTCCTCTTAATTTCATCTCATTTTCAATTTCAGCGCAGAGCGGAACTTTGCATTGTGCCGTCCAACTACAACGATCGCTTACGGGCGATAAAAACAAAGCAAATCTGTAAATTATAGAGTCGGAGATACGGATCTGGCCTGTTTAATGATCCCCTTTGTTAGGTACCGACGCAGACACGGTAGTAACTAGCGACTTATGACATACTGCGTATCTATACGCCTGACCTGTTATGGCCACGTAATGAAAAGGGATGCCGCAAACACTTGGCTAAATAAGTCATTATTAAAAAAAAAACCCGACTGCCTTTTTTATATACTCAGTGTTACTCTCAGAATTAAGACGAATCTAATGACACCTCTCAAGCTTAAATCCATCAAGCCGTTCAGGCCGCAGAGCGTGCCAAACAATTATACATACATTCTCTCGAAAAACATAACCGTCCTTCTGGCGCAGTCGGGTAAAAAATGGTCGACTTGAAATTCGACGGGACAGAGAAAGGGAAAGACCAAGAAGGACGTGGGAAAAATGCGTGAGATCGCATATGGGGGAACGGGGGGTTAGTATACAGAGATGTCGAAGGACAGAAAATTATGGAGGGAGCTGACATATAGAGCAGACCCCAAATAGGGAAAAGGCGAGGAAAGAAGAAGTATTCGTACATTGGTAACAAAATAAATTCAAACTCTATGTCATTTGGCAGCTTGGAAATCTTACTAGTGTTGGTTGTACATAAGTCTCATTTAACTTATACGAAAGAAACGTATTGTCTCAGCAGTGATTGCTAAAACGCTAGAATTTGTAGTACTTGTAGTATTTTTGTATTGCTATTATAAGTTAAAAAACGACCTTCGATAAGAGATTAATATATTCTGCTAATATATTTTTTATATATTACCTTAGTGTGGTTTTACAGTGCCGCTTCCGCACGCGCCGTTGGGATTTGAGCGTCTTGGTTCGTTACATAGTCAATCGCCGAATTTTTAAGTGAAAACTTCTTTAGCGCGTTGGGCATGCACGGAAAGCAATTTTTGAGATGGGCTAGAACCATTGAACTAGCGACACTGTTATAGACGACACCAAGTTTTCACTTCTGGCGGCACTTACGGAGTGCTTCTGTTTTTTTTTTTGTATGGCTTTCTTGCTGCGCTTACTACCCGTTAGACTGCAAACGTCACTGTAAGGGCCGTAACAGACGGGGCGCAAGTTGCGCCGCGTAACAGCGTAACAGCTAGTGATGGGAGTTGCATAAATAGTCAATCAACCCATTTGAATATTTACTCAGTAGATTGAGTAAATACCCGATAAATATCCTAATTTATGCATTTGGTGAGTAGATTGATTTACATGAGTTGCGACTTATATTTATATTCATATTCATTATTTCATGTTTTCATGACAATTTTGAAACTTAAATCTAGTATACACTTGCAATTCTTATCGGAAAGTGTGTGCATACGCCATAATATGCTTAAAATGTCGGTAAACGTTAAAAGCGACGATAAAATATATGAAAATACCATACTTATCATACACTGAAAGTAGGCTTCTTTGACTAATTATCATTTTTTGCTGGGAGGTGTGCAAAGACGTAATTTGATGTTAAAATAAGTAAACAGACATCAAATGCGATATCAATATATGAGCACGCTCTATTTACTCTATTTATTAAATCTAGTGAGTAAATACTCAAATGGGTAGATTGAGTACTATCCACTGCCCGTCTCTAGCTGTTACGCGACGCAACTTGCGTCCCGTCTGTTGCGGCACTAAAACCAGCCTTAGTGTAAGACTCATGAACGTAATTAATATGCGATGTTATATCTTGCTTCTCCCTAATTTGCGGCAAAGCTGAGTCGCGCTTGACGAGTTTCAGCAGTTGTTATGGATGAAAGGAATCATAGCATGGGTACTCTAATTTGTGTGAAAGGAGGGGAAAAAGTACGGCAGCCAGCGGTGCTCAAACTTGGGCGCGCTCCGAACAAGTTCTTTGACAAGGCGAGTAGCTTTTGTGGGCTCCACAGTAATTAATGTTGGACGACGTTCGCCCGAGTTTTGTTATCGTCTCGTTTAATGGTGCTGCTGTTATTGCTAACTTTTTTATCACGCCCCGTAAGATTTCTTTTCTAAATAAATGCTATTTATTGGTCTAAAAACCGACTTCTAATTTACTGTTTACGTTTTTATTGTAAACTGAACATCTATTTTACAGTCGTTGCGTAGGTTGTCTCCATGGGGTTCAGTTGTTGCAATAAGGCACTGTACACAGATTTGTTACTTGATTTTACGTCTTTTTTTTTAAATTCTATTACTTTCATGAAAAGAAAAACGGCCTCTTATACGAGAATAAAGTTAAAGATATTATGTTTCCGTTCCCATAGATATGTTCAGAGACTAAAACATATTTGGTTATAGGTTTTCATTCTATTTTTCCTGTCATTACTTCAAGTACCTAAGTCAGTTTGAGATTGTATGTACAATAGCTCAACGGAGCTCTCTACTTAGCAAAGCCACTTAAATGTAATTCGTAGAAGTCAACTGTATTTATTTACTGGAGTGTATTGAATGTTTTCGCGGACGTTAAATAGGCTTACTAATTTTATCAGGGCGGTGTAAACGCACGTTGGCATTTCCGTCACGTCGACTTGTCGCCGTCACGCCCTCTAACTGATGTAGCGAATAATTACGTGACACGTGGCACATTACGCTTTGGGAATCTCTGGCATAATTTTGTTGGCGAATGTAATCATATTGAACGTGTTTTTACGGAATCATCTTATATTTTGTGGTTGTTTTGAATAAAGTTAAGGCTTAAATAACATGTTTTTTAGAAATTTATGATACACCCATAATCCATGGACTAAACTGCATCATCATTAAAATTGCCTCTGAGTATAACACAATTTTATTTTTTTGTAATTCCTACGTGTTTAAATCACAATATTTATATTATGTAAATTGAAACTGCACGATTTTCCCGTGAAAATCGTGCAATTGCTAACTATAGAAACATGATATTATGTCTGCAAAATAATAATAAGTAATAAACAATAATTATTACGTTGTGAACTAAGAGATAGATAGATAGATAAATTCTTGATTGTACATAAAAAGCCACAATTAAAATACAAAACAAAAGACACAATAGTACAAAGGCGGACTTATCCCTGTCAGGGATGTCTTCCACTCAACCCTACAACCAGAAGAGATAACGACAAAAGTGGTGTGGAACATTGTACAATACTTATACACTAAAACACTTAATGCTAATCATAAATCCATAATATACATATTTAAGTCAATCCAAGTCAGGAACTTTCATAAAATAATTCAATCTTATTCCTGAAGGGTTCTTCGAAACCAAATATAATTTTATATCACATCAGAATCATGATTTTTCAAAACCAAAACCCGACTTCACCTCCAAACTACACAACCGATTTTGATAAAATGTCTATGGGACCACCTAAAAAGTATAACCCTTTTCAAACAAAAACAAATTACCAAATCGGTCCAGGCTTTTTCGAATAATCGCTGAACACACATAAAAAAGATCGCGGTGAATGGATAACCTCTTCCATTTTGGAAGTCGATTAAAATAAAGGGAAACATCGTAAGGAATCCCTACAAAATTTTACTATTGCGTTATAAGGACTGTTGTCGCTACAGGACAGTCACTAATCTATCTATGTCAGATGCCTGTAGGCAGGTCAAAGAATCTCACGCCAGTGTTAGTTCTAACACACTCTATTCTATAAGAAAGAAGACATACAATAAATTTTACACTTTGTAAAGGCTTGATAATTTTGAAAAGAGCTACGCCTTTTTCTATCTTTTTTACCCCCGAAAAAAAGAGGGATGTTATAAGTTAATGTTAACGGTAATGTCTGTCTGTCTGTGTATCTGTGTATCTGTGTGTCTGTGGCTTCGTAGCTCTCGAACGGATGGACTGATTTCCGTGCGGGTTTTTTACGTGAAGGCAAGTTTCCCTTGCGGTGGTTCTTAGCTGGTTGATGAAAATCGGTTAAGCCGTTTAAAAGTAATTGAAGGTTAAGGCTTGAAATATGCACTTCCGCTATTTATCACTAGATGGCGTTCTTAAAAGTAGTATTTTTTTTAAATTTGCCTAGCAAATAAACTTGTTTATCACTCGTCCAGTCCTTATCTTCGTAACCCCTGACACCACACAGCCAGAAGTCCTCCTTCGAGCGTATTTCTCGTGTAAAAACAATAGGCTCTGCTTCCGGGAGGTGTAGATTAGATTTTATCGCGGTGTTATGAGTGTAAGCCGGGGACCGTCGCGTAATTAACCTGTCGCCAGTCGCCATCGCTAAATAGATGCGACGACGGTAGGCCTTGCTCTCGGGGTCACAACACTACACGATCTGTGACGATACGATACCTGTTACATTTGTTTTACTTCACTTGATTTGTCCATCAAAATTGAATATTCTATATACGTATTTGTTATAAAATATAGTATCGTTGAGTTAGTATCCATAACAAAAGTCTCGAACTTACTTTGGAGATAGCTCAATCAGGGTAATTTGTCCCTATTAATAAAAAAAAAAAACCCTATTATGTGGTCGTCTTCTCTACTTCGTACAGACTTTTTTGCATCTCCCTGTATACTATACAGGGAGTACACACAGTATTCTCTACAGTGTATCGGATAGATAAGTATACTAGGCTTAAAAATACTTCATTGCAGATTGCAGATACTGCAATTTCTTTTTACGCAGCAATGGAAGAAACCAAACGATATAGATATCGTTTGGTTTCTTATTATTATAAGTAAGATGACAGACGTTAACACTATAATGTTTGTTTGTTTGAAATAACTTTATTGTAAAAAAAAAAATACATTAAAAAGACAACATACAAAAGAGCAAATATACAAAGGCGGACTTATCCCATGTCGGGATCTCTTCCAGTCAACTTGCAGACGTAAGAGGAAAGAAGTGGTGAAAATACAATTTGTGACCTATCTTTTCAACTTATACCATTTACTGCGATCACCAATCTAAATGACCTAAATTTAATTGTTTATTTAATTTAATTGTTTATTTTTGAAGTAAATATACAACTAAATATTCTGTAAATATTTCAAGCGTCAACTGTTGCCGTTATTAATATCGAGCAAAGAACGGCAAAAAAATCACGTTTGCTAAATGGGAGCCTTTCTTAAAAATATTTATTTTATTCTGTTGTTAGTATTTGTTGTTATTCGGCAACTTATTATTAGTAGATTGTGCTACAAGGGATATTAAGAATTAAGAATTCTCTATATTCCCAGAGAAGTACAGCCCCGGGACATTCAAAAGTAGATTGAATGGGTATCTTTTGGATAGGCATGCTTCATCCTAGTCTTCATCGTCGCTTTCCATCAGGTGAGATTGAGGACAAATGCCTAAACCAATATATTGTAAAAAAAAGGTAATATTTTGAAGGCGAGGGCGCTACTTTGAATCAAGAGCGACACGAAAGGATTCCACAGTTGAATCACGAGCGGAAAGAGTGATGCTACGGTGGAATCCTGAGTGTAGCGAGGGATTTATGTATATAGCCCGAGATAAAAATATTACCGTACCAGAGTAGCACACTCTACTTTTCATCTCCATCTATGAGAAAAACTAGCACATACAAAACAGAAAATAACATAAAAAGCTAATCAAACTTCAACCGACAATTTAATACTAACCTTTGTTTGGTGCCGTTTTTATACAATAAATACTAAGAAATATTTTTTCAAAGACCACCAAATTAAGATAAAACGTTCACTTATAATAACTTTGTTTGCGTGGTCCTTCATATCTTTTTATTTTTATAAGTGAACTTGACAACTATTCACTATTGGCTAAAGCTCACGGAAAAGTATTCACATTTACATAAATAATTACATTTCAAAATAAATAACCTAAAACTTCTGTAATGACTTGAATCAAAGAGAAAAATTGCGCTTTTTAATAATACTTAATTCTTTATCCTTGTTACATTCATCCATGTTAAAGACGATATGTATTCCAAATTTGAAAAATCAGGAAGTCTGTGCCTGTTATTTTTTATTTTAAAACAAAATTCTTCTTTTTTTTTGCTGGACTGCAAACATTATTTTTTGATTCTACATAGCTTACACTCGTGTTCTGTTTTCAAATTGGTTTTAATCCCTAGAGATCTTCTTTTTCACGTTTTAGTCCCTAGAGAATAACCAGTAACTTTAGCTCCAAATGTTTTGGGATGAAAACATCGTTTTTCGAGTAGATGAGATGAAAAATATATTATTCATGAAAATTTCAATTGTCTACCTATGACGGTTCATGAGATACAGCCTCGCGACATACTGACGGACGGTCAGCGGAGTCTTAGTAATAGGGTCCCGTTTTTACCCTTCGGGTACGGAACCTTAGAAATTTTAGCTTACAAATGACATAAATGTATGAGGAAACAAAAATCGTGCCGTGGAAGACCACCCTACCTCCAGTCCTTTGTTTGCCGACTAATTGCCGCATTATTCTTTTTGAACGTCGGAAGAGAGACTGCAGCGTATGTTTAAAGCCTGTTTTCGCAGCCCTAATACGGCTCTGGTATCTGTTTAATGAGACAGATGTACGGTCAGGTTTCGTGCATTTTTCTTTAGTCGTATTTGCCTCTGGCATAATGTTTTAGGTTTTAAGGCCTATTTATGCGTATCTGTGCGTAATACAGCTCTGCAATATTTTTTAGTAATTAAGTATATATTAAGTAAGTAATTACTTTTTTAGTAATTTTTTAAACATGACAAATGTCACAATTTGCATCAATTGGTAAAAAATATTTAGAAGTGCATATAAATTATTTCATGAAATATAAACGTAAATTGTTGGACAATATTTTTGTCTGTGTAAGTGAAAAACATTAACTAGTAAGCAACAGACCTGTAAGATAATATCTTACATATGTATTTATTATTTACGAGCAATAAACCGTAGTTTATCTTAACTAAAGTGAAATACGCGTGCGCGTGCTGCGCTTTCATTATTTATATGAATGATTTGTATGGTTTAGTTATTTCATACACATAAGTAAATAAATCTTATAAATAATACTTGTTTGATTGAATTTTAATAAATGATGATGAGAAAATAAACCCAAGAATAACAGCTATTACTTTCACACAAAAATTTATATGCTAGGCGAATAATAAAAAAGTAGCGGAACTACCGATACGACTTAATATCCGTTGCGCCATCTATTATTTGCTAGAAAATGCCCTGACTTTCAAGCATTTAATTCCAACTTGTGAACGGATGAACCGATTATTATCAAACATAGCTAAGAACCACCGCAAGGTAACTGGCTTTCACGTAAGAGAAAAGCGCATTAAAATAGAGGTGAGAAAAGTACAATTGTAATTAGTCAGTCTTTTAGATTATCCAAAAATATTGGACCCATTTTTTTCAGTTTGCAAAAAAAATTCCAAAGAAAGAAAGAAACAAAGAAAAATATTTTATTCAGTGAATATTTACATCAGTTGCATACTAAATAACTAAAATTAGTTTTACACCGAAATGGCACCACTCAGCATAGGGCAATGATGTGCCTTTACATCATGCCGCTGGTAAAAGATACGAAGCATCAAAGTTCCGGAGTGGAGGCTTGCCTGTATCTTTGTCATTTTTTGTTTCTGAGAGAAAGAAAAATAATACGTTTACATTTTTTTTTAAATCTAACCGATGGGCTAAAAATATTTTTCCATTCGTCATGCCTATTGGTACATCCGTTCGAGCGCTACAATGACACAGACAGACAGACCGGCCGACATTAGTGTCAAACTAATAACATCCCTGTTTTTTGTCGGGGGTTAAAAAGAGTATGTAACGACACACAATTCAAACTACCCTCGCCCAAAAATAGTATCACATCACAAAGACACGTGAAAATAACAGAGCCTTTTAAATATTGACTCTAACGCCCTTCCTCCATGCTGGTGAGGCGTCCTAAGTAAACAGGGCTTAAAGGATCAAAGAAGGCTGGCGTTCATGCATTCCACATCGATACAGGCGGCACAGCTTCTGTACGCCAGGTGACGTAATGCTGCAATTTCAGAGCAAGGCTCGGGAGCCGTTAAAAAGGTTTCATAAAACGGAAGCCTCTTGGAAATTGAAAAGGTTTTGGTTATCCGATAGTCGTATTGACATTTCATTGATAAGTTATTGGTCATCTCTGTTTGCGAGTTTGTGATTATTATTATTGGTACTACGGGATTTACCGCGATTATTATCATTTTTAGCCAGATATTTCGACGACCTTTCTGCCGTCATGGTCGCTGGCAGACTGAGGTACTGCGATGGATGTTCGGCTGTCAAGGGTAAACATATCGGTCTACCCTCTTTTTTCTTCGTTTGTTGCATGAGTCCCTACACTGACGGTGTCCGGTCGGGAATCGTTTTTTGTTGCTTGTTTGTGATTATTGTACAGTGAGCCACATAGAAAAGTATACCACCAATAGAACAATAACGTAGTAAGTAAAGTATAGAAGTAGTATACTTTTCTATTTGGCCCACTGTACTACAGAAAAATATTTTCCGTTCGTTATTTTTAACCCCCGATAAAAAGAAGGGTGTTATAAGTTTGACGCTAATGTCTGTCTGTCTGTAGCATCGAAGTGGAACGGATGGACCGATTTCAATTAGTTTTTTTTTTACGTGAAAGCAACTTCCCTTGCGGTTCTTCTTAACCTTAGGTTTGATGAAAATCAAAGCGTTTCGTTCCATAGTTAGCAAATGCACAGCTAAACTAATGACACTGCAACACTACTTCGTACTAATGCTGATGATTCGGCAGCAGTCATTAAATCGAATTAGCTGAAATCATGCCGTGTACCGAAACGTCATCTAGCATAGCTCTGAAACCGCATACATAAACTATGTACATAAATCGCTGCTCGATTACCAATGATAATGGCCTCGATTGATGTCATACTAATGTCACTGTGCGTCAGCCGTATTGACACAGTCGTGGGACAGATGAGCAGTGTCGTTATCAAGATTAAACTGTAGTGATACGATCATTAAATGACCTACGTACGTGACCGTAATCGGATTCAGGTCTTGAGTTTAAATACTTTTTTCAAATTCTTTTTTATTAGTCCATTTATTGAGAAAAGAGGATTAAAATACAAGAACAGATAAATAAAACTTACCTAAACTTTAAAAATAAAAGCTATATTAAACTTAAAAAAAATGACATCTTCTCCATGAGGCATGGTAACAATAACGCTGGCTGCGTTACCTCTCATTAATTTGATTTAACATATATACACATATAACCTGTAAAATATATACCTGGGGTAGGTATATATTTTATTCATAAAAAATAGAAACATTTGTTTAACCTATTTTAGTTGAATAAGTTTTGTCTCGTTTCTTTCTATGTTAAATAATGAAAAGAGGGAAAGGGACAAATATGTTTTAACTAAAATAGGTTTAGGAAACGGTAGTTAACTTTTATGAGTAAGAGGGTTAGTGTTTAATGCTATCATCATTTGTGTTATAGAAATATAGAATTAATAAATATTAAATTTATTAATTTACTGTTGCGCAGGTTTTATGTGAATTTATATTCTTAAAAACATATACCTATATTTTTTTAGAAAAGAGCTCACGTTGTTTATTAACGTTACTGAACTTTTTTTTTGTTCGAAATTTGAAATCATAAATAATGTTGAACTTTTTCTTTTTTTCAGGTAAGCCGTTTTCCAGCGCGATATATTGAAAGTGTAAAAGTAGGTACTTATGTAGTTTTTCAAATGTCGACCAAACATTAACACTTTGATTGCCAACATTTAACGATTAAAACCTGTCCCAAACGAATTCTAGCAAATCGTCTTTTTAATCCTTTGAAACTATTAACATGATGAACTATTTCATGAATTCCTTATTCACTCAGTTGTAATAAAACTGGATTTTGTCTAAAATTCTTTCACATTGAGCAGGTTTCAGCTAAAATATATTACCTTTCCGTTTGAGAGTTGTTGGCAGTGAGCTGACAAATAGCATTTGGAGCACATACATTTTAGTAAATCTTTAGTTTTAATAAAAAAATTGATGATGCGGTATTTGCAAGTTGATACTAAAAACTCTTGTCTTTATGATAGATAGATAAGAACAAACCTTGAGATAACCCAAAAGAAAGTGTTTAAACTCGGTATCTTGTATTAACGCTATGCTAGCGATACTATATAATTTACTAACTGAGCCCCGCGGTGTTACTCGCGGTTTATATAAAAAAGTAGCCTATGTGTTAATCCTGCAGAGTGTCAGCTTTCTGCATACCGAATTTTACCAAAATTGGTCCAGCAGTTTGCGCGTGAAGAAGTAACAAACACACACACACACCCTCACACACACACACACACACATATACAAACTTTTGGCTTTAAGTGTGATAACACGTAACGGTAACGCACGTACGGTACTGGTACCTTTGCAGCGGAAATGTCAAGGGGCTGGTTAGAAATGTTTTAATTACTTATCTATGATTGAATTTTGTATTAATTACCCATACCCGGATGAGGTGGTTTGCGTTGCGACCATTGCGTTCAAAGGGCTTTAGCCATTCCCAGCAAGAAGAAAGGCAAAGGAGACCACTTTCCACGTGGTGGAAAACAGTAAATAGGGATACCGAGCGGGCACAACTGGATATCCAGACAACCCGGGACCGAGCGTCCTGGCGCCGCGGTACGAGGAGGGCCGACCCCAAATAACGGGACAAGGCCAGGCTTGTCACACTCCGCGTGTAGGCATTGAAAATATACCTACGGATTGCGACCGCTTGCAAGGGGGACATTCAGCAAGGACGACTTGCTCAAGCAGTGAGCAGTGATGCACGCGCGGTTCGTTTACCTGTGTTCACCAACTTCGTCATCATGGAATGAAAAACAAAGAGCACAAAAAAACTGTGCATTGTTTATTTGCTAAAAAATTGTGATCCAAATTTAATTTTTTTAGCTTTCTAATGATGCTAAAAGTTAAGGTCTACTTTAAAGTGATTATTGTGACATTATTATGTACGTCTACGTACCTATTTAGTATTTTATGAATTATTATATGATAGGCATACTAAGGTACATATGGTTATTATTATGAAGAATGATTTATACACGATATAAACTCGTATGTTACCTATGTAGGTAAGTTTAATACTTAATTAGGATGAAAAATATTACATACCCATTAACTAGGTAGGTGAATATAAGACTTTTACGGACGAAAATTAAAGGGATTTCTTATGTTTGAGATTGACGATCAATTATTTTATTTCGGTTACTGGCATTATATGGTTAGATAAATAATGTATAGACATTTTATCATTCGTAACTCTGATGAGACGGCGCGGCAGCGAAGCGCGCGGTGTCTTGCGTCGCTGCGTTGGCTGCGCTGCGCATGGTTCCGTAGTCACGAACGCCAAATTTAAGTTCATGCCAATAAAAACGTCTAAAAACTAATTTCCTATTGAATTTGTATGAAATTTTCCTTTTCCGAGTACATTTTATAAGTTAATCGCCTATAACTTTTTAATTTGTAAATCCTACATAGCTCTGATAGTTTTCCTTTAAATTTCGTTATATATTCTATAGCTGTGAATTTTTTCACGTGTCCATATATAACCGTTTAGCAGATAGAGGGACACTTGATTCTAACAATTTTTTTTACTTTAAAAGCAAATATTTCAGAAACGGGATCCGTTTCTGAAATATTTGCTTTTAAAATCGAAAAACGGTGTTCACAAACTCACATTATTTTTAAAAGACATATTCAACGATACCCAACATGATTGGTTAGTCAAGAAAAAAAAATTGACTTTTCACTTTACTAGTACGGGAGCTACAAAAAAAAAAATTTTTTTCAGAATTTTATTTTACCGGTTTTTCCGCCTAATTGATATACATATTCATGCCAAATTACAGCTTTCTAGTACTTATAGTCGCTGAGTAAAACCGCGGACGGATAGACAGACAGACAGATAGACATGGCGAAACTATAAGGGTTCCTTGTTTACTACCTAACCCTAAAAACAAGGAGATGTCGATTTCTGATGCGAGCTAAATTAAACCATATCTTTAATAAATAACATTGAGTAGATATTTTTTTGAATTTCTTTTTAGAGTAAGACTTCTGTACGTGAGTACTAGTACTTATTCTGTAACAAGGCATAGCAGATGAAGTATTAATTATCCATCAGCCAAATTTTTATTTGATATTGAATTACTTTCTATAAAAAAAACTAATTCAAAATCGATAAAAAAATCGTCTTACCATACAAAATCACTTTGGCCGAGCGCTAATTTGTATGGGAAGCCGTTAATTGTTTTTATTAAATGTAGTTCAGTATCATGGGCAGGACTTGCATCAAAGTTTGGCTAGTGGTTAATAAGTTATGTAAATTCTTTGGACAAATAAAATTTATATTTAAACATAGCACCATATATATGTAAGGACAAATCACACTGATTGAGCTAGTCCCAAAGTAAGTTTGAGACTTGTGTTATGGGATACTAACTCAACGATACCATATTGTATAACAAATACATATATAGATAAACATCTAAGACCCAAAACAATTTGAAAAAGGTCATTTTCCAACTTGCCCTATTTATAACAAAAGAAAGACTGCCCCTTACTTAAAAAAAATCTGCTCTCCTGAATTAGGTAGTCATGTGAGTATGCTATATAGTATATATACTAATTAAGGATTGCAGACTTTTTATGCAACGAGTGAGTGATGCATGAATGATATAAGTTATCTAATGAGTTTATCCATCAATATTCAAAAGTAAAATACTAACAGTGAAAACAGAATAAAATTGGTTGAAAAACGAACGAGATATAACGATTTCACGAAAAATGTTTTTTTAAAAAACGCTTTTTTCTATGGCAAATGTATGGATGATATGGACTTTGACGTCACCAGTCCATATCGGAATTCTCTTTCTAATTGAAACTTTAAAGAATCACATGTTCGTCGCTAATTAAGATATTTTATAAATTATTTCATATTTGTTTACTGTGGTTAATAAAGATTTTAATAATCAAATAAAAAAAAATAAGTGCATATTCTCTATTGACGGACAAGACAATGCTTTTCAAATACTAAGCGTTATACTATGTAACTGATTTAACAAGCGGCGATACTTTATGAATACATCGGTGAGATAATATCAGCTAGTGCAGTCACGTTGTTCACAGACGACAGATTATCAAAACAGATAACAGCTCCACAGGATGCCCAATTAATTTAATGGAATTAGTGTGTAGTGTGGTATTGATAGCTTAGCTAATAGACCCTCCTATCACCCACTGATCGGACTGTCAGATGGCTTGAGATACGTTAACTACGCGTTGAATATCAATTTATGTCTTCTAAATAGAAAATTGTATACAACTTGGAAGAGACATACCCGTAATATATCAAACCACTGGCTAAACTAGATCACTTTAGCATAATGAAATTAAAATAACAGCCAAAACACAAAATAAATTTTCGGCATATCCATAGAAAAGTATGCACCCGCCCGGACGATTTGTATGGGAATGTCGAAATTTTTGTTGGTGCTTTAGTTGTTATTTTAATTTCATTATACTACAGTCACTATTTACTTTAGCCCGTGGTTCGATTTATTACGGGTATGTCCCTTCCACGTTGTTGCTTGTGAACAATATAATTTTATTTGTAATAAATATACGTAAATTAATAAGTTTTGCCTTTGGTATGATATGTTTCAGAAAAATTTGCTTATCCATGTTTCGACCATTCGCTTCGTGAGATGCTTTAAATGTCAGTGAAAGCTGCATTAAAATAGGACCAGCAGCATCCGATTTAGCCTTTTACAGACAGGCAGGCACACGCGCACACGTGTGGTACGTTCAATTTATAATAATAAGTGTAAATATCTAATCGAAAAATAAGAAGAAGACACTTTATTTAAAATCAGATAGGTCAATAAATATCCAATATTTTCCGTTCATCGCTAACCGAGTAACATATTTCCCTCTTTATAAGACGTAAGGAGACCAAAACTGAATTCCGCCGGCCATCTGAGCGTCCAGTAACAAATTGCAATAGAAATTCCCGGGCATAGCGTAGACATGCGCCTTGTAAATTGAATCGCTTTATTCGCAAACCCAGAATCGTTACGTCCAGGGAAAAACACGCCATTTATTGTTTTGTTAACATGAGTGCCGGGAACGGAACGCCAACTGAGCTCGGTACTTTCCATCGTCTACAAATTAAGTTATCAAGCTAACAGCACGTGAAAATGTTGGATGCATTGGCCTGGGAATCTTCTTTATTAGTTTGATAGATATTTATTTAGGTTTAATGAGTGAATGACGACCACTATGGCGTAGTGGTCACCATGCTAGTCCGCCACTCAGAGGTTCCGGGTTCAATCCCGGGTTTGAAAATGTCTCGAACTTACTTTGGGGCTAACTCAATCTGTGGGATTTGTCAGTATATATATTATCTCTATATTATAATTATGTAACGTATAGATCTTAATCTATACGAATATTATAAAGAGATTATCTGTAATATTCTCCCACCCAAGTCCATTATTTAACTTTTGTTTTTAATTTATCGTCAAGGGTTAGGTTATAAACATAAACAGATTCTGATCTAAGATAGTTTATATATTCAGGTGTTACTTTGCGGAAGTCAAAGTTACATACTATGTGATTCGAATTCGCACAAAGAAAACCGAACCACATAGCATAAAGACATTCGATTTTCTTGTGTTTAACCTGATGCTTCTGTGATGTTCTTAATCATTATGTGACGGTTGGCCTTTACAATTTAACTTGGTTCTTTTTTAACGAAATCCAATGTAAATATTGCGTTTAGTTACCCCCTGAGATCTGAGCCAATATAATATTAAATTCTAGATCTCTAAAATAATATAACGAAACATATTGTGAATCTCCGCAAAGAAAATATGCCGCCTTATAATATTGGTGAGGCTGGAGACACGTGCGTGGCAGAACTATGGAAAAATAGAAAAACGTCCCAGGAGCTTCATGAAATAATAATGTGTATTTTCAAACGCAATATAGAAGTAAAAATATTTGGTGTTTTTTAATGTCCTTTCTATCATCAAGGTCGCTATCAAAGCTAATGAAGCGTAAGATTCCTTAAATAATAAATAATAAAATAAATAAGTTCTTTATTCGCTTAAAGATTTGTACAGCATACGTTTGTTATTACACAAAAAGGTTGTTAAAGGTAGTACAAATTAATTTTTAAGCCCTGATTTCCAAACTAGGCAGGAGCCTGTATTTTGGAATTCAGTGTTCGGCCGTATTTTATATGAAGCGAGGACCAAAAGTTCAAAAAGTGAACAAATATAGGTACTTAGGCTAAAAAACAAAATAAAACGAAATAAAAAAAATAATAAAGATACATGCATGGGGCATGTGTATGTATAGAAGTGTGTGATTGTGAGTGTGGTAATGAAGTGTGTTTGTGTTGTGTGTGCCGTGCCGGGGGTTGACAAACTGTTACCCAGGAACATCTAATATATTTCTAGGTAGCAGTTTCTCTGTGTCGTCATAGTCTTGTTGTGACAACCAAGTGGTTAGTTTTGTTTTGACCTCATACTTATTTAATCGATATATGTTTAGAGTGTTGTTAATTGTTTGATAGATAATCGAACTGGAGAAATAAAACTGTCGAGACGCAAATGAGGTTCTGTGCGGGGGTAATAACAAAAGACTTTGGATAATATTTTATTTTTGAAAGTGTATGATAATACGAAATGATGATACGACACCAACCTATGAGAATACGAACGAACTAGCACGCCAGAAAATTATTTAAATGTGGAACAATAAATAAATGTATTGGAACAAATCACACAGATTAAGTAAATTCAAGACTTACGTTATGGAATTCTAACTCAACGATACTATATTTTATAACTAATACACATATAGATAAGCATCCAAGACGCAAGCCAATCAGATAAAGATCATTTTCTAAACAATGTAATTGGGATCATATTTTGAAAGTGTATGATGCACAATACGACACCAACCTACGAGAACACGAACGAATAAGCACGACAGAAAAATATTTTACAAAAGAACAGTGTAGTTGGATCATATTTTAAAAGTGTATGTAGCGCAATACGATACCAAAACCTATGAGAACATGAACGAACAAGCACGACAGAAAATTATTTTACCAAAGAACAGTGTAATTGGGATCGTATTTTGAAAGTGTATGATGCACAATATGACACCAATCTACGAGAACACGAAAGAACTAGCACGACAGGAAATTATTTTACAAAAGAACAGTGTAATTGGATTCATATTTTGAAAGTGCACAATACAACACTAACTTTCGAGAACACTAACGAACTAGCACGACAGAAAATTATTGTACAAAGGAACAGTGTTATTGGGATCATATTTTGAAAGTCATATTATGATGCATCACGCACATACGACACAACCCTACGAATACACTAGCAATTGACAAAGTAATTGGGAGTGCTTCTTTTCACTTCCGTACATATAAGTACTTTCTTGTTATTGAAATTTTCCGTATCAGCAGACGGAACAATCGTGATCGCAATGAAGGAATACGGCATTGTGAGTCGGAATAAAGATGAGTGCTTATTGCTGGCAAGCGGTATTGTGGTGTATGCGAGCGGAATGAGCGCAAGACATAGCCGAGCCTGAGAGAGTTAAGTCGAACGGACGAGGCAGATAACTAAGTGGTTATTTTTTCACAGAACGCCACCGTCGACGGTCAAAAAATATAAAAATGTGTTTCCTTTACCGACTTCCAAAAAAGAGGAGGTTATCAATTCGTCGCGATAATTTTTTTATGTATGTTCACCAATTATTCGAAAACGCCTGGATCGATTTAAAAAAATGTTTGAAAGGGTATACTTGTCTTTCCAGTAGGTCTACTAGTAATTTTATCAAAATTGGTTGTGTAGTTTGAGAGTGAAGTCTGTTTTTAGTTTTGAAAAATTATAACGTGATCGAGACGAGCTAATGAGAGTAAGATACAGTCAGCTGTATCTTGCTAGTAACTAATGAGCGCAATAAGGGCGGTTTTTTTTTTAATTGGACTCAGTTTCTTGAGTCTTGTTTAGATCAGCAACTAAGTTAGTGGACCTGAAATGATGGCGCCACCTGTCGTTTTTAACCTGTGTTATGGGAAAGGCCATGTTTTAGTTCCGATTTTTTCTCCGTAGTATGTCGCGGTCTGATAACCAAATTTTTGTATGTTCTAAATCTATGTTCATAAACCATAGCGAAATGAAACTTAGAGGCGGGTAACTAAGATATTATTTTGACAGAACGCGACCCCGTCGTTGACGGCCAAAGCGTTAAAAATTACTAAAATTAATACCTTTGCGGTCAACGCAAGCAGTAAGAGCGCAAGCTACACCGCAAAAGCACAAAAGGGGAGTTGGATGGATCGGCGAGATAAGCACCTTAATTGAGGTATATTATAAACCTACAATACAATTGCTATCATTGTAACCGACTTTACTGCACTGGCCTCATCTATAAATTGTATACCGTAGCCTATCATTATTCAGCCGGCATAATGTCGCCATTCCTAGGCATCTCACTGTTATCAGGGGCATGTGTTATGTGACAGATGTACTTGACTTCTCCTGTTTTACGATATCATTCTACTGATTATTTGGTTTATTTGCGAAAGAAATCCTCGTGGCAATATAGCATATTACTGAAATATGTAGTTCATCATAAATTCACTTACATTTTTATGGCTGCAAGCATGCGAGCGTTCAAAGGGTTCTTACTCTGAAATGAAGCAACTCAGTCTTGGTAAATATCTCTCTATATTGAATTCGTGCAACAATGCCGGTGCACTAATTTATTTTAACCTTTGCAGCTTAATTTAATGCGCTCATGAAGCAATATTAGTTACATAACCATTCCGCGAATCCCGCCGAAATTTGCTGTGCGAAATTCATTAAACTCTAACACGAATTTTCTCACAGACATGAACTGTATAACTGGGAGCCGCAATTAAAAGTTTGCGTAGAGAATATACGCCAACGTTTTGATTTAAAGTTTGCGGTTCCGCTCGACACCCACACCGGTTCGGTTTTTACACAACAAAGCATACTCCGAACGGGCTTTTGATGTCCCCACTCGTATAGTACATTGCTCTTTGATCACGGTGACACTGATTGTAATTGGCTTTGTGAACGCCAATGGATAGCGTTATACAGTCATTTGCATCGTGTCGTTCGGTAATTTGGCAGCTCTCCGGAAGATTTCTCCGTTCCCAAAATTGGTACTCGATTGCCATGCCGCCGTTCACTATTCATCAAAGTAGATGGGTTAATAAATTGGTTAATTAAACTTCCATTAATTACTATGGTCAAAGAAAATATTCGCAATTCCGTAATGTTAGCCAGAAACGAATGGAACAAACAAAACGGCTCTGTATCACCAAAACGAAGTGAAATTAGTTTATTTACATTTGGTTGGTGGCACGGGAGTTGCGCTGAAGTTGGTAGTGGACAGAGCTTCCATTCCATTAGTACGGTGCGCAAGTTGGCGGTTATTTTTAATTAATGCTACCAGTAGGTGGTGGCGCCCGGCGAGCGTATTTAGTTGTTTTCCAAGTAATATCTCCGTTTATACCGTAGTTGCAACTCGGCGCTAACTGCGAAAATCGCGCTTTCATAAACATGTATATACAGATATGTCTCTAAGAGCAATGCTGCGTATACAAAAGCAGTTTTCTTGTGGATGAGCACCGACTATGTATTCTGGTAATGGTTATATTGGAATTTCTATGACAAGTATCTACTTATTGTGTGACTTTTAAATTCAGTAGAAAGACATCAATAAAACTTTAAAAAAATAATATTTCTTTACTAGGTAATGGTCTCTACTCTTATATCTACAAAAAAAATATTACTTATGCACATTGAATGCTTTGACAAATGAAAACTAAATTAATGTTTGACCTATTTAAACAAACACGAGCGGTTAAAAACAAATTAGATTTTAGCAGAATCGACCATTGTAGGCATACTTAGTCATTTTGTGTGCAACAATCGTGCAGAAGTAACATTCTGTGTAGTAGCATTGAATTGAACAGTTTGTGATTAAGTTCAGTTCACTAGAACTCAATGCCTAGCGAATATTCTGATTTCATGGACTCGACTGCATCATACATATCCTATATACATATATAACCTTTTGGAACAAACAAATGTACTATGTATGTAGGAAATAGGCGATAGCGCTCACCCCGTCTGTCAGAAATTCTGCCTTTATTTATTTATTTATTAAATTTTATTGAACAAAAAGGTACAAAAGGTGGACTTAATGCTAATGCATTCTCTAATTGAATTCGCCTTTGTAATTCAAGTTCCATTTGCAAGATGTCAAAGTCAACTACACCTGATATTTTGTTATAAATTAGCTTTCTATGTAACAGAGCAGCTTTGGTCTAATGTGATTTAGAAAACCTGTCTTGTTTTGTTGAAAACCTTGTAGTAATAAGACTATTTTTCTTGAAAACTATTTTTTATTTATTTAACTTCATACACAAATACAAGTGTAATGGCGGACTTAAAGCCTAAGGCCTTATCTACCAGTCAACCAAACGTGTGATGTGGAGAATGTCAGGGAAGTTCAAAACTTGAAATAGGTACGTGGCAAAAAAAAGACTAACTATATGTAAAAATAATCATCAAGACAATAAACTACATACAAATAATACACACTATTTAGTATATACTCACTATTTAGTATATACTATGATAAACAATACCTAAATAAATACACTATGATCTATCTGACAGTTTTTGAAGAAAGTGTGCCTTCACCTGTTTCTTAAATGAAAAGCGGGGAAGCCTTCCGGACATTGACTGGTTAATCGTTACATAGTTTTATAGTGTGAACGATAAAAGAATGTGTAAAGAACCCACTCCGGTGAACTAGCAAAAATAGGTTGAAATTGTTAGACTATCTATCTATCGTCGTATCTATATAACTATGTAACTATCATCAGGTAAAAAAAAAGTTATGAATAATCAAGTTCGAATCGCCGTGACAACTTAATCGTTCAGATAAAGACACCAACTTGACTATCGGCTAAGAGAGGTCTGTGGCGAGTTGAATTCGTTCAAAAACCTGAATATGTCTAGTACTCGTAAGTGATCATATAATCAAAGCAGCGTAAGAGACGCCTGCAGAAGGCTAAATATTTCCCTTTTTGTATTCCCACCGACCACCGAACCTTTTTTGGCCGAATTGAGAACCTTTTTGCTCCATCGGCCATCGTCGGTTTTGCGCTTTATGCGTCCTAACTGCTAGTATCTTTTTATTTCCTAATCAGATAGAATATGCCGTTAATCTGTTTATCTATATATACATACATACAAATCCGGCACGTTATTTGAACAAAAATGGCGGTCATTATTGGACGTTGTTTGTCCGTTTAGAATCACTTTTCTATCCGAATTTTAGATATAAATGATTTCGGCTTTGAAGAAAGACCAAAAAATCTCTTTTAACACTTTTATCTCCAATCCAATCCAATTAAACATGCGCCGACGGCCGCCATTATTCTTCAACTTACGTGCCGGGTATTGTACTATTTTCACGCATGTTTCCCATGGGGGTAGGCAGAGACTTTAGATTTCCACTTGCTTCCATCTTGCAAACCTCTATATTACATACTATTATAATATACAGATATCTTCATTTACAGATAAATATTATGTAGTATTATTACCTTTATCTTATGTGTAAGTATTGATCTAAGCTCACAAATAGCCATAATTTTCATGTCATGTCCGTGTCAGTCAATACGAGCCGTTTTAATTTTTGATATGAAAATTGTGCGATGCGGTGTTTCTGGGAAGCCTATGTTTAATGTGAACTGAAACGTGCTGTTAATTTTAGAAATAATAGCGGTAATAACGTATTAGTAGGTCAATTTGTTTAAGGTAGTGGTCGATTTTTGATTGGCCTCGTCTATTTTAAAGAAAAAATTACTTAATGATAAATTACGATTATTATTTAGGCAACCCTAAATGAAATTTGTATTATGGAGTATTACTTCGTGAATATTATATTTTATAAATAAAAATACGTACAAAGATAAACAGCCAAGGTCCACGACAATTTGAGGCCATTTTTCCAATTTGCATAGAATTGTTGTGTAATGTTCTGTTGTATCTATTCTGTAATATGGTAGGAAAATAAAAAAAAATAAATAATATTAATCATTACGCCATAGAAGTCGTCAGAACGCCATGCTTGCCTCTTTCTCACAAATTAACGTAATAATTTATGAAAACATGAAAATTTGTAAAATTGTAACTTTACATATAATAAACCATATTCTATTCTAAAAAAAAAAACTTTTTAATAATATTCTTAACTTTAACAGTAATCGTTAGAGACAATAATACATCGTAAAATATTACGCAATTTGCAATCACCTAAGTATTTTCCCATGGCCAGCATCGCATAAAACAATTACTGTTTATTGGCTTTGAATTACGCTCAAATAGCTATCCGTTCATTGTAAGTTTTATTGTTAACTAGCTTTTGCCCGCGGCTGCGCTCGCGTAGGGGTGTAATTTATCAAAATCCTTTCTTAGGTGATGCCTACGTCATAGAAGCTTTATGCATGCAAAGTCTAAGCCCGATCGGTTTAAAATTGACAAAGTTTCATACAAACTTTCATCCCCTATTTTATCCCCTTGGGGGTAGAATTGATCAAAATCCTTTCTTAGCGGATGCCTGCGTTATAACATCTACCTGCATGCCAAATTTCAGCCCGATCCGTCCAGTGGTTTGGGCTGTGCGTTGATAGATCACTATGTCAGTCAGTCAGTCAGTCACCTTTGAGTTATATATATTTAGATGTATCCAATTTTGTTAAATATCTTAATGAATATCAGGTTGTATATTTGTCCTATATTTATTTTTAGTCTGTAACATCGGTATATTTTATTTTTAGTTTTACCTGTCCCTTTGTCTGTCTGTCTGTAAGCAAATCTTGCAAGTTAAATTTGACCCACTTTTCTCGGTTTCTGATTGAGCTAAAATTTTGCGCGCATACGTACATCGCGTGATAATGCAATATTATGATGACATGGAGCTGATCTGATGATTGAGCCGGAAGGTGGATTGGAACTCTGTAATGAAATGACGCAACCCTATTGAGTATGGGCTCGTTTGATTCGTCTTGTGGAGCACTTTAAACATTTAAGTGTTGTAGATAAGAGCTTGTTTTGAAATATATATTTTTTCAAAAATTACTAGTTTTCATAAAAACTCAAAGTTCAAACTAGCGATGCATCCGATACCGATACCGATACCGATATATCGGCGATACTTCGGGTTAGCCGATATATCGGCATCGACGATATTTTTATGACCGATTCAACGATACTTTTTTCGCCTTTCTCCGCAAAACTTAAGATTACTTTGTTTTTTAAATAAAAATGTTATTAATGTTAATTACTAAAATTTATAATAATTATCTAATACCGACCTATGTAACTACTTTTCATATTAATAAAAAAGAATCCGACTGGTGATTTATTTATTTTATCTTCATGTTTGATTCAATTAACGTATCGGTATCGGTATCGGTATCGCCGATATTTGTATAAGAGTATCGGTATCGGTATCGTATCGGCGAAAAGGCGTATCGATGCAACCCTAGTTCAAACCCAGATAAAGATTTATCAGAAAAGTGTTTTCTTCATTTCATTTATTCATTTTGTTTTCAAGAGTTCAGGCTGTATCTCATAAACCGTGATAGCAAGAAGGTGGAAATTTTCACAGACGATATATTTCTGGCGCCGCTATAACAACAAATACTAAGAGCAGAATAAAATAAATGTTGGAGGGGGCTTCTATACAACAAACGTGATTTTTTATAGATAATGGTACGGAACCCTTCGTGCGCGAGTCTGACTTGCACTTGGCCGGTTATTCTAAATAAATTATTTTCAAGTGGCACGAAGGTTCAAACCAAACCAACATTGGTTCAAACCAAATTCACAATAAACCTTATCAAGTTAAAATAATCCTTAAGTTAAAAAAAATCCTTATTCAGTTAAACTAACCCAGATGCAAAATACAATAATGTAACAAATCAAATTAGCCTTTACAAATCACAAATTATTGAACAAAAGCAATGTGGTCATATCCAAATTTATGAAGTAAACACAAGCGCATGAGCAGCGATCTATTCTCCGGCAATAATTAATTGAAATGATATCAATTTGTGCATCCCGGTATCGGCATTCATTAGCGTTTTGATTGGGCAGTGGTGGCGTGTAATGAACGGAAAGGAACAATCCCAGTCAAATAGCTAAATTTAGATGACCACAATGACCACACTAACAGAATATTAAACAATAAACAAAGGCAAAGCGAAATAAATATACTTTTAAATACACATAGTTGTCGCAGCAATGTGCGGACTACGGATTTATTTCTGTAAAACTTCGACGAAGAATGTTGCGGGTATACTTTTGTACTTTAGAATTCCGTACCCAAAGGGTAAAAACAAGGCCCGGTTACTAAGACTCCGCTGTCAGTCCGGCCGTCCGTCTGTCTGTCACCAGGCTGTATCTCATGAATCGTGATAGCTACACAGTTGAAATTTTCACATATGATGTTATACTTTTGTACTTTAGAATTCCGTACCCAAAGGGTAAAAACAGGGCCCGGTTACTAAGACTCCGCTGTCAGTCCGTCCCTCCGTCCGTCCGTCCGTCTGTCTGTCACCAGGCTGTATCTCATTAATCGTGATAGCTACACAGTTGAAATTTTCACAGATGATGTTATACTTTTGTACTTTAGGATTCCGTACCCAAAGGGTGAAAACGGGACCCGGTTACTAAGACTCCGCTGTCCGTCCGTCCGTCGATCTGTCTATCACCAGGCGGTATATAATGAATCGTGATAGCAAGACAGTTTACATTTTCACAGATGATGTTTTTTTATTGCCACTATTACAAAAAATACTAAAAATAGAATAAATTTGTATTCAAGTGGAGCTCCCAAGTGATTTTTTTATAGACCATAGTACGGAACCCTTCGTGCAAAGAATGTTGCTGAATATTTGTGGTATGATAACTGTAAGATAATAAACTCAGTAAGTGTGACTAACATTACTTTATTAGTTCTACGAAAACATGTCTTGCATATTTGTAGTTTCTTTATCATTACGAAATTTTATAACCATGATATCTTAATTTTATTATTTGTATGGTATTCACGGCTATATTGAATTAATTATACGAGGTTATTTAAATAATTTAAAGCTGCTTTAAATTTTGGTCAGCAGGCATATTGTTAGTCTTCTAATAAAACATGTTTAAAAACACATACACGTGGAAAGAACATATAGGCCTTTATCCAGCAGTGAAAGTTTAGACACATCACCATGCTTAAAACAAGCTTATTTGTCAGGCAAATTGAAAAAAAAACCAGACTTTAAAGAACGCCATCTAGTGATCAGTAGCGGAACTACATATTCGATTTATTGGTATCCGTAGTAGCGCCATTAATTTGCAAAGAAAATCACGCATACGTACATCGCGTTATAATGCAATATTATGATGACATGGAGCTGATCTGATGATTGAGCCGGAAGGTGGATTGGAACTCTGTAATGAAATGACGCAACCCTATCGAGTATGGGCTCGTTTGATTCGTCTTGTGGAGCACTTTAAACATTTAATTGTTGTAGATAAGAGCTTGTTTTGAAATATATATTTTTTAATAATTGAACTGATTTTCATCAAACATAGCTAACCTCAGAACTGGAAACTTTCACTTAAAAAAGCGCATCGAAATCGGTCCATTTAATGGAGCTATGATGACACAGACACAAACACCTTAAAAATAAAACATATTTTAGTACTAAATCGTATATATCTTTGGGGTTTATTCTAAAGGCGTCTAACTTATACCACAGATGGCATGATATAACTCTTTTATCCTAATATACCCTAATACGTCCCAGTGGTATATCAACTTCGGGTCACGAATGTGGTAATAAGAGTACTTTACGAGATCCCTTGTCATAATATCTGTCAATGAGTGGAATTGATATTGGGGGAAATGAAAAAAAATATATTCTATGAATAAATTAGTACCTGGGCGACCGAACTTTACTCGATAAAATCATCAAGAAAAAGAGGTTCTTGAAAATGAATCCTAGCTGGATCGAATTTTCATCCCCGAAACACCCTGCAAGCAAAATTTTATCGAAATCGTTGGAGCGGTGTCCAAGACTCGCATTTTATACGTATTTATACTAGAATCGCTTGTTTAGTAGTAGGAGTCCTAGTAAATTCTTTTCTTACCCCTTCACAATTAAAATACAGAAAAAAAACAATAGTACAAAAGTGGACGTATTCCTGTCAGGGATCTCTTCCAGTCAACTGTTTAAAGTAAAAATATTCTTCACATTCACATTAAATTCTTCCACATACATATATATTACACTAGCTGCTATGGTATTAACCAGCTCCTGGTGTCACTTGTCAGTGATGCTCGATCTTTGTTGCACTACCTCATGTAAAGCATCGCTAGGTCGGGACCTTACTTGGATGGTAATACATAAAACACACTAGTGAAAATTCTTGAACTCCTTCGTGCTTTCGAAGGCACGTAAAATTGTAATCCTTGTTTTGTCTGGCAGACGACCTCTGTGGCCTAGTGGTCATGCTTGGCTGTCGAACTAGAGGTCCCGGGTTTGATACTCGGTCAGGTCAAGATGAAAAATGATCTTTTTAAGATTGACCTGATATATGTATTTGTTATAACATATAGTATCGTTGAGTTAGTATCCCATAACACAAGTCTCGAACTAACTTTAGGGCTAGCTCTATCTGTGTGTTTTGTCCGTTTATATAAAGAAAAATTAGGTTTGTAACCTTTTGTTTTTGCTCAAGCCCACCAATCACTTGTTTAGCTAACACAGTTTAGTTTGAAACAATGGAAAATCAATATTTCCAATACAAGCGAGCTTTAAATATTAAACAAGAGTTGGTCTTTCCTTAGAACATGTCTAGGCTAAGACAAAATCAATAATCACAGGAACTTCCTGAATAGGAAATTCTTCTGCAATAAATAAACAAGGAGCAGTTGTAAAGTAATCGGCTTCGAGTGATATTTTCTAATTGTAATCGTATCTGATATTTTTTGAGTCGATGATAAAAATAATCTAAAGCATTTCTTCTTAGTCTTAAATCGTTTTTATGGAATGCTGAGACCTGAGATTGGACCATAGGGGCCAATCTCAAGTCTCAGTATCAATCTCTGCCATTTGGTGCAGAGGTACCTGGATATATTGTCAGCATTAATTATTTTTGCATATCCGTTTAAGTCTGTTCACTATTCCCCATATTCATAATTATTCGGTAGGTTTACGGGTAGAAAAGACCAATTCTTCAAAAAGCATGTGCATAGATTTCTTTAGGGCTTGCAACGCGTGTATAATACCAAGTTTCAGGGTAGACTTGAAACCCATGATGTTACAAGCATCCAAAAGCTATGGTAACCACTATCGATCAACATTTTTATTATAAGTAACCCGCCAAGCGCCAGTCAGACTCGCGCATTAAGGGTTTCGTACCATTATCTATAAAAAATCACGTTTATTGTATGGGAGCTCAACTTAAATATTTATTTTATTCGGTTTCTAGTATTTGTTGGCAAAACTGCATCAGAAATACATTATCTGTAAAATTTTAACTGTCTAGTTATCACGGTTCATGCGATTCAGCTTGGTGACAGACAAGCGGACGGACGGCCAGCGGAGTCTTATGAATAGGGTCCCGTTTTTACCCTTTGGAAACGGAACCCTGCAAACCGTGAAACCACAGTACAGATAGATGGAAAGACAGCAAATCCTCTCGAAGGACACGAAGCCCTAAAAATGTATGCATAATCCCAAATCATTCTTTCCTCAGGCGATTTAGCACCGCACCGGGAACTGCGTCATTTCAAACCGCATTTAACTATCTGAATATGCAAACACAAAGCCAAGTGAAAATTGGGTCTCTTTAAACCGATAAAGTATGGTGACAGGAATGTCCCGAATGTCGGATTAACGTACTAGGCTGAAGTTAGCGGATTTAGTGCTAGTTGTGGCTGGAGTTGGTCACCATAAACCTATATTTTTTTACTGCGTCTTAAATCTATGGGTTTCACTGAGCGTGGAGCTAAAATAGGACTGTAAAACACTATTTCTAACTGTCACCATTTTTATCCCGGTTTGGGTATTTGTTACCTAATCTAATCACGGAAAAGATAGCTCCGAATGATGTTTATAATTACTCTTGAACGATATAATTTTACATAGAAATCACTGTTCACCGAATGTTGTATAGAATTATCCTTGAATGATATTATTGTACATAGAAATCACTGTTCACCGTTCATCGGTAAAAAGAGAAAATTTCAAGTCGCTACCTTTTCTTACCCATAGCTCGGTTCGCCGAAAGAATGTTAAAAATAAAAAATGCTTCAGAAAACTATCTACAGATAAGGATAAGGCTATTCGCTGAAAGCTTCCCCGGGTATGTATGAGTATTTTGTCGATAGAAATTATTGCAGAAAGCACTATAATGATTAATGAATTACCCTACAATTTACAGACAGTCAAAGACCTTACAGTAACACTTGAACGAAAAAGTATAGCAAATACGATTACAATTGTAATATTTGCTCTCATTATGTTCTCAGCCTTTATCTAAAGATAGATAGATAGATAGATAAATTCTTTATTGTACATAAAAAGACACAATTAAAATACAGTAAAAAAAAAAACACAATAGTACAAAGGCGGACTTATCCCTGTCAGGGATCTCTTCCAGTCAACCCTAAAACCAGAGGAGATAACTACAAAAGAGGGGTGGAACATTGTACAATACTTACACGCTAAAACACTTAATACTAATCATAATTTCATAATACATATAGATATACACATACATAATATATATACATATATACTTACAATATCAGTTATACATACATAATATATAAAAATATACATATTTGATTCAATCCAAGTCAGGAACTTTCATAAAATAATTTAATCCTATTCTTGAAGGAATGCAGAGTACGAGACTCTTTAATGTCCTTAGGGAGTCTGTTCCAAAGTTGTGCAGCCATAACAGCAAAAGATTTAGAAAAAGTATGAGAGGAGTGATTAGGAATATCTAAAAGAAGGCTATTGCTTGAACGAAGGCGGGGATCGATATCTCGAAATTTAAATTTTTCATAGAGGTAGTTGGGAAAGGTAGGGTTGTTGAGGACATTAAAAAGGAAAGAAAGCAAATGGATACTACGACGAGTTCTTATAGGCAGCCATTTCAGTAGAGAACGGTACTCAGTAATGTGGTCAAACTTACGTAGCCCAAATACTTATCTAATACACAAATTCTGAAGGCGCTCCAACTTGTCAGCCAATTCTTCAGAGATATCTAAAAAGGCCACGTCCGCATAGTCTAAAATAGGGATCAATAAAGATTGAGCCAAAAGCGCTTTAGTCTCCATAGGAAGAAAATTTTGCAAGCGTCTTAAGTAATGAAGAGAGGCGACGATTTTTCGACTAACCTCATTAACTTGGGGTGACCATGATAGGGTTTCGTCCATAAAAACACCTAAGTTCTTAACAACAGAAGAAAAAGGAATGATATCATTACCCAAGACTACATTGGGAAAGGATGTGGACTTAAATTTTGAGATAAAATGGGGACTGCCAATAACTATTGCTTGTGATTTAGCAGCGTTGACCAAGAGCCCGAAGTTATGAGACCATTCCGCAATATTCGCGAGGTCGGAATTAATGGTGCTGATCGCCAAATTGAAGCTATCGAAAGGGGCGGCCGTATATATCTGTAAATCGTCAGCATACAAGTGATAAGAGGAAGAGAGGTAGGATGTAATGCCATTAATGAAAATGGAGAAAAGGATAGGTGAAAGAATTCCTCCCTGAGGTACACCAGCCGAGAGATCACACCAGTCAGAACGACTGTCATCCACTTTGACTAACTGTTTCCGTCCTGTCAAATAAGATCGAAACCATGAGATAGTAGCAGGAGAGAAATTAAATAACTGCATTGTGGCAAGTAATAACTCATAGTCGACCGTGTTGAATGCACTGGTGAAGTCCAATAATACCAGGATAGTGAGGGCTTTATTGTCAATATTGAACCTAATGTCGTCCGTTATTTTTAAAAGTGCCGACGCCGTACTATGCCCAGTGCGAAAACCCGACTGGAGCGGACTTAAAAGATTATGTCTAGCGAGATATTTGGAAAGACATTTGCTGAACATGGTGTTCTAACACTTTGGAAAGAAGCGGAAGGATGGATATGGGTCGAAAGTGGGAAGGAGAAGAAGGATTGGATTGTTTAGGTAGGGGAATAATATGCCCAAACTTCCATGCACTAGGAAAAACACCCGTATCCAAGGAGCAATTAATAATGTCAGTAATGACTGGGGCGATTAAGGTTGCTATTGGTTTTATCATATCAAGAGATATATTGTCATTGCCCACTGCCCTGGTCTTAATAGATCGAATAATTTTAACCACCTCTTCATCAGTAATTTTATCAATGCTAAACACGGGACAATCCGGGGGAGCCTTACCCAACAACTGAGTCAGAGAAGCCAGCTTGGTGTTAGGAGAGAGATTGACTGGAGAAGTGCAGAAGTGCCGGTTCAATGCATTAAGATCACATTGTTGATCAAAAACCCCATTCTGTTTACCTACTCCTAAACCCTTGAGGAATTTCCACAATTTATTTGGAGGGCAATGATCCACATTATTATGTATGTGTTTAAAGTTCATTGTACTGATTGATAATGCAATATCAATTATTGATAGTAAATCGGAAATGCGTTTACGAATATTTATTTTACGATTGCATTTATCCATCGTTCAAGACGGGAAAACTGAGTTCGCATTTTTCAAATATTTGTTCATGGTATACTTGGCCTGGTATTCTCTTCCCGTGAAAACTGCTGACGTAACTGGCCTAAGAATACGTCATCAGTTCGAAGTGGTTCTCAAACTTTTTTAGACGGGAAAAAGATAAAAATTGTATAGTTAGTAGGTACAAATATTTATTTTATTTTAAATTAATTTTTAAAATATGTATGTACGGTAAATTTATATAAATAAAATCTTGACTCAAATAAAACATTTAATAGATAGTCTTCATCCTAGGTCAAGTTTTAAATTAGAAAATAATATAATTTGACGACCTCCGTGGCGTAGTGGTCACCATGCTAGTCCGCCCCCATCCAGAGTTCCTGGGTTCGATCCTCGGTCAGGGCAAGTTGGGACCTGGCCTTTTCGAAATTATTTTGGCTCTTGGACATCCTAAACACAAGTCTCGAACTTATTTTGGGGCTAGCTCAATCAGTGTAACTGGTGCCTATATATTTATTTAAAATTAGAAAAAACGAAAGATTTTTATTAATACATACCTATAATTTCAAAATTGCAATCCTAATAGACGCTCTGCAAACAACTCTGAAGTTGGTTTTCAACCATTTTCACTGTTTCACTCTTCCGGAAACCAACAGACTGTAACATTGAACCGAGACTTGAGACAAATTTCCAAGTTTAACTCCTTATCAGTTTAGTTTTGAACTTTGAACTTCGAAATTTCTGTCATATTCATAACTAGTTTTGTAGTGAAACCACGTCTCTAGCCGTAAAGTATGGCGACACGAGTGGGCAGCGGGATTAACGTACTGGGGCAAAGTTAGCGTAATATGTAATATTGCGTTCAGTTTTAGTACTCTCGTAAGGCATTTCGTTCACTGCGCTACATTTGATGAAACAGCTGCAGTGTAAGATATTGTTGATACTTGATATGGTTAAGAAGAAAGATAGTATAGTGAAACCACGTCTATAGCCGTAAAGTATGGCGACAAGAGTGGGCAGCAGGTCTGACGTACTGATGCAAAGTAATATTGCGTTCAGTTTCAGTATTCTAGTAAGACATGTTGTTCATTGCTCTATACTTGAGGACACACTTGCAATGTAAGATTCTGCAAAATAGTCTATGATATCGCTCATGATCATTTTATCTATTTGGTTTATTTCCATAAAAAGGAATTTGAGTTGTACGTAAAAGTAAATAAAAAAAATATTTGGTTTTACAAGCTTTTATGGTGAGGTAAGGTACTTATGAAATAATACCAAACTCCATGAAATTGCGTCGTTTTAGAACTGAGTTCCATTGACCACCTTCCTCCTTGTATCCATGATCGGACCCAAGATAGACATCATCCACCATAGAGTGCACGTCAAGACAAATCAAAAGAGTCCTACTTATGAGGTTATGTTGTTTTATAACTGAGTTCTATCGAAAATCTTCCGGTTCAATCGTCAGAACAGCTCATTAACTCCATGATATTGTATTATCGTTCGACTTACACGAGTATACAAAATTTTGCACTGGTTAAAGATTGAGTTAAATGAAAGATAACAATTTGAAACGTAGAGAGTGAACGTTAAATACGAACAAAGGATACGATCTCCAACAACAAAACTCGAACTCTGTTCTTATTTAAGTATTGATACTTGGGCAGCTATCAGAAGATCTGCGTGTGATGAGCCTTAGTAGCTCGATATTCAGCTTATTTGAATAACGCCAGACAACGAGGCGAGTTGGCGCGAACATTAGTTGCAGCCATTGAAATATCGCGCGATCGTGCGCGGTACAATCTACGACAAAAGCTGATCAACTCCATTCTTAAGTTTGCGCAATAGGGTTCAATATTGCACGCAGTTGTACAGACTTCACGTGGACTGTAGTCTGATACTTCGATACAAAATGACTTCACAACTTTCGTATTAGACATTCTGTAACGCTTTGTGCACGTGTATTGTGCTTTTCGATATTGAACGGAGATTTTATAACGTGATAGTTTTATATAGGGATGTCTGAACGTGCAACTGTAAGAAATAGTTTTAGATACCTACTTCGATCGAAGTATATATAACTCCACACTATACAACACACACACGATATAATGTTATCTTTAGCTTAGAAAAGTTTAAAGGAGTTGTAGCATAGAGCATAGACTGATGTGCTCTCTTTAGTTATTAAATGTAACTCTTGTGACAGTTTTCTGTTCTTGTAAAGTTTTTTAACCGATGAAAAATAAAATGTCGAATAAGTGTATTTTTTTTCTATTTTATTCATGAAACAATTTCCACAGTACGATAGATCTGTTGTTTCATATCGCGCAGAAGCTTGTGCTTCTAGTTTCTTTGATATAAAATAGAAGTTAAAGCCAGTAGAAATAAATGCAAAACTCCACACATAGATAAGTAACAAAGATACGGAAGAACGAAGACAAAGGTCTACAAAGTTCTATGGCATCACAAAATATTGATATCACAGAACTAAAGCTCATGTACTGTTTGTACTACATGCGAGTCTTAGCAACACGCTCTCGTATTCATCACCATTGTATTTTTTTCATGTAAATCAATAGATAGCCGCCACTAGTTTTCGTTCCGGAGTGTTACCTCGCGTCTCCTCTTTCAACCTCATGCAGGTCTCGGCAATGTCTGGGCTGGTTCAAGCTTAAAAATCCAATTATTCTTTCCAACTTGCCTGCAAAATTCAATAAAAAAATGAGGTATCGTCTCGCATACATTTGGAGAATTTTACTCAGCCTTAGCCTGCATGCAATACCAGGTATCAAAGTCAGGTCGTACTCATCTTGACTACCGTCGTGACCCTTCTACTTATTTTGTGAAAAATATTGTATCTGTTAAAAAAATATGACATGATTTAATGTTTTTGTCACGTGTGATATAAGGAACTCACAAATTTACAGTAACTATAAGTGACTTTTCACTCTCCGAAAAGGCAGCGCCTTTACCTACATAACTAAAAAGGCCATGGAGTGGAATCCCCAAAGAAAAGCGTAAAGTCGGCCGCCCTAAACAGACCTGACGACGTACCGTACTCGATGACATTAAGAAAATCAGCAAGACCTGGAGTGAAGTTAAGCGCGTAGCTCAAGACAGATCGAGATGGAGAGTCTTTGTGGACGCCCTCTGCCCCAGATACGACATAGGACCATAAGTCAAATAAGTTATAAGTGACTTTTCAGTAAGCTCTATAATTTGCGATTTCATCCAGTTTGAAAAACGGCAACAAAGGAATTGGATCGTAGACATGTTTTAATAGCAGCAGTACTTAGCGTTTATTGCGTCGTATTCGTGCTGGATCGTTGACAATGAAGCCGGAACGTTTTGACTAAATTAAACTGTATGCAAGAGACGGATACTAACTATAAATTAAGATGAATTATAGTAATTTAAGTAGATTTTGTTATTCTTGACGCTCTTTGATAAATGCCAAAAAAACGGTCGCTATTCAGACTTCAGACAGAAGCGACGTGGTGGTGGCAATTGCGGTGTATTGTGTTTTGCCTCCGCAAATCTCTTATGAGCTTATGACCAATATGCTTTGATGTTAAAATCTTTTGCTATTTGTATGAAGTGGGTTGGGAACCTGAATATCACCAGCGTTAGTATTTAACAGATCACGTATACATACACACTCCCACGTTTTTATTCCTTCGGGTTAAATGAAGTCTTAGGTGGGAAGATCCGATAGCAAACTTAGATTGTTAGTAAACAGAAAATAGGAAGCTGTTTGCTTACTCAGTATTCTTATGTTTTTGCCTATTCCCTTGATAGTTGGGCAGAGAAGCAGTTGACAGCTCACTGAGGTTGAAGCCATATTTAATTTGATTCGCTACTTTGCGCGGATAATTCGCTTCTTTGCAAAATAATTTATTTTAGAACCAGGAAAGTCCCCAATGTAAAAAAAAAAAAAGATAGTAGGTATGTACACTAGGAACCACTAGCTATGGACACTGGATCGTTAGATAAAACGTACCTGAACAACGTAAATTTTTATGTGCCAAAGTGTAGTTTCAAATAACTATGCTATTTGTTTTTAGCACCGAGTGCGAACATGTAAATCCCAACACTCTAGAATTTCGACACCTATAAATCCTAATGCAGCAGGTGGGATAGATCCTATCGCTTTTAGGCCTTGTGTGTTATATTCACCTTAATCCTATCTATCCATTTTTCAACTGGCTCCTAAATACTTTTCACTATAGTTGCAATAAAATTTGCATTGTTATCGCGAATAACGTCTATAATTTTGGATATAGATTTGTGTCCTTGCTTGCGGGGCAGACTATGCATTAAGAAACGTTTATTAGATGAATGTTAGTTTAATTACTTTATGATTAAAAGACGACAAAATTACCCCCACTCCCTTTATAAACTTAAAGAATTTACGCGATATTCACAGCTTAAATTTTTTTCTTAACACATTTGCAGCATTAAAGATTCTTGCATAATAAATTTTAATATATTAATGAAAACAGTTTTATCAACATTCCCGGTATTTCCCTGCCCCAGTTGCGTGTACACGTAGATAACCGTGTGGCATTCAAAAACAAACGTTTACGTTGTGTCACAAGAGCTTAATTGAAATAATATTCCTTTGTCCGCGGGCCAAAGGAGATTGAGGGCGGGACACGCGGCATTTTTGTTGTTTTTCCTCTCCCCAAATGAGAAATACTTTCCTCTTTGTGACATACGACGCCCACTGTCCACTGCAAGCGAAACAAAAAAGCTCCGTCAAACTTCCTTCACAACATATAAACAGTGCTTTTGTACAGGAAGTCTTATTCAACGTAATTAAATTTTCGCCTTCCAAGCATGTTCACGCCGACATTTTCCATTTAGTATATGTATGAGTTCACATGAAACCAGTCGGAAATTACATATGATAGTGTTAGGTACCTCAAAAGACCGTTATCTCTGAAACGCAAGTGTAAAGGATTCCTGAGAACCGATGCAATAGGGGTCTTGCCACACTTGTAAAACAGAAAGCTACAATTCCAGATGTGGCAACTAAACAAAGCTCGTACAAGCTTTTGGTATTTCTAGCGCAAAATCGAGGAGAAACGAGTAGTTACTACTGCGTCGCATTCAGACCGACATTCTCATACATCAATCGGCTGATTTTTGGCAACTTGAATGTCATTTTCACTCATAAATATCTCGCTAACATGCATCATGCATGATGATGCTGGATCTGCTGAAATATCAAGTAGACCCAAATAATTACTTTTCGGCGCCGAACTTACCAGGTGTGGTGAGTTCCTTAGACACGCTGCATGCAGAAATTTCACGAAACTACTACGATGTCGAATATAAACTGTAGTTAACTGGAAGTTAGACTTTGCATGCACGATGCGAGTTGCATTGGCTTACAGTTTGAATAAATTAATGAATTCTTATCACAGGGGAAACTTCCTTTGGTAGTAAAAGCAGGATTACACAGTTTGTTTTGCTATTTAGCATGGTTACTGTAGTTTCGTTTGAATTAATAATTATTAGTTCTTATTTATGTAAACGTATGGCTATTACAGTCGTTATACGAATCACACACAAAAAATCTTATTCTTCTCATAAAGAAATATGTCTCCACAATACGTTTTAGAATGTTGGATTGTTTTGATTATTTTGGGATTGACGCAAAACAATTGCGAAGAATTTAATGTATGATTACATTATTCAATATTTACAACTACGATTAGGCTTAAAACAGTTTTTAAAATATTCTGGAAACTCCTCACTGGTAAAGTGAAGTGATTGGTAAGGTTGACTGGAAGAGATTGCTATGCGATAAATCTTTTGTATCAAAATTCCGTCTTCCATTATTCTGTTTTTTGTATTTTCTTTTGATTATTTGTATTGTATTGTGATAATTAGGGTTTCGTACAAAAATTGAAAACACGGAACACTTATAGGATCACTCGTGCCTCTGTCTGTCCGTCCTACTGTCACAGCCAATTTGATATTTTTGTTATTATTGTAAAACATAAACTTTTGATATTATTTATGAAAGAAATCGAAAATTGATCACCCCGACCCTGATCTCAGAAACAATCGAGCCTAAAATTTTGAAAAAAAAAAATAATTTTAGTTCATTGCTTGTAGACAGGAACACAATAAGAATTAATATAAATAAAAAATAAACTTTGGCATTGTACAGAACTCTCTCCAAGCGAGTTCAACTCGCACTTGGTCGGTTATTTATAATGGTGCTAACAAAACCGGAGGTTAGTTAAAACGTGTTCTATCACTATCCCGGATTAGTTATCGTTGTGATTCCATAAAGCCGACATGTAAATGAATTTGCTTATTATATTGATACGCAAACCACTCACGTAATCGGTGATTTGGCGTTATGAAACCTGCAAGTATCTGTCGATCATAGGGATTCTGTGATGCAGTGTGGATAGTCGTCCTAAAATATAACTTAAAACTTTTGTTGATATCGGAAGTAGCGACGGAACGACCAAGCAGAAGTATAATTTGCTGCACCTGCATTCCCGAAGACGTAAGTTGTTAAGTTCGGCAAATTGTTTAACAGTTCTTGATTTTCCTTCCCTTTAGAAGAAAAAATACATTTAAAAAAATTCTGAAAGAGGACATCAAAATTCAGAAATTATTTATTTATCTTTGGATATTTTTATCACTTGATAATTATCAGTTTTTTTTTTCGCTTTCATAATAGGTAGTTGTTGGCGTCAGATCATTTACTTATAGCTTAGTTTACTGCCGGTTCCTAAGCGCAAAGAAACAGAGGAAGCGGTAACAAACTGTACTGCAGCATTTTTCCAAAAACGTCAACATTGCAATTAAATTAGATATGTGGACTAAGAAAACATTGTTACGTTAATAATTATTAATTAAGAATGAAGTCAAATTCGAAATTAATGTCAATTTGTAAATTTGGTATTTGAACATGTACCTATTGTACTCAAATTATGACATTTGTGTGTGTACAAATACAAACCTTTAATTAGATTAGAGGGACCAGCGCCAAGCTCAAGCCAGACGTTTTTGTCTTTAAGGTAATCATCGGTTTCGTAATAATCCTTCGCACAAAGTAGTATCTTTACATAAGCTTTAAATGTTTTATCTGGCATATCAAGGACCGATCTGGCAATTTATTATAAAACTTTATACAGTTTCCCTTAAACGTACTAAATCATTTATATTACCTTAGTTTCTACCCGTAAAATCACCCGTTTTATAAAAAAGTCACAATTTTTTATATATACATATATATATATGTAAAAAATTGTGACTTTTTTATAATATATATATATATATATATATATATATATAGCAACGCAGCTGCTAAAGATGTAGCCAGTATTAAATTAAGGAGTAAGAAAGATTTTGACTTGTTACATGCTATATTGTTCCATTACTTAAAGAAAAATGTGACTAGAATTTCAGGAACAATTTATGCTTTGATCCACAAATGGCATTTTGAGCATAAATAAACGTTTTGACAGTGCGGACGTGCTTCGATAGCACACGTACTGACGACATCAAATAAATACAGTATAGAACTACAATTTTGTATGAAACAATGTACCAAAACCACCCAAAAAGTGGTGGTGGTCTAACTTGCAGTTAAAATCATGGCAACAAATGAGAGCTCTATCGGCATACATACTCATTAGACGTCGACTCATCGAATGTCATTGTGAACTGCGAATTAAAGAACGATCAGTCCTTCTGTGACGTAAGCTATGGTATGAGCTTGTATTGCGATGTCTCGGTATAGACTGCTGAGATAAAATAATGTCACAGGTGTAGTAATGAAATTAAGTATATTTAAGGAAACTTAATTTTAACTAATGGGTACGGGAATAGTATGGGAGCCTCCCATTGGAGCCATGGGAAGTGAGTACGCGCGACGTTCTTGATCGCCGCCTAGTTGTGAAATGCTTTAAATTACATAAAAATGCTCAGTGAACACACTTGTCCAGATGTAACATTATATTGTGGAACTTGCTCGTATAGAGCTTCTCACATTTAATTCATTTAGTTATTTAGAAGCGAAGGGCTTCATTATCTTTCGTCTAAGCACATTCACTGTTCTAGCCTTAGCAGCCTTTTGAGACTTTTTCCACACATATCTATCAATAACATCCTTGACGACAAGATCCAGGCGCAGAAGCGTAGTTCGCTAGTCTGTTAAAGTCAAGCCACTGCCTTTGTTAACGAGTTATCCATCTATATCAAATTTAATTTGTGTGGTAACGGTCACACCAGATGGTTTATTGCAGGCGCACTAAGTCTGCTTCCAGATAGACGACGCCGGGCGATTTGTCATAGATTCCGGATTTTCTTGTCACTGGTTTGAAATTCCTGTCAACATCCCAAGGAATGGACACAGCCGTGTACCAATTTATGATACTGTCTTCTGTTTGTTTATTTAAATCCTCAGGACAATCTACGTAAACTCAAGACAAGACTTGAATGTTATTATCATGTATCGATACATGATCATGACATTGAAGTCCTGAGTTTGAGATAACCATCTTCAGTACTTTGTTTCTCTAGGGCCATTATTATTATAATTTCGATAAAAATCTAACTTGATAATGCTCTCACGTTTAAAATAACCCTCATTATCGTAAAGCTTCCACGTATCATCTGTCTCTCAACCAGTATTACCTTAACTAGCTGTACAGTATTATACGTCCATTTCACAAATCCATTTGGCCGCGCTGATCGTAATTATGTTAGGTACCTACCAGTTAAATTACATTATCATATAACAGCATTAATGCACATTTCAGTTAAAATCATTGATTTTGAGCACGTTTATGGTACGACGACAAATATGTAGTAATATAGGCCTTACCCCAAAGATTGATTTTAAAACGACGGAAACGACCACTACAAACATGTCGTGTCGTGTAGTGGTTGTTCTAAAAAGTTGCGTTGTAAACAATAAAAAATAACTAACTACATTTATCCACACAAATAGCCCATCTTTGACGTTGGGGATAAAAACATGATTAGTACATAGCCAAAGTGAGATTTCTTAGAAAACGTTTTAATGTTTCTAGAAGCATGCCAATTTTTCGTAGACACAGGTAAGTACGCGACACTAAGCGATCCTTCTTACCTGCAAGACGCTGAATTACGGTAATCGCTGCAGCGGGACCGAGCAAGCCCAGCTCCAGTCGTGAACAAAGCTAACACAAACCAGCGCTGTATCGTAACAGCTTATTGTACGATTTATTCTCCAATATCTCTTTTCTAATTTACTTCCTGCGAACGTGTCCTAGAAAAATTATGTTGTTTCTCTAAAATTGCGGTATTCTTTATAAAATGTATTGTAAACAAACAAACAAGTCACACCGATCGTGCTAGAGCCGGACTAACTCGTTACGGCGTACAGCGTAACACTTTTTTCCCAAAAAATTTTATTGTGACCTTGTAGGTTATTGAATTCAGTTTATTTTAAATGCATATGAGTCTCCTACTTTTATAAACGAAAATCCATTTTAAAGCCAGATGGTTACGTTTTATAGGAAAAGACTGTGGCTTCAAAAGTAAGTGTAAAAGTTGTTTTAACATTGCTCCACTCAGCATTCTGGTGTTGCTAGTGAATTATATACATATTTACGTCTCAAACATACGAGATGCGGTCTACGTGTCTCCAAATGATTTTGGTGCAAATATTTGCTGAATTGCCGTCGGCGCCGGCCGCAGCCGTCACGGACACGTCCCGTCCGCCGGACCCCGCACTATCGTCACGTCGTGGACCGCCTGACGCCGGTCGTCGTGTCCACACATAAATTGCCAACCATACCATTCCGCCGTCCGAAATTGAATTATACGAAGCCCCGGATTTTATATCTATTAGGTATGTCCCTAAGGTAGGATTTAGGAACCGATAACTTTCTCATTTCCTCCGGGCATTACTTAGACGCATATAAAATTGGGTCCGCGACAAAGAGCGGTATAAGGTCGAATTAAGCCATCAATCTTTCACCTGCCACGCTTACACATTTATTGCACTATATTTTTATGGCGGCCAAAACGGCCGGCGGATTAATCGATGTGCGTACGTGTACCCCGTCATGGAATAATAGACGGTGATGTTATATTTTCTGAAGATGTCGCGGTACATAAAAATATTAAAGTAAACAGTTCTCTTCTTATCGCGTTCTCGGTTGCATCGCATCTTTAGCTGCGTTGGTTCGGAACCAAAGGTGAGCTTTTGGGATTTTACTTCTACAAAAATATACAAGTCAAAGTTATCCAAGGATGCTGTAGACCATGCAAAGTGAAGAAGAAGAAGCCGTCACAAAACGACTGGCCTCTTGTCTTTTTTATGTTATAGGGCGGCAAACGAACAAGCGGGTCACCTGATGGTAAGTGATCACTGCTGCCCATGGACAACTGCAACACCAGGGGTGTAACAGAAGCGTTGCCGGTCATTCAGGAAGATATAGACTCGTTTTTTTAAGGTTTCAAAGTCGTATCGGTCCGGGAACACTGCTGCAGAAAGTTGATTCCAGAGTTCGGTTGTACGTGGTAAAAAGTTCCTTTTAAAACGAACATTAGGTATTAAGTCGAACAATTCTTCAGAGCATTCCCCATGATAAATGCGATAAAAAATGCACAAGGATGCAACATCCCTACGTAGAGCCAGAGGATCGAGACGGCCGACGAGAGTCACATCGTCTAACGCCTAACGTAAATCTTTGTTACTATTTGTATAAAAAGTTTTACAATTATACGCATTCATACTTATTTTTTTACGAAATACGAAAATTTTATGAGATCAGATCAGCCGTTCATATTTCGCGTCATGCCGCATGCATCATGGAGTAGCAGATACAATGTTTGTGAATGTTCATCTAAAGATTTTTCATCAAAGGACATCCAGTGAAACAAGAATTTTCTATGAAGCGAACACGTCGATGGCGGAAATGATGAAATCGATCTAATGCTCGTACACGTGCCTGCTACGTGTCCTAAGAACACGAGCGACGGGGAATTATGTCGGAAGATGATATTGTTACTAAATATGTTCTTAGAAACAATGTTATATATATCTCGATATTTATTATAATATATGCAGTGAAAATTACTGTCTTCGTGGTTCAGTGGTCAAGGCGTTCGCCTTGTGATGTGTGATGGGTCGTGGGTTTGAAACCCACTGGGAAGCATACTTTGTGAAAAGTTATTTCTAGTCTGGTTAGGATATTGCAGGCTTAAATCTCCTGATTATCCAAAAAAAAAGATGATTCTGTATTTCGGAAGGCACGTATATACTGTGGGTCCCGAACGCCATTTAGCGTTTGCTCATCAAACCTATCAAAGGATTGGTTTTGGTCTACCCTTTGAGTTGCGGAGGTGAGACGGCAGTCGGTCTGTGTAAAAACCAGTAACCTCGTCAAACCTGCGCTTAGTAACGGAGCCCGAGCTCTGAATCGTCGTTACCGCTGAGAATGCAACCGGGAATACGCTCGGATGATGATGATGCAGTGAAAATCACTTTTATACGCGGATTAATCTTAGATTTAGACCATGAAACATTATTTTACAAATCATTGAAATAACGTCAACAAAGAGGTATACGAGTACTGTGGCCGAACTAGTTAGCGGTATGGATCGAGGGAGGCCTTGAGTAAGTTAGGTATTTAACGTTATTAAAGGCATCCCTCATCTTTGCCTCAAGGCTCAGAATTGTTAGAAATTAATTCTCGATATATAGAGGTTGTTGATTTATAATATTTTAATTGCAAAAAATCAATCTTTATTCTTGTACTACGGCTAGCAATACTTTTGGTGCTGGCAACCCCTTCCATCTTTCTTCTCTGTTGCATTGTGATAGGAATCAGACATATTACTTCCAAGTGAAAGTTAAAACAATATAATTTCATATTTCACCAGACAAATAGTATTTTAATTTAGCCCAAACCGAACAGATATTCTAACCTAGGTAAAGGTAACAGGGAACGTATAGCAGCGTTCTCCGTGCAAGGGCTAAATTAAGAAGAATCTTTTTTTTTTTGTAAACAATAACTAGCATATTCAATATACAAAATGTTAATCTGTAACCTTGCCGTATTCTCAGATGCACCTATACTGATCATACTGAACAACTTTCCCCGAGGAACATAGGTCGTAATATGAAAAATATTGACTTACCATATTAAATCGATCAGCTGACAAGCGGATTTGTATGGGGAACCTATGTTTTTTTAAATATTTCGACCTCTGCTATCGAGAATGTGGCAAGGTTACATTCCCTGTAAAGGGAGGTATAGGTGACAAACACCGGGTGGGCAGGTAGCCACCATCATACCAAACACAAAGATCACCAACGTCTGCACTGGAACTGGACTGAAATAGGCTGTAAAGACTCACTACTCTACCTCAGACACTCTACTACAGACTCTTATAGAAGCGCATGTTTCTTCTTATAATGTATAATAAGAAACCTATTTAGAAGTTGTTCACAAGCTGTTTACAAGTTTATTTGAATAATCAAATTAAAAACCCCCGTCCGAAAATGTCAAGATCGCCATTTACTGATGAATAGCGGAACTACCGATACAATTTCATATCGTATCGGTAGTTCCGATAGCGTCATCTATATTTTTTAGGGAAAGACTTTCGAGCTGTAAATCCCAATAACTTTTAAGCGGCAGAACCGATTTTCCTTAAACATAGCTAAGAACTATCGCAAAGGAATCACTTTAAAAAAATCTGCATCGAAATCTCATAACAACTCTCTTTTTTGTCGGGGGTTAAAAATTGATTAAAATAATGAATGGTAACAACTTTTGTTACGACTCAACTTACAACAAAAACACCCGTTCTTGACTCGCTGATCCTGAAAGTAATAGTTTTAGTATGTGTTACCTTACCACCAAACCCAAATACTCACTCTATAGAGCAAACGTACCAAGCAATAAGACATCTTAATTAAAATAATTTGGCGCGCGACGCTCTGCATGTAGGATGCAGGTAGACTTGATTAAACGCCCTCCGCGATACACTGTAATGGGGAATATTTTTGAACTTCCAGTAGGATACACGCGGCGGCTGCGTTCTGAATTTTAATGATGTTTTAAACTGGAGCTCGGCCGAAGCGGGCCGAGATGCTCCGAGCTAGCCATTCAGAGTTGCCCACTTGGGGGTTAGTAATATACAATTACCTAGCTGAATAAAAACCACCAAAAGCGACCCAGAACTGTCCTGCATCTTTATGATTTTATGTAAAACAGAACCAGTTTAGAATAGACAAGTCGAAACGTTTCCCTATTTAAGTATATAAAATATTATAGGTCCTTTCCTTTCAAAAAATATTTATAACTTACTATGTTGCGTTTTATAATTGTGAAAATCAAGTAAATCGTTACTTTGGCCTTTAACTAGGAAAGAATGTATAAAATTGTGCCTCAAAATTTTTCCCTGAACTTTGGGAGAAAACGAGCAGCGGATCCTAAAAAAAATGGACGGCAGCGCGCGCCGATATCATTACTGCGTCGGTTGTGGGAACGATATTCATATTATGACTTCAGAAATATCGTTTTTCACATTGGTTTCCAAAATATACATGATTTTACCCCAAATTAAGGGAGAAAACCGCCAAGTTGGGAACCCTGTGCCCATTCTGAACGTCTAATCCGATGCCTCAGAGCGTGTTTGTGTAAAGTTTTCCATTACATTAGAGAACTGCAGCAGAACTAGAACAAATGGACGGCAGCGTGCGCGGATATCGTTACTGCTACTGTTATTGTAACGGATGTAACTTTGGATAAACGTCAGTGCTCTCGAATTTACTGCGCTACCGTCGCCTCTCGTTTTATTAGCTCGTTTTGCATACATTACCCGCAGCGCCGATACACGGACGTGAATAGCGTTTACAAGTTTAGTTTAGTTTGTGACGTCAAATAGCTATCATTCCACCCCAGGCGTGGCATTAAAATAATACCCTCTGGGTAAAACGTTGTTAGACGGAAGAAATGGTTGTTTATACGTTGACTTGAGAACTGCTCTGCATTTTTTTTTTTTGATAAATGTTTTACCCGTACAGAATGATACATAAATAAATATATAGGGACAAATCACACAGATTGTGAAAGCTCCAAAGTAAAAGTAATGATACACTTTTAGATAACCCGGTCTTATCAAGTTTTTTCATAAATTATGTAATTTTTTGTTGAAAGTAGGTATTTCAGCTACCAAATTTGTTTGAATGTTTAGAAAAACCAATCCTGATTCATGTGACATTGCAATCAATTAATCTAAAAAAAAAACTTAGATTCAGCATGAAAAAGGATATATAAAAAACTTTGATCGGTTTATTTTTTTTTCTCTGCTGGTTACCTACAAAGTTTAATGCCGAGAAAATTGCACCCAATATAGTTCGCTCGGCTAAGAGGTAACAACTTTTCCACTGTCCAATTTGCAAAGAAATTCACCCCTGCTTCCTGTAAACCAATGAAATAGGATTTGCCGTGATCCCTCCATTTTGAACATTATGGATTTTCAAAGATAAGATCTAATTTGGGGAATTTTATTCAATGGCTTTAATGATCCTGAAACCTTTCAATGTAAGAGCGGCATTAAAGTATTTACGAGCACGTTTCCTGTGATGTATATTTAATAATCTACTCTTCAAGGTAGCTACATAACAATTATTATTCGAGAGTTCGGCTCATCGGTTTCAGTAATAAATTAATGATCGTGAAAGCATCTTATTATAAATTTTACAATTCAAATTACGTTGGAGAATAGCTTATGAATTAGGTAGATACTAATCCGCTCACCCTTATTCTGCGTTCTCGTAATGTCTCGTGGGATATCGGGGTAATATGAATAATATGTGGAGACGTGCGATCGTAGTCTCGTGAATATGCAAAGCTGTCAGTGGGCTGACAAATTAGTTCGGAGCCCTGCGATATATCGGCAATAACTCGGCTCGTCGCATACGATCTGTGTCTTAATGCGGGTGATCTGCTGGTACGGTTCACCGCACGGATTTAAGGTTACGATCTCATGTTCTGCGTGGATTCACTTTTGAAATACGAGTATTTGTAACTATGTCTTCTGGTGGTGCCTTTTGAATCCGACTTTGGTTGGTGACATCATTGTTAATTAATAATTTATGTCATAACACTGTATTCTCAGTCCACATATCTAATTTTAATATCAGTATCGTAAGTTGACGTTTTTGGAGAAAATCTGCAGTACACTTTGTTGCCGTTTCCTCTCTTCTTGCACTAAGGAATCAGCAATGAACTTATCTAGTAAATGATCTGACTTCAACAACTACCTATTATGAAATCGAAGGAAAAATTGTTAATTAAATATCAAGTGGTACAAATATCCAAAGAAGAAATAGGATAGAAAAATCCGTAACTGTTAAAACAATTTGGCTGTGATTTAACGACAGAACACCCTGCTTGATGTGAACCCATCTTGAGAATACAGTTGTAGCTCGAGATATCACTGAAATGATGACGATAAGAGGAACTAATATGATTATAATTTGTATTTACATTTCATTATTTTCTTTACAGGTAAGCACCCAGAATATATCCGAGCATTTCTGCACACGTAAGTACACACCATCATCATAAACGCCTAACATCAAAACAGAGAAATTTATTTTAATACATTTTCATATTTTACAATTAAAATTATGACACTCTCATCTCAGAGGCCAAGATCCACACTTCTGTAACCTGTTAGGTCTAACAAAATACTTCTTACTTTGTTGGTTTAGCAACCCGTAGCCTTCACTAATGTTTGCGTCTATGTTTTGATTGCGAAAATAAAAGTTAATTTTACATACGATAGCAGCGCTTAATAATAATATTAGCAAATTCTGACGAGTTATAGCCCCGAGTGATGATGAATACAATAGTTATAAAACTTTTGATAAAATCCTACTTCTTCAGCCATCTACACGACATCGTTAAATGAATTCCAAATTCAGTTTTCAATGCAAATTGCATGCATTTTTAATACAACGTGTAAAATTCGGATTGCATTATTTATTCAGCAAATTAAAGTGTACAAGGCAACGAACGGATCATGAGAGCACGAATAAAACGCGAAATGCAAATATAAAATTCTTTTTACGAATATTCAATTAATTTTATTCGATGTCGTAATGCTGCGTTGTTGTATGAATTGAAAATATGTACTTGTTTGTTTGTAATATCTTTATTGTACCAAAGAACACAATCAAGTCCAAAACATTTAAAAGAGCAAACAATGGCGCACTTATCTATATCATATACTTATGTACTTTATTATAAATGGCAAAAGAAATTCATCGCTTTTAGAATAAAAATAAGTAGTAGTACTTAACCAATGTACGTCCATCAAACATCCAATACAATTATGATTGTATTCTCGAACTGTTTTTCAATACAACCATTACAGTATAACGGAGTCCATTCGCCAAAGGCCGGTTGAATATAAACGAGTCTATATCTTCCTGAAAGGCCGGCAACGCTTCTGTTACACCCCTGCTGTTTCAGTTGTCCATGGGCAGCGGTGATCACTTACCATCAGGTGACCCGCTTGTTCGTTTGCCGCCCTATAACATAACAAAAAAGAATCGGCAAGTGGTTTGTATTGAGATTACCTGAGATTGTATGAGGTATGCTCATTTGTTTCAATAACGTACACAATATGAGCAAAATACTAAACCCGTCATAGTCAAATTAATATTTGTAGATACTTGTTTTATTCATCAAAAACAAATGTTAATTTTATCACCCGTCAATTACAACATGCAAGTTAGTCCACGCTTTGCATTAAGTAAGACAAAACGTACCGTTTACCTTCTAAACAACAGATCTGCCAAGAAAGTCAATGTTAGCCCTAAATTAGCCCACCTAATACCACCGTTCCTTCGTGAAAAGCGGCTTTTAAGGTCACCCTTTGATGTCCACGATAAAACGTAACTCACGAAGATTTCACAAAATCTATTTTGAAAAACCTTTTACACGCCGCGGGACAAATTAAGGGCGCGTTCAGGTACCCGGCATAATAGTTGCAATTTGTGGGAAGGTCACGTTCGTGCCGTATTTTCGGTTGGCTGCCAATTTTACTGTATCTTTTCACTAACTGTTATTATTTGCCGATACCCTAAATCGTGTCTTTTAAGTAATGAACCTTGACAAGAGAAAATCGTTTCTGATACTTTCTTAAAATTTTATACAATAGGCATGTAGAAAAAAAAAACATTTTAATTAGGATAGGCTCATTAGATAGCTTACTAAAAAGTATAGTATAAGTATTTTTCTCTGATTAGCAAATAATGACGAAGATACAGCGCATTTGAATTTCACGTGACGTCACGATCAGCTACGATTTTTAACCAAAGATAACGTAAATCAGCCCCACTCCGAAACTTCGAAACGCTGTGTCTTTGTGATTTTCACTACGTTGCTAAATGAAAAAAAAGGTCCATTATTTTTGGATAATCTAGTTGACGGACTAAATAAAAAAAAATATACTTGTATCCAGCCACATCCCTATTACTGGAATTGGCACAGCAAGGAGTAAGACCAGGATCCATAGCTCCTTTTTGAATTTTATACATATACTACCTTTATGTTAATTCCAAGGTTTACAAATAGAAATGAAAAGTAACTGAGAATCCCAGAGGAGGATGACAGAAATACAGTTCATGAAAAAATCCTAAGAAACATGTACTTAAATTTCCATGTGCATATGTTTTGAGTCATGTTACAATTCGCTACTTTCCAACAACACACGGTTACATCTAATAATGTCAGTCACAATCAACTGCTAGAAAAACATTCTGCAGCACTGAATAAGAATATTTGATTTTAGTGATAGGTACTACCTAAAACATCTTTGTATTGTAGGCAAATTGGGCGTACAAGAAAATACAATATGACCATGCATGCCTCGATGTGAAATAGCCGGCAAGGGTCTTACAGCTGAGCACGAGGGTTGAGGGCCCTCCACTCAACAAGGCTTGGGCTCGGCCACTCGGCGTACGGGCGTGGCCCAGAATATCGTGACACCGTGATAAATATTAACTAGCTATGTTTTCGCGGGAAGGGAACTTGCTTCACGTACTCACTCATATGAACTAAAAAAATAAACAAAGAAAAAGTATTAGTGGCGGTGTGTGGCCGGCCATTAGGCAAATTCAATCAGTACCTTTACTAAATCGAGATGATGTGATATATGCATGTGTATGTTTGATATGATTATTCTTGGATTTGGAGTGTGTGCAATTCACGAAGCCGTGAATGAGTCGGCTTAAATAGATGAGAATCGGAGAAAATATGTTCATAAAGCGCGGAGTGCGCAGATGAACTAAGTTTAATTTGTTCATAATAAAAATAATGTTTATATTAGGATCCGCTAGGGCAAGCTGTAAGGAATCGAGTTGTATGGTATCTTCGCTCCTGAAAAGTATAGTGCAGAATTATTCAAACGGGGCGTTCTCCGGCGCTCATTGCAATAGGTTAAGTAATAGTAAGTTATATCCGTATATAGCTTTAAAAAAAATCTTTATAAGTAGTATTATATTACGCAGGTTTTACCGCGAGCATATAATATTTAGTCATAAAAAGTTATTTAGCAAATATATGTAATGCAAAATCCTGTCGTTTTCATACATACGTGTGTTATATACATCGTGGAAGTGACATGCCCGTAATAAATCTAACCACGTGCTGTATTAGATCACTACAGTATACTAAAGTTAAAATAACTGTCAAAAACAGAAAAATCGGGATTTCCATATAAAAGTGTCCAGTCGCCCGGGAAATTTGTATGGGAATGTCGATTGTTTTTTGACAGTATTTTAATTTCATTATACTGTAGTGGCTTAATTTTTCTATACGAATTTAATTTGTTTTTGTTTTTTTATTTTCTATATTTTTAACTAACCGAAATTTCATTAGAAAACTTATTGAGAAACAGATTTTTTGAAAATCTATATATTTTAAAATCCTACTTAATTTTTGCCCGAAGTTACTAATGGAAGATGATTTAGATGTCATAAACATATTTTCAAAATTATCAAATAATTATTTTATCATGAATTTGTTAAGAATACGAAACAGTAGCTAAGTAATAATAGTAAATAAGTAACTTCGACCTTTAGCACTAGTGAACAAGACATATGTCGAATGGAAATCTGAAATCTGATGATGATGATGATGATGATGATGATGATGAAGCTGAAGATAGAAGTAGACGTAAAGGGATGGGAACACTTTTGTAGACCTTATAGGACCAGTGAGGGAACAGCTTATTGGGATGTTAGTTTAACATGGTTAACAAATGAACATACGAGTATATGTTATAGGGTACTAATTTAATGATTCAATATATTTTAACCGCCGACAAAAAGAGGGATGTTACAAGTTTGAGGCTAATGTCTGTCTGCCTGTGTGTCTGTCTGTGGCATCGTAGCTCTCGAACGGGGGAACCGATTTCGATGCGGTTTTTTTACGTGAAAGCAAGTTAAGTGTAATGAAAATCGGTTTAGCCGTTCAAATGTTATTGGTAGTTAACACTTGAAAGTCGGGGTTTTTTAATTTGCCTATCAAAATAATAGATGGCGCTTGGGATATTAATTGCACTTAACATCGGTTGGAATATGTAGTTCTGCCACTTATCACTAGATGGTGTCATCGGGGGTTTTCAAATTGCCTGGTTATTTGCCGGGCAAAATAAAAACCCCCGACGACTTTTTATATACAATATTCTAAACCCAGATCAAGTTAAAAAATATCATTTTTGTTTTGTTGATGAGTACTTACTTAGAACTCGTGTCTTACAGACGCGTGCCAGTGTCTAAATCGCTTAACCATCAAAAATAAATGAAACAAAAACAAACGATCGGAAAATACCAAAGCTTCCATCTAAGTGGTCTTCAAAGGACATTTCAACGTTCCTTTGATCTTTTAAATTTTTATATAATTATCAGCTTAGTTACCCAGAGCTCGCACTAACAGTTGACTCTAAGCAGACTAATTGAAGTCGCGTTTCAATCAAAACTTGTTAAAACTTCGGAATGTCGTTTACAAAAAGCTTTCCGCAAAATGGTCTTAACTTCTCCTAATTTATATTTGTTGATTAAAAGTTATGAGGGTCTCTAGAATACTGAGTTTACGAGAAACATACATTTTCGTCTGAAATTGCCTGTTATGGTCAGTTAATTTTGAGTGTCTAGCGTCCACTTTGTGTTGGAGAAATACATAAAATGGCACGTATGGAGGCTTTAGTTTTGCTTACGTTTTCTCATGAATTGTGTAATATAACCTCTTATTATTGTGCAACACGCAAGCAATAGTATAAAATATCGATAGTCTATCGATACTATCGTGAGTTATCGTAACCTCGAAAAACAGTCACAATATCGATAGGACTATCGATAGTATCTAATAACCGATACTATCGATAGTATCCATTAATACTTTGCAATACTATTGATGAAAGGTAAAACTATCGATAGTATCGATGCTATTGAATTAAGATACTTTCGACAGTATTCGATACTATAGATAGTACCGATAGTATTTAAATTCAATAGTATCGATACTATCGATAGATTTATCTTTCATCAATAGTATTGCAAATTATTCACAATCGATCTTATCAATAGTATCGATTATTCGATAGTATCGATAGTCCTATCGATATTGTGACTGTTTTCCTAAGTCAACTATCGATAGTCAAGCTCTCGATAGTTATGAAACGCTACCTATTATACACTATCGAAATACATGTTCATTTTGCATGTTATGTAGTTTTTGTATATAAAACTTCCATCTTTAATAGTGACGAACATGTGTCAAAAACCATATTTTTTACTGTCCTTACAACATGGTTATTTTCTTTTTTACCTACTTCTAAAAGGGAGGAGGTTATCAATCGTCCCGATCTTTTTTTTTATTTATGTTCACCGATTATTCGAAAACGCATGGACCGATTTAGAAAATTCTTATTTTGAAAGGGCGTACTTGTCAGGTGGTCCCATAGAAATTTAATAAATACGGTTGTGTAGCTTGGGGGTGAAGTCAGTTTTTAGTTATCAAAAATATTACATATTAATACGTAGCACAAATTTTATTGCCTATATGTCCATCTGAAATACACGAAGGAAACATCGTGTTTCGTGTCTTTCTTTATTCTATTATTTCAATTTCTGCTAATTTAAAAAAAAAAAATTATGACCCTTTCACCCTTGGCTAATTGTTCAATTGTTTTCTTGTTGGACGTCTCACGAGCTGTCCCAATGCTGGGCAAAGGTCTCCCCTTTACCTTCTATTTGTCTCAATCCAGTGTTCTTAAACCAAGACCTTTAGGGCTATCTCAATCTGTGTGATTTGTCCGTATATATTTATTTATTTACATAATAATATTTATATTTATGAAAAGGATGTCAAATTTCAATTTTGCTTTGAAAACAGGACAATGTGATTTTATAATTTTTTAACCGACTTCCAAAAAAGGAGGAGGTTATCAATTCGTCGCGATCCTTTAATTTTTAATGAATGTTCACTAAAAATTAAAGGATCTTTTTTTTTGTTTAATAGGGTATACTTTCCAGGTGGTACCATGGAAATTTTATCAAAATCGGTTGTTTAGTTTGGGGGTGAAGTCAGTTTTTAGTTTTGAAAAATTATTAACATACTTAAAAGGATGAGGTAATCAATTGGTCGGAATCCTTTTTGTCTATGTATGTTCACCGATTATTCAAAAAGACCTGGACCGATTTAGAAGATTCTTTTTTGTTTGAAAGGGCATACTTGTCAGGTGGTCCCGTGTAAATTGTATCAAAATCGGTTGTGTAGTTTGGGGGTGAAGTCGGTTTTTACTCTTAAAACATATAAAAAATTTCTTGAAAATAAATTTTGCTTGAATTTGCAACTAAATATTATCACGAAGTGCAAAGCTAGACCTTGAATACGAGTACATAAATAAACGTCTCTTTCAATTAGTAAAACAATAAGTACATAAATTAACGTCTCTTTAAATTAGTAAAACAATAATACCACTCTTAATTCCTACAATTTATTTTCGACTGAAAACACTAATTTGAATTTTAAATTGTCACGCAATTTGCTTCAAAACTTTCAACCATTAAATTGTTAAGTTTTTCGTATTTTTGCATTTTTTAATCTTGCTCTAAGTATTCTAATAATAAGTGCTAAGTAGTTTGACATTGGGCTGAACTTTTATATAGAAGATTTTATAAGTCTGTGTGTACACTTTCTTAATCCCTGTGGAGAACTGGAAGTGACTTTTAAGAAAACCAGCGTCATTTAGTACGTATTTTTGTGAGTTTTAAGTTATAAAATCAATTTACCGAATTCTGCATCTCATTCACTACACGTTGATCGATCAGATTTAATTTCAAATTTTGTTTTTCTTGGTATATGTGTTTCATCTTCATTCCAGACGCATAACGTCCACTACTGGAATTAAATTGTACCCGTTTTAATATTGTTAATAATTATTTGAATTAGAAATCGTATTTGAAGTCCTTTTATCAAAGCTTTCATTAAGTTTTGGCATTTGCCATCGACAAAAGCAAAATATTACTTTTAGATTTCGATGTCGTAGAAATTGCAATTTCTAAAATTTATATTTTATTAAAAAATACATAAAATTAAATTGTTTGTACATTTAAGAGTCCCCTTACCCTAGATAGAATTCTGCTTTTATTTGAAACGGCATATCAGATATTGGCGAAATTATGTCATTTCGAAGAAATGCATATATTAAGGCATATAACTAGCTTTTACAGTCAAAATATGAACTTAAAAAATAATATAGTGTATCATATCATATTTGACCATTAATATGGAAAACTTCTACACTCTCATATCTTCTTTCTGGTTCAGATTTGACTGTCGAAAACAAGTTATATATGCAATTTCTTTAAAATTACAAAATACTGTCGAAATCTCACATGTCATTTCAAAATAAAAGCTAGACTACGTTTGTATTGAAAAGTCTTCGGTATGGAGATTCTTAAGTCTTGTTGACGTTTGGCAAACTCGTAGGCTCGTGGCATTATGCAGTCATAGCACTTCGTAGCAGGCGAGAGCATTGAGTCTACAAGCTTTACTGTGCCGCGTGCTACAGCATAAACTCTTTGTTTTAAAGCACAAGTGTTAACATTAATTAATTCCTGTTACATAATGTTACATTCCGTATGTTCTAAATGGGTTAGCGTATCACTGGTCAATTTCCTTATTCATCAATTTAACTTCTTCTTCTTCTCGAGTCGAAAGGCTTTAATAAATTTTGATCCCTCCCTGATCATTTGCCTCATTAAGGTCCTGCAATGTGCAGGAAGTGGGGATTTTTGGACAGGACAATAAGTGGGCATTGATTGGAAAGCACCACACTCGCATTTATCGTTTTTGGAGAAACGCCACCTAACTCGGTTCTTGACATCTCCCTACGCCAGTCCGGAGTCTATTTAACGACTTCCAGACTGCCCAGGGGAGATTGGCACCCAATTAATTTAACTAATTCACCAGTTTAGTTATAAGAGAGTTTCTTAATTCGCCAATTTTATTATTTGCGGGTTTTACTTATATTTCGGTTCACTAAATTTTCGCGTCCTCTCGGTGTGCCGTAGGCTCGTAGCACTTCGTAGCAGGCGAGAGCAATGTGCTATGAGCTCCGCCTTGCTGCGTGCTACGCCATAATAGGCTCTCAATATTTTTGTCTTAATGCAGTAGTGTCAACAATAATACTAATTACGTAAATTTTATATTCCATGTTCTAAATGCATACCGAAGGCTCGTAGCACTTCGTAACAAGCGAGAGAAATGCGCTACGAGCTCCGCCTTACTGCGTGCTACATAGTGATGTAAAAGACTCGAGTCCTCCGAGTCCTCTTTCGTAGGACTCGGATTCGTTAACAGAGCTCGACATTTTTAACGGAAGGCTCGACGACTGCGAGCTTAAGTGAGCCTCGGAGCGTGAGATTACTTTTTAGCCGACTGCGAAGAGGGAGGGCTATGTTTTTCGAAAGTGTTTAAAAGCAATGAATTTCATTTATAAAATACTGATCTGTCAATAATAAATAAAATAGGACTGATAACAATATTCGTTGAAATAATATTTGCTTGCATACCTTGGATAACTAAAATTAATATAAAATCACGCCTCGACTTCTTGTAAGCTTTAAAGAACAGCTCGCTTTCATTTTAAGACTCGACCTCTTTTAAAGGCTCAAAGAACTTGCGCTCGCCTAGTCTCGTAACTCCAAGCCTATCGAGCTCATAGAGCCCTGCAAAACGGACTCGAGTCTTCAAAATTAGAACTCGAGGACTCGAGTTTGTAAATCACTAGCTACGGCACAATAGGCTCTCAATATTTCCCTAAAGTACGCAAATTAATATAAATATTGATAAATAATATATGGTGTAAGGTCGTATCAAGACCAAGTCGCTGGGTTCAAGTCCTGCACACGTGGTATTTTTTCACTATTTCTTATTTAATTATTTAGTTAAAGGAATGATTTTCCAATAATAAAAGTTGGTTTTCCACGAAATAATAATAAAGAAAACCTCAGCGCCTTTGCTTATATCTAACAATAATAAAATAATTCTGATCGTACAAATGACTTTCGTTCCGTATCTTATCTGGCTCCATGCTTTCCATAGCCATTCCACGTGGAAATGCAGCAAGTGTTATGAGAACCTTTGGGTCGGGAACGATGCGGGGCGGTCTCTTAGATTAAAAGTTTTGACGAAACATGTTGCGGATATTTTTCTGTTTACAGTTTCGACGAAGCGTGTTGTGGATATTTTTCTGTTTACATTTTGGACGAAGCATGTTGCGGATTTTTTTTGATTACCTATTTATTAGTTAATTAAAATAAATAAGAAATAAAACAACATTTAAAAACTTAAATCAGACTTTAACCCCCAAACTACACAATTAATTTTGATAAAGTTTCTATGGGATCACCTGACAAGTATACCCTTTCAAACAAAAAATAATTTTCTAAATCAGTCCAACCGTCTTCGAACATTCAATTGGTGAACATACATTAAGGGGCTACCTGAATTTTTCGGGGTCCAGTGCTGCCCCCATTTGAAATAAATCATTTGATAGGAAACGGAGACATCATTTAAAATTTTGTTTTGACCAGGCACTAGATAACACTTCAAACTATTTTATGAACTACTGTTTACGGTTTAAAGTGAGAACGTGGACAGCACTGGACCCCGAAAAATTCAGGTAGCCCCTTAAACAAATATGCCGACGAATTGATAACCTGCTCCTTTTTGGAAGTCCTACTTCCACTCGTAAGTTTTGAAACAAGTGAGACTTACATTTCCTTCCAAGTACGTGTATCTGTCGAAGAACTTGTATGTGTTTCCGGTGTATTTTTATCGCTGCATTTCTATAAATGTGTTAGCGAGTTGAGAAGTATCGCAGTTTTAATTTGAACTTCAGGTGGCGACGACTCTAGTGTCTAACTTTGTCTGCAAACTTTGGAAAAATAAGTTTAAGGATTTATCTAATTTAAAGTTTCTTAGATCAGACGTTACATACAATAAAAGTTTTTATTGTGAATGCTCGCGCTTAAGTTATTGCTGTCAAGCAACTAAGTGCATTTATCCTTGCATTTTGGTATCGAAGAAGGGTTCTGTCTAAGTAGTGTTCTTCGAAGGTGTGTGTCGTCGAAGTATGTGTTCAGGCTTGCTTTGGTGGGTCGTTGAAATAAAAACTTTGCTTGATATGTAGATTTGCGTGTATTTCGAATTTATAGAATATTAATTTTTGTATGGAGCTTTCGCGTTACATGCGTAAGATGGCGAAGAAGAGGGCCTAGCGGAAGCGGATACAATAATACAACGCCGATGTTGTCCTATCAAAAAAATACGCATTTTAAGATAAAATAGATCCGATGAGACCTACACACGACCAGTTCTTTGCGTGCTTCAACAGTATGTTCTGTCTAAACAAAAAATTATAAAAAAAAAAAATATATAGGGACAAATTACAGTGATCGAGCTAGCCCCAAACTAAGTTCGAGACTTGTGTTATGGGATACTAGCTCAACGATACTATATTTTATAACAAATACATATAATAGATAAACATCCAAGACCCAGGACAATTTGAAAAAGGCCATTTTCCAGCTTCCCTGACCGGGGATCGAACCCGGGACCTCTGGGTGGCGGACTAGCATGGTGACCACTACGCCACGGCGGTCGTCTATTAACAATGGGCATTGAACTAATGTTTTTCGAAATTAGGACTCTATCGAAATATTCAACTGACGAAATTCAGAATGACACCTGTAAAGACAGATTTTTAAAGCATCTGACATTACATATCAACATCCATATAATAGACGGACTGGGGCCACAAAGCCACAGCTTACCATTATAATTTCTTATATAGATACATTTTCACGTCTTTACCCCTGATGGAGTAGACAGAGCCCAGGAACGTAAGACCCCAAGGCCTCGCTTAGCGAGATGGTGGGCGTTAAGATGGATAAAGAAATCAAAATAGAGATGGGTTGAGATTTGTGTATTTTAGGTAATACAATATGTAACAAAAATCCTGTACGATCCTTGTAGGAGCAACTCGGACAGTCAATATAAACAACTTTTCCTATGGAACCAATGTTAGAAACTCGGAAAAAAAATCGACATTTTCATACTTAAGTGTTCGGCCGGCCCGGCAATTTGTATGAAAATGTCGATTGTCTTCGAGTTTTAAGCATTAGTCCCATAGGAAAAGTTGTTCATATTGACGGTCTGAGTTGCTCCTACAAGCATCGGACAGGGTTTTTGTTACATATTGTATAGTATTATCTCCATTAAACTTTTTATTTTTTGTGTCTACGCAGTGTTCTGTTGTCAAGAAAAGACCTTCCCTTCCCGCTGCGACTTTAAGCAGACAGAGCCTCGCAAAACCCAAAGGCCACTATTCCGTGATGGTGAAAATGAAAATGAACCCAAAGGCCACTATTCCGTGATGGTGAATATTTTTATTTCTTGAACAACATTTGGTACATAAAAACTTTTAAGTGGAATACACCTGTATTAGAAGGCCACACGCTTCCATAGCCATGGTAAAGCAGAACCTATTAAATGGTGGTGAGCGTAACGGTGGAAAAATAAATCAAAATAGTGATGCGTTGCTAGCTAGCCCCATCGCCAATTAACATGATCAAACCAGCTATCGTGCTGCCATCTACTCATATACCATGTCCAATTTTATTAAGTACATATATTTCAAAATGATTCAGTCCATCATTTTGAACAACTTTCCTCAATAAATGTATACCGAAATACGAAAAAAGAGTGATAGCTTCTTGAGTGTAGTTTTTTACATTAACGTATATACGTTTTAAAGTTATAGAACCGAGTTGATAAATTTATTTCTAAATACAAAATACTTTGCAATTCTAATACAAATCGAAGTAGTCACGTGATATAGTTACCATAGAAAATGAAAAATAATTTTTCGTATTTTGGTGTACTATGATTGGGAAAAGTTGTTCAATATGATGGACTGAATAAACCCTTAAAATATTTGTACTTAATAAAAACACAAATTTCGTCTTACCACTTTTTGCTAGACGACTATAAAATATAAAATACAATACAATACCCTTTATTGCGCAAAATAAATAAATCAGGACATAATTATCTTAAAAACTAGGAAATGCGCAAAAGGCGGCCTTATCACTAAGCAATTTCTTTCAGGCAACCTTGTTATATAGAAAATAGTAATGGGAAATTAGGTAGTGCGGGGTGGTCAATATAAACATACTTATATACAATATTAAAAATAAACATACATATACATCTTACATAAATACATACAACTTACATTGAAAACAAAATGATATTAACAGTACGAGATGAAGAGAAATGGAAACAAGGGAAGGATATTTATTTACCTTTCATAAGCATAGAAAATAAGATTTAACTTGGGATTTGAAGCTGGCTAACGTTTCGGCGCGTCGGATAGTAAGTGGTAGTGAGTTTCATAGGCGTACGGCTCAAACAGAGAAAGAACGTGAGAAAAAGTCAGTGGAGAGAAAAGGAATTCTTAAAGAAAGATTTTCAGAGCTGCGTAGAAGACGAACTTGAGACTCACTGAAGAATGTAAATAATTCTCCTAAATAGTTAGGAGAGGTAGGATTAAAAATATAACTAATATAATAATAATAAGTTTTGCCATATTACGCGAGAAATGTATAAGAGAATAGAGTATTATTACAACTCGAAAGCTTTGAGAAAGACAATAAAATCTGATGTAAACCACTAACAATAGAATAAACTAAATCCTCTTTTTACATTACGTAATAAATAAAAAATATATCACTATTTATCAGTTTTAATCGGGATACTATACAAACCACTGTGTTTACAAACATCGAAACAAACTAAAACCTCCTTATACTTTAAACAAAGAATAAAAAAAAAATCTTTCTCAGCAGCGTCTGGAGAAACTTGTATCGCTCAAACATTTATCAGCTTTAATCGGGAAACCATACAAACTACTGAAAACCAATGTGTTCAGGTCTAGATGAAGGATACGAACAGATATGGTCTGGTCTCGAGTGTCTGTGAAAAGAAATTATTCCGTCAAATTTTACTATTCAATCTGCTGGCATATGAAACTAACGCGTTACGACAAACTTTTACACATAAAAGATCTGTGGGCAAGATCAGCTCAGTAGACAAGACAAATATTACAGTAGACAAATATTGGTTGTACGAGCGAGCAAAGCGAACGAAGTTCTCCGTATCTACGTGAAAAATCATCCGGCGTTTGCATGTAAGTATGTATGTTTGTTCGACGATAACTAGCGTCATGAAATTTAGTAGGCGTGTGGAAATGGCATAGAATTTTTAAGTTTGCACACGAGCCAAATCGGTCAAAGGGTTGCCGAGATCTGGGGTTCGTGAGTTCATAATTCGGGGCAAACTACTAGATACAATAATTTCAAGCTAGTGAGAATCTCCTGCACGACAGACAAAGATGTAAACTTATACGACACGAAGGTCTTCAAAGCTCAAAATCAATTGCGTTTTGATCTTGTATTTACTTACTCGAAGTGACCGATTAATCTTATGGTTATTTTTGCGCTTTGAATGGTCTTCAAATTCAATAAACATTATGATTGCTTAGCCGCTATACTCAAGTCAGACTCAGATTTATACCATTTTGCAGTTTTTTTTTCACGACGAACTATTCTTAGTCTTAACTCACACCTGATCCGCAGCGGCTGGCAGCGCATATTCATTGTCTAACTATATTCACCTTTATTTCTTACGCAATGCACAGACAGCTTTAACAAAACAGAAGCCTCGCAACTGCCATCTTTTTTCAAGTTATTCTATGCATTTCTAAGATAGAAATAAAGGTGAATATGGTTTGAAAGCAAGGTTGCCCGCCGCTACCATTTCGGTGTGGGTTGATCATCTCTCCTTCCTACTTCGATCTATGTCCGTATTAGACGTCATGTTTGCCTAGCCGCCTCAGCTGGCGAGGCGAGTTAATATTTTACTTTATCGATTGAGTTATGCCAACTTGCAGCTTGTGTACTGTTTACGGATATGCAGTTACGGACTGTGTTAACTGTAGCTTGAATTTAACAGAGTTACGTATACGAACAGCGTGACCCAGCTTTATGTTGTTATATTGAATTTGGTAGAACTCACATACGTGTTAAGTTTATGTATGAGTACTTACAAATTTACTTATCGACATTATTCATGAAACAATCTGCTCTTTTTAAATTAGTTATATTATAATTTATATTGTTTTACTGAATATAGAGTGCCGATGTTTCCGGAAAATGTCTTCTTTGCACAAATCAAAACTACACCTGGCGGTCCCCGTAAATCATTTATATACCATTGAACAATGTACTAATTATATGTGTATAAAGTGTATTTTAGTACATACATAACGTGATATGTAACTGATAACTTTATGGTAACCTCGGTACCTATAGGGTGGTGTCGGTTCTATCATTTATTCTTCAAGAAAGACATGATTAATGTCGTCAACATTCAAAATGATTTAAAATTGAAAGTACTGCTATTAACGTTTCAGGAATATATATTTTTATTTCACATGGCTTTGTTTGACAAAGTGCAGTTAAAAATAGCTTTATTTTATTTTAAAACTGCTAAGTTCTATTTATGCGACGAAAAAAACTAAAACCTGACTAGTCCTCGAAGAACACAAATAGATGAGTGTTTCAGCAGAGTATTTATACACAAAACATAATATATTATTAATACTTTAGCACAATGCTAAATACATTCCAATTAATCGCATTAATAGTGGGCTATGTTTGCCACGTCACCGATTGTTTGCCCCAACCGTGTTTGATTTGCCTGGTACTCGAAGGCCCTATAAATGGGAACCAGGTATTCTAGACCCCCAGGAACCTCTTCAGTACAATCTTCCGTGTCCCTTGTTGGTATTGCCGCGACGGAGGCGGGGGATCTTATTAGAGTGGATGTTGTAATGGCACTTGTGTTTCGTAAACGATGTTTTATTCATGGCGCGATGCTCGGCTGCGAATAACAGACTAATTATTGAGGTGTTCGCTCGTTTGCTTTAAACTGCGCTTCGGATGGCCGCGGAAGAGTCGCCGGTGAGTGTAGATCCCCCGTTTTTTGTACTAAGTATAAGTATTCACCAGATCTGTGGTTTTCACAATCACGCCTTTATCCTTAATGTGACAGGCAAAGCATTTTGTGATTTGCGGCTTTAAGTTAGAGCCCAGATCCGCAAATCCCAAAGGCCTCTAAGAGAGTTAAAGATGCACTTATAAGGCAAATCTTATAGACAGCAATTGTGAACTTGGCGGTAAGTGGTAGTCGTAGCCTGTGGTGTAGGAGTTTGCAAGCGTTTGGTCGACAACATGCGAAGGACATAGGTATACGTGTTTTTTTGAAGTATCTGGTATGTACGGTTATGGGCCGGGCATTTAGTTTGACGACCTCCGTGGCGTAGTGGTCACCATGCTAGTCCGCCACCCAGAGGTCCCGGGTTCGATCCCCGGTCAGGGCAAGTTGGAAAATGGCCTTTTTCAAATTGTCCTGGGTCTTGGATGTTTATCTATATATGTATTTGTTATAAAATATAGTATCCCATAACACAAGTCTATAACTTACTTTGGGGCTAGCTCAATCAGTGTTATTTGTCCCTATATATTTATTTATTATTTATTTATTTAGTATGCACTAAAGAGATGAACCACACTAGCCACCATATGGAAAGGACCTAAAGGCAAGAGAAAAAGAGGAAAGCCTAGAGAATGCTGCTGGGTCAATGAAATTGTTAAATAATACGTGGACTGTACAAAAAAAAAAATGAAGAAGGACAAATTGAGGAGACTTTTATCCGTTAAGGGGTGCATAATAAGATTCATTATAATTTAATAACTTCATATAAATTTAATTAAATATTGAATCTTAATTTCAATAACGAGTAAATAAACCATTATTACTAGCGTTAATCTAATTTACAATTTTATTTAATGTTTTGGTCAAATTGAATGGTTTTTAATGTGCAAGTATGTACAATGAATTATGGGATAAAAGGCTTTTTAGTTCATTTTATTTAGTATAATAATGTACAAAAAAGTAATTGAGCGTAGACGAAGGAAATTTCTTTGAATTTGATTGAAAACCTACCGTAGGCTTCTGTTGTGGGTTTAATAAAATTAATCAGGTTTATTGTTTGATTTTAAACTGTATTGGGACGAGTTGCTGATATAGATCCCTTGATACAGCATCGCTAACTTTCAGTATCCAGTTCCATTTTAAAAGTTTCGGTTAATTTAATTCATCCAAGTATACAAGGAGATCTAAATGTTAAAGTAGTGTATAAGACTAGTCGATATCTATACGTCTCGCCAAAATAATTGAATGTTGGCGGTTAGACCGCCAATTATAGACCATACAGGGTGGGGAAATTATGCATCAGTTTTTAAGGGCAACAGAAGAATAAAAACAACTTACCGTAAATTGGTTTATTTCATTCAATTCAGTATATATTGATATATCAAGTTTTAAAAATTACATCAGCAAGATAACGGCCATCAGCACACACACACAATGATACATAAGGCAGACTTAATGCTAATGCATTTTCTGCTAGTCAACCTTTAGGAAAAACAGAAAAGTTGATTTAATTGCGGTATGAAGGCGCTTCAAGATAAGCTATACATATATGCATAATATTTTGGTATTTCAAGAAGAATTACTATTTTTTTTTTACTAAGAAGAAAGCTCAAAGATTTCAACATATTTTTTTATTAACGAACACGACAAAATTGTGTGATACTGTAATATTTTGTTACATTGTCTTAGGTGTATTCGCACAGCGATAACACGTTACGGATAACGTATGTATCAGTTTGTTCAATAACATTATCATGTTACAGCGTTATGCAACAATGTAGCTTACCTCCGTGTTCTATTATGGCGTTATTTTCGACTAGCAAGTCGTCTGGTGTGGGTATGAAGATATTGTTTCATTTTATGGAAATACCTTGAAAATATACGAACCCGGAACCTACAATATTCATAGCTCATTGGTGTTGTCTCAAGTATTTAAATTAAAACTGGTCAAGTGCGAGTCAGATCCGCGCACGCGCGGTTTGGGTTCCGTACCATTATCTATAAAAAATCAAGTTAGTTTTATGGGAGCCCACTTAAATATTTATTTTATTCGTTGATATAGCGGCAACACAAATACATCATGTGTGAAAATTTCAACTGTCTAGCTATCACGGTTCATGAGATACAGCCTGGTGACAGACAGACAGACAGTGGAATGTTAGTAATAGGGTCCCGTTTTTACCCTTTGAGTACGGAACTCTTAAAATATCGGCATGATATTTTTGATCCGAAATTTTGATTTACCTTGAAAGTAGTACAAGTCACTAAGGGTTGTTATACACATAAGCTGCCCGGCATTAATCGGCACATCGATCGAATATATGTTGACGAAAGTTTGGAAAAAAGTAGCATGACACAACAACAGCAGGATGACATTAATAGATAAATGCAAATACTGCCGAATCGAATGATGTGTCGAACCGAATCATCTACCCGGCATCTACAAGCCGAATAAAGCCGAACGAGTGCAGTAATTGCTTCGGGTCGGCTTTGTTCTACAAATACTACCGAACTAACAATGCCGGCCCGCCTGCGTGTGTAGCAACTCTTCGGTATTTCTGCCCGTGAAAAGTCAGGGTGGGCCGCTAGTTACATATACATTAGGTCTCTTTTTAAACATTGTGGCTACAATGCACGGTGCTATGCCTTCATATCAACATCCGCACAATAAAAACTTTCAAAGTAAAGCCACGGCAAGTTTTGAAAGATTTTTATTATTCTCAATAGAGCCTAACTTAGTTATAGTTTATACCTAAAGAAAGCACAGTTAGGTTTGAAGTTAGAACGGTCGTTCTCTGGCGTTGGCCGTATGGCGTGTCGCAAGTATTTGTAAGTTTTCCCTCCAAGGCTTCTCTGTTGGTTTATTTGCGCGAATTCTCGGAAACGTACGAGCTTCGGTGTTAGGCAAGTATGCATTCGCTATGTGCATGTAATATATACTTGAAAACTCTAAGCTTGAAACTTAGTTAAGTAACGCCTTAAGTAGTGTTATTTTAACATTTTGCTGGATAATAAAATAACAATGAGTTTGTGGCTATAGTCATAATTCTCAGATGGGGTTAACGACAGTATTGAGTGACGAACATTTTACTGTAATATGTGTAATAATATACAACGTGTAACAAAAATGAAAACCCCGAAAGAGGGTACACGTAGTAATCAATGTAAAGAACTTTTAGTTTATGATCAGCCATAAAATCGCAAAAAAAATTGAAGTTCCTTATATTTGTTCACGGTAGGTATTTAATTTTGTATGGAGCTGGAGATTTCAGTGATGGTCTCATTGCAAAAGTTGTTCATATTGATTTGTACGTTCACTCCCTTTCGGGTTGTTACCCTCTTTTCGTTACATGTTGCATACTATCACATCTTTATCCCAAACGGGGTAGACAGAAACTGGGATCGGAAGACAGAAAAAGCCGAAGAAGGTCACTCTTCATAGCCGTATCGCCTGTTCACATGATTCAGATTCTTGCCGATTCCCTCATCTGGCTTTTATGATCTGCACGGGAAGAGAAGCGAAAAAAAAAACCCAGAAATTCACCAGCATACATTCGTTCTTAGGGTTCTGTACCCAAAGTAATCCGTCCGTTCGTCTGTCTGTCACCAGGCTGTATCACATGAACCGTGATAGCTAGACAGTTGAAATTTGCACAGATGTATTTCTGTTGCCGCTAATACAATAAATACTAAAAACAGAATGAAATAAACATTTAACTGGGGCTCCCATAATACAAATGTAGTTTTTTATAGATATGGTACTTAGTGCGCGAGTCCGACTCTCACTTAGCCAGTTATTTCTTTTCTTCCCACTAGCATAGAAGAAATAGAACAACTCCTCGACCAACTTATCCACAAGATATACGAGTACGTTTAAAAAACAAGATATTCGTTTAAGGGACTACCTGATTTTTTCGGGGTCCAGTGCTGCCCCTTTTTGAAATAAATCATTTGAAAGGAAACGAAGATATAATTTAAAATTTTTTCTCAATTAGATCAGATCAAATTTTGTTTTGATCGATCCTCCAAACTATTTATTGAACTACTGTTTACAGTTTAAAGTGAAGCATTTCTACGCACATCAGCGAAAAAGGCCACTTTTGGCTAATATGCGTAAGCGACTACGGAAGCCATTTACGGCTAACAATGTATACATTTTTGAAATGTGCTAATTAAGACCTTTCATTTGATACCCCACTCGATATTGAAACAATTTTTTGACGCTAAGCACCTTATAATAGCCACTGTAATGTTGTATTTTATCCGACTACGGCAAAGGCCTTTGCCGTAGTCGGATAAAATACAACATGTGCTGTATTTTGAGCAGTCAGTGTTTGTTTGTTTGTTATAACTTTATTGTACCAAAAAAATCGAAAGAGCAAATATACAATGGCGGACTTATCCCATACAGGGATCTCTTCCAGTCAACCTGCGATAAATTGAGAGGATTTTTACTCAATTTAAAAGGTAGAAGTAAATACGTACTAGATATTTTAAAAGATGATACATATAACTACATCACATACACATACACATAATATACAATGATATATTCTTAAGTACTTAATTAGCTCAAGTGTGACGCCACCAGAGAAGATTTGGCTAATCTAACCTTAAATGAATCAATTAAAGATGCCATTCTTACATCAGCAGGAATTGAGTTCCAAAGCCTAGCCGCCATAACTGTGAAAGTCTTGGAGTACGACTGCGACGAATGAGATGGAATTTCAAGAACGAGGCTTCCGGCTGACCGCAATCGACAATCCACATTACGAAAATTAAATTTGCACTGAAGATAATCAGTGTTATATCTATGTAATATTTTTATTAATGCTGTGACAGTGCTGCTGCTAACATAAATTGAAGGTAGAACCGAAACTTGGTCAGCGTTATTACGCGCCGTCACCCTAATTAGCGAATGTTGGTGCATTGTCATACAAACTGCAAAAGCTCTGAAGCATCCGCGCGAAACTTTGCTGTAGGTAGTACATTCTGTTATTATACTAAAATTATAAATACCTACTTAAAGTTAAATGTAATTTATTAAGAGTGTTAACGGAGCGTTGAGCAGTTCCGCAGAACTGGAGCTACTGAGGATCCCTACTGCGGCGCTGATTAAAACTATAGGTTGACTTAAATAGACTGTATACGCGCGTCTAATAAAATATGCTGAAACTATTTTAGGAGTGAATTCAGTCTATGATACTGATCAATATTCCCTAGGGAACATATTATATCGAAATAAAAAATATTTTTTGGCCTCCTATACAAATTGACTAATCAGCTGATCCGAAGTTGTATAGAAAGCCAAGAATTACTTTGTACTTCGATATATGTATGTACAATTGTGCATATATAGAAAATAATTGTCTTCGTTCATGTATGTTCCTTGGACAAATTGATCAGTATTTTTATTTTAATTTATTTGTTAGGCCCTGTAATACAGTCAATTTATATCAGATTAATAGACAATCAGCGCAGCAGTAGGGATCCTTTATATAAAGAATTGAAATGTAAAATGGTGCGTTTCGCCCGACAGTAAATACGGAACGCGCGCGCAGCAGATCGCACGAATCGCAGAATGTCAAGACGTGAAGTGACAGTGATCTGTCACTAATCGATGTGAAGTGCGTAATCCCAAGTCTGAATCTTGCATTCTTATACGTATATATATATATATATATTTATTCATACATGTAACCTTCAAAAAGTCGTTGCCAGTTTTTTTATAATTAGGTACTTAGGTCCTAATAATCCTCGAAGATAATAAAGTTCACATCAAAATCATTTCCTTTCATTCGTCTCAGATCAGTAATTATTGAGGAGCTTGGTGGCCTGGGGGGAGTGCGCATTACTGGCGCTGTCACAAGTAAAGCGACACCGGGCGTGATCCGCACTTGGATTTGTGGCATAAAAATTTCTCGAGCTCCTCGGTGCTTCGGAAGGCACGTATAAGCCGTTGGTCCCGGCTATCATCATTGTACAGTTGTCAAGCTATGTAAGATGCCTTAAGGCAGCCTTAAAAATCTGACACCAGTGTAGGCCACTTACACACACAAAAAAATAATCTCAGTTTAAAAAGACATACACGTAAAACATATAAAGTCATATGTTAAGTCTCTTGGTCCCACGCTAATAGAAACATCTCGCAAGGGCCGAATTAATACGGCCTGGGCCCTTTTAAATATCGTCCCAGCCCGAATAACACCCACCAATTTATGGAAAGCGCATGCCTTTGTTTTTCCAACGAATTAGGTTTGTTGACACCGTTTTAATAAGAATAACGTAAATGTTTTGTTTGTTACGCGAAAATTGAGCAATGTTTAGGAAATTAAGAAATGATTTTAATTAATTCTGAATTTCGGGTGCGTTAGGATTATGGCGTGAAATGGGTTTAAATTTTAATGATATGCTTTTTTAAAAATGAAAAGAAATATAGATAAGGTCTGATATCAAACAGATAAAAACGGGCGGTTTTAATGAATAGATAAAAAAGATTTAAAAGAGATTACAAGACAAGCAGAGTAAATAAAAGAAAACTGATAGACTAGTACTGATGATATTCCAAAATACAGTTAAAAGTTAATAACATATTTTGTTAAATCGCGGCGGTGGGTACGAATGAAAAGTTTTACATTAAATTTCGGCTATATATCAACCCCTTTCCAGTCGTGTATGACAGTTCCCCCAAAAAACCCACAGAGATCATATCACTTACTTTTTCCGTAGATCTGACACACTTTGATGGGCGCGCCCCAAGCGTATTTAACTCTACAAAATACGGGAGATATCGGGCGCTCGGCGCTATCTTTGTTAAACAGGATATTAAAATTCCCCGAATCATATCTCTGGCGGGGACACCTACCAGTGTGACATAACCATAAAACCGCCAACACTGAAAATCTGCAGTGCGGTGCTGCGCAATATTTCCAAGTATTTTACGATAGTTTAAGGCTGCCGCCGTAACACTCTGGCGATGGTGAAAGCGAGCTACAGAGATCCTGATTTGAAAACATGGCTCTTGTAGCCTTATCATCTCCTTACCATGTCATTTATGGTCGGCAACGAATGTCCTTTAGGCCTAAAGGTCATTTAAATTTAAATTTTTTAATGACTGGCCAGTCAAATCGAATATTAATATCGCAAACTAACGGCTAGCTTTCTGATTTTTAGGGTTCCCTAGTAAACAAGGAACCCTTATAGTTTCCCCATGTCTGTCTGTCTGTCCGTCCGTGGTTTTATTTTCTAAAGCTATGATTTGGCATGGGTATGTACTATGTATATTAATTATGCAGTAAAAGTGGTAAAATAAAATACTGAAAAAAATTGTTTTAGGGCAGCTCCCGTACAAGTGAAAAGTCATTTTTTTTCTCGATTAACCAATCATGTGAGGTATCGTTGAATAGGTCTTTCAAAAATATTATAAGCTTGCCAACACCGATTTTCGATTTAGGGATCCGTTTCTAAAATATTAAGTTTTAAAGTGAAATTTTTTATTAGAGTCATGTGTACCCCCACCCCCCTCTATCTGCTAAACGGTTATATATGGACACGTAAAAAAATCACAGCTATAGTATATATAACGAAACTAAAAGGAAAACTATCAGAGCTAAATAGGGTTTACAAATTAAAAAGTTATAGGCGATCAACTTATAAAATGTACTCGGAAAAGGAAAATTTCATACAAATTCAATAGAAAATTAGTTTTAGTCGTTTTTAGTGCCATGAACTCAAAGTTGGCATTCGTAACTACGGAACCCTATACGGTGCGTTATCCGACGTACACGCACTTGGCACATTATTTAATATGTTGTTAGGACCACTTCCAGTAACGTATATCCAGTTTGTACTATCGAAAGACTTGTGCTTACTTTGAAGTACTCAAAAAATCGCTTATCGGGGTCGAAATGTGACCAAATCTTAAAATTTCACAAATTTGATGAAAAAAGAAAACGATTTTTGGGGATCATTATCTCGATCTTGGTTTCTCAAACCTACAGAGCTGATTCTTTTATTAAATAATTATTATTTTCAAAGAGCGTCTTTTAAGATTTATATTATGAATATCAAAAAAAGATCAATTTTTCCGCGGTTTTTCGGGTGCTGCAAAGTTAGCACAGGTCTCTCGAAGCTGCAAACTTGTATATACGCTACTAGTAATGGTCCTAACAACATATTAATTTCTAGGGTTAAATATGGACGGACTCCTTTCCCTTCGGATATGTTTAAACCAGTGACATGTTTTCTGTCTCCTAGTCCTTGTCTAATAGAGCTGCCTTGGCTTCGAATATCAGTTTGCGATCAACCCGCCACTATTTTGATTCTCTTTGCCTCCTACAAGCTCACCATCTCGCTGTATGTGGTCCTATGGCTTAAAGGTGCTAGGCTTGATCTACTTCGTAAGGAATATAGACATGATTTGAATTTATGTACACAGATTTTCAAAATTACGTCTCTTAAAAAATGAAGAAATACGTGAAGTAAGTTACGCGGTTGTATTCGTGTCAACTCCTCGCTGAACACAACAGCACAGAATTACGACACTGCTGAACTTCTTGCACACAGGAAGTGAGTTGAGCACCGAGATGTACTTTGCAAGGATTAATGTTCAGTTCCTACTTAACTTACGTACTCATTATATTTTGTTGTATTGTATTTACTTCAAAACGTTATGTGACAATTTTTAGATATGTAACAAACTAAATTTAATTGCTTCTAATCCATATCTACAAATTGAACTATTATAGCTTCAAATCACAATATTCATGATCATAAAAAAACCATGTCAGTAGGTGATGCCGCTAGCAACCAGTCACTATTTTGTTAATTTTGATCCTCTTTTTCACCTACGCGCTGAATATTTCGCTGAAATAGACTTTCAACTTGCATTATTCGTGAAGTAAGTTACCGCAGTTGTTTTCGTGTCAACTCCTCGCTGAACACAACAGCACAGAATTACGACACTGCTGAACTTCTTGCACAGAGGAAGTTAGTTGAGCACCGAGATGTACTTTGCAAGGATTAAAGTTCAGTTCCTACTTAACTTACGTACTCATTAGATTTTGTTGTACTGTATTTGCTTAAAAACATTTTGTAAAAATTTTGAAACCGGATAGAATACAAATTTAATTGCTTCTATTCCATATCTACAAATAGAACTATCGTAGATTCAAATCACAACATTAATGATCGTATAAAATCATGACAGTATGTGATGGCGCTAGCAACCAGCTTTTTTACCTACCTAATAATCCTACTATCTCACTCAATATAGACTTCCAACCAAGTCTCTTCCGTGAGGTAAGTTACAGTTGTTTACGTGTCAACTCCTTGCTGAACACAACAGCTCAGAATTACGACACTGCTGAACTTCTTGTTTAGAGAAAGTTAGTAGCACTGAGATGTACTTTGCAATTTATGTCCAGTTCATACTTACTTACTCATTATATTTTGTTGTATTGTATTTGCACATTTAATTAAGTGCCAGCCAAAGTGGCCTTATTTCGCTAATGTGTGTAGAAAAGCTTTACTTTCTTACTTTAAACTGTAAACAGTAGTTCATAAAATGGTTAGAAGGGTTATCTAGGGTCTGATCAAGACGAAATTGTAAATAAATAAATAATTTCAAAGGAAGCGGAGATACCGCTTCCTTTGAAATTATTTATTTCAAATGGGGCAGGACTGGACCCCGTACAATTCATGTGGTTAAGGAAAGTCTTTATATATAATAACTGCTGTTTTGGTACTATGATAGCGGTATATTTATAACTACACTAAAACTACTTGAACTTAAACATAATTCCAGCAGCTGGAAAGGGCTTTGTTGTGGGGCACCACAACTATGGGGTAGTAAAAAATATTTACCCCCTTGTATTGGCTCAATTTTAAACACAATACATTTGATTCAAAAGCTTTTAACTGGTACTGATCCGTTCAATTTTAACAGGATAACATCCTTAAAGTGCCCTTTAAATTATTCACTGCGAAATCTGAGAAACTGTCAAAGAAACCGATAGACGAGAATAATACAAAATGTTATTTCATTTTGTGCGCAAAATAGTTCACCTTATATTTCTGGTAGCTAAAAAGTCTTCCTGTATCCGAAGTAGGGTAGTTTAAAAATAGCTTTTTTAGGGTTCCGTAGTAAACAAGGAACCCTTATAGTTTCGCCATGCCTTTCTGTCTATCTGTCCGTCCGCGGTTTTACTCAGAGACTATAAGTACTAGAACGTTGTAATTTGGTACAGGTTTTTTTCGATTTAGGAATCCGTTTCTGAAATATTTGGTTTTATATTGCAAATTTTTGTTACGAGTCAATTACTACAACAGTTACTTATTTACATGAGAAAAAAATTACAGCAGTAGTATGATATAACGAAGTTTAAAGGAAAACATCAGAGCCAACTAGGGCTTACAAATTAAAAAGTTATAAGCGAACAACTTATAAAATGTACTCGGAAAAGGAAAAGTTCATTCAAATTTAATAGAAAATTAGTTTTTAGACTTTTTAGTGGCGTGAACTCAAACTCAAAGTGGGCATTCGCAACTACGGAACCGTAAACTGCGCGTGGCCCGACGCGCACTTGGCCGGTTTTTTAATACTCGACTCCATATTAATTTATCATACGTAGGCAGAGTCTTGGATAGAGGCTAAAAAATCGTTTCAGAGGAATTCCTGGAAAAATTTAATCAGTATTTAAGTTTTGTTACAATGGCAATAGATTTTTTGAAGTATTTTCGTCTTGTCATTAAAATTCTTATCTCGTAATTGATCCGCCCAAATTTTAACAGGATAATGTGATCGAGCACCATCCTTAAGTGGTCTTTTATATATTCACCACGATAAGAATTTGTCAAAGGCGCCGACAGACAACAAAGAATCCCGTAAAGGTTTCACTTTCACTAGCGACGTCGGATTTACCAAATAAAATTTCATAAATATCTGTGATATATTCACGGTCAGGCTTTTCATACTTTGCCCGCGTGGCTTATCTGGATTATCTCGGGATTTGGCCGGGATTTTTTTAACTTGTTCGCGTTTGTGCGTCCGCTTATTGCGTTTTATCTGGTGCGCGATTTGCCGCGGCGCCCGCCCTGCAAATATGTTTATCGCGGTCCAAATTTCCTTTATATTTATGGAGCTCGCTCGAACGTAAAAAATAACGCTAAATAAAGCCTGCACCGTCGCGGGTATTACTCTTTATTAAAATTTAATATCTCTCGCCTTTTGTGTTCGAGAGCGGTGGACGTTACAATTAGAGAGAGCTTTGTAATTAAGCTGTTCAAAGCCTAATTTTAATTTTTACACCTGAAGTGAAAGGGAATTTTGGCCTCGGAGTGTGTTGGAAAAATATAATTATGATGGTTCTTATACAATTATTAATTTTGCGATTTTCCTCAAAATTATTTCCTAAGATACATAATCTTAGAAAATAATTTTGAGGAAAATCGTAAATCGTAGTGTGCTAGTAACAGATGTTTAATAAGTCAAGCAGTTTGGAATTTCTGGTTTGTATGCTAGGGTGCAAAATGGAAAACCTGATGCAGAACCATAATAATAGTCCAGCTAAACCATAAGATATATAAAAATGAAGCCTTATCAAAATTTGCGTTCAGCCTTATGAGCATTTTTCTTAAGGTATAAAAATCGAAGATATAAATCTCCTGATGCAGATACACCGGAGTCATAAAGTCCACGCGAACGAAGTCGCGGGCATCAGCAAGTTTTTAATTTAATAAAGATGTAATAGAACGTAAGAAGTAATCTATTTATGATCAAAAGTTTTCAAGACCTAATTCAAATAAAATTTCTATTGTCCACAGGTATTGGGATGCAACTGCGTTGGATCACGAAGACTAGTCAGTGTGTAGTGTTGTGAAGTGACCGATGTGGTTGTGCTCCTAGTGCAGTGTCACACGGTGTCATGGTGCGGTCATGGCGCGCGCTCGCTCTGCTGGCGGCGCTTCAGCTGTTGGAGGCTCTGCCCGAGTCACTGTACCACAACCAGTTCGCAGTGCATGTCCCAGCTGGTCCTCATGTCGTGGACGACATCGCGAGGAGGCACGGCTTCCAAAATCATGGACAGGTGAGTTATCATAATTTGCAAGCTTGAAATCCTTCTTATTTTTAATACTTTTTACCGCAGATTGGCTGATCCTTCATCACGGAATAGTTCAAAAATAACCGGCCAAGTGCGAGTCGGACTCGTGCATGAAGAGTTTCGTACCATAATCTATAAAAAATCACGTTTGCTGTATGGAAGCCCGAAATTAAATATTTATTTTATTCTGTGTTTAGTATTTGTTGTTATAGCAGTAACAGAAATACATCATCTGTGAAAATTTCAACTGTCTAGCTATAACGGTTCATGAGATACAGCCTAGTGACAGATAGACAGACAAACGGACGGACGAATGGACAGCGTAGTCGTAGTAACAGGGTCCCGTTTTTACCATTAGGGTACGGTACCCTAAAAACAAACGGCTCTTCTTGTTTCGACTTCACAAGGAGAAGAATACTTCTCGAAGAATACTACAGTCAGTCTGTCCGTCCGTCTGTGATAGCTAGACAGTTAAAATTTCCACAGATGATGTATTTCTGTTGTCGCTTCAAGAATAAATACTTAAACTGAATAAAATATTAAGTGGGGCTCCCATACAATAAACGTGCAGTTTGTGGATAATGGTAGGTACGGAACCATTCGTGCGCGAGTCCAACTCACACTTGGCCAGTTATTTCCAGTCTATGGCGTCTCTTTGATGGGCTTTTAATTCATCAAATCGACAGGAATTTTCAGTTTCGCATTGATTTCGAGTGCAACAAAACTTTAGCCTTCTTCATAGATCTTCAGTTCTTGTTATCCGAAAACCACAAAAAGTCGAAGCTTACATACAAAGATGTGAGTAAAATAATTTTATAGGGAAACTTCCCGAACAAATGAATCGTGAACGGGGAGAGAAGTGGGATATTACGCAACTAAGTCGGCGGCGACATTGTCACCTCATAGTTGGTAAACGGCAAATTGTCTTCGGTCGTGCGGGCGGGCTTTGACGTGAGAACTTTTTTCAGAATTTACAGGTTTATACTTTATTCATACTTTACAGAAAATTGATTAATTTATTTCATGTTTGTTAGAATCCCAAAATGTTGGATGTTTATCTATATATGTAATTGTTATAAAATATAGTATCGTTGAGTTAGTACCCCATAACACAGGTCTCAAACTTACTTTGGGGCTAGTTTAAGCTGTGTGATTTATCCGTATATATTTATTTATTTATGGTTTATCGCGTGTGTCTTTGCTCAAAACAAAATATTTTTTAACAAATCTAATTGGATTTTTAATTTAATTTCGTGAAATCTGATCGAATTCCCATGCTGCTTAACATCCATTAACTAGTTTACACGTAAAATTCTACTAGTTTTCTACAATTAAGGACGAAGGAAAAAAATGTCTTCTTACAAATGAGGCACGCTAAACCCTTATTACCCTTGATCTGTTTTAACTGCCTTAAAACAGATTAGTTCTCTACGATTAAACTCAGCGATGTAAGTTTAAATTGTAATACTGAATTATATTTATTGGACTATGACTCTTTTAATAAAATCGTTAGAAAAACTCTTCGATTTTATAACTGATATGAAAGGAGGAAAATCACAAAGGAAAGTAATGTCTAACAAATGATGCTTAATCCTCGATCCGATTAAACTGCCGCTAAATGGATAAGTCCTTCGAGATTAAACTCAGCGACGTCAGATCAAATGCTAATACTGATTTCGTCCTTCCATTAGGATTGCCACTTTAGACAGAAAATCGTAAAAGAAAACTCTTCACACTTGCAACGAATAAGAAAGGAGTAAAACAATGTAAAAATGAGACACCCGGCAAACTTAATTCCTTGATCCGTTTTAACTACCGCTAAATGAATTCCTTTGAGATTAAACTCCAGTTCGGATCAAATCACAAGATCGAAAGCTTACTGATTTACATTCATTATACTGTGGTACTCCTGAATGTCGCCTTCGTGGTCCAGTTGTGTAGGCATTCGCCTTGTAATCTGGAGGTCGTGGGTTCGAAACCCACTAGGAAGCATACTTTGTGAAAAGTTATTTCCAGTCTGGTTAGGATATTATAGGCTTGAATCACCTAATAGCCCACAATGAAAGATGATTCCGTGTTTCGGAAGGCACGTATAAACTGTGGTTCCCGAACGCCATGTAGCGTTTGCTCAAACCTATCCATGGATATCCGGGCTCTGGAGCGTTACCTTTGAAGAATGCAGCCGCGAACACGTTCGGATGATGAGACCATAGTACTCTTGATAAAATCATATGAAACCACACAGATTTCTTCAATATGAAAGGAGAAAAACCATAGAAGAAAGTAATGTCGAACCGCTAAACGGATAATCTGACACTGCGGAGTTTAATAGAGAAGGCTCTATTAAACTCCGCAGTGTCAGATCAAATGCTGATACGGTTTTCATCCACTAAGTGTCTCTCGAGATATCCTCGAGACCCTCCGTAGTTTTTTTTTTTGAGATTTACAATTTATTAGGGTTTTAAGGGTATTTTGGTTAGAGAGAACCAACGGGACATTGTAAAGAGTACAAAATCTCCGCTTGCATGGTGATCAGAATTACCAAACTTAGTGCAAGTGTATTTGGTTGTTTTTTTGTGTTGTTCTATGTGAGATTACTGCTTTAGAGTAAAGGCCTTGTATACCTTAAATAGCTAATAAGGTTTTGAAATTAATGAGTTATTTCGTAAATTCCAAAACTTGAAGATAGTTTGATTTCTGTCCAACTGTTTCCAGTCAACAAAAAGACAGTTCAGAAACTAAACCTTGGACCAGATATTAGAGACATTAATCACCGGAGAAAACTTAATTGGACGTCTGGACAGACAGTCACGCGAACTTGTAGGTTATGTATAGTTTGTTGACGCGTTCATTAACGAACAATGATGGAGCTGCATTTTCTTAAATGCCGTAAAGTGCGGGATGATTTACTAGATCGTAGCAGTCGACTTTGTTATTTATGTTGTATGTTAAGTATGGAGATAGGTTATGGAGTAGGATACCTATCCTACTCCAGAACCTATTGATTGGAGATAGAGTTCATTGAAGACATCCGGTCTGTTCTTCTATTAAGTACTAATATAGTTTTTTGTCAATTAATTATAGTGATATAATCTTTTTTAGTTTCACGGGTCTTTCCACCCCGGTCCTTTGAGAGGCTTGCATGGGGATACAGATTCAACACGTAGAAGCCCTTTGGAGAAGTTGATGTTATGTGGCGCTCCCGCCAAAACTCATTCCTGAATATACCTATGAAAGGTGTACCCTTTAATAGGTTTCGGCTGAAGAAAGATCTATTGCAAGAAAAAGGGAAAGGTCTATGGGTTATGGAATGAGATTGGGATGGAATGATGATGGGATATTGCAATAGGAACGTCACCTGCCATAATCATGATTTCTGACTATTGTAGGCAGGTGATGGCTTGCCGCCCACTAGATGGGCCCCTCAAACGCGCCGACAATAGTTGCCAGCTAAGGAGCAACACCGGTGTAAGCGACTCAGGGGTGTCGAGAGGTGTGCTGCGCTTTCTCCGAAGTTACTCGCGGCGTTATGCCCTTTAACACTTCCACCCCTGGAACAACAGCTCTAACGACTCCTCTCTGCACGGCCAATTAAGGCAATGCAGAGCTGAGAGCCCTGCGAGCCCTCTTGGGTCTCCACCCCGACCGATGAAGACACGTCGGGGACGAGGGCCGTGACCGGCTCCCTGGAGCACTCGGGTCCGTGGTGTCGTTACTCACCAACAGCTCGCCACAAGCTGCCCTGCGGTGGTGATGTAATTATTATTATGAATCTAATTTTATATTAGAGTGAGTTATTTCCTTAACAAAATTATTTTACAAAACATATCAAATTACAAAACATAGTCAAAAATAAAAAATTATTAAAAAATATAATTACAACCTTCGTTACCGCGCTGGACAGCTATGACCATTCTTTGCACCAAAAATGAGCCCTTCTTATATATTGGAAAATATATCACTATCAGGAGATAAACTTTTTATGATATAATAAAAAGGTTACCTCCCATATCAAAACAATATCAGCTGATCGCGCTTTTACACGGACCGTTAAAATTAATAAAAAATTGGAAAATTTTCAAAAATTTTCAAGAGAAATATCTTGCTTGTTGAAAAATAAGTGTTTTCTAGTGGTGTCTTAGTAGTTAAGTATAATTAAAAAAGTCAATGAGTAACCCTAATCTTTTATAATGCAAAAAGTATTTATACTTGCAACAAAATCCACCTGCAATAAAACTATCCAAGAGCTAACACTCTCAGTCACCAATGCACAAAGATGTCAGCTCTCCCGCATTTCTTACAAACCAGTCAGCTTTTTCTCGACCATTAATGGAAGTCCAGGAATAACTCCACAAGTGTCAGTCGCAGCCATTGCTCGAACATTTCCGATATCAGATTTTTACCTAGCCAGAACTGATGGTCGGTGTATATTGAATTTGAAGTCGGAAAATGTACTGAAACAAGTTGAGTGCTCCCGCCCCCGAGGAATAGCTGGCGAGCATGAATCATATTTCCTGTCGCATTATAGACTCTTTGCGTTCTTTATGATGCAAAACAAATCAAATGATTTATGCGGTGTGTGGGAGTGTGCTGCCCGATAGAGAAACGCGACCTTTTTGCAGGTTTCTAGCGGACTTGTAAGTTGTTTGAGTCGAAAATTGTATACTTTGGCCTCCATTCTCAGTGCTTTTATTTAAGCTACTTATTTTCTTTTTACGCGATTTTTTGCGTATAGGGCATTGCTGAGTTCGGGTTGCACTTGAATTAAGTAAGTATGTCAATGTTATTTATAAATTAATTAGTTAAAACTTTATTTTACTTTAGCACAGTGCGAGTGTGGTCACGACGACCACATGCAGCACGATCTCTCATACCCTTTGTGCCCCATCGTCTGTAGTACTATGCTTGATCTATACTCTGCCTGGGAGGCCGTAAAGAGGCAACGATCTGGAAGAATAAAATTTTAAATTTGAGCCAACGACACGATAAGAAGAAAACTTTATTGTTGCTCAATTAACAGTTGAAGACAATTGCTGAATTTAAAGCGCTGGACACACTGAAAAGAAGTAAGAAGCGGACGCGACGCAGAGCACACAGAAAGGACGGGGCGTCCGTCTTTCCTGTGTGTTCTGCGTAGCGACGCCTAGCGATGCTTCTATACATTTTGTATGAAAAGGATGCGGAGGAGGCATATTATTATTATGTCTACGCCCCGTGCGCGTCTTACTTCTTTTCAGTGTGTCAAGCGCTTTAATTATGCGTTAAAGTCAATGCTTGACTAACCACAGGGTTAAACTAAATAGTAAAAAATTTTTACGGTTGTCAATAGATGACAGTCGCAAATGTTAAAAGGCGGCAAACGAACCGGCGGGTCACCTGATGGTAAGTGATCACCGCTGCCCATGGACAACTGCAACACCAGGGGTGTAACAGAAGCAAAAAAGAAGTGTTAGTAAATTTAATACTAAATTCGGAAGAAACAAAGAAATTATTTGTTTCAATCAATATCAATAGCGAGCATATACTTTTATAAACCCGGTAGTAGCTTACACCCCGTAATTTTCGACTAATTGCTATTATAGAGTGATGGCATGATTTCCATTATCATTGTTTAAACAAAGTTAATATTTGCATTGTCTATTAAATAGGCAAAGTTAAATTGATAATTTGAAATACTTCAGCCTAAACAAAGAACAAAACATTCACAATAATAAAATCAAAAGTTTTAATTGTATTATTGCACTGGTGAAAATCAAGGAAGTTTTGGCAGCAATGGGAAATTTATAATTTTAAATGACTGGCGGACGTCAAAGGAACTTTACAGCCGTTAAGTTGGTAAGTCGTTAGCAGCAACAACTGGGACGAGTTTCATTTTCGTACAGATTCTTAATGCGGCAACAATAGTTTAAATCCGTGTTTTATTGTTTGCTAAATAAAATTTTAAAATTAATATTTTGTAATACAATGTTTATCTGCATTACTTAAGATTATTGTTATTGATCATTTATTACCGTTTGTTTCCAAAATAAAATAAAATAAAAATATTGTTAGGGCTATGTATAAGAACAAAAAATAATAATATTAAAACGATTTTTAGGGCAGATTCAGGCTTGGGGAGAGTTAATCAGTTTTGAAATATAATTTTTTCACAGTACAATGGTACCGAGTAAAAAAGCGCAGATTTTTATCTCTTGAATTTGACATTTGTTAGCGCTGTGTGCGCATATTACTTAAATTACATAAACAAATAAAGTGGCAGGTCACAGTAGCGTTGTTTATCCACAAAATACGAACTCAAATAGCAAACTAGAAGTCCTGTCTAAATAAGCATACTGCTCTCATTTGCAGAAATGTAATAAAGTGGGTTTTTGCTCGGTGCTATGCGCAATTAAGGTTGTCACGTCTTCTGTCTTAGTTTTTAAGACGTCTGACTCTCTGACGCGTTGGGACTGAGTTTTTGTCGAGAAATAGAGACGCTACAGTCGTCTACAGTATTTAAAGTAAGGCAGGAAAGATTGAGTGATAGTTTTTCAATGAATGAATTGTGATCTTTGATAGAATTTGATCTTTACAAAGTAAATTTTTATGAGTATTTTTTGCTTAAGGTTCACTGATCGATATTGTATTTGGAGTCATAAGAGTACTAGTTGAACAAATAATAAATCAAACCATGTGCAAGTAGGGGCTCATGGTTTGGTTATTATTTGTTCTACTAGTCGTGTGTGAAACAGAGGAGGTAATGGTACGTTCATTTACTGACGTAAATGAACGTAGTAAAGTCTGGTCGATCTGCAAACGTCGAGGTAACAGCTATTTATATTACAATACAATACAAAAAACTTTATTGCACCAAAAAACATTTACATATTAGGAATATTTATAAAATAAAGGTAACATAATATAATGAGGTACAGGGGATATATATGATTTTAGAGTTACGCGGTCACAATAATTGTTATTGGTACTACGGGACTTACCGCGATAATTATTATCATTTTTAGGGTTCCGTAGTAAACAAGGAACCCTTATAGTTTCGCCATGTCTGTCTGTCTGTCTGTCCGTCCGCGGTTTTACTCAGCGATTATAAGTACTAGAAAGCTGTGATTTTGCATGAATATGTATATTATTGTGCGGAAAAAGTGGTAAAATAAAATCCTGAAAAAACATATTTTTTAGGGTTGCTCCCGTACAAGTCAAGTGAAAAGTCAATTCGTTTTTTTCGATTAAGCAAGTATGTGGGGTATCGTTGAATCAGTCTTTCAAAAATATTTTGAGTTTGTTAACACCGTTTTTCAGTTTAGCGATCTGTTTTTGAAATATTTGGTTTTGAAGTGAACATTTTTGTTAAAGTCAAGTGTCCCCCCCATCTATCTGCTAAACGGTTATATATGGACATATGAAAAATTCATAGCAATAGTATATATTACGAACTTTAAAGGAAAACTATCAGAGCTAAGTAGGGTTTACAAATTAAAAAGTTATAGGCGATCAACTTATAAAATGTTCTCGGAAAAGGAATATTACGTACAAATTCAGAAAATTCGTTTTTAGGCGTTTTCAGTGGCATAAACCCAAAGTTGGCATTCGTTACTACGGAACCCTACATTGCGCGTGGCCCGACACGCACTTGGCCACTTATTAGCCAGATATTTCGACGACCCGTCTGCCGTCATGGTCGCTGACAGACTGAGGAACTGCGATGGATGTTGGGTTGTCAGGGGTAACCAATTAACCATATCGGGTTTACCCTCTTTCTTCGTCGTTTGTTGCATAAGTCCCTGCACACGACACTGTCGGTGTCTGTAAATTAAAAAGTAAAATGATAATAATCGCTGTAGTTAAGTCCCGTAGTACCAATAAGAGGATATATATTTTTAATAATACCATATACCTCTTCAACTTCGCAAGTACTCCACTTTAATCAACAATTTGAGACACAATCAGCACAAAGCGTCTTGATCGCAGCCGCACACCGCGCATGAATATTTGATGTTCCCACACAAGGCGCAAGTGCCATGTCGCAATTAAATCGTGAGGCATGAGAGCCTAGGGTCGCGGTTACACAAGAACTGGATTAAATGCGTACCTATTTCTTACGTTCAAGTATTTCAATAGTAAATATATAACCCGAAATATGAATGTTGTAATATTTGGGACACATAGCACGAAGAACCGATGGCCGATAAAGGTTCTCGAATGGCGACCTCGTACTGGCAAGCGAAGCGTAGGACACCCACCCACAAGGTGGTCAGACAACCTGACCAAGGTCGCTGGAAAGCGCTGGATGCAGGCCGCTCTTGATCGGTCGTTTTGAAAATCCTTGGGAGAGGCCTATGTCCAGCAGTGGATGTTATGCGGTTGTAATGATGATGAAGCTAATGAGCGTAGCATTCTAAGTAATATACCCAACTAATGAATGCACAAAGTCTTGACATTTCTTTTTAAGCACTCAAAGAACATAAAAGTCAATTTATGACGAGAACAAATAAGGAATAAAATTATTAAACGAACTTTCTAAAAGGAAGGTGTTAAAAATACCACCCTACGTTTCATGACAAAACTAGTAGATGTTGACAATAAAGATTGAGCTTGTCATGTTTGTCGCTTTTGGCTCATATTGCCGCTTTAGGACTCTCAATTACGGGCGCCGCGAAAAGAGGCAGACCAAGAAATAGGTGTTCGGATGAGTAAAGACTGTTTGAAAGAGATTGGAAAATAGAGGGGAACAACAGAAGTGTTTGGAAGCATAGAGGTAATGCTTTTGCCCAGCGACGTAGGACATAGGAAGCTAATAATTTAGCATTTAGTAGAATGAACTTCGTTCAACTTCTAGAATTAGTTTTAGATTTGAACTGTCCAAAAGCATAAACAAATCTTACTCGTAATGACATCTTACGATATTTATTTAATTAATTAGTTTAATTTCCCTGACATTAGTATTCGAGAGCACATCAAATATGAAATCCTTTGATCAAGTACTGTCATCATAACTGATGCCGAGGTTAAGTAAAGGAATGAAGATACGAGTACTAATTAGTTATTGTTATCATTGGTAGTGTTAAGTCAATGCCGCGATGTTGGAGCTATGGCAATGGGAGCTTGGCGCAAGTTATTGTGTTTTAAATATATTTTATATGACGAATAATTAACTTTTTAAATATTTTTTTTACTTGATATGGTTTTTATAGTTTGGATTTGACTAGGGTGATGATAGTCTTCTTGAAATTGAACATTTCTGGTCCGACTGAATAATCCCGGTAGGGTGAAAAAGTGGCTTGTATATATGGACCATCTCAGAGGTAGATAACAAAGACTTCCCTCATACAAAAAACTTAATCCGAATGTTCCGTGATGTCCCACGAATATACTGGACCCAGATAAATAGATGCCGAACTTTGTAAGGAAGATGTGTCGAAATACAGTGCAGGTGGAAATTTTCAATAGATACCAGTTGCTGCTGCGGGGATATACAGGCTATATCCCACCTTTCTGACTCTTGCCCAATCTGGTCTATGGAGTGTGGCATTCGAAAAATAAAGAAAGCCGAAAGCGTCATTTCAATGGATTGCCATTGCATTACTTTTCCGTATATTTTAGAAAACTATACGCAAATATTCTTACATTTTTAGTTCCATTGATGCTTGCATTATTGTTATTTTGACCAGTATCAGTACTCTCTTTTTTTTAAATCCAGAAATATTAAAAAATGTATTGCCACAGCTAAATTCGTAAGTCATATTTAACTGTGTAACCACTAATCACTAAAAAGCAATTATCGTCCAAATATGAAAACGTATCATTTGAAACGTAATTTCGGGTCTTAAGTACTGTTTCGCGTTTCTTTTTCCGAAGGTCACATTGGATAGGGTTGTTATAAAACTATTATAGTAAATGTTAAGGCGTAAGTAACGAGAATTGGACTATAAAGAATATTATGCTTAACTCTTATTTGTTATAAAATATAGTATCGTTGAGTTAGTATCCCATAACACAAGTCTCGAACTTACTTTGGGGCTAGCTCAATCAGTGTGATTTGTCCCTATTTATTATTTACTATTAATAAGTTACTTCCTTGTATTATAGTCTGCGGCAAAGAAAAATTATAAAATATACCAGAGTGTTTCTTTTTCCGCGCACGTCGTTAAACTCGAGAATGGACACAACACAAATATGATATATCCTTTCAAAAGGGTCAAGCGGTTGGCTAGCATCTTAATTTTACTTCTGATTACCATTTTCAATTTATGCGCTCTGTGCGCTCACTATTTACCGATATTTTTTTATCGATATATCGATACTAAGTACTGGTATTATATCGATATTCTGTATAAAATACCGGTATTTTATCGAAGTTTGAAATTCCGATATCGGGTATCGATATATCGATTAAAAATAACGGTATTCCTGTCCCTGCTTGGCGGGCCATTTGAGTTATGCGACGAGTTTTTTTTTAAAGATCAACGTGTATTTTTAATCGTTTTATATTCGACTGGCCAGAGCCTCGTCAGATAAATTAATCAAAATCTATATAAATCTCCGATATAGTTCCGCTTGCTCTCACACCTTGTGCCGCATCCCAAACCGCCGCTAAACGCCCTCGTCTCCAAGTTTACGTTTCGCATCACGTACGACCGTCGATGGCCCTCGAAGGAGCGCCATTCTTCCCATCCGTTTTATAAGTATTCAATGGTGTTCCCGGGTGTTCCCGAATGCGCGCTGGCATCGCTGTTTATCCGGGATCCCTAGTTTGTACACATGATTTTATCTGTGTTATCTTTTTGTCGTTTTGATAACTTTGTTTATCGTTATTGGAAGTTGTAGTGTTTGAATGTGTGCAGATAAAGAGTATTGATTTTTTTATCTTTTGAATGTTTAACGCAATTACCTGCTTACGTAGTAGTATATGTGACCGTGAAAATTGTTTGGCTTTTGTAAGTTATAGTTGGTAATCGTAGTATGTATAACTAAGATTTCAATACATGTATCGCAGACATAATCACTCTCAGATGGTTTTGGCACTTGGGTGCAGAAATAGAAGATAACACAAAAAGTAAATTGAATAATAAAAAACAGGCCAAGCGCAAGTCGGACTCGCGCACGAAGGGTTTCGTACCATTATCTAAAAAAATCACGTTTGTTGTATGGGAGCACCACGTAAATATTTATTTTATTCTGTTTTTAGGGTTCCGTAGTAAAGTCAAAAGTCAAAAAGTCAAAAATCATTTATTTATCTTTGGATATTTATATCACTTGATTGTCATTTCTTTTTTCTTTCGATTTCTTAATAGTTAGTTGTTGACGTCTGACGTTGACGAATAGTTAGTTGTAGAAACAAGGCACCCTTATAGTTTCGCCATGTCTGTCTGTCTGTCTGTCCTTCCCCGGTTTTACTCAGCGACCATAAGTACTAGAAAGCTGTAATTCGGTATAGGTATGTAAATTAACTATGCGGAAAAAGTGGTAAAATAAAATATTGAAAAAAAAAATTTTTTGGGTAACTTACTCCCTTACAAGTACAGACAAAAGGAAATTTTATTTTCCCGACTAATCAATCATGTAGGGTATCGTTGAATAGGTCTTTTATAAATATTATGAGCTTGTGAACACTGTTTTTAGATTTAGGGATTTGTTTCCGAAATATTGGTTTTAAAGTGAAAATTTTTATTAGTGTCAAGTGTGTCCTCCCCCTCTATCTGCTAAACGGTTAAATTTATATATGGACACGTGAAAAAATTCACAGCTATAGTAAATATAACGAAATTTAAAGAAAAACTATCAGATCTAAGTAGGGTTTACAAATTAAAAAGTTATAGGCGATCAACTTATAAAATGTACTCGGAAAAGGAAAATTTCATACAAATTCAATAGAAAATTAGTTTTTAGACGTTTTTAGTGGCATGAACTCAAAGTTGGCATTCGTAACTACGGAACCCAACACTGTGCGTGGCCCGACACGCACTTGGCCAATTATTGTATTTGTTGTTAGAGCGGCACTAAAAATACATCATCTGTGAAAATTTCAACTGTCTAGCTATCACGGTCATGAGATACAGCCTGGTGATAGACAGAGAGTCGCACAGTGGAGTCTTACTAATAGGGTCCTGTTTTTACCCTTTAGGTACGGAACCCTAAAAACGCGACAATACAATGCAATGGCAGAGTTAAGTTTATTAAAATTATTATTTGATATTGATTTAAAATGTAAATTTTTAATGATATATAACGGAGTATCAAATTATCTGACATAGATAAAGTCTGACATAAATAAAGCTGTGTAAAGTCAATGCAGGAAGGACTAACAAGGACTTGTAGGAACTAACTAAGTGATATCCAACTTCCAAGTCTTCCTCGGATATGGCTTGAACTGAAACTTCAAAACACATAAGGTGGTATACAGCGCTTAACACAAACACTCAACAGCGCGTCACTGCTGCCGAGTGTCGCAAACACTCCCCATTCGCGCTGTGTTTGACGTGCTCCGCTGAATCGCGCCGCAAGCACTCTCGTGACTCACACGGATGTGCTTACCTTAAGAGAATTTACTGTCCGTACCACCTTGATGCGACGTAGTTTGTAAGTATACTGTAGAGTACAACTTGAGTAAAGAAGGTGAAGAAAACGGCATTTTAGGACATACATTCAATAGTGCGTCGCCGAGTATCGCAAATACTTCTCATTCTTGCTCTGTGTTTTGCGTGTTCCACTGAATTGCGCCATCAGTACTCTCGTAACTCACATAAATGTACTTACTTTGAGAGAATTAATTGTCTGTACCACCTTGCTATGAGGTAATTTATAGATATACTGAACAGTAGAGTTTGTACATAGCTTGCCTTCAAGGGCGATATCGTCGCGGCGAGTTGATGTATTGAATTTTGACAACTCGCTGCGATTCTCTCGTCCGTGCAGGCAGGCCTGTCTCACTCCGCGTGTAGGTATCGAAAATATACCTATGCATTGCGACCGCTTTAAAGGGGGAAATTCAGCAGGGACGACTCATGGAAAGAAAAAGAAAAAGCACAAAAAAAAAACTATGCATTGTTTATTTGCTTAAGGATTGCAATCCAAATTTTTTTTAAGCTTCCTAAGGACACAAGGTCTACTTTAAAGTGATTATTGTAAAATTATCATGTACGTACCTATTAAGTACCTATAATATTATGAATTACTATATGATAGGTATACTAAGGTATATGTATATGGTTAGGTATTACTACAAAAAATGATTCATAAACGATATATACTCGTATAACATTAGGTACATATAATTTATGTAAATTGTATTGTTAGGTACATTATATTGTATCGTTAGGTACATATAATTTATGTAAATTGTTGGTACGTTTAATACTTATTTATGATAAAAAATTGGATAAGAATGATAAAAAAAATCTTATGTTTGAAATTTCCGATAATTATTTTATTTCTGTTACTGAATCTTCTCGGTCTTGCGTCGCTGCGTTGGCTACGCATTGACTGCGACACGGCGCGACAGATGGCGATAGTAGTAACTAATAACAGTCAACCCTGGCGAACTGAGGAGGTGTCGATTTCTGATGCGAGCTAAATGAAACCATATCTCTAACAACATTGAGTAGATCTTTCTTTGAATTTCTATTTAGAGTATGACTTCTGTACGTAAGTACTAGTACTTATTCTGTGTGCAGGTAACGCCTAGAAAAGGTAAAGAAACCTGCATATTAGAACAAACACTAAACAGCGCGTTACTATCACCGAGTGTCGCCAAACACTCCTCATTTTCGAGCTGTGTTTGACGCTGAATCGCGTCGCAAGCACTCTCGTGGCTCACGTGGTGTTTGTGTTAAGCGCTGTTTGCCATCTTGTGTGTTTTGCAGTTTCAGTTCAAGCCATATAGCTGAGGTATACTTGGAAGTTGGATATCACTTACATCCTTCGGAGCTCAAACAAGTCCTTTTCAGTCCTGTACGATCTTTTGTATGCTATCATTGATTTTGTTTCTCAAGGATGTTTTTTTTATATATTTTATTAAAACTTTTAGCACAATTTAAAAAAATGTACAAGTTTTTCTGCTTAGTGTTGTCATTACTCCGTAGGTCCTGTTCATTATCAGCTCCGGATATATCAAAATCTAAATCAAACGTTTCGAATCGAGAAACTAGAAACGAGTCTATAACTTAATGTTTTGTGATTAATTTAGAATAAATGTGACTAATTATTTTAAATTATAGTTATTAGGTTATTATTAACGAGCCTTTTGAATTTGATAAACGTTTCAGAACTACCACTGTAGAGGAAAAATTCGAAGAAACATAGATTGAAATATGACGCAGGATATGAATTTAATAACAAATGTTTGCACAGTTTGAATTTCTGTTCAAATTGTGCGAGATTTTTACCTTTGTAACTAACATATACTTATACTAAAAGTAAAATACTGTACGCTACGGCATTATAGTTAATAACATTGCTGACCTTTAATAATGGCGCCGATACGTGTAAAGGTTAAGTGACCCCGATTTGTTACAATCCTATTATTCATCGGCATTTCATTATATTACTCCATGGAGTCATTGTAATTGAATTGCAGTGTTGCATCGCAATATGATACACCATAGTATATTGCGTTAAATCCCAATGTCTCAGACGTTGCATGAAGATCTTATCTAATACAATATAACAATTAACTTTGTAATGTTTAATTGGCCATTTTATAGAATGGAATGGAAGATATATATTATACAAGTATCTTTACACCAATGGGGATTTTCAATTTTTTTCCCCATTCTATCATCGGGAACTAGTTGCGTATCAAATTGAGCTAAATACGAGTTACCGGCCAAGTGCGAGTCGGACTCGCGCAAGAACACGTTCGTTGTATGGGACACTGAAATGTTTATTTTATTCTGTTTTTGGTATTTGTTGTTATAACTTTAAATAAACAGTACGCAAGAATTATGAAATGTCATGGGAAACAACGTCAGTAACAATTACATATTGCATCATATTAAGTGTTCTTAGTAGCAACTGCGGCAGCAATTTAGTTGGCAACTAATTGTAGGGGAGCTTTCATTTTCTTTGCAATCGGTGACTTTAACGAGGTAGCTATTAAACGCCTAGACTTTCAGTATTAAAATAAGACTTGTAAGTCTAAGTTGTTTTATCTTCTTCTTATCGAGTTAAAATGGCTCAAATTAGATATTGTTAGACCAAAACCTAGCCACGGCAACCGTGTCATTAGCCACATTCAGATCTGCCTTAGTACAAGGAGTCGGGCAGTTGCGACATGACAAAATATGGTCCATGGATTGTGTGACCCTACAGCCACAGTTGTATTCATTCGATATTGGATATACAGGGTCTAATAAAATATTGTAAAACTTTTTAATTCTAAATTCGGTCAATGATACTCAACAACTTTACCAGATAACGAAATATGAAAAATAGTTCTTTTTTTTTATTTTACTTTTTTTTTCTTTTTTTTTCTTTTTTTATTTTACTTATTAGGTGCACCAACAGGTTACATGACAAAAACTTACAATTAACATTTAGTTCTGTGTTCTAGCATATAACCCAATTACAGGTGAACACAACATTCTTAAAATTTAAAAAGTTTCAGCAGCAAGTTATATAAATAAAATATAAATATGCAAACGTAAATATTGAAATACAAATTTTATAATCAAACTATATTGAAATATTGAAATTATAATTATTTTATGTTAAGATTTAAAATGGTGCCTCCCATACAAGTTGACCGATGAGCTGACCCGAGTTATTTTTTATTTTATTTAATCTTTATTGTTCATCAAATACAAATTGTACAGAACAATAGGCGAACTTAACGCTAAAAGCGTTGTCTACCAGTCAACCTTTGGGTTATACAGATAATAGTCTAAATGTGGGTTGCAAGACTTGCAAGACAAAGTAAAGCACTTAAAAAAACGATGTAAATAAAAGTATATACTGATAAATACAATAATATAATATTTTCCATATGCATACATATATACTAATATACATTACATATACGATACACGTATATATAAATAAATGCCGAGTTTGTCTGCATCGACGACCTCCGTGGCGTAGTGGTCGCCGTGCTAGTCCGCCACCCAGGGGTCCCGGGTTCGATCCTCGGTCAGGGCAAGTTGGAAAATGGCCTTTTTCAAATTGTTCTACGTCTTGGATGTTTATCTATATATGTATCTGTTATAAAATATAGTATCGTTGAGTTAGTATCCCATAACACAAATCTCGAACTTACTTTGGGGCTAGCTCAATCAGTGTTATTTCTCCATATTTATTTATTTATTTATTATTTATAAAGCAAAAATATTTCGATATATGTTCCTTGAAGAAAGTTGTTCAGTGTCCTATGGATTGAATGTACCTTTGAGATAGTTTCAGCATATTTTGTTAATATGGAAACAGCACAGGAGTATGACGTGGATATCAATTAATTTTATTTGGAGTTTGACTCGCGGCAACCTTATTCCATGAAACACATATTATTGTTCATATCGTTTCTGGTGTCATTGACTTATAAATTCCTAGTTGTTTTCTTCATCAAACATTGAATATAAGGATTATGAATTTGATGTTATTATTTAAAGTTATCGTTATGCACATTTGTACATATGTATTTGCAGGCTGCGTGTCATGTTTCGTTTCACTGGATCGTGATTTCTCAGTCATAAAAACATTACGAATTCGCTTTGCTTCCCCCTAAAGCAATAACTCACTTTTATTTGTCCACAACGAATTCCTTGCATGTGTACTATTCACGTCGAGAACCCCGATATTATTATACGAATGTAATTATATCGGCGGCGGTGGCGCCATTGTGCTGACCTATTGTGATTTAAAGTACACAGTAAAAAGAGTGAAGAGATGTTACTTCGTACTTTAAGAAACTTTACATAAAATGTAATTTTGTAAAAATTTTAAACAACTTCCACGCAAACATTTGCTATTTCCACTTGGCGAAGTTTCGGTGCTTTTCACAGATCTGTATCCAAGATGCTTCATGTTCTTTATTTTGTATCATTGCGAATAGTGGTTTATAACGCTTCTTGTGCACATGCAGCAGATACTGTCTTCCTTATTTTGTTGACTACTCCAGTAAAATGATTTTGGGCCTGGTAGACAAACAAAATTAGCTCAAATATAAGTGAAAAGCATGATATGGTTTTGAGTGGTGATGCGCCACAGACGTTACACGAGCTTCCTTTCTATATTCTCCTTATTTCTCACAGTACTGCCCTACTCTGATTTATAGCGCTGCTATTACCGATTTCAGCCGCTCGTCAGAGTTTATATGACACGCGACGTTTGACAAGCTCCCTCTAAGACTCTTTCCAAACATAATATAATGCAATCTTAGCAGAATGACATATAGTGCAAAATAGTAATCTCGAAGGAGCGGAAGTAAAATGGAGTACTTACACTATCTTCCTTTCTACATCCTTCTAATTTGTCACTGAACTGCCCTACTATGATTAACAGCGGCGCTATTACCGATATCGTCACACTTTGACACGTGACATCTGTCCCGCTCTTTCAAGACTCCTTTCAGACATAATGTAATATTCTTCAGAGAGCGACGGTGACAGGTGCGCGGAGCGTACTCTCCAAATCTCGCTATGAAAAATGCGCCCGGTCTAAGCAGAATTACATAATGCAGGAATGTGTCAACGCGTACCGAGAGGCGCCGACGCGAATTTCAGATTCTTTGTGCTCGTAATAAGCGGCAATACGCCAGATGCTCGCTCCCGCCGCGGCGGGCTTAAAAATCGCGACGCCCGAGGTAGTAAAGATAAACTAGTGGCCCGGTGAGCTGTAGATCTCGCGAGTCACCCCGACCCGTTGAAGTTAATCGGATAAATAAAGTTGCGTCTTAATAAGGGTAACGAAAAAGTTTTATATTTTTTTTATGCAAATTTTTATCCCTGCAATATGATATTTTGTATGTTTCCAACCCCCAAAGGTATGCCGTTTTTTAAAATTTCAAGGACTGAATTGATAAAACTTTTCATATGATTTTCGAATCTTCTCACATAATTTCACAAGAATCGGTTGAGAAATGCGACCAGTAGGCGAGAATAGCCGGACAGACAGACAGACAAACGGACAAAAGCATTTTTGGCTGATCTCGAAACAGACGCTTCGCTCGCTCGGGCAATAAAAGTTGTGATACTACATTTGTATTTTCAAAGTAAGTTTAATTGGTACTATTAGAATACAATAAAATACCTACACAAAGTACAGCTGATCTTAATTTTCAATCAAGTGTGCGTATTTCAATGGTAAAGCAGAAAAGTTAAGGGAAAGCCTATTTGCTATAACCCGTAATTTATTTTAGTTTTTGTATGAACGATTCTAACACGGATTTTGGCTATTCTGGCATGTGTTAGGCCTGTCCTGATTCGTAATGCATCGCATAAATTTCAATAATAGTAATAACTAGCATATGATTGATATTTTATTCGTAAAACCCTGATAGCAAGACCCCTAAAAATCTTAGACCCCGGGCCGTTTTCTTCTCGCTATTCTAGACCACCACTGTGCCCTCGGGATATTTCATATAGACGCCCTCCATTTTTCACGCGCATGTGTTTATTATGTCTTCTTCTATCTACGTAAATATGATTTTCATTGTATGTAATAAAGTCATAATAAAGGAAACGCGGGACGGAAGGAAACTCGGCCTTTCCTGCCCGCGCCTCGAATACGGTAATGCCCTTGTGTCGACGGAGTAATGTGCTTTGTTAAATTATAAGGATTTTCATATTGCCTTCATGTGGATTTCTTATTTATAAAGACTGCGAAAGGTTTGATAAAGCTGCTTGTTGAAAAGAGATTTTGTTAACCTACCCTAAAGGCTCTTTACCTTGGTCAACGCGACCCCAAGATAGAACCAACAAGTTTAAATTTTTTTGACTTCTGTATACGACGTGGAAAGTTCATACCCGTATTAAATCGAACCACGGTCTATACTAGATCACTATAGTGTAATGAAATTGAAATTTTAGAGATATATCTGAGATTTTCGAGACGACCTCCGACAGACGACCTCCGTGGCTTAGTGGTTACCATGCTAGTCCGCCACCCAGAGGTCCCGGGTTCGATCCCCAGTCAGGGCAAGTTGGAAAATGGCCTTTTTCAAATTGTCCTGGGTCTTGGATGTTTATCTATATATGTATTTGTTATAAAATATAGTATCGTTGAGTTAGTATCCCATAACACAAGTCTCGAACTTACTTTGGGGCTAGCTTAATCAGTGTTATTTGTCCATATATATTTAAAAAAAAAAAATTAAATGTCTGTAAAATCATAACTGCTTGGTCTTTTTGAAAGAAATAAAAAATAGTCTATTTGTATACATACAAGCTATAGTCGTACGTACTTTCAATCAAGTTTGCATATCGAGTAACTTTCTCCATTGCCCCGTTTATCCATTTCGTCAATGTCCTTTAAATTTTCGCTTCTTGCCTTTGGACCAATCGTTTGGCAAATATGTACCTATTGTGTACTTAGTCTTGGGATATGATTTTCAAATATACAAATTCTTTAAAAGAGGAATTGTCCTAGCATTTACTTCATACTAAAATTCTACTAGAAAAATCGACAGCTAAAATTTACTATTTCCAAACTACAATGTTCTGTGGCCTATTTCCAAAACAGATTAGATACTTGAAACTTCCAAACAATCAAGTAACTAATTTCAATTTCATTGTATCTAAAACCGAACCCAAACAAACTTACTACTGACCGACATGTCGATGGCACTTCCATTTCGGTATCGTCCAGTTTATCTCCCGAAGTCCGCCCCGTCAATTAATCATTAGAATCAACAGAATCTAAACTTCGATTCGATTGCAGTTCCAGCCCTTAGTCCGTCCCTTGTCCAGTTTCTGTAGGGTTGTCTACTATCGCTATCTTTTAAAGATGAATCATGTAGTTCATATGTGTTGTCTAATGGGCATAAGTGCACGAAGATAATTGACTTGTTTTTGATGGTTGGTGATTAATAACTATTCTCAATAAGTTCAAGGCTATGAAGGATGATGACGATGAATGGACTTATATGTTCATTGGCTGTATTTATAGTAAATTTCAATTTTAAACATTACAATTTCTGTTCAGTTTATATTTTCAATATTTAATGTCTCAAAGAAAATAAAAGGCAACTTTTTGCGTGGATGTGTTCGATCTGTAATTGACACTATTATTAACAAGCACCGGTTACTCAATACTCACGTAGAGAGTCCTTGACGCTAACTAAAGATACCTACAATTTTCTGAAGGGCGTTTGGGAAAAGCGCCTTTCCGACGACGATACATGCTTTAAATATAGCAATTTTCTCGTCTTGATATAATCCGATCAAAAGACGGTAACCCTATCTCGAGGTCCGTACGTTACGCTGAATAAACTTAAGTTGTGCCTAATTGAATTAGACGTGGTCCTTTTACCCCGGGGCGGTGGACTAGTCGTCGAAAACTCGGATCGAGCCGGATATCACCGATAGCCGTTTAGGCAGGCCTGAGTCACTCCCCGTTTAGGTATCGAAAATATACCTACATTATTATTATGCGCGCGGCGACCACTTCGAAGGGGAAAATTCATTTACATGAATCGTTTGTACAGAATAATAAGAATAAAATTGGCTTGTAAAAGATGCCTAGGTACCTAAACGAAGAGGTGAGAAGTTCTGAAGCGAGCTAAATTGAACCATAGCGCTAACCACATTAAGTAGTAGATATTTCTTTGAATTTATTTCTGTTTAAGACTTCTGTACGTGAGTACTAGTACTTATTCTGTGGTTTAGGTTCACTATCTGGAGAGGGGAAATGGTTTGAATATATATCTCTATCACGTCTTTATCCCTTATATAGAGCATTTTTCACAAAACCCAGAAATGCAAGGCCCTAAGGCCACTTTAAGCGTGATGGTGCGTGAGAAAGTAGAAAAAGTAATAACAATAGTTCTGGGTTGCTAGCTACATCGCCTATTTCCTTAACCGGTTTTTATGATCTGCGCGAGAAGAGAAGAAGCTGGTATATTCTAACCCTCATATTCATAAAAAAATACAACCGTCTGTTAAACCTATTTTAGTTCCTTTATGTTTTGTTCCTTTTTCTCTTCATAATATTCGACATTGAAAGAACGAGACAAAACATATTTTAACTAAAAAAGGTTTAGTAAACGTTTGTAATTTTTTATGAATTTGGGGGTAAGTTTTTTCTTTTCTGTCAGACCAGGATGGAAGAAAAATTTTGTTCCGTATTATATAGGTACATGGAAAAAAAAATTCACTTGCCTAGGTTTTCCGTACGCAACGGGTAAAAACGGGACCCTATTACTAAGACTCCGCTGTCCATCCATTCGTTCGTCCGTCTGTCTGTCTGCGTCCCAAGGCTGTATCTCATGAACCGTGATAGCTAGACAGTTGAAATTTTCACAGGTGATGTATTTTTGTTGCCGCTATAACAACAAATAAAAACGGAATAAAGTAAATATTTCAGGGCTCCCATACAACAAACGTGATTTTTTATAATAATGGTACGGACGGAACCTTTTGTACTCGAGTCCGACTCGCACTTGGCCTGTTATTTACTAGCTGCTGCTATGAACATTATAACATCTGGATCTCATCAGATTTCCATAAATACGTCATCAAATCTTAATCCAACTTTAGAAGACAAAGGGATTGGAACCTGTTAGTATTTCGCTCATGAAGCCCCATAAAATCTATTTTATTACCGCCCATTATTCCACTTCATGGCTCCGATGCCGTTAGTTACCTGTGAACAAGCGGAGATAAACCCTACGCCCTTGCCCTTGTTAATTTAAGTAGAAAGTAAATTAATTTTCTTATTAGATGCCTTTACATTTTTTATTTATTTCGCTCTATGTTTTCTCATTCGGGGATACATAAAATTTTCGAGGTCCTGTTCCATAAAAAAAAATATTTGAAAGAACGGAGACATTAAAATTTTTGTCTCATGCAACCTAAAAAATCTGTCCTCAGTAATCTGTCTATTAAAGTTAGTGTAGACATTTTTATGCAATTGATTGAAAAACCAGTGACCCTTATCAGTAGTCAGAACTGAGAACCAAAGCTAAAATTATACGATTTAAAGAGGGCAGATTTTAAAGTATAAATTGGGAAATGAGGTAAGTATCCACAATATAATCATTTATATGCATAAACAATAAAAAAAAATTGGTCTATGAAGTAAACTGGTGATTTTACTAAGCAGCAGTCTGTTACTGACTCAAGACGATTTAAAAAAAAAAAACTAAACAAAAATTCCTACTCGATCGGTTAAGTGAAAAACGGAAAATTTAGTTCGGATACCGCAAGAGGCTTTCACCTTCTATCCGTCATCAAATCTTAGAAAATAATCAACTCGCATCACGTTCCGATTCACGTACGTTCCGATTCACGTTTCGCTCATGGACCCCATAAAATCCGTCTATTTTATTGCGGCCCATTATTTCGCTCCATGGCCTCGATTCCCTTAGTTACCTGTGAACAGGGTTGAACTCCCCTGCGCCCTTCCAAGTACCTACCTACTTTATTTGTTCGCGGATTCAATTAATGACGCGTTTGGTGGAGAATCTGTGATGAAGGAGCATTGTACTAAACGTGAAATATATGTACCTATGTACGTATGTTACTATTTTGTCAGAGCATTCAAAGAAAAAATTTCAATGCTCCCAGAGCCCTCTTAGCATGGCACCAGCCTTAGCGTTTACGTAGAGCGAGATACGAGTATTGATAGATCATAATCACTATCTCGCTCTACGTAAAAATAACGTGCAGGATGGCCCATTAATCCCTAGGGGGATGTAAACTTTTTATGGGTTTATCAACGGTTCTATGCCAGGAAAACCAGCATTAAGATGTCTAAATTAATTGCAAAAACCTTATTTTCAGTAATGAATATTAAAGTATTCAGTAAGTTTTAGACCAGCCTTAAAAAACGTACGTTCTGTATATATACTCGTATGAGTAATTATTCGAGTGGAAATAAATTCAAACAATAAAGAAAGAATAGCTATTAATAACCGCTGACCAGGTTTCGTGTAAATTATTGTCATGTCGTTTAATATTCATTTACATAGACACAGTTACAACCGTGGGAACCACCGTATGTATGACGTGTTGAATTGAACCTACACGCAAGGCGACATGACCACTAATGTTTAATCGTAAACTTACCCTCAGACAGAACGTATAACTAAGCAGGTAGTGTTTCGTTCTCAAGATTAGTAACATTCTAGTATTTTTGTAAACAATGTAGTAAGTGACAGCGCGACTACTACATAGTGTATTAAAAAAAATATAATACTAGAATGTTACAAAATACTAGAAAGTTACAAAAATACTAGAATGTTACAAAAATACTAGAATGTTACAAAATACTAAAATGTTACAAAAATACTAGAATGCTACAAAAATACTAAATGTTACAAAAATACTAGAATGTTACAAAAATACTATCATCATCATCATCAATCATCAATTTATTTAAGAACTATGTTCTTGTCGGTGTAGTATAAAAATACTAGAAAGTTACTTATCTTTAGAACGGAACACTTCGTATAATTATGTTAGAACTTTATGTATAGGTAAGTTAAACCGTTTTTTAAAATCATGTTACATTCCAAAAGACGCGATTTAACATAAAATGTCGTCAGAATATACCTATGTACAATGTTACACAACTCCAACATTAACGTGTAACCATCGTGACATTTGACAAATTAATTCCACAATTACTCAATAGTCTATCGTATCAGGCATTTATCATCGTCTATTTAATCAAATATTGAATCAATTACATTGATGCAGATATATCTTGTTCAGTATTGATTGACGTAAACATGAAATGTACAAGGAATATGAAACAATTCCGTTTCCTCGCAAGTTTCTCAGAAAGCAGTGTTCCGGGAGTTTCGACGATATAGAAATTAATGTATATGGTAAATAAACTAATGATCGAAACATTTACCGGTACGGCAGCGGCCGCGGGCAGCCCACTTTCATTGTCAAACTATATTCTCCTTTATTTTTATCCGCGCGATGCACAGTATAGCTTGAACAATACAAAATCTTCGCGATTGCTCGCGACCAGGGATGTTGCGGATGCCGATTTTTTCACATCCGCGGATGCGGTTTTTGAAGGCTCACATCCGCGGATGCGGATGTTTAAATGTATGGAAAATTCTTTTGGGTGCATCGACTTTAGATAATTTTTTAAAGTCGTGATGGTTCGGCCCGAGAGTAGCTTTTATTGTATATTTTACAGTCAACCTTATCATGATACTTTGTGTCGGTGGTGACATAGTTAATTAAGTTGTTAGATAATCTATCAATAACGGGGTACTCGCTGAAAAAATAAAGCATATTGTTATAAAACGATTAACTTTACCCACAATAAAACGTATTGCTGGTGTAACATAATAACATTTACCTAGCGATTTTAATTTTATAAGCTGAGCTAAGACTAATATAAAGATTTGACTTGAACAATTATGTACACACAATAATCACTGTATCACAATAACACTCAAAATATATATCTATACGATAAGTAATCCACAGCGTAAACAAGCACGTAATGATTTATTTACAAGAAACAAATGATGCACCACAACAAACGCGTCTAATCTTGTTACTAATTTTTTCGCTCCCACTGGCCATTGGTCATTGTCACGTGTGAACGGCACGCGCCATTCGCCGGCCCCGCCCAATTTCTTTCTTGTATTACATTCGCATCCGCATGAAAATCCGTATTAATTTTTGCGGATGCGGATGACAGCGGATGATTCGCATCCGCATGAACATCCGCATTGATTATTGCGGATGCGGATGCGGATGCAGATGTCCAAATGTATGCGGAAACGCCGCATTTGCGGATGCGGATGTGTATATTCGCAACACCCTGCTCGCGACTGCCAGCGGCGCCAAGCGGCTGAGGTTTTTCTCAAGTTCTTCTAGATATCCTTACTTATAATATTATAAATGTGAAAGCGTGGATGTTTGTTACGCTTTCACGCAAAAACTACTTGACGAATAATCATGAAATTTTATACACATATTCTGGGAGGTACTAAAAGTAACATAGGGTACTTTTTATTAAAAAATAAAAATATTAAAAAAAAAAAATAAAAAAAAAATTGTCAACAAATATCAACATTTTGCTACTTTAGCGCCATCTAACATACAGTAATGAAGTTCAAACCCTAAATATGATGTGAAAGCGTGGATGTTTGTTACGCTTTTACGCAAAAACTACTTGACGAATAATCATCAAATTTTGTACACATATTCTGGGAGGTACTAGAAGTAACATAGGGTAAAGCGTAAATCTACACTATCCAATTATTTAATGGATTCGATGCGAGCGAAGCCGCGGGTAAAAGCTAGTATTTCATAGATAAATGCCGCCGCTGCTCTTCCGGTGTGATTTAAGGCCTTACAATAATTTCGCTTTCCATAGTGCGAGTAGCTATTTACAGGGACGAGTAGAAGAAAAAGGGGGAAAGGGAAGGCCTTTGCCCAGACACTAATACTATAAAATAAAATAAAAAAGCATGTCGCTGTTAGTTTTTTCATGAAGTTTGGTTTAGGTCGACTCGAGATTTTAATTACTTAATAAGTGTTAAAACTATCGCGTTGCATAAAAATTAAATGTTTCACAATGTGAGACCACTGTCCGTGCAATCTAATTAAAAAGTCAGCAAATTAATATAAAAGAACGATGACGACATATAATCAAAAACCCGAAGTAAAATCCTCTACATTTACCATTTTAAAACTCCACACAGTAGGTTAGTAAGCAATTTATTTATAAAAATGGTCCGACGTGTCAGCTTGATATACGTCCATGTCAAAAACCAATTAGTACTCAATAATAAAGTATTTTCTGTGAATATTGCCTGCGCATTGTTCGTGTCGTTAATGTGACATGAACGCTGTAAATAATTACAGTTGTTTAAAATTTAAATTAAGACTTAACAATTTTTAACGAGGATTTAAATAGAAAAATCAAAAGTTGGATTATGTAAAGATTATGATGCCAGAAATATTTATTACATCGACCACCCCGCACTACCTATTCTAACATTACGATTTTCTATATAGCGAGGTTGCCTGGAAGAAATTGTTTAGCGATAAGGTCGCCTTTTGCGCATTTCCGAGTTTTTTAAGATAATAATGTCTTGTATTTATTTATTTTGTGCAATAATGGATATTGCATGCAACTCACCACTTCAAACACTAACTTCAAAGACTGCTGTAGACTGGACTGATGTGTGGATAGATAGATAGATGGCAGTAGGAAAATTATATCTCAGTGCATCTGTATATAGCTTAGTTAGAACATTTAATCAGCAACATAGATATTATAAAACTTAGAAAGATGAAAATACAACAACAAAGCTGAATGTCTCGTTTGGATTTTCTTTGTAACGAGTTTTAAATTTAATTAGTTTGTCATTTCCGATCTAATTACTCGATGTTTTAGCTAATTAACTCTCGGTGTAGTGTAATGAATATAGGCTTTTGCTATTCACTCTGAGTTAATATCACAAATAGCCAATCATACAGCATTAATGTAAGCTGGGCAGTGTGCATACGTAACGTAAGGCTGCTTGTATATGTATTTGCGCTTTTCCATCCCACTATAACGGGCAATGTATGACGTACACGTTCTTGTATTGATGCGGAATAGGGCTGCCCAGTCCAATAGGTATTTTCCTGGGTTGAAATTAAATTATTTGGTACTTAAGAAAATAAAACGTCACAGCTCGCAAAATAATGTCATTTGTCAATGATCATATCGATTTTCAAAGTGATTTTAGATTTATTATTGCAGTACAATTGCTAATAAGAGCGCTATTTGACTTCAAGACACTATGACGTCATTGGCCTGCATTTCATACACAAATCCTATAAAGAGTTTGTTTGAAGTTTAGAGAAAAAAAATCTGATTTGAGTTGTTGAAAAGTCGCGAATTAAAATACTTTTCACTATCCCTACTCCTTAGTCATGTACCTATAAGTCAACAACTAAGTTAGCGGACTAGTGATGGCGAAACCGATTTTTTTTGCATTTATATTAAGAAACCATAATATAGGTATATTATATGTGTTGTAAATCTGTCCATAAATTTATGGGCTGGCATGTCTGTTAAGATATAATAAAAAGTAAAAAAAACTAAAACCCAACTACGACAAAAAACGACGCTGAAAAAGTATAAAACAAGATTTTCAGAATACTGAACTGAACAAAGTTGCTAATGTAGTTGCAAGTAAATGGACACAGTAGACTTTAACAAGATGCCTTCGTAGTAAATTGACAATAATGTCATACAATACTATTCTGAAGTATGCAATATTCACTATGTAGAGATAAATTTTCATGTTTGGAAAGGCGTAGTCACACGTTGTCAAAGTGCTACGGTAGGTAGGTATATGTAACGTGTGACTGCCGTCCCCTTTCAACCCCTAAATGTAAGTAAATAAAGTTTTTATTTTTGTCTCCACTCAATAGTTCCGAAGTAATATTAGTGGCCACAGTTTACTATTTAATGACAATTTTAGTTAAAGTTTGACTATCAATTAATGTAGGATGAGTCACATTATAAAGATACTGAGTTATAAAATAAGAAGGTAAAATAATTACTTTTTTGGTACCATATATTAACATTTTAGAAGTTTATAGCTTGAACGCATGATACAAATTTAGATGCTAAAAAATATCTACCATGCTGAGTTGTATTTAGAGTGGCTTACATAGAAGATAATTAGTTGCTAGGAAAGTATTATTCAGATTCACGTTGGTTGTGGCTGACTTAGTAATTTAGAAGGTACTCGTAACGTAGATTTTTAGAGGCGAATAATGCTATTAAAAAGAAGTTTGTTTAATTAGCACCCTTTTTTTATTTGAAAGCCTTTAATATTAAGTTAGTCCCATATTAATTTGGTAAAGACATGATGAAGAACTTTGAAGATATGGAAGAAGATGATGAAGAACTTTGAAGTTTTGTTTTGTTTAAAATTGAATTATATAGAACAGGATTGTGAATTTCTAGCAATAAACGAAAAGTTTTTTTAGAAAATGTTTTTTCGACCAAACATGCAAATCGCCAACCTTATTTTGAATACGAAATATCCGTATTTTTACCTGTGTTTACTATTTACACTGCACGCACTCTGAATCGGCGCTCCGTGCATTGATGAATATTCAGAATCCCAACATTGATATGTTTGGTCGTTTGGTCGAAGAGTACGTTTCGTCGAAGTGTACGTTTGGGATTATGCGCCGCGGCAAGTCGGCCGCGAAATGAATAAGCTGCAGTTTTTTTTGCCGGAATTCCGCTCGCGTGCGAAATTACGCCGTCGTTTACGTTTTTATTGTCGGTGGCGTACTTTTGTTTCATTGTTGATTGCTGGATCGATTTGCTCGTGAATGGAGGAATTAGCGGTATCAGATAGTGTATTGAATTTTTTTGATAGGCTAATGAACTTTAATAACATTTTTCATTTACTGGAATTTATTGTCTAGGCGTGTGTCTAACACAAGCGCCTAATTTTATCGTTCTGCAATAATGATGTTGTAAATCTTTGTGTTATATAGTACAGTCTTATCTAACATCTGATGTATAATGAATCGGCCAACGTATTATAATGCCTATCAACGACTCATATTTCATAACAAGGTTTTCGTTTAAACCCCCGTCAAAAAAGAGGGGTGTTATAAGTTTGACTCGTTTGTGTGTCTGTATGTGGTGGGCTGATTTTGATGCAGTTTTTTTGTTTAAAAGCTGACTTGATCTATAGTTCTTAACTATGTTTGATGAAAATCGGTGCAATGGTTTATAAGTAATTGGGGGGAAGGCTTGAAAGAAAAGTTTTTTTTAATTCGCCTAGCAAATAAACTTCCTAATGAAAAAAAAAATAAACAAAAGATTTGTCTAAATCGCAATGAAACTCGCGCGTTAATGAAATAAAGCGAAACAAAAACTAATTAACAATTTAATACATTAATGGACTTCCTCAATTAACAAAATGAAGTATTTATTAATCATGCCCAAGTTGAAAGCTTGAGAGGCTCGTAACTTAACGCTCTTCGTTCAAGAGACGGTTTAGTAAGTACTGTCAAGATTTTGTTGTCTTCTATTCGATTTAGACAGAGAGCCAGTTTCCTTTCTTACTCGTATATTACCTAGTCTCATGTGATGCCGGAATAGAATGCACGACTATACTTGCGAATGCTCTCACAACCTAAATTGATACTCTTGGTTTTGGCCGACACAAGCCCCAAGTTTCTACCAAACCATAAGACCACTAGAAGTTGTCTATTTAGTATGAAATCTAATAATTTAATACAATAATACTATTTACTGCAGGAGGTCTACTCCCAAGGCAACACGATGATTGATTATAATGATGATTTTGACAATAGTGTGAGGTTTAAAATTTTAGCACATATTCTTAAGAATAAAGTTATTGTCAAACTGGGACAAAGTTACAAAAGTTTACCGTATCCCTCAAAGTATCACCAATTTAATTTCGCAAGACGCGCTTAAACAGTTTGGCGTTTACTGACGTTATTTTTACTTTGCCCCCATAATGTGATATTCATTTATTTTATTTCCCGCCGGATGGGGCGCGTCTGCTGCCGCGCGAAGGAAACAAAGCCATTTCCGACGGAGGACGATCCTGATTCCTGCGACCAGACGGGCGTCCGATGACGTTTTGTTATTAAACCCTTTGTTAGCTTTATCTGTGATGTGTACGTGATGCGCGCGATGTACAAATGTGGTTGCTTTTTTAAACGCTAGCTATCTACGTAGAATATTTGATGCGTTGTAGTTAAACAATTCTGCGACTAAAGTCAGAATCTGCCGACGGCGGCATATCAAGAGGCTAAGCGAGACCATGAGCCTAAGGAAGATATTCAACAATTAGTTGGATGCAGGTGTCGCGGAAAAGGCAAAATGGGAAAAAGAAGTAGGGAAAACGTCTCTCTTGCCTGTGTACTAAAATAACGAATGAATTCAAACATCCGTGTTTTTTGCTAGACCTTCAAACGCACCTGTTTTCTTCGTTCCACGTAAAAGTTTGATGTAGCTAAAACTGCGCATATATCTTCAATTTTTACAGCAACTTTTCGTTTTATCGAATAAGGGTGTCCCTATTTGGTTCGTTTGTGTTTTTACTAAACCGCTCGTGTGCTTTGTCTTTCCGAGCAGAGATGCGTCGTCTTAGACGCGTCGATTTACCATTCCGAGTGAATTTGACATTCGCAATGTTTATTGCTCCCCATTCTTTAGCCGTCTTTGTACGAATCTTTTTGTAGAAAATAATTTATCTAATTTCGAACAAAGCGAATTACTCGGCAACGTATACACACAAATCCAATATCGTATCGCCCTTAATTTTTGTTCCAGACTCGGGCTGAATTTTAAAAACGTCGCCATGTTTCGGGGAATTCATGTAATTTACCTGTTTGAGGAATGGCTTTTTTGTAAATTTATACGTAATTACAGGGCGATGTAATTATATGGTAATTACCTATTTTGATTAGATGTCCGGAAAATGTTCAATATTATTTATTGGAAAGCAATAGCAAATATACTTTGATTTTAAACAAAACTTTTCCTTTGATTTTCCTCAATTTAGAAAATTCGTGAAAAATACATTTAGTTTGTTAATACTTCTAAGAGATCGATAAAAACAATCAATTTCTATATCGTGTAATTAATCTTAAAAAATAAACTTAAATTTATTTAAAAAATGTCGACGAGGATGGGATTCGAACCCACGCGTGCAGAGCACATTGGATTAGCAGTCCAACGCCTTAACCTCTCGGCCACCTCGTCATATTAAATGGTGATGAAATTACACATCTGTAACTTTGAAGGCTATATTCATTATTTCATATTTGCACAAATGTTAAGAACACATGTTTTAATCGTCTTACAAATTATTAATTTGCCCGAAATTAATTTTGCAACTTTAGTAAATTTTATATTTAGTGGCTTTCACTAGATTTATGTAAATAGTAAGTAATATAAAAACAATTGTCTGGTAATATTACGATGACTTTCGAATTCAAAATATTTTTAGTAAGTATTAATTAATACGGTTTTTACATTAAATTCTTTATAATGTTTTGCTAAGTTCGTTCTCAAGTTACATGGCTGTAACTGTGTACGACCAATAAGTGTATTACCATGTGACTCTGTAGAGTTATAAACTGAAGCTCAATGACTTATATTAGTCTATGTATCTGCACATTGGCACATCACATCCGTTATAAAAAAAAATCTCAGAAAGGGGCATTTTTTAATCTATTTTACCAACCTGTAGAGCATTTTCAAAGCCTTTTTTTACCTTTACAATATTTAACCTACTCATATAAACTACTAGGCGGCAATCCGTTATTTAAGTGCCTACAAATGCAAGTCTAGCAAGTTTTGTCACAGAAGAATCGACGCCGTGTCCCAAAGGGCGCAGTTTGGCGTCAAAACGGGTCATAAGTTACGTAAATGGACATCAATAGGACGTGTCGTTCAGGTTTCACTTCGTCTCCTTTTAGCGCGTTCCTAGATGCATCTTAGCTGTGCTTCTTAGCAGCCGGAGCGTGCTTTCTGGCCTTTTCTTTTGAAAAGATGATGACATTGACATGATCTGAAAAGGTGGCATGACTGTCTATGGTAATTTTAGGGTGCCTTACCTAAAACGAAAAATCGGGACTCTATTACTAAGACTCCGCTGTCCGTCCGTCCTTCTGTCTGTCTGTCACCAGGCTATAATTTGATGAACCGTGATAGCTAGAAATAGCAGTTGAAATTTTCACAGAAGATGTATTTTTGTTGCCGTTATAATAACAAATACTCAAAACAGAATATAATAAATATTTAAGTGGGGTTTCCATACAACAAACGTGTTTTTTTATAGATAATGGTACGGATAAACTACCTCGTAGCTAGGCGGCAATCCGTCATTTAAGTGGCTACAAATGCAAGTCTAGCAAGTTTTGTCACAGGAGAATCGATTGCCGTGTCCCAAAGGGCGCAGTTTGGCGTCAAAACGGGTCGTAAGTTACGTAAATGGACATCAATAGGACGTGTCGTTCAGGTTTCACTTCGTCTATTTTTAGCGCGTTCCTAGATGCATCTTAGCTGTGATTCTTAGCAGACGGAGCGTGCTTTCTGGCCTTTTCTTCTGAAAAGATGATATGATGCAAGACTGTTTATGGTAAATTTAGGGTGCCGTACCCGAAGGGTTAAAATCGGTACCCTATTATTAAGACTCCGCTGTCCGTCTGTCTGTCTGTCACCAGGTTATAATCTAATGAACGTGATAGCTAGTCATGACAGTTCAAATTTTCACAGAAGACGTATTTCTGTTGCCGCTATAACAGCAAATACTAAAACAGAATAAAATAAATTTGCGATATTTATTCAGTGTCACACCACATGTTAATTTATTCATTAAATGATGATCATATCGATATCTTCCATGCTGGTCTGAGAGAAAAGATTTTCTACGCACATTAACCAAAAGTGGCAGTTTTTCGCTTTTGTGCGTAGAAAAGTCACGTCCTCACTTTGAATTGTAAACAGTAGTTCATAAAATAGTTTGAAGGGTTATCTAAGGTCTGATCTGGTCAAGACAAAATTTTAAATGCCTCCCTTTCCTTTCAAATTATTTATTTCAAATGGGGGAAGCACTGGACCCCAAATTCAGGAAGCCCCTTAATAGGCGAAGCGGCTACTATTCTGATTTCGTCTTCCATCTTAACACCCACCATCATGCTAAGCGTGGCTTTTGGATCCAACGGCCCCGGGCTCTGTCTACCCCATCAGGGATAAAGACGTGAAATTCTTATCTGTATAATATAGGCAGGAATTTAGTTGCCTCACCACAAGTCTCATGTAAGTTTGTGCACAGACGGATCGAGGCTATGTCCCGGCGGGTGCAGTTTTGTGTCAGTTCGGTACAGACGTTAAGTGGACACAAACAGGACGTGCGCTCGTTTTCGTCGTACTTATGGGACACTTTTTAAACAAGCTTTCATGTTACAAGCTGTATTATGCAGCGATTCAATTGATTTTGCAATTCCTTTAAAAATAAAAAAAAGTACAAGCATTTATTCCGAGGCCAAAGTAGATACCTATTAACACCTCGAACGCCATGACGGATACCTGGTGTCAGTCAAACAATTAAAATCTATCGTGTCTGCAAGCTGCTAGTCAAGGTGTTAAGACAAATAAAATAAGCATAGACTCGATGTTGCGTCGATTTATTACTGAGTTCCATCGACCACCTTCCGTTTCCGTGAACAGAGCCTAGACATTGTCTACCATAAAGTGCTCGCCAAAACAAATCTAACGATACTCAATGAGGTTATATGTTGTTTTATAACTGAGGTATGTCGAATATATCCTGGCTCCATCATCAGAACAGCTCATAACTCTTAAATATTGTATTGTCATCCGATTTACACAAGTATGCAAAATTTCAGCTCAATCGGTTGAGGATAACTGGTTGATAATTGAGTTGCAAGATTTGACCTTAACAAACATACAAGATACATTGCAAGTTAAATAAAAGCTCGTAAAAAGTCCTTAGGTTTCAAATTGACTGGATAAATTAAATGAATATTATAGTAATGAGTAATTAATTACACGAATAAATACTTGTTTATTTATCACAAAGCGACATCATTCAGATAGACAATTCAAATTTTGTTGACAAATTTTCTTCTGTCTCAGCCACCTATGTGGCTTCGCGAGCGACACATCGTTACGCACTTTCGAAGTTAAAACAGGGTTCGCCATAGACGGACATGTCAAGACATCACATCATCTGTCCTCTGTTGGACTGTCCTAATGAAGTTTTCTGAGGCAGCCAAGCATCCTACTCAGTGAAACCCCAAACACTAGATTGGCACGGTGGATAGACAAATACTCCCCGTTACTAGAAAATCTTCCACCTGATGAGAAACTCCCACCAGGTCGTGATCTCCTTTGGACAGTCTGGAAATACTTAAATAGACTCCGGGCTGGTGTTGGGAGGTGCCACGAGAACGGAGTCAAGTGGGGTTTCTCAAACAACGACCTTTGTGAATGTGGAGCTGTTCAAAGCATGGCCCACCTTCTGTCATGCTCAACTACCCAACCTCTTCTACATTAGAAGATTTAAACTCTGCTAATGACACGGGGAATAAGTGTGGCCACACATTGGTCATTCATTCAAAAAGTCATTCCGACTCGCTAAGAAGAATGAAGGGTGGAGAAAGAAATTATTTACGTTTGAAAGTAATTACCGTCTAAACTAAAAACATTTAAAAATAAGTAAGCTCCTTATATGTACCCTGTGGGACTGACAAAGCGTACTTACCAATTTTGGGCTCGTAAAACTTCGCCGTGGATTTGCTCGGGAAATTTTCAGCTCGCGGCAGTAAATGCTGAATATATTCGGCCACTTATCGAAACTTAGAGTCGTGTGATTGAATATGCCTCTGTGGTGTGGAGTGTGAAGCTGGGAATCGACTTATTCGTTCGGGAAATTTGGTATCCTTTTTTCGTCAGGTTTTTCTTGTGTTCTTACAATCCTTGTGCAACACAAGGGCCTTGTAAGGATTGTCAAAATTAATAATACTAATCGAACTAGCTTCCTTAAGAATCCCTTGTGTTTAGTACGTAACTGGATAGTATATTTTTCTAAATAATCTGCTTTGTCTTGCCTCTATCCATCTGTATTCGCCATGAACAAAATTACTTTTCAATAATTAAATTTTCATTCATGATTAGTTCGAATAAAGCCACTGGATCTGAAAAAATAAATTTATATTCATTCGAAAATCACAATTCCGTAACGCCCATAAGTACATGTCTTTTGCATCGTGCTGAACATTCACAAACTTTGTCATACTATGAAAAATCCTCATCAGAATTGAAAAGTTTCTGAAATAAAAGTTTTACTGTAAACCATAAAATATTTTACCAGTATTTATCAAGCAGAATTTCCAGTAAAAATAAACGTACAGCCAGCAAGTTAAGACCTTGTAAATAAAACTACTGACTGCATAATTTCATTATGGTGGGACGGCAACACCACAGAATGATAGAAAAGAGAAGATATAGCATATAGCATAAGAACCTTGGTTACGAAAACACAATCGCAGTTCACTACCTTCTTTTGAGACTAAAAACTACCTACTTCTTTTAAAGTCGAAAAAGCTAAGTTTTAATGTAATAGCTAGAAGAATATTTTTAGTTTCTTTAAATTATTCAGCTGTAACGATATTTTAAGCATGGAATAAAGTGCACCTGCTGGTACATGTACACACTTTATACATAATAATGATAATTGTAAAATTCTAATGATACACATATTGAGACACTATAAACAATTTGCAGAGGAAACGTACCGTTATTCTTTAATTACGGTTCAATTTTGAAATGTTGCTAGTTGCACATTGTAATTTAAAACTTTTTTATGTCTGGCTGGCATGTTCTTCTACCAACTCGTTGACACCATAAACGGTATATTGCCGTTCAAAAGATAGTTCAAGAACTCGTGAAATGGAAAAGGTGCATCAAATACAAGATACCGTATCTTCCAGTGACTATGATCTAAAACAACACCAGGAATTAATTCCGTTTACATAGGAGCTATAACAATAACTAGATATCATTATATTCGCCGGCTGCCCTCTGCGAATGAATATTTCTGTGTAATGGCCCTGTACTTTCTCTCATTATGATTAAAACTTACATGACCCTTCCTAAGTACTTTTTAGGGTTGCTTACCCTAAGGTTAAAAACGGGACCCTATTACTAAGACTCCACTGTCCGTCTGTCTGTCTGTCTGTGTGTCTGTCACCAGGCTGTATCTTATGAACCGTGATAGCTAGACAGTTGAAATTTTCACAGATGATGTATTTCTGTTGTAAAAACAGAAAATAAATATATAAGAAGGGCTCCCATACAACAAACGTGATTTTTTAAAGTTAATATTACGGAATCCTTCGTGCGCGAGTCCGAATTGCGCTTAGTCGGTTTTTATACTTCCTTAGAATTCGAATGAGTGTTATTAAATAAATCGACTGATGAATGAAATTTCTATGAAAACTCTGCGAATAGTACACTTTTATAAGTATTTAATGGCTTCAGTGTTGCAAAAAACAGACTAGTTTCGATCGGTTTAGATTAGACGATCATTATCGTCTAAACCGATCGAAGCGGTTTCGCTGTCCTCAACGCACTGAGCGTTGTCCGACTACACTACGTGAGTAATACCGTTTTTAAATATTTTGTTATGTCATCTCACGTTACTTTTAATAATATTATACAATATTTTCTTTTATTTTGACAATATAAATAGAGTCCATTATTAAATTGGCAATAAAAGTTCTTTAAATGGCACACAGACAGAATGAATAGTCCAGTGGGACGAGCTACTTATGTCATTATATCGTCGTCACGTACGTCAAAGAACCGTTTACACGTGTCCGTCTGATTGGCCACATTTACCCGATTGTCCAAAACCCAATAGGGAATATGCGTATGCACGTAATTTTTTATTTGCTTAAAGTCCATATTATCTATACATTTCCTACAGAAAATAGCGTTTTCGCGAGTGAGATAGACATATTTTAGTAAAATCGTTATATCTCGGTCATTGTTCAATCAATTTTTATTCCGTTTTGACTCTTAGCACTTTACTTTTGAATATTTATGGATAAACTGGTTAGATAACGTATTTTTTTATGCATATTCCCTATAGTCCATAGTAAGTTATATTAACGGTGCTTTTATTGCTGCTCAATATTCATATTGTCGCCTTAATTGAATTAGGAATATTTTATGAAGGGTGTGAACGCTACTTGGTACCTAAATAATTAACAATATTAATTTTTTGTGATGTTTTAAAAATCTTTCTTTTATTTTCAGGTAAGCACCGTAGAAACACTTCAAAGATTATCGAATTGGAATGACGATTGTATCAGTCTTTAAGTAAGTTCTTTTTAAAGCAGTAATAATTTATGTCATTCTTCTCTGTTTCTTATTTGCTGGTGAACAACTCGTTATTAATACTCTCGAATATATTAGTTAGCATTTTTTATAATCTGAATTTCGAATATATGTTACTGTGTATGTTTTCTTGACGATCTGCTTTTCTCTTTATTCTCGTTTGCATCTCGTATCTTTTCAGACACCTTTTCACATTCATGATCATGCGGCATTTTTAGCTGTTCGTTCCTACTGTCGCAATCATTCTATATTAGTGGTAAAAGTATGTCAGCTGATGCCCCTAGGTAACTTGTTGTAAAAAGTTGACACCTGAGTTGGCTTCTTTCTTCAATAGTCCACTTTTTCTTGAGCATCCCTTACGATGTCCCTCTTTTCACATCCCGTTTATCATTTTTAAACTTACTATTAGATTTTTCATCATTCCAGCCCGGAAGGATGTATTTAACTCAAAATCTGGGTTCTAAGTTCGATTTACATCGGTAGGTAGAAAAGTAATTTTGAAAATCGAAGGTGGTCGGGCGGTTCCTATATAATAAACATGAATTTAGTTTTATTAAACCAAGCGCACTGGCGAAATTATTGCAACAAAGATTTAAACTTTGGTTTAAATCTTTGTTGAACATAATGAAAAATTACAAAAAAAGTTACGAGTTCAACTGTAGATTTAGATTTGACGCCTGAATCGGTAAAACTGACTAAGGCAGTCACAGAAAACTTATTACCTCCGATTTCAAAGGAATTTTTATTTAATTTTAAGGAGATAGATACTTCTTAAATAACCAAATCTGTTTTCACAGTTTATAATTATTTCCTCGCTATTATGATGAAAAGTGGAGTGTTCAACCCGAGTGTAAGTATTAATTACACCCTGGAACTATAAGCACCTACGCCCGCTTCGCTCACTCGTGCGCCTAAATATCTCGGGTTTAATTGATCACTTACAATCCTTGTTTAACAATCTACTATTAAACTTTCGAATTTTTATAGTGACAAGTGTTCAAAATCATGTACTCGTACTTTACCGATTGCCTCCGTCACGCCTGAATGCTCCAGGCTGATTGGCCTCTCATTTGGCCCGATTGTGTCCCCGAATACATAATCGCGAGGCCATTAAGATAATCTGCGATGTACGCATGTGGGCCTTATCATTGATTGCTGGCTGAACGCGAGACGTGGCCGTTGATTGTTGTTTTTGTAAGGATTATTTGACTTAAAAATCTGATTGATAAAAAATGATTTAAATTTCATCAGGGTGTTGATAAATACTGGCCATTCTGTGGAGTTTCCAATGGTTAGTGGAAGCTTGATATTTGGCAATACATACGAATATTTAAATGAACTGGTGCGTCTGTTACTAATACATTTTCTCGAAGTCCTGCTTACCATGAGATGATGAGATATACGAAATTCTATATTTTTTTCTTTAATCACGCTGGATCAGATAAAATGCACTACATATCCAGGTAATGCCCGCATTTGGTGTTGTTTGAACAATAAATCACGCAATATTATGCTCAACCATCGGGTTTATTATTGGATATAGTCTATAAAAAGATCAAAGTTCCTCCTCCCTTCTTTCTTTAGCAAATTTTTCATTTGTTCCCATTGTGTGTCATTACATTTCCCAGCCCTGTACAAATAATGCGTTAACATAATGAAAATAATTGTCATACACAAGCTGTTGTCTGCAGAACAATGCGGATGCAATACAATGGCCCCCAACTCCGACCCTTGAGTTTTAATTGCATGTATTTACAGCTATTCAAAAACGCTTTCAATTAACCTCGTTTGATTAAACATTCGCATATTGGGCGAAATTAAGAACCATGACGAAAATAAAACTGAAAAACCTAACAGTTTGATCGGGTAAAGTAGAGATACTGTTATAGTCACTATATTTAATCTATGCTCTGAGAAAATGAACGAAACCTTTGCAGAGAACTTTTTCTTAGGCGTGGCATGGCACCGCTGGTTTTGCAGAAATCTATATGGGCTGAAGGATAGGTAAATTCCCAAAGGTCCAAAAGTTTGGTACCAGCGGAACCAGTTTCATGTCCACTGATGAAGACATTTTTTATCAGATACACCGATTGTATGTTTAACTACTTACAACAGAGAGCAAATCTTTTAAGAGGATATAGCTCTGGGCGAGCAAGTGTAATTATAGCCTATCTATACTCATCTTTATTCTACACAACACATAGTTAGTGCTGAATCCCATTTGAGTTTGGTCTTTCTTCTTGTTTTTTTTTTTGTTTTTTCGTGTAGGAAAGTGGCCAACACTGGTGTCAGATTTTTCAAACTGCCTAAAGGCATCTGACAAAGCTTGACAACTGCCATACATCATACGATGATAGTAGCCGGGACCAACGGCTTATACGTGCCTTCCGAAGCAAGGAGGAGCTCGAGAAATTTTTATGCCACTTGCGGTCACCCATCCAAGTGCGGACCACGCCCGGTGTCGCTTTTCTTGCGAAAGCGCTAGTAATGCGCACAATTTCTCCTAAATCCATAGAAAATAGTCTTGTAAAGTACATCACGTCACAAACTAGATTTTCAAGAGACAGACCCCAATAGAGCACACCTGCGCGCCTCCCCCATATTTATCTCTCATTGTATGTGTGTATTCAGAGTAGTATGTCGGGAACTTATCGCGCCTAATGTGGCGTTATTTTTCTCAGAGACGGGACTTCCGTTGGGATGATGTTTTTATTATAAAGACGTGTCGGAACTGGGGAAATATTTACGGATGTTAAGGAAACGGCTCTCTTGATGTACGACGCCGTTTACGACTGAATGCTTGCATTATTCGAGATGAGTGATCGATGCGTTGCCTGTCGACGTTTTTGTTCCAACGCGATGTTTGAACTTTAGAAATGTTTGTTTTGTTGGTAATTAAGAAATTGTTTTGGTCATTTTGATTGTGAAGTACTTGGGAAACGGGCGTGAAAATATGATCTACCTTTGTCGATCCTTGATATGAAGATGATGGGGACACATAAATTTTTCGGGGTCCAGTTCCTCTTAAATAATTTATTTCAAATATTTCAAATATGAAACGAATCGGAGATGTCATTTAAAATTTTGTCTTGATCAAGCCCTAGATAACCCTTCAAACTATTTTATGGACTACTGTTTAATGTTTGTAGTTTAAAATGAGAACGTAAAGCTTTTCTTGCAAATGTGCGAAGAAAAGCTTTACGTTCTGACTTTAAACTATAAACAGTGTTCATAAAATAGTCTGATGGGTTATCTAGGCTTGATCAAGACAAAAATTAAATGACATCTCCGATTTCTTTCAAATAATTTATTTCAAAGCACTGGACCCCAAAAATTCATGTGTCCCCTTAAAATCTTAGTAGTAAATTAGTAGGTATATGTATACTTACTAGAATTTAGGAGTGCAGATTTTTTGTAAATATAAGAATTACACTAGAACGATTGGTATAGAGTAATTTAGTTTTACATAGTTTATAACCTATTATTGAAGTACCTATCGTTAACTGCAAACAAACCCGAACTCCTAAGTACATCAAATAGTTTAAAACTCACCCATACTCAATTCAAGCAAGTTTTAACAGTCACCACATGGCGAGCCGCAAAGTTACGGTTTTAAATCCTACATGCGGGCCTAACGGAGTGTTGGATCAAATAAAACTCGTTTACGTCGACAGCCAACACACGACTTTTTCGAATTAAGTTGTTTAGAAATTTAAAATTTAGGCGTTTGATAACTTCACGACATTTTCGTTTTACTTAAATCAGAAGTAATAACATTTGCGTGCGTTAAATACATCTTCCTTTAGGTACAATTCGACGACCTCCGTGGCGTAGTGGTCACCATGCTAGCCGCCACCCAGAGGATCCGGAGTCGATTCCGGGTCAGGGCAAGTTGTAAAATGGCCTCTATCAAATTGTCCTGGGTCTTGGATTTTTATCTATATAATATGTATTTGTTATAAAATATATGTAGTATCGTTGAGTTAGTATAATATAACCACCCATAACACATAACACAAGTCTCGAACTTACTTTGGGGCTAACTCAATCAGTGTGATTTGTCCATATATATATATTTATTTAAAAAAAAAACCTGTAGAAAAGCTTCACGTTCTCACTTTAAACTGTAAGCAGTAGTTAATAAAATAGTTTGCAGGGTTATCCAGGGTCTGATGAAGACCAAATTTTAAATGATATCTTCGTTTCCTTTTAAATTATTTAATTCAAATGGGGGCAGCATTGGACCCCGAAAAATTCAGGTAGCCCCTTAACCACTGAACCTATTTAGATGAAATTTGGTATGGTTATAGTTTGAGACCCAGGGAAGCACATAGAATCGTTTTTATCCCTAAAACTCCCACCGGGAGCGAAGCTTGCGGGCACAGCTAGTTAAAAATATTGTACGCGTATTTTTTCTTTTCTCTGAGAACCAATAAATGACAAAGATATAGCGCATTTAAACTTCGCATGACGTCACAGCTAGGTACGATTTTTACTTAGTGGGGACTTTGCAAGCCTCCACTTCGGAACTTTCATTTTGCTCCGTATCTTTGTGAATTTTTTACTTTTTTGGTAAACTGAAAAATATGGGTCGATTATTTTTGAACGACCTAAAAGATGGACTAATTACAATTATACTTTTCTGACCCTTCCGTCACCCTTATTCAGTTAGAGTATTTTCCCGACCTTCTTTTACATAAACCCTCTTTAAGGTTGAACCAGCCGCGGGCTCGAACTCATAGGTGGGCGCGGCCTAAAAGCATGCTGTCTCACCTTTACATTGTGTTCGGGCGAAGCAGGGAGGTGAAATGCACGATAATTCATAGTAAATCGAGCGCGTAAAAAATACGTAGTCCTTTGAGAGAAGGGGTTTTATGCAAAAACTACTGCATTAATCAGATACAAATTGAAATCTTCGATAATTAATCTGTGTCGGTGTGGACCTTGTTTTGGAAATTTTACACTTCTTTTATTACTTATTTACGCCGACAGCTGTGTAAAAATAAATAAAAACAAAAAAACGTACTGCTCATAACTTTTTAATGGCTTCTTATTTTACTACGAGTATTCTGTATCCGTACAGACAAAATTTATAATGAGACAAATCGATATCATGTCAAACATTGCGATGGTTAATGTCAAATAGTGGAGGAAATCCCCTCCGAAATTTTTATAGAAAAGCTATCAACTAGTTCAACCATGTCCCTTCTTATGACATCCACAGACCGAATAGTCCCTCGGCCGGAACCGACTACTTTACTATTGAATAGGTATGGAATCAGTACATATTTGACATCATGAAAACACATCTCATTATTAAATACTTAACTGCAATGCACATTGTTTCTACATTAGCGGGGTACCATTTGGCAACCGAATCGTTAACAAAGCTAGTATAAATAGCGGATTTCATTTTATCCTCGTTATCGTTTTCATTACAGTAAGTACCGCTAAATGGAATGCATTCGCGACTACACCGTGCAAATAAATGCACGCGCGCTGCTGCGAGACTATTGGTTCAGTTGAAATTAATTTGTGCCGTACAAGCAAGAGTTGAGACACTGTGGTATTATTTTGATATTTATAATGTTAGCGAGTTCCCAAAGTAAAAACTTATTTTCGAATCAAACTTATTTATTCTTGATAACACTTGATTACCAATTCACTAACATAAAAATTACTTTTAAATTACTTAACTGTAATTCAATTCGACACACTTGGCACTTAATTTATAATCGACCGCTCTGGGCGGTTGCTTCGAACAGAATGTCGATCCGTCACAAAAACAGCTCCCATCAAACCCCCACTTGTCGGTGACAACGTGACAAGTGAGACTAAAACCGTTAACGAATTCAAATCAAAACAGCAACTGTACTAATGACCAATAAGTAAAATAGTAACGATAGTAAATATATCTGTCATATATTTTTATATTAAACCTATGTAAATATAAATATTATATTTCATGACTAAATATTTATATTGCTTACAATAATAACTGTATAACGTCTTATATACTGTATCCAGGCAACACTGACCAACTTTCCCCATTGTGACATGTAAATATGAAAAAAAATTCCCCCTGATAAAGTCTCAACAATCTGATCAGAAATTCTATAGAAAATTGGAGATAACCTAACTGTAAAATGCCTGCTAACACCTATTCTAGTGCTGTCGATGATTTAGGTGTTTATTAAACCTTTATTGATCCACAATTGACAATTGTTTACAATTGGCGGACTTCATGCTGAAAGCGTTCTGATTCATGTTGATATAGTTGATGATGTAAACTGTGTAGAACTGTTAATATCTATCAACAGCAGCGTTAGTTACTCTTCATGCATCTTCATGCAGCAGTAAGAAAGATAAAATTGTACCTTATTTAAGTAGGTTGACATGCTGCTAACTAACCAATATGAGAAAACCATTTGAGTACATCTTTGCAAGATGATCCGAAATTAGTCGTCGATATTTAAACCACACGCTGGCCGCCTCAGCTGATCGTCTAAAAACCCTTCATTTCGGCGAATTTCAGCATATCCCAGCACTTGATTGAATTCCAGCGACGGCCGCTGGCTGTACGCCAACGCCCGGTTCCGGGTTCCATTTCCGTTCATGCCACATTGTTATTTTGCGCGTTCTAATACTTGGAGGAGTGTCGATTAATTTTCACGAATGATTTTTTTAAAGGTTTTGTTGGTGGAGGACACAGAATCATGTTTTGCCCTTATTTTTATATCTCATATGCTATCGATACTAAATTGGTTGTTACCCGTGACAAAAGAAGACCCTTCGAAAGTTTTACTAAAAGGGATTTGACTATGTTGGGCCGGTTTGGATTAAGGAAAATCTATTATTCACACTTGGTGTTAAGAAGTTTTTTAAAATTCGTCTTGAAATTCAATATTCAAAGCATACGCTGCGTTATCTTATCGACAGAAACACCTTTGATTTCAGCGAACGTCAGCATATGCCTGAGTTTGATCGGAATCTAGGAGCTACCGCTGGCAGCGCGCCAACAGGAGGTTCTGAGTTCCATTTCCGTTTATGCCATATTGTTATTTTGTGTACCCATAGATTTATATAAACTAACTGCAGAAAAGCATAATTTCTTGATAGAACTTCAATCGAAGAAAAAAAAAAAATAACACACTGTGAATTTCATGGGGAAGGCAATGGCAAACCACTCCATTATCTCTATCGTCATTTAGTGTGTCTATTTCCATACAATGACACCGATAAGATCCTGGCTCTTAAATGTAGAATGAGATGAAATGTATTGTTATATACTTAATAGTATCTGACACGGCATCAAAGGCATATCATCAGACTATAGACTATAGTAATTTTATTATACCATAAAAGATTCTTGACGTTGTAACCCTTGCGAGCATTATTTATAGACCTTGTAATACCTTAAGGGTGGTCGTAAAATGCTTGTCAATTCAATGTTAAGCACCGCGTGTGTTGAATTTCAGATAAAAATATGACAATGAGGACAAACAACTCTATCTATAAGTATGATACATCCGTCTGGCCAGCGTGGAAGCGTGGAGTGTATATATCAAGTCATCTGGCTGCTCTAGTCCCTATATGAGGAGCCTTGAGGGCAAAATCCCTGTAAAGACCAGGTCCTCGATCACTCTAGACGCGAATGATTGGACGACATTAAAGACCAAACTGGGGTCAAGTACAAATTATTGAAAAGAACAGTCAACACAGAGAAATTTTGCTTCTTAACCTCCAACTACATTAAGAAGATGATACCATGATGATGATTACAATTGGGCCTGCCTCCTGCAGTAGAGAATAAAAGGTGCATTGGCTGGTTATACAATGTGTATTTTTTTTACTTGATCAAACGAAGTGTGCGGCTATTATAAAAATATTATAAATAAAAAAAAAATAAAAAAAACATCGTTATGTTAGTCATTTAAAAAATCCAAACACTAACATTTTTCATTAATTATTTTTTAACTTATTTCCTGTTTGGTATTGTTACTTATTTTTTACTTTCTTAGCTTTTAAAACTTTGTAGCTTTCAAGTGAGACCACTTTTAAGAAAATACGCCGTTTACTTAAAGAGAAAAAAAATAAAAATCGAGACACGACCTTTATAAAAAAAAAAATTAAGTGTTAGTAACGATTGTATTTCCGGTTTTTTTATCGATAATATTTCGTCTAATATCCGCATATTTCGTTTGATCAAGTATAAAAAATACACATTGTATGTATGGTACTTAAATACACAACACGCCAAACGTTCTGAAAGTAGTGGGATATGAAAACGTTGTTAGAATAAATATGTAGAACACGTCAGCATAATGTATTCATGTTAGCTCGGAGCGGATGTATCTACCTATATCCATCGGATGATGTGATGTCTTATCGATTAATATTTGCATCCGATAGATTCTATGGTAAAATATTGCACTTTGGTACTCAGTCCCAGTGAGTATGTACAAATACTTTCAGTATGTAAATGTTATAAGCAAGGAATATGTACTAGCACTTACGTACAGCAGACTTACAAGAAACTTAAATATGTATTCAATGTGGTTAGCGTCAATTTAACTCAATTTAACGTCAAAAGTCCTCACCTCTTCGTTTAGATACCTAAACATCGATTGCAAGCCAATTTCATTCTTATTATTTTGGACATACGATTCGTGTAACAGAATTTTCCCCTTCGAAGTGGTCGCCGCGCGCATAGTAATAATGTAGGTATATTTTCGATACCTAAACGGGGAGTGACACAGGCCTTTTATAAACAATAACGTTTATAAGTACGTAAGTACTCATATATATGTAACTGTTTCAGGTTATACGTAAAAAAATGATGCTATCCTATTTAGGGGTTGTATTTCTTGTAGTTGTGGGGACTATTATTGAGATTGATTGGAACAAGTTGTAAATTGTCCTCATATCTCAAGGTTGACTCGAAGAGATCCCTATCTGGGATAAGCCAGCCTTTGTACTGTTCTCTAGTTCTAACCTGTATTTTTGTCCTGTGTTTATGTACTCTTACTTACAATAAAGATTTTACAAACAAACAAAACAAAACAATCTATGTTGTATTATGCAAAAGTTAGTCATTATTCATTCATTATACAAGGTGATTGGTAAAAGGTATATAAAGCCATCTCCAGGCCATACCCCAAGGGTTATGTAAATTATATGGCGATGGAGCCGCCTCGCCTTTCGGCAAATCGCTTAGCGGAACGTAGTATCAAATGTTTTTTTACTAATTTGACACTTGTGTTCTAAACTTGAAGGTTGAAAATCAGTTGCGTTCTAAAAAAAGCTTATTTCGAGTTTTGAAATTTAAGAATCACAAACGCGGTATCACTTGTCTTATCACTAATTACCACACACAATGCAACACAGTTTAGTTTAGTTTTGGTTCAATGTGGCCTCCATCTCGATCAATGCACAATTGCGTCCTCTCTTGGATTGACCTTACGACCTTTAATAGCATATCTGCCGGCACGGATTGGAACGCCGCAAGTATCCGCACACGCATTTCCTCCGGGCTCGCGCATTCCACCGAATAAACTTGTGTTTTTATGTAACCCCACAAGAAAAAATCAAGTGGGGTTAAGTCAGGTGATCGCGGCGGCCACGCCACTGGTCCCCTCCGCCCTATCCATACGTCAAACCGCCGGTCCAGGTACTCACGGCACTCGCGGGCGAAGTGAGCGGGAGCGCCATCATGCTGGAAAACCATGCGCCTGTAGGTTGTTATCGGAAGGTCTTCCAACATTTCTTCCAATTCAGCCGTCAGAAAATTGTAATAATTTTCGGCATTTAGGGAATCTGGCAGAAAAATTGGACCAATCAGCCTGTCTCCAATTATGCCTGCCCAGACATTGATCCGCCACCTGTGCTGAAAACTTGCCACGCGGGAAGCCTTCGGGTTTTCGTGCGCCCAGACATGTTCGTTGTGGCAGTTAAACAGTCCCCTTCTTGTGAACGACGCCTCGTCAGTCCACAGAATGTTGGTTGCCACCGATGGGTCTCTCCTTACTTCGTGAACGTACCACGTGCAGAACTGCACACGAGACGCACAGTCACGGGTCAGGAGGTCTTGGGTTTTTCGGTAGTGGTAAGGGTGCTGACCATCAGTGTTCAGTGTCTTCCACACCTTCCACTGCGAAGCTCCTAACATAGCTCCACACCGACGTGTGCTGCTCGTAGGGTCCGCCGAAAAATGGTCCAGGATCTCGTCTTCCAGATCGTTTCGCCCGCTCGGTGGGCCCTCGCCAGGGCTTGGTTGTAGCCTGCCTGTGACGTGCAGCCGGTTCACTAAATTTCTAAAGCACGCGTAGGAAGGAAGCTGACGAGCGTTGGGCATATCCAACACGTAGCGCTCTTGATACAAACGACGAGCACCTGCTAGATTACCGCCGCATGCCCCAACACACATAATCATATCATAATACTCCGAATTTGAGTAATTCATATTCAAAAAGTCGTTAACAGATTACGAGATACGCAAACACGTGAGATACTTGGGCACTCTTATCACTTCGAATTTTACCAATCGACTGACTTCCGACGTCCGAATTCCGATGCAAGCGCAAGCGGTGACATCAAAGTGAAAACATTTCTGTACGCCTAGTACCTAGTAATAGTTCCGCATGTAATGAATTAAAACCTTTAAAAAGTAATTTATTAAGGGAGACAAAAGGCTAATGGTCTATCTGCTGGTAAGTGTTTATGTTTACGGTAGTTTATTTATGGACAGCTGCAATACTTTAGTTTATTTCAGTTCAGTTTATTTGCCAGGCAAAATCAAAAACCCCCGACTTTCAAGCATTCAGGCCCAATAGGTAACTTTTGAACGGCTGAACAGATATTCATGAAACATGACTAAGAACACCCGGGATAAAATTATCTATGACACAAAAAAAAAACTAAACGAAAATCGGTTCATCCGTTTGGGAGCTGCGATACCACAGACACCCCATCGTTTTTGCGTCGGGGGTAAAAATGCCATACGCGCGTTGCCAACCTGTTTACGTAGTACAAAATCGTACTACTGTACGCAATTTTTTGGATATGAGGTATCAGTGACCCAGATTTGTGAATCAATATTCTTATTTAAAGTAAAAAACACAATATTTTACTCAAAAATAAAACTAAAACTTTAGTCTTGCGGCCCGAAAAATGCAAAAGAAATCTGTTTTAATCACTTTGAAAAGCAGCCATACATGCTTTTCAAAACAGATTTTGTTATTAAAATTTATTCATAATTAATTAACAAATAATTTTTTACAAAGCGTAAGTAAAACAAAACATTTTATTTCTGTTAGCAAAATAATAATGAATACGGAACCAAGACTTAAAATATCAAAAATTAAAAGGAAGGATGAGGGAGTGAGACGGATAAGTAGGTCAATAAAGATGAATAAAATTCACAGAAGAGATTATGTAACTAAGTTGTTAACATTGACCATAACATTTTTTTTTTCATCAGAAGTAATTTAATTTTATCTAATGATAAAATTAACTTGTTTTTTGCTAATTCAATTGTAATTAATTTGTATTAAGTTTTTTCATACGATTAGAGTTGACGAGATATTTCGACTTACACGATCTGATGTAAGACGGTTTTTTATCTGTACGGATACCAGTAACGTGACATTATGCGGATATTTTTTTTATTGATAATTGCAAAACCAGAAATCCATGCAAAATCAACCGAACTTTACGCTAAAATCCAATTGCTTGAAATTCTGGTTAAAATTATTGTAAAAATTTACGATTGCAGTTTGTTAAATGTGTTTTACTTAATTGAATTATTTTATTTAGTTTTTTTCTTATTGTGTGGGTAGTAAGGTCCAGCGACACCACAAACCCTAGTGTCAGAGTTTTGAAACAGCCCCATAGGCCTCTGACGTGGTTTTTGTGTAAAGATCAATGTCAGAGTAACGTGGCACGCTTAGCCTCGTAAAGATCCTTGGATCTTTTTTTTCATCAGAAAATCAGGGGAGCAGCCTGCAATGTCCTGACCAAACGAGAACAACAACTTGCTGGGAATCGAACCCGACGAAAGTGGTTAGAGCGTTAGGGAACGAGAGGGACGCCTTTGAGTGTGAGCCTTAACGCTCTAACCACTACACCACGGAAGCAGTAAAAGTTTATTAAGTAATTTTGAACTTATCACTTCATAAAAAAACTGTCTCTCAGAGGCTTAAGGATCTTAGGCAAAAACCATTCGTTATTGTCTTCGTTTAAACTTTGTAATCGACATTTCATAGCTCCTGGTATTCGAAGTCATTTGCCAAAGATAGTAAAAATTGTAGTTTTTCGCAAATATGAATAACATCAGCTGTTCCAGGGTTGGTATCTTAAGAATTTTGCCTGAAACGCAAATTGTACTTAACTCTGAATTGTGACGCTTTTATTAGAAGTTGGTATTTTTCTGAGCATGCCGATACGAAACCCTACCTACAACTTTCCGCTTTATATGGGGTTTACCAGTCACCTATGTACTTTTAGAAATTTGCCGATGGTTACGTTCAAACTTTTTTTTTATGTTACTATTAGAATAGAATTATTTTACGGTACATTTATGCTTTTTCTGTACTGAGCAAAATAAGTTTCGATTAAAGTAACAGTTCCTCACTTGCCAGCGAAGTTGGCGTCTGATTTGTCTAGGCAATTTAAAATTAAAAATACCTTTTGGATTGCTATCAGTCCACCGCGTTCTGCAAAATGTGCAAGTTGCAGCAACGGCAGAATCCCAGATATTGTAAAACCGTTGGGCTAGACGAAATTCGAGCAGGTAGCGCGGGACAGAAACGAATAAAACCCTATAAAACCGTACGTAGTTCAGATGAAACCACTTTTTTTCAAAAAAATCGATGCTAGTTCCAGAGCAGCTAATGTTTTTCTTTTTGCATGAAAGTGTCTTTAGGAAGGGACCTCACCTCCTCAAAACAGTGACAATACATAGGCCTAAAATAAAAAAAATGTCTATTTTTTTTATTTTAGCGAAATCGATTATATAAAACGTGTTAGCAACAAACTATCAGCTAATTTCGAGGTCACGAGTGATTGCAAAAGCATCACGATTATATTATTACGCGTGTACAAGTATTATATACTATAATTTATCAGTGAGATCGTAGCATCGGTGGTTCAGTGGTAGAATGCTCGCCTGCCACGCGGGCGGCCCTGGTTCGATTCCCGGCCGATGCATATTTTTTTTGCATAAAAAAATAATTTTTTTAACTTAGTGTTTGTTTGAAACCGCTTCCTGTTTATTTTTAGGAGCTCGTAGAAAATATTGTTTGCACTCAAATGAACTCTAAACCTTTATTAGTTTTGTCAGTAAACCATATTCTGCAACTCAAGTTAGACAATTTAACAAAATATATTGGCATTAATTCCCATTTATTTTTCCTAAGTCTGTCAACTGGTACAAAAGTTCAAAGCTGTCGAAAAAGACATCTCGAATACATATTCTGCTTCAAATGTCAGCGTCAATTGAAACCCAATGAATCAGATCTGTCAGCGTCATTTTCACATTCAGGCAATTCCCAGAAATTGTGCAGAGAGCCAGCGACAAAAATGGGTCGCATTGACACCGCGTGAATGCGCCTCTCGCTGCAACGTCATTTACTTTTAGCAAAGAGCCATGCTCACAGGCAGCACTCGAAACGAGGGTGCTTAACATTAGACGCCACGGCGAATAACTGAGCCCGAACAAAAATCCACTTTTGATTTGATCCAGACAGCCTGGATTTGAAGGATTGACTTGAAAAGACAGGTGTAAGTGGAAGTACGACCTCTACTTTTGCGACTATGATTGCAGTTTCGATCTATCTATGGATAGTAAAATCTAATAACATTTACGAGTATATGATTTTTCACTGGACCATGACGTTTGTATTGCAATCATAACCCGATAAAAAAATATGCGTTTTATGTAGAATTAAAAAAAAAAACCATCTCAATAAAAAAACCCCAAGGCGCCTAAAGAAGTTTTCACTTAAAAAACGCTAGATTCACTAACAGTTGAACGTCAACTGGGATTCAAAAGTCCATAGTATTTCTGAATGGCGTAGAGAACCCACATATTAAGAATGATAATTAAAATAGTACTTTATATGTCTTCAGTATCCAAACAAGATTTTTAATATTATTGGCCGTTTGGAAACGGCCGGGATTTTTTCTATCCTACTGGTATCTTAAGAGGTGATCATAAGTTGTAAGTAACAAAGAAGTTGTAAGTATCTACTGCGATAACCAAACCCTCTGCCTAGCAAAGTGGTTATATTTCGTTGGAAGAGGTCTTTAGTCTAGTGGACTGATACAGACTGTAAAGAAGTTCATATTAGTATAGCATGTACTATATGTACTATCGTGGCTATAGTCTCACAGGATCCTATGTATCAAGGAGAGAAGAGAAATGCAGCTGTACGTATAATCGTTTATTCCTGACTGATTTTCCGAGTACAGAGCAACTTACAATTACCCACCACCATTTATTATTTGCCGACCTACATACATTACAATCCCCCACATCAATTAACCCTTATCTGTTATCCCCAACAAAACATATAATTTTAGATTAATTAAAAACAGATGTAACAATAAAACTTACAGTTATGTAAATCCTTAAACTAAATTAATTATTTAATCATAATAACAATTTTCGTAGGCGGCATTGCCGCATTGGCCTACTTGGAGGTGGCGTCGGTACGCTAGGCAAAGCATCCTGAAATTCGGGCGATGTCGGACAAACCTTAGCGCTATTCCCTTCGTCCACTACCCCTTGGTCCTCTGCCGTCACTACAGCATCCTCGATTCGTGATTCCGTCTCCCCCGAATAGGCCGCACCTACCCTGTCCGAGAAGGCTACCTCAGGTTGAGAATTTGTGCTAGACCTTTGATTATCCCTATGTTCCGAAACCGGACAAGCTAATGACGACCTACATGTTCTCTTTTTTAACTGATCAATATGTCTGTGGATGACCTCTCCGTTTTTGTCTCTTATCTTATAATTACTAGGGCCTAAACATTCAGCCACTTGGCCCGAATCCCACTTTTGTGACTTTAAGAATTGTCTATACCACACCGCATCATCCGGCTTGAGCTCCCTATTGCTCCCACTAGCCATTACTTTTTGATATTGTTGAACTTTTTTAACCCTACTCTCTCTATCTGGCTTCACTGTGTCCAATTTTGTGCGTAACCTCCTGCCTAGCAATAACATAGCTGGGCTTTCACCTGTAGTTGAGTGTTCCGTATTTCTATAATGCAACAGGAAAGTACAAAGGGCTTTTTCTATATTGGCCTTTTTAATTACCCGTTTTAATGATTTTACCGTTATTTCTGCCAATCCATTGGAAGATGGATGATAAGGGGCGGAAAAAACCTGGTCCACGCCCTGGCTACGCATAAAACTACTAAATTCAGTGCTCGAAAAAGGTGGGCCATTATCGGTCACGACTTGTTTAGGTAACCCGAACCTACTAAATAATTCACACAGTCTACTTATAACACCTGTGGCTGCCGTGCTAGCAACATGGAACACTTCTACCCATTTAGACATGGCATCGACTACTACCAGATACGTTTTTCCAAAAATAGGACCCATAAAGTCTAAATGCAGCCTAGACCAAGGTCTGTTAGGCCAAGGCCACATTTTCGGGGTTTGCCGTGGCGGCGCGTCCGCCTGTGATGCGCACACCTCACACTCGCGACACAGCCGCTCCACATCCTCATCCAGCCCGGGCCACCACACATAACTGCGAGCCAAAGCCTTCGATTTAACGATTCCCATGTGAGGCTCGTGAATCATGCGTAGTACCTTTTCTTTACATGCTTCCGGTACTATCAGCCTATGTCCCCACATTACGCACCCTAACTCTTCGTATAGCCCCTCCTTACGATGGAAGTACGGTTTAAGATTAATAATCTCACATTCCTCTGGCCATCCATCCCGCAAATAACTTAAAATTTTAATTAGTAATGGATCTCGAGAAGTTTGTCTATGAACTTCGCTGTAATCCAACAATAATTCTTGTTGTACAAAATGCAAGAAAGTTTGTTCGGGCGGCCGCCCCTGCGCATGATTCATTTGTTGCTTGTCACTGCCTGTCCTCGGTAAACGCGACAGCCCGTCCGCTCCATTCTCATCGGTGCGCACGTACTCGATATCATAGGAATAAGCAGATAATATAATAGCCCAGCGCTGCATACGACTGGCTACCATTGCAGGAATCCCAGTGTGCGGCCCGAGTATTGACACTAAGGGTTTGTGATCCGTACGTAGGGTGAAGCGTCGCCCATACAGATACTGATGGAACTTATTGACCGAAAATATGATAGCGAGCGCTTCTCGATGTATTTGAGAATAATTCTTTTCAGCATCATTTAGCGTCCGCGAAACATAAGCTATCGGGCGCTCGCGGCCGTCGTTTTTACTCGGCTGCGAGAGCATTCCCCCCACGCCCCGCGCGCTTGCGTCGCAGGTCACTATGAGAGGCAGACTCGGATCGTAATGTGCTAAAACCTCCGCGCCAACCAATAGACGTTTTACTTCTATGAATGCTTGTTCACATTGTTTAGACCAGTGCCAGTCACTACCTTTCTTAAGTAATCCATACAAAGGTACTAATATCGAACTCATATTCTTTACAAACTTAGCATAAAAGTTTACTATACCTAAGAATGACCGCAACTCATTAACATTGTTTGGCCGAGGTATTTTGGTAATAGCTTGAACTTTTTCCGGGTCAGTTTTAATGCCAGTCTTATTTAATATATAACCTAAGTAACGCACTTCGTTGACTAAAAATACACATTTATTAGACTTCAATTTCAACCCATACTTATGTAACCTACTAAATACTGCTTCTACTGCTCGTAAGTGATCAATTTTACTCTTCCCGCCAATAATGACGTCATCCAAAAATATTTCTACATTAGGTATATTGCTCAACAAATTGCACATTATGCGCTGAAAAATACCGGCACTAGAAGCTAATCCATATACTAACCTATTATACCTATATAAACCCCTATGCGTGTTTACCACAGTCAACTGTTTACTATCGTCCAATAAAATCTGATTATACGCCTGCGATAAATCTATTTTTGAAAAATACTGTGACCCGCTTAATCGAACTAATAAATCGTCGATTTTCGGCAAGGGGTAACGATCTACTATCAATGCCGGATTAACTGTAGCCTTATAGTCAGCACAAATTCTCAAGGACCCGTCCGCCTTGCTTACCGGCACGATAGGTGAGGCCCACTCCGAGCAGTCGACCGGCTCAATGACGCCGTCGCGCAGCATGTCGTCCAGCTGAGCGTCAACCCGCTCGCGCAGCGCGTACGGCAGCGGCCGCGCGCGGTGGAACACCGGCACCGCGCCCTCCCGAACCTTCAGAGATGCTTTGCCTCCCGTATACGTGCCCAAACCTCCACTAAACAGCTCCTTATATCTGTGAAACAATTTTTGTAACTCATTATCTAAATGTACTTGACTATTATTTACGCTGCGGATATGATTATTATGTGTAAACAAGGGCAATTTGATTTTCAACTCTGTTAACCATTGTCTTCCTAAAAGCGAGGTTGTTCCTCCTTCTATAACAAACAACTCTAACTTATTATTTACCCCTTCGTAGCACACATTAGGTTTAATTACGCCTAACGGTCTTATAATAGAACCGTCGTAAAAATTTAATCGTACATTTGTAGGTTTAATCTCCATATGCTTTAAATATTTATCGTACGTTTTTTTACTAACACAAGATACTGCCGTACCAGTATCGACCTCCATATTAATTATATGTCCTTCCACGATAACAGGTACACTCACCGCCTTATAATCGTTCAGACATAAGTGGTGGAACTCCTCGATGTAACTTCCGGGGTCTTCCTCGCGAGTGTCCTCTTCCCCTGCTGCCCCGTAATGCACGACGGCACCTCGTCCCTGCTGCTGCTCCAGGCAAACCCGTCTTAGGTGTCCCATGCCTTTGCATTTGCTACAGGTATATCTTTTGAACCGGCACTCGTCCCGATAGTGGCCTGTCCCTCCGCAACAGCCACATTGCCCACCGTTCGACTTCTGAGTGCAATCGCCCGCACCCCTCCTGCCGCCAAAGCTCCGCGCTCCGCTACCGGCTCGCCGGGATACTGATCCCCCGCGTGCGTTGAACCCGCGTTGACCCGCCGGCCTCCACTGCCGCTGCGTACTGTTATTGACCGCCAATACATGCACATCCGCCGATTGTTCCCGGCTAGTTGTTCCCGCCGCATCCACCGCCGCGGTGTCCCGCTCCGCGGCTTCCAGCGAGCTAGCCAACTTAACCGCGCTGGCAAAAGTGAGCGTGTCATCTTCCGCGAATAATCTCTGCCTGATGAGATCACTCCGTATGCCGCACACAAATTGATCCCGAAGGTTCTCATTCAACCCGTCACCCGGCTTGCAGTACCGCGTCAGCTTCTTCAACTCCGCCACGTAGCTGGCTACGTTTTCATCCGCGGCTTGCCTCCGTTGCCTGAACCTGAATCTCTCCGCGAGGGCTGATGGGGCTGGCTGAAGATGATTACGCAATAACGCGACCGCGTTCTCGTAAGTGATATCCGACGGCTTCCTCGGACTTGCCAGGTTGGATAACAGTTCATACGCCTCGTCACCCATCACTGCTATCAGGGTCGGCACTTTGAGTTCATTTTTCACCTCGTTCACTTTAAAGTACATTTCGAGTCTATCCACGTACGAAGCCCAGGACCCGGCCATCACGTCAAACTCCCGCACTTTGCCGATCGACATAACCGCTTCTATTTGCGCCGCACGCGATAAAAATCCTCTTAACCCGAATAATCCTCGTTCGCCAATGTACTATCGTGGCTATAGTCTCACAGGATCCTATGTATCAAGGAGAGAAGAGAAATGCAGCTGTACGTATAATCGTTTATTCCTGACTGATTTTCCGAGTACAGAGCAACTTACAATTACCCACCACCATTTATTATTTGCCGACCTACATACATTACAGTTTATAATAAAGAAATATCTAGATCTGATAATTACAGTCAAGCAGAAAAAAAAGGCAGGGGTTTATATTTCAGTACATCTTAGTGTGAAGCCGATAATCCAGTAATACCACCTGGTGTAGCGTGACGCGGCCGAGCGGCTTTGGGGCTCCGTAATCTCCGGCTTAGTGCTGCGGTGTTGGCGAGCAAGATATCGCTGAAGTGCACACTCGTGTTCGCTGTTCAAGGACTATGCAACTAGTATAGACGGCATGGGGAATTAGTCGTTCTGTGCGCCAAAAGCATAGCACTAGCCTTTTTCCTCCGAAGGTTTAAATCCGCCAGATGCGCTGGTCGTATTTGTTTAACCTGTTGAAAATAAAGTTAAATGTGTTTCTTTTTATTTAAAATGAGTAAAGAAATCAAAAATTAAGACTAAGGTATTAAGGGGCTACCTGAATTTTCCGGGGTCCAGTGCTGCCCCCATTTGAAATAAATCTATTGAAAGGAAACGAAGATTTCATTTAAAATTTTGTCTTGATCAGACCCTAGATAACCCTTTAAACTATTTTATGAACTATTGTTTACACTTTAAAGTGAGAACGTGAAGCTTTTCTACGCACAATTGCGAAAAACGGCCACTTTTGGCGTATGTGCGTAGAAAACATTAAACAGTGAACAGTAGCTTATAAAATAGTTTGATGGGTTATCTAGGGTCTGATCAAGACCAAATTTTAAATGAAATCTCCGTTTCCTATCTATAGATTTATTTCAAATGGGGGCAGCACTGGACCCTGGAAAATTCATGTAGCACCTTAATGAAATCGTTTATAAAAAAACCCTAAGTTCACCGGAAAAGCATAAGGGAAATAAAACCATTTCTACTCCCAACTTGCGAATTTTTTGTTTACCCACAAAAGCGTCAAGATTCATAAATTTAAATATTGTTAGAAACGTCAACTGAAATCTATCGGATCCGATATGAATCGATAAGGCATCATCCGATGGATATACATCCGCTCCGAGCTAGGATGAATACATTATGCTGACGTGCTCCACATATTTATTCTAACAACGTTTTTATGCTCCACTACTTTGAGAAATGTTTGGCGTGAGGGAAAGTCTAACATTTACTTTAGTTTTTGTCTATGAACTAAAGTAGGGATGGGTCCTAACGTTATTTATCTTCTATTTTATCTCGCTGGCATCATTTTGCTTTATGTGCGGTCGGCTATTGTTTGGCGTCAAGACAGACAGTCCTGGGTGTGGTACTGTTGAATTTGCGATTCTTGACTTTGACAGCTTCTTCATAATATTATTCTAACGATAAAGTAGGTGAGCGCCCTTGATCTTTCTTTGTTTTAGGCCAGCGCTAATCTTATTATTGACCAAGCGAGAAGAAAGCGAAGCGTCTCGTATCAAGATTGATCAAAAAATAATTTCTTCCGTCGTCTGTCTGTCTGTTCTATTGTCATGTTTTGTGAGCAGATTCGATAACTATATAGAATTTCTGCCCAGTCAGTTTATCAAAATGACTGTATAATGGGGGTTGGGTTGGAAACTTTAAATAATCAAAGATTCGAATAATATTGAAAAATGAAATAAAACTTTGTTGTACGCAACTTTTTTTATCGAATATACATAGCGACAAATGTTATTTGTTAGGTACAAAAAATAATATTTTTTTGAAAGATGCTTGAATTTTTATCTATTTATTGTAGTAAAAATACCTACTAAAAGAGAAGATATACCGCATTTATTGCGAGCTAAAGCACAACAATTTAAAATTCAAGCGTCGTATCTCGATATCTTCTGTAAACAAATATCGCGAAAGCAAACGATTACACGACTCCAATCGTCGTTAGAATCGATAAAAATCCATCGTTTGTACAGCATCCACTGATATGAACACATCATGGATAGGAGATCTCCTCCCATTCTTGTCGTTTGAGTTTTGTTTAATGTACCATTCAATGCTGTTAGGAAGCCAGTTTTAACTGCATTTATCCGACTTTCATGCTTCTTCTGCCATACTTAGCTTTCACTACCATACATAAGAGTAGGTATCAACACTCCCTGATGAACAGCAAGTCGTGCTTTATCAGACACCTTTCTACTGTTCATAAAAGAATGTAATGCCCCATTCACACGATTACCAGCAACCACCCTTCTCTCTATATCGCTTTCATACCTTCCATCTTTCAAATTCATCATTTTATCAAAATCGATTGTGTAGTTTGGTGTAGGGTTAAGTCTGTTTATAGTTTTGAAAAATTACTTAATACAATATATTGAGACATTCAACCATCTTCAGTTCTAGCTGATCTTTCCTCTATCCACACGATACATGTCAGTGCCAGCATCGTTCTCGAATACATTACTGTGCGGTGGACGAATTGCTTGGTATTGGAAACGCGTTTTATTTCCGACATCCGATGCACACTTGGATCTGACAGATGTAGTCCAATACGTATGCTGTATGGATGTGCGGAATTTTATATTGTTACTTTTAGCAAGTTGAATGTATATTTTCGTTTTTAATTTAAATGCAAGTGTTTAGTTAAAATTGGGATCGGTAACAGGATTTTCATAAATAGATCAACGCTAAACGAAGTCGCCGACAGTATCGATATGAAGGAGCAACAGCTCCTTGACTGAGTTCACAAGGGCTACACTATATGTTTTATGTTATAATTAGACGAGATATATGTAGATAAATTATATAAGCATAAACTGTACGCAATTGCATTAGGTTAAGTCTGTAATAATAGTGTTTACACATATATTAAACAATGAACAACAACAATAAACAATGTTTTTACGTAAGTTTAAGCTCATCCAAGAAGCAACAAAATCTTATTATATTATCTTTAGTAGTTTGACCCATGTTGTCCCATTTTTCTACAATTTTCTATTGATGACGCCACAACTAGGTCTCTGTTTATCCTTATGGTTGACTGGAAGAAAACGCTTTAAGTCCGCCAATTGCAAACAATTGTATATTGTAGATCAATAAAGTTTTTATAAATAAATGACGATAGTTTGTCACTTGTAATTCATATGTCGCAAGATTGTCGGACCGTTTTTTTGAGCAGTATTTTTTTGTTGCGAGACTAAATAACTCACTAAAACTATGACCGTCAATATTTATGATATGGCTTGATGAACACATTTATTGGGTCTTAAAGTTATATTGTATAGGTAGCGCATTACTGTTTTTGATATTTTATTATATTGATCAGTGCCTACCTTATAAAAAAAAAAAACATTTATTTTCAGACAATGGGAGTCCATACATACAAAATTTAGTTTTGACAAAAATAATAAATAAATGAAAGTTCGACATCGACAAAAGATTCACTGATTGTTATGTAAAACATGCAATTATAAACTATGGAGCTGTTTTTGTAAAATAGGTAAGATTATTTAAATTACAAGAACGGCTCCTTATAGAAGAAAATAGATACATTTCTTACTTCGCCGTCATTATTAGGGTGGCACAGAGTAGACAAATTTGTATTTGTCTGTATGTAATGCACGCTACTGCATACTCGTACACTGTAATTCAAATCGCTAAAGTAGTAAGTATTGCTACAATGTTCTCTTATTAAATTTACATGTTAAGTCAAAGATATTGCAAACAAAGTTTCTAGTGCACCGTCTCAATCAGATTATCACTGGAACGTGAAACATCAGACATCAGTATGCGTTCCGTAACACAGTCTCTTCTGCATACATGCAATGCGACTTGTAAGTATTATATATGTTGTGATGTGATATTATGTAATCTGAGAATTCTGAACGACGAGGAATGTTATATTTCTTCACTCTTTGATGTCAGTGAAGGTAAATACAAAATGTCATTTATCGCTGATAATGATTTAATACGAGGGAGATCTTATACAAGCCTGGTGAGAAACAAATCTTAGTAGGTCCTCTGGTGAGGCGAAAAAAAAAACTAATTTTTACTACACGAAAAAATTTCAAATACTGTTTTGCGTAGGTTTTTAGTTAATAAAAGAAAGGTATCGCAGAATTGTTAAGAATAACAACAAGTAAGCAAGTAATTTCGATAAAACAAAAGAGAACCCCAACTTTTATATTAAATGAGATTCTTAAAGTTTTCACAAAACTTTGATCCATTCTTTATAGAGTTTCCAAGCGAATATTATTTATAATAGAAATATTTACTTGTTTATTAGTCTTAGATTCTCTTTGGAATACCACTTTATTAGGATCAAATTTATTGTGATTCAAATCAACGATAGGCTTTGGCATATAAATTAGGTTTTGAAGTTGTAAATTACTCTTTTGTAAGGGTCTAATCGAAATAATACTCGTAATAATCAAGGCATGAGAGATTAAATATGTTTTGTGTAGTAATGAATAAGTTTTGAATGACGCAGGTACAAATTTTGCTTATTTCATAAATAAAAACTATTTTCTTTCTCTTTGTCAGTGGAGTGCTTTCCATTTCTCTTACGGCCGCATAGTTCCTTTTTTTTCAGATTTTTAATTGTTCTATTTTGTATCAAAAATCACTTTCTACTTTTTCATATTCTTTTATCTTTGTTTATTTAAATAATTGGCCAAGTGCGTGTCGGGCGTATGACCATATATAACCATTTAGCAGATAGAGGGGGGGGGGGGGCACTTGACTCTAACAAAAATTTTCACTTTAAAACTAAATATTTAAAAATGGATCCCTAAATCGAAAAACGGTGTTTACAAGCCCGTAATATTTTTGAAAGACCTATTCAATGATAATCCACATCATTGGTTAGTCGAGAAAAAATTGACTTTTCACTTTACTTGTATGGGAGCTACCCAAAATTTTATTTTACCACTTTTTCCGTATAATTAATATACATATCCATGCCAAATTACAGCTTTCTAGTACTTATAGTCACTGATTAAACCCCGGACGGACAGATAGACAGACATAGAGACATGGCGAAACTATAAGGGTTCCTTGTTTACTACGGAACCCTAAAAAGGTGTTGTGTCTTAGTGTCCCTCTTAAAAATTAAAATATATATTATGTGTTTTGTTTCGAATTGGATTTCGAATCTAGTTTATCATTTTACTGGTAATCTTAATTGTATCGCACCAAAGATACCTGAATCAAAACATCATCATCATTAAATCCCCCAAACCGGCTTAAGTTTAGGGGCCTACCGTAAATTTAGCGAGCGTGCGAACTAATAAAGATATAGTATTACCCTATACGGAGTCCAAGCGAGATTTAACACGATCCGTACCTTGGGCTGAGCACATTACCGTCCTTAACGTCTAATCCAACACACGTCTCGGAAGGACAACGTCGGAAATTATTAGTCGCTTGCCTTACAAATTATCCGGCCCAATGTGGACTTCGGGTAACTCGGTTACAGGAACTCGCGACGGTTAATTTACAGCGCACCCCTACAAATTAATATCTCTGATTTGGACCCTTGTCAGCGGGAGGCCAACAACGGGCCCAGGGCTGGCTCCAAGTTACGAGATCCAAGCGAAACCCAAAAGTTTCGGCAACCGCATACGATTTTTGGATGTACGATTTATGGCGGCGAAATACCGATACGAAGTTTTCTTCTAACGATATCTCGGATTCGAGAGTTTTAAGGCAGTGAATGAAATCTAATATCGGAGTGAATTTGGATCTTTGATGGAGATTTATGGACGGAAATAATAATCCAAGTATGTATTGCATTAGGTTCTCCATTAATTATTTTAAATGTGGGTTCTAGAAAGTTCATGTATCTGCCTATATCTTATAAACATTATTATGAGACTATTGATGGGAATATTGTCCTTGGTCCTCTTTCATTACCTGTGGAAAAGGTGGTGGTGATTAATCGTGTTCTACTCTGCTGTTAGCACGTATTTCTAGACGCCAAAAATAATTTTTAGTTTTTAACACTGCAGGCTATGCAGTTTAGGCTATTTATCGATATCGAATATTTTTATAATCTGCAAATCACTTTGTTTTTTAAGCTGGAATAGAAGTGCGTTAGAACAACGCTAACTGCGTTGCGGCAGTGCCGCCGATTTCGGTGTTGCATTGCCGCAAACACGGTACAGATATATAATGTCCTTTTTAATTAAGTACAAATATTTAAAGGGGTGATTCAGTCCATCATTTAAAAAAAATCCCTATTAATGTATATCGAAATACGAAAACCAAAAAAATCATTTTTCATAGTAACGATATCACGTGACCACTTCGATTTGTATGAGATTCTAAAATTTTTTTTTCGTCTTTCTATGAACATTTATTGGGAAAAATTGTTCAAAATGATGGATTGAATCACCCCTTAAAATATTTGTACTTAATTAAAAAGGACATTGTATAGATGTACCGTGCCGCAACTCAGTTATGTTTGGCCCTTACTGTTGTATATTGCGTATAATCCTTCTCTCGCCAACGTTTGTATAACTCAAAAGTGGACATACTCCAAAATTGTTGTCACGCACACAGCATCGACCGAGGCCATACCACAAATGGCTTTTGCAATTGGACCCAAATTACCTAACTACTAGATAGTCGTTCTGAGTGGTCAATTATTGGCGTCATTTGTGTCTTTGTTTATGTCGATGCAATTAGTCTATACCTACCCTTAGTTGATGACAAGTAATTTTCTGTTATTGAGTGTCAGAGTTTTCATGCTAACTATGCATCTAACAGACTGTATATTGACTAACATTTAGTGATAACAATCGAGATAAACGTATTACGCAGGAGCTCAAGATAAAGTGTCGCTAGGAATCGCATTCATCCGAAAAAGATGCATTTGCGTCTATGATGCTCTTAGCGGTCCTCCGCTGAGCAACAGAGGAAGTTAGGATACTCGTATAGATATATTACATTATCACTTCTTTATTCCTAACGGTATAGTCAGATCCTTGGGCTGCAAGACACAAAGGCCACGTTTAGCGTGACTGCGGATGTGAAAATGTTAAAAATAAATAAAAATAGTAATGGTTTGCTAGCGGCATTATTTATTAACATAGTTCAGACTCTCGATCGGCTTCTACGAACTGCGCGGTAAATTAAAAAAACTGATTCATCAAATAAGGCAGAAGATCGCTACGATATCGTGCCTCGCGTCCAACACAGTCTGCCGTAAAGTGCGAGTGACGACATATTAATCTCTGCCGGAGCCGCTTTAATATTCAGCCAGCGCTCGTCTCCGAACAAACACCGCTCTGCTTGATAAATCAAGACTTACTTAGTTGTGTGAGGATTACTAGTTGTACAGAGGACGTCGCCACATCCGTAAAACGTGACGATAAAGTTAATTATGTACGTTATTATCATTCAATAAAATGACAATTTTTAAATCAAATTGTAAGAGCATCGGTGGTTCAGTGGTAGAATGCTCGCCTGCCACGCGGGCGGCCCGGGTTCGATTCCCGGCCGATGCATGATTTTTATTTTTATTTTTGATGTAACGTATTCTACTTTATAAATCATCAATTTAATTTTTATATATTTTATTTTACACGCTACTCGTATTAACTTCACGCCATTTTGTTTTTCACATCGGTGCAGTTTTATGCAAGTAACCGAAGGATAAAGGCCAACCTCTACTAGAAGTACCGAACACGAAAAATAGTAGGAAAACAAAATGTCATTTCGATGTCAATAAAAGTAATTCAATAAACTTCCTCCAAAATTGCAAAAAGCTTTGTCAAAAATGTTTGTTTGAAACAAAAATACGTTTTCGTAAAGACGTTATCATTTCGACGGTTCGCTGTCTTTTTGTATTACATGAAATAAAGTCTCACTCAAATTGAATGATGGCGTCTCCTTATCAAAGTATTATTTCTGCGGCCTTATCTCCGATCGGAGATCTCGGCTTCTTTTCATTATTCGGAGGTAAAATATTGCTTTACATCTCGACGTGAAATGGCTCTTTGTAGTACTGCGTAGGAAGAGTCAAGTTATGAGATTCCATAGTACCTACTTTTCTGGTAATCAAGTCGGCAATTCTGAGAGGACGAAATCAAAACGAGTACAGATGTTATGCTTCATAAAAAAGTAATATCAATTAAGGTACCTATCTAATTTGAAAAACCTCAGCCAAATCACTTTTATTAAATAAAGTTAAAGCATACAAAAAATATTGAGAGAATGGAGGGGAAGTCAGAAACCTTATACTCATGTGAAGTGTTGCGTTTTGTGAGATATTTTATAAAACAAACAAACAAAGGTAACTTCACTTATCACATCTTAGTTTTATATATCTAATGTAAGGTACCTAACCTAGGTACTTATCAAATTCTTCGCTGATGAGTCAAATAGGGTTTGTAAGGTTTGACACATTTTATGGCTAAGAAACTATACACTTATTATTCCAATTTCAAATAAAAGTCGATAGGATGTTTTATCATATTCAGAAAAATCACTAAAATGCACAAAAACCATGGACATCAAAATTATATTAAAATCTTGCGCCCAGATTGAAATTTAAAGCCTACTTTAATATACTTACTAATTGAATAAAGCAGCTAACAAACAAAAAATTTGTATGAAACATCCCCTAGATCAAAGAGATCGAGCACTATTGAAATACTAAAGTTGTTTTGTTGAAAAACAATTTGAATTATGCCCAATGACTCGGAAAACAGAGGGTCTGTACCCTGAACTTAGACAATTAATTAAAAGTTTAAGAAACACTGCCCCACTAAGAGCTGTGTGGTTAGCTACTCAAATATTCTGCTGCTTACACGTGTAACTACCACTAGTCCTACTGGTAGAACCATAGGAGATTTTGCCTGTGGTACTAATTCTGGTTTATATTCGAAGTTATATTTTATTACTTATTGTTATTATCTCAGGCACATTGTCCGAATAGAAAGATTCGCCTTGAAAAAATTGACATCGGAAAAACGTGAGGTACGACAATTGATAATTGACATATGAAAAATTCGACAAGGGTTTGTGACATGTTGTGAGTTAATGGTCATTGATAACTGATGAACATTTTTACTCTGGTATTACGATTAATTTATACATAGCGCTGAATTATAATAGTCATTTTCATGTGACGTAAGTAAGACGCTTCCTACTTTCGTCACATGAAAATTAATAATCTCTAATTAAATACTAAATTAGTCAGCGCTATGTATAATTAATAATTCATAAAACACAAATACGCTTATTTGTGTAGTCGTTTGTGTGCAACTGTGTAAACACGCTTTGCTAACGTCATTATTCGAAAACCGTACTGGTACGTAAAAGCGAGTGAAGAATTTACCCTACTCTTGACTGTACGTAAAGTAACCATAAATTTAATGTTAATGGACTTCTATGAAAGTAGTGCCGGTCAAGGGGAAAAGATAATCACTTAAAATGTAATGTTTAAGGTATTTGTTGACTGGTTAAAAAATATGTTTGTTTGTGTATTTGTAATAACTTTATTGTACTATCAAAACACACAATTGTATAAAATTACAACATAAAGAGTAAATTGACAACGACGGACTTCCCATAATGGAATCTCTTCCAGTCAACCGGCGAATAAGAAGATAGGACAATTACTCACGAGAGGGTACTAGAAGTTCAATAGAAATATATTATTTTATTAAGTCCGTCAACTAGATTATTCAAAAATAAAGAACCCATATTTTTTCGTTTAGCAAAGTATTAAAAATTCACAAAGATCTTCGAAGTTTTGGAGTGAAGGTGATCACCTTTGGTTAAAAAGCTGATCGTGAATTCATGCGAAATTAAAATGCGCTATATATTCGTCATTATTTGTAAATCAGAGAAAAACAATATACGTATACCGTAATTTTTGACAATTTTTTTTAAAAAAATATTTTTAGTTCACATTCCTATATCTGTAAAAAAAGCAAATGCCGGGCTCTGGAGAAGCACAGTTAAGTATGCAACCGAGAAAGCGCTGAGATGAGGAAAGGTCTCATTTCATATGACGTCATAATCATTCGCCACCTTTTTAATCACCTGAAGCTACCATTCAGCTACACAGCCTATAAATTCAGCTGCAGTTTAAAAATAAATTCATACGTTGCTCGAGCACTTTCACGATTCGCCCGCGGCGTGCTGCCTGTAATATTCAAGATACATATATTCGGAGCTTGTCCGACTGTGTTCCCTTTATAGCCCAAGGTTTGACCCGGTAGGACCAAATGTTTTGTTTGTTTAACATAAAATTGCTGATATCCAATTTGTGTTTGACATGCTTATGTCAACTGGACTTTAGTTCCGCTGGTTCTGCACTAACCCCCTCTGACCTAATTGCTCGATTTAATAAATCCTATCATATCAAAAATGCCCTGTTTGTCCTTTGAAAATAAAGTAGTACTAGTATCTCATCCAAACGTTTCACTTATTTCATCATAAATAAGGCTCGCTATTAGGACAAGCTGAAAATAATCTGTCCAAGACTTTATTTCTATATATAACTATACTCTCAAAAGAAAATGGTTTGAACTCCAATTTGTGGGGATCAAACCGACCAGACCAATAAGGCATCCCCTCTTCAACCGCGTCTATTTTTCACTCGGCCACAATTTATGCACCAGAAACTCTATCGCGACATTATAGCGCGCTACAATGTCAGATTAAGTTATTATCTGTTTAAAGTAGATAATTATATCAAGAACCCTCGCTATAACGTTACTATTGAAAAAGAATCACCACTGTATTACTGCAGCCAGCGGCTAGGTACTGAATCTCGACTGTATCGCTGCTTTGAGTAGCGCGTGTATGTAAAGATTGATGAATTGCGACCGTATCGATGCTGCATCTCGGCTGAATTGTAACTGTATCGCTGCAAAAAGTAGCAATGTTTAAGGGCCCTTAACTCTTATCTTTAAAAAAATACTTGTTTGAACCATCTCTCGTTTGGATCAAACTAACAAGACCAGTAGGGCGTCTACTCTCCTACCGCGTCTATTTTTCACTCGGCCACAATTTATGTACCAGAAACTCGGCCGAGCTATGACGTCAGATTAAGTTATTATCTGCTTAAAGTGGATGCTTGTATCAAGCACTTTGTTTTGTAGCTCAACAGTGCTTCGGCGGCTTTGTGACGTAATCCAACGATTATGAAATTAAGTGTGCGCGTTTTACTATTAAAATTATTACTTACAGGTACCAAGACAACTTAAAAACCAAGTCATATTTTACTACGCCTTGTTTTTTAGCAATATTTTCAATTTTATAGTTTCGAGATGTGAGCAGATTGATCAAAAACTAATAATTAGATAAAACTTGCACGTTAGCTTAAATCTTTTTATAAATGAAATTATCACTTATAAAATGCTAATACTATCAATTTCACCAAATCGTGAAGTAACAGAACTACTTCATATGATTATTACCCTGATCATACGACGTAGTAGGGACATAAGCGTAATAAATCAAACCACGGGCTATACTAGGTCACAATAGCATAAATAAATTAAAATAACAGTCAAAAAAGGAAAAAAAAATTTAAATTCCCATACTTTCCTGGGCGGCTGCACACTTCTGTATGGGAATGCCGAATTTTTTTCTTGACTGTTATTTTAATTTCACTGTACTTTAGTATAGCCCGTGGTTTGATTTATTACAGGTATGTCCCTTTCACGCTGTATATGTATGTACTTAATAAATGGACTGGTACATTTGATATTGGAAATCGTTGGCATTTAAATACTTAATGTGTTTGCAAATTAAACCGCTGACATTTTGAGGCTTTGGTGGCATTTTCATTAGAATTTCATCAATATGCCAACGTCGCTACACCTGGCTTCATTATAGACAAAACAACGATTAGATACGAACACAACTTGAACAAAGAGACTTTAATAGTCCAAGTAACTCTAATAGACTTTTGGTCAAAGAGCATGTACTGCTAATAGGGAAAAAGAACGATAGTTGCGCACACCCATTTGAAATAGAAATTCTATTTTATTTTATTTTAGTCATTTACACTCACAAACTATACACTTACAAAATATATATGGTTTTTAATATTTTTTATAGAGAAAGTAATAAATTTAAAATGAGGGACTTTCACTAAGCTATTAAATAAAAGTATATAGCTAGCTACAAATGATATTAAATAAAAGTATAAAACTTAGAATTCTTAAAAAAAATGCAATGTAAACAAGTCTGCAAACTCATAGTCATGAGATTTATACCTAGTTAGTCTATGTTAATTTGCACCTGTCCCAAACTTAGTCGCAAATTAAACCGTTAACATTTAAGTGTCATTACCAGACGGGTTTTCATTATTTTCATCAAACGTGTCGACGTCCCTTCGCTCAGACTTCATTATCCATACGTCTTACAAAGGAGCGATTAGACACAACTTGGACAAAGGCCATTCACTCCAATACACCAGATGTATAGACGCTACTCTAATTGACATCTTCGTAACAATCAAATCAATACAGATTCCACGAATCTTGCAAAGCTTCTCGTTTCGACGAATCCAGAATCAAACTCAGAAATTAACGTCAGAAAAATAAATTGGAAAAATTGAATTTGAAGAATCTTGGATATTGAAACTCTGAATGTAAAATAATTTTAAAAGATACGAAACTTCACGTACGTGAAGTTTCGTATCTTTTAAAATTATTTTAGATGAGTTTGAATACGAAATGAACTTTAATTGTGTATCATTCAATAAAAACTCATGAGTAAAAAGTAATTACGTATTGATGACACATAAGGAATGGTTGCCAAAAGCTCCCTTGAAGTAATCAAAGGACCAATTCACACCAACCTTCGATTGAAATGCCCGTTTTTAAACGTTTAAATTTCCATAATTCATCTTGAACTCGAGATGAACAAATTATTTTATCATTCCTTATGTGATAAAAACTAAAAATGTATTTGTTATAGAAAATAATAATAGTAATAGTTAATAATAGCTGAGGGTGGTAAAAGAAGTAAAGTTATACCACAGGAATTTGCTTTCAGCTCTAGCGCACGAGGTTTGTAGAATTTTGCCCAGCAGCCAAATATTTGAAACCGAAAAAAAGTCGTCACATACAAATCAGCGCTCAGCTGAACGTATTTTCTATAAGAAGATCGTTTTTTAGGGTTCCTTAGCCAAATGACAAAAAACTGAACCCTTATGGATTCGTCATGTCTGTCTGTCTATCCGTTCGTATGTCACAGTCACATTTTACCGAAACTATAAGAACTATACTGTTGAAACTTGATAAGTAGATGTATTTTGTGAACCGCATTAAGATTTTCACACAAAAGTAGAAAAAAGACAATAAATTTTACTTAGAACAGAAAATCAATTTTTTTTCATCTATCCCATACGTGTGGGGTGTCTATGTGGGGTGTCTATATATGTCTTCAAAAATGATATTGAGGTTTCTAATTTAATTTTTTTTAAACTGAATTGTTTGTGTTGAAGTGGTAAAATGTGTCCCCCCCTGTAACTTCTAAAATAAAAGAATGATAAAATAAAATAAAATATGATGTACATTACCATGCAAACTTCCACCGAAAATTGGATTGAACGAGATCTAGTAGTTAGTTTTTTTAAATACGTTTATTAAAACATCGATCAAAGTTACAATGAACTAACAGAACTTTTCTATTATGTTACTTGCCGCTACGGAACCCTTCATGGGCGAGTCCGACTCGCCCTTGGTCGCTTTTTTGAATACTCTGTACAATACACGTATGAAACAGCAATAGGCCCGGCAGAACGTAAAATGTAAATAAATACGTGTCAGTTAATCAGTTAAATCATCCAGTTTGTCTGATCGTCGTTATTGTGAGCACACCATTTGTTATCCTACTTATATAATGGTTCCCCAGGCACGAGTTCGCTATACTGTTATGACTGGCAGAACTGATGCTAGAGTAATAAACATGAGATATCGATCATAAACCGACCCGATGTTTCGTATCGATATAATACTACTGCAAAACTAAGACAGTTCGTGGTATTAAGAGTCCCTTTACCCTACAAACGTAGTCTAGCTTTTATTTTGATACGGCATATCAGATATTGGCGAATATATGTAATTTCAAAGAAATTGCATATATTAAGGCATATAACTATTTTTCACAGTCAAAATATGAACATAAAAGAGAATACATATAGTGTATCATGTCATATTCGACTTACAGTATGGGAAACTTCTCACTCTCATATTTTCTTTCCAATTCATCTTTGACTGTCAAAAACTAGTTATATGCCTGGATATATGCAATTTCTTTAAATATACAAATCACTGCCGAAATCTCACATGTCATTTCACAATAAAAGCTAGACTACGTTTATATGGAAAGGTCTAGGGTCCTTGGGGATTCTTAATGGCCGAAAACAAAAGACAATCTAACCGAATGCCGTTCGGTTCCGTTCGAAGTGTTCGCACACGACTTTATTCTTTATTCATGAAAATGCTTCTTAGCATTGCACATATATTTATATAATTTAAATCATGGTTTCATGCTTAACTGGAAAAGAAGAAAAACTTAGAATTTACAAGCTGCTTCTCCTGCAATAACAAATGATGTGTGGTCACGCAGTGGGTTGATGTTGGTGTCCATTAGGTAGCGTTGTGGTTGGGAGAGGTGATGGAAACACGAGAGCCGTCTTCTTAAACCTACTCCTTACATGGTGACGAGTCTAACTCTATTGAGTACATCTAAAGCTTATATACATTAATGAGATAGTTATCTTAAGGATTCCAACGTTTACCGGAAGGTGCAACTATCACGTATCACATATTTTCACGTTATTTTGATATGCAACTAATCTGCATATCATCACCTTACCACATTCCTCCCGCGCAAATCGTACGCCGATTGAGAGAATGGGCAAAAAATCATGTTATTAGACGATGCGGCTTACCAACCCATAACTATTTTTGATTCTTTTCTTCATCTCGACCACCATCACGCTAAAAGTGACCTCTTGGCTCTTGAGACCATGGGCTCTGTCTGCTTAGGCGCCGAACACACTGAAAAGACGTACATATGTCTCCTCCGCGTCTTTTGCATACAAAATGTATAGAAGCGTCGCGAAGCAGAACACACAGGAAAGACGGGGTACGGAAAAGGCAAAGACACGTCGTTTTCTCACCTATGGTAGAACATATAGAACTGACGGGGCAAGGGCGCGAGCAGATGCAAAAGGGTTGGGGGCGAGTTGCGGGGACTCGCGCGTCGCCAGTGTTGCCATAGATACAGATTTATTTGTATCTGTCACGTCGTCTTTTTTAGTTTTTAAAAGTCGCGACGGGTTCCCGCCTCTGCCCTAGCTGTGCCCCGTCTGCTTCTTACGTATTTTCTATCCATCTTATAATAAAACCCAGACTAACTATGTTACTAGGTTTAAACCATTACCCGACCAAATTAAGTTGACATCTAGTAATATCACACCATCTCACCTGTCAATGTCAACTTCATTTTGGGCGGATAATGGTTTAAACCTAGTAACAAAGTTAGGCTGGAGCGCCTTCTGTCTGCCCATTATGGGTAAACACCTGACGGTCCGTGTTAGGGGGTATTTTTCAACTTTCAACCTTGTTTGTGAATAAGCCGCGATGGAGTGATGCGGCGGCCTAGCTTCAAACTTCAGAGTGCGCTGGGTTGACAAAACGTATTTCAAATTAAGTATTTTATTTAAATCAATGTGTGTTTCAATTGTGATGAATTATGATTTATTGGCTCTCAAACGTGGTCCCTTACTATGGTTCTCATAAGAAGGCTCAAGGTCACTCCAAGCGCTATGAAGCGCTCTGTGTTTCTCTACATGATCGTATCAGCAATGAGAAAATTGGTAGGAGAACAAAAGTCACTGACATAGCCCAGCGGATTAGTTCGTTGAAGTCGCAGTGAGCGGGACACATAGCACGACAAACTGATGGCCGATGGGGCAAAAAGGTGCTCGAATGGCGACCACGTACTGGCAAGCGAAGCGTACACCGACACCCACCCACAACGTGGTCTGACGACCTCTTTAAAGTCGCTGGAAAGTCCTGGATGCAGGCCGCTCTAGATCGGTCATTTTGGAAATCCTTGGGGGAGGCCTATGTCCTGCAGTGCCACAGTGGACGTTATGCGGCTGACATGATGATATTTTTAAATTAAAAATTTTAACATGTGTCTCAAAGTAATCCACTTAATATCTAAATGTTTGAAAGCAAATCCTGAGTTACACCTACATAATAATATAATACCAGTGACAATATTCTGACACAGCTGTTCTGACTCGCTCTGCCAATCTTTATTTACTCTATGGCTGTTAGAATATTTATCGGTGACATGTATGATGGTGAATAGCGAACGAAAACGCATTACAATATTTTGCTTCGGAAACGATTTTTTTCATATTATTCAAATTGCGGAGTTCTTCGAATGTAGCTTCGATATCGTAAAATATAAATTGTATCGATGAGATGAAAAATATAGGTTACTTTTGTATTGGAACGAATATACGTTCCAATATTGAGCATTTCATTTGAATAGTATTTTACTCAGGTGTTTTATATGCTTAGGGAGATGACTCCAGTGTGCTTGAAAAGGTATATAAGTATAGCAGTCTTAGATAATGGACTAGTTAAATTGATGTATTTTTATGTAGAATAAAAATAAATAAATAAAAATATATAGGGACAAGTAACACTGATTGAGCTAGCCCCAAATTAAGTTCGAGACTTGTGTTATGGAATACTAACACAACAACGATTCTATATTTTATAACAAATACATATGAAGATAAACATCCAAGACCCAGGACAATTTGAAAAAGTCCAATTTCCAGCTTGCCCTGACCGGGGATTGAACCCTCTGGGTGGCGGACTAGCATGGTGACCACTACGCCACGGAGGTCGTAGAATATCAAGAAATACCTTTCGAAATTATGTATGTTTGTAAGGACTTCACAGTTTTATATGGATCATAAAATAGTGCTTTCATAAGCGAACTCTTAGACTAGGGAGAATTTGGTGGCACCCAACCTTAGCTTCAGATTCCGTCGTAAAAGTTGCATTGTATCGAGCTTAATCCTAAATCTGTTTCATATTTAGAGCCAGGATATTGTCGGTGTCATATTAAGGAAAGAATCGCACACAATATTAATGTGAAGTAAATAATAATAAATCAATATGTATGGACAAATAACACAGATTGAGCAAACCCCAAAGTAAATTCGAGACTTGTGTTATGGAATACTAACTCAATGATACTATATTTTGTAACAAATACCTACATGTTAGGTTGGAGAAAAAGTCTTTTCGCTTATAGTATGTATGAACTTGTAATAAAACCACTTTGGCTATACTATTTGTACCTGGCTGGTTTTGGTATCATTTAAAAGTTTATAATTTGTAAGAAGATAATTCCAAATTCAAATTAGGAAAATGCGTGATTTTCATTTGTTTTTCTTACCGTCAAGATGAGTGAATCTAATGAAGAAATTAGATACATTTTAAATTTTTACTACCAAAAAAGTAAAAATACAACGCAAGGCGCGAAAAAAATTTGCGATGTTTATGGACCTGGTGCAGTGTCTGTGAGAGTAGCACAAATTTGGTTTAAGCGTTTTCAATCTGGAAATTTTGATGTCAAAGATGCACGTCGCTCTGGTCGCCCTGTTACGGATAAAATGGATGCTATTTTTGAAAAAGTGGAGCAAGATCGGCATATCAGTAGTTACGACGTAGCTGAAAAACTGGGAATTGACCACAAAACAGTTTTGGCGCATTTGAAAAAAAATGGGTACACAAAAAAGCTCGATATTTGGGTACCTCGCGAGCTCTCTGTAAGAAACCTAATGAACCGACGTAATGAGACCGAACCATTTTTGAAGAAATTGATAACTGGTGATGAAAAGTGGATCACGTACGACAAGAACGTGCGAAAAAGGTCATGGTCAAAGGCCGGTCAGGCTTCACAGACTGTGGCGAAATCCGGGTTAACTCGCAACAAGGTGATGCTGTGTGTGTGGTGGAATGGGAAGGGCATTATTCATTATGAGCTGTTACCATCAGGCAGGACCATCGATTCAGAACTCTACTGCGAACAACTGATAAGATTAAAGCAAGAAGTTGAGAGAAAGTGGCTGGAATTAATCAACAGAAGGGGTGTGGTTTTTCATCATGATAACGAGACCTCACACATCTTTAACCACTCAGCAAAAATTAAGATAGTTTGGCTGGGAGGTGTTAATGCATCCGCCATATAGTCCAGAATTCTTTAGGCAGTGTCAGGTTAACATCACGAGAAGACTGCCAATACTACTTGACGCAGTTTTTTGATCAGAAGCCCCAAAATTTCTATAGCAATGGGATCATATCCCGACCTATAAGATGGCAAAAAGTTATCGAACAAAATGGTACCTACATACTTTAGTTAAATGTAAATAAACTATATTAAAAATTGTTATGACTTTTCATATAAAATGCGAAAAGACTTTTTCCCCAACCTATTATATAGATAAACATTCATGACCCAGGTCAATATGAAAAATCAAGTCAATCAAGTTCAATCTAGTCAATAAATAAATAAAATAAATACACATAAAGAGACAACAACACTGATTAAGCTAGCCAAAGTCTTAGTATGGGATACCATTATGATTATGATGGGATAGTTAACTCAACGATACTATATTTATCATAACTATAACTTATATAATTAACTAATACTGTTATATTTAATATAAAAGAAAGATATTTTAAGTTTTTATCACACAACGAATGGTCAAATAATTTGTTGACCTCGGTTCAAGATGAATTATGGAATTTTAAACGTTTAAAAACGGATATTTCAATCGAAGGTTGGTCCTTTGATTGCTTCATGGGTGCTTTTGGTGACAATTCCTAATGTGTCATCTTCTTCTCGAGTCGAAAAGCTATAGTAAATTTGGCGACTCTGGTCCTGCAATGTAGAATGTGAAGTGGGGCTTTTTGGACAGGACAATAAGTGTCATCTATACGCAAATTACTTTCTAGGGTTCCGTACCCAAAGGGTAAAAACGGGACCTTATTACTAACACTCCGCTGTCCGTCTGTCTGTCGGTCTGTCACCAGGCTACCTCATAAACCGTGATAGCTAGACAGCTGACATTTTTACAGATAATGTATTTATATTGCCGCTATAACAACAAATACTAAAAACAGATAAAATTAATATTTAAGTGGGGCTCCCATACAACAAATGTGATTTTTTATAGATAATGGTACGGAACCCTTCGTTTCCGACTCGCACTTGGCCGGTTATTAATCAAATTTTTTTTATTAAAATAGACAAAAAAATCGTTTCGTATAGGTAAACTCACCTAAAATAATTTCAAAAGATACGAAACTTCACGCACATTCAAAGTTTCAATATTCCTCGAATTCGATATTTCCAATTTATTGTTCTGACGTTAATTTCGAGGTTTGATTGGATATTAACGTTGAAACTCGAAACTTTGCGCGATTCGAGGAATCTGTATTGTTTCGATCGTTTCGAAGATGTCAATTAGACTAGCGTCTATACATCTGGTCTGTTGGAGTGAAATGGCCTTTGTCCAAGTTGTGTTTAATCGCTGCTTTGTAAGACGTATGGATAATGAAGTCTGGGCGCAAAAGACGTCAACACGTTTCATGAACAAAATGAAAACCCGTCTAGTAATGACATTGAAATGTTAAGGGGATACCTGAATTTTCCGGATTATTCAGGTATATACGGCCTTAACGGTTTCATATGCGAATAAGTTTGGGACAGGTGCGACATACCATAGATGAGCAAGGAATAAATCTCATGCACATATATGTTTGCAGATTTGTTTGTTTCGCATTTTTTTTCAAAAGTACCTACCTACTTAATTCAATTCTCATTTTTAGTCAGTAATATTTTCTTCTTGTCTAAAACTTCAAGAGGAACATTAAAAACCAAAGCCTCAAAATGTCAGTGGTTTTATTTGTAAACACATTTAGTATTTAAATGCCAACGATTTCCAATATCAAATGTAGCAGTCCCTTAATTACATGATCAGGGGAATCATATGAAGTAGTTTTTTCATGATTTTTCTGTCCAATCAATTAAGAAAAAAATATATAAGGACAACCACACTAATTGAGCTAGCCAAAGTCAGCTTAAACTTGTGTTATGGGATACTAACTCAACGATGCTATATTTATGATAAATACGTATATAGATAAACCCCCAAGACCCAGGGCAATCTGGCCGGGGATCGAACCCGTCAGTGTCACTTCAAAAATTAAAAAGTAAATTAATTATCTTTATACCATAGGGATAATTAATTGACTATTTATCTCTTAACAACACAAGTGATCCCAAAATCTAATTTTCTTTTGCATGTAGTTATTTTGTTTCAGGCCTGGAACACTGTTGTTTGTTTACCTAGTAGTGATAAATTTGATTTGTTCAATTTTTAAAAGATCTATGCCATAAATGACAGCCGGAAAGTTACGAAATAACATCCCATGATAAATAAAATGTAATAAAATAAAAATATGTATAGTTTTAATATATTCTCTTTATAAAATGCATATGTTCATGTTCACAGCGTACAAGGCAAACTTGCCAACTTGTAAGCCCGAACAGCGTCACTTCAAAAAGTTGGTATCATACAGAAAAGTTGGAAATTAGACAGGTGGCCGTCACCCATAGGGCGCAGCCCCGGCTCAAAGTTACCTCAAGGTTTTATCTGGACGAATATAACTCAGATTCGCAATTATGTTGGAAATGTGTTTTATCCAACCTCAAATACAGAACTGATTTTATTTTGCAATGTTTATATTTCGATTAATCGCTTCAAGATGATTTTTGTTCGTATTTTCCCTCTTTTTTAATAAAATAACCAGAATTAGCTGAAACGTGTTTTCAATTTTAAAAGCTCCGTTGGGACTTTTGGATAAGTACTTCCGTATTATCACCAAAATCCTTTAAAAACCAGGCCTTACCAAAACTTACTAATCAATAGAATCATTAAGTCGATTATTTACCCATAGAGGCTGTCTCAAAAAAATGTTCCGTGGGTTAAAAGATATTCAAAGTATTTTTTGTAATTGGTAGCGTTTCAAACATATAAATTAAACCTTAAAATACACTTTCTCTGACTCTAACTCCATTTTTGAGGAACGTCGCCAAAATACCTCAATATTTAAATAAAAGTACCGCTCACACAATACAGACATAAATCAGCAACTATCACGGCATTGCGAGCAAAATAACCCTATTTACACTGAGTATGTGCTAACACAGTTCGCACAGCACCGACTTCATAAATTCGCCGAATGTCAAACCAAACGCGACGCTCCTACACCGTTCATGATAAAACTCATTACATATAGCGTGTCTCACAATTTCCAACTTTCATAACGACCATTTTGCCCCAACTTCCCCCGAAGAAACGGAACTTTGCCGCAAACGAATATAAGTTTTATCCCATAACAATAAAGCTGAGTTTCAAATGAGGATTAGTCAGCAAGTTGACATTGAATTTTAATATTCCATGTCAAGGAATATGTTTGCAAGTTGCGTATCACTTTTGTGTCGTATTTTATTGGTTTTTCATTGAATATTTGAGTGTGAGAATGTTCATGCAATTTCCTGTGAAATATCTTTTAGGTTTGGTAAAATATTGAATTGATTTGATAACATTTCCTTTTTTTGTTCGCTAATAAAACCTGCATAATTTAATTCTTCAATTATCAAATGGTATGGTTTTTCATTGAATATTTGAGTGTGAATATGTTCATGCAATTTCATGTGAAAAATCTTATTGGTTGAGTTAAATATTATGATGATTTGATAACATAGAACCCGGTCAAGACAGATCAAAGACATAGTCTTGATAGGTACGAGTATCTTGCGATCAAAGACATAGTCTTTGATCGCCAGATACCTGCAGTATCTAAGTTGATTCCATATACAGTCTTTGATCGACGCTAGATACCTGCCGTAGCTAAGTCGATTCCATATATATATTCACCTAGAAACAACAAGCTTTTCCATATTCTCCGGTACATTGGAGCTTACTTATCGTCCAGGGCTCGCACATGAATCCAACCAGTCATATCATATCCCATAAGGATTTGCGCCGCCATCCGGTATCATCAATATCGCTTATTTTGTACGCTTCAATCGGCCGGGGAAACCATTGCCGCATTTCTCAGTGCAAAAAAGCGAGAGCACAGCATTGACACTTCCAGCGATTCCTACGATCTATAGTCCATTTGTTTAGGTATTAAAAAGAATGTAAACAATCGTAACATGTCTTTTTATCGAAATATACACTTTATCAATCAATACCTTTGCAAATTACAAATCAATCATGTAAAATAAATAATTTATAATTTGCTAAGGTATTGATTTATAAAGTGATTTTAATAAAAAGACATGTAAAGATTGTTTACATTCTTTTAAATATCTAAAAAAATGGACTATAAGTATGTTTTATATTTCTAGATGATTGTGTGGGATGCTTATGCGTTGCAGCGTAATATTATTTTTTTAAATATTTTTTTATTTGTTTAATTTTTTACGCCGCAACAATTTATCTGTTTTCCCCTATGGTAGACTAGAAGAAAACGCTTTTAGTGTTAAGTCCGCCAATTGCAAACAATTTTTCATTGTGGATCAATAAAGTTTTATAAATAAAATAAATAAATATTTTTTTTGGTACATTCTTTTCACTGATACGGTTAGCTTAATTATAGTCATAGATATATTTATAACGATTAACATGGATGTCTGTCATAAACAAGGACCTAAAGAACGCCAACACAGAACCAGTGACAACCCAAAAGAGATCTCTTTGGAGTAGAAAGATTAGGAGAGCCTACCCCAACTAGAAGATAAGGCCGGAGGAAGAAGAAGATATGTTTATAACAACAGAATTTGGTCCTGGCATAGACGTTCATCATCATCAGGTATTTTTGTCTCCACTGTAGGAGCACGACCCTCTCTGTACTACCACAGCCATACTTAGCCAGAGCAACCATAGGACATGGCCTACACTCTCCTCGCTGGCCAGACGGGTTGGAGAGGTCTCATTGATGTTTGTAAGCTTTGTTTAGCTTGTATTCCCTAAGTCGCCTTCTACGACATCCACGGGACGACTTGGAGTGGCCCTATTCTACTCTGCCGGAAACCACACGGCTAATACATAGACGTTATACAAGTAGTATTAATAACATAGTAGAGCAGCTATATGGAGATGCCGTATAACATCTTTTTATTAGTTACATAATCAAAGTTACCAGTATTTTGACCAATGTAATCATACAATACCAGGAAACGCAGGTTCTCATTATAGGAGACTCTGAAGCCACTGCATTAATACAAAACAAAATAGATTTTTTAGGGAATAAAATCCTCGAAAAAATAGAAAAAGTAAAAATAGAAGAAAGCGGCGCCGTACATCATTATTTCAGCCGGGTGTATTATTCTATCCATTATCCTTCTGCCAAATCCTTATTTTGGCCTGGAAGCCATTGCCGCGTTTCTCAGGGTCATGCATGTCTTTATTTTGATATATCTCCCATGAAAATAAGTTATCGCTCGCGAAGCCCACCGATTCAATATGCGGTATCGGGAAAATGTTTTAGTAAATATTTTTCTTGCTGTATTTTCTATTCATAGTAGACTAGTTTTTGACACCGGCTTCGCCAATGGCTTTTGCGGATACTCATCGGGAATCTGTTTTTTATTTTGGGATAAATTGTAGCTTATGTCATTCTCCTGTGTATCAAAATGAAAACATAGATGAATATAATCATATTCATCTGTGTTTTCATTTTGACTCAAATATTTTACTAATTTTACGAAGTACAAGCTGCGCCTTATAGCAGTATAGTTATGAATTCCAACAATTTAGTAACCAGGGCCACGTGACGCTACACAAATACCATGTACTTAATATACCTTTTGTAACGTTATTTTTCTATAATAATAAAAAAAACGTTAATATAATAATTAGTATCAATCGACATCGATTGATTTACAATAAAAATCGATACGCGCACATCCCTTTAGCGCCGCTTTATCATTCACTTCATTCGTTTCGTACCTATGATCGCTCCGTTCAATTGAAGTGCTGTTTTTTTCAATTGAAGTGCTGTTTGTTCAAATGATTTTGATGAGATGAATTCCCAGTATCGCAAAGAATAATTGACATTTTATGTGTGACTCGTAAACAGTATTAGTTACAAATTCCTACTGAAGTTGAACGATTTAACATGAATACAGCAATACACGTCAAATGCAAACCCTCGGTAAGAGAATCCGAATGGTTACTCGTTGCAATGTATCGGAGGTACTTCGAACATATCCAATATTCATAACGCAATCTCTATGTCTATCCATTCATTCATGCTGTGGAAATGTACGGCGACCTATGGGAGGACGATATTTGATTGTTGAAATTGTAAACTGAAGATAAGCCGAATAAAACAAAGGCTTCGATAATTCAGGGACCTTAACATGACATGACAGTATAGCCCATTACATACTGATCACTTGTACTCGTAGTTAATCGGATGAAAAAGTGTAATAAACTTCATTGCACAGTTAAGAAAATATTCAAGTGGCGGATCTAATGCCATGTTATGGGATTCTCTTCCGGTCATCCATTAGACCATATCTACATAAGTATGTATACCCAAAAGTACATATACATGATAGTATAGTAATTTTAATTTAAGACGAAATGGTAGCAGAAGTGGCGCCCTCATTTGAAATAAATTGTTTAAAACTAAATATAGTGATATTTAAAAATTTGATTTGTACTAATATCTAAAAAGACCTTACTATTTTATGAATAACCTTTGAAGGTAATATTGGTAGTCCGTCTAGTTATAAAACTGTTTTTCGTCAAAAGTGGCCACTTTTGGCGAAAAACAGTTTTAAAACTAGACGGACTATTAGTAATAATTTCAAAGGTTATTTATAAAATAGTTTAAAGGTCTTTCTAGACATTGATACAAATCATTTTTTTTTATTATCACCATATTTAGTTTTAAACAATTTATTTCGAATGAGGGCGCCACTTTAGCTACCACTTCGTCTTAATACTAGTGGCTCTGTGAGCTGTAGACCGCGCTAGTCTGTTTTTAACCGACTTCCAAAAAGAAGGAGGTTATCTATTCGTCACGATCTTTTATGTTTTTTTTTTATGTATGTTCAACGATTATTCGAAGACGCTTAGACCGATTTGGAAAATTTTTGTTTGAAAGGGTATAACTTTACAGGGTCCCATATAAATTTTATCAAAATCGGTTTTGTAGTTTGGGAGTGACGACGGCTTTTAGTTTAAAAAAAATATTGCATAGACTGATCTCTTGTAGTTTATATTGTGATCTAGTATAGCTCGTGGTTCGATTTATTACGGGTATGTCCCTTCCACGTTATATATGGCATTCTCTCCCGGTCAACCATTAGACCATATTTCACAAGTATGTATACCCAAAACTACATATATTACAAGAATAAACCATTAATCATATAATATAATATATATTTACATACATAAAACACTAACAAATACATAATCAGGATGACTGGGACTAACATTCCACTCTGGCCAAGAAAATGTCGAAAAGGAGAGGGGACTCCCCTTTTGTTTGCTTAGATTTCGAAAACTGCTTTATAAGGTTTGTGGTTAAACTATCGGAGACGCGGCCCACGCGGTAAAGCCCGCCATTGACGACGGATCAGCGTAAGTCGCGGGCAGACGTAAAAACGTAACATCGCCCGTATCGCGTGACGGCTGCTAGTTTTATACGTTATATTTTGATCTCGTTCGGCTTATTTCGAGTGTCGCGGATTTTTATGATTGCTTTTGGGGTTTTTGTATAATTTGACTTATTTTTAGACCTAGAAGTCACAAGCTTAACCCTTTTTTTATTTAACTTTAAGTCCTGAGGTCTTTTCTACCAGACAAACAACAAGTGATGCTGAGAAAGCAACCTTTGTCTGTAACAGGGTTAGATTAGTGACGTAACCCAAGGTTTAGCCATTGAAACCATTTACGCTTACTATAACATTTCCAGACAGAATAGTTTAAAAAAATTTGAAGCAGCTCTAAAATCTTATTACAATGTAAACATATTACTTAATATTAATTTTAGAAAATAACTATGGAACTAAATTTCTCTACTCATATTTTATTTTACTAGCATGAAATCAATTCTAGATTGTCCTTAGTTAGACTATCTATCTTCCTTCACTCTAATTAATAACCTAAAATACCTTCAGCATCACAATCTCTGCTGAATAATCCGTATAAGTTCCAGTATATTAATTTTCGTCAGGGCCGCATCTAGGGTATGCTAGGGTTACCATCCATTCGAAGTTTACGGTATGGCTTGAGGTGTAATTGGTCACAGAAATCAACAAAAGAAAAATTTATTTGAACAATAAATCTAGACCTAAATAATGAGAGTGAAAGTATTTTGCTGAATTTACAAAAACGAAACAAAATTTTAAAGCAGAGTCGATTAGCCAAACTTATGGGGAGACTAGGGCGTTCGGAAAAACTTTTATTTCGGATAATGGAACTGTATTGCATTGGATACATATTATGTTCAGGTAATTAAAAGCCACATTCGGTCAGAACATTCTCTATATGTACCTATCGAAATGGTAACCCTAGGGGTCGGAAGTGGGCGGGCTTAGTTAGGACGTGTAATGTGTTGCCCGCGGCCTTAGCGCCCGGAAACCGGCTCATATTTGAAATGCCACAAAGGCCAAGGTTTTTATACAAGTATATAATGTGTAATAAAAGTGCTATATTTACCTTTTCCTTTGTTGAGTGCGGTCTTGGCTGTGGCAGTCGTCGCGAGGCTGTCTAAATACTTTTTACCTTTAAAAAGTTGAAGATAATTATAGTTTTATTTATTTAGTTTTAGCAAGATAATTTTGAATTTCTCATAGGTGCTTGCTATACATAAAAAAATATCATAAATCTAATTCTTATTTATTACAGTTGAAAAATATTAAAATGCGACCTAGATAATTTTTCAAGACTAAAAACCGATTTCACCCCTTAACTACACAACCGATTTTGATAAAAAAAATATGGGGCTACCTGACAAGTATATTCTTTTTAACATTAAAAAGAATTTGCCAAGTCGGTCCAGGCCTCTTCAAATAATCGGTGAACATACATAAAAAAAAAAAAAACATAAAAGATCGCGACGAATTGATAACCTCCTACTTTTTGGAAGTCGATTAAAATGATAGAATTATTTGTTAAAGCAAATAGATATAAAAAAATATTTAAAAAAAAAAAAAGCATTCTTATGCTATTAAAACAACAGTAATTAAAATAGTTTATGTTGTTTCATATCGATTTTTTAGTTTATTTTAGTAATTACAAATTTACAAATATTTACCTGAAATTGTGATAAATTTACTGTATTGGTAATTTGAGTGTTATTCAATTTTATATTTCTCCTTGATCCTTTATGCATGATGTAAATGTTTTTTCCCTATAATCTTTAATTGGCTATTATTTTAAATTAATAATGTCTACCTCTTAGGGACTTGAGTTATTATATCAATAAATAATAAATCAACATAAACCTTATTAATTTACAGGTAGGGATGAAACTTGCATGATTTATTTAGTAACCAGAACTGAAATTTCGCAAAGCGAAATGTTCAAAGGTATTGTAGATAATCCATTGAAATAGCACTGGGATTCACTACTCGTAATTCCATAAAAACGCTTTAGAAAATGCTCTAGGATTTAAGCTCAGTATACGAGTATTTAAGGAACCAATTGTATTTAAGCATACTCGCAATAAGTACAATAAGTAGTAGCAATGTGAGACTAGTGGCTCTGTGAGCTGTAGACCTTGCGAGTCACCCCCGACCAGTTGAAGTTTATCGGATAAAAAAGTACTTCAGACAAAAAGTTGCGTCATACGGGTAACAAAAAAGATTGTCATTTTTTTTTGAAGTGGCTAAAATATGATATTGTAGCGCGCAATCTTATTCCGCCGATGTTGGCAAGCCTGGTGGCTCCGACCAATGACCACACTAGTCGCGCAAGCACAGCGCTTATTAATTTCGTCATGTTGTCGGTCCGGCCGAAACAGCCAATTACAGCACCTGCCGCGCGAACGAACACCGATCGCGGGCTTGCTCCGCGCGCCCCCTCTCGTCTCGCTACAAGAAACATTTCTTCTAGAATCTCTCTTGTGTCGCTCGCCATCCGCTTTATCTAATGTCGTGCATTTTGTAACGTTATGTGTCTTGCAATAAAACACCAGAACGAAAGTGTTGTGATTTTATTTAAAAAGGAACTCACAAAAGTTAGCTCAACGCTACAATATTTATAAAGTTTTCAACCCCCATATATCCACTAAGTAATTTGAAAAGTTTTGAAAAATTGAAAAGATAAAAACATTATTTACAACTTTCGAACCTTCTCACAAAATTTCACGAGGGTCGGTTGAGAAATGCGACCTTTAGGCGAGAACAGCCAGACAGTCGGACAAAAGCATTTTTGGCCAATCTCGAAATTGAGTCTCAGTTTGGATATTGGCGAGACCGAGCTAAGTGGCCTTAGTCTGAGACTCGGTCAATTAATCTAAAACTTTTGCATAGTAATCAGATTATCCTTCACTAACAAGAGAGTCCATTTGCGACGCATGATCTGGTTGTCAATAAGCACGCCTTCCACAGACTTCTCAGGCCAGTAAACGCCAAGTATTTGCTGCAAGCAGCGGTCTGATCTCTTTTGTTACCTTCATTCTCACTTACTAAGATCAGCCTAAAGTTTTATTTTTTTAACTCACAGAGCAGAGTTATTTCTGTATATATGTATGTACATATGTCATGTTTTGAAATTGACGTGTATTGAAAAAAAAAAACTAAGGACGTGCAATGCAATCGGTAAGGAGCTGTACTTTCTTTTATTTTGTATAGGGCTAGTGCTGTTCAGCGAGAACCAAAAATTTGAGTTCGCTTCGGACTTCTACGGTCTGAGAGAGAAATTCCTGGATGGCATAAAAAGTGGCGCCCAAATAAAAAAAAAACATCAAATCGGCAAAAATGGCGAAGATATCGCGAAACATACATAACAAAAAACAGACTGGTCAAATATCAATTCGACCCACCTTTAAACGACGGTTAAACATATCTAAGGACGTCTTCAATTCAATGATGTAAGGAACTGCACTTCTTATCATCTTAACGCGTTCCTGGTATTATTTCGAAACCAAGGAAGCGTTTGCGGCTTTTTCTCTTAAATAATATGAATGTCAATGGTCACCCAACGACGACAAAAACAATGCGAAGTGGAGAAAAAAAATCTACACTATTCCACTTTTTTGGACGTATTCAATGCAATGGCGTAAGGAGCTGCAGTTTTATCTTTTTTTTTTGTGCCTCCTGGTGTTCAGTCCACGCGAGCCACAAAATTAAATCCGAGTATATTTCGGACACTCCTACCTACGGTCCGGGAGATAAATTCCTGGCCGGCGTGAAAAATGGGACGTGCGCTTACGTAATCGGTTTTTCCGTGTTAAAGTTTCAGCAGGATCATTTTTGACGCGAAGCTCTTTATTGCGCACTATATTACAAAAGGGTTAATGAACCCTTTAACATTCACGAATATTAAAGGGTTAAAAATTTGTTTTGGTCATTGAAGGATTATGGAAGTAAGATGTCCGACATAGAACTATGTTAGAAGTTTATGATGCATGTGGTAGAGTGTAAAGTCCTTTCTAGCATTTGTAGCATTTATTTATATTTATTATAGATAGCTATAAATTCATATATAAATGCTAGGATAGATGACCTGATGGTCGCTATACGCTGCAGACCGCTTTAGATTTTGAAAATCCTCGGCAGAGGCCTGTGTCCGGCAGGTGGACGTTTTGCGGCTGAAATGATGATGATGAGCTTGCTGGATATCATTTAAATTATTTTCTTTATAAACTTATTAAATATGAAGTTATTTTATCCTGACCGCAAGTGGTGCATAAGTACTTATAGTTAAATCCAGAGATCTAAGATTTTTTTATCTGTCCTACATTAAAAATCCCTTAATATTTGCAGCCTTTGTAAACAATTTATGGAAAAGACTGTACTCGTATTTTACTAACTTTAATATACTCTACACGTAATGTAAAATATACACGTTTGAATTTTGAATTCGTACATGCCATGTACATTTAAATTGATATCTCAGATAATTTCGAATTAAACCAAACTTTTCGCTGAATATATATATTCTGTTAAAATATCAAAGTAAATATTTCCTACACCGAATTTCGAGAAAACGTTTGTGATTAAAGTAAATATTTGCATATTTGCAATTAAGTACATATATTTATTCTCCTTGTTACAGATTGGTTCCCTGAAACACTACTATTTGCTTTCACATCATGAAGTCAGGAAACGGTCGATAGAGCCCAGTCATGAACACCATCGGAAGCTCAACGAAGAGCCTCAGGTAAGGTTTTCTTTTTTGCGTCTCATTTTAAGTACATGTTGAAAGAATGGAAGCGGATGGGGTGAAGAGAGCATACTGGGGCCGGCCGATCGGTCAGGCTAGTGGGCCGCCCCAGGTATCGCTGGAGCGACGTAGTAATGACGGATCTGCGCGAGGCTTAAGTTGGCGACAACTGGCAAGAGCTAGCACAAGACCGAGAGCGCTGGCGTGGTCTTGTGCTGGAGGCCAAGACTTACTTCGAGTCGCTGAGCCAGGATAGTAAGTAAGTACAATGCGACACAAATAATTTGAACAAAAATGGCGGACTTCAAAGAATTTTTGTACAAATTCCCGACACGTAAATTGAACCAAAATGGCAGTCGTTCGTGCATTACTGATATCTGCGCCGATAAACGCTATTTTGGTTCAACCTACATGCTGAGACTTTGTACAAAAATGCTTTGAAGTCCGCCATTTTTGTTCAACTTATTTGTGTCGTATTGTCATATCAGTTATATGATCTCGTTACGTCATATTTTTTCCACTTTCTTTCTTTGTCGTGTGTGTAAGTGGCCAATAGTGTCAGATTTTTCAGGTTACCTAAAGGCATCTCATATACCTTGACGACTACCATACTCATACAATGATGACAGCCGGGACCAACGGCTTTACGTACTTTCCGAAGTACGGAGAAGCTCAAGGAATTTTGCCACTTGTGGTCACCCATTCAAGTTCGGACAACGGCTGGGGTTGCTTGACTTGCGACAGGGCTAGCAATGCGTACTTGCAACGGGAGTTATATAAGTTATGTTAGCCTGGTGATTGTGGATAAGGTCTCTCTTTATTGGGAGAGACTTTTAGTCCTGCGGTGGACTGATCAGGGACCGGTGAAGGAAAGGTACAGTACGCTTCAAAAATAGAGTCATAATTTCTCATACTAATTGTATGAAAAATTATGACTCCATTTTGGAGCCTGACTGTACAAGTAAATTGGGGAAAGTGATCCAGAAACATGGACTGAACTTCCCCTAAAATCTTTGCACTTTATTAAAAAATCCTTACTAAATTTATAAATGCGCAAGTGACTTCGTATATTTGTTTGTTTGATAACATTTTACGCTTCAACCACTGAACCTATTTATATGAAGTTTTGAATGGATATAGTTTAAGACCCAGGGAAGGACTCCAAAATTCCAATGGGGAGCGGAGCTCACGGGCACAGCGTACCTTATATACAATACAAATGTAACAAAAACCCTGTCCGATCCTTGTAAAAGCAACTCAGACCGTTATTATCAACAACTTTTCCTATGGAACCAATGTTTGAAACTCGAAGAAAAAATCGACATTTTCATACAAAACTGTTCGGCCTGCTCGACAATTTGTATGAAAATGTTAATTTTTCCTCCAAGTTTCAAGCATTTTTTCCACAGGAAAAGTTGTTCATATTGACGGTCTGAGTCGCTCCTACAAGGATCGGACAGAGTTTTTGTTACATATTGTATATGAGTTACTGAGGTCTAGCAGCTTTCTACTTAACAAGCTTTTATTTTATCATATTGCTTACAAATTATACACTCAAATTAGGGGCTTATTTTATTTTTATTAAAACTTTCTATTAATAATCTTACTATAATCTCATCATACCCGTATACTAACAACAAAGTTATAAATTAAGGTCATAATATAACTTAAGCCTTGTTGGAAGCTAAAATTATATTATGACCCTTATTATAAGTTTGTTTATCCCAACATGTGTACAATATTCCCTAAAGGACTGCTCTAAAGATCACAGACATCTGCGAAGCAAACGAGTTATAACCTTTCGTTAATCCTAATATTGTCGTAGCTGGAATATTTACTGTCTGGATCTTAATATCCCGTGGGAACGACTAGAGATGTGCTGATTCGAAAATCGGAACGCGAGCAATCCAGCCGTATTTAGATGGATTGATGGTGAATCGATTTTTGCGGGTTCGTATTAGATGTTGGATTGAAAGTAAGGACATGCTCTTTTTTACACCAGCAAAGTAATGCCTGAATCCTTCATCTATATAATCCCTTAAATATTTTTCTACCCACTTTAAGTAATTTAACAAGATCTAACCAATATTTAACCGACTTACAAAAAGGTGAAGTCGGTTTTTAGTGTTGAAAAATTATTACCAGATTCGTATTAAAATTTCAACTCAGTTGCTGGTGCTCAAACTTGGACGGTGCTAATCAACGTTTGAAATGTCACATTTAATTCATGATCATACAACCTGGTTTGTATAATTGCGGTGTAGTAAGTACATGCTCTTGTCTAATTTCACTTTTCTCACCAGGATTTAAAAATTACTTAAAAATACTACTTTTATGTCAAACTGCGATTGAATCAGAACAGTACAATCCATGCAGCCATAAAATCTAATCAAAAACAAGATGGCACATCCCTAGGACCTGAAAAAACGTTAGCATCACTCAAGTTGATTGTCCCTGTATTTCTTGCTATATTAGTCCGTAAGCAATTTGAGACACACCTCGTAACCTGCACAAATCGTATGTCGTTTCGTATTTGCTATGTGAATATTTAATAATAAGAAAGGTTGGTTGTAACTTTTTCTATTTCACCTGTAGGCATATTTTGAATACCTGAAGAACTCGTTTCTCTTTACCTTTACGTTGTCTTTAGATAAATGACGATGAAATCATAGATTGTATAGCTCTCAAATAAATTTTATAATTTTATAATATAGGTAAGTAATCGTTAGTAAAGTACATACATAATTATATAAACATTTAACACAGGATAATTGTATTGAGATAATTTTCCATGTTAAAGTTGTAGGGGCTCAAACCTCATGCATGTGGTTAGGTTATTAGACCCCTACGGGTATATATGGATTAAAAAGTCAGGAGACATCTCGTCTCACATGGAACTCGTCCTAGGGACCATTTGCCCTCTTTTCATATTGGGACCACAGAGTTTAAGACATGGGACGAGTTAACCTCAATTAGGGGATATCTCGTCCCACATGAAACTCGTCATAGGCTCCATTTACCATTTTTCATATAGCTTAATAGGCAATTGGGACTACTGCGTTTAAGACATGGGACGAGTTTACCACTCCATAATAATACCTTCGCAAATTACAAATTATTTATTTTATTAATTATAAATTACATAATTTATTTGTAATGTTCAAAGGAATTGATTTATAAAGTATATTTCAATAAAAAGACATGTCAGGATTGTTAACATTATTTTAAATACCTAAACGAATGAACTATAGTTATTAAAATTAAGTGTGTCAGTTACACAACTTTAAGATTTTTTAAGTTATATCGGAAAAATGGTGACAGTTCTTCTTTAGAAGAGATTGTTAACATTCTTTTAAATACCTAACAAATGGACTATAGTCGGATCTTTGTCTTTTTTAAATTGAAAAAGTATTTTGACGTTTTTGTGGTACCTATTCCAAATAAACTTTTTTAAAAAAAGAAGTAAAATATAGATCTCATTTCGATAAATACGATCATTTCATTTTATCGTAAAAGTGACTCGCGTGATTTATATTTGTCATTTATCATCGCTCTCAATCCAACTGATACGCTGTGTAAAGATTTGGTTAAATCGAGGTGCGAATTCACTTTGATTGAAAGGATTGAAGCGATAAAAAAAGAGTTTATTTCTAATTCAGACTTGAAACATTCCTCTTTCAAAAGAATGGCCTTGTATTATAGAATTCTAATTCAATGCTTTTACAAAATGTTCGCTAAAGCCATTTTAGTTAAAATGGAAAAAAATTGATAAAGCATAAATTAGCTACCTGCTATATTGCGCAAATCGTAAAAGCCGATGAGGGAAATAGGTGATATCATCATAATTATTAATTACATATGAGAATGAAGGTCACTACAGGGTTTTACAAAATATACTGAAACTATTTTAATTGGCGATTCAGTCAATGATATTGAACAACTTTCTCCAAGGAATACATATAGAATTATAAAAAATAGTTTTTGATCTCCTATACAAGTTATTAATCAGCTAATCCGAGTTTAGGAAATAAAATATTATTATTAACACGGCACGGGCTACTCACGGAGAGAGTCAACTACTGGCAGACATGTTTCGACCTTATCCGGAGGTCTTCATCAGGGCGAATGTGACGCGCGTTCTCAGATCCGCTCCGCGACATACTGTTTGCGTGAGAGTGTGTCGCGGAGCGGGACCGAAACATGTCGGCCAGTAGCTGACTCTCTACATGAATAACCCGTGCCAAGCCTGTGTCACTCCCCGTTTAAGTATCGAAAATGTACCTACATTATAACTATGCGCGCGGCGACCACTTCTAAGGGGAATATTCAGTTACATGAATCGTTTGTCCCGAGTAATAAGAATGAATTTGGCTTGCAATGGATGTCCAGGTATCTAAACGAAGAGGTGAGGATTTCTGACGCGAGCTAAATTAAACCATAGCGCTAACCACATTAAGTAGATATTCCTTTGAATTTATTTTCTGAGTAAGACTTCTCTACGTGAGTACTAGTACTTATTCTGTGCTAAGGTCCGAAGAGGTGAGGAGTTGTGACGCAAGCTAAATTAAACTTTTTTTTTAGACATTTCTTTAAAGGGTTAAGCCGTCCTTCCATAGGCAAACTGCCCCCGATTTGAACCTATGTTATATTGTAGAGGGTACTAATAGTAGTTCATCGAGTAGACATTAGCTGTATATCTTAGGTAATTGAGGAGCAATAAAAAAAAAAGTGTCCGAAGATGACTTTTTTTCAATGTGATGTATCTTTTTGTATTTAAAGCTAGAAAATAAAACAAAACAAATTTCAATGTTTATGATACACTTTACAGTTTATTTTATAAAAAAAATTTATGATCCAAGCCTAAATAAAAATATTAAAGAAACGAAAAAAAAAATATTTTTATTGATTTCTATCAGATCGAATTGAATTACCACTTTGAAAATACCTTGCCTAACAGCATGCCAAATTTCATTAAAGTCCATAAGGTGCAACATGTTGAAAAAAAATAATGAATGTAAGTGGACCACCTTATGACCATTTTGTAGATAATGTCTGTGTCCCGCGTAAGTTTTAATCAAAATATTATTTTTCATATTTCAATATGTATTCCTTGGGGAAAGTTGTTCAGTATCTCCCTTAAAAAAGTAATTCTCCCTTAATATAGTTTCACTTTATTTGTTATTAAGACGTTATATTCTCACTATAGACCCGGATATGCCCGAGTATACAATCGCGCATCTAAGGATAAAAAGATTAAGTAAGGTCGCGAATAAGGGTCCGTGAAGTGAATGAATATGGGCCTCTGTGCAGGGCGTGTGTTCAGCAATATTTGCATTCCGCATTCGTTGGTATCAAATATGATTTTTGAAACGCGGAGTCACTAAACGAATATTTTTTTCCATACAAAAAACCGTTCATTTGGTGACTTCGAAACTACAATCACTTTGAAGCGACTGCAAACTGTTACAAATTACTTGAAAAAATGCCTTTCTGGGATGAGCAACTCAATTTTTTTGGTTTTCTATCTGTTCTGCGTTTTTATGATTTAATAAAGAGTTTAACAGTAACAACAACTTCTTAAAAAACTAGTTTTGATATTTGTCGTAGTTTGTTTAGTGTCAGTGCACTAAATAAACGAGTTGAATAGGACGATAGCCTGATTGTTCGGAGAACTATTAAAGAGATAATATTAATCGATTAATGCTCGGACTTCGTACTGAGTCCCAAAACCATCAAATAAATACGCAGATGATTAATATAATTTTTCAAAAATAAAAACCGAATTATACCACCTAACTACACAATATACCTGACAATTATTCCAACAAAAAAAGCGTCTTCGAGTAATCAGTGAACATACATAAAAAAAAAAACAAAAGATTCTAACAAATTGATAACCTTTTTTGAAGTCGTTTAAAAAGCCGGCACAAGAAAATAAAATCACTACAACATGAGAGTTCGTAGCAGCTTCGTAGCGTCTGCTACGAAAGCTCTACGGAGGGCTTATAAATGGCTACGACATTAGCAACTCGCCGCGGCCGGCTTTTCTCTTCGATCACCTTTTCATGGCCTTACGTTTTCTATCAACTAACCCTCATATTCATAAAAATCAACAGCCGTTTGCTGAACCTGTTGCTGTTAAAACATCTTTTGTCCCTTTCTCTGTTTTCAATATTTGACATAGTAAAAACGAGACAAAACATCATCATCATCATCATTTCAGCCGCAAAACGTCCACTGCTGGACAAAGGCCTCTCCCAAGGATTTCCAAAATGACCGATCAATAGCGGCCTGCATTCAGCTTTTTCCAGCGACCTTGGTCAGATCGTCTGACCACCTTGTGGGCGGGTGTCCTACGCTTCTATTTTATCTAAAAGAGCTTTAGTAAACGTTTGTTAACTTATGAATATGGGGTTGAAGGTATTGGAAAATTTTTTTTTAATTTGCTTAAAAAGAAATATCTTCTTATGTGCAAATAACAAAGCTAAGTCATTTGCCATTTGTTCACATGTGAGCCTTGCTAAAATAAAATCTCCTAAAGATGCACATTCACGTTCCAGTAATCCTATAGTTATTATTATATAAAACCTACTCAGTGGAGTAGGATAAGCCTCCCGCGGGTGTCAGTCTGTACTGTTTTTTGTCTGCCTGTCTGTCTGTGGCATCATAGCTCTCGAACGAATGGACTTATTTTGATGCGGTTTTCGGTTTCTGCGCCATTAGAAATAAAGACGTAATAGTATGTATGTAGTATGCAAATAGGCGTACGGCCTACCTTATTATAATGTAATTAATTAAATTAATTATAATGCCTAAACTAACCACACGCCAATAGTCGACTCTTAACAAATATCTTCAATTCCTTTTAGAATAAACGTAAAAAAAAACAATCATTTTCCATTACAAAAGACAAGCATTTTAATTATATTTATTGGTTTAAATTGGCTTCATCCAGGGACGTGCGTGTATCATACATGAGATCCAGTTAAAGTTTGCTACACACATATACGGGCCGGCAGTATTTTATCATCATCATCACTTCAGCCGCATAACGTCCACAGCTGGACATAGGCCTCTCCCAAGGATTTCCAAAATGAACGATCCATAGCGGCCTGCATCCAGCGCCTTTCAGCGACCTTGGTTAGGTCGTCTGACCACCTTGTCCTACGCTTGCCAGTACGTTGTCATCATTCAAAAACTTTTTGCCCCATCGGCTATCGGTTCGTCGCGCTGTGTCCCACTCATTACCACTTTAACGAGCTAATCTGCTGGACTATGTCAGTGACTTATGTTCTCCTACAAATTTCTTCATTACTGAGTCGATCACGTGGAGAGACATCAAGCATAGCCCTCTCCATAGCGCGTTGAGAGACCTTGAGTCTTCTTATGAGACCCTTAGTTAAGTAAGGGACCACGTTTCAGGTCTATTAGTATTCATCGGTAGCTGACCCTAAGCAACCACTAAATTACGTTTGGCTTCACTGTGACATTGACAGTTGTGCCGATCGGGTATCGGACTTGATCGGCACAATTCGGTTTTCAATACATACTAGAAACCATCAATGCCAAAAGCCGACCGGCATAATTCGGCAGCTGTCAAACCGAGTGATTATGTGCGGCAGCCGAACGGTGATTCCAGAACATCCATCCACATACATTCATATTTACCGCCCGGCTGTGCCGATTAATGCCGGCCCGAGCAAGTGTGTAGCAACTCCTTAATGGATTGATGTCAAGTTTAATTTGTTGGTAATCAGAAGATCGACCATTACCATGTCAATATTAATATACTTGATTGAATTAAACCGTGCTTATAAAGCTGATCGACTGGATAGCTTTTACTTACTGATGGACTGATGTTGTTTCGTTTTTGATTGGTTAAGTAATTGAGTTGGTTGGTTCTAGAACTTTTATGTGTTTATTTAGTGTTTAGGCTTGTTAAAGTAGTTAACTAGCTCGGCTTTACCTTCTTTGAAATGTATGTATTCACTCATAAAAATAATGTTTATAGATGAATAATGTGGAAGCCACACAATTCACTCATAAGTATAAAATTGTAGTTGAAGCCAAGAAGGAGCGATTAAAATCTTCACTAAGACGGGCGTAATTTTGAGAGATGTGAGTCGCAGAAAATGAGTTGCAGAATTTTTGCTGCATTCGGTTTAATAGAAAAGTGCGCAACTCATTTACTGCGACTTACAACTCAAAAACTTACGCTCGTTTGGTTTCACCCTTAAACATGTCCGGTGGACATTTTTTTTTGTGGAGATCACACGTTTTCGCATATTTTGATGAAACTAAATTTTAAAGATATCCCAAGATAGTTTTTAACTAAATACAAATGTAATGAAGCCTCAGCAGAAGCGTAAGTGGATACGCACGAAAAGATAATACGACCCAAATATACTATGTGTATATGTGCCCTCAGCTTTGTCACGCACATCAAAGCGAGCCATAATCCGATGGAACTAAGTAATAAGTTTTTGATGTGTTATCTGGAGATCCGATAGTTTTATCTGTGAGGACAAAGGACTATAACGAATGTCCCCCATCGTTTGTACTCATCTATCCAACTTTTTGCGCTAACATATTTGACAGTTCTCTTTGATGTACTTAGGGAGGCAAGAAATATGAATGCAGTTATTTACAGAGTTTACAATTATTATATATTATGTTATATCCGCCATGTCGACCGAATGCTGGTTACCTTCTTTTATGTTATTTTTTTTTTGAAGTGAAAACTTCTTCAGCCGCTTTGTACACTTTTTTTGTAATGGGTAAAAAATGTTAAACTCGCGTCAGGGCACGTGACCTTATCGAAAATTCGTAAGATGGGTGGAGAGTAGACAGCCGGCGCGGCGTAGGAGAGGAAGTATCTCTTTCTACGGCGCGGCAAAAACGTATGCCTGCGCCTGCTGTTTCGTTTAGGCGGCGCAGGGCGCTTGCGCGTGGCACGCTGTAAATAAATAAATATTGTATTCTACCACATAAATGATAGTACTTTTATACTGATAATTAAAGCAATTCCTGCAAAATTATTCCCTAACCATTCCAAAATATCAAAATGCACAACGTTAATATTCAAGTTTTCACTTCTGCCGGCACTCCCGGATTTCAACCCGTCGTTTTTAATTTTACTATGCTTTTCACCAGTACGTGGCTAAGACATTTGCCCGCCATTTGCTTCAATGAGGTCTGATTGCGTGCATGACAAATGGTATCTAGGGCAGGATAAAATATATGCCACTGCACTAGTATTTTCTACCTGACCAAATTGACACGCAAATTAAAAATAAAAGACTGATCAAAACGTACGTTTGGAGTATTGCAGTTTACGGTGGTGAGACATTGACAATGAACCAAACGGATCGGGAACGTCTGGAAGCCTTTGAAAAATCAACGAGGAAGTGCTGGAACTTGTCAATGAGAACAGAACGTTAATTCAGACAATAGAGATAAGACGAGGAAAAATGTTTGGCCACCTTATACGTCATGACAACTTCATAAAAAACATCATGCAAGGAAAGGTCGTTCATGGATGAAGTAAAAGAAAAGGCAAAAGTCCCGTCGTACAGGGAGATTAAGGATTTGGCCGAAAATAGGGAGACATGGAAAATACTCCACCAACAAGAACCTACTTCTTAAATTTATTGATGATGATGATGATACCTAACGCGATTTTCTTGGCATCACTTAACACTAGTCCGAAGTCGATTAGACTTTCCAACTGCCTAAGGTAGAGGTCGGCATTTGTCGGAAAGACCGATTCTTCAAAGCCGCTTCCACGCCGCGGGTACATTTACTTATTTCTATTCTTTCAGGCAAGTATAATAGGTAAGACTTGAATAATTATAGTTCATATGACCTGCGTGACAATTTGACGTAGACAAAATGCCGGGTTCTATCTACAATAAACAAATGTATGTTACATGTAGAGACCTTTCTTTGGGTGGGACGCTAGAGAACATTAGTAATCTACATTAGTAAAAGCGTTACGGATCTCTGAGTTTTTGTATGACTTCCTCGATACAAATATTGGAAAAGTTATTTCTGTGTCTAAGATAATATATGTGAGCTTAAACTTGTACGTAAAAAAATAAATCGTTTATATGTAGTTTTATATTAGTTAATATTTTAGAGAAAAAACTTCGAATGTACCAGCTGCTTCTCTTTCCGCGCAGATCGTAAAATCCGACCGAAGGAATGGGCGAAATTTGTTTGAGTCATGTTAATAGGGGATGTGGTTAGCACAGCAACCCATCACTATTTTGATTCCTTTTCGCCATCTTAACGCGCACCATCACGCTAAGAGATGGTGGAAAAGGTGAAAAAATACAAATTTCGAAGGGGATTTCCTCAACTGTTTGACATTGTACATTCAAAGTTTAACATGATATAGTTTTGTCTGAGTATAAATTTTATCTGTACGGATACGGAATAGTAAAATAAATAGCCATTAAAAAGTTATGAGCCATCAAAGATTCGTTTTTTATTTTGCTAATTTATACGCAACTTTCGGCGTAAATAAGAAATAAAAGAAGTGTGAAATCTCCAAAACAAAGTCCGCACCGACACAGCTTAATAATCGAAGATTTTAATTAACTTTATTTGTAATTAATGAATGTAGTAGTTTTTGCATAAAACCCCTTTTTCCATAGGAATTGACGTATGTTTTTACGCGCTCGGTTTACCATGAATTATCGTGCATTTCACCTTACGGCTTAGCCCGAACACAATGTTAGGCCGCGCCCACCTGTGAGTTCGAGCCCGCGACTAGTTCAACCTTAAGCGTGGCTTTTAGGTATTAAAACGGCCCTGGCTCCGTCTACCCCGTCAGGAATAAAGACGTCATAATGTATCTGTATCAGCTTCTGCCAATCGTCTCTCAAAAACCAGCCAAATGCAAGTCGGTTCCGTACTCTATAAAAAATCACGTTTGTTATATGGAAAAAAATAATTAAATATTTTTTTCTGTTTTAGTATTTGTTGCTAAAGCGGCAACAGAAATACGTCATTATGTAAACTTTCAACTGTCTAGCTATCACGGTGCATGAGATACAGCCTGTAACAAACAGACAAAAGGACAGTGGAGTCTTAGTAATAAGGTCCCGTTTTTACCCTTTGGCTACGGAACCCTAAAAAGTAGCTTACGAATAAAAGTAACTAGGATTTTTCAGATTAAATAATTTTACATTTTGATTATAGCGTTATGTTATATTAACACATGAGATGCAATAAATGATTGAGTATTGAGTATTGAGTATGTGCAACATGAACAATTCTTCCACTTTACGAATCCCAACCCCAACAGTAAGAAATGGAGAACTGAGACATTTGCCTTTGCCAGACGTGGGCTTTAAATAATAATGGTACATTCTTGGCATGAATTTGCAAAAATGTGTCATCTAGTTCTAGCATCTAGCTTTTTTTTTCTCGTTTATCCAAATGCGATAACATCGTAAGTGATATAAAATATCCCACAATGAGATTCTAAGTGAGTCCCACTGTTATAATAAATCATTCGTTCAATTAATCATGGCCTCACTTCAAGGGCGGGAAGGACAGCAAAAAGGGCAAAAGGTCAGGTCATTCAAACGTCCCTGCTAAAGCTAGTAATCTAGAATAGGCTTTTTGTTACACACAAGTAAACATTGAAATTATCTCGCTGCTGTGTTATTTAGGGACTGGGATAATTTACTTTGGAATGAGATAAACTATATGCATAATAATACCTAGTAGCGTATTTTAATGAACATGTCTAAGAAAATGTTTAAAAAAATAGTAAGATTGTTAAAGCAGTATTATTTACCATCATGTCATATCGACACCCTGCAAGGTTTTTGTGGTTCGGTATCATTTCAATGTACCTATATTAATTTATGAATTCTTAATAAATAATAAGTAAAGAAATTATTTTTTTCGTACAAGCTTTTAATATATGGCCTTGCAACATAAATTCGACGGGGTTTTGTTGTATTCTAGCCTGATTTGGTCAGATCTGATTGTTGTAAATATAATATTGCATTGTCATCCGATTTACAAAAGTATGCAAAATATCAGCTAAATCGGTTGAGGAGGATAACTGGTTTAAAATTGAGTTTACAAGATTTGACCCAAACAGTTGTCGTTCTCAGCCAGACGGATATAAAATACTTAATTACAAGGTACAGTCAAGTGCTAAAGTCCATTCATAGTTGAAATATTTTTATCGCTATTAATTGGCTTTTATATAACTTCCACAAATTATTTGTGCGAATGAATTATATGGAAGCCACATAATTTACCCACACAAATATTTGTGCGAGAGAATTCAGTGGAAGCCACATGATTGACCCACACAAATTATTTGTGCGAGTGAATTCTGTAGAAGCCACATGATTAACCCACACAAATTATTTGTGCGAGTGAATTCTGTGTTAGAAGCCACATAATTAACCCAGACAATTTAAATGTGCGAGTGAATTATATGGAAGCGAAGAAATATCGATATAATTTTTTCTACTATGAATGGACGTTAAATAAGAAAAGTTAAATAAATAAATAAATATATAGGGACAAATAACACTGATTGACCTAGCCCCAAAGTAAGTTTGAGACTTGTGTTATGAGATACTAACTCAACGATACTATATTTTATAACAAATACATACTTAGATAAACATTCAAGACCCAGAACAATTTGAAAAAGGCCATTTTCCAACTTGCCCTGACCGGGGATCGAACCCGGGTCCTCTGGGTGACGGACTAGCATGATGACCACTACGCCACGGAGGTCGTCAAAATAAGAGCTTGTAAAATAAAAAACACTTACTATTTGGCAAACTTATACAAAATAGAAGTTCGAACAGTCACTGATGTACTTTTCAAGTCATATTATATCAATTACGCTACTTTTAGTAATCATCTTATTATTTACTAGCTTAAAGCTCTACTTAAAAGTTAGGTCGCAAAAAAGCAATGCTTTTATTTTAGTTTTATATTTTAGATTTTTTTAAAGACTATTTAAGACTCTTTTTCAATGGCTATTTATTTGTTAAATTAAATAAATGGCATGTTTTTATATACAAATATTTCCATTTTTATTATTGATTATTGGGCATTTATTGGCCATTTGATAGAGGGATGGGAGGAAGGCTCTTTCATCACACCTCTACTGCATTATCTCCTTTATCTGATTCAAAATCCAAACTAATATTATAAATCCGAAAGTGAGTTTGTATATTTGTTTGTTTGTTTGTTTGTTACTTCTTCACGCTTTATCTACTGCAGCAATCTTCTTGAAATTTCGCATACACATAGTTAGGACTACTGAGAAGGACATAGGGTACCTTTTATCCTGGAAAAAACTACTGTTCCCGTAGGATTAGCGATAAACGATTCGGCAAGAACTAAGTATTGCAAAAAAATAATAGATGGCGCTGAGTGTCTTTTGCCAAGCGATTACCTTTTTTTTAAAGTCGTTTTTTTTGTAATTATTTATTTGGTTGGTCTGAATGGAAGAACAAATTAAATGTAAAGGAGCTTTGAGAGCTGTTAAAACGCCTCTTCAAAAGCAGACAGGCTTAGGTGATTAAGCTCAACGGCAAGCTGCGTTGAGACCAACCGCTTCTTATTATTAATCAATCCTTATATTGATAATAAAACTAATACTATAGTTCTTCTTGGTTTAATAAACAAAAATACCAATCCAAACACCCTGTGTAAGACATTTAATGACTTACAACCACCTTAACAAGAGATAACTATATAAAAATTTTATTTTAATTCAAGATTGTAGCCATACAAAAGTAATTTTAGAGTGAGTACTGCGAGACCGAGTCGTCATCATGCGTAACCTACCCTTCTTCCCGCATTTAATAAGTACTGAATCTATTTAAAACACATTAAATGAATAATTCCAAATATATCATTGGATACGGTAATATACGGTATTTTTTGTATTATACCAACATGATCAAATGGTATAATACCGGGCATACATCTCTATGTATCGCAGCTACTTAATTAAAGTAAAAACCTATCAAGCTGGACGATACAAGGGTCCGAGTACCTATGTCAGTAGTAATGAGGCAGCATGGCGGATTCTTTGTTTTCCCTTACACAAAAGACATCCTACTGTCACTCATATAGCTTATCACTTAGAAAACTAACAGCGTGTTCTCTTCAATAAGATAAAAAGTATATGAGACTCTACTTCTGTTAGAGAACGATAACCACTGGGATGAAACGGGATTCCTTTCATAATTTATTTGGCATACCAGTTTTGGCATAAAATATTTCAGCATAATAGTTCCTAGGCATTATTTTGTTTGGCATACTTACATTTTGGAATAATTAACTTTTGGTCTAATTTGTATTGGCATGATGTAAATTCGCATAATCTCCGTAGGCATAAAGTAGGAAACAAAATTAAGTTATACTGAAGTGTTTATTTTCAATTCTCATGCAATAAATTTATGACCACAACATATATTACCACCGGAACAACTGTGAAGGTATCTACCTTCACAGTTGTTCCGGGTGGTCATATATTTATTGCATGAGTATTAAAAATAAACAAGGGAAATTAAGTAAGATATTTTTTTCCTTATGACCAATCGGAACAACTCTGAGGGCAGAAGGGAAATTAGGTCCAAGTTATTTTTTATGACCCGGAATAACTGTGAGGGCCAGAAGGGAAGTTAGGTTTAAGTATTTATTTTGACTGCCCAGAACATTTGTGGGGACAGAAGGGAAGTTAGGTTTAATGAATTTTTATGACCACCCGGAACAACTGTGAGGGAAGAATGGAAGTTAGGTTCAAGTAATTTTTTCTTGACCACCCGGAACAACTGTGAGGGCAGAAGGGATGTTAGGTTCAAGTTTTTATGTTTTGGCATAATGTAAATTCGCATTATCTCCGTAGGCATACAGTAGGAAACAGAATTAGGTAATATTGAAGTTTTTATTTTTAATCTTCATGCAATAAATTTATGACCACTCAGAACAACTGTGAAGGCAGAAGGGAAGTAAGGTTCAAATATTTTTTTTTATGACCACTTGGGGCAAACTGTGAGAGCAGAAGGGAAGTTAGGTTCAAGTTATTTTTTTTATAACCAGCCAGAACAACCGTGAGAGCAGAAGGCAAGTTAGGTTCAAGTTTTTTTTTTTTATATTCCGGTTGGTTATAAAAAAAAAAACTGTGTAGGCAAAAAGGAAGTTAGGTTCAAGTAATTTTTTTATGACCACCCGGAAGCGTCGATAAAAAATTTAAAAAGAGGGGTATTACAATGGTGGAAAAGAAACTACATTATTTTGTATCGCAAACTCAGAACGATTACACGAAATCACTTTGATGATGAGATTGTTGGGCAATTTAACTATGATTTCACAGCATTGTAACAGCAAATCACAGAATTAGTTACTCAATTGCTATGCGAACCAAATTACGGTTTTCAATCGTAATTCAGGCCTTGAACGGGACTCTTCAGAATTTAAAAGACAGTACAAATGTTATGAGAAGAATAGTAGTTTTATTGGTTTCCATGTACAGACAGCGATTTAGTTTAAGTACTAAAAGGAACTGCACTTAACCCGGCGGCGAAATAAGAAGGGCGGTAAAATCGTCGATTTCGAAATAGTAGAACCTTCCCATGCTACCGATACGGAGTGGGGATGTCGTCTAGCTACTAATTATGAAATAATTTTGAGTTTATTTCAGAAAAACACAACAATTTTTCAACAGTCATAATTGTACGCGAGCGAAGCCGCGGGCAAATATTAACATAAACATTAAGTAGATATTACATAGACAATTCAACCAAATCTTACTTCATATTCTGAATTCCACATTTACAATACAAATCCTCAAGAGGAACACAACGGTCACTTGCAATGCATTCGTATGTTCCGTGCGCCAGAGCATAATGCCCCAATTTGAACATTATGCGAACTAGTTAATGCTGCAATTTGAACGTACTATGCTCACCACAAGCTCGTTACGCCAGTTCAAAAGTTAGATTCCACGCAAGTACTATGCACCGCGCATATAAGTGGAATAACAATTCTATTCAATAGGTTTCAAGGAATAATGCTGAGGTATTGTTGGGAATAAAGAGCCTTTTTTTAGCCATTTAGATCCCATAGTTGGGCAAATACTTTCCCTCCCTTCCATCTTCAGCGGTTTTACTCTATTCTTTGTCAAAAGCGGATAACATATGTCCTTCTAGCTTATTGTAGGAGCGGTGGGTAAGGATAAATAGCGTATGTAATATTAACATTGAGAGGCGTTCGAACAAAACATATTATATCGCATTGCATCTTTACTAAATTAATGCATACGGGAATGGGTAGATTAGACAAAGTCACTTCATTGAGCCACCTTTTTTCATTGGTTATAATGATCGCAACTTTTGTGGTATATTCTGATCTTCCGCTTGAGAATACTCTAGTGGTAGATTGTGAGAAAATACCGCTTTTTGAACGCGAGTTGTTTATCCACTGTTGAAAAATATATATTTATACACAAATACACGTCTCGACCAGTTTGCGGTAAGTAATCCTAAAAGCACTGCAATACAACATTGTTCACAAAACAGGACAAAATAAAGGACCCGTTAGACTTAAACACATCGTAATTTCATGCAGTTTGCTCGAACATAACACCGAAAATGAAATCATAACACCTTGTAATAAAGTCCTTTACACGAATTGTTCAACACCGCGAAACTGTGAGCGACTGCGTCATAACAATAACATCATCACGAAGAATGAAAATAAAATGATACGATCACCCCTAACATCTTCCACTCCGATATTCGACTCTAATATTAAAGTTGTAAGGCACAAAGTAAATGTTATTGTATACTCGCGAGTATTTCATTAAAGTTGACAACATGTACGTACAATTTGGGCAGATTGTGAGGCAAAACATATTACTACCAATAACAATACTAAGGTATCCAAATAGACGGCGCCGTTTTCTAAGAAAAGGATATAAGAGCTATTTCTGAAGAGAAAACTCGTTATTTACTTAGCATTGGGTAGAAAGTAAGGTACTTAGTCACAGACATAAAGACAAATGATAAATAATGAAAGCGTTTGAAGATATAAGACTTTTTCAGAACTACTTTTACTATGTTGATTTTTTTACACAGTGGAGCCTAAGAATATTGTTTAATAATTTCCTTTTAAAACCTAATTTTCGATAAAAACAAAGACCTAGAAACTGTGAAAGGCTTCGGAAAAATAAATAAGAGTTTAATAACTTGCTTCCCTTATGCTTTTCTTCTTCGTTCTCCAGATAAAGAGACACATAAAAGCTTATAAAATATTTGCTTACGATTAAAAACTCTTGAGGAAATATATGCAAATATATATATAGTTTCCTTAGTAAAAATGAATAAATCACATTTCCATCTTGAATCTCATCTTGCATCAATTAGTAATTTCATTGTTTACACTCATAGCTCGTCACCCTATAATTTTTGTCGTTATGAAACAACATTCCATAAAAAATCATAAATATTTGCCTTCATATATTTGTTCAAATAAACGAGCTCGCTCATGAATCATGTTCTGCCACGAAGTACCAAGAAATGAGATAGAAGGCATTATTTTTCCATTACAAATGTATTTGACAATAAGTCGTTGTGTGAAAGCAAACGCGGGCACGGCTATGGATTTTTGTATCCAAAGCCTCCCCCCCCTCCTATATCCGTTTCCGTTTACGGGAAATATATGGCAATGGATATATGAATACTGGCGGTGTGTGCCTAATACAGTAATTTCTGTTATGTACTTAGATATTCTTGTACAATGTTTGATAAGTGAATGTTTGCCTGAATAACGCTGTATTTTTTTATCAATGTCGGTTGAATAAGCCACCATAGACTTCGTACTTATGTATTTTATATATGAAAACCTTCCCGAACAAATGCTACGTGTGTTGGTAAAACCGCATCAAAATTGCCTCAGTAGTTCCTGAGTAAACTCTGTGACCAATCAGAAAGTATGCGCCTGTACTTAGGATGGATTATGCTAAGTTTTGCTCGGTTTCAAACAGCCTTAGGAATCTGCAATGATTCGGAATTGAAATGCCGCTTTCAGTATCGGTATGCAAAAAAGAATCAACTTCTTTTCTTCGTGAAGAACAGATAAATAAACCATCATACATACTACAATCTTACAATGGATTAGCAGTGAAACTATTTGAGGTACATTTTTGAAGTCAACTAACTTAATAATTGTAGACTGCTGAAAATATTTGAAAATATGTCTGGGATTAATGTTGTCATATATGCATATGGAGAAGGCGTGAAATCCGTACGAAATCCGTATGACTATTATGATTAAATTCCGTATGAATCCAGTATTACTAATTTCCGTTATAAGTTTGTACAATAATTATTTAGAAATGCAAACACTCTTAATCACCATCCTATTCATCTCACGTCAATCTCGTATTCATATTCATGAGCTCATAAATGCTATTCACACTATTCACTACCAAAATACCGTGGGTAGTGTAGTCTTCTCTGTTCGGAGTTTGTATTTATTGTGAGCAAAGTTTGCGTTGTTAACGTACCATGACAGTTTCGTGTCTTTGTGCGGTAACAGGCTGGGACGGCGGCCCGCCCGGGCGACTTGGACCGCCGGACATGGGCTAATAAAACTCCGAGGCGTGGCCGAAACCCGCCCGGCCTTTCTCATGTTGATGAGCCCCCATCTACCCCATTTCATAACAAAATTCCCTATATTTAACATAATCACCACTGACAATTTTAATCCAAAACAAATAACAGCGACGCACAGACATACAAAGGGAAACAGATCAAACATTACATACTGAGAACGCATGGCAATTTTTCACTCGTAGCTTTTTTTTAATTGCCTAAATAATATATTTATAAACAGTTATTGCGGGTGTTTGTATACTAAGTACTCTTTTACATTCATAAGTGTAGGTAGTACATTACTATTTTTGTTCCAAATGTTACCCATTATAGTATACTAAAGAAAAATAAAAAAACTTATGTAGCTTAAGTGTAAATTCATGCCACGCGGCATTCTTGTAATAAACAATAATATTTAGTCTGCTTCCCTTTATATGTCTGTGCAGCGACCTTTATTTGCGAGCGCAAATTGTGTCCCTCAACAAAGACAAGGGTCAACTATACATAATATGAGCGTGCCACTTTTTTCCTTTCGCAAATCTGTTTAAAGCCATTCGGTGCGTCTTGCGTCGACCGCACCGGACCCCGGTTTATTAGTTTAGGACCCTATTACGACGCGGTGTATAAGCACAAAGGAGCTTTATTAAACCTCATTTGGTATGTGCGTTCCGCGTATTTTTGTCCTCCCAAGACGAGGATAACTATGTTTGGTGGGGCGACATCTGGTGTTTGCCCAGCTGAACGCGCCGCTGAAAACAATGCGCCTCGCGCGCTGTTTGTAAACAAAACTGATTTTCGACGACGTCAAGCGAATATTTTCATCCGTTTTATAGATACCCGTATATCTAGTACTTACGAGTTGATGGAACGCTCTTATCAACGAACAGAATGTTGTTTTTTTCAGTGCGCTCTTCTTTCCCTTGTTTCCCATAATTCAATTGATGAAATATAATTTGAATAAACGACTTTCTCCGCCGCAAAAATAATGGGATAAGAGATACCAAAGGGAGATATTTTTTCAGACAACAACGAGAGTAAATAATTCAGCGGCATAAAATTTAAAAATTCTTATTTTCTCGGAGTAGAAATGACTAACACGTATGTTTTTCATATGTCATCCTGTCTAATTTCTTTTGCAAGCGCCGCGAAAAAGTGTGGAGAATGAATGCGGTGTTTTTTTTTATTAAATTACACGGAGCTGTGACAAACAGTGGCCGCTTGTTTCTTGGTTGTTCATATGCCGGCGCGACCACCCCAATAAAATACGTGTGACCTCTGTCCCCCCCTGCCTCCCTACCGCCTCTTCCCAAGCATTTTTACTTGCCACTGTTGCTAATGAAATTAGAGTACACACAGCCAAGACAATACAATTTAGTAGCGAATTTTAAAAAAGGTTGTGCGATATTTTCCCCGCTTGTGTTAATTGTGCGATGACGCTGTCGGACTCGACGTCCGTTCTTCGTTAAAAGGGAAACTTTATGAAGTGTAAATAGGGGAGAATTTTCTTTTAGTTTTCTTCGTAGTTGTTTGGGTATTACGTAGTTGTTTGGTTGCAAAAGCTAACGTATGACGAGACCGAAAACATATTAAAAATCGTTGACGAACTCATAAAATTTTTATTTAGTTAATTAAGTTATGTATACAAATATATTATAAGATATACATATACAGATTGTTAATTTTTCATGTACATTAATGTTTTTAATTTAAAATATGTAGGTCTTATTATATTTTAAACATAAGATCGCTATAAATAATTTGTCATTGTTATATGTATCATATATATATAATAAATATATAAATAAATAAATATATAGGGACAGATTACACTGATTGAGCTAGCCCCAAAGTAAGTTCGAGACTTGTGTTATGGGATACTAACTCAACGATACTATATTTTATAACAAATACATATATAGATAAACATCCAATACCCAGGACAATTTGAAAAAGGCCATTTTCCAACTTGCCCTGACCGGGGATCGAACCCGGGACCTCTGGGTGGCGGACTAGCATGGTGACCACTACGCCACGGAGGTCGTATATACCTAAATTATGTATAAGCCTTAACTATATTTATTAATGACGAGTCCTGGTGATCTGTAATACAGGTTCTTCGGAAAACTAGCACGGGCACCAGCTCTCCACTTTTAACACACTTCTTTACCTTTTAATGTATGGTTTTTTACCTATTTATGCTTGTATTAGTTTTATACTCAGTTTTAAGATAAATTGTGGAGGAAATAAATAAACATTTTATTATTTATTTTTATTATTAATTCGAAATATAGCCCGGATTGGCACGGAAAGTCTTTTGTTCGCTAACTTAGCTTTGAGCTAACCGATTAAAGATGAACAAAAGATTGTATGACCATTTTAACAGAAGAATTAAAAGGTCTTATTACCGTTGTTATCTATTTACTTTAAGAGGAAAGTTTCACAGAGGGTCTTTTGTTTTTGGAAACTAATATTTTTAAAGAGTTGCACCCTTACAGCGTACACGACTTTATATACGGTCACCGCTCAACGCATGCGCATGTGAAGTGTCAAAAATTCAAGCGCGTGAAGCAGAAACGGCAGCGGTGCTGGGGCCAATGCGGCTAGTATGTAAACTCTTTTAGTTGTGTTTTAGAACGCTTAGTCCACGTGCTAAGTCCTGTAAACGCTAGTAGTTTTTAAGCTTTTGCACTACAGTAATATTTGAAAAAAAAATTACCTTCAATAAGAGATAAATTTATCCTACATTGAATAAAAAAAAATGACTTTGACTTTGACTCTGTTATTATACATAAATTAGTCCATTTCATTATATGCTAGAATCTACAAAAGTTGTCTGAGTCGTCACTCACGGCCACAGGAAGTTGCACGTCTACTAACCTTACCAGCGTTCACCAAAGCTAAAACCCAGTTGAGTATGAAAATAGATATATTACTTTACGCAGAAATACTTTCATTATGCCTCTTTGTGCTAAAACTAATTACGCAGAAATATTTCGGCACGTAGCGTAGATAATCTCTCCCTCCATTAAGGCTTCGGATGGTTATGAGTTAGTGGACAAAGCTTTACGAGACAAAAGTCTTAATTTTGGTCACCGCTTTTGGGTGTCAATAAGCAATAGGGAAGAATTTTTTGTTAGAAGTAGGATTATAATGTACTAGCTTTTGCCCGCGGCTTCGCTCGCGTAGGGGTGTAATTTATTAAAATCCTTTCTTAGAGGATGTCTACGTCAAAGTAGCTTTATGCATGCAAAGTCTCAGCCCGATCGGTTTAAAATTGACAAAGTTTCATACAAACTTTCATCCCCTATTTTATCCCCTTGGGGGTAGAATTGATCAAAATCCTTTCTTAGCGGATGCCTACGTCATAACATCTACCTGCTTGCCAAATTTCAGCCCGATCCGTCCAGTGGTTTGGGCTGTGCGTTGATAGATCATTATGTCAGTCAGACAGTCACCTTTGAGTTATATATATTTAAAGATTCGTGTAATTAATTCGTCAAATTAATTTATTGTAGAAATGAAGAATGTATTATAAGAAGTAGGATTATAATTTACCATTTGTTTAAATAATTAGTCAAAATCGTTTATTGTAAGAATGAAGAATTTATTATAAAAAGTAGGATTATTGGTTTAAATAATTAGTGAAATAGATAATGCAAACCGATGTTTGATTATTTATCGTAAAACTTTTTAAACTTATTAAAACTCTTAAGAGGTAAATAAAATTTGAAAAAAAAAATATATTTTGTTCTGGCGTATAATTTTTAACGTATGTTCCATCACTTTTTTCAAATTTTGTAAGAGTTTTAGTTTATAAGAGTATGCGTCAATTTTTCAATCATTCTTATAAAATTATAATTTTATAAGAATGATTGAAAAATTGACTTACAAAACTATATTCAGGCTCGATTACTCATTTGGGGCACTTCCAAATTTCGAAAAAAAATAATCTAAATCGTATTGGGTTAGCTTTGCTACAGACAGACACAGAAAAACGAACGTCCAATTTATAAACCCTTCTTTTTTTCTTTATGGGTTTATAAAAGTAACGTGAAAACTTCTCAGGCGTGTTTAGAAGGTGCCCGTGCAATTTCACAGTTGCCAGCGCGCGTGAAGCCGGACTGAGATGTATTTTCATGAGAAAAGATGCTTCTTGACTTTTATTTTGGCCAACTTCAAAATAAAATGAGTTCTAAATTCAGTAAGGAAGGAGAATAAAAACACGATATGAAGGTTGATACCGCATCTTATGTACGTTAGAATTTCGGGATAAAAACTATCTTATGTCCTTCCTTGGGTCTCAAACTATATTCATACAAAATTTCATCTAAATAGGTTCAGTGGTTAAGGCGTGAAGTGTGACAAACAAACAAACAAAAAAAACTCACTTTCGCATTTCTTTAAGGAATTCGTTAGGAAGTTAGGATTAGGATTATTAAGATAGGATTAGGATATTAGGATATAAGTTAGGTCATCCCGAAACATTTAACAGTGTGAAAAACTGCGCTGTGAATGTTGCCATAAGCATTCGTTTGAACAAGTATTGTTTTTGAAGGAATACTTTATTTTGAAACGAAATTAAAACGACATAACGCTCAGTAAACCACAAACAAATCGTTTAAAGATATCCCAAAGCATAGTCTAGTTCGTGCCCTGAATGCGATTACGTTCGAGAGCCGCATAAGTACGCTAAGATGTTTTTTTTTTCTGAACTAATAGGTCTTTATTATCAGAAGCTGGCCCTTCGCCAAGTAATAGAGGCCCGAACACAATGTCGCCGTCAATTAGTATAATCCGCTTTTAGCCGAATGCGGTCAATGGGAGAAATAATTATTCCATTTCACTTGTACCTTCGGATTTCCTGAGTGTACACGCCTTTTTGTACGTGGTCGGAATATGTTCATTGGTTTTCTTTTAGTGTCCAAACATACGAGCTACTTTTATTAAAGACGATCTATACGGTACGGCACATGTTAGTAGCTTTAGGTGTTGAGCTTTGGCTCAGTAAAAGTTTTGAAATTCCTATGGGAAAGGATCTTGAGCTGGTGGAAACGGAAGGAATTCTTGAAATCCTTTATTTGAGGCCAAGCAAGTAAATTACAGGCAATGGCTGGAGGCGTGAGATGTTGAACAACAAAAAGGAAAGAAGTGACAAATACAATTGCAAGTAGCCGTAACAAAAAATGTTTTCTAGTTTGAAAATAACAAATTATTGACATCTGTAACATTATGGCACCATAGGAACACCATTCATAAATACTAGAGATATCTCGCACTCCCAGTGTCGCTCACAAAATCTGACACTAGTGTTATATTGATATTAGATACTGAAACGGTTTATCGACAGTTGATTGGTCCATGAACCGTTGGTCAACAAAATCTTTAAACAGTTAACTTTTCATTTACATAGGCAACTTGGCGACCTCCGTGGCGTAGTGGTCACCATGCTAGTCCGCCACCCAGAGGTCCCGGGTTCGATCCCCGGTCAGGGCAAGTTGGTAAATGGCCTTTTTCAAATTGTCCTGGGTCTTGGATGTTTATCTAAATATGTATATGTTATAAAATATAGTATCGTTGAGTTAGTATCCCATAACACAAGTCTCGAACTTACTTTGGGGCTAGCTCAATCAGTGTTATTTGTCCCTATATATTTAATTATTTATTTATTTAATTTCACCCAGGAACGTTTTGCCAACATAACTTTATATTACACAGTTTACAAGAAAGGCCTGTCATCATTTAGAAAAGAACTGATATTATTTTATTGATGTTTAAAAAAAATCAAAGATTTGGCTGAAAATAGAGAAGCATGGAAAAACTCCACTGACAAGAACATAGTTTTTAAATACATTGATGTCGATGAAAAAATAAATAACTAGAATATAAATTTCAGAAACGAGCCTTAAATATTATTATCGCAGGGATTCAATTTCGAAATATTGAATGCAGTTGCAGCAATCCCATGTAGAACTCCGTCACTTCGCGTCTTGTTTCTGGAAAAGTAATAGGAAAATGGGACAAGAAATCACAAAACAAGAGTGTGACAGTGACGCAGTGAGTGTTTAGAAGCTGCAATTTCACAGAGCGCGCGCGAGCTGCGCTGTATTAGCATGAGAAAGGTTGTATTCTCCTTGCTTTTAAAATGTCACGTCTAGAGAAAGTTAAATTGGACGTTTTGATTGTTCCGTAATTTATCTTTACGGGTTTTTTTGACAAATATTTGGTGAAAAGTGACTGCATGGGGCCAAGAAAAACTGAAAAAGTGTTTATATTGGTAATTGATTGGTAGGCGTAGCACGCGATGTTGTGGTCTTGCGAACAAAACTGTTTCCAATAACCAAATCTAGAGATTCAAATGTAATTTTAGTAGCTATAATTTAGATTTTTATAACACTATTTAAATCAAAAATATCCAAAAAAAACTAAGAAAATGACTCATAAAAGCATAGCTCTAAATAGCTGCGAATCATGGAAAATTAGAAAGAAGGATAGAGCTAGATTAGAAGTGTTTGTGCTGGCGGCGAATGAAGATTACGAATGAGGAGGTGCTGGTACTTGTTGGAGTGAAACTAAACCTACTTAAAACTGGAAGGAGAGGAAAAATGTTAGGACAGATGGAAGGCATTGTTTGCTCCACAGACAAGAGCTTAGCTCTTTAATTATAAGAAGAAGAATTTAGATTTTTGACGACCTCCGTGGCGTAGTGGTCACCATGCTATTCCGCCACCCAGAGGTTCCGGGTCCGATCCCCGGTCAGAGCAAGTTGGAAAAAAGTCTTTTTCAAATTGTCCTGGGTCTTGGATGTTTATCTATATATGTATTTGTTATAAAATATAATATCGTTGAGTCAGTATCCCATAACACAAGTCTCGAACTTACTTTGGGGCTAGCTCAATCAGTGTTATTTATATATATATATATATATATTGATCCTTCCGATAGCGTTATAAGGTTGTAATTTGTATGGACTGTTGATTATTAGTAAAAATGCGTGTGGCTATCTCTGAGATTTATTGCAGACTAAACTTTAACAGGTATCATGCTTATAACGGGTAAATAGATCGAACATGCCGCCCGCCGAAAGGGGCCTGACCCTTTACCTAATTAAATTAAAGTAGGTACTCGAAAAGTAATGATAGGTAAGTATTATCAATGTTAAATAAAAATCATCTAAATAAACGATTCATTAGAGTACCTGCATGAAAATCAAACAAAAAAACATAACAAATAGGCATGTTGCGATTGAAAATTGAATCGACATAAAAGTTACTTGAATACAAATTAAATTATGAGTCCTGTGACTCAGTGATAGGCAAGAAACACAATTTTGATACACATCTTTTAGTAACTGAATCACCAGTTTTTACACTATACACACGCGTTATGTTATCGGGTCCTGGATGCTTCGCGACAATTCGACCCAATAACCACTTGCCAGGGGGCATATTGTCTTGCTTTATTAACACTATGTCGTTAATCTGGAATTCGTCTCTTTGTCTGAGCCATTTGGGTCTCTGTTGTAGCCTTGATAAATATTCATGCTGCCATCTTTGCCATAAGTCTTTTAACAGCTTCTGAGTATATCGCCAGCGAGACAGGTTGGAAATATTGTCAATTTTTTGCCCTGGTGTGGGAACTGCTGTAGGAGACTCCCCAATGAGAAAATGGCCAGGCGTGAGTGGATTCAGATTTTCGGCATCGTAATCATCTATGGGACATAACGGACGAGAATTCAGACAGGCTTCAGTTTCACATAATAGTGTGGACATTTCTTCGTAAGTCAGATTCGTCGTGAGGATTCTTCGTAAGTGATATTTCAGTGATTTGACACCTGTCTCCCACAAACCGCCGAAGGACGGGCTGTAGGGCGCGATATAATGCCATTGCGTCCCATCTTGGGCCAGTGATTCGGCAATCTGACCTTGAAACTCCAATTTAGCCTCTTTCCAGGCTTTTACAAGCTCTTTATTGGCTCCAATAAAATTCCTGCCCTGATCACTCCATATGTGTGCGCATTTACCGCGCCGTGCGACAAAACGCCTAAATGCTCCGATGAAAGCTTCTGACGTAAGGTCTCCGACGAGTTCGAGGTGAATGGCTTTCGTACACATACAGACGAAGATGCAAATGTAGGCTTTTGTCGTTTTACCTCCTCTTCCTTTAGAGAACAGGACATTGTATGGGCCCGCAAAGTCAACTCCACTGTGTAAGAAGGCACGAGCAGGTGTTACCCTCGCCTGTGGAAGATCGCCCATTATTTGAGTTCTAGTTTTCGCTCGGAGTTTAGCACAGACGAGACATTTATGAAGATGCGATTTGACTAATCCCTTGGCTCGTATTATCCAGTATGTACATCGAAGGTGACATAGCATTAGTTGTATACCTCCATGAAGGGTTTTCAGGTGAGCATCAGCTATAATGAGTGAGGTAAGTATATGTTTATGACTGAGAATTATGGGATGTTTGTTGTCGAGACTGATGTTTGCATGTCTAAGCCTGCCGCCTACTCTTAATATACCGTCATCATCCAGGTATGGATTTAATGCCTTCAGATTACTTGTTTTCTTTACGTATTTGTTTTTCTGTATCATTTCTATTTCATTGGCAAAACATTCCATCTGTGCTTTTCTTATACATATCTTCAAAGCTTTGTCTAGTTCTTCTGTTGTAATACTTTCTTCAATATTGTTTATTTTCTTGTAATTTAAGAATCTTTTGCAGTATGCAATTGTTTTTTTCAATTCTAACAAATTTTTAAAATTTTTGAAGAATTCTGACTCTTCTTTATTGTCTTCAATGTTTACTAAAACTCTTGTCTTTCTCCTTTCTATCTCTGTTTCTTTAATGTTGGGTCTTTTAAAGTGAATTTCCTTTTCAGATAGAAACTTCGGGCCATACCACCATAATTGACTATTCTGCAGTTGGGATGTTGTTGCACCTCGCGAGGCGATGTCAGCTGGATTGTTTTCAGATTCGACATGATGCCACTGACTCGCGTTAGTGGTTTCTAGGATCTCCACCACGCGATTTGCAACAAAAGGCTTCCATCTGTTAGGTTCGCCGAATAGCCATGATAGTGTGATAGATGAATCAGTCCATGCGTAGGTTTGACTTGACGGTATTCTCATAGCTTGAGCGGCGTGAGGTAGTAGTTTTGCGAGCAGCACCGCTCCGCACAACTCTAAACGCGGGATGGACACAGGTTTTACGGGAGCTATTTTAGTTCTCGCGGCTACGATACTCGTTCTAATGTGTCCGTGAGAGTCAATTGTTCGACAGTACACGACTGCTGATATGGCGTGCATAGAGGCATCACTGAAGCCATGTAGGGTGATATTCCTTCTATCAATACTTTGTGTGCTGAGCCATCGTTGGACAGTGATGTCGTTCACGTTCAAAACATCATCTCGTAGATTTCGCCACTGCTTCTCCAGGTCATCGTCAATAGACTCGTCCCAGCCGACACCTAACAACCATAGCTTCTGGACAAGTAATTTGGCATTGACGACGATAGGAGCAATCCAGCCGAGTGGGTCGAACAGTCTTTGCAAATCAGCTAAAATAGTCCTTTTCGTTATATTGTTCGTTAGAGGTGGTAGCGTCAGATTGTACTGAAATTCATCATTGCCTAGGTTCCACGAGAGACCCAAGGCTTTTACTGTGCTATCCATTTTGAGATCGAGGCTGGCTTTAGCAGAGCGCTTGTCTGGTTCTATGGATCTGAGAAATTCTGCGCTGTTAGAAGTCCATTTCTTGAGTGTGAATTTGCCCTTGCTTAAAATGGTTTCTAGTTGTTTGCTAACTTCAATGGCTTCTGATACAGTGTCACAACCGGACATGACGTCATCGACGTAGCAATCTTCTTTGATTATTTTAGCTGCAGCAGGGTAACTTTCTCCTTCGTCTTGTGCTAATTGAATCAACGTGCGTACGGCAAGATAAGGTGCCGAAGATGTGCCGAAAGTTACAGTGAGGAGCCTGTAATCCTTGATTTCTTCAAATTTAGAAGTATTCTCTCGCCATAATACTCTTTGGAAATCAGAACCATCTTTTGTTACTAGCACCATTCTGTACATTTTTTCAATGTCACTCGCAAAACAGATTTTGTATAGACGCCATCTCATAATAATACTTCTTAAATCTTCTTGCAAAACCGGCCCGACTAATAGTTCTTCGTTGAGCGAGATTCCATTTTGTCCCTTGCAAGAAGCGTCAAATACTACTCGCGTGCGAGTTGTTTCTTTATCGGCACGAACGACGGCGTGATGTGGCAGGTACACGGCTTTGTTAGAAATCTCATTTCCTGGCACTTCTTCCATGTGACCCATTTTAAGGTACTCTTCCATCACTTCTGTGTAAGCTTTTTTCAATTCTTGATTATTGTTTAATCTTCTTTCTAGATACTCAAACCTTTTCATAGCAATGCTTCGTGTGTTACCTTCTGTTGATTTTGGATTGTCCGTTTTAAAAGGTAGCTTCACTATGTATCTTCCTTCTTTGTTTCTTGTGTGTGTTTCTACATAAATCTTTTCACAAGTTTCTTCTTCCTTCGTGAGCTTTCTTTGTGTATTTGTGTCTATTTCCCAAAGGACCTTTAACATGTCTTCCACTTCTATTTGATTGTGCATGACTGTGATAGATTGTTCTGGTTGTACATTATGGTCAACTCTTCCAAATAAGATCCACCCCAGGCTTGTGTTTTGCGCGCAAGGAGAACCTGGAGGGCCTTTGATTATACCATCCTGTAGTATTTGTGCATACTCGTCGTGACCCAGAAGCAAATCTATTGAACCAGGTTTGTAGAAGTTGGGGTCCGCTAAGCTTAGACCTGTGATGTGAGACCAGTTGTGATTCATAATTGTTCGTTTAGGGATTTCAGTAGTCAGTTGTTTATTGATGACATAAGCTTCAATCTGGAGGTTGAATTGAGACCACCTTGATGATACCTCGACCTGAACTACTTGTGTGATGCGAGACTTCATAGAACCCATCCCTAAAATGCTTCCCTTGACTGGACTCCTTCTGACCTTCAGCAATTGAGCAGCTCGTTCCGTGATGAAACAGCTCTCTGATCCAGGGTCTATTAACGCCCTTAGCACAGTAGTGAATCCTTCTTCGCTTCGCACTGTAACTACTGCGGTCGCTAATAGTGCTATTTTGTTCTTGTTCCCTGTGTATTGTTGTGAGTTTGGCGTCATCACCGTATTGACACTTGTCTCGACTTCTGTATCTTCTACCATTGCTTGTGTAGATACCTTCGGCTGATGATTGGTACTTGAAGGGCCTTGGGTACTTGTTGTAGTTCTGTTTTGGTGTAAAAGAGTGTGGTGACGCTTGCGACAGATTCTGCATGATGTAGATAGCCGACAACCTTTGACTGAGTGTCCAGGAACCAAGCAGTTGTAACAATAGTTTTTATTCTTGACGAATTCTCCACGTTGCGTTGGTTCCATTTTTCCAAATTCCTTGCAGTGGTAAAGTGCATGGTTCCCCTGGCACATCAAACAACTTTTCTCAGCGGTGGACACGTGCAAAGAACGTTCTCGAACAACCTTATACTTTAACGGTGTTGGTGTGAGTAGCTCAAGCATCCTGAATCTCGACTCCAAAAATTTCATGAGCATTGATAATGTAGGTAGGGTGTCACTATTTTCCTTACTGACGCGATCTTCCCATTCTTTGTGTGTCTCGTTATCAAGCTTCTGCACGACTAAAAATACGACCAGTGGGTCCCAAGTATCTGTACTGAGGCCTAAATTCTTGAGACTATTCAGGCATTCCATGGTAGTGTCATGCAGCGATTTAATTTGTGGAGCCGTTTGATTTAATAATTTTCGTTGGTTGACCAATCGCTTGAACAACGACGCGATGATAACACGTTTATTGCTGTATCTGTCCTTTAAAATATTCCAGGCCAACTCATAATTGTCCTCTGTAATTTGCACGTGCTTGAGTAACGCTTCGGCTTCGCCCGTAACGCATGTCTTCAAATAATGAAGCTTTTGTACTTTATTGAGAGATTTATCGTTGTGTACCAGCGAGGTAAATAAATCTTGGAAATTTGGCCATTCCTGGTAATCTCGTCCCGAAAATTCCTTTAATTCAATACGCGGTAGTTTTACTTGCGAGGTTTGTATAGTGGTAGGTGCCGCGTCATCCTTTCTGGATGCCCTAACTGGTGAGGTCGGTGAAAGTACTGACGATAACGCATCCTTAATATCGGCTTTAACTTGCATAAAAATTTCTTCGGAAGCACTATAATCATCATTTGCAAAATAGTCGAGCTGCTTTCTTTTATCCCTAGGTACTAATTTTATTACAGCCCTGTGAGCATTTCTATAAGAAATCCAGTACTCGTCCAAGCATTGAATTCTTGCTTCTAAATACCCTTTGGTTAGCCGCGCCTTAGGACACTTTTTAAAGTTTTCTTGCACTTTAACTATGTGATTGTGTAAATCTTCTAATTCACTGCACAATTGTTCAACAGTTTCTTTTTGTGAAGTTTCCATAGTTCCCGTGAGTCCTTAACGTTAAAACTTATACCACTCTGTAGGGCTTGAACCGTAGGATAATGTTTGATAACACTCAACACTCCAACTATCCGCAAATGTCCAAAAATTAACAAAGAAATGTCCAATTCCACTGCACTTGTGATTACGTAACTTGTTTACGAGTTTGCATACTGCACCGATAACTTGACCTTTGGACTTGCGCTCGGCAGGTAACCGGTCCGCGATGCGGCTCGATAGGCCACTATGATCCTTCCGATAGCGTTATAAGGTTGTAATTTGTATGGACTGTTGATTATTAGTAAAAATGCGTGTGGCTATCTCTGAGATTTATTGCAGACTAAACTTTAACAGGTATCATGCTTATAACGGGTAAATAGATCGAACATATATATATATATATATATATATATATATATATATATATATATATATATATTTTGGAAATCCTTGGGAGAGGCCTAGGTCCAGCAGTTGACTTTCATCGGAGCGTATTTTCCTGGTTGCAACCTCAGCAGTAACGCTATAGAGCCCTGGGTCCGCTACCTAACCAAGGAGATTTCACGAAGTTACTGGTTTTTACACAGAGCGACTGCCGACTAACCTCCGCAACCCATACGGCAAACCAGAACCAATCCTTGGATAGTTTGATGATCATACACTACATGGCCTTCGGGACCCAAAATTTATACGTGCCTTCCGAAACATGGAATCATATTTCTTTTCGGATAATCAGGTGATTCAAGCCTGCAATATCCTAATCAAACTGGAAACAACTTTTCACAAAATATGCTTCCCAATGGGATTTGCACCCATGACTTCGGGTTACAAGGCCAACGCGTTGACTACTGGACCACGAAGGCAGTCCAGCAGTGGACTTTATTCGGCTGAAATTATGATGATGATGATAATTATAATTTGTGTTGTTTGTCCACAGGTCCGATGGGTGCAGCAACAGCGCGAGAGGCGGAGAGTGAAACGAGACTACAACCACTTCGATGGGGGCCTATTCTCGCAGATTTCCAGAAGGCCACATCGCACGCAACATCGGGCGCTCTCGTCCCCGCTGTTCTTCCCAGATCCACTGTATAAGGAGGAGTGGTATTTGGTAAGCATCCAATTTTTTTATTCTAGCAATTCCCGCTTCATTAGGTGTAGGGGGCCTATTCTCGCAGATTTCCAGAAGGCCACATCGCACTCAACATCGGGCGCTCTCGTCCCCGCTGTTCTTCCCAGATCCACTGTATAAGGAGGAATGGTATTTGGTAAGCATCCAATTTTTTTATTCGAGCAATTCCCGCTTCATTAGGTGTAGGGGGCCTATTCTCGCAGATTTCCAGAAGGCCACATCGCACTCAACATCGGGCGCTCTCGTCCCCACTGTTCTTCCCAGATCCACTGTATAAGGAGGAATGGTATTTGGTAACCATCCATAACTTTTATTCTAGCAGATCCCACTTCAATGGGGGAGGAGGCCTATTCTCGCAGATGTCTAGAAGGCCACATCGCACGCAGCATCGAGCGCTCTCATCCCCGTTATTCTTCCCAGACCCTCAGTACAGGGAGGAATGATATTTGGTTAGCATACAAGAAATTGAATTAAAAAAAAAATAGCGGCGCTTTGATGTCGGTCTATTTTCACTGACTCCAGAAGGCATACTCGCAAATGGTAATTTCATTTTAAAAATCGCATTGCATAGCTTTATACCGGATAATCCGATTTGAATGATTCTTCTTATAAATAAAATATGTGATAAATTGAAAAAGAGAACTATTGTTGTCGTATATCTTTTTTGTAGAGGTACATAAACAGTTACAATCATAGGAACATTAACAAACCATATCACGTGTAGGTACAATTAAAAGGTAAATTACAAATAGGCCTCTTCAAAAATCCAATCCATACATCGATAAAATAATTTATCCATTGTGTAAGAATTATTAATTTACCGGACTCTTAATATAAATATTTTCTCAACAGAACGGGGGAGCCAAAGATGGGCTAGACATGAACGTGGTGCCGGCCTGGCAAAAAGGCTACACCGGTAAAGGAGTGGTAGTGTCAATCCTTGACGACGGAATACAGACCAACCACCCAGATCTTGCGCAGAATTATGTGAGTAAATTATAAAATCTTTAAATCTTTTATAAAAATTTAAAGAACCTACTTCTCATCTCACTCAAGTGTGGTCACTACAATATGTTCCTCTTCACTTAAGCACATAGTTTTATTTATTTATTTATTTATTATTCAATTTACCAATTTATGTACACGGAAAATGTATACAGAGAATACATCAAATAAAAGTTGTACAAAGGCACTACTTATCTCAAAAGAGCTTCCAGTAGGCCAGTGAGAGGGGGTAGATTTATATCATTTAGTTACTTGTTTAACAATATATGTCTATGTACCTACACGAGGCAAACGCAGAAACTATCAAAGTAAAAACTCTCAGAACATATACACTGGCTGATTTTTTCATAAGAAATCCTTTCCAGCAGACTCAGGAGAGGATATGAGAAGATCTTTGATGCTTATTTTTTATACGGTTACGAGTAATATTACTACAAGTATTACGTCCTTACTAGTGCAAAGAAAAACTCAATATAAGTTTATATTGCGCTGTAATATCAACATTCAACTTTTTTTTGAAGTGTATAAATAAATAAATGCTTATTTTATTGCTCTATAAAATTAAGCAAAATAAATAGCTCTATGCTCTTTATTTTGCTACCATTAAGACTAAACCGCGAATGACAAACACAACCAACGTCAATATTCAATTGCACCAACTCAAACACTAGTATTTGTAATTCCAATAGCGAATAAACTGGTAGCAGCTAAATGGACCGTCGGCATAGTTTACCGGCAATATCTCTGCAGGATACCTAGTTTGGGATTATTACGGACCTATTACCATCTCTGATAATCTGTGTTCGGTAAGTAGGGCTTAGTGAAGATAAACTACCCGCATATTGTGTGTTAAATGCCTTCGCACATTAGGAGACTTGAAAACTTCTACTAATCTTTTTTATTTATTTATTTTATTTATTGCACTTAAATCTTAAGATTATAGTACAAAAAGGTACAACTTAATGCTAAGCATTGTCTACCAGTTCACCTTTGGGACGTAGCAGAAAAAATGGTAGATGGGGTGCAAATTTAATTAGATAATATATCGAAATTCGAAAATAATTAATTAAGATGTATTTAATTTCATAAACTACATACAACATAAATATAAATATTTAAATATAATACTATATAAATATTTAAATATTAAGTAATAAATGCAGATTATAAACTTACATGTATATAAATACGTATAATAAACATACTTATACTATAATTGCAGCATTGCTTTCTCGCGATCGTGTCGAATTACAAGCATCTTGAAGTAATGCCTTTTTTGTTCTCTCATAATGTTATCGGGCAGGGCATTCCAAAGACGTACAGCCGTGACAGCAAAAGAATTAGAAAGAAATCCAGTACGGTGAGAAGGAATAGATAGGGTTAATTTTCCAGAAGAGCGCAGAACCTTGTCGTGAGATGAGCATAAAAGCTGAAAATGGGATGTTAAATGGTCAGGGGAAAAGGATTGCATAATATACTATTGAGCTGACATAAATTATTTATCTAGTATATGTAGACGAAACATAGGTAAAATGAGTTTATGCATAAGCAAAATTTTGTAAAATAATCAGTTTGGTATTTGAAATTTTGATATACCGTTTTCGGTCATCTGAAATTCGAACAGTAATGTTTCGTAACAATGATAGGTTACCGTACATCACGTGACTAATTTAATTGGTTAGAGTTGCTATTTTTCTGTAAATTCATTGGAAGTGGTTGATCAAAATGGTGGATCTGCAGTGGGCCTTTAAAATATTTGTATTTTATTAAAAAGTACATTGTATATGTAAGCTTGTATTTCGTTCTTAACGGCGACTATCAGCTAGTTGTGGTCATCGGTGTCCGCCGTAAATGTATGCAACTAGTGACCAAATGTGCGAAGGCCATAAGCCCTTTAAACTACCAGATTACTTTGACTTGTTAAGGGTTTATAATTTCGCCAGCAACATGAAACTGTTCATTTTGGCATAAATTTGTATTTCTTGTTCAGAGTTAATTGAATTAATAAGGAAACATTATCCTGAAACTTGAATTTAAGTAAGTTTTCTCGGAAATTCGGTTTCGTACTTCCGCTGTTTAGGTTACTTTTGTTATTTCAAACATGAGGTTAAACTGTGTTTTAATATTACGTGAAAAGTTCCAACAACTTGATCTCTGTTTTGCTCTATTTGTGTTCTTAACGTCGTGATAAGAACGTCACTTTCATTTAATAGCTAAATCTATTGAACTCGAAGGAAAAACTAAAAAATCATTGAGCATATTTATTTTATTTAGGTACTAAACTCGTAATTATGGGGTAGAAAGAGCCTCAGTGATTATTCTGCTAATATTAAAATTTTCTTTCTTTAGGACCCAAACGCGTCAACAGACATAAACGGCAACGACGACGATCCAATGCCTCAAGACAACGGTGACAACAAACATGGCACACGTTGCGCAGGTGAAGTGGCAGCGGTCGCGTACAACCAGTACTGTGGTGTTGGAGTCGCGTACAACGCCAGTATAGGAGGAGTCAGGATGTTGGATGGAGTTGTCAATGACGCTGTGGAAGCTAGAGCGCTAGGACTTAATCCTGATCATATTGATATCTACAGCGCTTCTTGGGGACCAGAAGATGATGGGAAGACAGTCGATGGTCCAGGACCGTTGGCTAGAAGGTAAGTATTTGCATAAGAATGTAGAACTTACACTTATAGGAAGGATTTTTTTTCTTAATTGTTAAGTGTGTATTCATCTTCCAGAGCATTCATTTACGGAGTAACAAGCGGTCGTAATGGAAAAGGCTCAATCTTCGTGTGGGCTTCAGGAAATGGAGGCAGACATACTGACTCTTGTAACTGCGATGGTTATACGAACAGCATATTCACATTATCGATCTCTAGCGCTACGCAAGGTGGATACAAACCATGGTATTTAGAAGAGTGTTCTTCCACATTAGCTTCTACGTATAGCTCTGGTACCCCTGGACACGATAAGAGTGTTGCAACAGTCGATATGGATGGAAGGTTACGACCTGATCACATTTGTACAGTAGAACACACAGGAACCTCGGCTTCTGCGCCTTTGGCGGCTGGTATATGTGCGTTAGCCTTAGAAGCCAACCCTGAGCTGACGTGGAGAGATATGCAATATCTTGTTGTATTGACTTCACGACCACATCCCTTAGAGAAAGAAAGTGGGTGGATAATTAACGGAGTCAAGAGAAAAGTCAGTCACAAATTTGGATACGGTCTGATGGATGCAGCAGAAATGGTGAATTTGGCAGAGCAATGGATCTCTGTCCCACCTCAACATATTTGTAAGTCACAAGAAATAAACGAAGACAAACAAATTGATTCTTCATTTGGCTATACTCTCACAACACACATGGATGTGAATGGATGCAGTGGGACTGTCAATGAAGTACGATATCTCGAACATGTTCAATGTAAAATATCTTTAAGATTCTTTCCTAGGGGTAATTTGCGCATACTACTGACGTCTCCCATGGGGACAGTATCGACTCTACTTTTTGAAAGACCCCGGGATGTCGTCAGCTCTAACTTTGACGACTGGCCATTCCTTAGTGTTCACTTTTGGGGTGAACATGCTGAAGGAAGATGGAAGCTTCAAATAGTCAACGGCGGAAATAGACACGTGAACCAGCCTGGAATACTAAAAAAATGGCAATTAATATTCTACGGTACATCAGTTGACCCCGTAAGATTACGATCAAAGAGACCCCCAGCGGCCGCTCCACCGTTTGCCTTCCCGACCGCAGCGGACGGTTACGAAACTCTCGGGGACCCTTTTTACAACGGTGACGCGTTTGCTAATTACCAGAACTTTCCCGCTTTATTTGCCTCCGGCTCAAACCCGGAAAAGGCGGTAGCCAGCCTGGATGGACATAACCTCCCTTCTCCGCATGGGGAAAATGTTCTAGCTGATAGTAATGACAAGCGCGTCATACACGACTGTGATCCCGAATGCGATTCACAAGGATGCTATGGAAAAGGACCGACTCAATGTATTGCTTGCAAACATTATAGATTAGATGACGCTTGCGTGTCGAGATGTCCTCCGAGAAGTTTCGCCAATCAGGGTGGAGTTTGCTGGCCGTGTCACGAGTCATGCGAAACTTGTGTTGGAGCTGGTCAGGACTCGTGTTTGACTTGTGCTCCGTCGCATTTGTTGGTAGCAGATCTAGCTGTGTGTTTGCAGCAATGTCCCGATGGTTATTGGGAAGATAGCGAGTCCTCCGTATGTCGTCCGTGTGCAGCACACTGTGCGACTTGTTTCGACCGAGCTGATGCGTGTACTTCCTGCGACCATCACTTGGTACTACACGAAGGGACGTGTGCGGCGTCCTGCCCGCCGTCTTACTACGAAACTGAAGATTACTCCTGTGCTAAATGTCACAACTCATGTGTCACGTGCGAAGGACCAGGAGAAGCGCAATGCGTGACTTGTCACCCATCAAGTTTCTCTTTAGATGGACGATGTCTCACTTCTTGTCCAAGTGGTTACTATGCAGATAAGAAGAGAAAAGAGTGCATGAAGTAAGTTCGGTTTTTCATCGTTTATTTTTTATGTATCTCTTATAAGAGTGTACCAGAATTTTCCCCTTTTTAGGTGTCCTGTGGGCTGCAATGCGTGCACAAGTGGCTTTTGCCTGGCCTGTGAGCCCGGTTGGGAGTTGAACAAAAAGAGCAAATGCATTCGGCAGGGCTCCGACCAGTGCTCTGCAGGAGAGTTTATTCAAGAACAGAGATGTCGCCGCTGTCACGCCAACTGCGAATCTTGCTATGGTGAAGATGAACGGCAGTGTTTGACTTGTCCTTCGCCTGATCTGCTACAGGATTACAGGTAACATTGTAATATTTTTATGTTTTGAATGTGGATATTTGATTGTGTTGAGAGGAAGTAATTAAAAAAAAAGAAAAGACAGAAAAATGCTGTAGGAATAAGATTAAATCATTTAAATAGCTTACTGATATTTCAGACGTCAGGCATTTAGCCACATTCAAATCTTTACAATACAAGGACAACAAATGTAGTTGATGACAGGTGACTATATACAAAAAAAAAATTGTCACTTAAACTAAAAAAGTGAAACGTATCTAATATTAAGATATTTCAATTATATTTTTTACAAACCTTATCTGTAACTTCATATTATAGTCCATTTATATTTTTTATATACTTAGTCCATTCATTTACTGTGTAACAACGTAACAACCAAGCGTAAGCCGTATTAACATGCCTGGTGCTAAGTTATATAGCTCTCTGTCGACATTGTGACTGAGTGACGTCATACGCTTACAAACTAAACTTTCTCTCTACACTCCAAAGCTGCCCACTAAATCTCCGCCAGGACATAGCACTAACAGTAAGGGTTAATGTTTCCTGACTGCGCTACAAGGTGTTAACCTGTTACGAGAGCATCAAATCTCCAGTTGAATCAGTTTGAAGACAGTAGTAGCTGAATAATGTTATAGCGGCCATAAAGGTAACTGCTATATAGTGCCGAGCTGTTAAAACCCTATGGATGTGTTTGATCCATCTTCGTCTAGAAGGCGACGGAATCATGGATCAATAACACTGTTACTTGAACATACGCTTTGATTGTAATCTGTTTGTGGTTCTTATAAATAAATAAATTGTTTTCATAACTTGCCGCTATAAAAAGTCGCAAAAAATATTGAAACTATTTAAAGGATGAATTGTCCGTGGTGCAAAACAACTTTTCCCAAGGAACATATTTTATGTGAAAAATATTTTTTGGATTTCCATAGAAACTCGGATTAGCTAATCGGTCAATCAATATGGGAGGCCAAAAATATTTTTTTACACATTAAATATAATTTAGCACATTTAAGTCCTCTAGCTTATCTTGAATCCAAAAATTCAATTATTGTATTGAGAGAATATTATTGTAGCTCAAACAATTACTGATACAACATTTAAAAATACAAAAAAATATGATTAACCACTTATCCATCATCAAAAAGGTAGCCTACTGAAGTTGATATTGGGCATCTAGGTAGACTATTATACGCGTATACAAAGGAACAATACAAAAAACAGTAAGTTTCGTAGATTTAATTATTTTTCAATTGATCGATTTTATTTATCCATAATCAAAAATGTAACCTGCTTCTATATGACCTGGAAAGTTGATATTTGACATCTAGGCAGACGCGTATACAAAGAAAAGATTTAAAAACAGTGAATTTCGTTTTGGTTATTTTTCAATTAATCAATTTTATTAGGTAAAGTGCCTAACAAAATTATAGGAGCAAGCATTTCTTCTTTCTGATACTGCTGTGCAAAAAGTAATATCCCACCAAAAACATAAATGTGAAAATGGGAGCTAAGTTCAAAATCCGACAAAAGAATTGAGATCTAAATGGCTGCCAAGTTCTTTAAAGAATATTGAAATTTATTTATGATAATCTTAACATTTGACTTGGCTAGTTTTAGCAAGCCTACTTATATTTGGCTAATCAACTTATCATCTTGACGTTTTTGTTCATTTTTCTAAATATCAGAATTGCTGGCAAAAAAAAAAAACTAGGCAGGTCAAATGTTACCTAAGATTGTATCACAGCACACTTAAATTTCAATCACATTTATACTGGATAATGATGTCAATGACTAGTGATTTATTTGTGACGTTCTATTAATAGTACCAATAGTTTTTTTGACCCAGGATACCACCGTATTCTCTGAAGCTGTCACAACTTTATATTCCATTACGTCACACGGCCTCTAACACTGGCGGTTAGTGTTTCCTGACAGCATTACAGGCAGGTGTTAACCCATTACTAAGTTAAATCAGTTTCGCGGCGGCCGGCTACCGCGCACTTTAAACCGACAGCTTGACGTATTCAGGTCTAGCTAACCCGGTCACGTACGTCGCTACTAGGTTTACAGTGGACGATTGGACTTGAAATTAACTTTTTTTTACAAATAGCAGCATGATATTTTTATGATTTGAATTGCTTGCACAACAAATTGACGACCTCCGTGGCGTAGTCGTCACCATGCTAGTCCGCCACCAAGAGGTCATGGGTTTGATCCCCGGTCAGGGCAAGTTGGAAAATGGCCTTTTTGAAAATGTCCTGGGTCTTGCATGTTTATCTATATATGTATTTGTTATAAAATATATTATCGTTGAGTTAGTATCCCATAACACAAGTCTCGAACTTACTTTGGGGCTAGCTTAATCAGTGTTATTTGTCCCTATATATTTATTTATTTATTTATCATATACATATGGCTGAATCACACAAAGTAATTCATATCACATAGTACCTATGTAACTTTACTTCCGCAAAGTAACACCTGAATCTACATAGGAATAGAAATAGGCTTAAATTCAGGTGTGCAAGTCCCCACTTTCACTTCAACTTTGATGCTCCGTATATTTATGAATTTTTACTTTTTTGGTAAATAAAAAAATGTGGACGTCCTTTATTTTCGAACACCTAATTTAAAAGACGGGACTAAACAATAATACTTTTTTGACCCTGTCTTCACTCCTATTATTAAAAATACCGTGAGATTACAAAACTAGGTATTAAACACGGAGGGTTACAAGGAGCGGCGACCCGACGGTCCGATGGATCACCGCTCCTTCTGACATTCCTCCTGAGGATGATCGTCTAAACTGATCAAAATTCAAAATTATTCCGACTAAAACCGTGTTTAATACCTAAACATAATGTATAATGAAATCGCAATCTGAAATTCATACCAATGTGAGGCTGGTCTAAAGTGGGCGAGCTCATCGACTCTATGAATCCATGCGGCGATATATCGCGGCTATTTAATGTATTGACTCGTCGTGATAGTCTCGCCCGTGGAGGCATCGCCACGTGTCTCATTTTACCCGACTGCACCAGTAAGAGGGCTGTGTTTTTCGAGAGTATATTTCTTGCCAAACTATTACTACTATACATACATACGTATGTATGTATAATAGTTTTGGGACGCTCTGCGGCCTGAACGGCTCGATGGATTTAAGCTTGAAAGGTGTCATTAGATTAGTCTTAATTCTGAGAGTCACACTGGGTATATAAAAAGGCAGTCGGTTTGTTTTAAATATAATGACTTTTTGTATCTTTATTTAAAAATATTAACTTTTTTTTCGTAGTTGCGTGTCGGAATGTGGTCGAGGCTTCTACGTGGAGGGCGGGAAGTGCGTCCGCTGTATGCACGGCTGTTCAGACTGCGTGTCACGACTTAACTGCACGTCCTGCGGCGGCTCGCTGCTGCTGCAGTCCGGCGCTTGCAGGACAGACTGCGCTGATGGGTAATCAATTTCTTATATAGTTTAATTTCTCATATATAGCGTGCGTCGCCAGATACTGGCATAGAGAATGAGTACTAGTACTCACGTACAGTGAAGTAACGTGAGTAGATATTTCTTTGAATTTCTTTTCTGAGTAAGACTTCTGTCTGATTGTCATAGTTTCTTGGAGTCAAATAGCGCTTTAAGTAACAGTTTTTCTGCAATTCGCTTGTCAAGTAATTTGAAAAAAAAAATGAATAGCCTCTCGGAGAAGCTTTCTCTAATCAGATTTTAAAATAAGGTCTTACTTATTTAGATATTTGCAAAAATCCAAATGACCTTCATTTTCAAGCAATGTTAAGCTTATTTAAGGAAGTGAAGTCACGATGAAGATTGGTAATTTCCGCTTTCAGTACTGTACTGTCACTGTCATCTCCCTACAACAATATAATAGGTTGGGGAAAAAGTCTTTTAGCATTTTATATGAAAATTCTAAACATTTTTTAATATAGTTTATTTACATTTAACTTAAGTATGTAGGTACCATTTTGTTCGATAACTTTTTGCCATCTTGTAGGTAGGGACATGATCCCATCGCTATAGAAATTTTGGTGCTTCTGATCAAAAAACTGCGTCAAGTAGTTTTGGCAGTCCTCTCGTGATGTTAACCTGACACTGCCTAAAGAATTCTGAAGAGACCGAAACAGGTGGAATTCTGAAGGTGCCAGGTCAGGACTATACGGCGGATGCATTAACACCTCCCAGCCAAAATTTTTGCTGAGTGGTTAAAGATGTGTGAGGTCTAGCGTTATCATGATGAAAAACCACACCCCTTCTGTTGATTAATTCCGGCCGCTTTCTCTCAACTTCTTACTTTGATCTTATCAGTTGTTCGCAGTAGAGTTCTGAATCGATGGTCCTGCCTGGTGGTAACAGCTCATATTGAATAATGCCCTTCCAATCCCACCACACACACAGCATCACCTTGTTGCGAGTTAACCCGGGTTTCGCCACAGTCTGTGAAGCCTGACCGGCCTTTGACCATGACCTTTTTCGCACGTTCTTGTCGTACGTGATCCACTTTTCATCACCAGTTATCAATTTCTTCAAAAATGGTTCGGTCTCATTATGTCGTAATAAAGAATCACAAATGAGTACACGGTTCATTAGGGTTTCTTTCAGAGAGCTCGTGAGGTACTCAAATATCGAGCTTTTTTATGCACCCATTTTTTTTTCAAATGCGCCAAAACTGTTTTGTGGTCAATTCCCAGTTCTTCGGCTACGTCGTAACTACTGATATGCCGATCTTGCTCCACTTTTTCAAAAATAGCATTTTATCCGTAACAGGGCGACCAGAGCGACGTGCATCTTTGAAATCAAAATTAACGGATTGAAAACGCTTAAACCAAATGTGTGCTACTCTCACAGACACTGCACTAGGTCCATAAACATCGCAAATTTTTTTCGCGGCTTGCGTTGCATTTTGCCTTTTTGGTAGTAAAATTTTAAAATGTATCTTATTTCTTCATTAGATTCACTCATCTTGACGGTAAGAAAAACAAATGAAAATCACGCATTTTCCTAATTTGAATTTGGAATTATCTTCTTTAAAATTTAAACTTTTAAATGATACCAAAACCAGCCAGGTACAAATAGTATAGCCAAAGTGGTTTTATTACAAGTTCATACATACTATATGCGAAAAGACTTTTTACCCAACCTAATATGTCAAAGGACTACCACTATATACACTAACCAACATAACAAAAGTAATTTAAACAGGTGACATTGACAGATGACTATTGTCATTGTTTTTTTTTTGTGCAGGCTTAGGAAAAATGTAGACTTCGATTGCTGTGTGTCGTCACTTCCGGTGTAAAGTGTAAAATATATAAAAAAATCCTAATAACACTTTTATTTTAAATCAAATTTTTAGAAATTAAATCAAATTACCTTCTTAAAGGTATCTATATTTTCGATTAAAACCACCTACAAAACTTTATGTTATTTAGTTGATAAGCCAATTATTAATCAAACATCACTTTGGAAATGGATATGATCAATGGCAAGTGACATTATTTTGTGACGTTTTATTTTCTTAACACCTAATTGTTATAAAATTTGAATTTCCTTTCTCGTCTCGAAAAGAATATTTTTTGTTGACAGATTTTACGCAGACCGTGGAACCTGCTCCAAGTGTTACATATCGTGCGGCACGTGCATCGGGCCCCGACGCGACCAGTGCGCGTCGTGCCCAAAGGGCTGGCGGCTCGCAGCTGGGGAGTGCTACCCTGAGTGTCCAGGAGGTATCTAAACCAACAAGTTTATTTGCCAGAGAAATTAAAAAATACCCGACTACACCATCTAGTTATGATTGGTGGAACTACATATTCCAACTGATTATAAGTAGAATTGATATCCGTAGCGCCATCTATTATTTACCAAGTAAATAAAAAACCCCAACTTTCAAACGTTAACCCCCAATAACTTTTAAACGGCTGAACCGATTTTTATCAAACATAAGAACCACCACAAGGGAACTTGCTTTTAGGTAAAAAAAAAACCGCATCGAAATCAGTCTATCCATACGATGCCACTTATTTAATGCCACGCCTATTTTTTATTTATTAGTTAGCGTCAAACTTATAGCACCCCTTGTCGCGAGCAAAAATAATAAACAACATCCAACCGCTAGACATACTACTTTTTCTCATCTTAACGCGTTTAAGCTGTGTTGCTTCGGAGCCCGGGGTGCGCTTTTCGGAATTTTCTTCTTTTAAGATTAAATCAGAATTGAGGGGCTGCTCTTCAACACGGTTTAGTTCCCTTCCGATTGATGTTGAGTATTGGCGGCGTATGAACTATCCAGTTGCCAAAGCGGAGCAGAGATTTTGGGCAAAGGATTGGTCAATTCACTACTTCACCCAGCGCTGTTTCGATCGAAATGCAGCTTTTCGGGAACTAGCATTCATTTTCTACGTATTGTTTAAACAATTTTGAATGAAACTATTATGTTGTTGTTATAGGCTTTTACAAAAGCGAGGATGGCTGCCGCCGCTGCCACCACTACTGTCGCGAGTGTAACGGCTCCGGCCCCCTGCACTGCACGGCTTGCCACACGAACTTCATGCTGGACGGCGGCATTTGCATGGAGTGCCTCGGGTCGCAGTACTACGACGTCGGCAGTTCGTCCTGCAGAGACTGCCACTCGTCGTGCAAGACATGTTCTGGCCCGGGCCAGTACAGCTGTAGCAGCTGCTCGAGACCGCTCAAACTTGACAGGTAAGTGTCTATTAGAACACTCTCTTCATAGCACTTGCATGGAGTGCCTCGGTTGCAGTACTACAACGTCGGCAGTTCGTCCTGCAGAGACTGCCACTCGTCGTGCAAGACGTGTTCTGGCCCGGGCCAGTACAGCTGTAGCAGCTGCTCGAGACCGCTCAAACTTGACAGGTAAGTGTCTATTAGAATCCTCTCGTCATAGCACTTGCAAAGAGTGCCTCTGTTGCAGTACTACAACGTCGGCAGTTCGTCCTGCAGATACTGCCACTCGTCGTGCAAGACGTGTTCTGGCCCGGGCCAGTACAGCTGTAGCAGCTGCTCGAGACCGCTCAAACTTGACAGGTAAGTGTCTATTAGAATACTCTCTTCATAGCACTTGCATGGAGTGCCTCGATTGCAGTACTACGACGTCGGTAGTTCGTCGTGCAAGATGTGTTCTGGCCCAGGCCAGTACAGCTGCTACACAGCTGCTCCAGACCACTCAAACTTGACAGGTTAGTGCCTGTTAGAATCCTCTCTTGATAGAATTAGCATGGAGTGCCTAGGGTCGCAGTGCTACGACTTCGGCAGTTCGTTCTGCAGAGACTGCCAATCGTCATGCAAGACGTGTTCTGGCCCGGGCCAGTACAGCTATAGCAGCTGCTTGAGACCACTCAAACTCGAGAGGTTAGTATCTGTTAGAATTCTCTCTTAATAGAATTTACATGGAGTGCCTCGGGTCGCATGGAGGTCGCTCAAACTTAACAGGTAAGTGTCTATTAGAATCTTCATCTTGATAGCAATTGTATGGAAAAAATATGGACAATGTGTTACCGAAAGTAATTTTCATACAACTGGTGTACAGTTCCAAGCGCACTTTGTCGGCTTTAAAGAAATAATTTTTGAAGAACTGATAGCATGAATACGTTTTACAGTTTAAAGACAGTATTATTGTATACTTAGTTAGGCTAATCAAAAGCAGGAGCTCGTTACGGAATTTCTGAAATGTAAAAATAGCGAAAACGTAAACTATTTTTTCTAAATTGCGCACCCTTTATAAACGGTGAGAATATTCGGATATTTACAAGGATTTCTTACATTACAAAAGCCTTTTCAAGACTTCAGGCCTTAACCGTCCTCATAAGGGTACCTATGAGATAGGGTCACAACCCTATTGTGTCGTCGAGGATATTCTCGAACCTTGTCAAGTATTTATAGATACGAAAATAACTAGTAATTTCAGGACAAAGACTAAGTAAAAACGTGAGTTAATAGCCAATTTTAAATCAGTTATTTGATGACATGTTAATTTTGGTTATTTTATATTTGTGTAGTTTGTTGCCAGTGAAATTTATTTTCATCACTCTGTGCATTATGTGGCACCAGAGATTCGTTACTCGAGCCAAAAATACCTGTTCTTTAATATGGCGAAGACGTAGGGAAATATCTTAACTTCCACCGTGCTTTGGAAGGCACATTGGTCCTCCCGGTTGTCATCAATAGATAGATTGCAGGGAAACAGGCGTGATAATATGTATATATGTAATGCTTTCTTGATCCTAACCTACAATAGGTAGACTTAATGCTATGTCAGAGGCCTTTATGCAATTTGAACAGTTAAACACTAATGCTGGCCGCTTACTCCCATGAAAAGCGAAGTAGGAAAAACTAGAAAGAGCAACCAGCTACGTTTGAGCCGCTTTTCTCAATTTCTCTCGAACCGAAATGAAAAGATGACGTTTCGCCCGTTTCAAATCAACAGTGTACCATCGGTCAATACGGGATTTGGTTGCCGAGATTTCACCATTCAAACATACACATCAGCCGTTTTCCGAAACTCGAAACATTCCCGTCTGTGTGAAAGTTATTTCGCCTATTTGGGCGAAATTGTGGCCGAATGTTCCATTGCGCTGTGATTGTGAAGCCACGCTTGTTTTGGAGAGTTATGTTAACTATTGGACGTTGCTTTAAGCAATTTATAGAGTTAATGTAATTTACTCGATGTGGTTTGGTCAGAATTATGGTTTTTGGTTCCAATTTTGACCAATTTGCGCTTATGTGGCAATACACGTCGATTAGTTTTTCTGGCTAACTATTTTTTAATCCTTTCACCGCGAGACTTTATGTCAGTGTTCGTGCCCCCAGCGCGAGGGGTAGTAAATCTAAAATAAATACCTACAACGAAAAAGGGATGTGGATACTTAAGGTTGAACTAGTCGTGGGCTCAAAAACACACGTGGACGCGGCCCAAAAGCATGCTGTCTCACCTAACATTATGTTCGGGCGAAGCAGTGTGGTGAAATGCATGATAATTCATAGGAAACCGAGCGCGTAAAAACATACGTAAAGTCCTTTGGGAAAAGAGGTTTTATGCAAAAACTACTGCATTAATCAATTACAAATAAAGTTTTTAATCTTCGATAATTAAGCCGTATCGGTGTGGACTTTGTTTTGGAGATTTTACAGTTTTATTACTCATTTACGCCAAAAGTTGCGTAAATATAAGCAAAAAAACAAATCTTTGATGGCTCATAATTTTATAATGGCTTTTTATTTGACTATTCTGTATCATCATCATCCGAGCGTATTCCCGGTTGCATCCTCAGCAGTAACGCTTCAGAGCCCGGGGTCCGCTACCTAACCAAGGAGATTTGACGAGGTTTCTGGTTTTAACACAGAGCGACTGCCGTCTGACCTCCACAACCCAAAGGGCAAACCAGGAACCAATTCTTGGATAGTTTGATAGTCAAACGCTAGGTGGCGTTCGGGACCCACAGTTTTACGTGCCTTCCGAAACACGGAATCATCTTTCTTTTCGGATAATCAGGTGATTCAAGCCTGCAATATCTTATCCAGACCGGAAACAACTTTTCACAAAGTATGCTTCCCAGTGGGAATCGAACCCTTGACCTCCGGGTCACAAGGCGAACGCCTTGACCACTGAACCACGGAGGCAATCAATTTTATTTGACTATTCTGTATAACTACAGACAAAATTTATAATCAGACAAAACGATATCATGTTAAACTTTGCATGCACAAACAGTGGAGGAAATTCCCTCCGAAAATTGTATTCGTATAGAAAATGTTTTGAATAGTTCAACCTTAAGTTACGTGCAATACGAACATTTTTTTGTCGGAAATATCCGACGCTCGAGAAATGGACACGATTATGTTTGTCGGTTAAATCCGACGTTCGCGGTTTTTAATTATCTAGGTATTGATTTGTCGTTAGTGTCAACCCCCAAGGTGCTCATCAACATGAGTTGTCAACTCGTTGATTTGTTGAGTTCTCAGAGTTTACTTGGATAGTCCATCAGTTCAACCATAACATTATTTTAACGGTCCGTTTATAAAAGAAAGTATCAATTCGAATAATTCAATTTTTAACAAAAAAAAAAAACTGGATTCTTTCAGGAGTTTCTTACATATCTCCAAAGTTTTTATTAAGTCATGTCTTCACCAAATTAAGATAGGAACAACTATTATATAAAGGCTTTTAAATAAAAAAAATCATCAAAGTCGGTCCACGGTTGACGAGGATATCGCGTAACATACATACAAAAAAAAAACGAGTCGAATTGATAACGTCCACCTTTTTTGAAGTCGGTTAAAAAGAACCAAATCAGTCAAAAAGTTGCCGAGATGTGTGGTTGTGTGGGGTGTCGATTTCATAGGTAGACACGAATTAACTATACTTAGCTAATTCGTTTTGGCCAGTGGTTGACTAAGTGGTAAATCTCTTTCTTCAATCGTTTGTTAAACTCGAATCATGATGCCGTGTAATTTCAACATTTCTTACATAGATTTAGAAGGTACGAGATGGATAAAGCGCAGTGTAAAATGTGACCAGAAACGAAATATTTTTGTATGACCTTAAAGAGGTTTTATTTGTACCTACTATACGAACTATTAGCATAGCATTACGTAATCCATCTTTCCAAGGTAAGATAACTAATCATAAATTAATACAATTCACAATTAGAAAAATCCCATTTACGTGAGACGATGTTCGAGGTAGGGTGATAATTTCTTGGGTATATGTTTTGTATGAAAACTTGTATCATTGTCAAATTGTTTGCTACCTCTTTTGCTCTTGTGACGATGACAGTTGTCTGTCGCACTCGGCTAGTGTGGTCTCTTTGCTTAGTATAAAAATCTTAGGTCTATGTCCCCCTGTCGAGGCAAAGGGGAGACAACACCATCTGTAAACCACTGCCACTGAAGTGATATCAAGAATTTCACTTCAGTCCATCTAGTAGAATCCATGCAAGTTTGTTTCGGACGGTTTACGCCTTACCTTGTGGGTTCAAATCAAGGTTCTACGGGGAATATGGTCGAGAGGCCGACGCAACGTATGATCGAATCAGCTCCACTTGCGTCTACGGATTTGTACGTTAATTGGATCTTCTTCGCATAGATGCCACAAGTCCTAATTAGATAACTGTGCTGTGTTATTTTAATTGCCTATATTATTTACTAAACTAATTAAATAAAACGTAAAATTGTGACGGCATAGATACGTACCTAGTGCTACCTATTGTTTGACTACCTTGGACATTTTAGAATTTTAGCATGTTTACCTATTCTTTTTGTCAGCATGATAGCCCCCTTGACATACTTCATCCTTCTTCTATGGACAATTTTATAAAACTTTTAAAATAAGTATAATTTAATCTAGTAAAATTAAAAAGAAAATTACGGTAACTTACATTAATGTTTATTAACTTACGACATATAATTTACTGATATTGTTAATAATTCGATGTTTGCATTGATACACCCAAAATGGGTACATGTATTAACCAATTTTTGTTATCTTATGCAACATGTTAGCGATTAATAATTGAGTAAATGAGTAAATTTAATGTTATAAGTAGTACGGTTTTGACGTATATTTTTGTTCCAGACTAAACAACCAATGCGTGCCGTGCTGCTCGGAACGCCGCACCGGCACCAACTCCACGCCTACAGTGCCTGATTGCTGTCACTGCAATCCTGACACAGGTCAGTTAATTAAGCTACTTGTTGTACATACATATTTACTAGGATTAATTATGTCTATAGTCAACTCGGACCAAATAAACCGTCGTATTATAAAAGACGGTACTTGCTTTTAAGCTAACGCTTGCGCTAACGGTACAATGCTACCGATATTGGACGCGCAGATTTTTCTGTCAAGTTTATTCAAAATGTGGACTCCTTAAATAAGTCGATTACCAGTAACCGGAATAGGTAGATTGTTTGGGGTCAATGAACTGAAACGTAGTTATTAATAGGACATGCCTTCAGAATTTAAAAATTATAAAGATTTTTTTCCGGAATTTAAAAAATGTAACATGTAGGATAAAAAATGTTTGAGCAAGATATTTTTCACACTTTCAACATCATTTCAACTGGATAAGTGATTGGCATTCTAAAGCAATGAATAATAATAATGATGGCATGGCAAAACTCATAAAAAATTTTGCAAGAGAGACAGGAAAGAATGCAAGAGATGGACACACAGCGTCGACTCCAAATAAATTGGAAAAAGGGAACCCGAAACGAAATCCCGCAGAAAAGGCTTATCCATGTTGTGATTTCTATGACAGTTCATGACACAAGTACATAAAATCAATCCACCTCTTCCGGTCACTGCTGATTACTCATTATATGATTGATCTAACAGTGCAGAATATTTATTAATAGGTATGGCGAAAACTGTTTAACAAATTAAGAATCTGTTGTTTTATGTTTCTTAGGGTTTTAAGGACGACATATATTTACAGTCAAACATGATTATTAATATAACTCGTATCGTATAAAACAAAATATAGTACAAAACAATTCACTCATCAATAATACTACTGCCTGTTTTAGATTCAATTAATAAATACCTACCAATTAATTTCAAACACAATCCATCAAATTCATAGAAAATATAACACATCAATCAAGCATTGAGTATTGGAAACAAAACGTTTTATATAAACATGCGCTTTAGTTATTTCAATACGGGTCACGGCGAGCAACCCAACGCGGATAATCATTAAAACCTCTAGGGTTGGTTGATTCTTTTTATTAAATTTACTCATGGTCACAAAATACCTACATACTTTACGTTGATTATTATTTTCTTACAAAATCTTTACATTTCCTCGTTTCTAAATTCGTATTAACCGTATATTTATCATATTTATTTATTTATTTACCAATTTATGTACACGGAAAATGTATACAGAGAATACATCAAATAAAAGTTGTACAAAGGCACTACTTATCTCAAAAGAGATCTCTTCCAGTAGGCCTGTGAGAGATGTTTATGTAAGAGAGGCATACAGGCGTGTTTATACATGAAATAAACGAGGAAGAAAATTAAAATGACATAAAACTACACAAACTACAAATAAACATACATATACATACATATATTATTACACTTATATTTAAATAAATACATATGTCTATTAAGATTATACATAAACTATTGATATCTCAATTCGTTAGAAAAGAAGTAAAATGGAATGGCTTTTACTACAATCACATAAACAGAGGGAATTAAAATAACAAGAAAAAAAAACTCCTCAGGTATTTTCCACGTCAGTCAATCTCCTACCTCTGTATAAATGCTGGCATAAATAATCAATTTGTCCAATATCCTGTCTTTACTTCGGACTTGAAATTGTTAATAGAGCAACCCTGGAAATTTTCCGCGAGATAGTGATAGAACAAAATAGTTGGGGTATTCTATTTTCTGGAGAGTGTGTAAACTCATCAGTGGTTGGCAAGAGCCACCCGCTGAGTGGTCCGCCATATACACCGTTACGGGCGAATGGAGAAGTTTCAGTGAAAATGCAATGTACGGTACGTTGTACTCGTTCCTGTCTTGTTCATGTCGTAAATGTGAAAGTCTTGCGTCTCAGAAATATTATACATTTAGAAAAAGAATAGTATGTCCAAACCACACTCATTTTCACTTATATCATTTCTACTGGTGGGTCTAAATACAAAATATCCAAACGCCGTAAAATATTTACAAAATTAACACTTTCCTCCTTTAAGGATAGTCGATAGTTTACTAAAAATTATGAAATAACCCGTTAACGTGTGTGGTACCCCTAGTAACATCCATAGGATACGGTGTCATTTTAGGATTTTTCAACTGTAAAAAAAATTAAAACGATTTGATGTTTTATTTGTACTTATTCACAAAAGGTAAAAGTGTTTTTATGTAAACATTTACTTTAAATGCCAGTTTCCTCTATATTTTACGACGCCGGATAGGCTTTAACATATAATGTTTTTTCAGGCGATTGTATAAACTCGTCGGTGGCCGGCAAGCGCCGGATATCAGCGGAATATTCCGCCCTACACACGTCTCCGAGCGCGCAAGCCGCGCCGAGCGCCGCCGCCGTCGTGTTTACGGTGTGTGCGGCCGCCGGAGCATTGTTTTTCGGCGTATTAATAGTTTTACAGGTAACAACATACCACTGAAACTATGTCATAAAAAATTGACTTACTTGTCTGAAGTAAGATTTAGGATACCTATAACTATGAACATTGATGGTTAGTATTCAATATGATAACTGTCGAAAGGATGTTCCTATTTGTTGTTATAGTTTTACAGGTGACATATATACATACCTCTTCTCTAAGTTTGGTACGCTTTATGAAACAAGAGAAGTTACAATTATAAGCTTTCTTAACACTTTTTTAAACACACACACACACACACACACACACACACACACACACACACACACATACATATATATATACGTCATTTTTCTTTACACTATGATTTAAAAAACAAGTTCGAAATTGTATTATACACTATATAGGTACGTGAATTCATAACAGTACAATTTAAAAAAAAAAACTAATGCAATATATCACATAGTGGCAGCAATGTGATATAAAAACGTATTGTCTGCAGTAATTAGGCTATAAAGCAGCGATAAATTGATATGCAGTAATTAGGCTATAAAGCAGCGATAAATTGATATTTTTAGATCGTAAAACTTTAACTCCTGGAATAAACATGAAATACGCCTTCTCACGCCAGCTACATTAGATTACACCGTCGTCGCGTGTTAGTTGCCCTATAAAATATAATTAGAAATGAGAATCCGTCTATGACGTGCCACAAAGAAGGCGATTGAAAATTGGGTTGGCTATTTTTACAAGCTTATTATATCTCCTAATGTTTGTAGAATGTTCATTTAGTTGTCTGTTTCAACTTTTGTAAACAATTTTTCATCAACTTGTAAATGTCTTATTGAGCTGTTTGGCATTTGGAAATTTTTTTTTAATTGGTCAATAAACCGAGAAGTTGTTGGCGAACATACATTAATCATCACAACACACTATATTCGAATTGAGAAGCTCCTTTTTTTAAGCCGTTTATAAATAACTGAATTTCAGATATGTGCCCATCCAATTCATTAAGTTATTGCAGATATATTTCTTGAAATACTTTTGATTGCATCCAATCGATGCTCGCTACAGTGTGACGGGCGGACACTAACTGTGTTTCAGACGGTTACTCGTGCCCGCCGAGTCATAAATAAATTGATTGCAAATTTACTCTTATTTCAATTGAGTTGCATCGACTTTGCATTCGTAATGTTTTTATTGAGACTTTTCATTGAATTTTTGAGGCTCTGTTTTCATTTATATTTTTCAAAGATTTTAAGTATTTGAATTTTATTATTTACTTATAGGAAAGAGAACCGAGAGGGAAGTCTTTGTCAAACACTGGAATGTAGTGGGCTTTAAATAATAATAATTATTTTCGCAAGCGTTACAAAAATATGTAAATTGACATGTATTCTTTTAATTAAATTTATTAGTCTTTATTAAAGTATAAAACAACTGAATTACTGTATCGCTATACCATACAATGTTTAAAATGAATAATTGGTTGTTCACAGATGAACAGTACTCGCCCACCGCGCAAGAATTCGCGCGGCGCCTTGTATTCGCCGCTCGCTTTCAACGACGACGGCGAAGTTACGGTACTGAGTTCTAAAAGGACGTCGTTCCCTGTTCGCGAACACGATTGCGAACAAGAAGACGAACCGCTGTTGGAGAATTCCATGTAGCGCGCTGTGATCGTAGACGTAAGTGTACGTAGATCTTTGGCTAAAGGCCCAGCTAAAGGCCCAGCTAAAGGCCCAGGCTACGATAAAGCCGAACGAGCGGGTGTGATCAGCGTTTCCTTGACTCAAACTTTTTCCGCCTCATTACAAACTGCGGCCTGACGTTAATTCTCAGTTTTAACCATTCAAATCATCCAGCCGAACCAAGATGACATTGTCGCATTATAAAATGAAACATTAATTTATGTAATTTTGTTTCGAGTGGATAAGGCTTTGAATGGACTACAATGCGACACAAATAAGTTGAACAAACAAATTGAACCAAAATAGCGGTCGTCGGCGCATTATTTATACCTGCGCCGATAACCACCATTTTGGTTCAACCTACGTGCCGGGAATTTGTGCAAAAATGCTTTGAAGTCGCCATTTTTGTTCAATTTATTTGTGTGGCACTGTACTAACTTCAATTCGCATTTTCTAATGAGTCGGTTTGAGATCAATGTGAGCATTGGATGACGTCACTTGGAGCGCACTATCGTATTGCGTGACGCGGGTTTCGCTAGCAGTAAGATAAAGTAGTGATACGACATCACAACTTCCTAATATTGAAATTGTGATTCGAACATCTGTGTGTGGTATTGTTAAGGAAGTGAAACATGAACATTTTGTGATTGCGAATGGCAAAGTTTTGTTTGCAGATGCGCGCTCATGATGAAGAATGATTTACACGTTTAAGTAGGCAAGTAATCAAGTACTTTTTAATTCAAATATTTTATAGGGATATGAGTGTTCATTCAGCTAGATAGATATAGCATACTGTTGTCTTTTATATTTCAAAATTATCTCAATTCAAATTTTAAATGGTGCACGTGTGAATGAATCAAAAAATTTACCCCTTTACACCCACTAATTATTTTAACTTACTTACTACCCACCTTACCCCTTCTGATTGACTTGTATTTCAAAGTTTTAACTATGTAGTAAATAGTTTTTTTTTGGTTGATGCAAGTTAAAAAATAAAAGTGTTAAAACTTCCGTCAGTGTTAGCCAAAGTTTAGATAAAATTTACTTGATTTTTGCCTACAAGCTATGTTTATCAGCCTTAAAACTTTCTATGTTGCTTTCTTTACTGTATTTTGTCACAATGTTGTGTTGAGCCCCTTAAAGGATATTTGAATGATGCATAATTGTTTTTTTCTACTTCGATCACTTCAGCGCGGATCCTTCTGTGCAGAAGTGTGCGGGACGTAAATATATGTACGTATGTAATATAGCTAGGTGTAAATTGTAAGTTTGAACAAAATGTTCGTTACGGTCTTACACGAAGTGGCGCGGTGAGCGGTACCGGTTTGCATTTTACTGCGTGCTTTCTTATACCACAATCAACATCATTTCAGTCGCATAACGTCCACTGCTAGACAAAGGCCTTTCCAAAGGATACCGTAATAAATCGTCTAATTTAATTATTAAACGCGACTTACGTTGGAGCCTTTACACATTACGCCGCGTGACGCCCTAAGTATAAACTTAGTTAAAATTATTATCCGCTCAAGCTCAAATCAAATTGACAGGGTGCGGAAGTGCAAGTACTTATTACTTATTTGTTGGCTTGGATAGATTAGTTTGAAGTTAGTAAGTACTAACGTTATTCCACGGTTTGTAAAAAGAGGTATATATGTTTATTTGTGAGAAGCGATGATCCGTGAAAACCCACATGCTACCCGTGCTATCTCGTGTATACTCGTATAAGGTTACGATGGGGCGCGGGCCCCTTGCCGTGTTTTGTGATATTGAAGCTTAGTTCTTATTTTTCGAACGACTTGCACGACAAGATAACAAGGCTAGACAAAAAAGGTAAGGGTAACCTATCAGGGCTAAATTGGTCAAAGTAACATCAACTAGTAATAGCAACTTCGAAATCGTCGAAAAAACAGAATACAAAAACGGCTCACTTATGTTATAAGGGAGCCGTTTTTGTTTTTTGTTGTTTTTTGTTTGTTTTTTGTCTGTTTTTTCGTTTTTGTATTCTGTTTTTTTTTCTAATAATACTTCAATCCTCAGCAAAAATATTTCCGTGTACTTTTAATACTTACCGTTTTTTGGTGGAAAAGTATTTTCTGCTTTTTCCCTCTATTTCGAAGTTGGCGTCATAAAAAAAAAGTTGACCATATGATATTCATGCTTTAATTCCATTTTACCTAGATTCACCCGTTCCGACTAGCTTTGTATATTTAGCTTGAAAAATAGTCTCAAATTTTTACTCTCTATATTTTTTTTATTTTGTACTTGAAGCTAAATGTGTTGTGTGAGTCGGTTTTTTAAGAGTGGTTTGCTGTTACTTTTTAATTTAAAATCATTTATATTTTTGAAAATCCGCTTCGTCAATCTTCATTTTAATCTGTAGCTTTTTTGTTACAATCATTACAATTTTACGTAAAAAATATTAAAATGAAATCATTTATCTTTTTTGTTTTCAACAAAACCTCATTTAAGCTCATCTGTCATGATTGCAAATGAATGTAAAGATGAAAATAATATTGAGGTTGACAAATGTTTAGATCTTTTAAATACTATCGAAAATAATGAAATTAAACCTATGAAGCCTTTTGTTTAAACTTTAATAAGATATCTTTGACAGACCTCACGTCATTATTTAAAAAGCTTTTTCGTCTTAATATCCACATTCATAGAATGAAGTTGTTTAAAATAATTGTTCAGCTTTATTTGTGAATTCAGAAGGATCGTTTCAACATTTGAAACCAAAAATGCTTTAATGTTTTGTTTGCTCGAGTTAATATTTAATATTAAAAGAGTAAAAATTAAATTCGTATATTTACCTAAATTGACATAGGTTGATTCCTTCATATGCTCAATTCAACCGTAATGACGTCACTAGACACTATCACCGATGAAAAGTACCGACCACAGGGGTGGACACTAACCAATGGTTGCTATTGGTAAATTATAACCAAATTTTTGTCCAATTGTCACACGCGTCTAAGCCTCTACTTGCTACACTATTTAGGATCTCCAACGTAGTATATGGAGGTTGAACAATCTATGAAAACGTTAAGGTGAAGGAAAACGTGATAATCTACACAATAGTTCACTGATGTGTAAAAATGACAGTTGTCACTAGAAGACAATTACTGAGCTACTTCGTGTGAAGTATCGTAGGGAACTCAAAGTTAAACAAACTATGTGAAGAAAACTAATCTATCCGTACAAAATATATAAACGTGTTCGACGTTAGCGCAATCACTACTGTTAATTTTTTTCAAATTTTATCCATATTTGTAAACAAGCGTACAGTTTATTTGGTCAAATTCGAATCGTATTGGGCTACAGTGGGTCCCGGTCGCGACAAGAGATCGATAGCTGCAAACGTGACCTGGATCAATCATGCATGTGTCAGTGAACTGAAGTCTTAAGCCTCCAATTTTAAATCGCTTCGGATTTGAGCGAATATATATTTTTTCTGCACATCGGCTTTGAAAATAAACTTTGAAGTAATCATTGTAAACCTTATTTTTATGTAAATACATTTGTATTTTTACATACTGTTCTAGACACATTAATTTAAAAGTGACAAAACTTGTCTCTAGCTTAGAAATGATTTATTTTAAAGCAATTACTTTATTTATTTAAATTAATGATTAAGCTAGTCAGAAACCTTACTTCACATCTTTGATTAAAAATGTAACAGCAAACTAAAATCATCTGAAGTCATTTTGAACGTAATATCCACGCCATAGTCGTTGCCACAATATCGAAATCGACAGACCTTTAGGCCTTGCACGTATTCGGCGTTTCCGAGCGCGCGTTTTCTGACAGTGTCAAAAAAACACACATTCATTTGACATGTTGATTTATATGTGTCGTAGCCATATCGTAAATTTAATCTCTTCATTAAATGATCGACAATTTCATGAAATGGTCGCATTTCATGAAATGTTGCACTGGCTACTGTTACACATCGTGATATGGATTGGGCGGATCAATGATAAGAAATTGTTTCTCGATATGATCAAATAATTTCGACCATTTCATGAATTTACCGTGTCACTTCATGAAATGGTTGATTATATCGTAAAATTGATTTTTTTTAGTTTACACTATACATTCATGTTGTGCGGCTTGGGGTGGCCCGAGGGCCACTCGCCGCAACCTTAACCTGCCTATAGCGCTCTGTCACAAGTTTTTGTTTTTGTTTGCTTTTTTCAGCCGATTAATACGATCCGGCCAAACGTGGATGACAAAATCGTGAAACGTTGACGATTTCATGATCTGGTCAAATTAAGTTGGCCGTTTCATTAAATGCGACCATTTCATGAAATGTTCGATCATTTCATAAAGTGATCAAATCTACGATATGGCGACGTCATATGCACCAGCTAATCACGATGAGTTGACCGAAATATTTCTATAAAATGTTTTGTCAAATTAATGCGAGGATATCACTAACAACATTAATACAATTTAGAATACAATTACATTGTTAGTGATGTGCCAGCTTTTTGTTCTAGCCGAATTAAAGAATCAAAAAAATATTCAGCAATGAGGCCTTTTTAGGCACTTCTTTATTCGTCATAAGTTTAGTATACGTTTTTTAAAACGCGCCTTTGAAAGCGTCTAGTATGTGCGGGTCTTTATCGGCTCCAAAACGACGTCATAATCTGATTTTATATAATTATATTTACCTTATTTAATTTTAAGTAGCTTTAGGACCAGAAGTTACCATAGAAATGAATTCAACGTACAATATTTTTTGATATCCAACTATATTATTACGCAATAGATAAAAGCCTGATGATAATTTCAAAAATATTTTTAGATCAATGATCACACCTTGTCATATTTTTAATCGTAATTTTAAGTAGAAAAGCTTATGATTAGTTTAGTTTATAAATTAGTGAAATTTTATCCGATTAATTAACAGCAGATTTTTCAATTGTCAGATATCTAACATGACATTAATTTCATTTCATACAAATTTTGTTAAAAGTTAGGCATATACTTTATAGTTTATCTGGTCATTGAAAAATCGGGACTAAATTATATTATTTCTGTAAATTTATTAGATTGTTGATTGCTATGATATCTTGTAAAATATTTACAAAGATATGGCAAAGAAGATTTTTTACAGTAAATATATTTTTTAATTTTGTCATTTAATCGAAAATAGTGTCAGACCATCGTGCAATATAAACGAGGCTAAGTGATATTTATTCGATTATTCGAATACGAACAGCGAGTATCGAATCTTAAACTATCGCCTCTGGTAGCTTACAGTACAAACCAATTTTAATTTAAGATTAATATAAACTCTATATTTTATAGCGTTTCATCGGAGTATATTTTTTTCAACTACAATTGATCTGATAACTAAAGCATATGCTTCGGATGTTTATCATTGTTACTCGCATTACATGCAAAAAGAAATAGAAGGTTGTAATTGTCAGCTCTAGATACATGTACTTCAATGATACTCGTAATAAATCGAGTTTCAATAAAATGCTTACTTACTCGTTTTAGGTTTCAAATTGAAATTGGTTTGTTAAATAGAAGCACCTGATTGTTAAGAAACGTAATTTAATACTTGAACACAAAGATGAAATGTTACCATTTGTCACAAATGTATATATTAAGAGTTAGCTAGATTGTTGAATTGTTAATAAATATTATCAACAAATACTATTAAATCGAAATTTTAATGTACTTTGTCACAACAGCTTTTTATAGCTTCGAATATTTTGGTCTCAATATTTCGTCTATTACGCGTATGTTTGAATTTATTTTGTATAAATTATTATAATTATTTATGCTAATTAATGTTAGTATGTTATTGCTAAAACATCTTGACATCTGATCGTCTCTGAGATTTTAAAGTTATTTTGGAATATTTAAGCTTATTGTATAAAATCCTTGGTCTGTAATGGGAAACTCGTATTCTGTTACAGTTTTGTAGTTTGTTTTAGTGGGAATCTTTTTAATTAAGAATATATTTTTGTATGAAATATTCTTATGTGCAATTAATATTTGTAATAAAAAGGAAGTCTGTGTCACACTGTTTTTTATTAAATTCCTCATTTTCATTACAGAAATCTTATGGGTACTTACCTCTTAATTTTTTTTTAGATATACTGATAACTATTAAAATAAAATTTCCTAAGTAAGGATTCAGAAAGACGAGTGTAAGTATGTCAGCGATAGGCGAGCCTGGTTGGCACCCAGTATCCAGAGCTATCGCCCTACCGTCGTCGCCGGCTGTCGCGAATTATCGCCACAGAATAAAGTACTGGTACTCACGTACAGAAGTATTACTAAGAAAAAAAATCAAAAAGATATGTGGTTAGCGTTATGGTTTAATTTGGCTCGCGTCAGAACACCTTACCTTGTCGTTATAATTCCTAGACATCCATTGCAAGCCAATTTCATTCTTATCACTCTGGACAAACGGTTCAAGTAACTGAATTTTCCCCTTCGAAGTGGTCGGCGCGCGCATAGTAATAATGTAGGTATATTTTCGACACTTAAACGGGGAGTGACACAGGCCTGCTATCTTTATAAGACTGAGCATGGCTTTGTATTGCTAGTTTTTTTTATCCGTTACAATCATGTAATTGGCCTTACTTAATGACATAAGGCCAGGGGCCTTTTCTACCAGTCAACCAACAGGTGATGCTGAAAAAGTAATCTATTGGGGTATGTACAATAAAAATTAAAAAAGACAAAAAAAAGTAAACTTATTATTATTACGTTAAGTTAGGTTTAAAGAATTTATTCTCTTTAAGATTACAATAAATCCACTTACATGAGAATAAATGATTATAAACATACTTAAATTATACTCGTATATATCGTTGATAAACCTAAGTTGCGTAGCTACCATAAGTTTTGTACCTGACTCACATTTTTGAACGAAAAATCATAGGAAGTTCTATTCAAACAAAACTTAAACTGCGAAAGAAAATTGGATCCGGAGAAAATAGACCCCGCAATACATCCCAGCATTAAAACAGGGTATGGGCCCAGTCTAAATGTTAATGCCGTGGACAATACTATGCAAATACGGCGATATTGGGCCCGTAATGTATGCGAGCCCAATAACAACCACCACTGATATCCTGACCCTACCTGCCCAACTATTATACTACAAATGTCATCGCGGTCTCGATTCGGTTGAATGTTAAGTTGGGGTGTCGTTATACCTAGAGGAATGTCTTAATGTAGAGGTAGGGGTCTTTCCCTGTATTGCGTTTACTGAACGATCAAACGAAGTTCACTATCTTTAATTAATATGCGATAAACTGGTTACTCACGTAGAGAGTCAGTCGGTTTCAACTTTCGACGACATCGTGCGTCTCAAGTCACGATCGCCTTGAGGAAGACCTCTGGATGAGATCGAAACATGCGGCCAGTAGTTCTCTACGGCAACCCGTTTATTTTATACTAGTTGCTACCCGCGACTTCGTTCGCGTGGACTTTATGACTACAGCGCATATGGTTATATTGGTTATGCATCAGGTGTTTCATTTTCTAAAATTAATTAGACCCTATATGTTGTCTAGGCTGAGCAGTCATATAACTCAAAAAGATTCATTCGAATCCGTCCAGTATTTCCGTGTAAAAACAGAGAAACAAGCAGATTTTTTTAAATTCTACTAGGTCTCCATCGCACCACATTTTCTTTTTGGAAATATATTCTATGTGTATCTATATTTTTTTTCACAGATACGGGGTTCACAGTTCGGGGACTAGTTATAGTATGAGAAAGAACGCAAGTACAGTCAGCTGGAAAAGTATGTAACCATTAAAAAAGCGTTTTCTTATTTGGTGACATGTGTTTGCTGCTGACTGTACATGCGAAAGAGTGATTCAGCAGTATGTAGCGTTGACATATCACGTCAACAATCCACATGCTGTAAAACTTTGTACATTGTACATCAATTAAAGATCCAATACTTCCATCCAACCTGGGGAGGAAAGAATAATACGTACTAGTACTTGAACGGTAATCATCGTATTGGGAATTTAAACTTGGTATCCGTAAGTTCTTGTGGAACTATCGCGGGACCACTAAAGTTGTTAAAACTAAAAGAATTTGTACCGCGAACCGAGTATTTCGCCAATTTGAAATACTTTTAAAGATCTGTCTGCTCTATTAAGGATAAAGACGTGATAGTCTATATTAAGGGGGCACCTGAATTTTCCGGGGTCCAGTGCTGCCCCCATTTGAAATAAATGATTTCATAGGAAACGGAGACATCATTTAAAATTTTGTCTTGACCAGGCGTAAAGCTGAAAACGGCCACTTATGGTGTATGTGCGTAGAAAAGCTTCACGTTCTCACTTTAAACTGTAAACAGTAGTTCATAAAATACTTTAAAGGGTTATGTAGAGCCTGTTCCTGATAAAATTTTAAATTATATCTCCGTTTCCTTTTTAATGATTTGATTCAAATTGGGGCAGCACTGGACCCTGAAAAATTCAGGTAGCCCCTTAATGTAAAATTTTATTAACGTTTAGCATAACTTCCTCAGTTCAAAACCAATAACAAAAAAATAACCTGAGATTATAATTAATTTATTTATTTACCAATTTATGTATACGGAAAATGTATAAAGAGAATAGGTAAAAAAAATAAAAGTTGTACAAAGGCACTACTTATCTCAAAAGACACATAGGTACATAAAATAAAAGTTGTACAAAGGCACTACTTATCTCAAAAGACACAAAGGTACATAAAATAAAAGTTGTACAAAGGCACTACTTATCTCAAAAGACACTCTTCCAGTAGTATAATTAGTTATATTTCATTATTAGCATGAAATAATTAAATGTAAGTTTAAATCAAGACTATTTGAATGTTTTTTTTTTATAAAACTACCAATATTTTTACATTATCTAAAGGTAATAAAGGTAATTTGGCTCCGTGTCCTCTCCCGTAGAAGTTGGGAGTCAAATAACAGCTTCACTGAGTAAATAAAATGAACAAAAAAGAAATGACTTATTTTTGTATGGTGATTATTATGATAACTGAGGTGGAGTCAGTTTTTATGCTATGAGCTATCAACTTTGTTGTTTTTAACATATGTACCTTTACGTTATGACCATAAAAATTATCGGTATCTAATGTAAGTAATTTTAATGTATTTAATACTAATTGTTTAAATTTTCTAATATAAATTTGGTACTTAGTAATAGTAGTTAATTTAATAATTAATTGGGCAAGACTATTTCCTATAAACTTGCTTCTGTTAGAAAGTTGTATTGATATTGGCTATAAATGTAAAATGAGCAATAGTCCCAGTCCTCGTCATTTGGTCGTTGAAGAATACAGATATCTGAAGTGATTTGTTGTTTCTAATTTTATTACCCCCACAATTATAAAGTATTATCTCTATATTTTATATTGGACTCTGGCTTACTCATGCTATGGGTTAGGTTAAATGAACTGAAATAAATCCCCAATTTATCTCTTCATTTGGAATAAAAACGAAATAAAGTTGTAGTTGGCTACCAACCAATAAATCAGCTATCGGACCGAACGCCCCTATCTATAGACAGACAGGAAAAATAGCCATTTTAAAATTTGGTGGTTACAAAAATTATGTAAAATCTTTTCCGTACGTAATTTTCGATACTAATTTATGACAAGTTCAATCTATGGTACCTACTGAACGTTTTCCCTTAAATTATAATAAAATTATTAAACAAGAACAGTTTTACAAATGATCATTACAGTAAATCATTATACTTCAGATAGAATACAAATAATTATGCAGTATACATATTGGTTATGATATCTATGAATATTTTTAATGTAAGTTTATTGATATACCTCTGTATTATTACTATAATTAACATGTGTTTATATCTTATTTCCTTTAGATTCATGAGTCTTTCCACCCCGGTTTTTCGGGAGGCTTGCGTGGGAATACAGATCCAACGCGTAGAGGCCCTTTGGAGAAGTTGATGTAATGTAGCGCTCCTGCCAAAACCCATTCCTGAATATACCTATGAAAGGTGTAATCTTGAATAGGTTTCGGCAGGAGAAAGGTCTATTGCAAGAAAATGGGAAAGGTCTATGGATTATGTAATGAGATTGGGATGGACTGATGCTGGGATATTGCAATAAAAACATCACCTGCCATTATCGTGATTACTGACTATTGCCGCCAAAAGGAACAACGCCGGTGCAGGCAACTCAGGGGTGTCGAGAGGCGTGCTGCGCTTTCTCCGAAGTTTCTCGCGGCGTTATGCCCTTTAACATTTTCACCCCTGGAGCAACAGCTCTAACGACTCCTTTCTGGACGGCCAATTAAGGCAATGCAGAGCTGAGAGCCCTCTTGGTTCTCCACTCCGACCGATGAAGTCAGGGACGAACGCTCTAACCGACCCTTTGAAGCACACGGGTCGTAGTGTCGTTACTCACCAACAGCTCTCCACAAGCTGCCCTATATTATTATTATAATTAACATATGTTTTATCTTATATTATTATTACTAATATATCTTTCAAAATTACATATGTGCGTAGAAAATGTAGTATCTTCTTCTGAAGACTTCTTTTTCGCGGCATTACCAGTGGGTTGACTGGTAGATAAAGCCTATGGCTTTAAGTCCGCCTATCACATTTGTAATAAAGTTAAATAAGCAAAATAAATAAAGTCTATGACATAAAATAATACATCAATTAAACCTTGACAATATTGCTAGGAAAATAAAAACCTCATTCAATCATATTTACGGACATAAAAAAAAATAGGTTTCCATATTGATATTCCTATGATTTTATCTTCGTGAAATAAATTGCTCATAATTATTTAATTGTAGATGTTACGACGTGAACGAGTAAATGTGCACTTGAAAATAATTTATCGTATATTTTCTAACAAACTGTTACTTATTGTTATTTCAATCCAGACAACTTGGTATTCGATTTCAATACCCTTTTTACATATATTTGATCGACCGTGTCATTAACATATAGAAAGGGAAGGAAAAAAACCGTTATCCAAATTGTACCTTTCTTTTTTTGTCCCTCGGGCCTCCAAAGATAAATTAAGGGTTTTTTGCGGCCCTGTGACCACCGGGGCGGTCGAGACATTCATTTGGCTTCTGTATACATTACGAAAAGGTATTGAAAATGTTTAGAATTAACTCCAATTTAATTATTTTGTTGGAGTAACTTTAATTAAGTTGAATTTTGAACGTGCAATTAGTATGATAGGTACCTATATTTTGTTTTATGATATTTCAGTAGGTATTTAACAGTAACACAAATCTCTTTGGTTAGGTAGCGGAATCCGGACTCTGAATTGTTACTGCTGAGGATGCATCCGGAAATAAACTGGTGAGATTTCATGATGATTTCAGTAAGTATTTTAATTAAAAGAATACGGAGTAGCCACAAAATATTAAGTTAACAATCAATATCCATTTTAAAATTAAAATTAAAAATAATCTGAAATAAACAGTGAAGCAAAGGATACGACATGGAACGCGCTCTCACAAATAAGTATGCCGAAATGTGAGTGACATTATAAGGGCGCGTTCAGGAGACACGATTAAAAAAGTTTTCTGTCATCTAAAGTCTACTAGCGGTCGTTAGCAAGACTATGATCGTGAACAACAGAATCGGAGGCAGAATCGTGAACAACAGAATTGACTCTGATCCGATAAACTGTAGAACAAGTAAAGTGGGAAAGTGTAAACCCGAATTCTTCGAAGTAACAATGCTATGGACGATACAGTCCTCGAGGCGTAAGCTCAGCTTTGCATTCATGTGAGCACAGAATAAGTACTAGTACTCACGTACAGAAGTCTTACTCAGAAAAGAAATTCAAAGAAATGTGGTTAGAGCTATGGTTTAATTTAGCTCGCGTCGGAAATTTATTTGGAACTCCTCTGCTTTTCGTTTAAATACCTAGACATTTATTGCAAGACAATTTCATTCTTATTTCTCTGGACAAACGATTTATGTAACTGAATTTTCCTCTTCGAAGTGTTCTCCGCGCGCATAGTAATAATGTAGATATTTATATTTTCGATACCTAAACGGGGATAGACTCAGGCCTGGCGTGAAAAAGCGTCAAAAGTAGTCAGTCAAAAACTTACATAAAAATAAAATCTATGTCTTATTAGAAAGAAATGAACAATTTTAATTATAAAAAAACACGGTATTATATAATTCCCTTTTAAATTTTATATTAATGTTAGTTTATTTCACTAATAATTACACAATAACACTGGAACGTCAAGCTGCTAGCGGTGCCAAAGTTGAAAGTGGAGGCGGAAAGTGCGCGGCATGGAGGATAACGCGGTAGGGTCGTGCCGTGTCTCAGGCCAAGTTTCAAAAACCAGTATAAACCGGTTTAAACCATGCGCAAGCCGTGACGTTCTTCAGGCCGGTATTTCACCTTCATTATCTGTGTGCACAAATGCAAAGCTGAGCTTATGTCTCGAGAGCTGTACCAGGAAAATGTTCGGATAAGAAGAGAGAGATGAAAAATCTTAAACATTCTCTTTAGTTAAAAAAGTACGAGTACTAAATTAATGCAATTCAAACCAATTTGTGTGATTTCTCCTATACAACGTGTAACTGAAGGGGCGTATTAACCCGAAACAATGTGAACCGTACTAATCAATGTGAACAAATTTTACTATGGAATCATCCCTGAAATCGTAAAAAAAATCTTCAGCTCCATACATTTTGCCATGGTAGATATTTAATTTTGTATGGAGGTGAAGATTTTTTTTTTATAATTTCAGGGATAGTCCCATAGTAAAAGTTGTTTACATTGATTAGTATGATGACTCCCTTTCGGGTTGATGACCCCCTTTCCGTTACACGTTGCATATATATTATTTATTTATTTAATTTAATTTATGTAATAAATGAAATAAATACAAGATCTAGTGAATTAGCGAAATTTGATTGGTTGTTGAGAAAACCGTTAAACACTGGTCGAATAGATAAACTTCTTTCTGAACGTTCAAAATTCATAAGCACGGAACAAAGTTTGCGTGTGACTGCTTTGAATTTTGAAAACTGCACTCAAAAATGCATCGTTGGTTCTCATGCATTTTTTATTTCCGAAATTCTATTTCCTCCATACGTGGCAATTTTACAACAGTTTAGTATTCTACGAATCGGTAACTCTATCGGTCCAATTTAACCATAGTGGGCTTATATTTTTGTTTCGTTCACACAAGGACAAATTGGCTCTTTTCTTCTTTTTATTTTGACGTGAAATACGATACGGTATACTAATTCTTGATAACGCTTGTGTTAATTACTGCTTCCCGGATGCAACCTATACTCAAATTATAGACAAAATTAAATCAACTAAACTGAATTATAATTCTACTGTTGTATTACTTATAGGCAATAGTAACAAAATAGGAAAGAAAGAAATAATCAGCTGTATGGATTATTTAACTGAACTAGAAGTAGGCAAAATAATATTATGTGCATTCCCATATCTACGTTGCCAGTCTCCAACAAATAACAAAAACATTCACTATCTTAATAATTTAATACATAATATAACATGTCGTTATAGTGATAAATTAGTGTTTTTTGACACTAACCATTTCATAAGTGAATGTAATCTGACAAAAGATAATATATATCTTTCAAAATATTCTAGACGTAAGATTGCTACATTAGTAGCAAATAATATTAATTTTTGGACGAGTTTACATTGTAAACAAAAACCTAGGGATAAGATGCCTACAGAATTGCCAGTAATATGTAATGGTAATTCTGTAGACTTGACGGCAGATTTAAACTGAACATGAAGACAACGGAAAGGCCTCATGAGCTAAGAATAATTCATCAAAATTTAGAAGGTCTTTCCGGCAAAGAATTATTAGTAGAATTAGTTTTAGAAGAAATGGATGTGGACATTTTATGTTTGACTGAACATTGGCTGTATGAGAGTCAGATGATGTTCAGCCTAAACAACTATAATATTGTAAGCTGCTTTAATAGGAAGTCTGCTCAACGAGGGGGTTCCATAATTTTTGTTAAAGATTCTTTCCGCAGCAAACAACGTAAGGATATTGTCAGACTTTCTGTTGAGCGCTGTTGTGAGGTGACCTGTGCCGAGCTAGATCATCATATAATTATTTGTGTATACAGTCCCCCTAATAGTGATTTTAAAACTTTCCTTAAAGCAATGGACCAGGTACTTAAGTCCTGTTCAACTAGTAAAAAGAATATTATTGTTTGTGGAGATTTTAATGTTGATATCTTAGTAGATAATCCAAAAAGTACGCAATTCGTAAATCTTTTTAAGTGTTATGATTTAGTAAACGTATTCTTTGAGCCAACCCGAATCACTGCTACATCTGCCACATGTCTAGACAATTTTTTTAGTAATATTCAATATTCTGACAAATCTGTTATTAATAAATTGCCTTCTGATCATTCGGGTGTATACGTAGCTTATGTCAAGGAGTCCAAAGGCAAATTCAGCCACTTGAACAAAGATAAGACCTTCTGTAGGCCAATTACTTCAAAAAATATAAGAAAACTTAAAAATAATTTAGATAACAAACTGTTATCTGTCGTATACACAGGGAAAAATCCGGACGACCATTACAATAAGCTTTTTAATTGTGTTTCTTCAGAATATTCTAAAACATTGAAACAAAAAAAAGTTGCTGTGCATAGTAAATCACAATTTAGTGAGTGGGCTACTACCGGCATCTACATAAGTAGGAACAAGCTTTATGACTTATATGCCCAAAAACAATTTAATTTTAATCCTTCCTTTGTAGAATATGTTAAAAATTATTCTAAAATATTTAAAAAAGTTTGTAGACAAGCCAAGGCCAATCGTATTAGTAAAAAAATAAATAATGCCCCTAACAAGATAAAAGAAACTTAGAATGTTATTAATAAAGAAACTGGTAAAAATAAAGCAAAAGAAAATATCTGTCAAATCAAAGCTAGCGGTAAGATTGTTACTAAACCTGAAGAAATTGTTAATATTTTTGATAATTTTTTTACTAACATACCTTTGGAACTTACTTCCAATGTGGATTCTATCCCCCAACGTGCTGAAGCCTTGCTTAAGAATAATGTTAGGCCTTGTGATTCTAAATTTAAATTTGAGCATGTTGGCCCAGGTGATATAGTAGAAGCATTTAAACAGTTAAATTTAAAAAAATCGGAAGATCATTGGGGCATGTCGGTTGCTGTAGTAAGCCATATTATAAATGTCATAGCTGGTGATTTAGCTTTTATATTTAACGAATGTATTGATGAAGGCATATTTCCTAACCTAATGAAATGTAGTAAACTAATCCCCTTATTCAAAAAAGGAGAAAAAACAGACCCTGGCAACTACAGACCTATATCTATCTTGCCAGTTTTGAGTAAGGTGTTCGAAAAGATAATGCTCAATCAAATGCTACTTCACTTCAAGACCTGCAACCTTTTCCATAGCCAACAGTTCGGTTTTACTGGCGGAAAATCAACCACCGATGCGGGAGTGGCACTCATCACTCATATTTACGACGCATGGGAGAGCAAAAATGATGGGATTGGATCCTTTTGCGATCTCTCTAAAGCATTTGATTGCGTAGATCATCCGACACTTTTGCTTAAATTTCGTCAATATGGTTTTGATGAAAATTCAATTAAATTAATAGAATCTTATTTAACAGATAGGCTTCAGACTGTTGATTTAAACGGCATAAAATCGCACGGATCTAATGTTAAAATCGGCGTACCACAAGGTTCTATTCTAGGACCTTTCCTTTTCTTAGTTTATGTAAATGACTTGCCTTACATGGTTGAGAAACAGGCAGGCATAGTGCTGTTTGCTGATGACACCTCGCTAATATTCAAAATTGGCCGTCATAGCACGGATGCTAGCGCGGTGAACAGCACCTTGTCTTCTATTTCTGATTGGTTTACTGCCAATAACCTTATGTTAAATGCGAAAAAGACCCAATGCATTCGATTTTCTCTTCCCAATGTGAGGCAAGCTTGCGTCGACATACTGATAGATGGCGAAAAACTTGATCTTGTTGAAAGTACTACCTTCTTAGGAATTACGATCGAATCGAAACTTCAGTGGGGCGCTCATATATCAAAACTTTCAAATAAACTTAGCTCTGCGGCTTATGCTGTTAGGAGAATTAGACAATTGACAGATGTAGCAACTGCTAGACTTGTGTACTTTAGTTACTTTCATAGTTTAATGTCATACGGCATACTGCTATGGGGGAGTGCAGCCGATATTCAGACTATTTTCATTTTACAAAAAAGGGCAATTCGAGCTATCTACGGCTTAGGATCTAGAGACTCACTCAGAGAATTATTCAAGGAAATAGGTATACTAACCTTACCATCACAGTATATATTTGAAAACATACTGTATGTAAGGAAACATATTTCCTCATACAATAAAGTAAGCGATTTTACCGTCAGAAACTTACGCAATAAGAGTGACTTAGTTGCCCCGTATTATAGGCTCAAAACAGTTAGTGAAACGTTTATGGGGAACGGTATACTTTTTTATAATAAACTGCCACAATCGGTCCTTGATATGCCTGACAAAAAGTTTAAAGCTTATGTAAAGAAGGTACTGTGTGAGAAGGCTTATTATAGGACCGATGACTATCTTAAAGACAACAAAGTCTGGCTTGAGCTTGGCGCGGGTCCCTCTTAAAGGTTTGTATACTCAGAAATGGTCATAATCTGGTACATTAAGTACATACTGAATTTACAACTTGATTTGACATTATTTCAAAATTTCGACATTAAAAAATTAATTTAAATTATGACAACAAACAATGTATACTCTGTCCAAATATCAACTATAAATATTAATTTCATTGTGAGTTGACGTTCTTGGAGAAAATGCTGCAGTGCAGTTTGTTACCGCTTCTTCTGCACTAGCGCTTTGGAGGCGGCAGTAAACTTAGCTCTAAGTAACTTTTTGACGTCAACAATTATTGTGCAATAAAACAAAGTGACGATTATTAAGAGATATTATAAATATCCTATGATAATAAAGATATATTTGAATTGAATTGAATAATAAATAAAATAAATATAAATATATACGGACAAATCACACAGATTGAGTTAGCCCCAAAGTAAGTTCTAGACTTGTGTTATGGGATACTAATTCAACGAAACTATATTTTGTAACAAATACATAATATAGATAAACATCCAAGACCCAGGTTAATTTGAAAAAGATCATTTTCCATCTTGACCTGACTGGGGATCGAACTCAGGACCTCTAGGCCTGGCATGATGACCATTAGGCCACAGAGGTCGTAAAACACTGGCACGTCTTGATCCCTAACGGGGAGATAGAGAAGGTTGGGTTTTGTGGCTCTAAGCAGACAGGATCCAGGGCCGCAAGATCCAAACGCCGATTTTAGCGTAATGTTGGACGAGAAATATAAATAATAACCGGCCAAGTGCGTGTCGGGCCACGCGTAGGGTTCCGTAGTTTCGAATGCCCACTTTGAGTTCACGCCACTAAAAACGTCTAAAAACTACTTTTCTATTGAATTTGTATGAACTTTTCCTTTTCCAAATACATTTTATAAGTTGGTCGCTTATAACTTTTTGATTTGTAAGCCCTACTTAGCTCTGATAGTTTTCCTTTGAACTTCGTTATATGTACTACTCTGCTCTGAATTTTTTCACATGTCCATGTATAACCGTTTAATAGATAGATGGGGAGACACTTAACTCTAACAAAAATTTGCAATATATAACCAAATATTTCAGAAACGGATCCCTAAATCGAAAAATGATGTTTACAAGCTCACTATATTTTTAAAAGACCTATTCAGCGGTACCCCACACGATGAATTAGTCAAGAAAAAAAAAATTGACTCCTACTTCACTTGTATGGGAGCTACCCTAAAGGAATAATAAACCTATATTCGCATTTTAACAGACACGAATGTGTTACTACCTACTATTCAAATTTCACCAATATCGGAAACTAGCATACGAACTACGATAAATTGAATAACGTACATGCATGCAATCGATATCCCAAATGCCAGGCCACATTCCTGGAACTATCATCATGACCGGGATTGGCGTGTGTACAGTTGTTCACATTGTCACTTCAGGTTGATCTACATGTATGTGATTACATTTCAAATGCAACACCGAAACATAGGTGATATTGGGAAATGTATTTTTAAAAACGCGCTTAAAGAAGTTTTTACTTCAAAAATATGTTGTTTTGAATCCGAAAACATTTTCATAGAAATGATTTTCTATGAAAATGTTCGTTGGGCATGCACGGAAAGTATTTTTTTTTTAGATTGGAAAAAACCATTGAACTCGCAACACTGTTACCGTCACCGGCACTGTGTTTTCACTTCTGTCGGCATTCCCGGAGTGCCACTGTTTTTTTTTAAACAGATACACCATCACTGTGATATCACATAAGACCTGAAGGCCTCGTTTAGCCTGATTGTAATCTATGTTATAGGTGTGATTTTTTTTACCGAGCATTGGCCAGGTCGCATTTCTCAAACAATTCTCGTAAAATATTGCGAGCAGTTTCGATAATTTTAAAGAATATATACGTATCCGTGTAAAAATATGAGTAAAAACTAGCGAAGGCTCTTGAGAAATTTTACTCTAAACCTTGTTACGTAACAAATAAAGTAAAAAAGAGATAACTCGATAAAACGTATCCTTTTCCAAAAACAATATTACCTTTCACAATATCTAATAGTCACCTCGTCCCCTATGCAAATAAATTCAATAACTTCGTCCCTGGACACCCGACTGTCAAACGAACGGCGTCGATAATTCAATTTATTCCGACGGTGAGACGAGTAGGCCCAACTATAGTCAGCCCACAACGCAATTTGAAAAAATACACAGCCCTCCTTTTGGCATAGCCGGGTAAAAAGCACTCCCCGTAAAATTAAAATATTACGCTCAAATATATAGGGACAAATCACACAGATTGAGCTAGACCCAAAGTAAGCTTAACTTGTGTTGTGGGATATTAACCCAACGATACTATATTTTATGATAAATACATATATAGATAAACACCCAGGAAAATTTTAAAAAGGCCACTTTCCAATTTGCCCTGGGATCGAACCAGAAACTCCTGATGCGGACTAGGTTGTCAATTACATTTATGTTATGCAATGGTTATGTTATGTAAATTCTTTATTGTACAGAAAGTACACAACATAAATACAAAAGAAAACAATATATAGGCGGACTTATCCCTTTAAGGGATCTTTTCCAGTCAACCCAAAACCAGAGGAAAGAATGACATTTTGTAGGGTAGAACATTGTACAATTCTTATGGGCAAATATACATCCAATTTTATAAATTAATTTACATAAACATACATATAAACATAAATATACATAAATACATATATTTACATGTATAAATAACTCAATCCTGGTCAGGAATCTTCATAAAAGTTTTTGACCCTAGCTTTAAAGGAATACAAGGTAGTTGACTCTAATACTAGATGGTTTCTATTGGTTGATTGGATGGATTGGTTGGATGGTTCATTCTTTAATACTAGATTTATTGTATATAAGCAAATATCATCTCAGCGCGTATGCTGTTGCATCCTCAGCTGTGTTGCATTGCAGCCCATTGATGCGCTATTCGCTTTTTCTTCGGCAAATATGTATAATATGCAGATCAACGGTCACCCAAAATGTCAAGGACCTTACGAAGTAGAGAAGAAATGGCCTAAACCGTTTGAACTAGTAGCTCTCTGCTGTAGACCTCGCGAGTCTGTTTTGGATTGGACTTCGGACATCCGGACACACATAATAATTTTTTGTGAAGCTGAAACGGATACGCATTTATAATTAAATATAGGTTTTTTTTTTATTTGACGTACCTAAGTAATTATTTTTTTGACATATATTTATTTTATATAGATTTTTTCTTAGATAATAATAATAGTCTATTCTGCATGTATGTATATCTAATAATTGTAATGTGTGATAAATGTAATTGGTTCATATCGTTTTTATCACAATAAACAATAAACAATAGGTATCTAACTATTATTTCAAGGAATTTACGAGCCTTTTTAATTTTTTTTACTACCCAGTCTATAAGAATATCAAAAACTGTTTGACTTCACGACACATCGGATCCATACCTAACTTGGAATAGTACCGCACTCCTGAACAAAGGCACAAAAATACCAACACATAATTAAATATAATTAATATTAAAAAAAAAACATGTGCCTTAGTACAATCCTTCACTATCAAGTCTATAAGAATATCAAAAACTGTTTGACATCAAGTCACATTGGATCCATACTAAACTTGGAATAGCAACGCACTACTAAAGAAAGGCCCAAAAGTGTCAGTCTGCATAAAGAATCTGGGCGACTAAGCTTCGGTTGATGAAAAACACAGAGAAGTGGTTCTATAAAAATGAAACTTAGCTAAATCGATTTGTCACTTCCAAAATATACATCAAGTATGTATGTACCAATTTTCATTGAAATTGTTGCAGCCGTTTCCGAGTACCTAGCACACAATATGTACTAGTACTCACGTACTGAAGTTTTGCTCAGAATAGAAATTCAAAGAAAAATCTGCTTAATTTAGTAAGCGCTATGGTTTAATTTAGCTGGCGTCATAACTCTTTTAGAAAATATGCACGTATTTTTTATTTGCTTAATAAAATCCTTTTTAACCACAGTAAACAAATGTAAAAGAATTTATAAAACATCTTAATCAGAGACGGAGGTGTGATACTTTAAAGTTTTGATTAGAAAGAGAAGTTCGATATGGACTGTTGACGTCAAAGTCCATATCATCTATACATTTGCCATAGATAATAGCTTCTCTGTGAGTGAGATAGACATATTTTCGTAAAATCGTTATATCTCGTTCGTTTTTACCAATTTTTATTCTGTTTTCACTGTTAGTACTTTACTTTTAAATATTTATGGATAAACTGGTTAGATGACACATATTTTTTTCATGCATATTCCCTCATGACAAACGATTCATGTAACTCAGAGGTTCCCAAACTTATTTTGTCAAACGCCCACTTTAAAAAATCAGTTATTTTGTAGCGCCCCCCATTGTTTTCACCATAAAAACCTGAATCACATATTTGTCTTGCCTGTAGTTTAATTCAACCTATATTCTAAACGAGAGAGCATTAATCATACATACACCAGTACATTAGAGTATCTTTTATAAAAAATAACAATAATCAACATTGTTAATTTTAAATAAAAAAATAGCAATAATAATACAATTTTACAATAAAGAGTATTGGAAGTGGGGACCTCACCTGCGAAACTTTAAAACACGAAATTTTTTCAGTGTTTGATTCCTTTAACGATATAAATAGCGTTGTGAACGCATTAAAATAATAAATATTAATTACAATTTTTAGTTTATATTTGTACAATAAAAAAGGATATAAATATGAACTAATAAATGGATGTTGTGTAGTAAGAGGATTTTAATTTCAGTTAATTTTAAAATATGAAATAGCTGAAGTTATAAATCACTCATTGCTTAAATCACATCAGCGCCCCCCAACTTTATTCTGGGCCCGTTACCGCCCCCCTTAAAGCCTCCAGCGCCCACAAGGGGGCGTTATCGCCCACTTTAGGAAAGACTGATGTAACTAGCGATGCATCCGATACCGATACCGATACCGATATATCGGCGATACTTAGGGTTAGCCGATATATCGGTATCGACGATATTTTTATGAACATATCAACGATACTTTTTTTTTTAAATCGCCTTTCTCCGAAAAACTTAAGATTACTTTGTTTTTTAAATAAAAATGTTATTAATGTTAATTACTAAAATTTATAATAATTATCTAATATCGACCTATGTAACTACTTTTCATATTAATAAAAAAAGAATCCGACTGGTGATTTATTTATTTTATCTTCAGGTTTGATTCAATTAACGTATCGGTATCGGTATCGCCGATATTTGTATAAGAGCATCGGTATCGGTATCGTATCGGCGAAAAGGCGTATCGATGCAACCCTAGATGTAACTGATTGCTGAATTTTTCCATTTAAAGTGGTCGCCGCGCGCATAATGAGCCTTAGTACAACCCTTCACTATCAAGTCTATAAGAATATCAAAAACTATTTGACGTCACGTCACATCGGATCCATACTAAACTTGGAATAGCGCCGCAGTACTAAACAAAGCCCCAACAAGATCAGGCCGCACATAAATAATGTATGCTCCCTACAAGGATATATTCACAAAGTTCTCGATATGAATTTACCGCTGTGTTCCAGTAGTTTTAGTTCTGAAATTGATTTTTTTTTGGGTCACAAGGGTTTTGCATTTATTCAATTTGACTCTTGTTGGTGAAAAAGTTTCTTGTTTAGTTCAATCCATAGTAACAAGAAAGAAATATAGTACACAGTTTTCTAAATACATTTATAAACTAGTGGCTCTAATATATTTCCAAATGCAAAAATGAGTTTCTGATTATAAATAAATAATAAATAAATATATACCGACAAATTACACTAGCCCCAAAGTAAGTTCGTGACTTGTGTTATGGGATCTAAATCGATACTATATTTCATAACAAATACATACATAGTTAACACCCAAGACCCAGGACAATTTGAAAAAGGCTATTTTTCCAACTTACCCTGACCGGGGATCGAACCCGGAACCTCTGGGTGGCGGACTAGCATGGTGACCAGACCACTACACCATGGGGGTCGTCAAACCGTACAATATAACAATTATGTACATTTATAAATGTTAAAAACAGACTCGCGACAGTTTACAAGCTGTAGACATATGTATATGAGTATTGACCCCTTGATTGAAGTTTATCGAATGAAAAAGTTGTTCTAAGTAAAAAATTGCGAAAGGTAACAATAAAGTTTTCTGTCATTTTTAAATATTGTTAGAAATAGATGAAATATTTTTTTACATTTTCAACTTCTATATTTCCGTTATTTTGAAATATTTCGAAAAACTAAATCGATCAAAAAACTCTTTATAATTATCGATCCGGTTCACAAAATTTTACAAGAATTGGTTGAAAAATGCGACTTCAGACATACTAACAGACGGACAATTAAGGGGCTACCTGAATTTTCCGGGGTCCAGTGCTGCCCCCATTTGAAATAAATCTATTGAAAGGATACGAAAAATTCTTTTTAAAATTTTGTCTTAATCAGAGCCTAGATAACCCTTCAAACTATTTTATGAACTATTGTTTACAGTTTAAAGTGCGAACGTAAAGCTTTTCTATGCACAATTGCGAAAAACGGCCACTTTTGGCGTATGTGCGTAGAAAAGCTTCACGTTTTTACTTTAAACTGTAAACAGTAGTTCATAAAATAGGTTAAAGGGTTATCTAGAGCCTGGTCAAGACGATTTTTTTTTATTATATCTCCGTTTCCTTTTAAATGATTTAATTCAAATTGGGGCAGCACTGGACCTCGAAAAATTCAGGTAGCCCAAAGTTAAGCATTGTTGGCCAATCTCGAAGTCGAGACGCTTCGCTCGCTCGATCAATAATGTTTTTGTCGAGCAAGTCAATAATAAAACTTTATTATTAATAACATCAATTTTGAAGGCGGGTATTGCCGTATGAATAAAAGGATGATGAAATATAAATTCTTTGTTTATATATGCAGGGGCACAGAAACGCCCACTGTAATATCTGTAATTTTACGTTTTGTCGTAATTAACAGCGGCGCCTCGCCTTTAATAAAACTCATTGTTCTGAATAATTTGTAGGTACAGTGTGAGGTAAATAAGTCAAGGGGAATACAGTCCAAAGAAAGTTATAAGTAAACGTAGTGTCAGAAAATTCTTGGTTAGTTTCAGATTAGCTTAGTAGGTTTGTGAAAATTTATATTTTTCTAGGTTTTCGTCTATAAAATTCTCCGATCAGGTTTCAAATTCATAAGATGGAGGAAATCAAAGAACGTTTATGTACTGAATACGAAAAAACTATAAAATAATAATAGATAAAGAGGTATGTAATAATAGATAAAGAGGTATGTAGGTAACTGTTGAAAATACATAAAAATAAATAAATAATTAACAAACTAACGAATACTTATTGGTAGGTATTTAATGTCAACAACTTTTCTTCGATTCTTATTTTCCGTGTGTTTTCGGTGAAATAATAATTATAATAAAATATTAACATATGGTGGACAAAAAAACTTGTGAAACTAAAAGGATAATATAAGGAATATAAACATTTCTAATTCATAATAGCTGATCAGTTCTACTACCCATAAAGCAAAAATTCCAAAAATGACAGCTTTATTGACCTGATTCACCCCATTCTACTGCAATTTAATTTGATAATACGTGTCATATACACATCATAAAGAACCTGCAATTAATATTCGCTTGAAACTGTACCATAAACTAATTACGTGTCAACTCGCACCCTGATAATATCAAGTCAAAGAAATTCTGCGATAAATTACGCAATATAAAATCTGATGTGTTTCTCAGTAACGTGATAATTTCTCGTGTAACGTTTAGGAGTTAATGTGATGTGTTCGGTGAGTTATGGCGTAATGAGCGCAAAGAGCGACAAAGTGCTGGTTGTAGCGCTATTGCTGCCCCTGGGTCAGATTAATAAAATAAATCGGTATCTTCTTTCATATTACGATGGCATAATTAAATGTATCTTTGGACTCAGTAATGAGCGATCTGTACTGCGTAAGGGCTTGCATGGTATAGGTTCTGCATCTGTGTCACTCCCTGTTTAGGTATCGAAAACATACCCTAATTATTACTATACGCGCGGCGACCACTTCAAAGAGGAAAATTCAGTTATATAAATCGTTGGTCCAGTAATAAAAATGAAATTGGCTTGCAAATGATGTCTAGGTATCTAAATGAAGAGGTGAGGAGTTCTAACGCGAATTAAATTAAACCATAGCGCTAACCACATTAAGAAGATATTTCTTTGAATTTCTTTTCTGTGTAAGACTTCTGTGCGTGAGTACTAGTACTTATTCTGTGGCTGGGCAACTCAGTAAGCGCACTATAGTCTGTGGAGATGCTCCACAGCCGCAGACGTTGTGATCTTTTTGTATGTATGTCTGACCCAGTGGCGGATTTGCACAGTTTCCGCCAGTAGGCTATTTATGCTTTTCCGCCCCTTAAGCTGCGTTCACTGATATATTATAATATGTTAAAAGCACCCTTCTACCTTCTCGACTGCCGCGATGTACAAAAGGGGACGGGGATGAGGGTGCAGTTGGTCTCAAATAGGCCGCCCCTAAAATGTGCCGGTCTAGGCTTCAGCCTACTTAGCCCATTGGTAAAACCTCCACTGACCTTACCACTAAACTAAAAAATATAAGATAAGGGAATTAATCACGTAGATTGAATTAGCCCGAAAGTAAGTTTTTAACGCGTGTAAATGTCAGAGTGGAATACATTTGCCATCCCCTTATCTTTACCGCAGGCGATTAAAGGAAGTGTAAGTAACGAAGAACTGGCAGCAGAACCTATGCGAGGACTTTTACAATGTTAAGCAATCACCAATCCGCCTGACGTAGTTACAGCTGCTAAAAGTAACGGCCTCATGTAACTTCCTAACCATGGAGGAACTAAACTCAAAATTGCATTAGCAGTTTCATCTCTCATCCAATTGATGCTTAGCTTGTATGAATTATATAGATAAAAAGGCGTTAGCATGCAATAGCATGCATTTTAATTAGCATGCATAGCAAACCAAGGTGTAATATAATACTTGTTACCAGTCTTGTGTTACATTCTAGCAGCACCCAGCATCAACGCTCCGTTCAGGTGTAATTACCCTGGTCATATGCCTTATAGCGCCCTATCGGGACGTCTCTACATAAACGATATATATATCATGGTATTTTGTATATTAAATGAGGAAAATATGTCCCCTTCGGACGTGGCTTCTCTGGGCATTTAATTTACAACGCCCTACCTCGATGCCTCTATAGGAGTGATATGTATTTTGTATATTAAATAAGGCATTGTTTGATGTAATTAAGCTGAACAATTATGTTGAAGTCTGCGAATTTTGTTTTGAGATACGAAAATTTTATGGATGATATAAATAAAGTGTAGCATCTTGAGAGAGTAATTTTGGATGTCATTTATAAATTTTCCGAAAATTGTGTGAGGTTTTATTATATATCATCATCATATCAGCTTAAGGAAGTCTATTGCTCCACATAGTAAATACATAACGTGGAAGGGACATACCAGTAATAAATCGAACCACGGACAATACTAGATCACTATAATATAATGAAATTAAAAGAACAGTCAAAACACAAAAATAAACTGCATTTTCATACAAAAATTTAATGGTTTTTTAGTTGGTTGGTGGTTCGACTTATTAAGGTTATGTCCCGTCCACGTTATATAAAAAAATGGTAACTACTATACTATTTTAATGGCTTTCAATATATAATATGTTATTGAGTTGAAAGTTGTTGTATGTTTTACATGTTATGGACTGTCTCTATTCTTAAAATAGATTCAGTTTATTGTGTTAATTATATTTAAAGAATAATTTAGTGGCTCTTAATTTTATACTTACAAAGCATATATTGTTATAATTAGTCGAGATAAAGATAGTATTAGTTCATGTGATATGTTACTTGAACAAGTATACATAATTTTAGCTCGATCGGTTGGGGATGACTGGTTGGAAAATGTAGTTGCAAGATTTGACCCAAACAAACATTCATACATACAAACAAGATACATTGCAAGTTTAATAAAAGCTTGTAAAAAAAGAAGATCGGAGGATTTATGTAATTTTTCATGTTGTACGTGTGCTAAAAATATATGAAAAAACCTTTAAAATAATTAATTAGATTGAGGAAAGCGACATGGAAATGATTCCGGTTTTTCTTAAAAAGAGTAATATTAATTAAAAATATACATGATACAACGTCAACAAGCCAATTTTTATTTTATCACAATGATTACAGAATGTTTCCAAATAAAAATAACGTCAACGTGGCATGATGTTATTCTTAAACTGTTATTGTTCATTTTATCTTATTGTTTGAGATTGTATTACGTAAGTTGTGACGTCAATAAATAAAAATTTCGGTGTATTTTAGTTAACAATGTACTTATTTAAGTTAAGTAATCACTTTATTTTTGACTGTATGGATTATACAGAATGATTGGTGACCTTCTACCCATGGTGTGTTGGTTAATACGCTAGTCCGTCACGTGGTTCTGGGTTCGATCGATCCCAGCTGTGGGGCAAGTTGGACAATGGCCATTTTCCATGGGTCTTGTGATTTTGTCTTTACTATTTGCTGGTATTATTTTCAGACACGGGTCCATGGGGTGGTCCTTTGAAGCGTTCATGGGGCCAAAGCCAACATGAAGAGACCTTTTATTATCTAAAAAGTGAGATGGCTGCATCTATGGACTTATATCCCTTAATGTACCATTGAGATACACTGACGGACAGTCCTCCATAGTTGCCGAACTATTGCCAGGGAGGGATTTACTTAGTTTGGGCTATGTGGATGGGATGTTAGTGGACCGGATAACTGGATTATGGAGTAAGATACGGACATCTACGTAAAATCTCTCACAACAATTTAAGCCTGGTAGATGTTGACTTGCTGCTCATTGGCTGCACTGTCTGTGGGTCTGTGTGTCTGTTGGTCACATTTATAAAGTGTATATTTCAATAAAAAGACATGTCAAGATTGTTTACATTCTTTTAAATACCTAAACAAATGGATTATAAAACATTTTAACTCGGCTAATGACAGGGGAGTAAGTCTCCTCCTTGACCACTGGACTGCCTCCGTAGTCCAGTGGTCAAGGAGTTATCCTTGTGACCGGAGGTCATGGGTTCGATTCCCACTGGGAAGTATACTTTGTGAAAAGTTGTTTCCAGTCTGGATAGGATATTGCAGGCTTGAATCACCTGATTATCCGAAAAGAAAGATGATTTCGTGTTTCGGAAGGCACGTAAAACTGTGGGTCCCGAACGCCACCTAGCGTTTGATCATCAAACTACCCAAGGATTGGTTCCTGGTTTACCCTTTGGGTTGTGGAGGTCAGACGGCAGTCGCTCTGTGTAAAAACCAGTAACCTCGTCAAATCTCCTTGGTTAGGTAGCGGACCCCGGGCTCTGAGGCGTTGCTGCTGAGGATGCAACCGGGAATACGCTCGGATGATGATGATGATGAATGACAGGGGAGTAAGTGTGACCACATACTGGTCCTCAACCTTAGGAAAAAGGCATTCGCTAAGAAGAAGAAGAGTACCCTATAAAACGAATTTAAAATTACTTAATCAATAGGGTTTGTCCCTATCTGTCTTAATCACATGGCGTAATCAGTTTAGTAGTATAAAAAACTTTCAGTATGGAGCCAACTTTTAAATCGTGAAAAAAAAAACACATTTTAGATGCCGTGAGAGCTAGGGAAAATTTTCACGTAGATACCTGAAAGTTAATTGAATTTTGTAAAAACCTTTACTACAAATTCAAAAAATGCTTGACCCTGACACTTTGAGAATAGAGCACTACCTCAACGCTCTGCTTATGAAGCGTGCAATAACAGATTTACTAGTATAGTGTAGACTTTGAAATGTAGTAATAATTAACGTTGAAAATGTATTTTCAGTTTCCATTGAAGTCGCAGGTTTCGGCAATTTTTTACTGTTTCAATACACACATAAATTGCCACCTTTCTATACAGACATAAATTGACACCTTTCTACCCATTGTACTCCCAACAATTGGTGTTTATCGCATCCCGTGTACCGTCGATGTGAAAAGTCACTTCACTTTTTAAATCTTCCCATACAAAATGGAATATAGCTATTTTTAATAATGTGACATAGGTATAATTAAGCACATAATAATACAGGTAAATATTATAATGCTTTTTATTTGAAAGAAATGGCTGAAGTCGGACTTTCAAAAGATTGTGCCACATGGAAGATACTCAATCGACATAAACGTAGTTTGACCAGGAATTAAATAAGTTTTTTTTTGAGAAAAATAAATTTCTTGTTCAAGCTTTTATTTTGAGACCAAAGTACTTATTAAGAAAAATGAAACAAGCCTAAACTCGATGGAGTTGCGTCGTATTATAACTGAGTTATATCAACCACCTGCAGACTTAATAAGTAAACATTCCTCTCAATTACTGGTCCGTTGACTGGGGGAGATCCCTATACGGGATAAATCCGCCATTGTGTGTTTACTTTTCTGATTTTTTTCTGTGTTCATTCTCATGTACAATAAAGCTTTATAAACAAACAAACTTAAAAATTAAATAAATGAAAAACAATTAAAGACTTTGTTAAAACTACGCAGCCTTTTAAAAAAATACCTAATACATGCTAAATAAAATGAGTCCGATCTCCAAAGATAGTAGATACGAGTATTATAGACGAAATAATAATATCATCATCATCATCATTATCATCAATGTTATTTCTGTAGTTATTTTTATACTACTATTATTATGCGTAGACTACGAATATACTATAGAATACTATTATTTTTATTCATAGACGACGTTTAAAACGCTGTGAAGCAAACGTATACAAGGTCTAACAAAATATACTGAAACTATTTTAAGGCAGTATAAGGTCCATGATGCTGAAAAACTTTCCCCAAGAAACATATATCGAAATATGAAAAATATTTTTTGGCTTTCCATACAAGTTGACCGACCAGCTGATCCGAGTTTGTATGGAAAGTCCAAAATTATATTTCATATTTCGATATATGTTCCTAGGGAAAAGTTGTTCAGTTTCATGGACTGAATTCACCCTTAAAATAGTTTCAGTATATTTTGTTAGACGTTATATAATATCATTGCAGTAAGTATACAACGTTTAACAAAAAAGGTGTATCGACTCCAAAGGAAGTAAGCGTCCTAATCAATGTGAACAACTTTTCCTATGGGACCATCCCTGAAATCGTAAAAAAATATCTCCAACTCCATACAAAATCAAATACCTACCGTGCCAAAATGTATTGCAGATTTTTTCGTTGCGATTTCAGGGATGGTCTAATAGTAAAAGTTGTTTACATTGAGTAGTACGTTTACTTCTTTCCGAGTTGATTGATAGTACCCCCTTCTCGTAACACGTTAATATTATTACTCTACAATCATATTAACTAGCGGTACCCGGGCGAATAATTCGCACTAAATAAGTATGATAATAATTATCACATTACAAAATTATAAAATATTTTTTTTAAATTGTCATATAGAGGCGCAAGTATTACAAATGTTGAGCTAAAACGCCACTATATGAAAAGTATTCATACGTGAGTAAATGTGAAATTGAACAAAAAATTTACCGACCGTCAATCATGTTAACGTTGTTTTAAAATTAAAGCCGTCAGATGGCAGCATTGTCGTATTGTGTCTTAATGTATATCTATATATATAATTAATTTACAAAAACAAACGTAATAATATTTTTTTTGTAGTTGATGCCGGTAGAGCAAGCAATTATCTATAAAATGATATAATTTATATGTAGCAACAAACCTTAACGTTTAAATATATATTTGTCTATGACTGTACCGTCCCCTGTTAACTACCATCTTGTCAGAATCAAACACAATCTCACAAAGCACGTGGGTATGGGTCTCATTGTTCGCACTACTATAAATTAGTCCTACAGGGAAATAGTTCAACAGTATGGTTCGACGATTTTGATAGAATTTCTATGATAACACATGAAAAGTATGTCGCTGAAAACAAAAACAATTTTGCAAATTGGCCCATAAGGCGTCTTCGAGTAATCTGGAAACATACATATAATAACCAGCCAAGTGCGAGTCGTACTCGCGCACGAAGGGTTCCAGGGTTCCGTATCTTTAAAAAGTCACGTTTGTTGTATGGTTCTTAAATATTTATTTTATTCTGTTTTTAGTATTTGTTGTTATTGCGGCAACAGAAATACATCATCTGTGATATTTTCAGATGTTCATGAGATGACAGACGGACGTACGGACAGCGGAGTCTTAGTAATAGAATCCCGTGGCGTTTTTACCCTTTGGATACGGTAACCTAAAAACCATAGATACATATTTACATTCCAATTGATAACCTCTTCCTTTTTTAAAATGAGTTAAAAACCAAGGATTACCATATATTCGCCGAAACATGCGTGCTTTGAGGTCAAAGTATTTAATAAAAAGCGCTCCCTTTGTGCTCAAACTTTCTTCATATTTCGCTGGCGAAATTAATCAAGTTCGGGCTTAAAGTTGTAAAAAATGTGCTCACAGTAAATAACAATAAACATTATGTCTCAAAATGTTCCATGAAGTCTCTGTAATTGTGTTAAAAAGCTATTTAAACCATCTGGATTCTGCGTGGAACGACGCGAACTTGGCTTATTTTGGTCTTGGCCCGAAAACTGTGTCCTACTTGTGTTCCACTTTAAAATTTTATTAGGTAGGAACTCGATACTTGGCCATTTAATTCTGACTAATCAGCATACCAACTATTCTTAACGACTTCTTTTTGCATTCATGTACTTATCTTTCACATAAAATTTGTATTAATTACTGCACCCTATAAAAATTCTTTAAGAATTAAAAACAATCTCGACATCAAAACATTGCGTTTTGAAAAAAAAAAATTTAAGAAACACAGAGAACATAAATGTGTTTGTTTTTTTCATCTCGTAAATACAATTCGTTACATTTTCGAAAAATCAAAATGTAAAACCGTAAAGTTGACATTTGTAATAACTTAATAAGTGTTATATGGCATTCATGAGTGTGATACAAGTATTTTATAAACAAGGCATAAACATGTGAAAATGATATTTGTTGAGAACTTGAGACTCAGGAATGACATTTGCAAGCAACACATATAAATTTCTAGTGATACATACAAATTCGGGACAAGTTTTGTGGGACAAGCCGTTAAAAAGTAAAGTTGGCATTTGTTAACGATGCCTTGGGGAGCTGTGCTCCTAACGACTGATTAAAACTAACCTAACTGATGAAATATGACGGTAAGTTGGCCGCCGCCGTTGCCGATACATTAATCAATAATGATGTACTTTGTTTACTCGTTTTAGGAAGTGATGAAATATGGGAGTATGCAATTTGTAGTGTTCAAGAATTAAAAATGTTGATACTGTTTGTATTTAAATTATTTAAGTATTAACTATTTAATAGGTATAAATTTATTTGTCTGATCAAATCTGAAACAAATATAGGTTAACAACAAGTTAGAAGACTTGAAATGAAGGACTACCCACCAGACGCTTCTAAGAGGCTTCATGAATTTTCTAGGGTCCAGTGCTGCTCCCAATTGAAATAAATCATTTGAAAGGAAACGGAGATATCATTTAAAATTTTGTCTTGATCAAACCCTAAGAACCATAGATAGCTTTTTACGCAACTTATCGAAAAACGGCCACTTTTGCCTAATGTGCGTAGAAAAGCTTCACGTTCTCACTAAAAACTGTAAACAGTAGTTTATAAATAGTTTGAAGAGTTATCAAGGGTCTGATAAAGACAAAATTTTAAATGTATTAAGGCGTATCCATGTAAAATTTTTGTTTGGATTTTTCCACAACATAGCCTACCTTATTATATCTACCTTGTTTGTTAAGCTTTTAAGGGGCTACCTGAATTTTCCGGGGTCCAGTGCTGCCCCCATTTGAAATAAATCATTTGAAAGGTAACGGAGATATCATTAAAAATTTGGCCTTGATCAGACCCTAGATAACCCTTTAAAGTATATTATGAAATACTGTTTACAGTTTCAAGTGAGAACGCGAAGCTTTTCTACGCACATACGCCAAAAGTGGCCGTTTTTCGCAATTGTGCGTAGAAAAGCTTCACGTTCTCACTTTAAACTGTAAACAGTAGTTCATAAAATACTTTAAAGGGTTATCTAGGGTCCGATAGGCCAAATTTTAAATCATGTCTCCGTTTTCTAACAAATGATTTATTTCAAATGGAGGCAGCACTGGACCCCAGAAAATTCATGTAGCCCCTTAAGTACATGTTTTCATTAGATTAATGAGGGTTTTTTTCAAAAGTAAGTAAGTACCTTTTGGGTAAGAATATATTGGATATGAATGTGGGACTATAGGTGGAAGAGAAACAGAGAGTATAACATTATAAGCAGGAAAATAATCTGCATATATACTCTTTAATAACACTTAGCCGCTGTTACGGCAAGATAAAAAAAAAACCTGAACAAATCCACGTCGCCTCACTAGTGCTAGACAGATTATTTTATGAAGCAGTGACATATGAATCTAAGTTGACACGTTTATTTTTGTGGTCATTAATTGTCAAATATCGTGAGCCTTATCGTCCGCGGTGAGCAAACAACATGATGAACCTGTCACTGATGGTGAACTTTAATTATGTTTCGATTTACCCTCAAATTCATAAAAAATAACAACCGTTTGCTAAACCTATTTTAGTTAAAGCATGTTTTGCCACTTTCCCTCTTTTAAATATTTGACATTCAAGGTAGACAGACAAGGTAGTCTCGGGCTGCGATTCGCAAGTATCTGTAAAATTAAAACACCGCTTGCTCACCGCGGACGATAAGGCTCACGATATTTGACAATTAATGATCACAAAAATAAACGTGTCAACTTAGATTCATATGTCACTGCTTCATAAAATAATCTGTCTAGCACTAGTAAACCAATGCCATTTTAAATTAAAACAAAGCAACACTGATTATTTCGTTGCTACTTTCTACTTAAATTTATCCCACACTGTATCTCGCAACCTATTATTTTTGCTATCGGCTTAAATTGTTTTTAAATCCCATATTCAGATTAATTTTTTGCCGCGTTAAATACATGCCATTCGAAACTAGCGACAAAAGTGTGAAGCACAAAATATAAGATAGTTAAAAAAACAAGTACACCACAGTTGCGGGAGCACTTTGCCGCCATGAAATAAAGAAAAGTATGTTACGTGAATAAAATATCGACATGAAAGTCTCTTTTTATCGCCGTGAGATTGGGCGTATCTTTACAACTAAACGCCGTGTCAACCCTACTCACGGCGCCCGGGCGCTCCGGCTGTATCTAACTGGAAATCGTAACAATTGTACTGAAGTTTTCCACTCAGATTTTCTATATTACTAGATATTTATGTAATGTGGTGTCTATGTATAGCATTGTGGAGACAGCAGAGTGGATACTTTTTGTCGCCACCAATTTTTGTCTGTCAAGGATGTCGCATGGGCAACTAAGAGAGACGTAAGAGGCGACTGGGAGAGTTATAAGAGGTCGTTTAAGGGCCGTAACAGACGCGGCGCAAGTTGCGTCGCGTAACAGCTAGTGCATGATGGGCGATGCATAAATACTCAATCAACCCATTTGAGTATTTACTCAGTAGATTCAGTAAATACCCGATAAATATCCTTATTTATCCATTTGGTGAGTAGATTGATTTATATGAGTTGCGACTCATATTTATATTCATATTCATTATTTCATGTTTTCTTCACAATTTTGAAACTTAAATCTAGTATACACTTGCAGTTCTTGTCAGAAAGTGTGTGCGTACGCCATAATATGCTTAAAATGTAGGTAAAAGTTATATGCGACGCTAAATTATATGAAAATACCATACTAATCATACACTGAAAGTAGACTTCTTTGACTAATTATCATTTTTTGGTGGGAGGTGTGCATAGACGTAATTTTACGTAAAAATAAGTAAACAGACACAAATGCAATGTCAATACATGAACACGCTCTATTTACTCTATTTATTAAATCTAGTGAGTAAATACTCAAATGGGTAGATTGAGTACTATCCACTGCCCATCTCTAGCTGTTACGCGACGCAACTTGCGCCCCGTCTGTTGCGGCACTAATATAATAAAATATTTCCAAAATAAACTTAAAGTAAGCCACACTAGTGTCTAACTTTCCCTTATATTCGAAATAAAGAAAAGTATATTTTACGTGAATGAAATATCGACGCGAAAGTCTCTTTTTATCGCCGTGAGATTGGGCGTATCTTTTACAACTAAACGCCGTGTCAACCCTACTCACGGCGCGCGGGCGCTCCGGCTGTATCTAACTGGAAATCGTAACAATTTTACTGAAGTTTTCCACTCAGATTTTCCATATTACTAGATAGTTATGTAATGTGGTATCTATGTATAGCATTGTGGAGACAGCAGAGTAGATACTTTTTGTCGCCACCAATTTTTGTCTGTCAAGGATGTCGCATCGGCAAATAAGAGAGACGTAAGAGGTGACTGGGAGAGTTGTAAGAGGTCGTTTAATATAATAAACTTTTTCCAAAATAAACTTAAGGTAAGCCACACTAGTGTCTTATTTTCCCGTACATTTCAAATAAAGAAAAGTATATTTTACGTGAATAAAATATCGACGTGAAAGTCTCTTTTTATCGCCGTGAGATTGGGCGTATCTTTTACAACTAAACGCCGTGTCAACCCTACTCACGGCGCCCGGGCTCTCCGGCTGTATCTAACTGGAAATTATAACGTTTGTACTGAAGTTTTCCACTCAGATTTTCCATATTAAAAGGCGATATAATATTCAAGGTCTTATCAGTCAATTGTTAATTGCTCTTTTAGAAACTTTTGTTCTATGGGGTTGAAGGAAGACAATTTGGACGGTGATAAATGAAAGGTTTGTTGGGGTCGTCGACCTTCATTAGGTCACTATATACCCACGCCTTACATCCGTAACCTTTGTTATCTACACTGTACATATATGGTGTAGGGTGGATGGAATAAATGTCTGGTTTTGTTTGTAATGTTAAAGGAGAATTTACAATTAAACCATTGACACAGAATTAATATAACTACCACCGTAGAGAACTGATAGAAGCATTCGAGATGTGGTGATGGAGAAGAATGGAGAAAATAAGTTAGTGGATATAGTTAGCAATGAGGAGGTACTAGAAGAGGAAGAGAGACGAAATATTTTAAAAACTATTTATGCCATCTAATAAAATGGAAAATTCACCGATTGTTTGCATGTGTTCCACATCTAATGACGTATCTTCCAAATTTGACATATTTAGTGCACCGGCCAATTCTATCAAAAATAATATAAATTATATAAATTAGTTAATGTTTCGGTGTAGGTATATTTGTTTTACTTATATAGGTTTTTGTATATTATGCATGCTGTGTTCACATCGAGAAGACTTTGCACTTTCACATGCTTCTTAATATCTAAGATACCTATATAATGCTACTGTGTAATGTCAGTTTTGTGAACCTAATAAATTAATAAAAAATAAGTTATAGCAATCTCTTTAAATTAATAGTACGAAAGGAAAGATAGAAAGGACAAGAGTAAAAGGAAGACCGAGGATGAAGTTTTCGTGGTCGGGTAAACTGTGTCGATCTGCGGTAGCCCTACGTGACTAACACACGGGTGGTTGTGCACGAACGTTTCATCTATGGATGTGTGACCATTTAGTTCTAAACATATAATAAATAAATAAATATATAGGGACAAATAACACTTATTGAGCTAGCCCCAAAGTAAGTTCGAGACTTGTGTTATGGGATACTAACTCAACGATACCATATTTTATAACAAATACATATATAGATAAACATCAAAGACCCAGGACAATTAGAAAAATGTTATTTTCCAACTTGCCCTAGTCGGGGATCGAACCCGGGATCTCTGGGTGGTGGACTAGCATGGTGACCACTACGCCACGGAGGTCGTCAAAATATATGAAGTTTCAGAGCTGTGTCAGAGATTAAAATAACAAGGCATCCAAGCAAATCTTAACAATTTCAAACAAGTCAAACACATGCGACATGGAAGGTTGTGTTATATTACTTTTTCCATCAAACGTCAGTATGCCACTTCAAAGGAACGGGCGGGACGAACAGGAATAATGAATAACTTGACGATAGGTACGAGCGGCGTACGACGGCGACGACAGGTACTAGGGATGGGTCATGATGGATGTTCAGGGCACTAGGAATATAGGAGGAAATATGGTCACTGGATATTTGTAAGTAATTTTGTTAGCTGCACTATCACGTCATTATCGTTGAATAATCGAAGCACAAAGGCTGTGTTTATCGTATTGGGGAGCTCGGTGGCCCGGCGAGAATGGCATTACTAGTGCTTTCGCAAGTAAAGCGGCACCGGGCGTGGTCTGCACTTGGATTGGTGACCACAAGTAGCATGAAAATTTGTCGAGCTCCTCCGTGATTCGGAAGGCACGTATAAGCCGTTGGTCCCGGCTGTCATCATTGTATGGCAGTCGTCAAGCTATGTCAGATGCCTTTAGGCAGCTTGAAAAATCTGACACTAGTGTTGGCCACTTACACATACGAAAAGCAAAAAAGCAACGTATTGGTGAATCTGAAACTTTAAAGGAGAGGGTGGGACGAACGGGAATAATGCAAATAACTTGGCGACAGGTACAAGTGCCGGCGCTAGGGACGCGACCGTTCAGGGCAATAGGAATATAGGAGGAAACATGCGGTCACTACACGAGTGCACGCTTGGTAGTTATTTGGCACTATTACATCATTATCCCTAAAAGATTTGACAAAATTTATAAACAAGGCTATGTTAACAGTATTGGTTAATCTGAAACTTGAAAGGAAAGGGCGGGACGGACAGGCACTATGCAAATAACTAGATGGCATGACAGCACGTTCAGGGCATTAGGAAAATAGGGTGACTGAATATTTTATAGCACGATCTTCGTTCGTCTCCCATGTTGGTCTGAGAGAAAAAGAGAATCTAGAATGTACTATCTGATTCTCTTTCCGCGCAGATCGTAAAAGCTGATTGAGGGAATGGGTCAAAAAGTGAATTGCTAGAAAGTCATCACTATTTTGATTGCTTTTTCCTGGTCTTGCAGCCTTGGGCACTGCATTCTGTTTTAGTATTCTGCATTCTAAGAGATCAAAAATGCCCTGTCTGCCCATCATATTAGCTCTTTTTACGTATAAAGGTATTTTCGATAAAAACAGTTTTCATAGAAACACGATCGGTATTTTTCTCAGTGTTTATGTAGGATTCATTTCTTATTAGCCACCGTTTTTTTTTTTCTTTTTCTTATTAGCCATATGTTTAAAGGCACCCTTGTATTGTATCAATTGGTGTATATTTTGATTCAGTTTATGTGTAATATATGTGTATGTATGTATGTTTATTTCTAGTTTGTGTAGTTTTATGTTATTTTAATTTTCTTTTTACGTGATAATATGTATGAACGAATAGGCCTGTATGCCTCTCTTAAATAAACATCTCCTCTCACAGGCCTACTGGCAGAGATCCCTTTTGAGATACTTAACTAGTGCCTTTGTAAAACTTTTATTTTATGCATTATCTGTATACATTTCCCGTGTATATAAATAGGTAAATATATAGTTTTTAACGTGCAATATTGTTGTTATTGCCTCAAGCATATGTGACGTCATAGTTAACCTAGCATACATTTGTTTTTCTAAATAATTCGAGAAAATAATAGCGATAGGAGCGCAATGTTATAAATTCACAAAGGGGCAGTGGTTGCGCTAGATGTGCCACTGGGAAGGATATGACGCGTGCCTACTCAAGCTTTAAATTAATCTTGTTTTGAACATTTATTTGGTAGATATTGATATATGTAGGTATATGCAGTAAGCAGGAAAGTAGCACGAAGTAAGGAGTTTAAAAATTTTTGATTGCATTTCAAGAATTTGCGTTATATCGTCTGAGTGACGAAATTCAAAAGTGAATCTATTGGTTCCGTTTTACTTAGTCCAGTCGACGTAAACAATTTTGAATAAAGCAAGATTTTTCAAAAGTCGCCCCTTGTTTATTTTGGACGAGTGAGCTAAGTTATTCAAGTCTACTTAGATAATTCGACATTTGTGTGTACATATTTTCGAGGATAACTTAAGTATCTTAGATCAAAAGTTCGAAGAAATTTGGTAGACAAGACTAATAATATTAATTAAAAGCTGAATTAGTCAAGGGCATAAGCTCAGCTTTGTAAGTGTGAATGAGCGCCAAAAGTAGAGGCAGTTAAAATATTACTTAAAAAGAAAGTCAAGGTTTTATTACAAAGAAACGAACCATTTAATTATAAATAAAAACTCGATATTTTTTTATTAAATATTATTGCTTTATTTATTTTTAATATAAGTCAGGTTTTATAATAAATTTATAAAAAGCAAGATGTAAAACAAATACAAAATATAAATAATTTAAAAACCTAACCTAGGCCAGGCCTTTGTCACTCCCCGTTTAGGTATCGAAAATATACCTACTATAACCATGTGCGCGGCGACCGCTACGAAGAGGAAAATTTTGTTACATGAATCGTCTGTCCAGAGTAATAAGAATGAAATTGGCTTGCAATGGATGTCTAGTCTAGGTATCTAAACGAAGAGGTGAGGAGTTTTGACGCGTACTTATTCTGTGCCTAGGCCTGGCTACTCGCTGGCGGCGGAGCAAGGCCCAAGCCACCGGCGGTTAGGGCCACAGAGACAGAAAGCTCCTGATAATGCGTGCCGTATTCAGGAGTATTGCCTTCTGTATCCGACCGTTGATCCAGCTATCTAGCGAGAGAGTCTTAAGGTGTTGGTCAAGACTCGAGCTAGATATAAGACCGTTCGCCGTTACGACTATCGGAACAATAATCGTTCAATCTACATCCCACGTAGCAGTCACCTCGTGGGCCAAGTCAAGGACTTACTAAGCTTGTCCTTCTCGGCCTTCACGAGATTCTCGTCATGCGGGACGGTGATGTCGACGACCACTGACTGGCGCAGCAATCTGTCAGCACGATTATATTATTTATTATTCATGTTAGTTTATTTAACTAATAATTGAAATAATTTAACTAAAACTGGAACGTCAAGCCCGTGGTCAAGGTGCTAGCGGTACCATAGTTGAAGGTGAAGGCGTAAAGTGCGCGACAGAGAAATGATGCGCGAAGGTCATGCCGCGACTCAAGCCGACTTTCAAAAAACAGTAGAAACCGGTGCCGGATGTGCCGTACCTCAAGCCGATGCACACACCTACACTGTCTGTGTGCACTCACACAAATGAAAACTGATCATTTCTCGAGCACTGTAAGTTTATTAAAGTGCGTCAGCAAGTAAGGACCTATATAGGAATCTCCTATCTCATTTGAAGAACTGTAAAATATTGTACAGGTGCAGTTATTTTGCTCTCAACGCGACTATAGCATTATTTTTAGTCCAGTGTATGTAACAGTGCCCATTTAGGCTCACATTTCTGCACAATATAAATTGTTACTCGAAGCCATTTTATTCGAGCGATCTGACCAACGGCCAACTATATCCGATTCCCGTTTCGTACACCCTCTGTACTACAGCTTTCATCCATTTTTAAATCTAACAAATGAAATAAAGCTGGATAGCCTTGTTGGGAAATAACTTTTTGTTTAAATATAAATATTTTTTTATAATCTGTGTGATTTGACCTTATTAATATTCATTTATTTAACTTTTTAGTGGAAGCCTCGGTGACTACTTTAGTATTTCTTATTATGTTATTAATGCGTTTTCTCGTTCGCATGTACGTATTACAGATTCTATTGTGTAAATATTAGGTATATTATACTTTAATTTAGATCATATAACTATTATGATGAATATTTCCGACAAAGACAAAGCTCTTCTGACGAGTAGTTTCTTTCGGCGTTTCGCGTTAGGTGGTCACTACGAAACGCTTGTATTTAAAATACCTAATTGATAATTTAAATAAATAAACTTTACCTGTACCGTATACTAAATTTATTAACGTATAAAAATGCCTTGAATAAACATTTTAATTTTGAAACGGTAGTAGATTAGTTTAGTTTCAGATGATATACAAAATGGCAGGGACATACCCTTAATAAATCGAATAATGGGCTATGTTAGATCACTGTAGTATAATGAAATTAAAATTACCAAATATCAAAAATAATTTCGACATTCCCATACAAATTGCCCAGGCGGCTGCTCAGTTTTGAATGGAAATCCCGATTTTTTTTTTGTTTTGGCTATTATTTTAATTTCATTGTCAACTACAACCACTAAAAGACATTACATACAAACAATATGTATAATTCGTCGTTTTTATTTATATCTAATGACCTTTAGGTCTTATTAATAAGATTCATTTTGCTACAGTTCAAAAAGTACTTACGATATTTTGCTATCTATAGCATTTTTTCTTTTTTTTTTAATTTACGAGAAAAATCTAGTACTTTGCCATAAAGCGTTACATTCAAAAGAAGCAACAATGGAATTAATTACGATTAAGATAAGGTCTTATTTTGCGTCAAATATATTGACGGGATTGAATGCAGTTGTGTTTAATTATGACACGCGCGCCATGCCCAGTTGGCACTTCCAACCTTTTTACTCTTCCGTGTTACCACAGAATAAGTACTAGTACTCACGTACAGAAGTCTTACTCAGAAAAGAAATTCAAAGAAATATCTACTCAATGTGGTTAGCCCCATGGTTTAATTTAGCTCGCGTAAGAACTAAGCACATCTTCGTTTAGATACCTAGACATCCATTGCAAGCCAATTTCATTCTTATTCCTCAGGACAAACGATTCATAACACTAAACTTACCAATACGGCGGGGTCGACGCGCGCATAGTAAAAATGTAGGTATACTTTCAATACCTAAACGGGAAATGACACAGGCCTGGTCGGACCAACTATATGGTGAAAGAAAGTGGCCGCCAAAGCATCACAGATGAGTTACAACCGGGTACGCAATGAGATGAAGAAGATTTATGTGATGTTTGCGTTATTTAACAAAAATAAACTCAACTAGGTCATTCCTCTGAATTCTTGAAAATCCGGTGGGTTTAATTCTAATTTCCCGAAACCTCCTTCGTTAAAAATTTAAGTAATGAACCTTTTTTGTTTCGAGAGCATTTCTGCAAGGGAAGAAAGAGGTCTCAAAAGTAACGTCGAGCCAGGGAAAGTGGCACATCGCTAATTTGAATTAAATAAGTAAAAAGTACATCTTTCAATTTTGTAAAATAGGACCGTCTTGGAACTGGCTTTTAATTAACCTTTTTTTTCTAATTTTTTAACTGGAATGTTGTTTTATAGAAAACAAAATACAAATTAAACACAAAAAAATAATTAATCGATATTATAAAAATAATACTTTTGATTTTATTGTATGACGTTAATACTACTTTTGTGGCCCAAATATAAAAAAATCACATCTCTAAATATTAGCTTTCATGTAGAATTACGTTATTATTTCTTATGATAATAGAAGAAAAAACAACGAATGCTAAAATGTTTATTCATGTTTATCTCACGATGTACTTAAGTATCTATAAATGTTTCAATAAATATAATGTTTTATGATATAAAGTAAAAAAAACCGAGAGCTCAATTAAGCCAACATATTATTTAATTTTAATTGAAAATTAGCATTAGAACAAACATTGCTAGAGCTCACAATATAGAATTGTGGTCGACCTGAAGTAACTCCAGAATTCTGGAACGTTCTGGAATGCAGTGGAGCGTCGCAAATTGGTTCGCTGCTGACTTTAATTACTGGATTCGAACTGACTGACCGCTGCTCCACCTGCCTAGTTTGTACAATCTCTAACTATGCAGTTTGGGGTAGCTTGAAAGGTGTTGAAATTTTTGAAATTGTTGTTGTTGCGACTTCTTTTTAGTTGTTAGCAAAAATGATAAATTATAAAAATAAAACCAGCAAATTATCAATTCCATTAAAATATTTTATTTCACATAACTAGGATCCGCTTTGTTAGTATACCTATACAGTAACTTAAAATTAGTGTTAGTGCTTATAGATTAGCGTTACCGTAGTATATATTTTTTTCTTTACACTAAGGTACTTATCGCCGACGGCCAGCCAATAATTTCTGCAAACGATAACCAAGTGTTGAAGGACTGAAGTTGGAAATTGACTGAAAGGCCAAGTTGCTCCACTAGCTAGCATAACTCCAGATTGGTCTAGAAATACCTAAGATAGAATAAGATATGATTTGGGTTACCTTGGATTATTCCTATGATTTTGATGAATAACAGCTGAGTATATCATGTAAAATAACTACTTTTCATCGGCCAATACTCGCTTTCGGTCTTTAAAACTTCCTAGATATACTCTGCAGTTTTTAAATTTGACAAAATATAACGTAATGCCGAAATACAAAACAAATTCGTTACGTTTCGTTTAAGCTTGAAGTATGGGAAAGTCTGATTCTGTCTAGGGTAAGGGGACTTTTTAGCAGCAGATACACAGGTATAGGTCAAGTCTTACTATATCCACATCAAAGGTCTCAGTCCATTTCCCTTCGCCATGAAAATTTAACGTTGAAAACGCGTTTTTGTTGGAACCTTTTGTGTGCGCGCACACCGGCTTTGCTCTAAATGGATCACGGTTACAGAGCCCGCTGAAAAATGTATTGCAACATAGATGAATGAGAGCGTGGAGGATTGCGTGATAAATAATTGAAACACAGCTATTGTGCTGCGGCAACGCACTGCTGGCGGGGCGTAGACAAAGTGGAGCAACTTTAGTTTGTAATACTACCATCATCATCATCAATTTTGAGAAACTAGGTTCTTGTCGGTGGAGTATTTTCTCTCTACTTTCGGCTTAATGCTTGATCTTCCTTTACGACTCGACTTGTAATACCATGTCATCTACATAAAAATGCCAACTTAGTCCCACATAGCCAACCTAATTTGTTTTTAATTATGATGCTTAACTATGCATCATAATTCAACTAAAATTATAGCAACTAGCTAGTTGCTTTAGGGAATTTGACTTACTTGACTTAAGGTCCTAAGGCCCCTAGGCGGGGCAGTGGGCTTCAACAGACTTTCTCCATCGCGAACGGTCTTTGGCTATGCGCTTTACTTCGATCTGGGTTAGCCCGATTGCCTTGAACTCCGCCGCAACTATGCGCCGAGTATGCTTTGGACGATTAACTTTTCACTTGTCCTTTGGGGTCCACTCTAGGGCTTGCCTCGGAATGTGTGTGATCTCTCTCTGAGAATATGGCCTATCCATGTCCATTTGCGGTTTATGATCTGCTTGTCTATTGGCATTTCCCGGCACCCCTCTCAAAGGCTTTTGTTGGAGCTCTTCTCATTCCAGACAATGCCACATATTTGCCGCTGCTTTAGGGAATACTCCAACGTATTTTACTGTTTACCGTATTTCGATGTCAAGTTTGTGGGACAAGAAACACGCTGAGATACTGCCTTTATCTACTGCGTGCGCACACACCGGCTTTGCGCTGAAAAATATATTGCAACATAGACGAATGAGAGCGTGGAGAATAGCGTGATAAATAAATTGAAACACAGCTATTGTGCTATGGTAACGCTCTGGTGACGGGGCATAGATAAAGTGGGGAGTCCAAACATGCCGTAACGTAATAGTTTACAAGCATGCAAAGCCAATGAATGATGTTAGCATACCGCCATGCAAAACCTTCTTTCTTCTTCTTTAGTCTTAAGTCCAGCCCAGCAATAGACTTTCTCCTCCCCTCCCAATAAAGTGACGAGTTGCCCTAATCACCCGTCAATATAAACAATATGGTAAGAGAAGGGTACGCGTACAAAAATATTGCATCAGACTAATGACAGTAGGGTAGATATTATGATTATTAACAGGTTTTGTGTGGTTAAAATTGTATGAACGACCCACGTTGCGTCGCGCATTTTGCGCTTTGGCTCGACCCTAAGAGACGTATTTCTTACCATCAAGTTTGTTAGGCCATTGGTACTTGTATTTAAAGTAGCCCATTATAATGCCCCCCTAGATACAATCCTGGCTGGTAGGTACATAAGTTTTAGAGTTTAAACATGATACTGGCTCGACGGTTTTCAACAAATATTTTGTTAGGTGGTTGTTTTATTAATGTTAATAATAAATGTTGCGTTGTAAACGGTGTTTTTGCGTTGTTATATTTTGTTTGTTACATTTTTAGTTTTAGTAATGGTGATTGTGGAATAACGATTTCGGAAATTATTTATTTACTAGCTGCCTTGGTAGGCCCGCAACTTCGTTCGCTTGAAATTTAAAAATGTTGATAACGTTTTTTACTGACATCAGATTTTAATGAAAGGAGCATTATTGAGACAATATCGCTCCAAAATTAGCTTAATTTATGACCACTGCGTCTAGCAGGGCCCTTATCCTAGGCAAATATGATAAATATATATATTTGAGACTTTTAACGATATATCGTTAGTACCTTTATTAAAACTGCCGAAACATGTATTGAAATCATTTTACCCCCATGGTTTCTGTAGTGTGAATAAACTGAGACGCGTTTCAGTAGTATTGTCAAATACCCTTTGACAACAGAGGCACAAGCTAGTCATTTATAATTTATCAACAAATTATGATTTTGTACCTGTGGCTGTTGAAACTGCTGGCCTGTGGTGTCCAAAAGCAAAAAAAAAAGTGAAATATAAGTGAAATAGGATGCAGCTTAACAGACAAAGGCTTCGACCTCCGCTCCGGATGGTATCTGGTTCAAAGAATTGTCATCGCTATACAAAGAGGGAACGCTGCTAGCGTGATGGGCACCTTTGATTCAGGTACTATTTGAGGTGGATTTTTTATTCCTTTTAGTCTTAATTTAGTTTTAGTAAAATATATTAAGTATTTTAGTTTCATAATCATAATTTAGTCTAATTTTTTATCTCTAGTTAAGTTTAATTTATCAATATTTTTGGTTTTTAGCTTCTACTGTATAACCAATTTAATGTTTTTTTTTCTTGAATGAAGGTTTCAAAATAATGTACCTATTTACTTCAAATATAGGGACAAATTACACTGATTGAGCTAGCCCCAAAGTAAGTTTGTTATAACAAATACATATGTAGATAAAGCTGGCTGACCAATCAAAGCTAAGCTGCTACTCAATTTACATTAACCATTTACCGAACACTTCTACTTCACTGGTTTCTCGAAGACTGCATAGAGTCTGATTTCTAATAGCTTCAATAAATAGGCTTATTCTGGGACCCGTTTCCGATTTCAATTCAATATCAAAACGACTGTAAGTATAACAGATACCTACCCGTATTCACAATGTATTTGTTTAAAAAAGATATAAAGGTATTTGCTGCTCTCCAATAAATACATCTTATCTTTTTTTATATAATGTACTCGTATGTTTTGTTGCCTGAAATAAACGAATTATTATTATTATTATATAAAATAAAACGTCTATCAAAATATACTGAAACTATAGTAAACCCAGATTCCGTCCATGACACTGAATAACTTTCCCGGAACATTTATTTAAATATGATGACGACCTCTGCGGCCTAGTGGTCACCACACTGGAGATCCTGGGTTCGATCCCCGGTCAGGTCATGATGGAAAATGATCTTTTTCAGATTGATTAAAATTTTTGAGATTGGGTCTTGGATATTTATCTATATATGTATTTGTTATATTATAAAATATGGTATCGTTGGGTTAGTATTACATAATACAAGTCTTGAACTTAGTTTGAGGCTAGCTCAATCTGATCGAGTGATTTGCCCGTATATATATTAATTTTATTTAAATATGAAAATAAAATGATATCCGTAGAAACTTTGATCAGCTGATCCGTCAACATGAATAGAAGGTCCGCGATTATTTTTCATATTTAAATATAACACATAATACGAGTGTACGTATTTATTACATAAAACTGATCTATGTACATTTCGTAACGAAAATAAGAATAATTATACCCACGCGAGGAAGAATAATAAGTTTTTATGTAATGTTATACGTTATTTATGCTCTAGTTAACATGATGGCAAACTACCGCTAAGGACAGAGACATATGAAACTCTAGAGAGGAGTTTGCGCAACAATGAAACATAATAGGATAAAAAAAAAACATAATATTACTTATTGCTAACAATGAATAATTAATTAATTATAATTTGATGTTATGATAGTGTTTATATCTAGTTTAGTTTTTTTATTTACAGTTATATTTGGTTTAATAATAGTAAAGTTTATTTATGGTATTCAAGTTTATCAAAATAAAATATTACTATTGCTGTAAGTTTTTATATAAGTTTTCCATTATTGTGATCAAATTGGATTCCTCTACAGAATATTCAACTGGTCAGAGACGTATATTGGCAAAAGTGACGAAGTCGCTTCACTGGTTGCAGATTGCCTCTACCATTGATTGCTTTGGCGTCGAGGAGTCAAGACTCATCTCACTTTATGTTTCAGAGAAACAAGCGAGGATTCACACAATAACTTGCAAATAAAATCAAGTGCTATCAAATTCAAGCGTCGTTTTTAAGGGGCTACATGAATTTTCAGGGGTCCAGTGCTGCCTCCATTTGAAATAGAATATTTAAAATGAAACGGAGATATAATGTAAAATTGTGTTTTGACCAGGCCCTGGATAACTATTCAAACTATTTTATAAACTATTGTTTACAGTTGAAAGTGAGAACGTGAAGCTTTTCTACGCACAATTGCGAAAAACGGCCACTTTTGGCGTATGTGCGTAGAAATGCTTCACGTTCTTACTTTAAACTGTAAACAATAGTTTATAAAATAGTTTGAACAGTTATTCAGGGCCTGGTCAAAACACAATTTTATATTATATCTCCGTTTCATTTTAAATATTCTATTTCAAATGGAGGCAGCACTAGACCCCGAAAAATTCAGCTAGCCCCTTAAGTTAAGTATGACAGTAAAGTAAGAGACATGACATGTGACCAATGATTGGATCTCGGAAATATTCGACATTCGACTCTAAGTTGTCTGATCAGCAAAACGATTTTGGATGAGAAATCAAACTTTTTGAGTAGTATTGTTTCCAAAATGCGAAGAATGTGAGCGGTGGCTTAGAAAACTACACGATTGTGTTTTGCTAAGATTATATATTCAAAATTAAAATGTTTATTCAGTAATAAGACTTTTACAGTCACTTTTACAAGTCAATAGGTATATTTACATAACGTGTATTAAATTTACATTAGAGTATATTAAAATTTAATTTGTTTTTAAAGAAAAGCTACTGATACCAGCGCTTTGCATTGCAACGACCACTGCTGAGAAGAAACGACGAAAGAAACTCATTTTAACAGTATTGGTCGCCTACATGCCAGAAAGGCTTTGTCATATTATTAGTATGTCTTTTAATTAATAATAAATACTTATAAGATATTATACAATGTTGATTATAAAATGTAATGCATGCGAAAAAGTTTACAAACATAAATTACGTAATAAAAATACTAAGATGACAAAAAAAAGCAAGCCGAGGCGACCAGTCCCTCCCGGCAGCACCTATTCACGAGATGACGCATGGATGATCCTTTCCCTTATGATTTGACACATCACTATCATTATAATCAGATCATTTTTAATCTCCAACAGGAGTACGACCCTGTCGGTACTACGCGAGTCACAATTGGCCTGAGCAGCCAGAGGATTTGGCCTATACTCTACTAGTAGGTAAATGGGTTAAGGCTCCTAGAGGCTTCCCATGGATGTCGTAGAAGGCGACTTTGAAAATACAAGCTAAACAAAGCTCTAAGCGCTCATACTCTTAGTCGTCGACGATCGCGTGTCAGTTTTTGACAGTTTGTGACAGCGACATGTGTCACGCGACCGTTTGCGCCAGTCGGCGACCGTCGCCGATAGTTGCCGACGATCCCGCGACACAATCGGACCGTCGCTGACAGGTGTCGTAGATATACTGTCGCTCGTCTGCGAGCTTTGTTTAGCTGGTATTTGCAAAGTCGCCTTCTACAACATCCATTAAAAGACTTGGAGGGGTCGCCTTTCAAAGTAACCTTCTACAATATCCATTGGACGACTTGGAGTGGTCTAATACACACGGCTATACGGTTTCGATACATAGTAACTTGGCCTAAAAAAAAAACGATTCAATAGGGGTGACGACAGGGACAGAAAAGTATGATTGTGATTAGTTTTAGATTATCCAAAAATAATGGACACATATTTTTCAATTTACCAAAAAAGTAAAAATTCACCAAGATACGGAGAATCAGAGTTCCGGAATGGGGGCTTGCGACGTCACCGCTAAGTAAAAATCGTAACTAGCCGTGACGTCATGCGAAAGATACATCTTTGTCGTGTTTGTTTCTCAGAAAAAATACGTGTAAAATATTTTTTAATGATCTAACCCAGTCTTTCCCAAAGTGGGCGATAACGCCCCCTTGTGGGCGCTGGAGGCTTTAAGGGGGGCGGTAACGGGCCCAGAATAAAGTTGGGGGGCGCTGATGTGATTTAAGCAATGAGTGATTTATAACTTCAGCTATTTCATATTTTAAATTTCACTAAAATTAAAATCCTCTTACTACACAACGTCCATTTATTAGTTCATATTTACATCCTTTTTTATTGTACAAATATAAACTAAAAATGTAATTAATATTTATTATTTTAATGCGTTCACAACGCTATTTATATGGTTAAAGGAATCAAACACTGAAAAAATTTCGTGTTTTAAAGTTTCGCAGGTGACGTCCCCACTTCCGATACTCTTTATTATTGTAAAATTGTATTATTATTGCTATTTTTTTAATTTAAATTAACAATGTTGATTATTGTTATTTTTTATAAAAGATACTCTAATGTACTGGTGTATGTATTATTATTGCGCTCTCATTTGTAAAAAAGGCAAGACAAATATGTGATTCAGGTTTTTATGGTGAAAAAAATGGGGGGCGCTACAAAATAACAGATTTTTTAAAGTGGGCGTTTGACAAAATAAGTTTGGGAACCTCTGTCTAACCGATGGGTTAATAATAATTTCTATTCGTCAAGCCTATTACATTTATTTTAGCAAGCCTATGGTAAGCTTAAAAATGGACAAAGAAATTTAATTCAAAATATTAATTAATATTCTGAAAGGAGTTGTTTCTATAGTCACATTGGGTTGGTAGTATTTTTTGTACATCGTAATGTACTCGTTAGAAAAAAACGGATTAGAAATACATGTAGGTCACCTAGAAACAACAACTAGGTTCTTACGTCCGGTCCCTTGTTTCTGTGAACAAACAATTCGAAGTGCTCAGGAATTATTTATAAGCCAGTAATGATATTTGATTGCTCGTTTATCCTAAGGTCAAATAAATTGCTTTACATTAAATATACTTTAGTTTATCCATGCTGGTCTAGAAGAAAAGAAAAATCACAGAAGCCGATTGAGGGAATGGGAGAAAATGCGATCCTGGTAATAAGCAGAGGTCAGAATGAGGTAGAGTCATTTATGTACTTACATTCATTTCATACAGCGAAAGAAAACATATGCCTCAAATCCCGAAATTAATTTTAAAGAGCAGAAAAATCCCGTGATTTATTTAATAAAAAAGTTATTTGCTTTTACACAATTTAAACCACTGCACGCACGACATTGACAATATGTAAAAAAAAAAATACTAACGTAAATACTAATTAAAAATTGTATGTTTTTTATCTTTGTTTCATTTGTCTTATCTGTCCCTGAGGTTTTTATTATTATTTATGTGTAATATTGCAACACGGGATTGTCCATTGGATTGTCCATTAGAAATCGCGGTAAGATCCATATTAATATCAACATTTCGATGCAAGTAAATAACTCTACCTAATTACGACCTCTGTAATAAGTGATACGGCGAGCAACTCATCACTATTTTGATTCCTTTTTCTACCTTCTCGCCAAAAGTGGCTTTTGAGTCTGGAGCACTGTCTGCTTAGAGCCGCCGGACCCAAAATGCTCTGTCTGCCCCATTACATTAGAAAGAATAACCGGACAAGTGCGAGTCGGATTCCGTACCATTATCTATTAAAAAAAACACGTTTGTTGTATGGGAGCCCCACTTAAATATTTGTTTTATTCCATTTTCAGCATTTGTTGTCAAAGCGGCGACAGACTGGCACATCTCGTGAAAATTTCAACTGTCTAGCTATCACGGTTCATAAGATACAACCACGGGGGTTACTCCATAAATTATTACGTTAGTCGTACAATAGTGACGTCCCTTTTTTTACCTGACTGGGCCAAAAGAAGGGTTATGTTTTTCGAGAGTATTTATGTATATATAATTGTTTTGTATGCTCTGAAGCCTGAACGGCTCGATGGATTTTAACTTGAGAGGTGTCGTTAGATTTGTATTTACTGTGAAAGTTACACTGGGTATGTCAAAATAAAATATCAAAATGGCGGATTTTTGGAGCCAAATTCAAATGTTTGGCACGATCTGCAGGCTGTACGGCTCGATGGATTTTAGCTTGAGAGGTGTCGCGAGATTCGTATTTACTGTGAGAGTGACACTGGGTATATAAAAAAAATACAAAAAAAAATACAAAAAAAAGGCAGTCGGGTTTTTTGTTTTGGTAATAATTACTTGTTATGTCAAACCGAATTAGACTTTGTCATCATAAGTTAGTGCTCATGTTGCTTGACACTAAACACCGATTCGCAGTAACGTCCGTCTTGCGTACAGCTTTTGGGGTGGAGTAACCGCCCTGGTTAAAACAGACGGACAGCGCAGTCTTTGTAATAGGCTCCCGTTTTAACCCTTTGAGTACGAAACCCTAAAAAGCATGTGTCATGCAAGCGCTAAAGAGAAAGACTGAAGACCGAGAAGTCTCTTAAGTAAGAAGAAAAAAGTGTAACCGCTAGTTTCTTCATCATATTAAGCTTAGTGTAATTGGTCGAAAAAAGTAAAACTGGACCGGGTCGACCTCGACGAACGTTCTGCGACCAAATTGCAGACGTTCTGAAAAAAGGTGAAGTAAGGAGTACTTATAACCGGAGAGCATGTTTGAAAAGGGTAATGAGTGTTGACGAAGCAAAAGAGGTTTGCAAGGATCGTAGCAAGTGGAAATCTATAGTCTCTGCCTACCCTCATGGGAAATAGGCGTGAAAATATGTATGTATGTATGTATGTAATTGAACGAGCGAAATATTGCCTGAGGACTTTTATATTTTCTATAATATTCCACGGCGCCAGGAAATTCTGACGTAGTGACTGAAAATAGAGCAGGCTGCATAGGTTTTAGAAGCCGTACAACTTTGTACCGGTACCAGCATAATTGCCTCATTTTGCTTTGAGACTTCTTTGCTTTAAGTAAGACTCTAATGTATAGTAACGTACTTTTAACCCCTGACGCAATAAGAGGGGTGTAATAATTATAAGTTTGACGTGTCTGTGTGTCTACCTGTGAAATAGTAGCTCCTTAACCAATAAACCGATTCTGATGCGTTTATTTTTGTTAGAAATCTGGCGTGATCGAGATTGGTCCTATAGTTGTGTCGTTACTTAAAATTTTGAATTTTATTTCTTGTAGACTCAGGTATTTCCCTCCTTTAAATATGAACTGACTTTTAAACTGTAAACAATATTGTTGAACTGGTACTTACTTGAAGGCAAATGATTAAAAAATAATATTTTTTTTTTAAATTTAAATAAGATGTATTTATAAACAACGATCCCAACAGTGAATTTTAAAGTTTATAATACAATACAAATACGCTTTATTGTACCATAAACAAAAGGAAAAAGAACAGAAAAAAGAAGACAGAACTATGATACAAAGGCGGACGTATCGCATAGGATTCTCTTCCAGTCAACCTTTTGTAGAGGGTGAAGTGAATATTTAAAAATAGGCGGTACAGTATATCAGATTTACTGTAAAGTTACTATATAGAACCTGCCACAATATATACATACATACAAATACTTACATACACTACACACATACCTACAAATAAATAGACATACATATATACATATAAAATATATATTATAACAATAACAAAATAATGAAATATGAGCATAATGCGAAAGAATCCACTACAAAATAAATCATAAGTTGGACAGATAGTGAGTTTTAATTGCGTTTTGAAACTGCACAGTTTTAGTTTTTGTTTTAGCTTAGTTTAGTTAGTAGTGAAGCTACAGACTATCATCTTTATTATCAGGTCTTTTTTATTCTCCACTGCAACAGCACGACCTTCGTTGTACTATCCAGAGATTAATATAAGTATTACATATAGAAAGAAATCTCCTAAGGTTTGCTTCTGTCGGTCTACATCATGGGAGGATAAGATTTAGTCGGTCCATAGTGTTTCGATTTAATGCTGTATCGGTCCAACTGACAGTCGAGAAAGACTTCAGTCGGGGTTAACCAGTTCGAGTTCGTCTTCAGTCCGTCTAGTGCATGAAAACTAAATTGAACCTGCAGCACCCTCGACAAGGCGAGAACGGGGGAGAGTAGAGAATTTGGCCCTCCACGCTGACCAGACGGGTTGGAGAGGCCTCATTGATGTTTATAAGCTTGTATTCCCTAAGTCGCCTATGTACTCTGCCAGATACCACACGGAACACAATAGGGCTGTAGACTGAGTAAAACATATTACTTTATTTTGTTCGTCAGTTAGATTATCATAGACCCATATTTTTTCGTTTGGCAAAGTAGTAAAAACTCATTATTTAAAAAAATTAAAACAAAAACAAAAAGACCAACTTCCTTCATAATACCAAGTGTCACTTTCAGAATTACGACAAATCTAATGATACCTCTCAAGCCTAAATCCATCAAGCCTTTCAGGCCGCTGACCATGCTAAACAAACATACATACAAACCTGCATACATACCCTCGAAAAGCATAACCCTCCTTCTGGCGCAGTCTGGTAAAAATTCACAAAGATATAGCGCTTCGGAGTTTTGGAGTAGGGGTGATTTACATCACCTTGGTTAAAAATCGTAGCTGATCGTGACGTCACGTGGAATTTAAATGCGCGGATTATTCATCATTATTTGCTAATCAGAGATGATAAGATATACTTATACCTTACCAAAAATAAAACAATTCAGTACACCTTTTATAAATGAGAAAAATGCTCAATGAACCGCACTCTTCGAGTTTTGAGACGCGTGAACCACATAAGAGGTATAGATCTTACACCTGCATTAACTCGGCAATGGCGTTGAAGCCGTGTCACGTCTTTGAACACTTTGAAGTAGTGAACAAGGACCGCTAATTGCCACATTTTCATACACGTGCACCGGGATGTTTTGAGGCGTAATATTAATCAATTTACTTAAGTAGGTATATGTTCAACACAGGGCAGCCGTGCGATTGTAAACGTCCATAGAAATCTAGCTTGTTATATGTAAATTGGTATTCTAAAAACATTTTTTGACACACGATTCGACTTGATTCTGGTTGAAAAAACTTGAATCGACTAGACTTTATTGTCATAGACGACAGCATGTTCACAGTTTACCGCGAGTTAGCTTACGATTTGAACTGTCAGATGTGAATCGGTATTCACCGAAACTAGATGTACCTATCGTATTTTTGACGCTGTCAATAGGCAATTGACTTTCTGGTGTTCACAATGATTAATGATCATACTTTGGATAGTTTGAGCGGTTTTTTTTTTTGTATCGAAACCGCTGTCAAAACTACGATCGCAATTCGAGCGCCAGACCGAAAGAGATACAATGTTGATTGGTAACTCTAGTACTTTTGATACTTTGTCTTGAAATATTGATGTAAAAATAAATATAATAACACTTTAAAATACTGTGATCGATGAAATCTTTTTTAACCGAAAGGTTATTCTTAAAATAGTTTAAAGGTCGTTCTAAACAGTAATACAAATCAAATTTTTAATTATCACCATATTTAGTTTTAAACAATTTATTTCAAATGAGGGCGCCACTTTAGCTACCACTTCGTCTTAAAAAAAATAAAATATTGTTCTCATGAAGTCGTAAGAATACAAAGCGTTGTGCAATACATAAAATACCTAACCGTCATAATTTTTATTTCACCTCATCTTTTCGCACCTGCGATTATGATCGTTACGTATATCCGCATAAGGTCTTTTTATCTAGAGTTACGAGGGTGCGTACATCAAAATTCAGGTACGCATTTCATCGGGACAGTAAAATTCGTTGTATTTCTTCAGTCACAAGTGCTCTTAAGTTCGTACACGCATCACGTCCCGTCGATTTTCAAGTTTGCGCGACGCGACGTTCCCTCTATTCTTATTTCAACGCGATTTGGTCGTGAAAACGTATGCTTTTTTAACGCCTCACATGAAAATCCCTTACTGTCGATGGAATTATTTACTTGTCTAATATAGTTGATAGTTCATTCCGGTCACGTTTTGCGGACGAGTCAGATAGAGCCTTCGAGATGCTGATATTGAGAAATGGTCTTGTGATGTCGATAGTGGAAAATGAAATTACTGAGTTTTATCGCTATATCGAAAAACGATTAGTCATATTTTGGACTAGTGATGCTGCATAAAATCAATTAAGATAGTGTTGGCACATGACTCGCATTTTCGCCCGGCTTTTACTAAGTGCGCGGTAAGAGAAGCAGATTTTTTTCTTTTCTGCCAGATCAGCATAAAAATGTAGTTTTCTCAAACATGCTCGGAAATGTGGGCATTATTCTAGGAAAAAGAAGACACGAAGTTCGTAATTCCTGGCCTAGGTCAGGAAAGTAGTATGAAAATTCATTCCTGGCCGTGCTCAAGACAAGAAGACAGGAAGTGTATGCAGAATGACAAGACGGTGACATTGATTTTTCAGATTAAAGTTCTGTGTTTGTATTTGGCACAGACATTTAGCGTTTAATTTCATCACCTGTTGTACAAAAATATGCTCAATTTTTTGTTGCGTGACAAAAAAAAAACAATTATGTACGGTATTAAATTTTTCGCGTAAAATATGCCTGGGCTGTATAGACATTGCTTACTTTGCACTAAAAAAACGCGGGAAAGCAGTTTATTTGCTTTCAAAGCACGTAGAGATTGATTATATACTCTTTGCAGTAAACATTAATTATTGTCGGTAAATTTTTGCATATTTCTGATTAAATTTTTAATGATTTCCTCACATTTATTGAGAAGAGCACTATACGGCGGGAATGGGATTGCCGGACTCGTAATTATTGTCAAATCTTCGCAAACGCTCGGCTTTGAAAACTACTCGTCCGGCAATGCCATACATCTCGGCCTCTGGAGTAATATGCTAGTCTGTGCAGTAATGTACGAGTCTCTCAGCTATTACAGTTTCCTAGATTTTAAGGGTGTTTATCTTGATAGCTCTATAGTTTGCACAATCTGCCACATCGCCTTTGTTTTTATAGAAGGGAATAATATCACTTTGCCTCCACATATTACCACATCTTATAATTTTCAATTATTTTGTTAAAAAGGTCTGTCAGCCAGGTGTTATAACACCTGAGTCGCCTAGCCCTTTCCAGAAATCTGCTGGTATTTCATCTGGTCCAGTAGCTTTGTTGTTTTTCATCTTTCGTATGGCATTTTGTACTTCATCCGTCGTCACTGTTTGGATGAGGCCGGTGACACACGGTAGCACAGGCGTATTGTCAATGTCATACTCCTCATTTAAAAGGTCTGAGTAGTACTTTTGCCAGCGGGCAGTTATTTCTTTATTTTGGGTTATGATCTTTCCGTCGCTATTCTTTATATATTTATTTAATTTGATATCTTCGGTCTGATTATTCCTAAATTGACTTTGAAAATTTCTTTATCATTTTTTGCGCTCTCCGATCATTCACCGCAGTTTCTCAGTTTGTCAGCGACCATGACGGCAGACGGGTCGTCGAAATATCTGGCTTAAAATGCGGTAAACAAAATAATAATCGCGGTAAGTCCCGTAGTACAAGTGATCCCGAGGACTATAAGCTTTTGGCCTTTTTTTGAAGCCCAGACTCTTAATTTAGGGGCTTGATATATATTGAAGCCTATAAAGGCTTGGCCTGTTGAATAGGCCAAGCCTGAAGGACTATAAGTCTTTACGAGTAAAGGCTTTTGATTCGATGTTGTTTTAGCGATATTTAAGTAAAATATACATTTCTTTTCTTTAAAAAATAAAATAAATCCTTTATTCATAATTATGATGGCTTACTCAGGCTCATACACAAAAATAGCTTTAGCCTAAACATAAACCTATTACTCTAAAAAAACCTACAGTCACAAAAAAGGCTTTTTAGGCTCATAGGCTTTCAAAAATAGCATACCCCTGAAAAGCCTATAGTCTTTGGGAACACTACTAGTACCAATAACAGTTATAGACAGATACCTATAGAACAATTTATGAAGCGATCAAAACATTTATTAAATAACTCACAATCGTTTAATCTTTCCGAGCCACCAGGCGGGCTCATAACAACCCAATTATTCCCTATGCACCACTTCCATTGGAGCGGATTTAAAACTTTAACCATTAGTTAAATCTGGATACAATTTAAATCTATTTAAACTCAGGAATTCATTACAAGTTTTAGTTTATAACGTGGGTTAAATTGATACTAAAGAGATAGGATCTCTCTTTAGATGTTCCTGACATGACACCCAAAACTTGTAGTAGGTTGAAGTTGCGAACTTAAGCTTTTGAATGTCTTACAATACGAGTATTGTGAGCTAAGATTCTGAAACTGTGTTATACAGGAAAAACAAGTGTCAATAGAAGTATATCCCGGGTTCGATCCCCGGTCAGGGTAAGTTGGAAAATGGCCTTTTTCAAATAGTCCTGGGTCTTGGATGTTTATCTATATATGTATTTGTTATAAAATATAGTATCGTTGAGTAAGTATCCTATAACACAAGTATTGATTTCTTGAACTTACTTTGGGGCTAGCTCAATCAGTGTTTTTTGTCCTTATATATTTTTTATTAATTCATCAAAGAATCGACAGCAATTTACAACATTATTTTTTTTTTATTTTATGAACGTAATATTTACTGCCAATTACAGATTCTAATTTTGTCATTAAAATATTCATAACTATGTTTAGAGAAAACAGTTAGAATGGAGTAAAAAAAAAATTATTGAAATTTAACGTTTGCAAAAAATTGATTTTATAGGGTAGCAATGTAGCAAAAAACACATAATTATACAGACGTACACTTAACGGTAGTAATATGTAAAGAATTTTAAAATGTTAAAACAAAATTAAACAATAATGTAAGTACGCATCAAGGGTGTGTTTATAAGTGTGTGTAAGCGTGTGTATATGTTAGTATGTATGAGAGTATATATATTATAGTTAAATTTTATAGCCTTTCGACTCGAGAAAAAGAATTAAAGTACCTGGGAGACTAAGCTTCATTTGATGAAAATACCAAGAAGAAGAGGGTCTCGAAAAGTGAAACCTAGCTAGATCGACTTTTTATTCCTGCAATGCTCTACATACTAAATTTATCAAAATCGTTGGAGCGGTTTCAGATATCCTCATTATATAACGTTGAAGGGATATACCTGTAATAAGTCGAACCACGGGCGGCACTTGATCACTATTGTATAAAGAAATTAAAAAACAGTAAAAAAAATCTGCATTTCCATACAGAAGTGTGCAGTCGCCCGGGCAATTTGTATGGGAATGTCTAAATTTATTTGTGTGTTTTAACTGATATAATATAATTAATATTTTAATTAATATAATATATAATAGTACTGGGAATAGACCATCTCTCGTGGCTATTTCGGCTTCCGGTATTGTTTACTTTAACCCCGTGTGTGCAAAACCAGGAGCCGGTATGGATAACTGGGTCGCTGTTCAACTCTGTAATTTAAAAGCCGATTTGAAGCATATACTTCCAGATTAGTCCCATAGAACTCCCATTTTATCAAAATCAGCCTGTAAGAAAAAATAAAAACTGGATTTTTTTTAATTCTAAATAGCCAGTCACTAAATAAATTAAATAAATACGGACAAATCACACAGATTGAGCTATCCTCAGATTAAATTTTACACATCGATAAACATCCAAGACCCAGTTCAACCTAAAAAAGATAATTTTCCATCTTGTCCTGTCCGAGGATCGAACCCGGGACCACCGGTGTGACAGCCTGGTACGGTAATCACTAGGCCACAGGGGTCCGCACTGGCATTAGAGTCGATGTATTTTACTTGATCATTTAAAAAAATATAAAATCAGAATGAAGCTATAAAGCTTCAGCAAAAGGCTACATCGTCATAAAAATAAAGGAAACTCTTAAGTTATGAAGGTTCAGGTACCGACGTCGGTTCTTAATAAAGTTAATGAAATAAGTATGAGGGGAAACTTTAATTCTTCTAACGGTAGTACGGTACGGATTGGGGAGAAACAAGAATGTAGTAAACCTGGATGTACTATAGTAAAACTCAACAACTAAGTTTATGGAGCTAAAATAATGGCGCCACCAGTAGTTTCATAATCTGTGTTATGGCCAGAGCCATGTTAAATTTAGTTCCGATTTTTTCATAATATCTACTGTCCTACTTACTTGCAACCTGTTGGTCGCCCCAGGTACAGATGGGCGCACGAGGTACAGAAGGTCCTGCGAAGCCTCGGATTGGACGACTGGCAGCAACGCTCACAAGACCGCAAGAAATAGCGCCATCTAGTGTCGGAGGCCCAGTTCCACTTCGGGTCGCTGCGCCACCGTAGTAAATATGTAAGTTACTTACTTGCAAACCTTAAAGTATTTATCAGGGTTATGGCATTCACTCGATCCTAAGGAAATTCCGGAAAATATTGCGAATCCCGTGGAAAAACGGGCGGTCGCTCGTGTGGGATGCTCTTGGATGTTTATCTATATATGTATTTATCATAAAATATAATATCGTTGCGTTAGTATCCCATAAGTCAAGCTTCAGCTTACTTTGGGGCTAGCTCAATCTATGTGATTTGTCCCTATATATTTATTTATTATTATTTTAGTAAATGTGTTTTCCACGCATGTAATAAAATTTAAAGAATAATGTTGTCCCATACCCACGTGAAAGCGACCGCTTGCAGAGCTGGTGCAGCTGTGGTGACTGTAGAAACCGATAGGAGATGAGTATATATTTGCGCCTTTTGTCGTGGAGAACTTGGGGCCTTGCGGTGCGGATCCCCGTCAGCTATACAAGGAGATTTCCGCACGCATCAGAAGATCCAAGGGCTGGCACATTTCAGCCAAAGGTAGGGCTTGGCCATTCTATGCGGGATTGCCGCCAGCCTCTTGGGCACCCTACTCTTCAAGCGCAGTGATTTGGGGTCCATTTTTTATATTATTTAATTAATTTTTAGTTTAGGAATTTAGTTACTAGTTATAGTTGAAAAGTTAAAATTTTAAAATTATTAATGTAATTTTAGTATGTCTGTTTGTTAAAATAGCAAAACACATAATACCAAAATTTTGGATAAAACATGTAAAAACCTTCAAATGGAAATGCAAATGCATAATGACGTGTAAAAGTGTCTGCAAAGGTCTAATTACGGATTATATTTGCATATAATCCGGTCTCTAATAATATCCTTCTTGTAACTTTTTGTAGGTACAAACAAAAGTTATTTCTAAACATTTATCTTAGTTTTTTATCACTTCTTGAGGGAATTGATCAACCTTTCTCACCACTTAGAGGATTGCGTAAACAAATATACACAAATTACTAACGTGCCTAGCCTATTAACGTAAATGAAAACAATATCGTAACGAGAGCTACTAGGCCCTTGGGAAAATAAAGCTTAAAGTCTCGATTTCATTTGCATATAAATATGTACAGCTACTGAATAAAAATAAATTCTTTCATGTATATAAAACGCCTTAAGGTTCCAAATTAACGTTATCGAGGTTCCATTCCATAAACGTTCCTTCTATTCCCATTTGTACCCTTTCACGCGTACTTAGCCTTAAAGGTAAATTCACCTTTGTAAGACCCTTTTGACGCTTAATTCGATAGTAAGTTTTCTCTTGTACAGGTTTTTATTTAAAATAATATGACTTTATATGTTCGATACAATAAACAGATAAGGTTAATTAACACAGATTTCCTCGATTTCTCCTTTAAATTTGCCAATGCACTGGTAGAGTTCCTATGAAATAATGTTTTTAGGGTTCCGTACCTCGAAAGGAAAAAACGGAACCCTCATAAGATCACTTTGTTGTCCGTCCATCTGTCTGTTTGTCAAGACCCTTGTTCTCAGAAACGAGTGGAGCAACGGAGGATATCCAGCTGGAATTTATATTAAATACTCAGGTCTATTGTCCGTTAGAGCTGTGAAAAAATCAAACTTCTAAGCCAATTTAACGCAATGAAAAGATACGCGCAAATATCCGCAAATTTTCGACACTGGCAAGGGAATCGAAACCTATAGGGTACGGTCATAGCACAGATAAAGGAAAAATTGCAAAAACCGTGCATTTTTAGCATTTAGCTAATCATATAATAAAATTTTTTTAATACTTTTAAACGTGTTTTACCTACAAATTTGTATGGAACCTACGGTGCGCTAGCCTGATTCGAACTTGGCCAGTTTTTTCGTCTTTAGACATTTTCACCGACTGAGCATGTCATGTCAAGGATTGTAACACTATTCTGAAATACTTACTCTGTTTGATACAGCCCATACTACTGAACAACTTTGTCCAAAGAACATAGACATTTATGAAAATTATTTGCTTTCCATAGAAATGCAGATTAGCTGATTGGTTAACTTGTAAAATAAAGATATAATAGTAGTTTATGATACAAGTGTGGTAAGTTGTTAATAACGGTCGAGGCGGGTTGACACACAAGCGGGCGAACCCCGCACGTGTGTCTATGGAGCCGAGACTTGTGATGAACAAACAATATACACGTGTGCCATACTACGTTTTTCAATACATTAGTGAGGGAAAAACAGTCTTCAATTATAAAATACTTCACTTAAACTTATATATATCTTGTCAAAGAAAATTAGAAATATGGCACGCACTTGCTGTTTCAGGCGCACTTCGCGCATGCGCGTGTTTGTAGTGATACGAGAGACACAGAAATCAATCCACCAACCGCCAACCGATTATTTAAAAAAAATTTTTTTTTTAAACCGGACAGATTTATAAATTCATTTCAGTGCTAAGACATAAGTATTTATTTGATGTAGCAAAAGCCTAAGCAAAGTTTAATACTCGTATAAAATCATATACAGTCCATTGGAAGAAGCGAGCTATAAGCACAGACATGGACTGAATTCAGCCCTATAATAGTTTCAGATTATTTTATTAGACCGTATTCATAAGTATGATTCATCTAGAATACTGTATCCTCGTAAGCCCGATACAATTTCATAGAAAGTTTGCGGAGAAACGATTACTGGCATCCATCGCCGAAACATGCGTAATAAATCATAAGTCTCGACTAATATCATAACTTCGCTTCATCTACCAACGGTACGGATCCCATTTTTCTCGTGCAGTGTGAGCTGCTCGGTGGCCCGGTGGGGTACACACCACCAGCACTTTCAGAAGTCAAGCAACCCTAGGCTTGGTCTGCACTTGGATGGGTGGCCTCAGGAGGTAAAAAATATCTTCAGCCCCTTCGTGATTCGGAAGACCCGGTAAACCCCATGCTATACGAGTTTTTATTCGATGGAATATGCCCTTAGGTTGTTTGAAAACCCTGAGACGTCATATATTTTTTAAAAACCGTGAAAATGTGACAAGTCTATTAGGTTGCAGATATGCTCTTCAATTAGAACATTATAAATAGTATACTGAATATTTTGATAGCAAGTATATAAAATCCCTGATATTAGTTTAACGGAAAAAAAAACATAAAACTACGGACGACGCGAACGGCCCATATTTAAATTCCAAACCCTGTCATGGATATGAAAGATTACCTTTAAACAAACCGCGGCAGGTTGGTGAAAAGAGGATATTAAACATTGGAACATAAACATACACGAAGGGTATAACAGATAAGTTTGGGGAGTAGGGGAATATGGATGCCGTGAAAAAAATTTTAGGCCTTTTTATGTAAATTATTACAAATATTAATAAATAAATAATATAAATTAATATATACGGACAAATCACACTGATTGAGTTAGCCCCAAAGTAATTTATACTTGTGTTATGGGATACTAACTCAATAATACCATATTGTATAATAAATATACATATAGATAAACACCCAAGACCCAAAACAATTTGAAAAAGGCCATTTTCCAACTGGATGGGGATCGAACCCAGAACCTCCAGATTAGCAGGCTAGTCTGCTAATCTGTTGTTGTGTTGATCAATAACGCTACGGAGGTCGTCAAATATTGTATACTTAGGTACATGTTTTACTTTTCTCTGATAAGCAAATAATGAAGGAGATATAGAAAATTTAAATTTCGCATAACGTCACGATCAAATACGATTTTTACTATACAACGGCGTAGATCTCCATAACTTCGATGCGCTGTATATTTGTGAATTTTTGCTACGAAGAATGCTAGAAAGAAGAAGAAATACGGGTCCATTATTTTTGGATAATCTAATTGACTGACTTAATTAAATAAAATATAAGTACGATGCGCTGTACTTAAGTTAATTTATACTACGAGTACTTTGCTAAACGAAAAAATATAGGTCCATTATTTTTGGGTAGAATAATATTCTTTTGGATCCAGTCCAGATCCCTATTAGTATAAAAATATATAATGGAAAATCCCTTTTAATTATAAAAAATATTTTTCAGATTAGTCCCATCGATATTTTATATTTTATAGGATTTGGTTTTGTAGTTCGATCGTTTAACTAAAATATCAGAAATAAATATGTCATCCTAGTAAACAATTGTTCAAAATAATAAATTTGCTATACCGAGATACTAGAATAAAAAAAGAAACAGTTTATTCATGTTAAAATTATGATGATATTAATCACTTTTATTTCTTACTATACATTTATTGGTACACTCTGCTTATGATCGACGGTCGCCCCCTCTCACAGCTCCAAGAAGACTTATTTTGGTAAACGGCTCAATTCAGAGAACACATGTGCTGTCAAAGTGAACATGATTGATGACGTCACCTTGGCTTCCGACACAGAATAAGTACTTATATTCCGTACAGAAGTCTCACTTAGAAAAGGAATTCAAAGAAATATCTACTCAATGTGGTTAGCGCTATGGTTTAATTTAGCTCACGTCAGAACTCGTCACCTCTTCTTTTAGATACCTAGACATCCATTGCAAGCCAATTTCATTCTTATTACTCAGGACAAACGATTCATGTAACTGAAATTTCCCCTTCGAAGGGGTCGCCCCGCGCATGGTAATAATGTAGGTATATTTTCGATACCTAAACGGGGAGTGACACAAGCCTGCTTCCGATGAAATCGATTGCGATGCCTTACATATGTATTAATTAGTATGAACAGTGGCGTAGCTACCACCCGCGATTTCCAGAAACTCGAGACTTCTATTTGTCCCCCCCTTCCCTAAGCCTACTGTACCTATAAGTGTAGTCTTATAGGTACAGTAGGCATGTGCTGATATACCTATAAGACTACACTCGGTACCTTTGAGGCGACACCCGGTGCGGCGGATATGGTATCCATTCCGGGTGCCACCTATGCTGCAAACGCCACTGAGTATGAGGTTACCAGGGTATGATTCGAGACGGTCTTTATGACTGAATAAGTATGTTGAACATATTTACTTTACTTTACATATATTTTTATACTTATTGTCTTTTTTTATATTTTAGAGTTGTGCCTTTGTCGATGGAGTGCTTTCCAAGTCTCTCTTTCTTCCGCTAAGTTCTTAACCTCCTTGCATGTTTTCACGTTTAATTTTTATATTATTTGATCGAATATTTTTCTTCTGGGTTTCTATTTTTACCTTTTATTATTGTTTTAAAGAACGCATCGTGACGTCGTAGGTGGCCGAGCATTTTGCATTTTCTTTTTTCTATAATTTTAAATAAGTTGGGCAGAAAAGTTACAAAAAAGGTATTAGAAAAGTGGAAGAGAAAAGACAAATACTATAAATTATAGAAAATAGAAGAGGAAAATGTCTTGTTTATTAATTAAAATTAAAATTTAATAATAATTAAAATTTATTTATATATTATGTATATTATATAATTTATTTATATATAATGTAATTTAATAAAACAAAATTTTGTTTACTAAAAAGGCCTTTTTAGAACTTGCCCTGGCCAGGGATCGAACCCATAACCTTCACGTGGAGGATTAGCGTGTCGTCAAACTAAATAAATAAAATAAACTAAAAAAATATGTATACCCATATACAGACTAACAAAATAAAAATAGTAGATACTTTCACTATTTAGGCCTGTTTTTGCGAGCACATACTTCGCAAAAGGATTTTCTATCAGCTAACATAGTTCGTTGCTAGTTGGTTTAAAATATGTCAGCAGCAGAATTTTCAACGTGTGAAAAATGCCATATTGTTCAAAATATAATTTATCACTCCGAAGAGCACTGTACTCGTTCTTGTTGTTTTAGATTTAAGATTTTTGCGCCAAGAGGCTGGGCCATAAATCTTGCGCCGTTTTCTATTCAATTTCAACGTCGAGAACATAATCTGTTAACACTTTTACTGTTCTCAGAGTATATTATAGATGCATTTTTATTTTATAAACATCAATACTTCTTGACATGATTTCTGCCTTTTTTTTGCTTCATCCATGTACTGTTAGCCTGTTGACTGACTGTACAAAGGCGAGATACCTGGCCCGTCTCTGTATCTACCTATATCGAACCTACCTATATTAAATTATTACTTAAGCTCAAAATAATATTAAGAGGCATTTCACATTTGGTTGGCTGTCTCATTCGCACAATTAAACATTTTTAAAGATTATTAAAAAATGTGTCCCATTTATAGAAAAGTGTTTCATTAACATTCAATATAATTATATGTTAGATAATTTAGATATGTTTTTTTATTGTTTATGTGTGTGTGTATCGAGAATTACTAATTCTAGACCTGATTTTCTATGTGGCCAATGTCTACACAATATACAAACATGTCTAAAATATCCACGATATAATTTTATTGAATGTTAATGAAACACATTTTTTAATAATCTTTAAAAATGTTTCATTGTGCGAACGAGACAGCCAAATAAATGTGAATGCTTCTTAACATGGAAATGTATATACAGAGGTATATTCAGAGAGATTGTAATGAAGTCTTTCTGAATATGCAGTTTCATGAGTTTAAGAGAAAATTCTAAAATAGGTGGAGGTACGGGCCATGCCTTTGGGTGGCTGACTATACATTGTATATCCAATTATGTGGAAGCCACACAATGCACTCATACATGTGTAAACAAATATAATTTGTATTGTTTTTTTTTTGTGTGTGTGAGTGGCCAATACATGGTGTCAGATTCTTAAAAAGGCATCCAGCATAGCTTGACGACTGGCATACGATAATAACTACCGGGACCAACATGCCGTTCGAAGCACGCGAGGAGCTAAGATTTTTTTAGGAGTGAAGTATGTGGAAGCCCAAAAGAAGTGATTGAAAAGTTTAAACTTAAAATCGACTTTTGCACTGGACTGTACAATCTGAGAGTAGACTAGGTACCTAGCATATTAACTGCATATATCTTTATAATCGTTGGCATATTTTCGCAGATCTTTAAATGTAGTTTAAGATATTATTATTTCTTACAAAACAATCATTCTATTTTAATCATAAAATATAACTAGGAAAGTTAAGTTTGAAATGGTTTTAAAGTAACTCGTAAAAGAATAAAAATGTACTTTACAATTCAAAACCGCCACCTCCACAGTCTAACAAATGTTCAATTTTGCCAGCAAAGTGTTAAAGCGTTTATGTACGGAAAAGGTTGTGTGCAAGCAAGACGGCGATATTACTTTGTTTGTGCTAAAAAGAGATAGATGTTAGTTTATGTCCGTTTTTTGGCGCGGAAAATACGTAGATGTTAGTTAGTAATTATCTTTGTTACTGTTTTTTACTGTACAACAGTTTGCAATTTGTGTTTGTTCGGAAATATGTTTTTCTTTTGTATGTTTCTCATCAATGGCGGATCCAGTATTCAAGTTTAGGAAGGGCTTGACAGTAGTTTTAGTAAAGAAAAAAAAAACATTGAATAATGAGATTAATGAGTGACACGTGGAATCAAAATTCGTCATGTAAACAAAAGCATTTTGCATTAGTTTGATAATGACACCTATTGAATATAGCCCGACGAACCCATAAAGGCTGAAAGGTTTCCAAATGGCGACCATGTACCGGTATGTAAAAGCGTAGGAATCCAGTACTTGATTCGTGAGACGACCCATGCAAGGTTAATAAAATTTATTAATATAGGCCGTTCCAAACGCTCATAATTTACAAATCTTTGGCTGAAGATTAATGCCTAGCATTGGACTTCTGGCAGCTGAAATGATGATGTTAATGATAATGACGAGGTTAAGAATAATGCTAAAAAAATAATTATAATAATATTATAAAGTTTATGAATTATCACGGAAGAACGCGTGGGTTTTCTTTGCCGGCCCCCCTTTTAACAGAATCCTGGCTACGCCTTTGCCAGAATCTGCTACTGCATCGCATCTTTGCGAAATAAAATACGTTCAACTTAATTATACACCCGGGGTGTTTTTCTCGAAAGTGTAATAATTGAGGTGTGAAGGACCAAAGCTATTTAACAAACTGTGGCCTAAAGGCCAAAGGTCTTGTTTTTTTTTTCTTTTCTAGGAGAAAAAAAAACAGAACGCGTACCAAGATTAAAAGTGGTTGTCTTTCCGCACAGATATAGATTGTAAAAGGCTATCGAAGAAACGGGCCCAAATCTCAAGTAATTAAACCAAAAGGCGATGTTGTAATAAATCCAAACCGTCTTATTATTATAAAACTTTTTAATAATTATCCGCTCAAAACAAGAAGACATGCTGCAATGACATATTGCAGCAAGTCTTCTTACTTTCTTTTTCGTCACTGTCAACTTTATTTGGCTAAATAATTGCTTAAACCGAGTCTTAAAGCTAGTCTTCATTTTACAATAAAACGTATATTTTTTGTAAATACACACTTTTTGGTCACACCGAAAGCTGACCAGTGAAAATGTCGTAAAAACTTAATTGTTCTGGCAAAACCGCGGATGAAACTGGGCGCGTTTGATAAATAGTAATTTATGCCTTCCTTCCATGTAGAATAGAATGGAATATCCGAATTTAGGACCCATTGTGTGAATGCGAGATTAGCTTTCAGCAAGACCTACGATGCATGCAATTCGCTCCTTTTAAAGCAAGTAAAAATATGATGATAATGAATGTACCATACCAGCTGCTTCTCTTTCCATGTAGATCATAAAATAAAAAAATATTTTAAGTCATCAATAAAAAGAAGTTATAATTTAGCACAATATTTTTAGCATAAATACATACTAAGAAAAAATCCGCATGCCGTTCCGTAGTTTTATGTTGCAATGCCCTATCAGGGTTCTTGTTATACCTACTACTTCAAGAAGTGACTGTGTAGTGTGAACTAATACATGTGTAATGTGTAAATTAAAAAATTCGGAAACTTCTTGCAGCTAGAAACACATCAATTTGATTTCTTTCCCATCTCCTCGCCCACACATGGTTTTGTGGCCTTGAGTTATGTCTAGTGATCGGATAATCGGGCACTTATTTGCCTAAACTTCACGCGGCACATAACCCACGTTGATACAACCACCGGCCTGATAAAAATAATTATGTTTAGCAGCATCATTCTAGCGATTTACATTAACTACATGTAGCTGTGAGATCCACTACTAGCCCGTACACGACTTGTTTAAAGCTACATGTAGTTCACGTAAATCGCTAGAATGATGCTGCGAAACATAATTATTTTTATCAGGTTGGTGGTTGTATCAACGCTGTGTTATGTGCTGCGTAAAGTTTAGGTAAATAAGCGCCCGATTATCCGATCACTGGTTATGTCTGCTTAGCGACACTGCAAACCATAACTGTATGTCATTAGGTATTTTACCACCAGTGACGATCTCCGTGGCGTAATGGTTAAAATGCCTGTCCGCTACTCAGGAGGTCCTGGGCTCGATCCCCGATCAGCTCGAAACGGAAAATGATCTTTTTCTGATTGGCCTGGGTCTTGGATGTTTATCGATATGTATTTGTTATAATATATAGTATCGTTGAGTTAGTATCCCATAAGTCTCAAACCTACTTTGGGGCTAAATCAATTTGTTCAATCGGTCCCTATATATTTATTTATTTATTATTGACCACTCGCATAAGATAAACGGAACAAATCGATCCTTTTATGTAAAGTATTACAATATACTTGCCAAAGGAAATATCCGATCACGTGTTTGGAAATTGCCCAGTATAAAATAAATCACGTTGACACTTTCACACCTTATCTGCACTCTTTTCAATATCCCATATATTTTCCATAGCTGGCATCTCTAATTCGGTCTTTGACCCTCGCCGCTGGACATGTGGCGTGATTGTAAAATAAAAAGATTTCGGAAGTTTTCTTGCGATGATTATTAGCTATGTGTTTGGTGAAAATCGGTTCAGCCGTTTAAAAACAAAGTTTTCCTTAGAAAATAAAAGATGGCGCGACGGATATCAAGTCATATTGTTAGTCGTGCTAATCATAACTAGATGGCGTTCTTGGCATTTCGGGGGTTTTAATTTGCCTTCCTAATCATCTGCCTATAAAATCTAACTTACATTATACGAATAAATTTAGATGTGAAGATTTATTTTAATTTTATATGTCTTGCGTCACCTATTTATAAATTAATATGTGTACGGGTACATTTTTTTCCATTAAGTGCCTTATCTGGGGGCACTGAAGTGCCGCCGCCATGTCAAGACGGAAGCGCAGGGCACAGCGTATAGCGTTCTTGTAAGGAAATAACCGATCACGTGTTTGGAAATTGCCCAGTATAAAATAAATCACGTGGACAATTTCACACCTTATCTGCACTCTTTTCAATATCCCATATATTTCCATGGCAACTTTAATTCGGTCTTCGACCCTCGCCGCTGGACATGTGGCGTGATTGTAAAATAAAAAGAGTTCGGAAGAAAAACTGTTCTCTAAAAAAATTATGACAAACAATATTATGAATTTGAAAGTCAAGGCCTATTTACAGTGCAGTTTCTTGCCTATTGCATACCATTTTATAGAAGCAACTAGACGCGCCTCGCGGTTTTACTCGCGGAAAAGTAGCCTATGTGTTAATCCAGAGTTTCAGCTTCCTGTATTCCAAATTTTATCAAAATTGGTCCAGCCGTTTGCGCGTGAAGAAGTAACAAACATACACACACACACACACTCACTCACAAACTTTCGCCTGTATAATAACTAGCTGCGCCCCGCGGTCTTAGCCGCGGAAATAGAAGCCTATGTGCTAATCCAGGGTGTCAGCTTTCTGCATACCAAATTTTATCAAAATTGGTCCATCCGTTGCGCGTGAAGAAGTAACAAACATACACACACACACACACACACACACACACACACACACACACACACACACACACACACACACACACACACACACACTCACTCACAAACTATGTGATTAGTGTGATAGACAACTTGCACGGTCTTAACCAACGAGCTATTATGTACTAAACGCCACATATCACAGTTTTGTTCTGTTTATCATATGCTATCACTGTTCACCTCACCTCACATTGGTCGCTTGCTAGCATTTACGCGCTAACTACACTCCATAGTTGATAAAAGAGAAGACGGTCAACATAATCAAAAATGCCTTGTGGTATGTTGAGATACTGCTTTAATAATTCAAAAAACAAGGCAAAATATAAAGGAATCATTTTCCATTGGTAAGTTACTAATTTTCATTGTCAGGAAATTAAATACGGATTGCCTAATTCCCGCCACCATAATGAATGAAATGAATGCTTTAGTGTATGACGTCTGACAATTGATTGAATGAATGAGAATGACACTTAGCGAATCTAGCGAAGTGCTTTTAAAGGACGACTTAAAAGCGGACTTTACTAAAAAAAGACATGGCTGTTATTGTAGACAGCTGGTCCAGATAAATTACATCGATGGTCTAAACATACAAATCATTTATTGCTTCAATAAAATGATATGCAACAGGCAAAACTTGCATCATCTAAATAGAGCATAAGGAGAATCAAGGAGATCCCATTTTGAGACACCGCCGGAGAGTAAACAAGAGTGGTTTTTTTTTTTCAGAATATAGATAGCCGAACCGAGCAAAGCTATGACGTACTTTTTGCAGGTTTCCGCATACGAGTAAGGGTTAGATCTCACTTATCAACATGGAGCAGCACTTTTCCATGTTGCTATCCTTTTCTGTCGCTGAGCAAGAGCGAGAGAGAGCTTCGAAACGGTATCGCACCGGCCATGCTATAGCGTTCTACCGCTCTAGCTAATGACGGTTCTGAGTGGCAGAAAAGGAAAGCAGCATAGAAAAGTGCTACCCCAAAAAGGGCTAGGCTCTACCGAGGCTGAAAGAGTTATATGGTGTTTTTGCAACTTATAAGTTTTAAACTGAACTGAACAAAGGTCTTCTCATGAAGATATGCATTGGTTGCGTTGCCTATATTCATACCGATTGGTACCGCAATCAATACAAAGAAAGCCTATTTTGTAGGCTCGTTGTTTTGTGCATGTGTTGTGAGAGAGGAAAATAAATCTCTTTCTGCGGGTACTCATCCCCGCGAGGTGACAGAATCGCTCGTGCACACTCCCGTCTCAACTTTATTTAAAAATAGAACGATTTACTTTTTAATTTCATTTGGCTTTGGAATATAAGAATTTCATTATTTGCAGCCAGTACGGTCTTGCTCAAAATTAAAAATTGTAGCAATTATATTTAAAAATGGATTCCAACAGAATTAGTCAGGACTATGTTTATATGACTATCATTATCATGTTATATTGGAATAAATTAAAAAATTATATATTTTGTTATAAATAGGTACTTAAGACCTAAGTATATTAATATTATTTGCACTAAGCAAGAAGAAGGAAGATGCTTAAAAAATAAGTGACTCTTTATCGAAATTACTTATAGCACTCTTAGATGCTATAGTCTGAGGGAAAAGAAAAAACTTAGCCCCTTTTTTATAAAAAAAAACATAACGTTTGCTAAACCTATTTTAGTTAAAATATGTTTTGTCTCGTTTTTTCAACGTCAAATATTCAAAAGAGGGAAAGGGACAAAACATGTTTTAACTAAAAAAGGTTTAGCAAACCCTTATTATTTTTTATGAATTTGAGGGTTAGAATAACCCAACTGCTTCTCTTCCCGCCAACTGCTATCCAGGGAATGGGGGAAAATGCAAATCGTATTAAAAGGCGATGCGGCCAGCAACCCATCACTATTTTGTATATTTATTAAAAATTGAAATTAATTCAAGTAAATAAAACGTATAACAAACTGGACGAGTACTTTAACGATAAAAAATTTAATTAAAATTGACAATTCAACAATACCTACTTAACAAATAAACTTTGACATCACTTTTAAACTTATAACTTGACAATAATTTAGAAATAATAAATTTCACACAATCTTGCTAATAAATACTAAAAATAATAATAATATTTATACATATACGATTAAATAATTATTTTGTAAACATTTATATTTATAAGTTAACTGCATGTCATAAATGTCCCTTGCCGTTCCACTTTTTGTATTGCGATATCCGACAGGGTTCATAGTGTACCTATTATAGAAGACAGTGACTTTTAGTAGTTAGAACATTATAAAATGCAATAAATGATTTGAATTGACTATTTTTTGATTCTTTTTTCCAACTTCGCGCCCACCATCGTGTTAAAAGTGTACTTAAGATTTCGCAACCCTTAAGACAAACACCAATCTGCTTAGAGTCGCTGGACCCTAAATGCTCATTAGAGGAAAAGACGCGATAGTCTATGTATGTACTCACAGATGTACTACTTAGAACAATAATACTCGACAAATTTAGACAATAGAAAAAACTTAGAGCAATAATCTCATCAATCATCATCACTTATATACAGTCAAGTACCAAAATACCTGACCAGGCCCTCTACTTATATCTTGAAATTTCTCTAACTAAAAATGATATTAACATGAACATTTATATTCAGACAGATTTTAATTAAGTCTTTCTGAATACAAATTTTCATGTAAATATTATTTTTGGTTTAAGAGAAAATTGAAGATATAAGTAGAGGGCCTGGTCAGGTATCTTGATACATGACTGTACTGTTTCCTTTCATATTTTTTTTTAATTTTTAAGTGTAAATAAACCAATAAAATGAAAAACAAATAACTATTTTTTCCAGTTGTTTTCCATCACTTTTACATTGACTTTTCATACCTACAGTTAGCTTTAATTTGATTGCAACGAATCCAATATGAAACGGTATTGTAAAGCAATAAATCTGGACTCGTTAATTGGAGAGTCGGATGTTGATTGAACGAAAACAGGGTATTAATTTAGTAAACTTTTCATTCGTAAGCTCTGTTCCGTGTTAAATTAACCTCTGACGCAAAAAGAGAGGTGTTATTAGTTTGATGCTAACGTCTGTCTGTGTGAGGCATCGTATAAGCTGTCGAACGGATGGACCGATTTCGACGCGGTTTTTTTTACGTGAAAGCAAGTTTCCTTACAGTTGTTCTAAGCTGGCGATGTAAATAGGTTTATCCGTTTAAAAGTCATTGGGGGTTTTATTTATTTATTTAACTTCATACACAAATACAAGTGTAATGGCGGATTTAAAGCCTGAGGCCTTATCTACCAGTCAACCAAACGGGTGATGTAGAGAATGATAGGGGTAGTGCAAAACTTGAATAGGTATATGGCGAAAAAAAAGACTATTTGACAGAAAAATACACGCTGTTAAGTATGCACTAAAATAAACAATACCTACATACATATACCACATAAATACACTATGATCTATCTGACACTTTTTGAAGAAAGTGTGCCTTCGCCTGTTTCTTAAATGAATAGCGGGTTTTTGCCTTCTGGACATCAACTGGTAAATAGTTCCATAGTTTGATAGCTTGGACGATGAAAGAATGTGTAAAAAATCCACTCCGGTGAACTGGCAAATATAGGTTGAAATTGTTAACGCTTGAAAGAAAAAAAAATCCCTAGTAAATAATAGATGGCGTGACGGATATCAAGTCGTATCGGTAGTTCCGCTACTCATCACTAGATGGTGTTCTTGACATTCGGGGATTTTTAATTTACCTTGGAAATAAACTTGTAATTTTCTTTTATTTATATGGTACATTTTTATCGTTAAAACTAACGTGAGACAAAGACATTAATAGTATGAAGTAAATAGGTTGACTGCCTCCGTGGTCCAGTGGTCAAGGCGTTCGCCTTGTGACCCGGAGGTCATGGGTTCGATTCCCACTGGGAAGCATACTTTGTGGAAAGTTGTTTCCAGTCTGGATAGGATATTGCAGGCTTGAATCACCTGATTATCCGAAAAGAAAGATGATTCCGTGTTTCGGAAGGCACGTAAAACTGTGGGTCCCAAACGCCACCTAGCGTTTGTTCATCAAACTATCCAAGGATTGGTTCCTGGTTTGCCCTTTGGCTTGTGGAGGTCAGACGGCAGTCGCTCTGTGTAAAAACCAGCAACCTCGTCAAATCTCCTTGGTAAGATAGCGGACCTCGGGCTCTGAAGCGTTACTGCTGAGGAAGCAACCGGGAATACGCTCGGATGATGATGATGAGTATAAAGTAAACAGGTGACATCGTGTGCGCATCCTTAAGAGTCCCCTTACCCTAGACAAAATCAGACTTTCCAATACAAATGTAGTCTAGCTTTTATTTAGTAACGGTATGGCAGATATTGGAGAAATTATCTTATTATAGTTTTCATAGTCCAAATATGAACTTAAAAGAAAATATAGTGGATCATATCATATATGACCTTCAGGATGGAAAACTTCTACACTCTCATATTTTCTCTCAAGTTAATATTTGACTGTCGAAAACTAGTTATATGCCTAGATATATGCAATTTCTTCAAAATTACAAAATACTGCCGATATCATACATGTCATTTCAAAATAAAAGCTAGATTACGTTTGTATGGAAAAGTATAGGGTGCCAGGATTGTTGAAGACCTCTGGATGAGGTCGAAACAAGTCGGCCAGTAGCTGACTTTATACAGAAGTAACCCGTTAAGGCACTTCATACCAATAATCTTCTTCTTATATTTAAGAGCCGGGCTCTTCTAGGTGGAGTGCTTTTCATGTCTCTCTTTTTCCCGCGAAAGTTCTTAACCTCTTTATATGTTTTCACTTTTATTTTTTCTTTTATTTGATCTAATAATTATATGTTTTATTTTCTAAAATAAGTCAATCTTTGTAAATAATGTTGGTACAGTCATAAATATTAATCATTTATTTACATTAGTGTTGCAAGCAATAGTATAAAATATCCATAGCCTATCGATACTACCGTGGCCTTGAAAAACAATCATAATATCGATAGGACTATCGAAAGTATCGAAAAACCAATACTGACGATTGTCAATACTTTGCAATACCATTGATAAAAGGTGAAACTATCGATAGTATCGATACTTTTGCATTTAGATACTATCGACAGTATTTGATAATATCGATAGTATCGATAGTATCTAACTTCAATAGTATCGATACTATCGATAGTACATTTTTTTGACTACTTAATATTTTTTATTACGCAATTTATGTTTGTTTACTTGTTCGCAAGCATTACATGTTATAATGTGTCAACATTGTATTATATTATAAGTGTTTATTAATTAAAAGACAATTATAATAATATGACAAAGCCCTTCTGGCGAGTAGGCGACCAATACTGTGAAAATGAGTTTCTTTCGGCGTTTCTTCTCAGCAGTGGTCGTTACGAAGCGCTGGTATCGGTAGCTTTTCTTAAAAAATAAATTAAATTTTAATATACTTTACACGTAACATAAATTATACTTATTGACGTGTAAAAGTGCCTGTAAAGGTCTAATTACTAAATGAACATTTGAATCTTTTATCGGTTATTCAAATACTATCGATAGTCCTATCGATATTGTGACTGTTTTTCAAGGTCAACTATCGATAGTCAAACTATCAATAGTTATGCAACGCTAATTTGCATGATTTACATAAACCTTAAGTTAAATTCCAACCTGCATGCAGGCGTGCAAATGATAGTAATATATACGTACTTAACATATTACTAATATTTGCATATATATTATAATCTAACTAACATTATACGAGGAAATTTAGGTGTGAAGTATTATTTTCATTAATATGTCTTGCGTCACCTATTTATAAATATATATGTATACAAGTAATTTATTTTGCCTTAAGAACCTTATCTGAGGGCACGGAAGACGGAAGTTCAGGGCACAGGGTAGAGAGCATTCTTCGTGAATCATACACAATGACCTTAGGTCATTGATCATACAATACAAAAAGAAATATATAATAACCTTTTTCCAGGCAAACCGTTTAAGCGTTACTTTACAACAAAATATTATTGTTGAGATTAATATTTCTTGTAAATGGACCATCAGTTTGCAGTTTAATCTTGTCAGTCTTCTTCTTATGGTCAAAACGTCTCAACTCTCAGGCTTGGCACTTACCATAAAATATTATTGTTTGTATTATTCTTTGCTCTCATAAACGAAACGAAAATAAAAAGTTGTTTGTTTCACCTTTGTTTACAATTTCCTTGTTTTCATCCCACTTTTTATTTTCCCGTTTGAAGTTTCTGTTTACCTTCCAAAGAGTTTCCAAGCCGCAAAATAGGTTAAACTCAAACGAAACGATAAAAAGGAATTTTATTTTCTCTTCTGGGTATTTAGAAGTAATGTCCATTTAAATTCCTTCATTAGACTCGAATTAGCGTCAGAATGTGCTGAACAACCGTGCTTAAAGAAAGTAAAAAAAAAACTGATTGACTTTTTCCGACTAAAAAGTATTTTTAAATGGGCATTTTCGAGCAATTATCATTAGCGTTAAAGTACAAACTCCTTTTTAATTCTTGTGATTTTTAATCTGCGCATATTTTAACATTTAATGCTGGCTGTCAGCTATAGATTCCTCATTATGGAATTTTGGAAAAAGGCCGCTTTTTACTAAAATTACTTACGTTTTTTCAGTTTATTAATTAGAAAATTATCATGGAGTCTGGTTTTTTGTCTTATAAATAATTTACTTTTTTCTCAAATTGTTAATCTTAGCGGCCAACCCGTCTTATTTTTCATACAAACACTCGTACATGATTATGGCGTTGTAACTGATCTTTCTTGAAAACTTTTGAACTAACAAATATGATGTGCGCCATTTCTAGGTTTCTATAGAAATAAAAAAATAAATTTTGGAAAAACAAATTCAGTATAAGCCTCCAAAAATCTGCTCTTTTGCACATATTTTACCTGAACTTCGACCTTTCATAAAGTAATCATAAATAAAATATTTCGAAGAAAAACTTCGCAAATATTATGAATATTTTCCTAAAAAAACATTTATTTCACAAACTTGTAAGGCTTACTGAAAAACGTATCACCTGAAACAAGTTTGATGAAAATTCCGCACCCTATGAATAGTTTATATTCGTTAAATGTATAGTTAATAATATAACTAATTTCAACCAAATAGTGCAAACAGAGCCCTCAGGCGCTATCTCTCGCGCTATGCTCGCGTTGACGATGGAGCGGCCGGGAGGGGCCGCCTTAAGTTAGAAAATTTACATGCTGTCTTATTTTTTCAATTTTTCGGTATTAGAATATTAGTATTTAAAATTACAGCATTGACCATGACTAATCTACTAAAATAAGCAGAAGAATGATAACGAAATTAAAACACCTGCTAAGTAATTCACTTCTCGTACATTTCCTTCTAGTGCATAAAGAAGCCAAGAAAGCGTAATAAGACTTAAAATAACCAGACAACGGCTACTCCAAGGAAAGCTCGGAAGCCACAAAGAATGTGTGAGCTTTCCAGGGCTTTTGATATTAAAATGTTGAAGCTTATAAATATTTAATGCAATTTCATTGTTACGTAGCGAGAAGTAATTCATTGTTAAGCTTATACATTTTATATAATTGAGCGAGTCGGTACGGACGTTTCGTGAATTATTTAAGCGGTTAGTAATATATCAAGTTGAAAGCTTAAAGACTTTTGAATAGATTAAGGGAACAATACCTACTAAACCCGTAGCTTCTTAGAAAACTTATGCAAATCTCAACAGTTTTATTTAGACAATTTGAAACTGCGAAATCATTTTTCCAAAACACATTCTCAACAGAAAAATAAGACTCAACAGCAACTGGTTTATGAAAGAAGGTAAAAAATCTTAATTTAATTTAAATTTCGCGTGCCGTCACGATCACTTACAACTTTTAACCAAAGGTGACTTAAATCATCCCGACTCCGAAACCGCGAAACGCTGTATCTTTATGAATTTTTACTACTTTGCTAAACGAAAAAATATGGTTCCATTATTTTTGAATAATCTAGTTGACGAACTTCATTAAATAATATTTTTTACCCAGTTCACATGCCTAAACATTTTTTATTTTAAGATGCTTTCGATTAACAGCATGGATTTCATAGTATAATTGGCTTCTGCCATTGTTCTTTAACGAAATTGCTCCGTTTTGAAAAACCATACCAACTAAATCAGTTTTAAACTCAACTAAATCAGTATCTTCCATTCCATCCGTGCAAGAAATAGACAACAAGGATTGAGCGAGATACCCGGTTATTTATTCTGGTATATCCGCTGCAGCGATTGGCCGCGCGCTCTGACTGCTAATGCCCAGATTCAGCTCCCAGTCACTACGATACTTTACTTACTTGTCTGTCATCATATGAAGCTGCATACCAATGATAAAATTTTACATTTATAGTTAGAGGCCCACCCCGGGTATGTATGATACACATAAAACTTTCTTAATAATCACTCTATCTTTTAATGAAAATCGCATTAAAATCTATAAGATATAGGCGTACATACTTACAGAGGGTCAGACGAAGCGAAGCGAATTTGTTTTATATTATTTATTTAAACCAGACATTGAGAAAGATACACCATTATTTATTTTGGTATATTAGATGCAGCAATTGGCCGTGCTGTGCTCAAATTTAACTCTTATACAGTATAATGGTTCACAACGTCAAAGACATTTTTATGTAAAAATTATTATAAAAATGTCTTTGACGTTGTGAACCATTTTTTGACACATGTCTTCCATCTTGTTTTGGTCAAGAAGCTCTATTTCTAATTTAATAAATTCTACACAATTATTCATTGCACAGGATGGGCGACTAACAATACAATATAACGCAGTGGCCGTGAAATTGTGTTGCAACTGTAACTGTAACATCCGCGATGTAGAGGCTCGTGGCTAGGGTTGCCAGCTCCTAAAAGAAAAAAGCCGGTCTCTGCGCTGAACTAGGCCGAAGACTTAGCCCTAAAAGTCATTTATGAATATAGTTGCGGTGCAAGGTTTAAGTGTGTGGGCGAGATAGTTTTGGCGAGGCCTAAAAGAAGGGTTTCCGCTATAGCAAAAAGTCTAACAAAAGCCGGACAGGCCGGACACGACCCCAAAAGCCAAACATGTTCGGCTAAAACCAGACATTTTGGTTTAACAAATGGCAACCCTAGTTACATTGTAATTTAGTGAGTTAATCTACTTTGTTTTGTATGTGCAAGTGGGTAACACTGGTGTTAGATTTTTCAAGCTTCCTAAAGACATCTGATATAGTTTGACGACTGATATACCACGATGATAAGCGAGACTAATGGCTTACCGAGTCTTCTGAAGCACGGAAGAACTCGAGAGTTGTGATCACTAATCCAATTGACAACCACGCCGTTTTTTCACTTACGAAATCGGTCTATTAGGATATTTAAAATTAATTTGGATTATTTAAGTCTGAACGAGATATGAAGTGGTCAAGAGCGAGAGGTCAATGAATCGGCATTACAACGTCCCAAAAGCCGTTATTATCGCGAGGAATCACAATCAGGCGCCTTTGTTCCGCTCACATCAGTAATCAGAAGTTGGACGCTGCTGCGGTTTTGGTCATTTCGCTAGTACATCATGCTGTACAAATACACACACATTATACACTACACTTATGAATTATTATGTTATAGTTAGACGACCGTGGCTTAATCGTGTTTATCTGCCACTCCGGAGATTCTAGGTTTGATTCCCAGTCATGGCAATTTTTATATTTTTGTATTAATTATTTAGTTTTTTTTTTGGACAAATAATAATATTACCGGCCAAGTGCGAGTTGGACTCGCGTACGAAGGGTTCTAAAAAAATAACGTTTGATGTATAAGAGCTTTACTAAAATATTCATATTTTATTCTGTTTTTAGTATTTATTGTAATAGCGACTACAAAAACAGTGACAGACAGACACACGGACAAACGGACGGACAGCGGAGTCTTAGTAATAGGGTCCTGTTTTTACTCTTTGGGTAGGGAACCCTAAAAAAACTTCACGTTGCAAAAAAAGTAAACAAAATAGACCCTTGGTTTTATGAACAGATTTTTATGAACCCACTGTCGAAAATAATTCTAAAATTCCCGAGAATGTCAAAACCAAACTTATTAGGTCCTTGATTAAGATACCTGAGTAACGTCGGTGCGTTTACGTGCAATTTGTCAAAAAGATAACGCGTTACGTGAGGAGAATTATCTTAAACAGCATTCATCTTTCTGAATAATTACCGCCGCCATTTTTTGGAATTAAAAACATAGCCCTTTTCGTTGGCTTCCTAAATTTTGTGAAGATTTATGTTGGAGTAATATTATTATTTTCCATTCTAGTCTTGGTAAACGATGGGCAATGGTTTATTAACACAATTAGTTAAAAAACAGTTATCGATGAACGCACATTATAAATAAAATGAGTTTTTTAGTGTTTAATATTATTGTATTGTTTAAAATTTAATAATAATAATAACAGTATACCTTAAATATATTACATAAAGCCAAACTTGTTAAAGGCTATTTACGGTTAAAATTGACATTTTAAACATTTTGTAGAAAGATGGTTGGATTTCATAGAATAAAGGCTTGTTCAATTTGTGTATGAGATGTTTTTTTTTTGTATGAATCTACATTCGAGTAGTTATCTACTCGTATAATATGAGTATATAGATACGGAAGTACAACTGTACTTCTGTATCGAAATGCCTTACGATAATATTGGTTGTTATGGGCAATTATTGTCTCTCGTGAATACATTATCTAGAAAATATATCAATATCTGAGAGGCTGGGATCTATGAAAATGTTTGAAGGGATACGTGGATACGTAAAGGCAAGTTATTCTCACTCGGGGATACATTATCTTGGAATATCCGTATGTGAGAGGCTGGGATGTCAGTGTATAAAATAAATAATTACTTAGCATCAAAAGATTATATAAATCTACAAATACGTCCGAAGTGATACCAGGCACACGCTGTTTAGGTTTAAAGCCACAGAATAAGTACTAGAACTCACAAAAGTCTTACACAGAAAAGCAATTCAAAGGAATATCTACTTAATGTGGTTAGCGCTATGGTTTAATTTAGCTCGCGTCAGAAGTCCTCACCTCTTCGTTTAGGTACCTAGACATCCACTTTTAGTAATAATGTAGGTAAATTTTCGATACCTAAATGGGGATTGACACAGGCCTGGTAAAACTAGGCCGCCCCATAAACGCGGTTTATTCACAAATATAAGGCTAAAATTGTTGAAAAATTAACGCTAGCGATAAAGCGATATAGACTGTCGCTTCGCAGACTTAAGATACATTTTGGCTCTTTTGGCGCACGTTAGAATAAGTCGAAAGTCTTTTACGCGGCGTGTGAACTAAATTTGACCTTAGTACGTTGTAACTGGGTTTAAATTAGCAAGTTTCCTACCCAAGAGTGGTCCTTCTGTACTTCAGTATTTTTTTTAGTCCTATACTGTCCCACTGCTGGGCAAAGGCATTCCATCTAGTACGCCACTTATTTTTTAAAGCGTTTATTCATTTTTTTAAAACATTACAAGTTCATCATACAAAGTCTGCCAAACTGAGCAGCAGTTTGTCGGCAGTGGTTCTTGTGGATGACTTACACAGTTATATGTATCAACTTCTATTTCTATTCTGCGCTACTGATCTCTATCTTGCGCGATGGATGTCCAAGACTTGTCAAAAAGCGCCAGATCATCACACCACCTTGTCCTTGGGCGACCACTCTTGCGACGCCAGTCTACTTCAGTATAATTATATACTGATTCTGTGGTGATACGTGGATTTTGGTAAAGGCAATGTGATTCTCACTCGCGGATACATTATCTTGGAAAATCCATATCTGAGAGGCTGGGGTGTCAGTGTATAAAATAATTTGCATCGGAAGGCAGCAGCCAATCCAGCTGGTAACGAACTTGGAAATTTATTCATAGCTTTCTTGGTTGTTGTAAATGCGACGGTATACAATCGGAACTCCGTTTTATCTAGCGCTTCTCAAGCAAAATTATTATTGGTTTGTTTGTTAACTAATAAAGGCATTAAATAAGCGGAATATAAGGCAATTTTAAAGTGCCTGTGCCAATGTTTCAAGGGGTTTTTTTATATTAATGTAACGATAAACAACTTTCTCTATTTATATTATAAATAATATAATTGTATATAGTCATATGTCTCTACGTAAAAATATTTAGAATGACGTTTCTTTTTGGACGGTACGGACTTGGCGGATCGGGATTTCACATTAAATAATCGAAAATCTGACGACACCTCTCCAGCTAAAATCCATTGAGCCATTCAAGTTGCAGAGCGTGCCAAACATTTGAATTTGGCGCCAAAAATCTGCCATTTTGTTTTTTTATATTTTTTATACCCAGTGTCACTCTGACAGTAAATACGAATCTAACGACACCTCTCAAGCCAAAATCCATTGATCCGTTCACGCTGCTGAGCGTGCCAAACAATTATACATACATACCTACATACTCTCTAAAAACATAAGCCTCCTTCTGCCGCAGTCGGGTAAAAATTATGAACTTCCCTTTTACTGACATTGCTGGTCAATATTATTTAATGAATTTTAAAACAGGCCACCCATAACTGTTTTGTAATAGCTTATTAACTACTATAACCACGCAACAAACCACAAACATCATAATCGGAACAAAAATAAATAAATTAGTCGTAGATGTCCATTAAAGGTCCGGTAATTCACTTCCAGCCACAATTGATTAGTAGTTTGCGTGACTGTTTGTTTATACAGTTTTTATTACTTTGGCGGGAATAAAAACTACTTATGGCCATCACAGATTACGGTATTGAACAGCTTACGTAGAAAAAATATTCATGCGATTTTTGGAACAAGTTTCTTTTCGGACGGGACTTGGCGAGAAAAAGTGTAAGATTTTTCCGTCATGAAGTTTTTTTTAATTTCTGTGCAACCGAGTGTTTTTTTTTTATTGCTGCGAAACTATATTAGCTTCTTTTTACGCGTCGATGGTTTTTTTTACAAGCTTTTATTTAGTTTCACCTGTCCCGTTGTCTGTTGGTCTGTCTGTCTGTCTGTAATCAAATCTTGCAAATTAAATTTGACCCACTTCCCGTTTTCCGATTGAGCTGAAATTTTGCACGCATACGTATATCACGTGACAATGCAATATTATGATGGATATGACATGGAGCTGATGAAGCTGATCTGATGACGGAGCTGGACGGTGGCCATAGGTACTCTGTAATGAAACGACGTAACCCCATCGAGTTTGGGCTCGTTTGTTTCGTCTTGAGTATCACTTTGATAAATGCTTGTTTTAAAAAATATATTTTTAAAATAATGACTCGTTATTCTATCAACCCAATGTTGAGCTACACTGACAACAACATCGCCGGTCCAGGGGGATTACTCTAAAAGCGGTACGCAAGACGGACGTTACTGCGTATCCGCATTTCAGTGTCAAGCAACATTGAGCACTAACGTATAATGATAAAGTCTTATTTGGTTTGACATAGAAAGAGGACGTCACTATCGTACGACTAACGTATTATTTTATGGAGTAACCCCCCAGGTTGCAGGTGGTACCAAATTTTTCTATGCCCGGGATCCACCCCGCGATCAGCTGATAGCTTAGTTTCTAGGGGACATTAAATTTATTTTTTGAATCTCGATATACACCTGGTGATGGGCATCTTTGAACCAGGTACTATCCGAGGTGGAATTTTTGATTCCTTTTAGACTTAATTTCCTTTCAGTAGAATATATTATTTTTGTTTCATAATTTAGCGTAATTTGTTGTCTTTAGTTTAGTTTAATTTATCGATATTTTTAAGCTTCTACTCTATTACCTTTTTATTGCTTTTTGCATGAATAAATGTTTTAAAAGCTATTAATGGTTAATACGTAATTATTTTTTAGAAAATGACTACAAATCCCCAGATAAAGTTGGTCAGAATCAATATACTACATTACTTCTCATTTATAAGTCCAAAATACCTCAACGGGAGCGTTAAAGAATCGCTTTTTACATGATCAATCAAGTTTTGTTTTAAATTGTTTTATTTACTCCCGGGGTGAATCCCGAACGGTTTCGGAGCTTTTCCGGAACGAAAAAGTTTCGATGAGATTGTATTGGCTACCACCCAAGTTGCTCAAACTGAATCAGGGAGTTACTGTGTTACAGCTTACAAATAGAGACACGATTGAGATTGTTAAATGGTTATTGTCGAGTTTTAGCTTTACTAAAAACACATCTGCTAAAAAATAGTAGACTGTGCTACATGGGGATAAGGTAATATTTTGAAAGCGACGGCGCTACTTTAAATCCAGAGCGAAACGAAGGATCCCACAGTTGAATCACGAGCGGAGCGAGTGATTCTACGGTGGAATCCGAACCCGTAAATTACCGTACCCTAGTAGCACAATCTACTTTTCTGTTTTCAAATTGGTTTTAATCCCTAGAGATCTTCTTTTCCACGTTTTAGTCCCGAGAGAATAACCAGTAACTTTAGCTCCAAATGTTTTGGGATGAAAACATCGTTTTTTGAGTAGATGAGATGAAAATATATTATTCAGTCACCGAATACCTGCAGGATAATGAGAAGAAATAGAATGTGTCTCGTTTATAAATAATAAATATATACGTACAAATCACACAGACTGAGCTAACCCCAAAGTTAGTACGAGACTTGTGTTATGGGATACTAATTCAAAATTTAACAAATACATGCACAATATGTAACAAAAACCCTGTCCGATCCTTGTATTAGCAACTCAGACCGTCGATATGAACAACTTTCCTTATTAGGCCAATGCTTGAAACTCGAAAAAAAATCGACACTTTTATACAAAAAGGTTCGGCCGGCCCGGCAATTTGTAGCAAGCAAGTGGTTGGTAGTCGGAATTGACCGTACATGAGAACAAACTCAGGTGTTAGCCCGCGTTGAGTGTGGATCTTGTGCCTCACAGCACTTAGACAGTGCCTGAACCACTTCTGTGAAATGGTGTAAGTCATCATCATCCGAGCGTATTCCCGGTTGCATCCTTAACGGTAACGCTTCAGAGCCCGGGGTCCGCTTCCTAACTTGGTGATTTGATTAGGTTATTGGCTTTACACAGAACGACTGCCATCTGACCTCCGCAGCCCAAAGGGTAGACCAGAACCAATCCTTGGATAGGTTTCATGAGCAAACGCTAGATGGCGTTCGGGACGCACAGTTTATACGTGCCTTCCAAAACACGGAATCATCTTTCTTTTCGAATAATCAGGGTTATTCAAGCCTGCAATATCCTAACTAGACTGGAAAGAACTTTTCACAACGTATGCTTCCCAGATTCGAACCCACGAACTCCGGATCACAAGGCGAACGCCTTGGCCACTGGACTACGTAGGCAGGTATTTACAATTAATGACTCATGTGCTTGAAGCTCCATGTCTTCTCAAGAATGTCGTAGATGGCGACTTAGGTAAACAAAAAGTCCTCTCCAACCCGACTGGAGCGTTGAAAGTGTAGGCTAAATCCGCTGAACAAACCTCTCCAACCCGTATGGAGCGTTGAGAGTGTAGGCTAAATCCTTGGAACAAAGTGACCTCTCCAACCCAACTGGAGCGTTGAGAGGGTAGGCTAAATCCTCTGAACAAAGTGACCTCTCCAACCCAACTGGAGCGTCGAGAGTAAAGGCTAAATCCTCTTAATAAAGTGACCTCTCCAACCCAACTGGAGCGTTGAGGGTGTAGGCTAAATCCTTTGAACAAAGAGGCCTCTCCAACCCGTCTGGAGCGTTGAAAATGTAGCCTAAATCCCTTTAAACAAAGAGACCTCTCCAACCCGTCTGGAGCGTTGAAAGTGTAAGCTAAATCCTCTGAACAAAGATACCTCTCCAACCCGACTGTAGCGTTGAGAGTGTAGGCTAAATCATCTAAACAAAGATACCTCTCCAATCCGACTGGAGCGTTGGGAGTGTAGGCTAAATCATCTGAATAAAGAGACTTCTTCCACCCGACTGGAGCGTTGAGAATGTAGGCTAAATCCTGTGAGCAAAGAGACCTCTCCAACCCGTTTGGAGCTTTGAGAGTGTAGGCTAAATCCGCTGAACAAACCTCTCCAACCCGTATGGAGCGTTGAGAGTGTAGGCTAAATCCTCTGAACAAAGTGACCTCTCCAACCCGACTGGAGCGTTGAGAGTGTAAGCTAAATCATCTGAACAAAGTGACCTCTCCAACCCGACTAGAGCGTTGAGAGTGTAGGCTTAATCCTCTGGCTGCTCTGGCCAAATAGCTGTAGTAGTACAGAGAAGGTCGGGCTCCTGGTGACTAAAAAGACCGGACGATGATAATGAACCATGTATCAATTTTATTCATATACAATTAATGACCCATTGTAATAAAAAGTTTCGATGAGATTGTATTGGCTACCACCCAAGTTGCTAAAACTAAATCAGGGAGTTAGGCTTAACTTACACCGGAAAGAAGCGCACTTTCTTGTCAATATGGACGACCTCCGTGGCGTAGTGGTCATCATGCTAGTCCGCCACCCAGAGGTCCCGGGTTCGATCCCCGGTCAGGGCAAGTTGGAAAATGGCCTTTTTCATATTGTACTGGGTCTTGGATGTTTATCTATATATGCATATGTTATAAAATATAGTATCGTTGAGTTAGTATCCCATAACACAAGTCTCGAACTTACTTTGGGGCTAGCTCAATCAGAGTAATCTGTCCATATATATTTATTTATTTATTTAATCCATATTCACCTCTATTTCTTTTTGCGCAATGTACAGTCTATCTTGAACAAAAGAAAGACTTGCGACTTCTCGTGAATGCTAGCGGTGCCAAGCGACCGAGTCTTTTTTTAAGCCATTCTATGCATTTCTTTGATAGTAATTAAGGTGGTTTGACAGTAAAGTAGGCAGCCCGCCGTTTCGCTTCCGATGTGAGTAAGGCTTTACTGTGTTACGGCTTACAGCAAATACAGGCACGATTAAGAGGTATAATGTGTTAACAGTGTTTTTTTTTTAATTTGGTGTCAGCAGACTCTGTGGTGGTCACATTTGAAGCAGAGCTCGCCAAATGGAGAGCTCATGCGGTTTACAAAAAGTCTTTCGCTCTTCATTTATTTTTCGAAATATGATTTCTAATTTTCAACCCCAATATTTTCGCCACATTGAGTTTTTTTGTAAAACTGAATAGAAAAATATCTATATTAGTTCTTCTCAAACCTGCTCATAAAATTTCACGGGAATCGGTTGAGAAATTCGAGAAATGTAGGCGAACAGCCAGATATCCGGAGTTCGGACACACGAAATAATTTTTGCCGAAGCTGAAAGACGATTGAGAGGCTGAGAGACAATTCGCTCGCTCGGTTAATTAATTCCACCCAACTAAATGTCATTCTTTCCTCTGGTTTTGGGTTGACTGGAAGAGATCCCTTATAGGGATAAGTCCGCCTTTGTATGGTTTTCTTTTGTATTTGTGTTGTGTCCTTTTTGTACAAAAAAGAATGTACATAACATAGTTAAATAAATAAATAATGCAGATTTACCCTCCCTCCTCGCCAGTCTCACTCCAACCGCAGCCTCAGACATCGCAGCTATTCTCATAAAAATTGTGCCAAATTGGTGAAATTGAGAAACAGCTTGCTTTCATAGCGGCATTTAAAAGTTGAAACCGTTTCCAGTTTCATTAACGGTTATACCTCAGCTTAACGGCAGTCATTATGCACGCTATTTGGCTCCCATTTTACTAGCTGACGCGGCCTGGATTTACTCATGTGGACGTCATTGTACCTTATTATTATTGGTATTTATTTATGAGTACGCATTCTTAGCTCTTTCGGTAGTTAAGAGGTATTTCACATTTGGTTGGCTGTCTCGCTCGCACAATCAAACATTTTTAAAGATTATTCAAAAATGTGTCTCATTTGTAAAAAAGTGTTTCATTAACATTCAATATAATTATTATATTGTGGATATTTTAGACATGTTTGTATATTGTGTAGACATTGACTACATCGAAAATTAGGTCATCAAAGTTTAAAATTTTTGATGAATTAATTCTCGATACACACACACATAAACAATAAAAACAAGTCTTAAATATCTAACATATAATTATATTGAAAGTTAATGAAACACTTTTCTACAAATGAGTCACATTTTGTAATAATATTTTAAAATGTTTGATTGCGCGAGCGGGACAGCCAACCAAATGTAAAATACATCTTAAGTTACACTAGGCCATCGAGCTAGTATGTACTTACGTTCTAGAGTAGACGCCACATATCACAGTTTTGTTCCGTTCATCATAAGCTATCACTGTTCACCTCACACCCGCTTGTTAGCATTTACACGCTAAGTACACTCAATACTTGATAAAAGAAAACAGTGTCATCATAATAAAAAATGCCTTGGTGTGTGTTAAGATACTGCACTTATAATTCAAAGAACAAGAAAAAATATAAAGGAATCATTTTTTATCGGTAAGTAACTAGATTTCCTTGAAATTAAATACGGATTGCAAAATTCCCGCCGCCAAAGTGAATGAAATTAATGATTTAGTCTATGACGTATGTCAATCGATTGAACGAATGAGAATGACACTTAGCGAATCTAGCGCTGTGCTTTTGAAGGACGACTTAAAAGCGGACTTAGCGCTGCAGGGCGATAAGTGTTAATAATCAGAAAAATTCACGGCCGTTTTTGAAGACAGTTGGTCTAGATATAATGTCGATGCACTAGTCATTGTCTGCTCCAGGATGGGCGCCCAGTAGTGGCATAAAAAATCTCGACGTCCTCTGTGTTTTGGCACGTTTATCGTTTATTCTGTTTTTAGTATTTGTTGTTATAGCGGCACATCATCTGTGAAACTTATTTGTAAATATCTAGCCATGAGATACAGCCTGGTGATAGAGAGTTAGACAGACAGACCGATGGATGGACAGACGTCGAAGTCTTAGTAATAGAGCCCAATATGGGTACGGAATCTAAAAAAGAACAAAAGACTTACTAATCTAAAGCAGTCTGCATTGTCTCCCAAAGATGTCTTTTCTGGCGATGGTGCAGCTTCCTCCGGGAATGAGCAATGACAAACTCATGGTCTGGCAGAGAGTACAAAACGTCGAGGTCGGTTGTCATGAACCACCCTGAAGGGACGTGTGTCAAAAAGGTTTTGGCATTTGATAGAGATATCTGTGAACATTGAATAATTGGTTGTCTGTAAAGTCGGTTTACGGACGATAATTTTACATGATGACGTCATGTATGCGTAACAAGCCGAACGTGCTATCGCTCGTTTCGCGCTCTTGCTTGTACGCTCGGCTCAGGCGGAACGTGACAAATTGTCGTGCGTGCAGCCGGCATTCATTTATTTATAAGACGGTATCACGTTAAAAAAATATTTCTAGCCATAACCGCCGCAGTTGCATATGTACGACAGTTGGTTCCGGCTGTCATCATTGTATGAAAGTAAAGGTATGTCAGATGCCTTTAGGTAGCTTGAAAAACTGACACCATTGTTAGCCACTTACACAAGCAAACAAGGAAACATTGGTATAAAAGTACCACTCCATCTCTTCATGTGGATGTCGTAAGAGGCGACTAAAGTACTAAGCACGAACATCATGCTAAAACTGCATTCCTTAGGAGGGTTGACGTCGGGCGTTGGCCGGTTGTAAAAATTTTTACACTAATACATTCCAAAGGAGGTTTGAAATCAGTAGGCAGCCGGTCGTAAAACTTAGGTATCGAATTAATTAATATTATATTAAATTAATGCTCAAACACATACAGCCATCACGGTGCGGCGGGTGTTTAATGTTTGAGCCCATAGCATGATATGAACGCTGTTTGATAACTAACTGAACTCATTTGACCGCATTTGGTATAAATATTCTGTTTTATAGTTTGAAATAAAAAATACTGATCTGGTAGGAAAGTTTTACTATTTTCTAATAAGTTCTAGGCTAGTGAGAAACTCGATTTCCACAGTAGGTACTGTCACCATTTTCTCAGTGTAATGACACCTCGCTTCTGTGCCTGTAATGTGGACAGACCGTTACACTTCTTAGCATAAACACACTCATTTGCATATGCAATAATTTGATCGTAACTTTTAAAATTCAAATGTAAGCAGTGCGCTAGCTCAAGCACCTACGACGTAGCACTCCTACGATCGGCTACGAACGCTATGAGCGCTACGCCGTAGAATACAAATTTTACTAAATGGAAGTGGGTTTAGCGCATTTTTCATTTTAATCTCGACATAAAAAAATGCTATTTTCTATGAACTGTAAATACGGTCAGAAAAAAGTATACTTGACTTTAATTTTGAGAATAAACGTGCGCGTCATATACAAGAGGATATGTATATTCCGTGCTTCGGGAAACACGTATAAGCCGTTGGTCCCGTTTATCATTGTACGTTAGTTCTCAAGCTATGTCAGATGCCTTAAAGCAGCCTGAAAAAATTTAACACTAGTTTTGGCAACCTACACACACGAAAAACAAACAAACAAGCTATTTCGCTGTTTACCAAAGCTTAGCAGAGATTTCTCTAATTAATTTGAAATGAAAAGATCAAAGACCCCTCTTTTTGTGTAAAGGGTACAAAAAGGGGAGATCAGATCCAGTGAGTGATACTGTTAATGATAATGATGCCAAATTGCATTGTCATTTAACACCCCGTGTAACGTTTAAACGACCCTTAACGAATTCATTAATGAAAATTAACTCCCTGTTTCAATATAAACGTCGATAACAGATAAGATAAAGTATGTTTTTTTAACCCCCCCCAAAAAAGGGGGGTGTTATATGTTTGATGCTAATGTCTGTCTGTCTGAGGCATCGTAACGCTTGAACGGAAGGACCCATTTCGATGCGGTTTTTTTACCGTGGAAGCAAGTTCCATCCCTGTGGTTCTCAGCTATGTTTAGTAAAAATCGATCCAGCAAAATAGGTTGAGTCGTTTAAGTTATTGATGTTAACGCTTGAATGGTTTTCGCTAGCAAAATAATAGATGGCGCTACGGATATCAATCTAGTGATGAGTAGCGGCTATACTGATACGACTTTGGTAGTTCCGCTACCTCATCATAAGATGGTGCTAAGATAAGATAAAATTTCTTTATTGCACCAACTAAGTATGACAATAATTAAAAGTACATTTAAAATATAGTAGATACAAAGGCGGGCTTATCACTATAAAGCGATTTTTTCCAGCCAACCTTTGGGTAGAGATAACTATAAAAGATTCAGGTGGGGGTTGGCGCAAATAGAGTATTACAGTGTAGAAGAATATAAGTTTAGTATTAAATAAAAGAAGTACATACTATAACAAATAAACTAACAATAGAAGTAATATAAATACATAAACTATAAAATTTGTACAAACATTAAGAAAAGTAAATGAAAGTGTTCTTGACAGTAGGGGCTTTTTTTTAATTTGCTAGCAAATCAACTTGTTAAAATGTTAGTACAATATTGGCCTATGTCCAGCCGTGGACTCCCTGTCTATTTATCTACATACTTTTATTTCGATGGTACCAAAGTCAAAATAGACGTTCTTTTACTTGCCTCCAGAAAACTCATCCACTTTTTTCAGGTCATTAAGGCGATCATAGGCAGTATGAATACAAATGTCCTGCTAATTCAGGTCAGGCAAATGAGTTGCAAATGACGACGGTTGGAACTTACGTCAAAGGCGGATTTCAGTATATTTGGAGATCAGATAATTTCTTTCATAAAAGAAAAGTGCCTGTAAAAGTTCTTCTTTTGTAAAAGTGCCTGTAAAGGTCTAATAACTGAATAAACACTTGAATCTTTGAATCATGCTGTTGAACACCAGGGAAAAGAAAAAAGAAGAGAAAATAAGAATGTCCCGGCTGCTTCTTTTTCCGTACAGATCTTAAAAGGTCGAAAATTTGCATCGTCTCAATAGGCTATGTGTCTGGAACCAGCCGCTATTTCGGTTATACAGGGTCTAACAAAATATACTTAAACTATTTTACGGGTGAATTCAGTTCATGATACTGAACAACTTTCCCCAAAGAACATATATCAAAATAAATATAAAATAAATAAATTTATATAGGGACAAACAACACTGATTGAGCTAGCCCCAAAGTAAGTTTGAGACTTGTGTTATGGGATACTAACTCAACGATACTATTTTTTATAACAAATACATATATAGATAAACATCCTAAACCCAGGACAATTTGAAAAAGGCCATCTTTCATCTTGACCTGACCGGGGATCGAACCCGGGACCTCTGGGTGGCGGACTAGCATGGTGACCACTACGCCACGGAGGTCTTCAATATGAAAAATTTTTATTTATCTCCCGTACAAGTTGGCCGATCAGCTGATCTGAGTTTGTATGGATAGCAAAAAAATATTTTTCATATTTCGATATATGTTCATTGGGAAAAGTTGTTCAGAATCATGAAACTGAATTCACCCATAAAATAGTTTCAGTATGTTTTGTTAGACGTTATATTTTCACGCCCATGTTTTGTGATTTTTTCGGCGTAATCTTCGCAGCAGTGGTCTTTCCTCAACGCTTGAAGTTTGTAGCTTTTGCACTAAAAGATAAGTTTTTTGAAAAAATTACATGTTTTGTACAAACTTTTATTGTGAGGCCTGAGTACTTATCAAGCCAAATGTAATAAGCCCAAACTCGATGGAGTTGCGTCGTTTTATTACAGAGTTCTTATGGCCACCTTCCAGCACCTTCCAGCTCCATGTCATAATATTGCATTACCACGCTTTATATGTGTGCGTGCAAAAATTCAGCTTAATCGGAAACCGGGAAGTGGGTCAAGTTCACTTGCAAGATTTGTTTACAGACAGACAATGGGACGAACTAATTAAATGCTAGTTACGTTTCCGGACGCAGGAGGGTTCTTTTTAAAAACTACAATTTATAAGAATATGGATTTATTCTGCAATCACAATGATTATGACTTAAATTAATATTATATCTAAAATGTCCGGTCGCTTCCGCGATTGAAGCAAGACAGGCCCCGACACTTGTTCACGTTTTCCCATCGAGGATTCGTCATCCGCACCTGCAGTCACACGATGTCAGCATTTCGGTTTCAAGAAGATTGAGCAATGTGTTGATTGTTTCGTAAAGGCTGTGTAGGGAATCCATATGTAACACCTCCCCTCCTAGATCAGCAACTATTTGCTAATGTTTAATGCAAATGTTGCGGCTCTGTGCTCTTGCATAGACTTGATGCTGCTTTCAGGTCTCACCGCAGTTAATTTGATGTCAGTTTGAGTTGATTTTGCGATGTTTGCTCGGCGATAAAAGAACAGGAAGATAAGTGCAGCTGCACCTGATATTATTATGAGGTAAATAGGTATCGTCGTGTGGTATATGCTTGCAAGCTCCGTGGTTTCCATCTTCGTGGGAAGTTCCATGAGTACTTGGTGTTGTAAATTGTGCAATGTATCCAAGTCAATTGTAGTCAGATTGAAATGAGTCATCGGTTTCGTCGAATTTAGTCGTGAGAATGATGTTATTTCCACAGCATGTCCGCGTACTTTATCGTCGGCGTTAATTATCGTGAATTCAGGTGTTCTTATACTGCAATTTCTGGGAATGGTCGCCAGGAGACTGCCGTTCAGGATTCGGTATTCTTCGTGCCCACAAGATATCTGGACTCGGGTCTTCACTGGGAATGATATGATGTAATGCTGGCTATCGAGTTCCAAAAGAGCTTCCTTGGTAAGTGTAACCGGTACAGGATGACAGGATGATGTCAATTCTTGCTCATGTATCAGACTGGAAATACAGTCGCGCTGACTCCGGGATTGATGGATGGTTTTCTGCTGGCAGATGTACCACGTTTCGAACTTCGGGCATTCTGCCTCCATGTACACGAATTCCTTTGAATTGGTTGCAATATATGGGGATGGTGGAATGATAGTCTCGGAATGCTTATTAGGCACAGGACAAAGTCTATAAAGGATATAGGTTGTGGAATACAAGATGGGAAAATAAAAAACAATAACTACTCTATCATCTATAAAATACGATCCTAGTCTAATTATATCGTAATAATGCCTGATGTCCAAATTTAGAATAGAATTTGTGCCATAGAGTTGCTTTAATTTGCTTATCATATTACTGATATCGCTAATGGATAATATAGAATGGTGCATAGTACTTGTGCGACTAAAAGCTACTATATTTTCTAACCTAGATATCTCAAGAAATAAATCTTGAGCGTTTTCGCTCAATATGTCAAATATCTGTGATATCTGAGCATATCGGTGTAGTATATCTTTACTGTAATCAGAAGTGTTAATAAAATGTGCAATAACTGTCTCTAATCTCTTTTGATTAATAGTCAAATTAGTAAGGATTTGAGTTTGCTGATTAGTTAAATTTTTATATATGCTAATATGCTTATTGAAACTAGTAGAAAATTCCTGATCATTTTTTTGTAAAATTTGAATAGCATTTTCAAATCTTAGGGCATCGTTATGATCTAAGTTTCCTGTAATACTTTTGATGAACGTACCTAAAGGGTTAACAAGACCGCGCCTCACTCGCCTCGGTTTAAAAGAATCTATTTGTTGGGTGGTTTTAGCGAGCTTCTTTAACAGATTTACTATTCGGCTTTTAAAAAGAGCGAAATTGTAATTTGAGATTTTGTTAGAAGTCTCAGTCAATTGAGTCCGTACTAGGTCTACTTGTCCCTGAATTTTGTCTAGTTCTACCTCTTGCAAAAATGTATGATCGTGCGAAATAATCTTAGCAAATCCTAATTTAAAAGGTAGGATACCGGGTCCGTCGGATAAGGAGTCAAGTCGTATGTCACTTGCTGGTTGAAGGTTGGCTTGAAAGGTGCTGCTGGTCATCACGAGTATTACCGTCCTGTAACAAGTCGGGAGGTTTAGTTTTCTTTTCCCGTTTTAGTCTATTTTTCGCAACTAAACCCCGTTTCCTTGACGTATATATATGGATTGGTAAGTTAGATACTACATTATCGTGTGTGTAACGGGAAGCTAATTTTTGCCTGGATGCCGAAGGATTTTTTATATGTACGTCTTGGTTTTCGTCATAGCTAACTTGAGGTTCCCTGTCAAGATTACGTCTAGTCATAATACCCGTGCGATTTGAATGAGATTCGTCATGAATAATTTTATATACTATCTCCATTTTGTCTTTGTGGTCTTGTAAATACTGTTGAAATAGTCTTTCAGTAAGGTCAAGGTCTGTCGGGTCCCTAGGGTCAAAGTGACCTGATATTAAATCAAAAGGTCTGCATTTTGTCAGGCTATGTATAGAACTATTGTAAGCAATTAAAGCATAGGGTACTAAGTTATAAGCAGGCTCATTTTTATGCTGTATTCTCAATAGCCTCAAATGTTCCAGGAGAGTGGAATGGAACCTTTCTATCATGCCATTCTCATTTGGTGTATGGGCAGCTGTCGTATGGTGATTAATTTTATGTAATTTTAGGAATTCGTTAACTACTTGATTAGTGAACTCAGTTCCCTGGTCGGTAGTAATAGACATAGGAAAGCCATGATGGGTACTGAACATCATAAGTGATTTTACTATATTAGGGGCTGTGCAATCAGGTAAACGGTAGGCCTGAGCATATTTAGAAAATGAATCTATAATTGTAAAGTATTTGTCTTGTTCTATAGTAAGTACGTCTGCATGCATCTGTTCGAATGGTTTGGAGGGAGGAGGAACTATTTGAAATTTAGGTCGTATTGGTACACGGTCGTATTTTGCGCGGTTACATATAGGGCATTCGTTAATAAAAGAGGTTATAGATTCTTTTAATTTAGGCCAAAAATAACGTTGTGAGAGAGAAAGATAAGTTTCATTGATACCTCTGTGATTAGTTTTACCGTCATGATACTTTGAAATTATATCTTGTTGATTTAAATAGTCATTTATGTCTTGAACTTCTCTTTTTACCAATATTAATTTAATTGACGCATTTTTAAAATTTCTTTGAAGAATAGGGACAATATTAAACATTTTATCAATAGGGTGAACTAATATACCTGTACGAAATTTAGGATCTATATGTTTCTTTATTACAGAGATCAGGTCTTGTTCTAAATTATTTTCAGATACGTGCACAATTGTTTTTTTAAAGGTGTCAAATGGTTTCACTATTTTAGGTTTAGGAATTGTTCTATCTGTAATTTTCAAAACTAATTGCCGTTTAAACTTATTTAAAGGGTCGTCTGTTATTGGTATTTCAAGGACAGGATTTTCTGCACTAGTATGCGCAGTTACAGAAGGTAAGTTATTTTCATGTTCAGGGTCAGGTACTACGTTTAAGTCATTAATTTGGTCAAGAGATCCTGTACTACTTAGTGGTCTTTGGCTAGGTGCTGTATCCGTGGAAGACTGACTTATAATAGGCCTGTCATCTGGTGCAGTAACTGTAGAAATAGAGGAGCGTCTTGAGGAAGATTCAGAGCTAATATTAACTATAATAGAGTCTAGTTCCTCGTTATGAATTTCTATGCGCGACAGAGCATCTGCATTAGTATTAGCCTTTCCCTTTTTATACACAATTTTAAAATTGAACTCGGACAATTTAAGCCTCCAGCGAGTAAGTCGTGAGTTAGGTTCTTTCAAATTTAGGAGCCATTGTAGGGGCTTGTGGTCAGTGACAATTATGAATTTTCGACCGAAAAGGTATGGCCTAAAATATTTAGTAGACCAGACTATTGCCAGCAATTCTTTTTCTATGGTTGAATAGTTCATTTCACTGGCATTTAGTGTCCTTGACGCATAGGCCACAGGTCTATCGGATCCTATGGTTCCCTGTGAGAGAACTGCTCCCAGAGCGACGTTAGACGCGTCAGTGGTTAAAATGAAATCTTTTGAAAAATCGGGATATTGAAGAATAGGGTCGTTTGTCAATAGAGTTTTGCAATGATTGACACATTTTATGTAGTCAGGGGAAAGTTGGATTCTTGCTGCCTTGCTGCCTTGCCTTTTCAGGCAAGCGGTTAAAGGTTTAGTTAATCTGGCAAAATCAGGTATGAAGCGCCGATAATACCCCAAGAGTCCTAGAAATCCCTTGATTTGTTTCGTTGTCTTTGGGACAGGGTATTTTACAATGGCCGCTATTTTATCCGGATTAGGTTTTACACCGTCTGGCGTTATAACGTGACCTAAATACGGGGTTTCATGTTTGAGAAATTCGGACTTATCGAGCTGAATTTTAAAATTACTTTCTCTGAGCCTATCAAAGATTTTCTTGAGGTTGGTCATATGTTCCTGGAGAGACGTAGAGAACACCAAAATATCATCTAAATAGACCGTACAGATAACGTTTTGTAGGCCTCGTAGAACGTTATCCATGACCCTTTGGAAGGTCGCTGGACTATTTTTAAACCCCATAGGCATTCTCAAAAATTCAAAATGTCCGTTACCGTCTGCTACGCTAAATGCAGTCTTATGTATATCGTCAGGATGCATCTCTACTTGAAAAAATCCACTCGCTAAGTCTATTGAGCTAAAATACTGACACTTGCCTAGCTTATCTAGGATGTCCGCTATGTTAGGAATCGGGTATTTATCATCAACTGTCTTTTCGTTCAATTTCCTGAAGTCTACTACTAACCTCCACTTAACTTTGCCAGACGCGTCAGATTTTTTTGGTACGATCCATATAGGTGCATTCCATGCGGAGATAGACGGCCTAATAATACCCTGATCTAACATTTTCTCGATTTGGCTTTGTACTTCCTGTCTATGTACGTATGGATACCTATATGTTTTACTAAAAACGGGGGCCTCATCAGTGGTATGAATTCTATGTTTAATTTTGCTAGTAAAAGTTAACGCTTCGTTTTCTAAATAAAATATATCGGAATATTGCCTACAAAGTTCAATCAAATTAGCTCTCTCCTCTTCGTTCATATGTGCTGTACGCAAACGAGATAAGACTTCTCGAGTCCTCGCGCTCTTATCACTACTTAAGGCGACGCCAGATGTAACCTGTTCATTAAATAAATACGCGTGTATAGGTTCTGTAATTTTAAACTTTATATCATTCGGATAAGGGTTGAAAATCTCTACATATGCAAAACCATTTTCAGCAGAAGATATACAGTCCATTATATAACAGTCACACATAGTTTGATGGTCTATGCAAATATCACCAGTCGTCACGTCTGTCGGCACCTTAACAATCTGGCTCGACTCGGCAGGTATTATCGTCTCGAGTAAGTTAACGCTCGGTGACTCATACATGTGAATAGGGTTATTAGCAAAACGCGTCCTCAACACTTGTGACCTAAGGTCTATGGTTGAATGCCAATCCTTTAATAAATCTAAACCAATTAAACCATCAAAGTATTTATGAAAACGTTAGATGAATAATTTAATAGATTTCCGTTCCCTAAATTCCGGAAAACAGGGAATAGTTACAGAATAATGATTTTTTACAGAGGCATGAACATTTGATACTATGAAAGGGTCGTAGTTAATAGGAAAATTAGAAAAAAACATTTCAACAGCCTCCGGGCTTATAAACGATTTATTAGCTCCGGTATCTATTAAGAGTTTAAGAGGTGGGTTTGAAATTTGAATGTAAGGAAGTTGCTTTTTATCTTGTATATGTATTTCTATTTTGGGGACGTCATCTGAGGCTTCATGGAAAAATTTTGTTGCTTACTTTCCTCGGTTTCAGACTTTTCTTTCTCATCAGAAATAGACACGTCTGCGTCAACGGCTGGAGTCGAGTATGAGTCATAGTTCGTATACTGATCATAGTCTATGTACTCGTCTTGTCCTACGTACTGTTCATAGTCGTAGTCCAGGGGATAGTACTCATCTTGGTAATACGAGTCAAAAAATTCATTCATGTTAACTTGCGGGTTCTGAGGCGTTAAGGGTAAAATACGTGCAACGGGGTGACTTATACCACTCATAGGGGTAGGAGCATTTTGAACAGGCCGTTGGAAGAACGGGCGAGGAGGAATTCTAAAACCAGTAGTCATATTAGACCTGGGCAAGGCTCGCATAATTTGTTGTGTCCTTGAAAGTCTTGGACCTTGGAAACCGAAGTTTTGACCTTGGAAACCAAAATTTTGGCCTTGGTTGGGTGGTGAGAATCTATTAACATTTCCTTGAGGGGCAAAATTTTGGAACTGATAAGGTCTAGGGGTAAATTGATAAGGATTATTCATATTTTGCGTTTTATTAGCAACTTGCTGCAAAGGTCCAGAGCTAGGTCTATTTTGATAAATAGGAACAGTAGACGCGGGGTAGCCGAATTGCCTAGGTATTAATTGATTAACAGGTAATGTATGTGGCATATTAAAATTCAAAGGCGATAAATTAAATCCAGTATTAAATTGAGCTAACCTCTTAGACATAGGAAAGCGATCATTTTTCTGCTGTAAATAAAGCACATTTAATTCTTCTTGGGCAAATTCTAATGCTTTTTCTAGGGTTTCGGGCCGCATGGATCGAATCCTCGAGCCAAGGGGCTCGTGTAGGCCTCTCAAGTAAGACTGTAAGGCTAATTTTTTATAAAGGGTGCGCTTGGCCTCTATTGTAGTAGAAATCGATTCATGTAGCTCGACATAAGTCATTATAGTACTGAACAGAGTCTGGACACGTTCGTAGAAAACATGTGGTGTATCATTGCCCTGTGATAAGGACGACAAATCAGTGTAAAGTGCTGATTCATCCCTATGATCTGAAAATGAATTTATCAAAGCATTTCTTATGCCATTCCAGTCACGCGGAATTCCATTAGCTGCCAAAGTAGTTGCAGCGCGCCCAGTGATTTTGTTCAGAATTCCATTTAATACGGATGCATTGTTTAACTCATTTCCGAGAGCTGGATTGACATAAGTGATAACAATTTGGTCGCAAATTGAAAGAAATCTGATCAAAACATGTGAATTACCATCGAACTCGGGAACTAATCTCAAAGCCTTCCAAATTTGATCTGTCAAATTAGGTCTTGATTCCTGATTTTGAGGCACACCAGTACTATTTTCGTCAGGCATTTCGTCTACTTCTTTTATTCCTTCTAAACTTAGCAATAAATCTCTATGAAAACGATTTTCTCTATAACTATCGCGATTGCGCGAAGAACTGGGTTTATCACCCCTATAACTACATGGGTGAAAAATTTTGAAATCTTTTTATTACACTTCTAACTAAAAAATCTTTTAGTTAGAAGTGTAATAAAAAGATCACAATGATTATGACTTAAATTAATATTATATCTAAAATGTCCGGTCGCTTCCGCGATTGAAGCAAGACAGGCCCCGACACTTGTTCACGTTTTCCCATCGAGGATTCGTCATCCGCACCTGCAGTCACACGATGTCAGCATTTCGGTTTCAAGAAGATTGAGCAATGTGTTGATTGTTTCGTAAAGGCTGTGTAGGGAATCCATATGTAACATGCTTGTAAATATTTATTTATTGCTATTTCCCAAAACAACTTGTTATTACAGGCTTAACCTAATACAACACAGCTATAGATTATTTAACATACGAGGTATATGTGTAAATGCCTCATATGTGAATTTCCCTAACAAACAGCTAAGCACGTCAATGTCAACATACTCCCGACCAAGAGAATTTAGCAATCTCAGGGCTCTGGGCACAGGATTACTCATCCTTTAATATGAGAAACTTATTTAACATTGAATGAAAAAAATGAGTTTAAGTTTCATGCTAAAAGTGGCCTTTAGGTCTTAAGGCCCTAGGCTTTATCTAACCTGTTAGGGACAAAGACGTGATAGTGTATCTGTATCTGAAGTATTGGATAATGTTATCACTGATTACGTTTATTCAGAGGCGAGAAGTCTTGAGCACCATGGTATAGGCCCTGCTTCCATCAGGCTTCAGTCTCCTTCAATCTGTGCTGAGAACCTCGATAAAATTCTGTCTTGATCTAGATAACCCTTCAAACTATTTTATGAATTAATTTTTACAGTTTAAAGTAAGAACGTGAAACTTTTCTAAAACATTAAATAAAAGTAGTCATGTCACGCCATACAATGCGCGCAGTACACAATGTATGGGAAGTATCGTAACATAAATCTTTATATACCTCCATCGATAAAAAAAGGTAAAAAGGTAAAAAAAATTGTTTTGATTTTGAAGGTTGATTACATCAATTAATGTAACAAAATTAAATAACCGGCAGCTAAGCTATTACTTGTAAATTGTTGAAAATATCAGAAATTAGGGAAAATCTGATTTTTGATATAACATTATTCCCAATTCTGACCTAAAAACAAAAGTAAACATTAGATAAAAATTGCGGTTTAAAATAAAAATAAATTGCACATTCTCGCTTTAAACTGTAAACAGTAGTTCATAAAATAATTTGAAGGGTAATTCGGGGCTTGATCAAGTGAAATACCATTGAATAGTACATACATCAGAATGCATTTTTAACTATTGTGTCTGGCGTTCCGGCACGACAAAACTAACGAAGTTAAGTTTGACGATCTCCGTAGCCTAGTGGTCATCAAGCCAGGCTGTGTCACACCGGAGGTCCCGGGTTCGATCCCCGGTTAGGTCAAGATGGAAAATGACCTTTTTCAGATTGACCTGGGTCTTTGATGTGTAATATCGTTGAGTTAGTATAAGTCTCGAACTTACTTTAGGGCTAGCTCAATCTGTGTAATCCGTATATATTTATTTAATGATTTATTTATTTATGGGCACTAACACATCCGAAAGAAAGAAGTGCATAGCGTAGCAAACAGTGCACTGGAGAGTCTGCTTTTGACGGGTGCATACTCAATGAGAATGGTACTCTACATAGCAGTAAAACACAGGCGGAACTCGGCAAGTAAGAAAATAGTAAGAAAATCCGTATATTCTTGGAATGAGAATGCAGCCCGCCATTTTGGTCTCGTAAAATTAAATAAAAAATCGTATTTTGAAGCATTTTTCAACACAAGTCTGTTTGTCAGGTAAATTAAAAAACCCCGACTGTCAAGCGTTCACTCCCCATAAGTTTTGAATCGCTAAACCGATTTCCGTTAAACAAGCAAACAACATCTGAACTACCGCTTAGAAAACCTGCTTTCATGTAAATAAAAACACATTTAAATCGGTTCATCCGTTCGAGACCTATGATGCCACAGACAGACGGACAGATAGGACATTGGCGTCAAACTTATACACAATACACCCTCTCTTTTGTCGGGCAAAAAATAACAATATTACAATAGGTAGGTATCTAAACAAGATATTAAAAATGAGTAGTTCATGTAATTTTCATAAAAATCAGGTTATTTTTTTTTTATTTACTGCACTTAAAATCTTAAGAATATAGTACAAAAGGTACAACTTAATGCTAAGCATTGTCTACCAGTTCACCTTTGTAATATGCAATTAAGTAATAAACACTTTATCGCACCAAGACACTAAAAATAACTTTAACATATTACAAGGTGTACGTAGGCGGCTATAACGCCAAGGCATACAATATTACAATAGGTAGTTAAACAAGATATTAAAAAATGTGTAGTTCATGTAATTTTCATAATAATCAGGTTTTTAAAATATGCAAGTAAGTAATAAACACTTTATTGCACCAAGACACTTAAAAGTAACATTTACATATTACAAGGCGTACGTAGGCGGCCATAACGCCAAGGTGTGTCAAAATGGTCGAAGTTTTCCATTTGTAAAAAGTGTTTGTACAGAAAACTTAAAACATCCTTAAAAAAAGTATTTGTCACATTCTACAAAAAAAGAGTCTGCATTTGCTGCATAAATTCTTTTTCATTTTCAGAATTACGAACTGAATATACCCCAAAGATATAACGGCTGTGTTTTATTTAAAATCGTAAAGCCAGATTCTCCGAATTCTATAGCATATAAGCATAAATTTAAAATACACGATAAATTCTGCCGTACCTTTTTCAACATATTCGTTCTCCACAATTCCCTCTGTTCTTGACATCTGACAATCATGCGTTGAATTTTTGCTCATTCCGACAAAGGTATTACGATTGTATGAACTTTATTAACATGTCAGCTTGTTTACGTTACGGGAACCGATTGAGCGAAAATATTACATGTTAGTACCAATACGTTCAAGGTTTATGAGGAATAGATAAGCTGTATACAGGGAAGTCACCCTACCACTTATTCTTAAAACAGATTGAATACATTAACTCTTCAAGCACCGATTGGCCCGATCGGGTCAAAAGAACAATTGAATTCAATTGTGTCTGCGATTTATGTGCTTGAAGACGTTATAGGTATCTTTTGCGATCTGTCGAAGGCATTCGATTGTGTCGATCACATAATATTAAAAAATAAACTAAAATTTTATGGCGTTACTGATACTGCACTCTCTGTTATTTCATCTTATCTTGATAATAGAACTCAAAGAGTTGAAATCAACAGAGTATCCTCAGATAGTGCACCTGTGAGCATGGGTGTGCCTCAGGGTTCAATAATTGGTCCATTTTTGTTTTTGATTTATATTAATGACCTCCCCTGTCTTGCAGAAAAGTTGTGTGAAGTAGTATTGTTTGCTGATGATACATCTTTACTTTTTAAGGTTGACAGAAAATGCACAAACTATGACGATGTAAGCAATACTATGTCACAAGTACTTAGTTGGTTTACGACTAATAATCTGGCCTTAAACACACAAAAGACTAAGTGCGTTAATTTTTCACTATTGAATAAACCTAATACTCACATAACTTTGAGTCTTAATGGTCAAGTTCTAGAATGGGTACCCAACACCAAATTTTTAGGCATAACTGTAGACTGGAACTTAAAATGGGATAAACATATTGAGGCCACTGCCAAGAAACTTAGTTCGGCAGCATATGCTGTGAGGAGGGTCAGACGGTGTACTAACGTTGAAACTGCTAGGCTAGTATACTTTAGTTATTTTCACAGCATAATGTCATATGGCTTGCTCTTATGGGGTAAAGCGGCTAACATACATGCTATCTCTGTGCTACAAAAGAGAGCAATTCGGTCGATCTACGGACTAAAATCACGCGATTCCTTAAGAGAGTTATTTAAATCTATAAATATTCTTACTGTGACATCTCAATTTATTTACGAAAATCTTCTATTTGTTAAATCTAGGTTAAATAATTTCAAGAAAAATAGTGATGTTCACAGTTATAATACTCGCAACAAAAATCAGCTTCATACGCCTAAATTTCGACTTGCTAAAACTAGAAAGTCACTCTTAGGTCTAGGTATAACATTATTTAATAAACTTCCCGAAGCGATCGTTAACCTACCAATGGCAAAATTTAAAACACATGTTAAAAAAGTTTTATTGAACAATGCATACTATACTATCAATGATTATTTAAGAGATAAAAACGCGTGGATACTTCCTAAACATTTTCCATTACACTCCACACATGAAACATAAATAGCTGCATTTTCTGTTACCATAATAAGCTTACTGTAAAAACATGTAAATGCTCTGCGATCAATAAGTGACCAACATATAATTAATATTTTCTCTTGACAAGGTCTGCGAGTTCGGGTTTTTCATGCTCACTAAAATGTCCAATCCGGTGGTGGCGTCGCTGGTCGGGTCGTTGGATTCCCTCTAATATGGTTGAGTTTAACGATGGCTGATCCGTGCGTCAACTCGTGAACGGGTGCTGCCGGGAGGGACTGGTCAGCTTTTTGACTACTTAATTTTTTTATTACGCAATTTATGTTAGTTTACTTGTTCGCAAGCATAACATGTTATAATGTGTCAACATTGTATTATATTATAAGTATTTATTAATTAAAAGACAATTATAATAATATGACAAAGCCCTTCTGGCGAGTAGGCGACCAATACTGTGAAAATGAGTTTCTTTCGGCGTTTCTTCTCAGCAGTGGTCGTTACGAAGCGCTGGTATCGGTAGCTTTTCTTTAAAAAATAAATTAAATTTTAATATACTTTACACGTAACATAAATTATACTCATTGACGTGTAAAAGTGCCTGTAAAGGTCTAATTACTGAATAAACATTTGAATCTTTGAATCTTTGAAGGATTAAGTGTATCACGTGTATATCGTGTACTGATTTAAGAAGCATTGTCTTTTCTGTCAACTGCATAAAAATGTCTGCGCTCCTTAAATTGGTAGCATACTTAACAATTGAACCGAGTTTTAAAGGCAATTTTTATGAATGTGGATTAGTCATTCTTTGCATGTCAGGTTTTTATTTTTATTTTTCTGCTATCAAGTTTGAGAAATTAAAGTAGATGCAAATACGAAATAATAAATAAAAAAACTTCAGGCATTAGCATAGCATTTTTAGTGGTTTAATTGACTACATTTGTTGCAGTTAAATTGTACATGTTAATAATGCAAGTAATAGGTTGTATAGACAAAAACTTTCACCCTTTATAGATATAATTACGAAGAGGTGCTCCTGAGTACGTAAATAACTCAGCATGGGGCCAAAGCCTGAATCTCTGGGGTTAAAACGTTCTCTCCCACTGAGAAATACGATTACTGGACCGTTATTATTTATATGGACGATATACTTACTAACAGAGGAAGGGACTACCACTAACAGTAATCATGGGATATAAATTGTTGTTATTCGTGTGACAGATTATGGAGAATGTTTGTAGTCCCATAGGGTGAAGTGACTTCAGTGCAGTCTTGCATAAAAAAAAAACCTTTTACGAGTATTTAATTTGCAAGATTCATAATAAATATAATAAATAAAATAGCCATTTATTCTACTACCAGTTACAAGTTCTGTCAACTATTTTTCCAAAAAAACAATAACTTAGGTTGAAGCATGCGATACAACATTTAGTGATTTTTTTTTCTCTGATCGGAATGTCAAATTTATACGTATGTATGTCAATATATTAGTATATAATTTAATAATGTAATTAATTGTCAATTTAAGTATAAGATTTATTTTACAATTAGTAATTTAAATTAAAATCTTTAATATTGCAAGATTCATACGGAAGTATAAATTTTTGGAGCAAGTTTTGTCCATGATTCTGAAATACTCTCCATAAAAATAATTAACGAAAAACGAAAGCAAAAATTGAGCTTCTCTTATAAATCAGCTCTAAACCAAACGAGTTTTGTATGGGAGGACACAAAAATTTTATCGATTTTTCGTAGACTTTTTTTATGGAGAGTAGTAAGTTCAGAAAAAAGAAGAAGTTAAACGCCGCATTCGATTAGGAGCGTTTGGGAAACTGCCTGACGTGCTCAAAGACAGGAGCATACTGATGAACCTAAAGCGCAAAGTCTATACGAGCAGTGATTACTCCCCGTGATGGTATACAGCGCAGAAACCTGGACTCTTATGAAGCAGTGCATCCATAAGCTGCAAGTCGAACTAAGAGCTATGGAACGAGCAATGTTGGGTGTATCTCTCCGGGATAGCATAAGGAACACAGAGATCCGTAGAAGGACGAGACTCACCGACATAGCTAAGGTGGTAGCGCAAAGGAAGGGGCGATGGGCGGGCCATATATGCCGAACCAAAGACGAACGTTGGGGAAGGGAAGTGATGGAGACTAGAACTGGCCGCAGGGGCGTGGGTAGACCAGTTACTTGATGGACCGACGATCTGGTCACGGTTGCCGAAAGACATTATTGAGGAAAGCTAAAGATCGAAAGGAATGGCGTGCATTGCTAGAGGCCTACACTCAGCATTGGGTGATAATGGGCTGAAGAAGAAGAAGAGTTCAGAATCATGAACTGAACTTGCTCCAATTTGGTCGGTGGGTAAAAAGTCACCCTGTATAACGTCTAACAAATTATACTGCAACTATTTTAAGGGTGAATTCAGTATGCGATAATGAACAACTTTACCCAGGACACATATATCATCATTCATCATCATCATCATTTCAGCCGCATTACGTCCACTGCTGGACATAGGCCTCTCCCAAGGATTCCCAAAATGACCGATCAAGAGCAGCCTGCATCCAGCGCTTTTCAGCGACCTAGTTCTGGTCGTCTGACCACCCTCTATGTCTATGACGGGACACATAACGCGACGAACCGATGGCCGATGGGGCAGAAAGGTTCTCGAATGGCGACCACGTACTGGCAAGCGAAGCGTAGGACACCCTATAAATAATTTAGTCCATTCGGTCAATTAGCTGGAATAACGTCGGCGTGGGGACTTAGCGGCATCGGCTTTTTTAAAGGCGCGGCCTTTGTGGCGCGTCGACGTATACGACTATAAGAATGTCTTTTTTCACAATACCCGAAAAATTAATTGAACATATCACAAACCGGAATTCGGATTATTCCTAGCTTCAATAATTTTTACTGAATAGACAAAAGCTTTTAATTAAAAAGCCTAGTGTTGGTTGCTAAATTGCATATGACAGATTAAAATTGAATGGCTACCTTAATGGAAAACCGTTTTTAGGGATTGATTAATATTCATGTTTTTCGGCTTTAAAATGGAATAGGTAATTGAGGGACATAGCAATCTGTCGATTTTATTCCTAAAAACATAAAATGTGACCTATTTCTGCAGGAGTATTTGAGTAATGCAGTACATATTTGCATATTGATATAATTAAAATAAATAAATTAGTCTAGCATACGCCTAGCGCACTCCATAAAAGAAGAAACAGAATGACTGACTGACTGACTGACTGACGTATCAACCCACAGCCCAAACCGCTGAATCTAGAGACTCCAAATTTGGCACAAAGGTTCCTTATGAGGTCTAGGGATGCACTTAGATTTTTAACAAACCCACCCCCTAAAGGGGTGAAACGGGGGTCCAACATTTGTATGGAGAATCAAGTTATAATATGCCATAGCTTTGTTTTAAATATTTTGTTTCTAAAAAGTAAAAAAAACATGAACTCTGTTCTCTCTGTCGTCTTAGCGCGTTCAGGTTGAATCCTCAGCTGCGCGGCTACGAAGCCCGGGATCTTTTTCAGCTTTTTAACTCGTCTACGCCAAAAGTAGTTATGTTTTTTGTCGAGTGTTTGTATATTTCCTTGATACGCTCTGCATCCTTAACTTTTGGTTATCCTTAACCTTTGAAGCCCGTCACTCTCTCTTGGTCTAGCAAATGACGGGAACAAGACCGGGACCGGGACCGGGAGAAGGAGAGGGAGAGGGAGACCGAGACGGAAACAATTAAAAATCCTATTAGAACCGTTTTCAACTTCTACTCGGATGAAGTCGCGGGTTAAAGCTAATATGCAATAAATTTTAAAGTGCGCTAGCTTTGAAATTTGTTGCATATAATTTGAGTCCTATCATACATCAATATAACTTAAGTTGCATTTACCGAAATCCATACACGCACGCCTCACCTACGCCACGCGCTCGCCTTGCTTCCGCCTTGCACCCACCTCGCGCCTGCCCGGTTCTTGCCCCAACTGGACTGTATGATAAGACTCAAATTATAAGCAACAAATTTCAAAGCGTGACAGGCGTGCGCTAGGCGTGCATTTTGCTTCCGCGTGTCATCTGAACGCGGCCTTATTTTTTTACTTTCTTTACTTTGGATATGACGAGTCTTTATTTCTTTCCTTGTGTCTATAAAGACACAAAGCTTAGGAAGTCATTTTTTTATGGTAAGACATAGCTTAGCTTGTTTCAGTTAATTCCGTGGCGAGATCTTTACCGTTTTTGTGTGTTTCGCCTGATTTATCAGCTAACCTATTTTGTAAAAATCTGAAAAATATTGAAGAAAATATGTTAAGCAACGGATTTATGGCCATATTTCGGTAGGCAGCCTCGCTTGCTGGTCTGACTCATGAACGTTTTATGGTAGTTACGTGTGCTGCCTGATAAATGTACCTTTATTCTTGGCCTTTGTTTAGACTTGCCTAATAATTAATATGCCAAAGTTTTGTTTTTATTTTTTCATTTGTTAATTTAGACTACAAAGAAGTTCACAGAAAAATAAACATCATAAAAATTTAAACTATAACAGTGCACTCAGCGATGCTGGCCACGACTTAAGAGTCCCCTTACCCTGGACAGAATCAGACCTTCCCATACAAACGTAGTCTACGTTTTATTTTGAAACGACATGTTGGATATGGGCAAAATTATGTAATTTTAAAGAAATTGCAATTATCTAGGGTTGTAATTGGTTTCTGACAGTAAAATTATGAACTTAAATGAGAATATAGTGTATTATATCATATTTGACCATCAGTATCGAAAACTTCTACTCCTTTATATTTTCTTTCCAGTTCATAATTTTACCATTGGAAACCAATTATAACCCCAAATAATTGCAAATTCTTTAAAATTATTTTTTTTACCGAAATCTGACATGTCGTTTTAAAATAAAACGTAGACTACGTTTATATGGAAAACTCTAGGGTAAGGGGATTCTTAAATCAAAGGTTAACAAATTGTGGAGCAATACATTTAAGCAGAACATAAAAAAAAGTGCAATATCGTAAGCATTTATAAGATCGCTTAATCGGTCTACATATGTATATGTGATTAATATTTATATTGTGTAATAAAGTGGAAGTGGAAGTGTTATAAACTTATTATGGTTTACAATTTTAATGTCAAGTGCAGTTCAAGTTTAGTAATTGAAAGGCTTACAAACTGTATATAATACATAATAATTAAGTAACTAATGTTCGAATCATTTATAGGTCAACTAAGTTAGTGGGTAAGAAATTATGGCAACACCAACTTTTAAAATCTGCAAATAATACAAATATTGGCAGTGCCATGTTAAATTCAGAGGTTTTTGTTTAAAATATTCTGTTTCTTTAAAGTAAAAAACATGAATTCTGTTCAGTCTGTCGTTTTAGCGCGTTCAGGTTGAATCCTCAGCTGTGCTGCTACGGAGCCCAAAACCTTTTTCGGCTTTTTAACTCGTCTGCGCCAGAAGTAGAGTTATGTTTTTGTCGAGTGTTTGTATATTTACTTGATACGCTCTGCATCCTTAACATTTGGCACGCCAGCGCTTGTTTACGTTACCTTACCCCCGACGCCAAGTAAAACAGTACAATATCGACCACTTTAGTTGTCAATGGCGAATCAGTCACGCGACCGTTTTGCAACTAAATTGTTCAATGGCATTCAAAAGGCTTAAGGGGCTACCTGAATTTTTCGGGGTCCAGTGCTGCCCCCATTTGAAATAAATCATTTGAAAAACAATTGCGAAAAACGGCCACTTTGGCGTATGTGCGTAGAGAAGCTTCACGTTCTCACTTTAAACTGTAAACAGTAGTTCATAACATAGTTTGAAGGATTATTTAGTGCCTGGTCAAGACAAAATTTCAAATGTTGTCCCCGTATTCTATCAAATGATTTATTTCAAAGCACTTGACCTTGAAAAATTCAGGTATCCCCTTAATGGATTTTATTACAAATTATATGTCTCATAAATTGTTTTTATTCGAAACCTCTCAAGTGGGTATCAAAGTAAAGGATTTCATAAAAGAATTACAAAAATATCAGCCAAGTATTTATACAAATTAAATTTGAAAGAAATGCTGAAAAAACAACATAATATAAACTCGCGCATCTGAGCACCGCATATTTTAGTTTATTTACAAATTTGAATTTTTGACAGGGTTTTTTAAGGCAGTCGAAGTTTTCTTCGTCGGGGGGGAACCATACAACGACTTGGCTTCGGTTTTATACCGCTTAACTACAATAACTGATAGGTATACTAGAATAACTTATCCTAATTTTGACTACCTCTGTGGCCTAGTGGTCACCTTGCAAGACTGCCATTTCGGAGGTCCCGGGTTCGACCCAAAATAGAAAATGAACTTTTTGATCTTGGATGTTTATTTATATACGTATTTGTTATAAAATACAGTATCGTCGAGATAGTATCCCATAACACAAGTCTCGAACCTACTTTGGAGCTCGCTAAATCTGTGTTATTTGTCCCTATATATTTAAACGAGTGACTGTAAATTTAAGTTTTATGTGACAGAAATAATTAATTTACATTATAGTATTACTGAGTGAGCAACTCACTGCGAGTGACGAGAAATTAACAGAACAGCAACTTACGAGTACAAACAATAATTTGAGTTACTTAAAATACAAAATGAGAAGCTTCCTAATATTTGAGCGACATAATATTTCTTTGAGTGTTTACGTCCTGCATTTTTTTTTTCAATATTTGGCAAATGATTTATTTATACTGAGCGGCATTTTATCTTAAATGAAGTGTTCCGAATAGAAAAACTACATTTAAAAATACTATAATGAGAAGAATACTATGAGCGCACATTTTTTGAAAAAACTGTTTGAAGAAACACTATTACCAAGAAATTTTATTATTTAAGGGGAGGTAATTAAATAAAACAATGTATTCCAAAAAAAAATAATGAACATTAATTAAATGAACAAAAAAAAACAAAATTAAATGAGACGCTTTAATCAACTAGAAACAAGTAGGTACTCTTCTTATTAATACTAAGGAACATCAATAGGTATGAGAAACCCTACTACACATCGTCGCTGGTAAAAAAGTGCTGGCTTGGACTTAGCGGGGCGACCTCCTTTTTTTTTGCCCAATGGGTATCATTTTTGCTTCCAGAGGTGGTGTTGTAAGTTTGAGCCGAATTGCTAGACCCAAAATGTGTGTGCATACATATTTATTGAAAAATTCGGGACAGTCGCACGAGCCTTTTTGCCAGACCGAATTTGGAATTCGCGTGCATCAAACAATCTGAAGTTTTCAATAAAAAATCGTATCAAAATAAAAAACATTAGACCTCAAAAAGAATATCAGTAACCAATAATCATTAACACAGCAGCTTACAAAATGTTGCTTAAAGTGATTTTTTTAGTAGTTCGTAATGCAAAACATCAATTGGAAAAATCGTCTCTATCTTAATATTTAAGAGGCCCTCTATGTATTTCTAGTCGCTCACTTAGTAATTTAGTCGCACGGCTAGAATTTTAATATCTGAAATGGAATTAATCACACCCCACTTTTGGTAAGCTCTTTCTGGGTTTTATTATTCGTCGTTAGTTTACTTAATTTTCCGCATACTCAAATTCATACCGCTCAAATTAGTAAAACAGTATCTCATGATCAGTCGCTAAGGTTTTTTAATTCGATCGTTTTATAATTCCCCTATATTTATTTATATCTATTTATTTATTTTAATAAAGATACCTACAGTCTAAAACTGATTTTGATAAGAACCTTAAACGTAGTAATTTGTAACCTTAATCGGGAAATTAATTACCAAAACCAATTAACCGTGCAATTACCTGGTTCATTCGACCCCAAAATTGTTAAATTTTCTAGTAGGTTTAATTACTCGTCCACTTACATACTTACAAAGTAGTATAGTTTCTAACTTATCATGAAAAAGTAGATCATTATCATAATTATGAAAAAAGTTAAAATTAAAAAAAGAACATAACAAACGGCCAAGTACGTAGTTTTGCAAATGCCAAAAATCAACATTGAGTAAACGGCTCTTAAAATGTCTAAAAAACTTATTTTCTATTGAATTTGTATGAAATTTATACCCAAAAATATTTTTTTCTCGATTTTTTTTTACCACTTTGTCGGCATGATTAATATGTATAGTATACACATGCCAAACAACAGCTTTCTGGTACTTACAGTGTCTCAGTAGAGCTGCGGACAGACAGACAGACAGACATGGCGAAACTATAAGGTTTCTTTGTCTACTACGGAACCCTCAAAACCAATAAATACCCGTGGAAAGCCGGGGTGGGCCGATAGTGCTTCCTAAATGGAACGAGCTTTAGTAATAGGTACCTATAATAGGGACGTGTCCTGGGTATACAATATATGATTTTATTAAGTCTGTTAAAACGCCTGATGGAATTTGAATAGCACTTACGCACATCTACGTGTCTTTGCTAATTTTTAATCTGTGCCAAAAAAATGTTCCGCTAATACAAGCACATACAAACAGCATCTTCAGTTTTTAATTTATGAAATCCCAGTATAATTGAGAAAACCCCTAGACATTGGTCCTAGACCGAAGCCGGATGTATAACTGAGAGAACCAGATAATATTTCAAGAAATATTCTCATGAAAATTGGAGAAATCGACGTGTTGAAAAATCCCGCCAAAAGCCCGCCAATTTCATACTGGATGGAGTAACATTTTTTGTGGTGTTAAACTTTATTTATAAAAATAGGTATATAACCCAACACTCCAAGGTAATTTAATTGAGCAGGTTAGTAAAAAATATTATTTACAGTACTTGATTAGGCCTACTTAATTTTATTTATATAGATAGGTACCCATTGCATTGTGAACAATCAGCACTTACTGTAAACTAATAATACATGTATTTCGTAAGGATTAAGTCTGAATCGTACTTAATGTAAGTATAGTATGCATCAGTGCAACATTATTTAGCTTAATTCATAATAAAAAGTGCGAATTGTGTTATTGTTCACGTTAGATGATTAACTGATAACGTGCGTAGGTACCTACTAGTGTAGCATCTTGTTACATTTTATTCTAGGCCTAGGTATTTTATCAATAACTTTCGAAGCGTCGAGTTATCAGCTGTTTGTAATAAAATTGTTATCACTTATCTTTTCCTTTAATCGTATCTATAGGTAAAACATAACTTGTACTACATTGATTTCGAACCCACAAGTACTAAGGTATATGTATGAAACTTCATAACTAAATAAATACTAAATGCATTGTTTTGTTTTGTTTACCTAGTACTTAATTCATAGATTTAAATATTATAGGATTTAAGTTAGGAATACCTAGTTAGTAAGTACATATAAAGAGTAATAAGTAGGTATATTTAGGTTTGAACTGTATAAGTAGGTACATTCCAAGGTTGTCAACACTCGTTTCCCATAATGTCTGACGAAAAGGATCTGGTAAGGAAGCGCGCCAGCTTCAAAGGGCGTTTAACCTCCTTTATCAATTATTTGGACATGCTCAGTGGCATGACTATAGATGAGTCTGTTACCAGAGAGTTACAGTTGCGTGTAGGAAAAATGGAGTCATTATTTGAGCAGTACGATGAGGTGCAGTTGCAAATGGAATGTTTAGCTGAAAATCCTGAAGAACAGTATTTAGAGCGTCAGGAGTTCGAGGCTCGATATTTTAAAGCTACAGCTAGGGCTCAGGGTTTGTTGCAAGTCCCAAACTCAATGCCGTTGCTGAGTGCAGGTAGTGAGCATGGTTCTAATTCAAATCGCCGTCTTGTGAGGTTACCTACTATTCAGCTGCCTAAATTCAGCGGATCTTACGATAATTACCTAGAATTTCGTGACACGTTTACTAGTCTCATACATAACAACGATGACATTGATGAAATAAATAAATTTCATTATTTACGAACGTTTCTGGAAGGGTCCGCTGCTGTGGTGATCCAGTCAGTACAGTTTTCTGCTAGCAATTATTCAATAGCATGGAAACTCTTGTGCGACAGGTTTGATAACAAGCGATTATTAATACAAAACCATGTCTCAGCTTTATTTAATATTGAACCAATCACAAAAGAGTCATCCGCTATATTGAAACGTCTGATAGATCAAGTCAATAAAAATCTACGGGCACTTGAGTCTATGAATGAGCCTGTTAAGCAGTGGGACACATTATTAATTCATATAATTACACAAAAATTAGATCAAAAGACGTACAGAGAATGGGAGGAATTCAAGGGGCGTATGGATCAAAATAATCCAATCACATTTGATGATTTTTTAACATTTCTTCGCAATCGTGCTGACTTAATTGAAACATTAGAGTTGTCACGCGGCAACCATTCGACTAACAAGTCTACAGCTAAATTTAAGTCTATGGTGTCAGTGCCAGGTAGCTCTAATAAGCAGTCGAATACGGAATCGACTCAAAAACCTTGTCCTAAGTGTAAAAGTAATCATTATTTAGCGAATTGTTCTCAGTTTCTTGCATTAACTGCTGAAGCTCGATTGGAGTTGTTACCTACTTATAAAATATGTTTTAATTGTTTCCGGACAGGTCACTTTGCCAACTCGTGCAAAAAACCTGGTTGTAAAATCTGTAAACGACGTCATAATACACTTATTCACGTCGGTAATATAAGTCAGCAGGCACGACAGGAAAATATTAACTCATCTGAGGCAACTCCCTCAGCTTCCTCCTCGTCCGTCTGTCCATCAAAACCTACGTCTACTAGTACTAACAATGTGGCGTTGTCAGCAAATGTTTATAATCATAATCAGTGTAATGTACTTCTATCCACCGCGTTAATTAAAATATATGACAGCACAAATCGGGAGCATATTGTCCGAGCGGTGTTAGACAGCGGAAGTACATCAAGTATCATGACTGAAAGACTCTGCCAGCAGTTGAACTTAGAGACTCGTCAAGTGAATCGATCGATTCTTGGCATCAACAACTCTGTCTCAAGTGTGAGTAAAACGTGTCATGTAAACATGACGTCATTAGACGATAGCTTCTCCTCAGAACTTCATTGTTTCGTTTTACCAATGATAACTAGTGGCACGCCATGTCATGAAATTAATATTTCTAATTTTGAAATTCCGCCTAATATTTGTATGGCTGACCCTATGTGGTACAAACCAGCCGAAGTTGATATTTTAATTGGTTGTGATCTTTTTTGGGATTTATTAGGTACACAACAGTTAAAGCTGGGTAAGGACATGCCAGTTATATGTGAAACAAAATTAGGTTGGGTTATTTCCGGTCCGATTTTTGGTAAGCACGTCACTAATCGCATGCAAACGTGTCATATAAAGTGTAACTTCAGTCACGGTGATTCAGAATCAAATCAGTCTAGTAGACATTCAAACTGATTTGACACGTTTTTGGCAGTTAGAGGAGGTATGTGCAAAATTACCTAATTATTCACCTGAGGAACGCTTGTGTGAAGAACACTTTGTTAAAAATACTTATCGTCTTGAAGACGGTCGTTTTTGCGTTCGTGTACCGTTAAAAGAAAGTCCTACTTCTTTAGGGGACTCGCATTCAAGAGCTAAGAATTGTTTAATTTCTTTAGAGCGTAGACTGAAAGGCAAACCTGAATTAAGTCGTATGTACTATGATTTCATGACAGAATATGCAAGGTTGGGCCATATGTCTGAAAGTAAAGCCGATGAATTAAAATCAAATGGGTATGTCATCCCTCATCATGGGGTGTTGCGTGAGCAGAGTACTACTACAAAGCTCCGCGTGGTATTTAATGCCAGTTCTCCCACGTCATTAGGCGTAAGTTTTAATAATATTCAGATGGTTGGTCCAACTGTACAAGATGATCTGCTGGCAATCCTACTACGATTCAGACAACACAAATATGTTCTGTCAGCAGACATAGAAAAAATGTACCGGCAAATCATCGTTCATCCATCTGACAGGCATTTGCAACAAATACTGTGGCGCGACGATCCAGGTAAGCCAATCAAAACATTCACATTAAACACCGTGACGTACGGTACGTCTAGCGCTCCATTTTTGGCAACACGTTGCCTTAAGCAGTTAAGTCTTGAATGTGAAAATGATAAAATTGCCGAAGTCATCAAACATGACATGTATGTCGATGATCTGCTTACCGGAGGCGACATATTTATTAAAGTACAAAATATTCAAAGGGAAGTTACTGATGTGCTTGCTTCTGCCGGTATGCCACTTAGAAAATGGAAGTCAAATGAACCTACATTGCTATCTCAAGATAGTCAGATGACATCACTTGACTTAAATATTGGCAGTGATAATCCAGAAAAAATACTAGGTTTATGTTGGCATACCAGCACTGATGAACTTCGTTTTCCTGTAAGTGATTTGGCTTCTAAAGGTAATACGAAGCGTGAAGTCCTCTCAGTCATTGCGCGAATCTTTGATCCCTTGGGACTTTTATCTCCATGCGTAATCAACATGAAGATTCTATTGCAAAGCCTCTGGCTTGAAAAGCTGTCATGGGATGAGCCGTTACCTCATGACGTCAATAGGCGCTGGAACGAAATTCGTGATACTTTACCGTTTTTAAATGATATCCACATTCCACGTCATGTTATTTGCGATTCGTATCAGTCATTGGAGTTACACGTTTTTACTGACGCATCAGAACGTGCATACGGCGCATGCATATACATGCGCAGCGTCAATAGCAAAGGTGAGATCTTTGTTAAATTGCTGATGGCAAAGAGTCGTGTAGCGCCCGTCAAACATACAACAATTCCTCGGCTTGAATTATGCGGTGCGTTGATTGGAACTCGGATTTATGATAAGGTAGTCAATTCACTTCGGCTCAAGGTCAATCAAGTCTGGTTTTGGACTGACTCCACAATAGTTCTGGGTTGGTTACACATGCACCCTTCTAGACTACAGCCCTTTGTGCGTAATCGCGTGGCTGAAATCCAAGAAAACACAAGCAACTGTAATTGGAGACATGTTCCAACTGATAAAAATCCTGCAGACTTGTTGTCACGCGGTGTAGATACTAGCTATCTACAAGATTTGGAACTGTGGTGGTCAGGTCCCAATTTTCTCCATCTTGACTGTTCTGAATGGCCTTCTCAGCCCAACAAATACGAAGAAACGTTACTCGAAATCAAACCAGAGGTTTCATTGACATCTGTTGTCGACAACGCAAGGCATACTGAGTTTATTGATTTCAGTCGTTTTTCTAATTACTCAAGGCTTGTTCGGTCCGTAGCTTATGCTTTGAGATTTACTCAGGCATGTAAAAAACAAAAAGTAGCGTCAAACTTTTTAAAAGAAGAAGAATTACGGAGTGCTTTAAATTTAGTTATTTCAGTTAGTCAAAGTGAATCATTTCCTGAATACTATTTACTTTTAAGTAAGCGTAGTTTACCCAAGAAAAGTCATCTATTAAAATTCAATGTTTACTTAGATGAGAACAATATCATGCGTGTTGGGGGTCGTATTGACAACTCTAATTTTTCAGAAGATAAAAAGCACCCTATTATTTAACAGTCCACTCATCATTTTACAAAATTATTCTTTAAATTTGAACATAAAAGATTGTTACATGCTGGTCCACAATTATTGTTAGCTTCTATAAGGGAAATGTACTGGCCTATTGGTGGTAGAAATTTGGCGAAGGCCTGTTACCATAATTGTGTTATTTGTACTCGGATGAAGGGGAAAATTGTTACACCTTTAATGGGAAATCTGCCACGGCAGCGACTTCTTCCAGACGGCTTTCCATTTGAAAGTGTTGGGGTGGACTATGCAGGTCCTCTTCTATGTGCTAGTCGTCAAGGTCGTGGTTGTAGGCTAGTAAAAGTGTATATCGCACTATTCGTTTGTTGCACTACTAAAGCTATTCACTTGGAGATAGTTGGGGATCTCACAAGTAACAATTTTTTACTCGCTTTACGGCGATTTATTTCGCGTAGAGGAAAACCAACTGACATTTATTCAGATAATGGTACCTCATTCGTTGGCGCCTATAATGAGATTTCCAAATTTCTAAAGAGCAACTGTAATTCCTTAGGTGAAAGCGCAGCTGCCGAAGGCTTTCGTTTCCATTTCATACCTGGAGGAGCCCCCCATTTCGGAGGCTTATGGGAATCGGGTGTTAAATCGATGAAATTCCATTTAAACAGAGTGTTGGGCAATTGTAAATTAACTTACGAAGAATTTAACACCACGCTTACTCAAATAGAAGCAGTTTTAAATTCGCGACCCATTACACCCCTTTCGTCGGATCCGGCGGATCTTTCTCCATTGACTCCAGGTCATTTTCTCATCGGGCGGCCTCTCACATCCTTTCCACAACAAGATTACCAGACTCAACCCGTTGATCATTTAAAAAGATTTCAACGCATTGAACAATTACGCCAGCACTATTGGAGGCGATGGAGTAAAGAATATATTGCTGAACTCCAACAACGAATGAAGTGGCGTACCAACAAGGATGATTTGAAACTGGACACTATGGTTGTGGTGACGGAGGATAATCTTCCGCCTCTGAAATGGAGGTTAGGAAGAGTCGTAGCAGTTTACCCTGGACGTGATGGCATCACCCGTGTCGCAGATATCAAGACATCGACTGGTGTGATCCGGAGAGCATTTAGCAAGATATGCCCGTTACCTGTATCTTCAAGTTCGGTTGAAAGCTAAATCTTCATGCTTTCAACGCCCGGGGGTATGTTAAAACGCCTGATGGAATTTGAATAGCACTTACGCACATCTACGTGTCTTTGCTAATTTTTAATCTGTACCAAAAAAATGTTCCGCTAATACAAGCACATACAAACAGCATCTCCAGTTTTTAATTTATGAAATCCCAGTATAATTGAGAAAACCCCTAGACAAAGTCCGTCAACTAGATTATGATATACTATATTTTTTTTTTTCGTTTAGCAAAGTTGTAAAAATTTTAAAGGATACAGCGCTTTGAAGTTTCTGAGTGGTACGTCACCTATGCCATCGTAGCTGATCGTGACGTCACGTGAAATTTAAATGTGCTTGTATCTTTGTCAATATTCGCTAATCAAACAAAAAAAAAATACGTATAACAAACTTTTGAATAATCTATTTAATGAGTCAAGAAATTTTTATTTATGCCAGAGTTTTTTTTATTCATTTGTTTAGGAGAAATAACACATTTACTCCATCGTAACACCACAGGAAGCACCATCAATTACGAAGCAATTTCTTTGTCTTTCCAAGTTTTAACGGCGGGATACTTGATAAATGTTCTGATATATCCTGTATAACTTCTGCTTGTTTATAGACCCCGAAGCCATAATCGAGATATTTGTTGCGGCTGCCTCAGGGTACAACAAATTGTTATTAGCTATATTTTTTATTATATTTATTCCTTAATGTTGAACTAGTCCGTAGTTCCTCAACTATTTGACATTGTACATCGCAAAGTTTAACATGATATCGTTTTGTCTCATTATAAATTCTGTCTGTACGGATAAAGATTAGCAAAATTAAAAAAATATTAAAAAGTTATAAGCCATCAAATATTAGTTTTGTTTTTTTGCTTTTTCACGCTTTCAGCGTAAATAAGTAATAAAATAGGGTTACATACGTGATATCGAACGTCGATGTATCTATTGTCAAATATCTATCCATCTATGCATCAACGGGTCGCTACATCTACGGTACTCCATATTAAAAGTCAATTCAAGTAAATGGAATCAATCAGTTGTTTTATACGGTGTCAAGATATCGAGTTCGTTTCATCGGATGTCGCTGCTATAAGTCCGTCAGATATAGTTAGAAAAACGAATAATCACGCGTTCCGTTTTACTGCTTTCGAGAAGTGCCTACTGATACAAGAAATGGTAAATATTATTAGACATATATATTGATCAAATCAGAAAGTGTAGTTAGTAGTTTTTTGTAAAGCGACTCGTTGACGTATAACTTCGTGATTAAATGTACCTATGGGCAATAGATACAAAAACATCCATTAATACTTACTCATTAATATGGAGTACCGTAGATGTAGCGACTCCTTGATGAAAAGAATTCGATATTTGGACATTAGATACAGTAACATTCATTATTACGAACTCATCGGTATGGAAAATCGTAGATGTAGCGACCCGTTGATGCATAGTTCTCGATATTTAGACAATAGATTCATCGACGTCCAATATCACGTATGTAACCCAATAAAAGAAGTGTAAAATCCCCAAAAACAAAGATGGCACTGACACGGCTTAATTATCTTAGTTTTTAATAAACTTTATTAGTGATTGATAATTGCAGTAGTTTTTCCATAAAACCCCTTCTCCAAAGGCATTTCCGTATTTATTTACGCGCTCGGTTTACTACGAATTATCGTGCATTTCATATCACTGTTTCGCCCGAACACAATGTTAGGTGAGACAGTATGCTTTTAGGCCGCACCCACCTGTAAGTTCGAGCTCGCGACTAGTTCAACCTTAAGGATTTCTTTGTCTTTCAAACTTCTAACAGCGGGACGCCTGATAAATGTTCTGATGTAACCTGAATAACTTCATGTTTATCAGAACATTTATCAGGTCAATAAAGACCCAAGGCCATAATCGAAATATTTCTTGCGGCTACCCCGGGTACTACAAATTGATAATATCTTATTATATGTTTTTATTTGGTATAATAGCCTTTTTCAAATTGTCCTGAGCCTTGGGTGTTTATCTATATACGTATTTATCATAAAATATAGTATCGTTGGGTTAGTATCCCATGACACAAGCTTAAGCTTACATTGGGGCTAGCTCAATATGTGTAACATGTCCCTATACATAAATTTATTTATTTATATTTTATATCCAAAGGATTTCCTTGTCTTTAAAAGTTTTAATGTCGGGAAACCTGATATAATCTTGATAACACATGCTTGTTTATAGACCCGGAGCCATAATCGAATTATTTCCTGCGGCTAACCCGGTGTACTACAAATTATTATTACTGACCTATATTTTTTGTTAAGAAATGTACCTATATTATATTTCCTGAGGTAAACCTCACAACATCCGTTTTTACAAGATCAATTGAGTTAGTTTTTTTACATGAAATAGTTTCCTTGCGGTGGTTCTTAGCTATGTTTGATGAAAATCGGTTGAACCGTTCAAAGTTATTGATGTTAACGCTTGAAAGTCAGGGCTTTCTCCAGCAAATAAAAGATAGCGCTACGGATATCCGAAGAGGGCTATACGGAGACTTCGGTAATTCCGCTACTCATCACTAGATGGTGTTCTTGACAGTCGTTTTTAGGGTTCCATAGTAAACAAGGAACCCTTATAGTTTCGCCATGTCTGTCTGTCTGTCTGTCCGTCCGCGGTTTTACTCAGCGGCTATACGTACTAGAAAGCTGTGATTTGGCATGGGTGTATTATATAATATATATTAATTATTTGCGCAAAAAGTGGTAAAACAAAATATTGAATAAAATTTTTTTTCGGGGTAGCTGCCATACAAGTAAAGTGTAAAGTAATTTCTTTTTTCTCGACTAACCAATCATGTGGGGTACCGTTGAATAGGTCTTTCAAAAATATTATAAGTTTGTCAACACTGTTTTTCGATTTAGGGATGCGTTTCTGAAATATTAGGTTTTAAAGTGAACATTTTTGTTAAAGTCAAGTGTCCCCCCCCCCCCTCTATCTGCCAAACGGTTAAATATAGACACTTGAAAAAATTCACAGGTATAGTCTATTTAACGAAAGTAGGGTTTACAAATTAAAAAATGTACTCGGAAAAGAAAAATTTCATACAAATTCAATAGACAATTAGTTTTTCGTTTAGTGGCATGCACTCAAAGTTGGCATTCGTAACTACGGAACCCTACATAGCGCGTGGCCCGACACGCACTTGGCCAATTATTTTTTTACATTTGTCTATCAAATAAATTCGTAAATATGTGTTATGTTAAATTTAGCTTTAATATTTTCCACAATATGGCGAGGTGTACTAACTAATTTGTAAGCCTTTAAGTTAGCAGATGACAAATCGACAGTAAACAAGTAGTCAATATAAAAACGATGAAATAACAATAGAAACGATCATCGAACCTTGCAGGCTGCAGAGCGTGCCAAACAATTATACATACATGCATACATATTCTCGAAAAACATGACCCTCCTTCTGGCGCAGTCAGGTAAAAATATTTGTTAACAGACACATGTTTTATTTATCTACGTTTCTTGGGATCCAAGCTAGCGCCCACGATATACGTCCAGCAGTGGTCTTCCTGCTAGACCACCAGGCAGCTTTATATTTTCTGGCAATACCGGAATCAATTAGGGTAAACTTCCAGTCATTGCACGCTAGCAGTCATTGGACAGAACACAATAAAGCCTTTATATACAGGATTACTGGTAATTGAATGCTATCCCCTCAGGGGGTTGTAGGTACTGTTATTTGGAATTGATTTAGCCCTATAATGTATTGTCCAAAAGTTAACCATTTAAGAGATATTAAATATTTTAGTTTTTTTTCAATTATTTGTTTACTAATTGATCAATCTTTTTGTTTAAAAAAAGTAACCATCCAAATCAGTTTCTTTTTACAGTTTATCAAGGGTGACCATGTAGCATTCATTATCAGTCATCACATCATAGAAATTGTTAACCGTTTCGGAACAGGAGTTCTAAACAAAACATAATTGTCCATTTTTTTGAACAAAGGCTTCAAAAAAAGTAAATTATCTCATAAAAATTGCTAGTATTTAATTGTGCAGATTATTAGAAAAACTTCTACATTTCATTAGCTTTCCAACGAGGTATAAAAAACTTAACTGAATTAGACATTGACTGGAAAATCGTAATTACAAGGAGATAAGGTGGGGTCATGTTAAAATACTATTACTGAAAAAAACATGCATCTTTTTGATGAAGTAATAATAAAACTATTGTTTCAACCAAAGCACTTTAATAAAACACTAAACATTTTTTATAACTCATGTTCTACATGGCTACCACCATTGCGTACGCAAGTACGTATTCGTTTGCGCAAATGGGTTTTTACTATGCGGCTTGTCAAAGTATTTCTAATTTTCTCGGCTTCGTCGCATATCCGCTGTCTCAATTCTTCTACTGTTAGGATATCCCTTAAATGGTTAACTTTTGGATAATACATTATAGGGCTAAATCAATTCCAAATAACAGTACCTACAACCCCCTTAGAGGATAGTATTCAATTACCAGTAATCCTGTATAAGGTTTTATTATGTACTGATCACTCCAGCTGATAGCTTTTTATACTCTGTAGCTGCAGTGTTCCCGTTTTAAAAGATACCTTAATAAATAAGGTTCAATTGCGTTCTGTCCAATGAGTGATATCGTCCAATGACTGGAAGTTTACCCTTGTTGTTAAGACTCAACGTGGTTTTTCTAAAGCTTGCCCCAAAGACTTTTCGCCACAAAATTGATACTTTGGCGCAGTTTTCATACTAAAGGATACTGAATTACACATCTAAATACTCAAATTAATTATTTACATACGCCTATCCAAGCAAATAAAGCGGTTTATCCAGAAATTTAATTTTAAAATAAACGTTAATTAAAACTTTGACTCCCTGGATAAATTTCATTAAAATATTCATGTAGAAAATGTTGAAAACTCAATTAATCAATCCAATTTATACCACAAATGCTCAGTGGAGAGTTTCGTCAACAATTTATGCAGTAAAAATAATTTAGTGTGGATTCAACAAACACTCAAAAGCCATTATCTGATGAAGTGATTGAAGTGATGAAAATTGAAATCAGAGTCATTATATATTATTTTTAATAATTATAAACTTTTACAATACACGAAATTATCAAATAAAAGGATTGGTATGATAAAAGAAATAGAGTATTCTAAACATCAAATTAAAAGACAGAGTTAAGTTTTCTCATGTAAGATCAAAGGCAAAGGTACAAGATATTACCTATACTGTAAGAAGGCTTAAATAAAGTGGATTGGTCATACTTTGAGAAGTAAGGAAATTCGGTCAAAGGACGTTACAGAGTGGTATCCTCGTGATAGAAAAAGAGGAAGGGAGGGCAAAATTGGAGATGGGAAGATGAAATCAAGAAAGCAGCTGGAGGATTATGGGGAAGAAAAACAAGAAACATAATATTATAGAGACAGCTGGGGGACGACTTTGCCAAGGGGCAAGTTGACGACCAACAACGGTAGTCACAGCAGGAAAGCAAAAGACGTCAGCAAGAGAGGCTGCAGTAAGTAATACGTAAGTAGTAAGTAAATGTAGTAAGTACGCCTTGATTGCTCGAATGCCAAAGGTACAAGGACTATCGTCTATGATCGCTGAAAATAGAGAGAATCATATTTAGGGTTGGATCTCACTCACCACAGCAGGGAACAACACTTTACTATGCTGCTATTCTTTTCTGTCGCTCAGAACCGTCTTGCTGATATAGTGTTCCGTAGCTCTCTCTCTCGCTCTGGAAAATGACGGTTCTGAGCAACAAATAAAGACAGCCGCATAGAAAAGTGCTGTTCCGTGCTGACAAGTGACATCCAACCCTGAACAGACCATTAAGTTCTTCCTTACTTTCTTTGCAGCCTATATAACTCCATTATTAGACTTTAAGACCCCTCCCCCCCCCGGTAATAAACGGCGAGAACAGTTGCGAAAGCGCTTAGTAATCCTGCCGGCGCCGGGACACCGAGCTCCTCAGGACTTGGTGATCGCAATAGATGGTATAAAGTCTGTGTGCACAGTGTCTCTTTAGGTGCCTCTTATTCTACATCAGTTATTCAGATCAATAGGCAATTAGACTATTTTAAAAATATATTACAAATTTATGTCATCCTATAATAATGTGATACATCAGTAAATAGACATATGAATTACTCACATAACAATATAAAAAAAAATCTACTACTTATACATTATCGTTTTTAAACAATTTTAGGAACAATGATTTCTTAAAACCCAACAAGGAGGAACTAAATAGATCCAGTTCAGTTAATTCTTTATTATAAGAGTTGAGTGAACGAGGGAAAAAAGTATTATTGGTGTAATTTTTTGTAAAGTGAGGAGGTGCAAACAAAGGCTCATTAGGTCGGTTTCATACAAATATTTACACTTCTTTCGAAAATATTAAATGTTTCAAACCTAAGAACCGCACCTACACAACCGCTTTTGATAAAATTTACCACCATTCACCACCTGACAAGTATATTCTTATAAAGAATTTAAAAAAAAATGGTCTAGTCGTTTTCGAATAATCGGCAAACATTCTTTAAAAAAAAAACATCGCGACGAATTGGTAACCTCCTTCTTTATGGAAGACGATTAAAAAGAAAAATCTAATAGATAATAATATAACCTTATCGTTTTCTTACAGGAATGAATAAATAATCGTAATGACGACAGTATTATTTTTAGGTAAAAGCCTCTTTACGATTCGGCTGCGTGGTTTCTATTCTTGCAAATTATCTTTTTCACGACCAACGAGTGTTTCAAGAATTTTACGGCTACATGAAAATTTTACTACGCAGGCGAGACAATTTTCACGGGAAGAGAGAAAAGGAAGGGAAGTTACTTGGTCTCGCTTTGTTCTTTGAAGTGCTGTGACACACTTGCCGGTAAAACCGGATTTCTTGGAATGTCACAACGATCGCGCGGATTGTAAAAGGCGATTAACATAAAATACATTAAAAAATACATTTATTTATATTGTGTGTATATATTGTGGATGTTTTAGACATTTTTATATATTGTGTAGACATTGACTTTAAACTTTAAAAGTTTTAATGACCTAATTCTCGATACACACACACATAAACAATAAAAAAACATGTCTAAAATATCTACCATATAATTATATGTACGTAAAATATTGAATATGAAACACTTTCCTACAAATGAAACATATTTATTAATAATCTTAAAAATGTTTCATTGTGCGAGCGAGATAACCCAGCAAATGTGAAATGCCTCTTAAAGCTCCCTTTTTCTCTGTCTACCCCGTGAATTATAAATGTTGTAACAGCAATGTCACAAAGATGGAGAGCAGTTAATATCAGCGTAGACGTAAATATTGTATTTTTTTTTTAAATGATATACACAACAAATTGTCACCAAAGTAAAACATTATATACATTTATGTTTGAGCATGAGTGATGCATGAGCATACAGTTAGTTTAAGTATTAAAACAGTTGAGAACTTAGTTTGATATTATGTAGATATTGTATACTTATATGATTCAAGGACAGTGTTCAAGGCAAACTTTTTATTTAGTCTCTTAGATATTAAAATTTCGATAGAAAAACCGGCCGGAGGACCTGATCCAAAAAAAAAATATATACAGGTACCCATATTCAAAGACCAAAACAAAATGTTTAGGTTCTTCGAGAGATAATCTGACATAAAATGGAAATTTACTGTCACAAGAATGATACTTCGCTTAACGCCAAAATTAAAAAAGTAACTTGTTTGCAGTTTAATGTGACAAAATTTAAAGGACATTGTCTAATGACATTGACTTATGTTCAGGTGACTTTTCTATGAAGTAGAGTAATACACGCCCCACTACGTTTCTAAACCCGTAATATTTAAGACAGCAACACGGAATCTATATACCTCCTATATCTATGGGTACATTGATTAGTTTTTTTGGCCCAAATATAGAAAGTTTTTGTCGGTGAGTGTGACACCCAGTTAAGTGCAAGGGTCAAATTCGACTAAACGTCAATGCTAATTTCATGGCTTTTACTGTTTATAGCGCGTTTGGTTTTACCATCGCAATAGGCTTTGTAACTGGAATGTTTTTGTTTTCGCTGATTCCCTTTTGACAATAAGTGTCTTTTGTGTTTTAAAGACTCTTTAAAATTCTTCTTTTGTGTTTAGGAAAAATGCGATTTAATGATGTATAGTACTATACTCTTTCAAAACTAAAAACTGACTTCAACACCAAACTACAGAACAGATTATTTATAAATTTTCTATGGGACCACTTGACAAGTACTCTTAAATCATTTTTTTTTCTAATACATATAATTAAATCTCTTAAAGCAAATGTGTATAATGTAAATGTATAGGGAGGGACAAATAACACTGATTGAGCTAGCCCCAAAGTAAGTTCGAGACTTGTTATGTAATGAAGTGTGTTATGGGATACTAACTCAACGATACTATATTTTATAACAAATACATATATAGATAAACATACAAGACCCAGGACAATTTGAAAAAGTTCATTTTCCAACTTGCCCCGACCGCGGATCGAACTCGGGACCTCTGGGTGGCGGACTAGCATGGTGACCACTACGCTAAGGAGGTCGTCAACGAAGGTCACTGAACAGATTCACCTAAATACTTTCAGCGGATGTTTATAAAATAAAAGGCTATGCTACATTATTTAATACAAAAGATACATAACCTTATTTTTGATGACCTAATTCTAGATACACACACACATAAACAATAAAAAACATGCTTTTTTAGACATGTTTTTTATGGTAGATATTTTTATTAACCATATAATTTATACACATAAAATATTAAATATAAAACACTTTTCTAAAAATGAGACACATTTTTAATAATCTTTAAAAATGTTTAATTGTGCGAGCGAAACAACCAACCAAATGTGTAATGCCTCTTAAAGAAAATCGTCTGACTATCGACATTATAACATTTGCAAGCAAGTCTGCTAAGCCAGTGGTCGTCATTAAGTGAAGCCATCTGGAAAAGTCGCATCGACAGGTTACTTAGATTTTGATGAGTTGGTAGAACTTGCAGTTTCTGAACGTTGAGATTAAAAGTTATTCTACTTTTTTATACTGAGGTAGTGGACCTAAAATTATTTTAAAGATTCCTTAAACGGGACCCAATATTAGGTTAGTAATAACTAAGACCCCGCTGTCCGTCCATCCATCCGTCTATCTGTCTGTCTGTCACCTGGCTGTATCTTATGAACCGTAATAGCTCGACAGTTGAAATTTTCACAGATGATGTATTTCTGTTGCCGAACAAGTAATAAAAACAGAATGAAATAAATATTTAATGAAAGTGATACAAATCAAATTTTAATTATCACCATATTTAGTTTTAAACAATTTATTTCAAATGCCACTTTAGCTTCCACTTCGTCTTACGTGGGGTACCCATACAACCAACAAACGTGAATTTTTAAAGATAATGGTACAGAACCGACTCGCACTTGGCCGGTTATTTAATATTTGATAGAATACACACATACCTCAAGATTTGATGATGGAATCCTCAAATCGTGGGAACTCCTTAAATTATTCTATTCATAAAGTGATTTTAATGTTTTCGTCAATATATCTATGTTATACAATATGTAACAAAAACCCTGTCCGATCCTTCTTGGAACAACTCAGACCGTCATTATGAACAACTATCCTATGGAAAGAAAGCTTGAAACTCGAAAAAAAACAACAATTTTTATACAAAAGTGTTCGGCCGGCAATTGGTATGAAAATGTCGTTTTTTTCTTCGAGTTCCAAGCATTGGTCCCATAGGAAAAGTTATTTATATTGACGGTCTGAGTTGCTCCTACAAGGATCGGACAGGGTTATATTCAAGTTTTCACTTCTGCCGGCACTCCCGGAGTGCAACCCGTGTTTTTTTTTATGCAACTCGTGGTCGACTCATATCCTGAAGCAATATAATTCCTATGACTTGTAAATCTAATTTATGGATCGCAGGTGTGAAAACTCACATAAATCCAAAACAAATCCAGGCTCCACAATAAACAAACAAAGCAATAACAAACGTATGCGACCGAAATGGTATCCGTATTATTCCACACACAGACAGACGGGTCTTAAACTAATTTATGTGTTAGTGCGGAATTAGGGATAGAAGCCGAATTAAAATACGTTTAGTTCTCGGATTTACTGGCAACGGCGTTTACTGCTGACTCACGGCCGTGGGGTTTGGAAAGCTGGAAGTAGGCTTGATGCCTACTTCAAGCCTACTTTATTATTTATTTACCAATAAATTGTATAGTAGGCGCACGGAGGTCTAATTATCTGACTGCGCCAGAAGGAGGGTTATGTTTTCGAGAGTATGTATGTATGTATAATGTATATATAATTGTTTGGCACGCTCTACAGCCTGAACGGCTCGATGGATTTTAGCTTTAGAGGTATCGTTAGATTCGTCTTTACTGTGAGAGTGACTCTGGTTATATCAAAATAATAATAAAATAAAATAAAAAAAGAAAATAAAAAGGCAGTCGGATTTTTTGTTTTTGTAATAATTACTGGTTTTATAATAGGTTGGGGAAAAAGTCTTTTCGCATTTTATATAAAAATTCAAAACAATTTTAATATACTTTATTTACATTTAACTAAAGTATGTAGGTACCATTTTCTTCTATAACTTTTTGCCTTCTTATAGGTAGGGACATGATCCCATTGCTATAGAAATTTTGGGGCTTCTGATCAAAAAACTGCGTCAAGTAGTTTTGGCAGTCCTCTCGTGATGTTAACCTGACACTGCCTAAAGAATTCTGAAGAGACCGAAACAGGTGAAAATCTGAAGGTGCCAGGTCAGGACTATACGGCGGATGCATTAACTCCTCCCAGCCAAACTCTATTAATTTTTGCTGAGTGGTTAAACATGTGTGAGGTCTAGCGTTATCATGATGAAAAACCACACCCATTCTGTTGATTAATTCCGGCCGCTTTCTCTCAACTTCTTGCTTTTATCTTATCAGTTGTTCGCAGTAGAGTTCTGAATCGTTGGTCCTGCCTGGTGGTAACAGCTCATAATGAATAATGCCCTTCCAGTCCCACCACACACACAGCATTACCTTGTTGCGAGTTAACCCGGGTTTCGCCACAGTCTGTGAAGCCTGACCGGCCTTTGATCATGAATTTTTTCGCACGTTCTTGTCGTACGTGATCCACTTTTCATCACCAGTTATCAATTTCTTCAAAAATGGATCGGTCTCATTACGTCGTAATAAAGAATCACAAATGAGTACACGGTTCATTAGGTTTCTTTCAGAGAGCTCGTGAGGTACCCAAATATCGAGCTTTTTTGTGTACCCATTTTTTTCCAAATGCGCCAAAACTGTTTTGTGGTCAATTCCCAGTTCTTCAGCTACGTCGTAACTACTGATATGCCGATCTTGCTTCTTCCCCAACCTCATATATATTATCTGTAATTACTTTTAAGGAAATGGAACAGTAGCTCAGTATCATGCAGTGAACATGCTTCAAAAATTTAGCTGTTGTTAAAAAAGGCTATTTGTATAAATTTTAAGTCCGATTATGGTAATTACGACAAAAATATTTATAATTAGGAATAAGAGATAGAACAAAACGTTTAGTTCCCGGATTTACTGGCAATTGTTTTTATTGCTAACGGCTGTAAGGTTTGGAAAGCTGTATAAGCGAAGCACAGAAAGTTCTAATTTTTGTATATTATTTATCTGTTCATAGTTTGTCATTTGTAACCTAATGACAAACTATGCTGGCCACTAAGAATTTCGTCCTTCTTTTTATTTTAATGAGGCTTTAGTATCACTATTTCGATTCCCCTTTTCCACGTTTACCTACGATCATACGCTAAACGTGCCGTTTGGGTCTTACAAGCCCTAAGCTTTGTCTACTACATTTAAGATGAAGACGTGATATTGTATCTATGTAGACCTCAATAATTCCACACACAGATAGACAGGTCTTACACTTACTTGTGTGTTAGTGCGGAATTAAAATAGGAGCCGAATTAAAATACGTTTAGTTTTCGCATTTATTGGCAACGGCGTTTATTGCTGACTCACTGCTGTGGGATTTGGAAAGCTGGAAATAGGAATAAATAGGCGACGCACAAAAGGAGGTCTAATGTTGTTAACCTGTTTATCCCATTGTTGGGAAAAAGGTCTCTCCCATCTCTTTTCATCTTATCTCTTTCATAATTTTTACTATTATGTTTGATTCAACATTAATATTTTAAGAGATTTAGTCCTCATCATTTTTAATAACTTTTCCTAATAAATGTATTGTTATTTTTTTTTAATTATTGCATTAATAATAAACATAAATTACCGCAGGGCAGCTTGTGGCGAGCTGTTGTTGAGTAACGACACCACGGGCCCGATTGCTCCAGAGAGCCAGTAAGAGCCTCGTTCCCGACGTGTCTTCATCGGTCGGGATGGAGACCCAAGAGGACTCGCAAGGCTCTCAACTCTGCATTGCCTTAATTGGCTGTTCAGAGAGGAGTCGTTAGAGCTGTTGCTCCAGGGGTGGAAGTGTTAAAGGGCATAACGCCGCGAGTAACTTCTGAGAAAGCGCAGCACACCTCTCGATACCCTGAGTCGCGTGCACCGGTGTTGTTCCTTTGCCGGCAACTATTGTCGGCGCTTTTGAAGGACCCATCTAGTGGGCGGCAAGCCACCACCTGCCTACCACCACCTGTCAGTAATCATGATTATGGCAGGTGACGTTCCTTTTGCAATATCCCAGCATCAGTCCATCCCAATCTCATTCCATAACCCATAGACCATTTTCTTTTTCTTGCAAAAGATCTTTCTCCTGCTAAAACCTATTCAAGGGTCCACCTTTCATAGGTGTATTCAGGAATGGGTTTTGGCGGGAGCGCTACATTATATCACCAAAGGGCCTCCACGTGTTGGATCTGTATCCCCACGCAAGCCTCTCAAAGTACCGGGCTGAAAAGACCCGTGAATCTAAAGGAGAAACACAAATTACACATGTAAATATAATTTAAAATATATATCGATATAAGGAAACAAAATTGTCATCCCACAGTAACTTGATACTTCGATTTGTATAAGAACCAATGTTTTTTTCATATCTCGATATACATTTATTGGGCAAAGTGGTTCAAAAGGACTAAATCGCCTCTTAAAATATTTGTACTGAATTTAAAATAGTCTTGTATAATTATTATATGTAATTATTTTTATAAATAGTTTAGTCTCATGATTCAAAGATTCAAATGTTTATTCAGTAATTAGACCTTTACAGGCACTTTTACACGTCAATAAGTATAATTTACGTTACGTGTAAAGTATATTAAAATATAATTTATTTTTAAAGAAAAGCTATCGATACCAGCGCTTCGTAACGACCACTGCTGAGAAGAAACGCCAAAAGAAACTCATTTTCACAGTATTGGTCGCCTACTCGCCAGAAGGGGTTTGTCATATTATTATTATTGTCTTTTAATTATTAAATACTTTTAATATAATACAATGTGGACACATTTAAAATGTAATGCTTGCAAACGAGTTAACAAACATAAATTGCGTAAAAAAATATTAAATAGTAAAAAAAAAGCGAAGCCGAGCTGACCAGTCCCTCCCGGCAGCACCCGTTCACGAGTTGACGCACGGATCAGCCATCGTTAAACTAAATCATATTAGAGGGAATCTAACGACCCGACCAGCGACGCCACCACCAGATTGGACATTTTAGTAAGCATGAAAAGCCCGATATCGCAGACCTTGTCAAGAGGAAATATTAGTTATATGTTAGTCACCTATTGATCGCAGAACATTAACATGTTGTACAGTAAGCTAATTATTGTTACAGAGAATACAGTTCTTATGTTTTATGTGCGGAGTGTAATGGAAAATTTATAGGAAGTGTCCACGCGTTTTTATCTTTTAAATAATCATTAATACTAGTATAGTACGCATTATTCAATAAAACTTTTTTAACATGTATTTTAAATTTTGACATGGGTAGGTTTACGACCGCTTCAGGAAGTTTGTTAAATAATGTTATACCTAGACCCAAGAGTGATTTTCTGGTTTTAGCAAGTCGAAATTTAGGCATATGAAGCTTATTTTTGTCGCGAGTGTTGTAACTGTGGACATCGCTATTTTTCTTGTAACAATTTAGTCTTGATTTAATAAAAAGGAGATTGTCGTAAATAAATTGAGATGTCACAGCAAGAATATTTATAAATTTAAATAACTCTTAGTCCGTAAATCGACCGAATTGCTCTCTTTTGTAGCACAGAAATAGTATGTATGTTAGCCGCTTTACCCCAAAAGAGCAATCCATACGACATTATGCTATGAGAATAACTAAAATATACTAGCCTAGCAGTTTCAACGTTAGTACAACGTCTGACTCTCCTCACAGCATATGCTGCCGAACTAAATTTCTTAGCAGTTGCCTCAATATGTTTATCCCATTTTAAGTTGCAGTCTACAGTTATGCCTATAAACTTGGTGTTGGGGACCCATTCTAGAACTAAGCCATTAAGACTCAAAGGTATGTGGTATTGGGTTTAATCAAGAGTGAAAAATTAACGCACTTGGTCTTTTGTGTGTTTAATGCCAGACTATTAGTCGTAAACCAACTGAGTACTTGTGACATAGTATTGCTTACATCGTCATAGTTTGTTGATTTTCTGTCAACCTTAAAAAGTAAAGATGTGTTGTCAGCAAACAATACTACTTCACACAACTTTTCTGCAAGACAGGGAAGGTCATTAACATAAATCAGAAATAAAAATGGACCAATTATTGAGCCCTGTGGCACAACCATGCTCACAGGTGCACTATTTGAGGTGACTCTGTTGATTTCAACTCTTTGAGTTCTATTATCAAGATAGGATGAAATCACAGACAGTGCAGTATCAGTAACGCCATAAAATTTTAGTTTATTTTTTAATATTATGTGATCGACGCAGTCAAAAGCTTTCGACAGATCACAAAAAATGCCTATAACGTCTTGTCCATTCTCCCAAGCTTCGTAAATAATTTGAACTAAGGTCGCTGCTGCATCAGTGGTTGATCGCCCTTTTGTAAAGCTATATTGGCGACAATGAAGTAACTTATTAATATTAAAATATGACACTAGCTGGTCTAATATAATTTTTTCAAAAATTTTACTTAATGTCGGTAATATTGAAATTGGTCTATAATTGTTCGGATCATGTTTGGATCCCTGTTTGAACAGTGGTATAACTTTACTCGCTTTCATTAAGTCAGGGAAAACACCTTTTGAAATACATTTATTAAATATTAAAGTTAAGTGAGGAGCAATCAGGTCGATGATACTACTCAAACCGAATACCGAAAACCGAAATACCCCATAAGTCCTCAGTTTTTTTTAGAGTTAAGAGCCTTGTAAGCTGAGATAATGTCGTATGGAGTTATGCTAGTAAAGGTAAGGTTAAGTTAAGGTAAAGGCTAGGTTGTGTTGGGCGTAGAAGCGTTACTTTTCAATAGTTCATCGGCAGCGGTCGGACATGAAAGCAAAGACTGTGAGATATCTTTGGAAATATTAACAAAAAAAGTATTGAATTCATTAGCTACTTCGATATCCGAGTCAGTGGTTTTATCTCCAATTTTTAATGTGTACGTGGGTCGCACTATAAGTTTCCGGAATGAATATGAAAAAATACTATTAAAGGTACAAAATTAATTTATTGTTTTTCAAAATAATCTCCCTTGGCGTCTATGCACTTTTTCATTCGATGAAACCAGTTTTGAAAACTTTTGTGCCACTCCTCTGTGGTGACCTCTGAAACGTGTTTTCATACTCCTCGACAGCCTCTTCTGGTGATGAAAATCGTTGACCGCGTAATTGGTTCTTAATTTTTGGGAACAGAAAAAAGTCACAAGGTGCCAGGTCGGGACTGTATGCAGGATGACTCATGAGTTCTACATTTTTCGCCTTCAAAAAGTCGTTTGTCTGTCTGGCCGTGTGAGAACTAGCATTGTCGTGGTGCAGGATGATACGGCGTTTACGGTTATTTTTACGGAGTTCGTCAATAACTTCCGGCAAACAAATGGTCGTGTACCAGTCACTATTCACTGTACGACGATTCTCTAAAGCAACAGTAGCCACGTGTCCAGTTTTATTAAAAAAAGAAGCAATCATCCGCTTAGATGCACTTTTCACGCGCGCCACTTTGGTTGGTTTCGGCTCATCTTGAAAGACCCATACGCTCGATTGCTGCTTTGTTTTGGGATCGTAGCAATAAATCCATGTTTCGTCACCTGTTACTATGTCCCACACCAAATTTGACGCACCTTCGTTGAATCTGGTAAGCATGGCACTGCACCAAGTGACGCGGCCCGTTTTTTGAGCCTCGGTCAAGTCGTGTGGGATCCACCGCTAGCACAGCTTTCTCACACCCAAATGTTTGTGTAGGATTGATTGTATTTGACTCATGCCTATTTCTAAGAATGCGCAAATTTCATGGTAGGTCACATGCCTGTCTGTTTCAATCATACGGCGCACAGCATCGATGTTTTTGTTGGTCACAGCGGTGGACGGCCGACCATCGCGAGATTCGTCACTGAGATTGATACGACCACGCTTGAATTCTGCAAACCAGCTATAAACAGTTGTCTTGCATGGTGCTTCATTGCCAAAAGCTGTTTCAAGCCGAGCGATGCTCTGTTGAGCTGTCAAATTACACTTAAAATCGTAGAAAATCATACTACGAAAATTTTCCCGAGTTAAATCCATGTTGATGCAGACACACAATTTTTTAAATGGCGCCACAAGGTAAAAACAAAAGACAGTCAGATGAAAAAAACTAAATTCTACAGCCAAAGAGTTCTATTTTCAAATGTTGCAATAAATTTTTAAATATTGTTTATGTAAGTGGCCAGTTCCGGAAACTTATAGTGCGCCCTATGTATGTAGAGTCCCTAGTATTATTTTTTCCTGTCTCATTATTAATAATTGACCATGTTGTCTTAACTTCATCTTTAGAAGTTTTAATTTTATTCGTTAAATGACGTGCTTTCGCAGCCAAACACACCTTTTAAATAATTCAGAATATTTTTTACATAAGCTACAAAATCTGCATTAAAATTATACTTTTTTCACCGTATAGTTCGTATAATTTCCTCCTACTAATGTAAATACCTTTTGTAGTCCAATCACAAAATTTGAGTTTACTATCGGCTTTAGAAGTTTTTAGTGGGAAGGTTTTGGTAAACTCTCCTTCCACCGTGTTAAAAATATTTTTGTAATGGTCGTTAGGATTTTCAGTAAAATCTAGTTCAGGTAAATTATTTTGTATACTTTCTCGAAAATGCACTCTACGTTTAGTGGTATAGGTTTAGTGGTTAGGTAATAGGTCTACAAGTGATAGGTCGAGGGGTGCAATCTTTTGGAAATTCAAGTGATACTTGTTGGCCGAGGTGGTCAGAGCCAAGACAGTCAAAGATTTTTTTATCAATGACCGGACATGAACTGAACTGGCTTAAAAATATGTCTAGTGGATGAAAGGTCACCTTGTATCAATTTTAAGTTTGATTATGATACTAAAAAGTAAACAAATAAAAAAAAAATTACAAGTAAGTAGCTTCTGCAAATTGTTATTACAATAGTGATAACGTTTGTTAATTTACCACTATCAGATAAATAGTTAATTAACAAGTGTTTTATGTAGCTAATTGCGTTAAAGACATAATCCGATAAGATTGATAAATTGCGCCGTTCTAATGTTGTCTAATCTGTAAAGATTTGCGTTCCATTTTTATTTTTTTAACCATCCTATATTAGTCCGCGTGAGAAGTCCGTTTGTCCCCCGTGTTAGGCACCTCACGTACTAGACGGATATGACCACGACAAGTTGTGGCCGTGGCCTTAGAGTACAGCAGGACCTATCCTAATCCTATCGTAATCCTATACTAGTCCTATCCTAATCCTATTCTATCCTATTCCTATCCTAATCTTATCCTAATCCTATCCTAATCCTATTATAATCCTATCCTAACTAATATTATGAATGCGAAAGTAAGTTTGCATATTTGTTTGTTACTACTTCACGCTTCAACCACTGAACTGAACAAGATGAAATTTGGTATGGATATAGTTTGAGATCCAGGGAAGGACATAGAATAGTTTTTATCTCGAAATTCCCCCAGATAGCGAAGCACAGCTAGTAATAAACAAATCTTTTTTAAATGAGCTTCACACCGAGAAGTCCATGTGTCTCACGTGTTAGACGTACCGCAGGACATTCAGGATTTCAACGGCAAATCTGCGGCTATGTAACACACGGAGGGGCCATTAGTACTACAAGTGCAAAAAGGTCGTATTCTAATGGATTTCTCGTGTTCCGTCGCTAAGATGCCGATTCAGAAAGTTTAACGAGTTTGCAAATTCGGGCGCTTGTCACTTTTTAAAAGTCTACACATTTAAGATCGAGCGAGCGAAGTGAGCGATACTCTCAGACTTTATCGAGTGTGTTGTTAGCACAGATTACATAAAGAACTACGTTCAGATAAATGTGCCATACTTTGTAGTTAAACCGTAGCGAAGTAAACAAGGAACCCTTATAGTTTCACCATGTCTGTCTGTTTATCGTCCGCGGTTCTTCTCAGAGACTATAAGTACTAGAAAGCTATCATTTGGCATGGGTATGTGAACTATTATGGCGACAAAGGGGTAAAAGAAAGTCATGAAAAATTTTTTTTTGTGTTAGCTTCCATTCTTCCATATATGTAAAGTGGGAGACAACTTTTTTCTGGACTAACCCATCGTGTAGGTTTCTTTAAACAGGCCTTTAAAGCTTCATCTACACATCTAACAAATTACATAAAGCTCCGATCAATTTACTCAAGTTATCGTCGAACAAACATACATACTTACATACATACAAACGCTGGATTGTTCCACTAGACTTGGAGGATTTCACTCGCTTTGCTTGCTCGATCAATAAGTGAGATTTTTTATCAATAAGTTATTGTTTTAATTTACGATAGATCTAGTTACGCAGTTACTCGTGTTTCCGTAAAGAATTAACCGAACGCGACGTAGTCCGCATAGTTTGGTATTTTCAAATACCTACTATTCAATTTTATGAAATACCAAGAAAGAAGTCAAGCGATACGAATTTGATCAAAAAGTCAATCCAGTCGTCTGCGACATGAATTGGAATATTAGAATAGTTTTTATGGAACTGCTAAGAAAATGTTGAGAACCGCTGACTCAGAATGGGCCACCAACTGGTGCACTGTACCACAAAATAAAAAAGTTCAGAAGAGGCTTGTAAATACTTACATTGAAAATGTGCTCACTACAGTTAAATCGGGTTTATAACGATTTAATTTACAGTATTTTATATTTACCCGACTGAACCAGAAGGAGGGTAATGTTTTCGAGAATATGTATGAATGTATTGTATAATTGTTTCGAGAATATGTACGATGTGCAGCCTAAACGGATTTTGGCTTGAGAGGTGTCGTTAGATTCGTATTTACTGAGAAAGAGACACTGCGTATATAAAAATAAAATGAAAAGATAGGCAGTCGGGATTTTTTAAATAATAATTACTTGTTAACAAGTTTATTTGCCAGGCTAAGGAAAAAAACCCCGGCAACACCATCTAGTGATGGAGACAGAACTACATAAGGGAATCAATATCCGTTGCTTTCACGCAAAAAGAACCGCATCGAAATGGGTTTATTTGTTTGGGAGCTTCGACGCTACAGACAGACAGACAGACATTAGCGTCAAACTTGTAACACCCCTCTCTTTGTCAGGCGTTAAAAAAACCTCAGCCGCCCTGAATAAACTAATCTTATTTCAAAAATAACATGACGACTTTCGTAATTCCTGGGTCTTGCGTCTTCTATTTATGTATTTATCATACAATATAGCATCGTTGAATTAGTGCCTATATCATAGGACAAGTTAAACCCATGCATTCGTAAAATAGGTTTCTCGATTTCAGGGATAGTCGCATAGTAAAAGTTGTTTCTACATTAATTAATATGTTTACTCCCTTTCAGGTTGATACCCCCTTTCCGTTACACGTTGTATACATGAATAAATCAGATGTTACATAGTTATATATTTTTTCAATTTAGGATAAAATAAATTACGTGTGTATTGTGTTATGCATCTTCAGATGCATAAGTTTTCATTTACTGGTAAAAATACAAGCACAAAACATGTATCTGAAGATTCTTTATTTTATGTGCATGTTTTTGTGTTATTCATATATATTATTATAGTTTGTGTGTTTCATAGTCGGTAGGCTATGTATATTTTCGGTTGGTAACGTCCACATCGTATAAATAGATACATCTATTCTCTTCGTATTTTGTGAACGAAACTACTTGATATTGCACATCCAATAGAATTTTATAGGAATTTCTATCCATTCCGAGAAATATAAACACGAAACCTCTGCAGTCAAATAGTTTGGAACGTAACTCACACCTGCAAAATTTTACTTGGTAAGTAAGTACTTATTTACCTCGCAAATTATTACTAAAATATGTTAAGGAAACGTTCGATATTTTTATAAATAATAGGGTTAGATGAATTAGATGAATTTTATGAATAAAAGATGGGTATATGATCACCTTGTGGGACTTGTAGGTGGGAGAAGCCGTAGGGGTAGACCATGGAAGAGATGGCGCGATGACATCTAGGGTCTCGCTCGGGAAAGAGATAGATGAAGAGAAAAAAGGGAGGCCTTTGCCGAACAGGGGGACATATCTATTTTTTTTTTTAAAAACTTAGATTTTTAAATGCAAATAGTTTCGAGTCTAACACTCAGGAATATTCGGTGAGTATTTATCCAGTGATAAGGGATTTGAAGGCAGTTTTACACGTCAATAAGTGTCCGATACGCGTCTCGGAACGATCACTGCTTAGATGAAATGCTGAAAGAAATTAATTAAGACAGATTTTCATTATATATATTTTAATTGTAATAGATTGATTCAATGAAAACGACACCGAATAAATAATAAAATTAACATCAATTACATAAGCACTTAGTGAGTCAAAATCTAAATATACTAATCTAAAATGCCATTCCGAATTGTATCCGGCTCAAAGGTACCCATTATACTGGCTGCGTATCCTCTTTGGATAGCGATAGATATCCTTTGAACTAAATATCATCCAGAGCGGTGGTCATATCCTCGGTCCTTCAAGCGACTTCCTATCACACGAATGAAGCTCTTTGCTTCAGGACACGATGGGCCAGCCGTCTCAACGGCGACTAGAACCAACTCATACTGCAAAGATAACATTCAGTGTTTCAGGCATTTTGTCCAGCCGCCGCCCGCGCACAGGCGAGCACATGTTACTTTTAAGATAAGATATTTTTAATTATTTTGTTTAGAACAGTATAATGCTGCATAAATAGAAGGATTATAAGTATGTGAGAGATTTGGTCAATAAATGAACCCTATGTCACTGTTTAGTTTTTCAACAAATAATATCAGAATCTGTATTTAGATCAAATTTACTTTCATATTATGATATTAGATCATGCAAATCGTACCGACTAGAGTTTGCTCAATATAATCGATATAACCTGGGTAACCAACTCAAAGAGAAGGTAGGTACACTACTCCTATACAATATGTTTGTTACCTAATCTGCTTAGTAAATACACATACTGTTGTATGTACTGCAGGAACTAAGTTATCGAACAGCTAACGTGAACATTTCGAAAGCAACTTGCCTAACTACAGAATAAATACTAGTAGATAGGGTGAACGCTCCTATTGTCGCCCCCCCCCCCCCCCCCAAAAGTCGGCACTACGTTCTTTTTCCGTTAATAATAGCGGTTTGTTGGTGTTGAGGCATAGTGCGTATTTTTTTTTATAAAGTTTGCACTATCGGGAAAGTTATTTTAAAATATGGCAACACTGCTACGCTCCTCTATCCGTCAATTGTTTTTTGAACGTGTGTGAGCGCATATGTCGCCGAATTTCTAAAAAAAATTCTACTTTCGGAGCATCAGTTGGTAAGCAATAAATTACGTATTATAATAGAAATAAGTTGTAGATGTAATTTAATTGGTTCAGCATAATATTTGCCATTGTTTCATAGTGGCTTTAAATGTTTTTTTAATATATTTGAAGTAAAAACAGGGGTGCCGGACTTAGGAAAATCAGTAGCATGGAGTACCGAAAGTCGGCAGGGGGTGCCGACCTTAGAATTAGGCGTAATCCTAAGGTCGGCACCATTAAATAAAATCGGTATTCACTATATAAAAAATCTGTATGAAGTTTTGTGTCAAACAGTTTAATAATATATACCTATTTTGTGTATATTTGTGGGTTTTAAGATTCCGTAGTAAACAAGGAACCCTTATAGTCTGTCTGTCTGGCTGTCCGTCTGTCCGCAGTTCTACTCAGAGACTTATACGTAGGTACTAGAAAGCTGTAATTTAGCATGATGATGAAATATCGTCTGAAGACATTAAAGAAGCCAACGATATAAATACAAAAAAAAAAACAAATAGTAATGACAGAAATTAAAAATTTTGCTGAAAGTAATTCTACAAATTTGTGGATCCAAGAAAAGCCGGAAGGAAATGACGAGATAATAATCACTCCTGCTGAAATTCATGCAGAAAATAATAGTATGCAAAAATTCCAGAATTTTACGAGATATGACCTTAAATACTAGGGACTCTGAAGCAACAAGATACTTTTGATATTAACAAAATGCCCTATTATATTAGATGACAATTATAAAGAAAATATTATAAACTATTATGATAAAATCCATAAATCAATCACATTTGCAAAGACACAAGAAGAGTCGGGTTGAAAAACATGGTTTCCTTTAAATACCATTAAAAAAATGGAGGACCGACTTCAGGAACACAAATGACGGAGATAGGAACATGAGTGCCGACCTTAGGCAAAATTGTGTTTTTTTGAATAAAAAATAAAATAAAATACTTTTTCTCGCAAAAATTAATTCCTTAGATTACGATTAAAAAGTATAATATATAACGTGTTCGAAAAAATCAACATCACACTGAAATTTCTTTGTATGACCCCTGTATGAATTTTCAAACTTGACACAAGCCTTAAAGTGCCGACTTATGGAGCGTTTACCCTACTCACGTACAGAAGTCTCACTCCGTAAATCAATTCAAAGAAATATCTACTCAATGTGGTTAGCGGTATGATTTAATTTAGCTCGCGTATGAACTCAACACCTTTTCGTTTCGATGCCTAAAAAAGAGGCCACCTGAATTTTTCGGGGAGAAGTACAAAAGCTTTACGTCCTCTCTTTAAACTGTAAACAGTAGTTCATAAAATAGTTTGAAGGGTTATCTAGGGTCTGATCAAGACTAAATTTTAAATGATATCTCAGTTGCCTTTCAAATGGGGGCAGCACTGGAACTACAAAAATTCAGATAGCCCATTAATTAAATTTCGCATTTCTCATTGGTCACCGCGCGCATAGTGATACCTAAACGGGAACACAGCCCTGCCCTTAAATAAAGAAGTAAACAGAAGTTGAATAGTTCAGGAGGTAGATCGGAACCTAGTTGTGTCCTTTGCTGTATTTTATATAATAATACCTACCTGGGCGAAGAAAATCAAAACGTGATAAGTATCTTATACACGAGTTTTTCGGGGTCCAGTGTTGCCCAAATTTTCGAAAATCGGCCACTTTTGGCTAATGTGCGTAGAAAAGTCTCACGTTGTCACTTTAAACTGTAAATTGTAGTTCATAAAATAGTTAAAGGGTTATATAGGGCTTGGTCAAGACAAAATTTTAAATGATATCTCCGTTCCCTTTCAAATAATTTATTTTAAAAGGAGCAGCACTGGACCCCGAAAAATTCGTGTATTCCCTTAGCAAGCTTAGGGTTGGGGCTCATTAGGCATCATCATTGCCATCTAAGGCATCGCTCTCTCTCGCTCTAGCATATGACTGTCGTAAGCTACAAAAAAATCAAATGAAAAGACAAATGAGTTCCAACCCTATTTGCCAGGCAAATTAAAATCCTCCGACTTCAAGCGATTATCCCCCATCACAATCCGCTGAACCGATTTCCACCAAACATACTGCAAGGAAACTTGCTTTCACGTAAAAAAACCGCATTGAAATCGGTCCATCCGTTCGAGAGCCATGACGCCACAGTCAGACACACAGACAGACAGACATTGGCGTCAAACTTATAACATCCCTCTTTTTTGTCAGGGGGTTAAAAGGCAACTTAACTTGATATGTATGTTGTGCGATATCTTTGTCAAACGTGGACCGATTTTGATGATACTTTTTTTATTTGAAAGCCTTTACTACCAAGTTGGTCCCATATTCATTTGGTGAAGATATGATGAAGAACTTTGGAGATATGGAAGAAAATGAAGTCGGTTGTTTTTTTTTTGTTGAAAATGGAATTATTATTTACACATAAGAATTTTTTTTACTATATGTATATTGAAAATGAATATTAAATAATAATTAATAAGAAAACTGTCTTATAAAATGTACTTACTTATGCTAATTATATTGAACTACTTATATTAAAAAAAAATACACCCTGTTTAACCAATGTTCCAAGTTTATACACAAAATCATGAAATTAGGTTATAATTAACCCTAAAGCAAGATAGTCAGTGGCTTAACGCTTAGTTGGTCACTAATAGCCTTATCCTGGCCACTGAGGTGTTGAAGGCAATATGTGGAAACGAGGGTGCATATGAAATGAGTAAAATGCAAGCACCACTTAAATATATTTAGTTGGGGTGCTTAACTTTGTATGTAAATTCGGTGTTAACACCATATTAGAAGAGAAGCCACAAGTGTGATTGCAATTTTGTATGCTGAAATTGTGCGCTTGTTGTTCATTTGGGTTTTATAGACGTAGCCAGTAGTTTATTTGTATCTAAGTACTAGTGGGGAAGTTGTCAAGTCGACGGTACATATATTTTTTATGAAATTGGGACAGTATTTATCACTACATATTTTTTACCCGACTGCGCCAGAAGGAGGGTTATGTTTTACGAGAGTATTTATGTATTATTGTTTGGCACGCTCTGCAGCCTGAACGGCTCGATGGATTTTAGCTTGAGAGGTGTCGTTAGATTCGTATTTACTGTGAGATTGACACTAGGTATATCAAAATAAAATAAAAAACAAAAAGATAATCGGGCTTTTGTTTTTGTAATAATTACTTACTTGTTAATCTGCTTAGTTTAATGCCAATGTGATAGAATAATAAGAGATGATTGGCAATATTTCATATTTTTTCTTTTATTCACTGCTTACATGCACATTATAAATAAATAAATAGGGACAAATTGCACTGATTGAGCTAGCCCCAAAGTAATAAGAATATTAAGATAACACAATTTGTCTCATTTTAATAAGTTTCATGTACATACATACCCTGTTAGGGTGTTGCAACATAAAATATTATTAAAATTCGAAATACATTTAATTTAAATAATAAAATGTAATAATTGTTAAATGTTATATTCAAGCTCAATATTTCTTGCCTTAACCTTTCTATTGTTTTATTCAGTTTACTATTTCCTATCTTGTTCTCTCTATAGTTTTGGATATTTTCAATTCGATTATAGGCAAAAAAAAAATTATAGGGCACGTCTCGCACAGTCGATTTCGGATTTGAGGACATAGAATTTTTTTCTTACATATCATCAATTTTTCATGGGAATCGATAGTACCTTCTAATTAAGGTAAATACATGTTATATTTGTATGTGCATGTTATGCACTTTCGTTGCAAATGTTATAGTTTACGAGAAATAGGATTTTCATCCTATGTCCGCAATTCTTATGTCCATACCTTTTTGTACCGCTTTGTATATCTTGGTGTAAAATAACCTAAAAAACATTGAAAAGAAACCTGCACATTAGTTCACTAGTCCGTCATAATTATAATTACTTATCATCATATTTAGAATTATTACCTTATGTATTCATTAATTGTATATATCAGTATATATTTATGTATTTATGTAAGTTTATTTTACGTACGTCTATGTAGGTATGTTTATTAATTTATTTATGTTTCTTGTAGGTATAAGTATTTATTTATTTTTTGAATTGTACGCGTGTACAATTACCTCTTTCTTCCCATTTCCTTTCGCGGGTCTGCTGGAAGATATTTCTTTAGAAATAAGTAGCACCTATGTACTATGTTAACTTTTATAAGGTTTTATTTGTAAATTTTTAAGTGAACATGAACCTATAAAATAAATAAATAAATAAATAATTACTGTTCTCAATGGATGACAGTCATTGAGCTACGTCAGATGCCTTTAGGCAGCTTGAAAAGTTTGACACCAGTGTTAGCTATTAACACACTTAATATGTTAGAAAAGAAGAATTGTACATTTAACAAGCATTCTTTTTTGGAACGTAACTTAGATAACTAAATATTTAAAACGGTATTACTCACGTAGTGTAGTCAGAAAATGCCGACTAGTTTCGATCGGTTTAGACGATCATCATCAGGGTGAGTTTGGTAAACGCACTCTCAGTGCGTTGAGGACAGCGTCCCAATCATCCCACGTTACTTTTAATAATATTGTAACTTAAATACATAAATTTTCGTTACGTAAATAAGGGTCTAGCTCTGCCCCCATTTGAAATAAATCATTTGAAAGGAAACGGAGATATCATTTAAAATTTTATATAGATCAAGATTTTGATAACCCTTCAACTATTTAATGCACTACTGTTTACAGTTTAAAGTGAGAACGTGGAGCTTTACTTCGCACATTCGCCAAAAGTGGCCGTTTTACGCTAATGTGCGAAGAAAAGATTCACTCACTTTAAACTGTAAACAGTGGGCAAAAATTTTAAAGGATTATCTAGAGCTTGGTCAAGATATAACTTGAAATTATATCTCCGTTTTATTTCAAATGGGGGCAGCACTGGAACCCGAAAATTCATATATTAAAGTCCTTAACATCAATAAAAGAACCCATCGGTAGGATCAAATAAATAAGAGTATGCCCGCGACAGTCGCGACACGAGTCGATCGTCGAGCTAAGTTGCGCGACGGCCGCGTCGGCGTCAGAGCTTCGTGGTGTTTGGGTTGCATTAAAATGTATTCAATATTATTGTCTGAAAACTAATAAATAAATATAAAGTTGGTGGCAGTCGGCGACCATCGCGTGACAGTTCGTAACAGAGAGCGACGGTCGGCAACGGTTGCCAACAGCTGGTGTTGCTCGTCTGTAAATAGAGCCCTAAACTTTATTTACTCAGCAAAACAGCATCACAGTCACAGAATACAATCCGACAATAGACAAACTTACTGTAGTTTACATATGGAATGGGCCAATTTACTTATTAAAGTAATCGATCATGCCGTCTCGTTCCCGCGCGTAGTCAAATGAGGAAACATCGACATGGAGCGTAGTATTGTCGCCCCGGGAATAGTGTGGTGCAGTGTTGTGTGGTACAATTCATAGGATTCTTACTTGCTTCGCACGGACTTGTAGTTCAAATGTTTTTTTTTATTACTTTTTTAAAATCACTGGGCTATCCGTCAGATAATTTAAAAAATGGTTAGCGCTCTAGAGGGATGGCCCATATTCCAACTGACCGCCTAGACTCTAGACCCTGAGGGTGGGAATCCAGTTGCTGAAATTTAGATGCTAATTTCATATTCATTGCTGGATTTGTGTAATGTAATATAGTTCATGTAAATTTGCACCAAATAAAATATTTTTCTTTCTTTCAAATCAGGCAGTGTTTATAAAATTAGTATCTTAAACTCATCATAGTGGATTCCCAACGTTAGCGCTCTTACAGACCAGCAACAGTATGTCGGCAACGGTCGGCAATCGGCGACCGTCTCGTCGACAGGTGTCGCGGGCATACTGTAGCCCGTCTGTAAGAGCCGTTGTTGTGTATAAGGCAGAACGTGAAAATCACATCGGTAAACGGACGAGACTCAAAATTTTGACGAAATGCGGTGCGCCCTGTAGCTCTTGACTATTTTTTGATACTTTTTCCACCAACACGCTATCTTGATGCCAACTTGACTCATGATCCTAAACTCTGTTATACCTACCACTTTAAGACGTGAGTTGTTATTTATAGCTTTAACGCTATAATGCTACAATTTAAAACTCAAAGCCATAAAGCTGATATTTAGCGGCATTACGAACGCAATAAGCTGCAAGTAGCGTTTCCAGCAATATGGTGCATCGCGAAAAACAAATAAAAACCGCGCCAAATGTGAGGAATCTCAGTTGTTCCACTTCTGATATGCGATGCAGTTTCATTGGCGATAAGATTTGGTCTTGAGTTTTTTATGACCAGCTTAATCTTTTCCATCATAATCTATGATTTTCTTGGTTAAAACCAACGTTGAGACACATGCATTATTAATATGCGATATACTGGTTACTCACGTAAGAAGTCAGCTACTGGCCGACAAGTTTCGACCAGAGGTCTCCCTCAAGGCGAATGTGACTAGAGTCTAGTGATGTACAAGACGAGCTCTCCGAGTCCTCTTACGTAGGACTCGGATTCGTTAACACAGCTCGACATTTTTAACGGAAGGCTGCGAGCCTAAGTGAGCCTCGGAGCGTGAGATTAGAGCTCGAGTCACTTTTTGCACCCGAGCCTTTTTCTGCGCCCGCGACATTTTAGCCGACTGCGATGAGGCCCGGGTTGTGTTTTTCGAATGTGTTTAAAAGCAATGATTTTTCATTCATAAAACTGATCTGTCAATTAGAAATAGAATATGATTGATTACAATATCAGTTGAAAGAATATTTGCTTGCATACCTTGGATTACTAAAGTTAATCTAAAATCACGCCTCGAGTCCTTGTAAGCTTTCACGTTCATTTTAAGACTCGAGCTGTTTTAAAGGCTCGAGTGGTTGCTCAGAGAACTCCCGCTCGCCTAACCTCGGAACTCCAAGCTTAACGAGCTCATAGAGCCCTGCAGAACCGACTCGAGTCTTCAAAATTAGAGCTCGACGACTCGAGTCTTGTCCAGCACTATTAGAGTTGCGCGCACAAAGTCGTCCTGACTCATACTATGATAACGTAATACATGATAATATCAGCCACAGGGAGCCGAATGCTGATTAAAGGTCCTCTAGAATTTCCAAACGATTGGAAGTGGCTTGCAACCTACAGGTCGTCCCCTAGTAGTTGGACACCCAACTGCATGCTAGAGGAGTCGCTGCGCTTGAGTACGTGGCCGTCATTCCGGAACCTTTAGTGCCTCAACAGACGGGACGCAAGTTGCGTCGCGTAACAGCTAGGGATGGGGAGTGGAGAGAGGAGAATACGCAAATGGATAGATTGAGTACTACTCAATCTACCCATTTGAGTATTTACTCACTAGATTTAATAAACAGAGTAAATACAGCGTGCTCATATATTGACATCGCATTTGATGTCTGTTTACTTATTTTAACATAAAATTACGTCTTTGCACACCTCTCAGCAGAAAATGATAATTAGTCAAAGAAGCCTACTTTCAGTGTATGATTAGTATGGTATTTTCATATATTTTAGCGTCGCATTTAACGTTTACCTACATTTTAAGCATATTATGGCGTATGCACACACTTTTCGACAAGAATTGCAAGTGTATACTAGATTTCAGTTTCAAAATTGTCATGAAAACATGAAATAATGAATATGAATATAAATATAAGTCGCAACTCATATAAATCAATCTACTCAACAAATGGATAAATTAGGATATTTATCGGGTATTTACTCAATCTACTGAGTAAATATTCAAATGGGTTGATTGAGTATTTATGCAACTCCCATCACTAGCTGTTACGCGGCGCAACTTGCGCCCCGTCTGTTACGGCCCTTATACGCCATCGGCCATCGGTTCGTCACGATATGGGCCTTGCAAGCTTTCTGCTTCAATGAGTTTCTTCATTTTCTCTTACGATATAAACTTACCTATAAAAATAACCGGCTAAGTGCGAGTCGAACTCGCGCACGAAGGGTTCCGTACCATTATCTAAAAAAAATCACGTTTGTTATATGGTAGCCCCACTTGATTATTTATTTTATTCTGTTTTTACATTTGTTGTCATAGCGATAACAGAAATACATCTGTGAATACGAGTATTTCAACTGTCTAGCTATCATGGTTCATGAGATGATGTAATCTTTTAAATGAATTATGTAATTAACAGATAAGAGGTCAACACTCTATTTTATTTACTAAACATTATCAAGTTTTTATATGGGCAGAGTTGGGCAAAATGTAATTAAACTACCAATTACGAACTATAGATACATTTTGTATTTAGTCATCGCAACTACATAATTACAAAAAGTAATTGAAAATGTAGTTGAACTATAAACTACAAAAAGTAGTTGTTATCACAATTACAAACTACTTTTTGAAACTACATATTTTATAAAGATTTACTTACTTATAAATTTTAGTTTCTTCCTTACAACATTTAACACTTACAATTTCGAAATACAACACCTTTAACACACGCCCGTGGTAATAAATTTTTATTGTAATTTGTAGTTATAACTACTTAATTACAATTACAAATTACAACTACAGTAGTTTCAATTGTTGTAATTTTTAATGTAATTTCAACTACTTGTAGTTAACTACATGTAATTGTAATTTGTAATCAAACTACGCAATAGTAGTTAACTACGCCCAACTCTGTAATGGGGCAGACAAAGCTTTATGGACCTTAAGACTCTAAGCAGACAGAGCCAGGGGACGCATTTTTGGAATCACTTGTGGTATTACGAATGGTTTACGCGAGCGTTTCCAAACGGGCGCATTTTTGAATCGGTTGTATGCGAAGGATTCGCAACGAGTGGTCTTGACTACTCGCAATTTTGACATTTGATATTACTTTGTTTGTTTTCTCAGAATCCGTTTGGATTGACGCTGCTTTTTGATTCATGGTGAAATTTTTAGAAACTATAGACAAATTTTCGAAGTTTTCTGGGGTAAACAAAATTGTTTTTCGCTGACACGACGCTTTCATAAATACGACCAAATGGTTTTTTACCCGAGCGGTGAGTTGGAAAACTACACATTTTGTGTTTCGGTGAGTCCTTCAATGAAAAATAGCACTCCAGAATCGCATGACCCATGGGTCACCACTATTTTAATTTTACTGCAAATTTCAACTAAAGGTGTAAAATATATTACCGCCGGTGCTTACCGAGATTAAAATTATTATTACTAAAAGCTGTACTAAATCCCAAGTGATTTCGTTCGGCTTTGGTTTACCTTCGGGGAAACATTAAATTTTACACGGGTATAAAACTGAACTATGCGGCAAGAGTAAATACAAACGGACGGAGTATATATTTTTGCATACTTTACCTAAATCACGCGTTATTTAATCTTTATTAGTTTTCAGTATTATACCTAATATATTACATATACTTCAGTACTACACGTAGTATATGACACGTGTAAGAGACATACCCGTAATAAATCGAACCACGGGCTATACTAGATCACTATAGTTATAATAAAATTAAAATAAAAGTAAAAAAAACCATAAACAAAAACTACATTTTGTGGGGCAATGCCGATTTTTTTGACAATTATTTTAATATTATGATACCTACTATAGTGATGTTGTACACTAATATTCAACGTGGAAGGGACACCTTCCACGTTGAATATTAGTGCCAGAACAAACGGGGCGCAAGTTGCGTCGCGTAACAGCTAGAGACGGGCAGTGGATAGTACTCAATCTACCCATTTGAGTATTTACTCACTAGATTTAATAAATAGAGTAAATAGAGCGTGCTCATATATTGACATCGCATTTGATGTCGGTTTACTTGTTTTAATATGTATATACGTCTTTGCACACCTCTCAGCAAAAAATTATAATAAGTCAAAGAAGCCTACTTTCAGTGTATGATTAGTATGGTATTATCATATATTTTAGCATCGCATTTGACGTTTACCTACATTTTAAGCATATTATAGCGTATGCACACACTTTTCGACAAGAATTGCAGATTTAAGTTTAAACATTGTCATGAAAACATGAAATAATGAATATAAATATGAGTCGCAACTCATACAAATCAGTCTAGTCACCAAATAGATAAATACGGATATTTGTAGGGTATTTACTTAATGGCGCCGCGTCTGTTCTGGCCCTAAGGGCCGTAACAGACGCGGCGCAAGTTGCGCCGCGTAACAGCTAATGATGGGCGATGCATAAATACTCAATCAACCCATTTGAGTATTTACTCAGTAGATTGAGTAAATACCCGATATATATCCTTATTTATCCATTTGGTGAGTAGATTCGTTTATATGAGTTGCGACTCATATTTATATTCAAATTCATTATTTCATGTTTTCATGACAATTTTAAAACATAAATCTAGTATACACTTGCAATTCTTGTCGGAAAGTGTGTGCGTATGCCATAATATGCTTAAAATATAGGTAAATGTTATATGCGACGCTAAATTATATGAAAATACCATACTAATCATACACTGAAAGTAGACTTCTTTGACTAATTATCATTTTTTGGTGGGAGGTGTGCATAGACGTAATTTTACGTAAAAATAAGTAAACAGACATGAAATGCGATGTCAATACATGAGCACGATCTATTTACTCTATTAATTAAATCTAGTGAGTAAATACTCAAATGGTAGATTGAGTACTATCCACTCATCTCTAGCTGTTACGCGACGCAACTTGCGCCCCGTCTGTTGTGGCACTTATCCGTAAGTTCACAATACTAAGTATATTAACTATAGTGGGTATACCATCGAGCTGATCTGACCTGAGAAGCTCCATGTACTGAAAATATTTGATAACATGTGATACAAGTTTATTTGCCAGGCAAATTTAAAAAACACCGACTTTCAATAGTTTAGTATGTAAACGCCATCTAGTGACGACCGGAAATAAATAATTCTTGCAGTCTTCACAAGATGTCCTGTTGATTGTGATATTTGCACTGTGTAAAATTGGCCGTTAGCCTTTATTTTGAATGCACTGGTTTGTGTTACAAGAAATCCCCATGGGCCTTAACATTTAGAAGAAATTATTATTAGCAAAAATACAAAAAACACGTCCTTTGAAAAACATTGCTTGAAAATTTTCGGAAAATCCGCCATTTTGCTTTTGTTACATACCCAGTGTTACCTACTCTCAGAATTAAGAAAAATCTAACGACACCTCTCAAGCTTAAGTCCATAAAGTTGTTTAAGTTGCAGAGCGTCCCAAAGGAATAAACATGTATGTATACATACTTCTTTTTCTTCTAACATTTAAGAGCTGGTATACATACACTCGAAAAACATAGCCCTCCTTCTGACGCAGTCGGGTAATAAAAGGAAACCAGTCCCTCATGGCCTCAAATATTACTCACGTTGCGCTGTCATCCGACCAGCTACCTCGAATACAAACGTAAGCACCTTGAGCAACGCTCGACTGCGTCTCAATGGCCCTCAAACAACTTATTTTCTTTATAACAACAACTTTCCTAAGAACACTTCAAAGTTAGGAGAGGAATCGTAAGTGATTAAATTTAATTAGATGGAAAGTCAATATTGGTGATAAAATTGTTTCTGGTAATTAGGTCGCTGCTTTCATTTCCTCTCTACTAAAATTTGTCAAAGGCATATATATGCGTAATAATCGAACTACGGGCTATACCAGATCACTTTATTATAATGATACATACATACTATCACGTCTTTATCCCTAAGGGACAGACAGAGCATTCTGGGTCTTGCGGCTCTGAGCAAATGGAGCCTGGGGCTGCAAGACTCAAGAGCCACTTTTAGTGTGACGGTGGGCGAGAGGGTGAGAGAAGGAATCAAAATAGTGATGGGTTTCTAGCCATATCACCTGATAACATGATTTGCATTTTCGCCCATTCCCTCGATCGGCTCCTACGATCTGCGTGGGAAGAGAAGCAGCTGCTACATTATAAGTTTCTTCTTTTTTCCCAGACCAGCATGAAAAAATTATTTATAACAATATGTTATTTTAACAACGGTAAAAAAAATCTACATTCCCATTCAAATCGAAACCAACCGAGAGATGGTCAATGGTCATACATAGCATAAAATTTAATATAATTGATTCTCACCATCTTCCGTAATTTAATAAAATGTCTGTAATACAGGAAGTTTTAATGGCAAACTTCTGGCATTACAAAGCGGAATCCTAAAATGCCTGATAAAGGTGTCAAAGAAGAATTCCTACCGTCCTCGGCTCGAGGCGCGTCAATAATCCCTGACTGACCTTAAATCCTGAACACGCTGCTATCGGAGAAACAATTCAGCGAGGATTTGTTAAAAGCCACTTTATTTTAGATTGTTTTAAAGTATTTTATAGAACTAAACTACATATATGAAAATACAAGAATCCTGAGTGTATGCCGTTAGAGCAACAGAGGAAACAGATAACAAATTACAGGAGCGACAGGTCATTTAAGTGAACACAAAACCGCCAACACAACCACAAATAAAAAATTCTCTCTCAAAGCAAAAATCTGGTGTTTCAAAGCGGAATCCTCAAATACCTTATAAAGGCATCAATGTAGGATTCCAGCAATCCTTGGCTCCAACCTCGCGACGTCAATACTCGCTCGCCGGTGTCAGAGAAACAATTCAGCGAGGTTTTTGTGAAAAGCCAGTTTGTTTTAAAGATTTGGATGCAACTAAGTTTATTTTTAAAAGTAACGAAAACATCTGAATACCAGAATACGAAATGGGTATCAACCTAAATGTTTCTAGAAGTTCAACCGAAAGATGGTCATAATAATATCAAATCGATTCTGTAATTAATTTGTCTCTCATTCAGGAATATTTAAAAGCAAAAATCTGGTATTTCAAAGTTAAATCCTTAAATGCCTGATAAAGGTGTCAAATAGGATTCCAGCAATCCTTGGCTCAAACCTCGCGACGTCAATACTCGCTCGCCGGTGTCAGAGAAACAATTCAGCAAGGATTTGAGAAAAGCCAGTTTGTTTTAAAAGATTTGGATGTTAAAAGTAACGAAAAAATCTGAGTATTTATAGAATATACGAAACGATATTTAAGTAATAATTACCTACCTAAGTGTTTATAGGAGTCTTACCGGAAGATGGTCATAATAATATCAAATTGATTCTGTAATAAAGTGTCTGTCATCAAATCCTGAGAGATCGTCATCGCACAAGATTTAAGAGATACCTATCTATTTTTTTTAAACAATATCCTTACTTTCTGTATTGCTTTGTATATTGTATTGCGTAATTTTTTTAGTCTTACTCCATTTTTCTACTATTGTCAGTCTTTCACAGACTTCGGTAAAATCCATAAAGTACAAAGTTACCGCAAAATATCACTCACGTTAAAATTCCTATTATCCCAGCGTTTGATGTTAAACGGAAGATTTTAATAACCATCTATATTAAAACAACGACCTCTAGCGGCATTAATTAAATTTCTTAAAGTCGAGTGTTTTGAATTAGGTATGTTAATTAATAAAGTCTGCATTACCGTGTTTAATTAAACGTTACCCTGAAAAATAGCGCTGGGAACTTGAAATTTGTTTTTACTTTCGGTTAAATGAACCTGAGCTTTATGATGTGTTTGTGTAATATTTTCGGTGTAATGTAGCGGAGATGCGTATACTGAAGTGGATGTTGAGGTTCATAATCATCCGAGCGTATTTCCGGTTGTATCCTTAGCGATAGCAAAAATAAAATAAATTGCGTTTATTTCAGACTACGTTCAGTCCATAATAAATTAATTTTTAATTTAAATATTTTCCTACCCCTTTGCTCAGCCCAGGTTCATGCACATGCGTATACACCCAATGCTTTACAATAGGGCAGTCTGGTTTATTACTAAACGCTTCTGCTCAGGGTCTACTTACCTAACCAAGGTGATTTGACGAGGTTACTAGTTTTAACACAAAGCGACTGCCGTCTGACCTCCGCAGCCCAAAGGGTAGACCAGAAGTAATCCTTGGATAGGTTTGATGAGCAAACGCTAGATGGCGTTCGGGATCCACAGTTTATACGTACCTTTCAAGCATGGAATCAGCGCCTATTGCAGCGCCCATCAGGGTCCTTAATTGGTTCTCATTTTATATTAAACACCACATGTATGTACAACATTAAGGAAGCAATAAAGGATTGAGTATTGAGTATTTATTTACGAATAATCAGGTGATTTAAGCCTGCAATATCCTAACCAGACTGGAAACAACTTCTTACAAAGTGTGTTCCCGGTGGGATTCGAACCCACGACCTCCGGATCACAAAGCGAATGCCTTGACCACTGGACCACAGAAGCATTTCATACAGACAGTGCCACCCTAATATAATGTCGGATACTAGCGAGAAATGAATTTTGCTCGATATGTAGCCGTTCTCGTTATTTAGTTAAGATTTGTGCCTACCCTGTAAAAAAAATTGTGCACGTCACTGTTGGATTACGGAATCCGTCCTAGGACAAATGGACGGACAAAATACGAAATTAATAAAATTAGAGGGACTCAAATTGAATAATAAGAAATTGAGAAAAAATAACATTTGTTATCTCATGATTTCGTTTGAGTACTGTACTGCGTCTTGAAGGCCTAAAAATGTATATAAATATTTTTATATGTATAAGATGACTCTAAGCGCTCTAACAGACCAGCGACAGTATGCCCAATAACGGTCGCCGATCGCCGACCGTCTGGTTAGGTCTCGCGGGTATACATACTGCCGCTCGTCTGTAATAGCTCTAAAGGCCGACATTGGTCAAGTACGCAGTCCCCATTCGAAAACTTTTTGTCACGTCTTTATCGAATGGGGCAAACAGGGCATTTTGTTTTTGCTGCTACCTACACTAAGCAGACGGAGCCCAGGGAGTTTACCACATAAAATAAAACGATAGTCGTCCGATAGTGTCGTCCTATTTCTATGTCCAACCAAATAAAACTTTATAATCTATTATAATATTTTTATGTATCGTATAAATATGTATTATTTATGCTTATGCATATTTACATGCATGTATATAAATATAAATAATATACAACGTGGAAGGGCCATACGTTATTAATCGAACCACAGGTATAGGTGATAGGAAATAACAACAACGATTTTATGAGTTTACGTATGGTAAGGTACCGGCGGAATGACGTGAGATACGTATGCCTCGTTAATGGGAGGGCAGGCGACTGTGCGACAAACGCAATACTCGTACAACCATACATACGGTCCGCACGCACGCTGGGAGGCTGTTTACTCGTCATTGCACCCGTACCTTTATTAAATTTAACTAGCTTTTGCCCGCGGCTTCGCTCGCGTAGGGGTGTAATTTAGCAAAATCCTTTCTTAGGGGATGCCTTATGCACATGCAGCTTTATGCACGCAAAGTCTCAGCCCGATCGGTTTAAAATTGACAAAGTTTCATACAAACTTTCATCCCTTATTTTATCCCCTTGGGGGTAGAATTGATCAAAATCCTTTCTTAGCGGATGCCTACGTCATAACATCTACCTGCATGCCAAATTTCAGCCCGATCCGTCCAGTGGTTTAGGCTGTACGTTGATAGATCACTATGTCAGTCAGTCAGTCACCTTTGAGTTATATATATATTTAGATTAGATTTTTTTTATAAGTTTTTACATTCCGTCGTCTACAATAGGCTATACTAGATCACTAAAGTATAAAGAAATAAAATAATAGCCAAAACACAAAAAAATTGCCATTGCCATACAAATGTGTGCAGCCGCCCGGGCAATTTGTATGGGAATGTTGAATTTTTTTTTCCCTCCCTCCCGCCTTCGCATTGAAACATGAATTCCAACCACCATGTCTGAATTCCCTGGCCCCACAGAAATGAATACTGTGTATACACCGGGCTTACCGTCTTGCTAAAACAAACTGTCATTGTTTTCAACAAATCAGTTCACCAATCCACATCTATTACAATAATCACAATTAAATGAGTCATGGCCCAACCACAGCAAACGAGTTGTGCACAGTACGGTCGCTCGAACAAGACTGCCCTCCCTGTCGCTAAGGCGACCGGTTTTATAACTTGTTGCCAACGAATATTGCCATTTAAAATCCAACGGTTGCATTTTGTAGTAAACAACTTTCTCTTATATATATATATATATATATATATATATATATATATATATATATATATATATATATATATATATATATATAATTAAGTACAAATAAATATATATCGAAATACGATATATATTTATTGGGAAAAGTTGTTCAAAATGATGGACTGAATCACCTCTTAAAATATTTGTACTTAATTAAAAAGAACATTGTATATATGTCGGATAATTCAATATAGTTTATTAGTACATCCACTAAACTTATCATTTACAAAAAAATAATAATGTGAAAATACGTAATTTCATATCGTGAGATATTCTTCATAAAAGCTACAGACAAAAATCATTCTTGACATAATTAAGGCTCACGAGATCTTATTTAGCTCCCTGGGGATAAGTAGTTGTCGTGGACCTAACAAAATAGGGAGGTAACTAATTGCGTTACTTTGGGACTGGAGGACGTTTGGAGGGGCTTTGGCTCGTTAGATATTACTGTTCAAGTAGGTAAATAAATGATTAATATCTATAATCCATTTGTTTAGGAATTTAAATAAAGGTAAACAATCTTATTGTGTCTTTTTTTTTTAAATATACACTTTAAAAATTAATACCTACTTTGCAAATTACAATTCAATTTATTTATAAATCATGAATTACATACTTTATTTGAAATGTGTAAAGAGATTGATTTTTGAATTGTATATTCCAAAAAAGGACATGTCAAGATTGTTTACATTTATTTAAATACCTAACCAAATGGACTATGATAGGCAATTTTACGATTTTTTAAAATCTACTTTAATATGTTCTTAATGTGACGCTAAGACACCTGGTAGTTTTATTCTGTTAAAATTAAGACGCTTAAAGCTAAAAAATACAATTAAAATATTACGCAAAACAAACTGGTGCCGAAACGACCACCGACATCATGGTGACGTCATATCAACAGTTACAAATTCTAGATTATAAACTTTTCATCATTAATGCACAGTATTGTCTTTTGAATTAATGGCTATCTTTACAAATGAAATGAAAATAAAAGTAGGTACTTACATATATTAAATATTTCTGCATTCAGTAGAAAATACCTAAGTCAGTTTTATGAGCACAGAACTTTTCTAATATCACCGTGTCTATCCTCGGTAGATTTTTACTTTTCACTTATAAATAACCGACGGCTATTGTTATAAATCGTGTGCAATGCCACTAAATATACTTTGAAGTCACAAAATAAAGATTTATCACTTAATCACTGTTTACCAGCAACTCGTGTCTGCTATTTTGAGTTTGACGTCACTCATGAAAAAAAAAAATAGCGGTCGACGTTTGTGATCACCGATCACGTGACATACAGACAATAAAATTACGATTTTGTTTTTGAAATTATAAATCAATCATAAAATTCTGAAAAAAATAACACTGTATTCGTGTTGACTATGTAAATAACATAATTTATTTAATTTTGACCAACGAGAATAGCCTACCTATTAATAATAAATGAGGTAGGTAAAGCGAGTAGTTTGCCTCAAACTGCAAACTTGCAAAACTAGTGGGTTGGCAGGTATATACAGGTAAATTGATACCAGCTAATTACACCTTTTGTTCAATGAATAAATCTTATATCTATCAAAATCATCATCAATTTATTTTAGAACTATGTTCTTGTCGGTGGAGTATTTTCCATGCCTCCCGACCTTCAGCTAAATGCTTGACCTCCCTATACGACACGACTTCTGCCTTTCCTTTACTTCATCCATGAACATCCTTCTTGGCCTTTCCTCTCCTCGCCTCTATTTTTCCTTCCATGATGTTTCTGATGAAGTTATCGTGTCGTATAAGGTGTCCAAACATTAATATTAAAATAATAATTGATATCAAAATAAGCGCTGTTTAATGGCGAACACAATGATATATGTAGGGTTGTCTGCGAAAAGTCTGCGAAAAAAAATATTTTTTGGAATACCGGAAAGTATTAATGAATACAAAGTATATCCGTCAAATTACTTTGAGTGTTAATTATAAAGGTTCAGCTGTTAAGATCAACGTTTACAACAAATTACAAAAAGTCGGCGCAACGAACCAACGTACTCTGCGAGTGTGCGGTATATGGGTTCTACCTGTGGTTCTACCACACAAGTACTAGTACTAACGTACAGGAGTCTTTTTCTTTTTTCAAGAAATTCAAAGAAATATCTACTTAATGTGGTTAGCGCTATGGTTTAATTAATGCGTTAGAACTCCTCACCTCTTCGTTTAGATACCTAGACATCCATTGAAAGCCAATTTCGTTCTTATTACAATGTGACACAAATAAGTTGAACAAAAATGGCGGACTTCTAAGCATTTTTGTAGAAATTCTGATCGATCGGTCGTCGGGGCATTATTTGTACCTGCGCTGATAATTGTCAGCGAAGGTACCGCCATTTTCGAACAATTTACTTGTCAGGAATTTCTACAAAAATGCTTTGAAGTCCGCCATTTTTGTTTAACTTATTTGTGTCGCATTGTACTCTTGCTTGACAAACGATTCATGTAACTGAATTTTCCCCTTGGAAGTGGTTGCCGCGCGCATAGTAATAATGTAGGTATATTTTCGATACCTAAGCGGCCTGTGACGGTAAAGTGACACAGGCCTGGTTCTACTATTGACTAACAATTTTTGTTATTAAAATTTTGGTAAGTATATAGTAATAATGACCAAACATGGTGCAGCACCGTGTATATAATAAGTGCCGCAACAGACGGGGCGCAAGTTGCGTCGCGTAATAGCTACTGATGGGAGTTGCATAAATACTCAATCAACCCAATTGAGTATTTACTCAGTAGATTGAGTAAATACCCGATAAATATCCTTATTTATCCATTTCGTGAGTAGATTGATTTATATGAGTTGCGACTCATATTTATATTCATATTCATTATTTCATGTTTTCATGACAACTTTGAAACTTAAATCTAGTATACACTTGCAGTTCTTATCGGAAAGTCTGTGCATATGCCATAATATGCTTAAAATGTAGGTAAACGTTATATGCGACGCTAAAATATATGAAAATACCATACTAATCATACACTAAAAGTAGGCTTCTTTGACTAATTATAATTTTTTGGTGGGAGGTGTGCAAAGACGTATTTTTATTTTAAAATAAGTAAACAGACATCAAATGCGATGTCAATATATGAGCATACTCTATTTACTCTATTTATTAAATCTAGCCCCTCCATCCTGAGAGCGTGACGTCATAAAAAATAATTACATAGGGGGCAATAAATAAAAATGGCGACGTAAATAACGCCTTTTACAAAAACAAATATTACTTTATTTTAAAACCATATTTGATTATTCTGTAAACGACAATATACTAATTTATATATTTTCTATCTATTAGACATCAAAAAGAAAGTGGTGATCGAAGCAGTATTTTTATTTTCCCAGTTCAATATTTGGGAACCATGTTAAAGGCTGGGTTTCAAAAAATAAATGAATATTTTAACGAAATCTTAAAAGCCAGGGCCTGTGCTGTCTGATTATATAAACAATTTGACGAAAGAGCTTGAAGTGTTTACAAAAACACCAAACACAACACAACCCGACGTAGGCATAAAAACTACTAGGGATGTTCCTTCACTTTTAGTAATTTTATCGATAGTTGTTTTTGTAAGGTAGGCAGGTACTTAGTATAGGTGAATAAAAATACAACCTTATTAAAAATGTCCTTTTACTTACAATAAAAACCAACAAACATTTACAGTTTTTTATTTCGTAGTATGTAAGTTTAATTTTTTTTTATTATTATCACTATTTCTAATATACTTTCAGCTGTCCCGTTGTATGTAATCAAATCTTGCAAGTTTAATTTGACCCACTTCTCGATATTCATTCGAGCTGAAATTTTGCATGAGAATGCAATAATGTCAGATCTGATGATTGGCTGATCTGATGATGAAGCAGGAAGCTGGCTATAGGAACTTAGGGATTACACAATGCAACCCTATCGAGTTTGGGCTCGTTAGATTTGTCTTAAGAAGTACTTTTAACCTAAATGATTTCCCAGGGTCTGATGATGGAGCAGCCACCTGACCATAGGAACTCAATGATGACACAATTTTTTTGGAGTAATAGTATTTTATGCAACAATTTTAGAAGACGGGTCAAAAATGCGAGTGGCGCAGGTTACGATGCGAGCTTTGGCGAGCATTTTTTGACGTACTTATTCAACGTTGCATACAATACTTTTTCTACAACTATATTTACTAAATAAAATACAAAAATAAACAAAAAAAATATATATGAAAATGTGTTACATATTATGTTAGGCAGATATTAGATACCGTATGGTTAACTTTATTTTTTTTAATTGACTTTTACTTCATATAGTGACTATATAAAAAAATAAGGTTTTCTTATTTTAACAGTAAAAGTTTTTTTTTAATATTTTTTTCTTATTTTTTATTTTTCTTTGTCTACCCCCACGGGAAACAGACGTGAAAATATGTTTGTATGTATGTATGTATTTTGACAGTAAAGAATTTATTTTGGAAAGTTTAATTTTTAATGCGAACTGTATGAATTCAGTTGTTTGTTAAGTGGGCAGTTATGCTTTTTTTGTTAAGTGAATGTTGACCGAGTAAAACCTTAACCTAAGTGCATCTACAAAGGCAATATGGTGCCTAGATCCAAAGAAATAAAAAAATATAAATCTATGGCCAGGAGTATCTTTTTGGAGAAATAACTACACATATGCTATTATATAAGGAACAGAGTATAGACTTTTCTGAAATCATATTATGTATGTTCTTATATTAGGTAGTGTTCGGGACCATTAAAAAGACAGATGACAGTACAGAAGTAGAAAAAGATTTTAAACAAACATACATCATTATCTCTTGCTTTTATTAAATGCCGTTCGCACTAGTTATTTACAAATAGCTAAAGGTACAAAATAGATATAGCGTAATGAAAAATGTGACCAGAAATAAAATGTTTTTGTGTGACCTTATAAGAATTGCATTTGTACCTACTACACGAAAATTTGGTAAAGTAGCACGATATCACTTTACAAGATAACTTATAAATTAACACAGTTTAGTAAAATCCAATTTTTCGTATGATGATGCCGGGCCGCTAATGCCCTCTAAGCCTTGTGCCAAATTTGTAACATTGTCAATTTCATTGCTATCTCTTTTGATATTGTGAGGGTGAAAGTATCGTATTATTTGTTGCACTATTACAATATTTTTTTTACGACCGACTGGTGTTAAACCTTGAACATTCTCACAGCGGTCACTATTACTAAAAGGCGAAATTACCTTTCACTTTTAATGCTTTGCCATCATTTTACGAAATATCCTATTCGTGTTACACTTTAAACTAGATAGATAACGCTTTATTGTAAAGTACAATACAATACCCTTTATTGCACAAAATAAATTAATAACGCGTAAACAAAATAAATAAATAACGCAAAGTAACGCGGTATAACGCCAAAATCATAATGCTGCTTTTCGGTCGATCCCAATCATAATAGATTACACCCTTGTAACGTGCCATAGCACTTCGATTTAAAAATTCTAGGTGTATCATTCAAAAGAGTCAAACGTCAACATTTTTTATTCAATGTAGGATTTTATCTCCTATCTTCATCTTTTTTATATTATTTTAGTGCAAAAGCTTAAAACTGCTAGCGTTTCGGAACAACCACTGCTAGGAAGATCTTCATCTTTTTTATATTATTTTGGTGCAAAAGCTTAAAACTGCTAGCGTTTCGGAACAACCACTGTTAGGAAGATCATCATCTTTTTTATATTATTTTGGTGCAAAAGCTTAAAACTGCTAGCGTTTCGGAAAAACCACTGCTAGGAAGATCTTCATCTTTTTTATATTATTTTGGTGCAAAAGCTTAAAACTGCTAGCGTTTCGGAACAACCACTGCTAGGAAGATCTTCATCTTTTTTTATATTATTTTAGTGCAAAAGCTTAAAACTGCTAGCGTTTCGGAACAACCACTGCTAGGAAGATCTTCATCTTTTTTTATATTATTTTAGTGCAAAAGCATAAAACTGCTAGCGTTTCGGAACAACCACTGCTAGGAAGCTTACGCCGAAAGAAACCCAGTTCAGTATGGTTATTTATTAGCCCTCGTAACGTGCAATAAAGAACTTCGTTCTAATAATTCTAGGGATATAGTTATTTAATACCCCAATCGTAATGTGCCATAAAGAACTTCATTCTAAAAATGCTAGGTATATGGTTCATATCAGCCGCAGAAAGTCCACTGCTGGACAAAGGCCTCCCCCAAGGTTTTACAAAACGACCGATATATAGGTATATGGTTATTTATGAACAAATGGGAAGAATTAAAAGGAAGAAGAAAGCACAGAAAGCAGTACTATTGTGATGTATGGTATGATTTGAAACAATCTTTTATACACAATGGCACATTACAAGATTCGCAGCAGTAAGCGGTTTTTTGCGACTTTCTGCCTTCGCGAAGGCAAACGTAACAACGCTTCCAGAAGTTCCGGTTGCGCGCGGAACTGCTTTCCGTCCGTTCCAGTAAAATGGGCCAATGTGTAGAAAAGATGTATCTGCCAGGTTGATCGTGCACAGATTTACTACTTGAAAGCGTATGCTTACGGTTTTGTGGACAAAGCGAAAGATGATTAGTGAGTATGGAATCAACAAGCTTAAGGCGTAGAGCTAAATGGTCATGATGTTTTTGTGTTGATGACTGCAGAAGAACGCGAGAATTGTGGATAGAAACGTTAAGAAGGCGTTTAAAAAGCTTCATGTACCATTTGGTACAACGTTTCCTTTCTAATAAGTAAGGCTCCAGCATTTGGTCCTTCATGTCTACTCCCCCCATGAATTTGTTATAATCAAGCACCATTTGTGGTTTATATGGAACTGGCCGAGATGATTTTCGAGACGAGACTGTAGGCAAGGCACAAGCAGAACTATGACAGGTAGAAATCATAGTTATGCGCTTTTTGTCTTGCCACGCTAACACTGATACATCGCCGGAATGTCTTGCTATATACTGTCCTCTTTTAAGCGGAGCCTTACTTACTACAAAGGGAACGTCTCTACGGGAAGGGCGCAAAGTGCCGACACAGTCGGTTCCATTGCGCTTCAGAAATCTAGCTAATAGGGGTGAATTATACCAGTTGTCCATAAATAACCGATATCCTTTGTTAAGAAGAGGACTGATCAGTTTTTGGACAACAGCTGTACTCTTGAGTACACCGGGCGACTGCTCCAACTCTGTTCCGGATTGTTTGCCCGAATATACTATAAAAGACCAGAGATACCCTGTAACACTTTCGCAAAGTTCGAACGTCTTTATTCCGAACTTTGCGGCTTTGTTCTGGATGTACTGCTTAAAACTTAATCTTCCTTTCCAAAGTGTCAGGCTTTCATCAATACAAATATTTTTATCTAAAATGTAGTTAGACTGAAAAGCCGTATTTAAATGTGAGATAATAGGCCGCAAACGGTTTAATGGGTCGCCATTTGAACTATTAGGATTAGAAGAGGCTGGTTCCGAATCGACAAAATGCAGGGCTCTGCAGAGCATTTCATACCTTCTCCTAGTAAAAATTCGTCTAAAAACTTCAGTTTTTAATAGGGGATCGACCGAGAAGCAGCTAGTCACAGTAGGCATTTTTACTATGCCCAGCATCATCCAAAACGAAAATAGGCATAAAATTTCGTGGATATTCGTATCATACCACTCCGTGCTAAATGAAGAAGAAACGATTTTGGTGGCATACCGGTTCGTTTCTTCCACTATAAGTGATAAGACGCCATCGCTCCAATAAGAGCGAAAGGCGTCATATATCGAAGTGAATGGGTGAACCGAACCGGTATGCTCAACCCTAAACGTTTCTTCTTCACCCTGAAAGGAATTCATTGTAGACCATTCAAAGGTCGAACTTCCGTCATTCGCATCTTCAAAGACTTCATTCATTTCAGTCTCGCTGTCATTGTCCTCTCTTTCTTCATTTCTTTCATCAGACCTGATATCTCGCATTCTCGCAATCTGTCGTCTCCTCATAACATCTGTCGCTAATGTAACTAAATTTTGAGGGACATCCTCGTCATTTAACCAAATTTCATTTAATGGGTGCCCCACCTGCCACTGGTTGCCCCGGTTGGCACACCCACGGCCACGTGCACTCTGTCCTCTCTCACTCCTACCAGCTCTTCGTCCACCTCTTCTTCCGCCTCTTTGTGTACCTCTTCGTCCATTCCTTCTTCTTTCATTCCCTTCACTTTCATACACAAACAAAGGGTGCGCATCCGGGGTTAAAAATGCACCGTAATCTTCTCCGTCCAGGGGGGTGCCATCTTCATCAAAAATACGCACTACAATATCCTCAGGCACCGGTGCGCTGTAAATAAATGCTATAATTAGATTTGTTATCCGTAGAGTTCATATGATTAAGATATAAGAATAGAATTCCCTTTATTGTCAAAAGACACCACAACACTTAAGGGAGATAAGGAAGAAATCATATAAAAAACTTACGATTCCGGCAAAAAATTAAAATTAATCGGTGACCGGGACCTATCACGTAACGCCGAAGAAGAAGGGGCTTGTTCGTACTAAAAAATAAAAAAAAGTGCATTAGTAACCACTGAAATCTAACTGCAATAAATACAGCAATACCGCAAACCTAACATAAAGAAACACAAACGCATTACCATCTCCGCCAACCTCTCGCGACGGCGATCTGGGGACGTGAGCGGAGAGTAGATTGGAGCCTCCGGTGAAAGGTTGCATTCTACATCCTACGGATATACAAAAAGCATGTAAGCACCAACACCCAAATGCAATAAATACAGTACTACCACGGTTAGAAACTTAAGATACCAGGGCTTAACTATCCACACCATTAGAAGTAGTACTACGTCAACACTATCACAAGGTTGCATACACTCATTCAATCTTATAAATATTTAATATTTTATATCCATCACAAATTATAAAGCAAACTTACGTAGATTAGAAAATCGTCGTCAGGAAACTCTTCCAACATATTCCCTTCATCATCATCTTCCTGTCCATCAATAACTTTTTCCTGTTCATCACATACTTCTTCCTCTCCAGTGTAAAGTTCTTCCTCGTCAACATTATCTTCCTCTTCATCACTATTATACAACAGTTCGAGGAAGTCCTCAGGCGGTTCCTCATTTACACGCCAAGCCGACATGCTATAAAACAAACAATTAATTAATAACAAAATCTAAAATCCTGACTGCAGTGATAATTTCCATAAATCTAGTGTCAATTTCACAATCAAAACTAATCTAGCTAACCTCTCAAGCAAATCTATCAAGCCGTCAGACTACAGAGCGTGCCAAAAATATGAATAAATGCATACGTAACAACAAACTTACAAACACACATATAAAACTAACATAGTAAAACACACCGCATCAGTCCCCAACACACAATAAACACACCACAACATACTGCAACACATCACAACATACCGAACCAACCCGCATCATACCCCAGCACACCTCAACATACACACCGCAACACAACGCATCACACCGTAACAGCACAACACACCTCAACACATCACAACACACCACATCACAGCGCAACACACCACAACACACCGCAACACATCACAACAACATACCGCAACACAACGCAACACAACGCATCACACCTCGACGCACCGCAAAACACCTCAACATACCGCAACATACCGCAACACATCGCTACATACCACAACACACCTCAACACACCACAACACGCCACAACACACCGCAACAACATACCGCAACACAACAAATCACACTTCAACGCACCGCAACTCACCTCAACACACCACAACACGCCACAACACACCGCAACACACGCCAACACCGCAACAACATACCGCAACACAACACATTACACCTCAACGCACCGCAACACACCACAACACGCCACAACACACCGCAATACACGCCAACACACCGCAACAACATACCGCAACACAACATATCACACCTCAACGCACCGCAACACACCTCAACACATCACAACACACCGCTACACACGCCAACACACCGCAACAACATACCGCAACACAACACATCACACCTCAACGCACCGCAACACACCTCAACCACCACAACACGCCACAACACACCGCAACACACGCCAACACACCGCAACAACATACCGCAACACAACAAATCACACCTCAACGCACCGCAACTCACCTCAACACACCACAACACGCTACAACACACCGCAACACACGCCAACACTGCAACAACATACCGCAACACAACACATTACACCTCAACGCACCGCAACACACCTCAACACACCACAACACGCCACAACACACCGCAACACACGCCAACACACCGCAACAACATACCGCAACACAACACATCACACCTCAACGCACCGCAACACACCTCAACCACCACAACACGCCACAACACACCGCAACACACGCCAACACACCGCAACAACATACCGCAACACAACAAATCACACCTCAACGCACCGCAACACACCTCAACCACCACAACACGCCACAACACACCGCAACACACGCCAACACACCGCAACAACATACTGCAACACAACAAATCACACCTCAACGCACCGCAACTCACCTCAACACACCACAACACGCCACAACACACCGCAACACACGCCAACACTGCAACAACATACCGCAACACAACACATTACACCTCAACGCACCGCAACACACCTCAACACACCACAACACGCCACAACACACCGCAACACACGCCAACACACCGCAACAACATACCGCAACACAACACATCACACCTCAACGCACCGCAACACACCTCAACACACCACAACACGCCACAACACACCGCAACACACGCCAACACACCGCAACAACATACCGCAACACAACATATCACACCTCAACGCACCGCAACACACCTCAACACACCACAACACGCCTCAACACACCGCTACACACGCCAACACACCGCAACAACATACCGCAACACAACACATCACACCTCAACGCACCGCAACACACCTCTACACACCACAACACGCCACAACACACCGCAACACACGCCAACACACCGCAACAACATACCGCAACACAACACATCTCACCTCAACGCACCGCAACACACCTCTACACCCCACAACACGCCTCTACACACCACAACACGCCACAACACACCGCAACACACGCCAACATACCGCAACATACCATATCACAAAACAACAACATACCGCAACACACGCCAACATACCGCAACATACCATATCACAAAACAACAACATACCGCAACACAACGCATCACACATCAACACAACACACCACAACACACCCTAACATACCTCAGCACACCGCAACACACCTCAACACGCTGCAACAAACCGCAATACAGTGCAACATACCACAACACAACACTTACAACACAAACATACATGTCTTTTGCAAAAAAAAAAACAAATATAAAATTCCATGTCCATAGCATAACAAAATAAAGTAACTATCGCATAAAAGTAAATAAAAAAATAATTATGAGATACAACCGTTTCTATCGACGTTAAGAAAATTTTATCGTATAACTATCGACACATTACGTCTCCCTATTCGAAACATCGAAAAAAAAAAGTATCGATTGTGGCTACCGGGAAAATGGACCTTAGCACTATACAAACAAACACTAAAATGGTTTCGTCTGATGAAACGCCATTATGAATGCACTGCACTTCAAATTTATATTGCTTTTATTTCAATACAATGAATAAATACGTTGTTTTTTTTCTATGTAAACGAATTCTAATTACTTTTTATGATGATTTTAATCTATTCACAAACAAACATAGTTATAAATCACTCCGAAATTGTAAACATACTAGCGGACTTTATATTGCCGTATTTATTAGTTACTTCAATGTATTTCTTACAACTAATAACGTTAAAAGAATAATTATATGCTGAATAATCACTTTTATAATAAAAAACAATACTTACTTTAGACAAATCCAATTAAATCACTGATCAAAATCACTGCATTTAAAAGATGCCGCCATAAAAAATGTCAAAATGTCACTGACGATAAAACAGTAAACGAGCATAGATTATAGAAGATGTTGCGTTCAGGATTGAGGAAATTTAATAAAGAGCGTATATCATCAAACTTCTTCATACTAAAGTAGTTTTTATCTACTTAAAATAAGGTGTAAATTCAAGTGGGTAAGCGCGGTAGCCGGCTACCGCTTGGGGACCGCCACCGTGGCGCCATTATTTTCGGCGCGGTAACCGGCTACCGTATGGGGGCCGACAGGCTAGTGAGTAAATACTCAAATGGGTAGATTGAGTACTATCCACTGCCCATCTCTAGCTGTGACGCGACGCAACTGGCGCCCCGTCTGTTGCGGCACTTACGGCCCTAAAAGGTATTTTGAACAGCAGGAAATGGTTTCAATTAACAACAAAAATTCTATAGAATTTTAATTTTAACTTTCGTTTATTAACTATTTCTCATATGGGTTAATACCATGTAGGTTTACCTAATAGGTATTTCAAACAATTGATAACATTTTTGCCCGATGGCTAATCCTAATCAACCACTGATCGTTGATTTACTTAATTTATCGTCTACGTCATAGGTTATACTTTAAAATCAGTATCTAATAATAAGGTCGAAATTCATGTAATGTTGTGTTCATGTTCATAGTTATGTATTATAGAATCTAATGCATAACTAGTAACATAAAGCATGATTAAGTCATTTACCCTAATTGAATTTATGAAAAATAATAAATACCTCTAAAAGAATTACTATACGTACAATTTTAATAAGTAGGTATTTTATTAATAAATGTCACATACATATATAAAGTTAATAGGTATCAACAAAATAATATAATGAATGTTATCAGCGAACAGCAAAGAGGTACTACTATACTAACAAGAAATCCCTTGTAGTTAAATGAGTTGTAATACACAATGAGATCTCATACATCAGATGTAGGTATATGAGATCACCTAAATCATTTAGGCTAAATGTAAAAATCTGTCATCTCCGATGCAAGTAGAGCGTGAGATTTCTCCATTAACTTCAATATTGGACCAAAAAATAGTAAGATACACAACAAACAACTAATAGTTAATTAATAAAGCTTTTCTTGAATACTGTAAATTTCAAGGAACCTTTATTTAAAAAAAACTGGCCAAGTGCGAGTTAAACTCGCGTGGAGAGGGTTCCGTACAATATCAAAGATTTTTCGTAAGTGAACGTATTATATTGAGTGTTCCACTTTATTTTCAAAACTTAACATTGGAGTTAAAAAATATGTTCTCCCACACATTCCACCTGCAAATGTAAGTTGGTACGCACAATATTGAGTGATTTACCATGTTATTTTAATATCATGGACTTCTTATAGGTTTTCCTATAATCTATAAAGAGAAAACTAATTTCTGTATTTTTTTCAAAATTTTAGGTTCAGTAGTTTCGGAGATAAGGGTGGGGGAATGGTCAATTTTCGTCTATTTTCTTGAATATCTCGGAAACTATTTATTTTAAAATTACAAAAAAATACATTTAAGATCTTCTCGACAAGACCTTTCATTTGATATGCCACACGATGCAGTTTTCAGAATTTTTTTTTTTAAATTTTCCCCTTCCCCCCCAAAAAAGACCCCCCATATACAGATTTCATCTGCTCACGTCACACCTCTGTATTTGGGTCACAGGAATTGATATGTGTACCAAATTTCAACTTAATCGGTCTAAAAGATTCGGAGATAATTGACTGTAAGCGACGGACGGACAGACACACGAGTGATCCTATAAGGGTTCCGTTATTGTATTCAGACGTACGGAACCCTAAAAATAAATATACTTTACTTTTATTTCATAATTTTTATTTCAATATATTTATATAAAGCCCTCCTTTCTATCTATCCTAACAATAGGTAACTTATATTTAAAAAAATAATTATCAGCTATTCTATGTAACTTAACTGGGGACGAACTTTGCGAAAACTAGAGACAAATAAGGAAGGGAGGCCTTTGCCCTGCAGTAGGACAGGATAGGCTAAAAATAGATATATATTAGAAATAGGGCCTAGTGGGAATCAAAAAACAAAAAACCTACTTGTCACCACTGGGGAAAAATTGAAAAAAAACTGTGATTGGGACGAATAGAACTGTGAAATAAGAGTCACTTCCATTCGTCCCCTGAGGGAACGACGTGGTGATGACAACCTTACCAGGAATGCGTTACCTTACCAGGAAAGTATCTCCTAGAGCGATATGAGTGGAACGTATAACTAGTTATGACTAATCTGCTAATCTTGTGCGCCGCATAAAAAAAATAGCTTCGTATCATTTTTAAAAAGAAAAAAAAACGGAAAAAAGATTTCTGCTAGGGTAACGAATGAGCAGAGATCTTTGCGCTCGTTCCATATCTTTAACTTCTTGTGGAAGGAGCAAATACCTCTGCTCAAAGTCTCACAGTCAGAAAACTCTTCATTCTTAGTTGTACTCTCAAACTACTTAATAGGTAAATCTATAAAATTTGATTTGACCCCAAAAATCTATTAAAACGGAGACTACGAGCATATAATGTAGCAAATGAGTCAGCTCAGAACTGACTTTGCTCGTTGGCATTAGGTATGGCAGACAAGCACCTCATTTATATAATAAAATAAATACACATTTAAATATTTATTCTTTTACATTGCATGAATCAAGGAAAATTAATTAGATACAAGTTCGTTAATGCGCCCTTGAATATGAACAGGTGGAAGATTGGCTTAGTTACGAACACACGTTACGAAGAATGTTAATACACATTAACATAAATACACACAAACATACACCCCCTTACACTACACTCACACGCAAACACACATTCACAAACAAAGACGTAGCTACATCTTGTATTTCCATCTTATTAATTAAAAATAAATGTGTTAAAAGCAAATAAAATAAATTAAATACTTGTTTAAACTAAAATTTTATAAATTAATATTTTTTTAAAGAGTGTCAAATGGAATCAGTGTTTAATTCGGGATGGGAGAAGCGGGGGCACCTAACACAGGTATCTAATACTTAGAAGGTGCTACCATCTATGTATTTAAAATAAGTTTTTAGACGCTAAAAAAAATTATTTTGATTTTTGAACGTTGTTTCAACGGTACGCTTGACTTTTAACAAAAAAAATCACTATAATACCAAATATTTTACAAACTGATCCTCAAATCGAAAAATGTTTCTTTTAAGTTCACAGTATTTTTAAAGGGCTATTAACGTGCATAATATTTTTATTTAAAAAGCTTATATAGGATAATTTACATATTTACAAAGGAAAAGTGAAATACCTACTACAAATTTAATCTAAAAAATCTTGCCCATGCGGCTATTCAACGATACCCACACGATGGGTTACTCGGGAAAAAATACTTCCACATTACATGGAAAGTAGTTATAAAAAAAAAAAACTTTTTTTTCGTGACTTTATTTTACCACCTTTTCAGCATGTTTACATACCCACCCATGTCAAATTACAGCTTTCTAGTACTTACAGTCTCTGAGTAGAACCGCGGACAGACAGACATGGCGAAACTATAAGGGTTAGGCTTCATCTTTTCTGTCGCTCAGAACTAGTGGCGGATTTACCAATAGGCTAAGTAGGCTATAGCCTATGGCGGCACTTTTGAGGGCGGCAAATTTGAGGTCAATTGCACCCTCTCCATCGAGAAGGTAATTTAAAAAGGTGCTTCTATAAATTATATTTCAGTGAACGCAGCTTAGGGGCGGCAAAATATGAATAGTCTACTGGCGGCACATTTAGCAAGGCAGCAAATTTGAGGCCAATTGCAACCCCTCCTCCCTTTCGTGCATCGCGGCAAAAAAGAAGTAAAAAGGTGATTCTATTATGATATTTTATAAAACGCGGCTTAAGACGAAGTGGTAGCTAAAGTGGCGCCCTCATTTGAAATAAATTGTTTAAAACTAAATAAGGTGATAATTAAAAATTTGATTTGTATAAACGTCTAGAATGACCTTTAAGCTATTTTATGAATAACCTTTGAAAGTAATATTGGTAGTCCGTCTTATTTTAAAACTGTTTTTCGCCAAAAGTGGCCACTTTTGGCGAAAAACAGTTTTAAAACTAGACGGACTATTAGTAATAATTTCAAAGGTTATTCATAAAATAGTTTAAAGATCTTTCTAGACATTTATACAAATCAAATTTTTTATTATCACCATATTTAGTTTTAAACAATTTATTTCAAATGAGGGCGCCACTTTAGCTACCACTTCGTCTTAAGGGCGGCAAAATATGAATAGCCTACTGACGTCAAATGTGTAAATCCGCCATTGCTCAGAACCGTCATTCGGTTGAGCGGAAGAGAGCGACGGAACGCCGCGGAATCGCCGTTGCTGATTCTTTCCACCGCTCTCTCTCACTGTTGTTGTGTTCCGTGCTGCCAGATGTAGCTGAAGTCTAAGGGTTCCTTGTTTACTACGGACCCCTCATAGATTACCTCCGTGGCGTAGTGGTCACCATGCTAGTCCTCCACCCAGAGTTTCCGGTTTCGATCCCCGGTCGGAGCAAGTTGGAAAATGGCCTTTTTCAAATTGCCCTGGGTCTTGGATGTTTATCTAAATACGTATTTGTTATAAAATATAGTATTGTTGAATTAGTATTCCATAACACAAGTCTCGAACTTACTTTGGAGCTAGCTCAATCAGTGTTATTTGTAGTTATATTTATATTTGTAACCCTAAAAATGTTCTAACTTTTCTAGAGTAAATGATATTCTTACAATTACCCGCCACGTTATAGGATCCTATGTCCCCCGGGACGGGACGTGTCGCGGTCCCCAACAACATAATTACGTTATTTTGGGCCCTGCTTGTTCGCCCGTACATTGCATAATATATGAGCGAGCATGTCTAATTGCTTCTTAACCGCCATTTTGGGTGAGTTACCTATAAGTGAACGTATAATATTAAGGTAAAGGTAATTTGAAGAACTTGGGGGCCATTCATAAATTACATCACACGTTAGGGCAGGGAGGGGATCACTGAAGTGTGACATTGTTTGACAAGGGGTTGAACCCCCAGATCCCCTCTGGATACGTCTATGATCCACTCTATAGGTACCTATCTACCTATATTTAGGTAGCAATCCAAGAGATCTTATAATAGATACTTAAGTACTAATAAAAAAAATAAAATAATCCATCCAAGTGCGAGTCAGACACGCGCAGGAAGGGTTCCGTAACATTGTTTATAAATTTTTTTTCTAACCTTAAAACCGACTTCACCCCCAAACTGCACGATCGAATAACGGACCACCTGACAAGTATACCCTTTCGAACATAAAAATAATTTTTCAGATCGGTTCAGGCGTCTTCGAATCATCGGTGAACATACATAAAAAAAGATCGCGATGAATTGATAACCTCCTCCTTTTTGAAAGTCGGTTAAAATTACGTTTGTTGTATAGGAACCTTACTTAAATATTTATTTTTTCTGTCTAGATTTTGTTGTGATAGCGGTAACAGAAATACATCATCTGTGAAAATTTCAACTGCCTAGCTATCACGGTTCATGAGATACAGCCTGGTGAGTGGTGACAGACAGACAGACGGACAGTGGAGTCTTAGTAATAGGGTCCCGTTTTTACCCTTTGGGTACAGACCCTAACAATAACAAAAAATAAATGAAACCAAAACGCAGTTATTGTAACGATATTTTTATTGCATATGTCCGGCATAATCGGAACGATACATATGCACCGGAAAATCCGACCGGAAATCGCCGGCTCTGCAATTTATTCTATTCACTTCAAACATTTGGGTTTTTATTTATTCATAAAAAAACATTTTTTTTTAAATGGACCGTTTAATTTTTATCACCTCTTTCTGCGGAATCCGTAAGAGACACGTTTACACAGTGCAATTAGTATCTTGCCTGTTCCATACAAATTAATTAAAAAAGTAAAAATTTATACGGTGATTTTTCATTGGTTTCGGAGCCGAAGGACACTTCATAAGGATCGTTAGTAAGACCTAATTAGCTAGTAATAATAAAAATTCAGAAACAAAATATGTCGACTAAAACTCGAAAGAAAATCCTGAGATCAACTAGTAGTACCGCCGGCCGGTTAGATTTCGAGTTCATCGAGATCACGCGTCAGTTATGAACGGGCGTAACTGCGTGGTCTCGATCGAAAATCATTTTTGCCACTTTTTATCCCATGTCATACACAAATTTGGATAACGTATATGGATAGAGGAATTTATTTAATACATGATATTGTTTTTGCCAAAACCAATGAAAAGTCAGCGTGTATATGGACAAATCACACAGATTGAGCTAGCCCCAAAGTAAGTTCGAGACTTGTCTTGTTTTATGGTATACTTACTCAACAATACTATATTTTAGAAAAATACAATCAAAAATAGTGGTGGATGAGTTATGCGAGAAAACAGTCTTGATTTTATTTTACCATTTTGTCGGCATGATTAATTTAAATTGGGTTAGGTGAGAAAAAAAAATCTTTTTTATTTTACGATTTTGGTATGTCGGAACGATTAATATATATACCCATACTAAATTACTGCTGTCCTTTAGTCTCTGAGTAGAACCGCAGAAAGACAGACAGACATAACGAAAGTATAATATGTTTACTACGGAACCCTAAAAACGGGTCAACTCACGTAGCGAGTCAGCTACTGGATGACGTGTTTTGACTTCATCCGGTCTTTCTCAGGGCGATTGTGACTTGAGAAGCGTACGATGACACGTCCCGAACCACACTGATGGTAGTACGTGAGTTGACCCGTTTTTCAAATATTTAATGATTACCACATCATCTTAATCCGAGCGTATTCCCGGTTGCATCCTCAGCGGTAACGCTTCAGAGCCCTGGGTGCGCGACCTAACCTAGGTGATTTGACGAGGTTACTGGTTTTTACACAGTGACTGCCGCCTGACTGAATCCTTGGAAAGGTTTGAGCAAACGCTAGACGGCGTTCGGGACCCACAGTTTATACGTCCCTTCGGAAATACGGAATCATCTATCTTTTCGGATAACCAGGTGATTCAAGCCTGCAATATCCTAACCAGACTGAAAACAACTCCACAAAGTATGCTTCCCAGTGGGACTCGATCTTACGACCTCCGGATCAAAGGCGAACGCCTTGACCATTGGACCACTAAGCAGACGTTAACTTGAATTATATGATAATACCTAATGTAGCCCATGAAGAATGGCGTTTAAAAAGAATAATTCAATAACGGCCTGATTTTCGAAAATATTAGGTAATTCTAACATACTACATTTTTTAATCCAAAGTATTTTTGATGGGAAGATTTAAAAAAAAAAACTTAAATTTAAAAAGGGGTCCAATTGGAGTGCAAGAATAATAACGAAGTTTATTATTTTAATATTTGCTAATGGAACCATAGCGATAATGAGAACAACAAAAATCCAACAAATAAAATAAGAGAACGTGGATTTTTATAATAAATAAAGTAAATAAGCTTTATATTTTTGTCAAAACTAAAGTAAAAATGCTATATACATTTTTAAAGTACTTAATAGCGGCAAATATTTATTACAAATTCTAACGCTTAACATTATTGAAAATTATGATTTTATATTTCTGTTGTTTTACACAAAGAGCAAAAATATTAGGTTGGGGAAAAAAGTCTTTTCGCATTTAGTATGTATGAACCTGGCTGGTTTTGGTATCATTTAAAAGTTTAAATTTTAAAGAAGATAGTTCCAATTTCTAATTAGGAAAATGCGTGATTTTCATTTGTTTTTCTTACCGTCAAGATGAGTGAATCTAATGAAGAAATTAGATACATTTTAAAATTTTACTACCAAACAGGTATATATGCAACGCAAGCCGCGAAAAAAATTTGCGATGTTTATAGACCTAGTGCAGTGTCTGTGAGAGTAGCACAAATTTGGTTTAAGCGTTTTCAATCCGGAAATTTTGATGTCAAAGATGCACGTCGCTCTGGTCGCCCTGTTACGGATAAAATGGATGCTATTTTTGAAAAAGTGCAGCAAGATTGGCATATCAGTAGTTACGACGTAGCTGAAGAACTGGGAATTGACCACAAAACAGAATTGGCGCATTTGAAAAAAAAAATGGGTACACAAAAAAGCTCGACTTTTGGGTGCCTCACGAGCTCTCTGAAAGAAACCTAATGAACCGTGTACTCATTTGTGATTCTTTATTACGACGTAATGGGACCGAACCATTTTTGAAGAAATTGATTTGAATTGAAAAGTGGATCACGTACGACAAGAACGTGCAAAAAAGGTCATGGTCAAAGGCCGGTCAGGCTTCACAGACTGGCGAAACCCGGGTTAACTCGCAATTAGGTGATGCTGTGTGTGTGGTGGGATTGGAAGGGCATTATTCATTATGAGCTGTTACCACCAGGCAGGACCATCGATTCAGAACTCAACTGCGAACAACTGATAAGATTAAAGCAAGAAGTTGAGAGAAAGCGGCCGGAATTAATCAACAGAAGGGGTGTGGTTTTTCATCATGATAACGCTAGACCTCATACATTTTTAACCACTCAGCAAAAATTAGAGAAGAGTTTGGCTGGGAGGTGTTAATGCATCCGCCGTATAGTCCTGACCTGGCACCTTCAGATTTCCACCTGGTTCGGTCTCTTCAGAATTCTTTAGGCAATGTCAGGTTAACATCACGAGAGGACTGCCAAAACTACTTGACGCAGTTTTTTGATCAGAAGCTCCAAAATTTCTATAGCAATAGGTACCTATAAGATGGCAAAAAGTTATCGAACAAAATGGTACCTACATACTTTAGTTAAATGTAAATAAACTATATTAAAAAATGTTTTGAATTTTCATATAAAATGCGAAAAGACTTTTCCCCAACCTATTATATTTTGGGTAGACTTTTGAATTCCCCTGGGTAGCGAAACGGAAGTATACAGCTGTCCATAAAACCTCTCAATCTCTGCCCATTCCTTTGTCGACACCACGCCACCATCCTCCGTCTTCAACTTCATCAATCGGCTTTGCCCAACCGACATAGCTCTTGCGAACACTTTGGGGCCTTTATTCTGCTCGATCGTCTCCTTAATACAATAAGTATTAAAAGAGCAGATGTCGTGTCGCAAGGACTTTTTTAAACGTCTGTTGAGCTGCCGATATGATTCAGCATCTTCGGAGGCCTGCAGCTGCCTTGATCGTCGTTCTGCCATTAAGTCTGCCAGGGTCTGAGCAGAGATTGAGTGCTTATTTTAAAATTAACCTAGCGCTGCCGGCCGCCTGCTCCCGGCCGGGTCCCGCCCACGGCACCGGCTCACTACGTTACCCCGCATCCTCACAGCAACTCGCTGCGAACTATATATTTTTTATTATGAAAAATATATAAAAAATTACATATTGAGTTGGATTTCATTTTCGACAGTTTATTGATAGTGAAGAAACAAAAGTCTACCAAAAATAATTCCTGTTACAATTTTGTTTTTGATATTTAATAAACATTGGATTCGACATGAAATCTCAATATCTGCATAAAGAAACCCTAAAAAATATTTATCTTTATTGTTACCGTTTTTTCCTTTTACTTATTTTTTTTTAAGGAAAACGAAACCGTTTTCATAAAAAAACTATTTCTTCCGCAAGTATAAATGAGTGGCTTAGTTTGTATTCAGAAAAAGAAGTAAAAAATTTACATTAATAATGAAACATATTTCTGTTAGCATTTTTTTATATATTTTTATTAATTTTGTTAACATTAAACATTTTTTTTATGCAGTCGCGTGTCCATTTTACTTTGGATTTTTATCACAATAACTAAATTAACATAAACATAAACTAAATTATCTAAGTGATAGAAAATGAAAATGGCTATTAGTCATAGAATTATTTTTTCTGCGCCATGCTGAACAAGTGAATTTTTCTCAGGCTAATGTAACTTCACTAAAATTAACATTCGTTTGAAGCATTCTTGTTGCTTGTTGCTATTTATGATGGGCCCCGCACGAGTGACCAATGTCGACGACGTGGTAGGCATACTTAGATACTTATTTCTAAGTAAAGATTACTGATAAGGCTCAAACGTTTTTTTCCTCTAAACAAACTGATGAAATATGTTCCGTTAATGAAAGACGTAAATAGTGTATGACGTATATTTTTTACACTTTAGAATAAAAATACTTATTTTTTATGAAAGATTAAAAATAATAGATATTATGTAAATACTTACGTAATGCACAATAAGTATCTGAACTATTTATAGCAAATAGCAAGAAAATTATAATAATAGGTATTTTTTATGTACCTATCCACGTCATATAATTATTATCATCATCATATCAGCTTCATGACGCGTACACTTTTGAACGTAGGCATTTCCAAATACCCTGTAATCAACAGTTAGAGGCTAAAAGGCGAGATCAAAATATTTATATAAAAATGGAAGTTAAATTTATGAAATTGTAAGATTAAGGTACCTAAATAAAAAAATGCAACCATTGTTCATTAAAACATTCCGTATTAGTGTGTGATCTGAATAAGCAAAAAATGACAAAATGAAACTTACCCGTGAAAAGAAAGACATTTTGAATATTCTATAATCTGCAGGAAGCACAAAGTGAATCATGCTTCTTTTCTCTTTAAGATCACTTTGATTTTTTAATAAAGAAATATATTATTTTTAGGTTTTAGTGATCAAATTTTATTTCCCGCCAAGCAGTACACGAAAGTTACTCAACCCATAGACCAGGGATCCCCAAACTATTTTGGACAAGTGACCCCTTTTCCAAAATTAACTGTTACCTCAGACCCCCATGGCCAAATTACCTACTTTTAAGAACAACCCCCTCATTCATAATGGTCTGCTAACTTAAAACAGCTGCTACAGAGTGTTATTTTTCATTCTGACTTAGGTCAATAGAAGAAGACAGAGTGAGAATTTCCAAAATGACGAATCGAAATCGGCCAGCACGCCGTATTTTCTAATCTTGATCAGGTCTTCTGAATATAGGTTATAATTATATTGATAACTTAACGTGAGGTTTTTGACTGAAACTAGTCGTCTTTTTAGACTACTCTACGGGCGTAAACCGTAGGATATTGTCTTATCATCTGGCCTGGCAGGTTGCAAACGCAAGCGTAAAAAACACTACTAACAAAAAACACTACTGTGTAAAAAACACTACTGTGTAAATATACTCCTATGACGCGAAATAGCTAGTAAAAAAAACAAAGAAATATTTTAAATAACAAGTATATTTAATATAAAGTACTTAACTAGAACAATACAGTAACATTAAATGCTTGGTCTTATAAGTAAACAATACAATAAATGGATTTAGAATTGACACGAATTTATACAACATGTAACAAAAACCCTGTCTGATCCTTGTAGGAGGAACTCAGACCGTATATATGAACAACTGTTCCTATGGGACAAATGCTTGAAAATCGAAAAAAAAAAATCGACATTTTCATACGAAAGTGTTTGGCCGGCCCGGCAATTTATACGAAAATATTATACTTAATGAAAAATGTCATGACGCACATTCATAAATTAATATGAAATAACTATATCAAATGTGTTTTTAAACGTTAAATTAAATACCCGAAAGTTTAAACAGTTACTAATTAAATATATGGTTTATTAGCATTTAGTACATAAAGTACATTGTATTAATATAATGAATGATAGTAATCTAGCCTCACAGCCGAACTTGAAACTCAACAAAATAAATGTAAAAATAACAAGTTACTTATGTTTATTTAACACTAATTACAATTATAATACTTTTCATAATATCTCTTAACAATATCTGCTATAATTACAAAAATATCGCAAGTAGAAAATATTTTATGCTTATAATAAGTATATAATATCTACCAATTTATAATAATTGTCAAGGCACCATCACCGAATCAATAATTTGTCTTTTATAATTTTAATCGAGATTTAAGAGTTTCCCAATTTTTTGAGATTCTATAAGTAATATTACTAAATGTAAAAAAGTGGCAGTGTTTTTAAGTGCTATTTCATATTATAAATATTGTCAATCATTATAATATGGCAATTTATCGTAAAGGTAGTTATATAACTTCAAAAGGACAAATAGTTAACAGTAAGCCAGTCAAAGTCAACATGATAGTAAACTATACATATACATATATAGAAGTAATCTTGATAAAATAAAATAAAAAAATATAAGTACTGCAGTCTACTGAAAGCATACAAGGTATTACACGGTGTTAAGAATCATTATTTTTAAGTGAATACATTTTTACTTTATCATACTTTCGTTTATAGTATATTCTACGACAGCGCCCGCGCATCTACGTGGAAGCCCTGAATGTGTACAATTAATTATAATGGAATTTTAAATCGATCCGAAGAATATGAGGCGAGTCGACTCACTGCAGCACAATGGACTTGTCCCGAAGCGACTTAGCGGCTTCGAAGGTGTTATGCATTAGCATAGCAACTGTCATGGGTCCAACGCCACCGGGCACGGGAGTTATGGCTCCGGCGATCTTCGATACCTCTGTCAGAGAGAAAGAAGAGACTTAATAAATAAAAAACATATTCATGTAAATAAAAATAAATGTTGAAGATATAGTCGCTTATGTATTTTAAGCCTAAGTAAATTATACAATATTATTTAAAAAAAAAAGGTTTTTTTGTCTATTAAAACAAATTAAAAAAATGTGTATTATTATTTCCCTTACAAAAAAAAAAGAAAATATCTTCTACTTACCATCAAAATCAACATCTCCAACTAATTTGTTTTTCCCCTCAGAGTCTGTGACTCTTGTTATACCGACGTCAATGACCGTGGCACCGGGTTTCACCATATCAGCCGTTATAAGTTTGGGAATACCTACGCAAAAAGGAAAGAAAAAATAAGCAAAAAAAAGCAACAATAGACGATGAAGAATGCTTACTAGAAGAAATGTTAAGGATATTATTTTTTTATGCAATAAAATTACTTAAATATAATTTTTTACATTAATTACTTTACAAAGAAAAGTAAAGTTGACAAAATATTACCTGTAGCACTAATAATAATGTCGGCATTCCGGCAATAGTTTTCCAGTTTCTGTCTCGGCGTGTGTCTATGGCAGATAGTCACTGTGGCGTCCATGCCGAGGCCGCTTTCGTGTCTCTTGTCCGTGTGAAGCATCATGGCTATCGGCATGCCAACATTTTTTGATCGACCGATCACAACGGCGTCTCGCCCGAGAGTTTCAATTTTAGCCCTAAAATAGTTTAGGATATTAAGCTCTAGCACATATTTTTAAGTTCTTAAAAATTAATCTAAATTCTTATTATTTAAAGTATAAGACGCTAAATTAAAGTTAACAAAAAAACTCTACTGATAAACTACAAAAACAATTTAATGATAGAAAAATGTGTGATAAAGAAAGTAATAAATTTTAGAAAAAGAAATTATGACCAAAATAAACTTACTTTTCTATCAAAGTTACTAAAATTTAAAACGAGATATAAAATCTTACCTTTTCAGCATCTCCACAACACCAAGAGCAGTTGCAGGCACAATGGTAGGCATATCCAGGCACAACTGTCCAACATTGATGATGTGGAAACCATCCACATCCTTCTTCGGAGAAACTGCATTGCAAATCCTCCTCTCATTCATTGTATCTGGCACGGGCAATTGGATGAGGATTCCGTCAACTTCATCACTGTTGTTCAGCTCATTGATCTTGTTGAGAAGAAACTCTTCTGTAATATTACCGTCAAATTTTATAGTCTCCGCATCAATACCGCAGTACTTCGCAGCTGTGACCTTGTTACGGACGTAGGTGTGGCTCGCAGGGTCATCTCCAACGATAATGCACTTTAGAGATGGTGGTCTATGTCCCTCTTCCACCCATTTCCTGATTTTCACAGTCAACTCATCCTTTACATCTTTGGCAATTACATTGCCGTTGAGGATCTGGGCCATGATCCTATCAAAAGAAAAATAAAGTTCAATTAAAGGAAACACAAAAATGAGAACATTAGTGGATTAAAATAAAAGCCTAAAAAGTGTCAACAGAAGATTAAAAATCTAAAGAAAAAAGGCCTAAAATGTCAACACAATAAATGCAAAAATCTAAACTTAAGAAGTTTCTATTGGTGAAAAACACAAAAAGCTTATAGAGTAAAGCACACATCTTTATTTTACCTGGGTGAGCCCAAAGAGTCAAAGTAAGTGTGGCTTCTCATTGTGGATGTCAGAACTCTACTGACAACTCGGAGGCATAAGATTAGCCTCATCACTTACTGTTGACGTACAGAGTTCATTAGGTCACACATGACAAACAACTATTCTATTTCATGTTTACTACTGATAAGGTAAAAAACCGAAGTATCATTAAAATACTGGGTACGATCTGGATTTAAGTGCATTTTAGTGGTAAAATTTCATATTGAGAACGATGAGAGGTGAAATAGTTCATTGATATCGGAATCTCCAGTTAGAATCAGTTCAGGCAGGACATATCAGAACTAAAATAGAACATTGTAAGCAATAGCAGTATTTTACAGGTACTACAAATATTTTATTTGTATTTCTTAAAATATAGATTTATAGTCAGTGGGGTATGAAATTAAAAAAAAATTACATTACCATTGTTACCTCTAATTTATTATAGATAAAGATTCATTATACAATACTGAAATCTAAATCAAGTAAAACACACTGAGAAATTAATTTAAATAGGTATTTTAGAAATACATAGAAATCAATTAACAACTAACCACTGAATTATCGGTCTTGTGTTGTGTCAGTATTTTAAATTTTAATTAACTTTTGCACCTGATACGCAATGGCTATCCAATGGCTTCTCAATGGCTATTCTCGACTTATACCTGATACCTGAATGAAATTCATTTGAGCCGAACAACTGAACAATACAGGTAAATTTCCTTGATGTTGTTATGAGTATAAAATCAAACAATTCAAAGTACTATCACCTGTACTGCATATTGTGATTTGAGTGTTAGTCATAGTTGGTACATAATTAACCCCTCAACAACCGAAATTTTGCAAACCCATTGTTATCTATTGTTCTCTCGATCGGATCCGACCGTCTGGAAGCTGACAGGTTAATTATGTATCAACTATGCCTAACACAGTCACATCTTTATCTCTAGGGTTGGGCTACACCTGCCAGCATGGATCAGCACTTTTCTATGCTGCTATCCTTTTCTGTTGCCTGGAACCATGATTAGCAGAAACGAGAGAAAGCCATGAAATGCTTCAGCACCGGCCATGCAAGTGTTCCGTACTTCTCTCTCACTCTAGAGAATGAGAGCTCTGACCGACAGAGAAGGAAAACAGCCCGACAGATGTATATCCCAACCCCTAATAGGGCAAACGGAGCATTTTGGATCTTGCTGCTCTAATCAAACAAAGCCCAGAGAAGAATGACTCCAAGGCCACTTTTTAAAATGTAATTTTTGCCCATAACCTCAACCGGCTTCTATGATCTTTGTAAGGTTGGTTTTTAATAAGGTTTTTCTTTTCTCCGAGACCAGCATGGAAGCAGCTGTAGATGATAGTGATAAAATGTAAAATTTATTGCTATCCTACTAATTGATAGATTTTAAGTCAAAATAAACAGCAAATTACACGTGTATTTCAAAAATGTTGTGTAAAATGACTAAGGCTATTTTGTACATTAAGTTGTACACAAAAAAAAAAAGATGAAACATAACCTCAATGTTAAAAAGCTAGAAGTACGTTTATGCTTATGTTCAAGTCAGAAGTTTTAAAATTCATTCTTTCTGAGTGTATTAGTTATTTTCTTAAAGGGAATCGTGAATTATGGCTACATCAATAATAATTTTGCCAATTAAGTGATTTATTGATGGAAAAGTACTGCATACTGCGCGTTTGTAGGTTGGGAATGATATTTTGTAAAATGATTACAGAAAATGGTAAAACTCACCTGAGTTACGTTGATAAGTAACGTAAAACAATAAAATAGCGTAATTTGTAATGTAAATACAATAGTGAAAGCGATAATAAATTCAAAACGCCTGATTTACTGATAAAATGAAACGTCACTCGCACGCACACCACTCCATCGCTTCACATGAAAACAAATGACAGTGACAGGTGGGTGACTGAATAAATCAAAAAACTATTGCGTTTCAATTCAAAAATATTTTATGTAGGTACTTTTATGTAAATGCGTTCAGTTTTCTTTAATTGTACTAACATTTTTAATTCCCACTTCGCGTATTTTGGAAACAATAATATATAATTATTAATTATACACCAGAGTTTTGCGGCCAATCCCCAAAGATAATAATCACTTAACTTACGTGAGTACGAGTACCTATTCTATGATTAAAAACTTACTTATTGTGATTATTATAAAGTAAAGGGAAAATCTACAATTTTGACATTTTCCACATCACAAAAAAATAATAAACTTCCAATAAGTAATGTGTTTTTAGTTTTACCTAGGTACGTACAATAACACTATATTAGAATATCAAATAGTTATATTACTTATACAATAAGTGAATAAAGGACATACCTACGTTGGAAAAGGTTTTTATATAAATAAATAAAAAACAATAATTTACATATTAATCAAATAAAACAAAAAACTTAAATACCTGCTACAAATTCATTCTAAAAATCGTTTCCATGTGGCACAGTGCCATGAATGCTGGGCGCTGGCCGCATTTCCCCGGTGGATCGCAATACTGATGAATTGTCCGAACACAACAAGTGCCTTCGTGCCACTCTTGCGTTGTGAGATCAGTCTTGAAGAGATCTCTTTATGGAGACCCTAGCACCGGGACCCCAAGGTTCAAAAGACTTTACGCCAAACGGCACAAAAATTTAGTCATCATTTATAGAATTATTTTGCGCTGTTTGGCGATCTCAGCAGCCGAACCGGCTCTTGAGACTGATCCCCTGAGATGGAAGGGTGCCAGACTGCCATTATTGTACGGTGGTCGTCAAGCTATGTCAGATGCCTTTAGGCAGTCAAAAAATCGAAAACCAGTATGAGCCACTTACAAACATGTATATAATTTATTTATATAGGTGTTTTCATCATACTCCCTGGCCAAACAAGTTATTAATTTGATAAAGATAATTACGCATTCAGTTCTATTAGTAACATGATAAGGAATATTTTAACATTGAGATAAAATATTTGAAGTATTTCTTTCTGTAGCTAGGTACCTCACAGTAATGAATGGGTAGTTATATAGAAATAGATATGCTAAGACAAAAGAAAAAGACCGTTAGATTGGTTCCTAAAAAGGTGAGCACTTATGAAGATGGTTTCAGTATGTTTTGTCAGACCTAAGATACCTACCTTAATAGGGCAATCAGAGCATTTTGGGTCTTTCGGCTCTCAGACAGAGTCTAGGGCCGCTTGACCCTAAGCCAATTTTAGCGTGATGGCACAGATTAAGTACTAAGTAGTACTCACGTACACAAGTCTTACTCAGAATATAAGAAATTCTATGTGGTAAGCGCTATGGTTAACCTTTATTAATTAAAAGACAATTTAGTATAATAATATGACAAAGCCCTTCTGGCGAGTAGGCGACCAATACTGTGAAAATGAGTTTCTTTCGGCGTTTCTTCTCAGCAGTGGTCGTTACGAAGCGCTGGTATCGGTAGCTTTTCTTTAAAAATAAATAAAATTTTAATATACTTTACACGTAACATAAATTATACTTATTGACGTGTAAAAGTGCCTGTAAAGGTCTAATTACTGAATAAACATTTGAATCTTTGAATCTTTGCTCGCGTCAGACTTCTCACCTCTTTGTTTAGATACGTAGACATCCACAGACACAAACGATTCATACAACTAAATTTTCTCTGCCGGAGTAGTCGCCGCGCGAATAATTATAATGTAGGTATATTTTCGATAAAGGCCTGGTGATGGTGGGCGAGGAGTCAGACCAGTGTGTGAAGGTGACGGCACATTTTCGTATCAGAATGAACCATGAGCTGGAGGTACTGATCCATAAAGAGATCGTCAAGTTCTGCAAGGCACAAAGGCGATGGGTAGGTCATCTGGAAAGAATGAAGGACATTAGCGGTTAAGTGCATCACCAAGTGGATTCCGCAACAGTAGAGCGGCGTCGGGGAAGATCTGAAGAGACCAGGCAGGAAACTTCTTGAAAAAGGGAAACTAGTGCAGAGCAGAGCGAAATGGAAGAAGATCGTGGAGGAGGCCAAGCCACAAAGGCTTGTAGCACCGCAGGAAGAAGAAGAAGAAGAAAGTGGGCATTGAGATGGAAATTTTAATTTAATTGACCGAGCGAGCAACATGCCACAATTTAATTGGGCAAAAATGCTTTTGTCCGGCTGTCTGTCTATCCGGCTATTCTCGCCTACACGTCGCATTTCTCTACCGATTCTCGTGAAATTTTGTGAGAAGTTTCTCTCAATTATCGATCCATCATCGTTCTTTCGGCCGGATTCGGCCGAAAAAATGATAACAATGGTTTTGCAAATAAGCGGAAGTATTAGAAATTATTAAAATCAGTTTTTTGAAAAAAAATTTTTTTAATTTCTTTGAACTTTTTGTTACTAGTGTTTCGGGTGCTGCGCGGGCGACGCAACAAAACGCAACTTTTAGTCCGATCAAGTTTTTTATTTGATATACCTACAGCTCACAGAGCTAATAGTAATACTTAATATAAGTAATATCTATAAAGCTGTACCTACCTACTTACATGTATTTACGAAAGACGTGCGAAGTAAGTGTCTTGAAGTTACGTAGACTCACTTCTTATCAGCCATGCTGTGGAGGCATGCCTCATGGGCGGGTTCGTGACGTCGTCGTAGAGTTATCAGAAGTCAATGCCGTTAGATTATTTACTATAAGTAAGCCGCAATAAAAACACGGTGTTGCTCATCCGGCTAGAGTTAAATTACACTTAAGGCGATTGGCACACTGCTTCGCATCCCGCTGCGTAGCATGGGCCTCCATATAAAACCGTCGCGTGTAGACGCGGTGTCAGTGTGTTAGTTACCCTTTGCGTGTTTTCTATAGGTACCAACCAATTGGATACTTGCATACAGTCCGGCCCCGCTCTACGGAGCGGAGCACTGTGCGAATCGCTTTACCAGACTCTATCCGTCTTTATTTTAATACTAGCGGCCCAAACCGGCTTCTCACGGGTAATATACAGATATTAAAAAAAAATCAAAAATTACCTTGCCTCGCGCCTGTAGAATCGAAACTAGGGTCCCGCGCAGTAAGCGTGAGCGAGAAGCAGTAAGCGAGAACGGGGCACAGGCACGGGGAACGGGGTTCCCCGTGCCTGTGCCCCGTTCTCGCTTTGTCGTATGTGTTGGGGGGCGAACACACAAACTGTCGTGTGTACGGATATATAGTTTCGTTGGTAGTGGTCGCAGGCATAAATGATAATCCGCTTCTATGAAGTGCTATACCTGTGCCTCAGTGTCGCTTACATCGCATCGCATATCACGGTTCTGCCCGTGGTTCTGCCTAGCTAGCCAACCGGGGTTACGTGAGCGACGACCACGTGACTTTTTCCTTACATTTTTAAACTCGTGATATCTTTCGAATGGAATGTCCGAAATAAATTATTCAAAAAGTTACATAAAGGTCTTGAAGCAGTCTTGAATTTAAAATTATTTATTTTGATAAACATAATATCAAGGTACAAATAAAGAGCCTTTTCTAGCGACGACGGTAAATATTTTTTTTTAAAATCAATATCTCTTATTGTGACATAACTATAATAGTTAGACATATATTTTTTGGGACACTTTTTTTAGATATGATGTGTTCTACAAAGCTGTAGTACATTATATTGTTCCATCATCAATAATTTCCGCAGCGCACGCGATGTAAGGAATTTTTAAGTATTTTTTTACACATTGGGTTACATTATTGGGATTTAAGTGAGAAAAGAATCCTATTTTTTTAAATAAAATATAGCCTATGTCATTTGTGGATAGTGTAGCTTTCCAACGGTGAAAGAATTTTCAAATCGGGCGAGTAGTTTCGGAGCCTATTCGATGCAAACGAATAATTAAATCTTTCCTCTTTAAAATGTTAGTTTGGAAGTTTAGACTACGACTAACTATAGTATAAGTACTTGGTTTAAGACATTATCTGCCAAAATCAAGTTGACATATAAAAGGCCACTACTAATTTCTGTCAATGTCACCTTGATTTGGGAGGTCAACTTGAATGATTTAAATACAAAGAGTAAATAAAAAATTTGAATTTCGTACTAGAAATGATAGGACTAACTTGCTTTAAAACATTATTTACCTTAAACAAGCAGAAGAAGACCTTCTGCAATATCTAATCTCACTGTTAACTTCATTTAGGTAAATAATGAACGAAGTGGTATCCCGAAGGTTAGAAGACACAAGAGGCGCCAAGGACTCGCTGGAATGATGACGCGAGGTGAATAAACGATGATCGGGGATCGCATTGGACACTAAAGTTTAAAGTATATGGGGAGGAGTGTTTGGTTTGTATGGGGAGAGGTGTATTTGTCCAGGAGTGAGACAAGTAGGTTAATAAATAACCGGGCAAGTGCGTGTCGGACTCGCGCACGAACTGTACCGTACCATTATCTTTAAAAAATCAAGTTTGTTTTATGAGAGCCCCACTTGAATATTTATTTTATCTATTTTTAGTGTTTGTTGTAATAGCGGCAACAGAAATACACCATCTGTGAAAATTTCTACTGTATCGCTATCACGGTTCATGAGATACTGCCTGGTGACAGACAGATGGATGGACAGACGGACGGATAGGAGTCTTAATAATAGGGTCCCTTTTGTACCCTTTGGGTACGGAACCCTAATAAAGGACCCTCCTGTTCGTTCTCTTCTCCTGTGTCTCCTTTAATTGCCTCTTACGTCAGTTGTATATGAAGAAAGAGGTAGTAAAAACGAATTCAACTCGGCCGTGACCACGCGGTAGGCATTTCCGCCAAGAATATCCTACCTGCTTTCAACAATCCTCCTAATACCTATTATAAATGCAAAGCATTGGAAGGAATTTCATTCCAATTTCAAGCCAAAGCTAATTACTGAATTTTGGCTTAGCTTTTTATACCAAATTATGAGATTTATGACTGTCAGGGGTCATCCTCAAATGTGAAAGTTTGAATTCCAGTCTGATAGATGGTATGTTGGGATTTGAATTAAGCCCGGTTTTTCATATATTGACAAGTGACAAGTGCGAGTGACAAGTGTTAGTGCGTGTGAACAGGCACTGACAAGTGAATAGAAGCCTGTACTATTCTTTGACAAGTAGCTCGCCCCGCGCCACCTCGTTTTCCCCGCACTCACCCACCGCCTTTGCTGTATAGCCGGCGCGTCACGTATGACATACAGGCGTGTAAGGGTTAGATCTCATTTGTCAGCAAGAAGCAACACTTTTCTATGCTGCTATCCTTTTCTGTCTGTCGTTCAGAACAGTCATTTGCCAGAACGAGATAGAGAACAACGGAACGCTATCGCAGGCTATAGCATTCTGCGCTCTCTCTCGCTCTACACATGATTTTGACGCTTTCTGATTTGATCAACAGGCACTGTGACAAATGAGATCTAACCCTAAGCAGTTTACTCTGACGTGTGAAAACCTACTCGTTACCTGCCACTTGTCACTCGCACTTGTCACTTGTCGATATGTAAACCAGGCTTACGAGTAATTGTTATTCAAACTCCTAGGTATTTAGATATATCTCTATTAATCTCGTCTATCAGGCAGGCTGCATATATTATTTTTAACAAAGGCGTAAAACTGTACCGCATGGAATTAAACGTGCGTTATACTCCCCCTTAACTGTTGCTACGCTAGCTAAGTAGCCAAGCCCCCTGCAGACAAGACGTTAACATTGAGAGCAAGTGATAACTTATTAACCCTAAGTAACGGACAAATAATTCTGTAGCAATGTATAAAATTGCCCAAGAAATTTTTATAAATTTTCCTTAACTTGCAATCACGTAGTACATTTCAATTGTTTTTATCCATAAAGTATAAAGTGAAAAACCCATATTTTACTGTGTTGCTGTGGTGTAGGTATCTCCAGATATAAAAAAGTGAGAAGTAATTAAGGTACTTATTTTAGGTATTTATATATTATATATGTACCCAGGACAATATGAAAAAGGCCATTTTTGCAACTTGCCCAGACCCGGGATCGAACCCGGGACCTTTGGGTGGCAGACTAGCACGATGACCATGTACGCCACGGAGGTCGCCAAACGATGTAAACTACGATTGCTGTGTGTCGTCACTTCTGGTGTCAAGTTTAAAGTTATATAAAAAAATCCTGATAACACTTAGATATTTTTATTCAGATTATCTTCTTAAAATTGTCTATATTTTCGATTAAAACCATTTGCAAAACTTTATATTATTTAGTTGACAACCCAATTGATAACCTCGTTAGCAAATAAGACTTTTTATTTTGAATTATTATGGATTGATTTGATTAATAGGCACTGTAACATATCTATTATGTAGTGTAGGTATATGATTGTTACTTGATTTTTAAACTTTTTTATTCCTTAGGAGTAGGTACCTAAAATTTAAAAAACAACACTTTGATTTCCTTTGAAGAATATTATAATGCGACAAAAATAAGTTGAACCAAAATAATCGCCGTTTTGGTTCAACCTACTTTCCGGGAATTTGTACAAAAATTCTTTGAAGTCCGCCATTTTTGTTCAATTTATTTGTATCGCATTATACGTTTATTTGAACTACTTAATTACTTTCATTCATGTTTTAAGTTTGTATTATATGGAACTAGATGAGTACTTTCTTGTTATTTTCAATTTATTTGTACTTGTTAGACACAAGCGCCATCTATATGGCTTGCATTGCATTAAGTAGGTATTAAGTACCCTAGTATTGAATATTGTATCAATGCTTAATTCTTGTAGCATCCCTGTAAATAAGTAATTCAAGTAGTCGCCACTAGATGTCATATTGTACTAGTATAGATAGTATAAAAGGAAATTTGGACAATGTCCGGTCTCTGTTTCAACGCGCCTTAGCTACTAAGCAGTTACAAATAAAAAGGTATACATCAATTTCCCTCTTTCTCTTGGGCACCTATTTTACAGTACTTTTTTAAAGTACATCTATGTTATTAACTTTATTATACTCATTGTATATATTTTTTGTTCAGAATGTTTCTGTAATCGTTTGTAACATTTCTGCTGGAAAACGTAACGAACGTTACATAATAAGTAGATAATCATTCCTCGCAATTACTGGCCGGTTGACTGGAAGACGAGTGAACTAAATAAGCTTTTTAAGCCGCGGACAAAAAAGGGTGTTATAAATAAGAACTTGTTTCGATGCGGTTGTTTTATTCCCTTGCTGTGGCTCTTAGCTATGTTTGATGAAAATACTTAGGTTCAGCCGTTTAAAAGTTGAAGGTCGGAGGGCGTTCTCTAGCAAAAGCGGAACTACCGATACGACTTGATATCCGTAGCATCACATATGTCGTATCAGTAGTTCCGCTACTCATCACTAGATGGCGTTCGACAGTCGGGGATTTTTTAATTTGCCTAGCAAATAAACTTGTTGTACCTGTGTTCACTCATAAGTACAATAAAGTTCTCACAAACAAACCTGGGCTTTCAAATATAAGTAACTAAGTTTTTTCTTTATTAGAGTTCCGTACCCAAATGGTAAAAACGGGACCCTATTATTAAGACTCCGCTGTCCGTCTGTTGTCTGCCTGTCACCAGGCTGTATATCATGAACCGTAATAGCTAGGCATTTGAAATTTTTACAGATTAAGTATTTTTTTTGCCGCTATAACATAAATATTTAAGTGAGGCTCTCATTCTACTAACGTGATTTTTTATAGATAATGGCATGGAACCCGCACTTGACCGGTTTTAATTACACCGAGCAGGTAAGTACATTAAACCTCTTCGCCTGATCCAAAGCCCTTTAAAATCCCTTTTAAAAATGACATTGTTGCCATCTCTTAAACTCTCATTAATAATCCAAATCTTTAAATCCAAGCCAGGACAGCTGCCTTCTCGGTTCGTATCCATTATCATACTTTTCTTAATCTTTCTGAGTCAAATACTTAACATCGGCTTGTCGGGAAGTTTGATTGGCATTCCAATTATGTTCACAAGTAGGATCATGTCAGATGACATCTTGAATACTTGTTTAAATTAGGATTTTTTCCTTTGTCGTTGAAGAGTGGATGTCCTTTTATTTTTTAAGTTTTTTTTTAATTTCAACAGTCTGATTCCCGTTGGCAGGTTTTACTTTAAAGTTCGTTTGTTTTTTGTGCGTATAAGCAGGCCTGTGTCATTCATCGTTTAGTATCGAAAATATACCTACATTATTACTTTCCGCGCGGTCACAGAATAAGTACTCACGTACAAAAGTCTTCCTTTAAAAAATAAATTCAAAGAAATATCTACTTAATGAGGTAAGCGCTATGGTCTAATTTTGCTCGCGCCAGAACTTCTCACCTCTTCGTTTAGATACCTAGACATTAATTGCAAGCTAATTTTATTCTTATTACTCTGGACAAACGATTGATGTAACTGAATTTTCCCCTTCGAAGTGGTCGCCGCGAGCATAGTAAAAATGTAGGTATATTTCCGATACCTAAACGGGGAAAGACACAGGCCTGGCGCGGTGAACACTTCGAAGGGGAAAATTCAGTTACATGAATGGTTTGTCTAGATTAAGTAATAAGAATGAAATTGGCTTGCAATGAATGTCTAGGTATCTAAACGAAGAGGTGAGGAGTTATAACGCGAGTTAAATTAAACCACATTAAGTAGAGTTATTTCTTTGAATTAATTTTTTGATTATGACTTTTGTACGTGAGTACTAGTATTTATTCTGTGGTATAAGTAACATTGGTGTCAGATCTTTTAGGCTGCCTAAAGGCATCTGACATAGCTTGACGGACGACTACCATTCAATGATGACAACCTAGACTAGACGGCTTATACGTACCTTCCAAAGTACATAAAAGTGCAGAAGAATTATTGGTTCTAAGATATCTGTATAAATACATACAGGTCGATTTTGCGCCCATAGCTAATTATACATACTTTTACTTGTATTCTGATTCTAAGATTTTAAATGTGTTTCTTTATATATTTTTTTTTTGGCTAAATTGTAATTCTTCTATATCGTACGCTCTCCGGTAGCCGCTCGCCGCCCGCCAGTGGTAGCAGGCAAAAGGAAAGCATTTGTCGGCTCATATATTTGCTTTTTATTATAAAACAGGATACGTACTTAAGAGTCCCCTTACCCTAGACAGAATCATACTTTCCCATACAAACGTAGGCTAGCTTTTATTTTTAAACAGCATGTCAGATGTTGGCAAAATTGCATATATTAAGGCATATAACTTGCGTTTAGGTGCCTCATCGCTGCCGCTGTGGTGAAAGTGTCGATCCCCTGGGTCACCACGGCATGGCATGCCGTCGCAGCGCAGGACGCATTTCGCGCCATGCTGGAATACATACCTTGGATACCTTGGAAAAATGGGCGGTCGCTAGTATGGGATGCAACTTGCGTAGATACTGTTGCCCTATCCCATGTACGAGCGACTGCCCGCAAGGCGGGCGCAGCTGCGGCGACGGCAGAAGCCAATAAGAGGCGCAAGTATGCGGCTTTGGGAGAGCCGTATATTTTTGCTCCTTTTGCCGTGGAGACCTTGGGGCCTTGGGGTGCGGAAGCCCGTCAGTTGTATAAAGAGATTTCCGCACGCCTAATGGACGCCTCAGGGGATCCAAGGGCTGGTGCGCATTTTGGCCAAAGGCTGAGCTTGGCCATTTAGCGCGGAAATGCCGCCAGTCTCTTACCCTGCGGGCGCAGCGATTTAGGTTCAATTTTTATATCATTTGATCTTATTTATCTCTAGTACTTAGTACTTATATCTAGTTTAGTTTTATATTAATAGTTATATTTAGTTTAGTCATAGTGTTAAAATTGTAAAGGGCGACATCTGTTCGTTACCCGTGACATTATTATAAAATACCATAATGCTCTCGATAGCACTTCCATTTGCCCAAAGTATCTGCTTTATTATAGGTAACTAATAAGTTATAACACGTACGAACAGATGGCGCTCTCCCGTCATTATATAAATGTCATTATAAAAATCGGTTAAACCGACCCCTTTTTACCATCATTCTCACATACCAACCGCTTCGAGAATAAACGCCTATACACCACAGAACTGGAGTCCATCATTTCCAACACATAGTTTATTTATGTTATTTAAGTTCTTAAAGTAAATTAGACAAAAATTATTTGCATAGACTTAAATGTATTATTACAATGTACTAATTAAGTAATATAGAACATAGGCATATAACTTGTTTTCACAGTCAAAATATGAACTTAAAAGAGAATATAGTGGATCATATCATATTTGACCTTTAGTATGGAAAACTTCTACGCTCTCATATTTTCTTTCAAGTTCTTTGACTGTCGAAAACTAGTTATATGCCTAGATATATGCAATTTCTTTGAAATTACTAAATACTGCCGAAATCGCACGTGTAAAATAAAAGCTAGAGTACGTTTGTATGGAAAAGTCTAGGGTAAGGGGATTATTATGAAGAAAAGATAAATTTGCGCGTTATATTGCGCGATTTTCGAGTTGGTAAAGCTTTGAATGGATTTTTTGTGAACTGAAAGTTAAGGAGTGAAAGGAAAGTATTTCACTGTATCTATACCTAAATAAATGTATCCTCAATAAGCCCTTACTTAGCCAAATACTTACTACAAAGTTTCCAGTTATGCAGAGCAGATTCGCAAACCGTCAAATTTAATTACAATTTTTTCTGGATGTTTTTCAGCGGAAAAACTTCAATCTGGCAAGTTTCGAGAGCGCCGTACGGAGTTTCGAGTTTCGATGAAGAAAGTTACTTTTTACTTACTTCAGCTGGCTAATATTCAATTAAAACTTTTTAATTTCTCACAAACCCTTAGCAATATTTTCTGTTTACGCTCCGCTCGGCCCAAAATAAACAATTTAAAGGTTTTGATGTAATATTTATCACAATTGTTTAATGGTATTTGTACCCGGAGTCTTGGGGATTTATGACTTTCTGTCGTCAGTTCAACAACATTTTATCTGGACAAGTTAAGCATACTTTGGAATTTTGATTCGTATATTTTGCTGGATGAGATTTAAATGATCTGAAATAAAAATACATTATTATTATTATTAAACCACAGATTTAAACTAACATTCAAAACAAATAGAAACAATAATCAGCCAAGTGCAAGTCGGACTCGCGCACAAAGGGTTCCGTACCATTATCTTTAAAAAATCACGTTTGTTGTATGGGAGCCCTACTTAGATTTTTTTTCTTATTTTTTTTTGTTATAGCGGCAACAGATATACGAGTATATCATCTGTGAAAATTTAACTTCAACTGTTTAGCTATAATGGTTCATGACATACAGCCTGGTGACAGACAGATGGACGGACGGACGGATGGACAGCGGAGTCTTAGTAATATGATCCCGATTTTACCCTTTGGTAACGGAACCCTAAAAAAACAAAAGACTTGAAACTCAGATGAAAAATAATTCTCCATAGAGTCCTAGGTATACCTTGACCTATTCTAATACAATTTCTATTGTAGAAAGCCCCAACGATATAGGTATGACGTACGACGACGTTATCTCTCAGTCACAGGGAACAGTCTGTTCTTGCCATCTTAGAACTCAAAGCAAAGGTAAGTGCTGTTAGCTTACATGATTTAACAAGGAGTTCTAATTCTGGAAGCGGTCTCGCTCATAATTCTGAAAATGTTGCCATATACATTATGTTACAGAAACCCTGTCCGATCCTTGTAGAAGCAACTCAGACTTTCAATATGTACAACTTTTCCTATGGGACCAATGCCTGAAACTCGAAAAAAAATATCGATGTTTTCATAAAAATTGCAGGGCCAGCCAAACACTTTTGTATGAAAATGATGATTCTTTTTCGAGTTTCAAGCATTGGTCCCTTAGGAAAAGTTGTTCATATTGACGGTCTTTGTTGCGTCTACAAGGATCGGACAGGGTTTTTGTTACATGTTGTATAGGGGACGTCCATACTTATTTACGTAAGTATGGACACAGCGACTCGAAGTAGATCTTGGCCTCCGACACTAGATGGCGCCATTTCTTGCGGTCTCGAGAGCATTGCTGCCAGTCGTCAACTCCAAGGCTTCGCAGGTCTTTCTGTACCTTGTCGGCCCATCTATACCTGAGGCGACTGACAGGTCAGCGGCCATATTCGACCAACCTAAGACCAAAGGGACGTCCATAGCAATTTTTTTTGCTTTAGTACCTAATTCATCTTACTACTGAGCAATATTTGATAATTTTTTAAATAATTTGAATGTTCATCTAATCATTGACTTTTGGAACTATTTTTTTTTAATGATTTTTAGCTTTTATAGCATAGACATATAAAGGGAAGTTCCCTTCCCTTTATATATGGTTTATATCCTGTCTTAACTTCAATGGCTATGTAATACACCAAGGATGTCCAGTCGTATCTTGATTTGCCTATGTCATTCCAGGTTTAAATAGAAACTGACCATGCAACACCAACACTTATCTTAATACCTATATTATAAATAATATAGGGTTAAATAGATACCCCGTCCTAAATCCTTGACAATGATTGGCAAAATTTTAACCACATCCATACATCACTATCAGCTATCCGATGTTTCTATTGTATGTAGAGTTGTAAAAGATGAGTCTTTTAAGTCTCGAGTCTTTATTTCATAGTAATTTGACTATAACAATTTGGAACATTACGTGGCTTCTGAAGAAACGAATTCACCAAGAAATTTTCTTTGAAGAAAAATAAAATGTAGAGTTGTAGCAATTTAAATAAAGATGTGTGTACTTATGCTATGCGGTAGTTTCTATATAGATTGTGGTTCCATACTCGAATTCTTTAAAATCGCAGTTTTATCAATAAAACAAAAAATAATGGAGAATTTCACTTATGCATAATTCTCCTGGAAATTAGATTTGCAGCCATATTTCGCTAGTTCTTTGAACAACATATTTCTGTTTACCAATACACAATTGGTTAGAGGTCGTTTTAGTAAAAATATATTATAAATAAAGAAAGATAAACAATAGTTTCCTACCTACCCAAAAAAACCAAAAGTTAAGACTCGTCTGTAATAAAGGCTCGAGTCAAAATTGCTAAAAGTCTCTACCTATTATTCACAACACTAATCGCGTCTTCTAAGTAGCACAATATTGGTCTGACAATACTATTCCTTATAATAGAAGATATAAGTCGATATCTTGAAGGTGATTAATTGGGGTCGATTTTATTGTGCCCCGTAATAAAAGAGGATATATCTTTTGTGTTCGGGGCTGACATTGCCCACTTTATTGGAGTAGTTTGGCCTGGATTATTATAGTAAAATGATTTCATGTATGCAAAAGTTTGCTTGTATCTTCCTTGGTTCTAGTCCAGTCAATAAGCAGTTTATCTTACAAAAGGTCAAGTTATACCTAAAACAATACAATACTTTAAAAAAATTATAAGTTTAAATCTGCTTCCGACCGTCTTTCAACCCTTTACATCCATTTCGCTTTTTCCATTTTAAAACATTGCCTTTTCTTCCCTAATTTTACATAAAATCTTCGTACCATTTCTGAAAGTATCCGGCCTACTCTCAATGATGGTCAATATTAGAAAAAAATCAGTTTTATTTCTTTTGAATATTGATTTTAATCATCAAACTATTTAAGCCTCCTTACCAATCAGATTAGGAGACTCGGTATTCGCAAATTTTCTAGTGTAGCTCTACCTGCCTTTCTGTCCTCTCTCTCTTTAGCCACATTATTCAAAATATTTTTGTAAAATTTTAGAGCAGTCTTCCTACGAAATTTTAAATTTGACGGAAGCCAGAACCACGTGGTCAGTATTAATTTCGAATTCAAAATTTTCAGATCTTCGCAGAAACAATGGGACAAGCCGCTTTGCAGATTTGTACAGGGTAACCTACTCTAATCACTCTGTCAAAAACTATAGAGCGCGCTTGCATTCTTGCTACCGCCGAATGTTTTGTCTGTCTGGTTTGTGGTTACGTAAACTATCATCTTTTTAGGGACATTTCTAGTGAATAATTCCTACCACATAGCGTCATGCCTGCGCCTTGGGCGCCGTTACTAACGCCCCACTTCGCTGCTTCTGCGGTGATACCTTCGACCGCTGGGCCCCCACGGACTTTCTTGCTCCAGGAACGTGAAGTTTTTCTACGCACATTACCCAAAAGTGTGTTTTCTACTCTTCACGTTCTTAATTTAAACAGTAGGTCATAAAATAATTGAAGGATTATCGAGGGTCTGATAGCAAGACAAAATTTTAAATGATATCTCCGTTTACTTTAAAATGATTGATTTACTTTGAAATGATTTATTTCAAATGAGGTCAGCACGAAACCCCGGAAAATTCAAGTACCCCCTTAACTCCCAATAAATGTTAAAAGGCTGAACCGGTTTTTATCAAACATAGCAGAAAGACAGTAAAGGAACTTACTTTTACGAAAAAATAAACCGCATCGAAATCGCATCCGTTCGAGACCTAAGATGCCAGACAGACACACAGACAGACAGACATTAGTGTCAAACTTAAAATACAAGACTAGCAAGAGTCAAAAAACATATGATGCCAATAGTGTCACAATACAAAAGGAGTCTTGGTTAACCCTTCTTAACCAACTTCCAAATAGAAGGAAGTTATCAATCATCGCGAACTTTTTTTTAGTGTTTGTTCACCGATTATTCGAAGGCGCTTAGACCGATTTGGAAAATTATTAATTGTTTGAAAGGCTTCTTCACTTATTGTCAAGTGCGGTGGTCCCATAGAAATTTTATTAAGATCAATTGTTTACTTTGGAAGTAAAGTCGGTTTTTACTTTTAAATATTATTAGCCTTTGGATAGTCAAAGATTGGTAAGGCCTCTCCTCATCGAGTGCGATCGTGTCGCACACATCAGAAAAGGGTTCCTGGAATACCGGGAAACCATGGTAGAAGCTTGTAGGGCGCCAGCAGCCGTCCAAAGCTTTCTGCAGGAGTTGGATTGGTTTGAAAACTAAGGCCGGCGCCAGCTCCCCATGCAAAACAGGTCCACATGATATCTTGTTTGCTTCATGCGTGTAAGTGGCCAACACTATTGTCAGATTTTACAAGCTGCCTAAAAGCATTTGACGTAGCTTGACGACTGCCATACAATGATGACAGCCGGTATCAACGCCTTATAAGTGCCTTCCGAAGCACGGAGGAGCTTGAGAAATTTATTTTTTTAGTTACTTGTGGGCACCAATCCAGGTGCGGACCACGCCCGGTGTCGCTTTACTTGCGAGAGCGGTAGTAATGCGCACCACCGGGCCACCGAGCTCCTAGGTCCAAATGATGCGGACCAAACTGCGGAAAAGGTTGTCCTTGGAAAAAGTGGGAAGTAAGTCTAAGATAATCTAAGATATTGAAAACTAAAAATGTCTGGTTGCTATAAATAATCGGTGAACATACAAAATTACCAGCGAAGCGCAAGTCGGGCTTGCGCACGAAGGTTTCCGTACAATAATCTATAAAAATAAACAAGTTTTTTGTATGGCAACCCCACTTTAATATTTATTTTATTCTATTTTTGTAGCCGTTTATTTTATAGCGGCAATAGAAATACATCATCTGTGAAATTTTCAACTGTCTAGCTATCACGATTCATTAGATACAGCCTGGTAACAGACAGACAGACGGATAGTAGAGTCTTAGTAATAGAGTCCGGTTTTTATCCTTTGGGTACGGAACCCTAAAAATGATAGATACAAAAAATGATTTCGATGAATTGAAAACCTCTCCTATTTTAAAGTCATTTAAAAAGTTGTTTAAATGTCTTGTCCTCTCTTACCTCATCCCACCGTGTCCTCAATTCCACATTAGTGTGCTGCTTCTGAGCCTTTCTGCTCAAGTATTTACATACAAGAAAGCCAAATTTACACCAGCACTATTTTTAGTGGCTACCAAAATTTCCGGCAATATTTAGTGGGTGGCCGGCGCTAAGCGGTTTTTAATGTCATCCGCTACGGAGCAATAAACGCCCTTATATATCACGAACGGAAGCTGCGAGAATGGAAAACATGGTTGGTGTTGTTGGGGTCTATTTTCGGAGCTAATTTAAAGTTTGGATACCTAATTCTTTATAAACTTTAAAGTTCAAGCAAAGGTATGGCACTTCATAGAAGCGGAGTATCATTTCTGCTTACACTACTACAAACGAAACTATACATCCGCGCACACAGCAATGTGTGTGTGTTCGCCCGCAGCCGCCCGCAGCCGCCCGTTTAACAGCCTCGACAAGCCGAGAACGGGGGAGAGGTGCGAGGACGGGGAACGGGGACACATATTGCGTGGGACCTTCAGAGATTCTGTATGTTATACTTATATTAATAGTGGTTCAAGTGTTTTTTTTTTATTTTGTTCGTCTGACAATTAAATGTTTAGTGTTTCTACTTCGCTGCATTTAGTAAGTAGGTATATTATATTAATATCTTTGGCTCCATCATCCATACATACATATTATCACGCCTGTTTCCCATAGGGGTCACTCATCACTCTTCTCATGCCCGCCGGTAACGGGTACTTCTGACCTCTCCTTTTTTAAGAACGTCTGCAATCTGATCGCGGTACGTTGGCTCCATCAACTGCTAAACCTATTTTAGTTAAAATATGTTTTGTCCCTTTCCCTCTTTTCAACATTTGTCATTGAACGAACGAAACAAAACATATTTTTACTAAAGTAGGTTTAGCAAACGTTGGTTAATTATGAATATGAGGGTAGGTCTATGGAGCATACTCCATAAGTTAAGACGGGCAGTAGACAGGCTACACATACGTAGTTAGGTACACATAAAAGATTAGGAGTTGTGCAAATCATCATCGCTATCATATCAGCCACAGTAACGTCCACTGCTAAACATAGGCCTCCCCCAAGGATTTTCAAAACGACCCATTAGGAGCAGCCTGCATCCAACGTCTTCCTGAAACCTTACTCAGGTCGTCCGACCACCAGGTTGGGGTTATACGCTGCGCTTGTCGGTACGTACCGTCATTCAAAGTGGTGCAAATAACTAAATTAAAAATAGGACCCTTGGCCACTTTTATAATCACACTTCGAGCGGTCGTGTTTAGCAACGGAACACAAAAATAATACACCGCGGTTATTCTTTCCTTTGCCACGTTATCTCTATTTTGCCATCGTCGTTTTTCGTAGTTTTATTCCGATTTTTATGAAACTGCTTATGCTACTGATGTTATTGATATCTAGATTTAAATATAAAAATGTGTAGTTATTTTTATTTATTAGTTATTTTATGTTCGTGTGAAGCAAGTAAAGAATGTATTTATGACTGTGTATTTTATCATGTATAATATATAACCAAAGACTTATTTAAAAAGAAGTTTTGTTTGCACTCGATATCGACATTAAATAATAATTGTGTTGTTTATTAGATTCTATTTGGAAAGTTTAAATAATATTTACTTATAACTTAAAAGAGTCATTTTTTTGATAAGTGGCAGAATTATATCCAAGATAAGACTCACATCTAAGATTTTAGAGATTTTGGATTTGAAGATCCAAAAAAATTGTTTAATTAAAAAAAATCTCTTTTCATAATCGAATATACAACGTGGAACAGACATACCCATAATACATCGAAATACAGGCTATACTAGATTACTTTAGCATAATGAAATTAAAATAACAGCCGTCTTGGCTGTTATTTGTTACCAACAAATTTTTCGGTATTTCCATACAAAAGTGTGCGGCCGCTCGGGCAATTTGTATGGGAATGTCGAAATTTTTTTTTGATTATTTGATCTAGTATAGCTCGTGGTTCGATTTATTACGGGCATTTCTCTTCCACGTTATATATGAAGAAAACTTCCAATAACGAGCTTTAAAATTTTGTACGTCAGTTCAAAAGAAAAGTAATTTCCAAGAAAAACAGCATTGACAAAAAGGGTTTCTTTACCAAAATTAATTCATGGACTTTAATAAGTAATTTTTTCAGTTCCTTAACAACTCTTGATTAGTTACTTGTCAAAGAACTTTACGACCGATTCATACTGAGATGGCAGCAATGTAGCGGTGTGTCGAGCACTTTCTGTGTGAAAGAATATAAACTTTATCTACGTAAATAAATACTAGATGTGTGATGACAGCAGATTAGAATACGATTAATCACCACTCCTTATTCCCACGGGTGTGGTAAAAGACGTAAGGGATATACAATATGTTACAAAAACCCTGTCCGATCCTTGTAGGAGCAACTCAGACCGTCAATATGAACAACTTTTCCTATGGGACCAATGCTTGAAACTCGAAAAAAAAATCGGCAATTTGTATGAAAATGTCGCTTTTTTCTTCGAGTTTCAAGCATTGGTCCCACAGAAAAAAGTTGTTCATATTGACGGTCTGCCGTGCTCCTACAAGAATCGGACAGGGTTTTTGTTACATATTGTATAGGTAGGTAACAGAAAACGAGCAGCAGCTTTATACTTGCAAAGACTGTACCCTCTTCTACCAGCTGCACTAAACGTGACCTTTATGAGGCCTCGGATAACGCTGTAAGGGTGGCATCATTCTGGAGGCATCGACACTAAAATAAGAAGAAGCCCATCTCCTGCGATCGAAACCCGCTCGCAGAGCGTGGTCATCATCATCAGATCCTTTTAATCTCCAGTGCAGAAGCACAATCCTCTCTGCACTAGAGCTAGAGATGCTTGGCCCGAGCAGCTACTGGATTTGGCCTACACTCTCCACGCTGGCTGGACAGGTTGGAGAGGTCGCATTGATGTTTCATTGATCATTGATGCCGAGTGTGGTGACTATGGGCAAATACTTTCTATTTGAAAAGGCTTTTAGTCTGAAATTGGACTTATAAATGCTGAAAAAACATTAATAAAAGACCAGTGCCACTTAAAATTGACGAAAAGGACGCTCTCACTTTGTGTAGGTATTTTATGAATCGTTTGTCCAAAGCACCCGAGAAATTGGCTTGCAATGGATTTCTAGGTATCTAAACGAATAGGTGCTGAGTTCAGACGCTCGCTAAATTAAACCATATCGTTGACGTCATTAAGCAGATATTTATTTGAATTTCTGTACGTGAGTACGTACTAGTACTTATTCTGTGCCACTGCTTGCCGCTGCCGAACGCCGCCATCCTAGTATCAATCGACGTTTATGAACCGAAGGTAATTAATTGTTCCTGGCTTAATTAATTTTTCTCAAGTTGTTGATTTTTAATTTAATGCGACTGTTTCTGCACTTTTCTATTAAAAAGGTAAAAAGATCAAAGATCTGTCAATCGGTACGTTAAAAAATAAAGCTAAAGGAATATTTCCTTGGCTTTGTAGTTCTTAATGGGAATCTACAAAGCCCTATTCGAGTTCCGCGTGATAGCGGTGGTATTGTATAATATAATTGACAAAAGCCACTAAACTGTGAATAAGAAGATTGGAAGAGATCCCTATATGGGATAAGTCCGTCTTTGTATATTTGCTCTTTCGTATGATGTCTTTGAATAGTTTTGGTACAATAAAGCTATTACAAACAAACAGACAAACAAGAAGATATTTCGTGGTATAAGCTTTTCAGTATGATGGATTGATTTTGCACTTCAATCAGCTTTTTAAAGGCTCCTGACATAACAAACACACATTGGACGATCTCCGTGGCGTAGTGGTCACCATGCTAGTCCGCCACCCAGAGGTCCCGGGTTCGATCCCCGGTCAGGGCAAGTCGGAAAATGGCTTTTTTCAAATTTTCCTGGGTCTTGGATGTTTATCTATGTATGTATTTGTTGTAAAATATAGTATCGTTGAGTTAGTATCCCATAACACAAGTCTCGAACTAACTTTGGGGCTAGCTATTTCTATTTGACAAGTGTGCCCTTTCCAAATTGGTCCAGACGTTTTCGGATAATTGATGAACGACATAAAAAACGATCACGACGAATAAATGACCTCCTTCTTTTTGGGAGACGGTTAAAAAACATTTTCACAGAATATGAAGCAGCGCATACATTCTTTTTGACAGATCAGATATATATATAATAGATTGTCTTTTAGGTATATATATATATATATATAAAAGACAATCGTTGTATATATATTATTATTAATATATTAAAATATTACAAAAATGCGAAATAATCCTACACATCCACGTGCATGACCACATAAACATACAAACATGAAGGAGATGAAAAAATATCACCGCCGTGTTCAATGTGCTCATATTTGTTCCAAAAAGTATCAAAGGAAATGGAATCCATCGAATCCAGTGAGACAGGCGCTATCAGGAGGCTCAAAGGTACATCAGACACACGCCGAGGCGCAGGTCCGGATCTAGGAGGGTTATACCGGGGCACTCGATCCGGATGCCACAGTCGTCGAAAATTTGCATCCTCTGCTCCTTCCGCCCACCCGTAGTCATCATAAAAATCCAGTAGTGTATGGTAGGGGATGAATTAAAAAGACAACTTATTAAATTTAGATTTTGCCCCTCGTAAAAGTCTAGACTTCTATTTGCATCCCTTCTGTCCCCAGAAATTATTGGGGCGCCATCAATAAGATAAATACTAATATTTACAGATAATGTTAGCACGTTGAAGTGGCGGTGGGCGGGACACATAGCGCGAAGAACCGATGGCCGATGGGGCGAAAAGGTTCTCGAATGGCGGCTGCGTACTGGCAAGCGAAGCGTAGGACACCCATCCACAAGATGGTCAGATGACCTGACCAAGGTCGCTGGAAAGCGCTGGATGCAGGCCGCTCTTGATCGGTTATTTTGGAAATCCTTGGGAGAGGCCTATGTCCAGCAGTGAAATGATGATGATGATGACACATTATGTTAATTTTTCAAGATATATGACTTTTTTTTATTTTTTATTACCTATTTCATTTCTGCCCCTCCTAAAAAATGGCTAGCTCCGGGCTCGCTGAAGCGGTTCATTGAACTTCGGAGGCGGCTAATCTTCAGTAATCACATTTTCATACGCTCCCTTTACGGTACATTTGTTTTGTTTTATTGATAGAGGCCCGCGTTCTGATGTTTTTTTTTAAACTCTTTAATCTTTGGATTGGAACTTCAATGCGCTCTTTTAAGCCGACTTCAAAAAAAGGTGGTTATTAATTCGTCGGAATCTTTTATGTTTTTTTTTATGCATGTTCATCAATTACTCGAAGACGCCTAGACCAATACGGAAAATTCTATTTTGCAACAAAGGATAAACTTGTACAGTAGTCCCATACAAACTATATCAAAATAAGTTGTGTAGTTTTGTGTTTATGTACTGAAGAAGGTTTTTAGTTTTGAAAAAATATTTACAGCCTATAAAAGGCTATATGAATTTCGCCGCTATCTATGTCCCTGCATTGAAGCGGTGGTAACCCAGTGGTTTAGGCCCTGGCTGTGCGTCTGTTCGATGGAGGAACAAGTTCGACGTTCACTAGGCGCGGCCTGTACCTTTAAGTTTGCGCTAATGTACTGTTATTTTCAGTTACCATCAGTTGCTTCCAGTGAAGTAAAACATAGTGAGGAAACCTGCATACTAGTGAATATTAAGTTGCGTAATGTGTAGAATGGAGAAGGCAATGGCATACCATTGCATTATCCCTGCAGAAACATTGGCATTATGTGCGTCTTTTTTTCAGTTTATATCAGTTGCTTCCAATAAAGGAAAACGTTTTGAGGAAACCTGCACATTAGTGACAGAGAAATTATTTGAAAAAAAATTTTAGAACACTCTTTTATACATAACAATGAACTAAAAAGGTTAAAGTTCTTCATAAGACAAATAAATCGAGCCCAATCTCAGTTATGCTGTTTTATCACAGAGATGCCATGTCCACCTTTCAGCTCCATCATCAGATCAGCTTCACGTCGTCATAATTTTGATTTGTCACGCACCCGTATGCGTGCAAAATTTGAAAGCGGGTCTTTAACTCGTAAGATTTGTTTACAGACAGACAGACCGACAGACAAGGGGACAGGAAACTAAATAAAAGCTTGTAAAAATGGAGAAGGCAATGGCAAACCACTTCATTATCCCTCCCAAAATGTCGTAATTTTTTGTCTTTCCATAATATGACACCGACAAGGGCTTCTTGAATTTTCCGGGGACCAGTACTGCTCCCATTTGAAATAAATCATTTGATAGGAAACGGAGACATCATTTAAAATTTTGTCTTGACCAGGCACTAGATAACCGTTTAAACTATTTTATGAACTATTGTTTGTAGTCTAAAGTGAGAACATAAAGCTTTTCTACGCACAATTGCGAAAAACGGCCACTTTTGGCGTATGTCCGTCGAAAAGCTTCATATTCTCACTTTAAACTGTAAACAGTAGTTCATAACATAGTTTGAAGGGTTATCTAGAGCCCTGGTCGAGACAAAATTTTGAATTATATCTCCATTTCCTTTTAAATGATTTGATTCAAATGGAGGCAGCACTGGACCCCAAAAAATTCAGGTAGCCCCTTTAAATGTAACAACAACTAAGTTAGAGGATCTGAAATGATGGCGCCACCGTTGTTTTTAATCTATGTTGTAAAAGGTCCTATTTTAAATTTATTTCCAATTTTTTCCGCAATATGGCGTGGCCCACGAACTTTATAGTTAAGGGATGCCGGGCAGATTTTTATTTTACTAAGTATGAATTACCTACATTTTCGGCAAAATGTTCGAGGAGCTCGGTGGCCCGGCGGGAGTGCGTGTTTTTAGCGCGGACCGGGCGTGGTCCGCACTTGGATGGGTGACCACAAGTGGCATACAAACTCAAACTCCTCCGTGCTTCGGATGGCATGTACAAGCCTTTGGTCCCGGCTTTCAAGCTATGTCAGATGCCTTCAGGCAGCTTGAAAGATCTGACACCAGTGTTGGCCACTTAAACACACGAAAATCAACCACCTACATTTTCATTCAATGCAGAATTTCTCTCATGCATACTTTTCCTTAAACACATTTTCGTACTAATAAGTAAACATTTATTCAAAATTGGGCATTAAAAGTAATAAATGGGCGATATTTCTCCACTAATGCGCCACGTGTCAATGGGAGAACGTTCGTTTCATTATTCGATGGCGTGTGAATACCTACTATTCGTTCTCCTGGAAGAAACTCCTTTGGGAATGTTTGAATCCGCCAAATAACCTTCCGTATTAAATCTGTATGCATGCTCTTTTGCAGGGAACATTTGCTGGTTTTCTTTGAAACTCGAAACATAATATATGATTTTTGAGGCCAAAGTTCACTGATAATTGTATAAATAAGTATAAAAAATTGAAAACGTTATAAAAAAATATCACTTGTTCATGACCATATCCATTTTTAACCCTCGAAGAAAGGGGGGAGTTATAAGTTTGACTCTAATGTCTGTCTGTTTGTCTGTCCGTCTATGGCACCGTAGCGCTCAAAAGGATGGACCGATTTATGCGGTTTTTTTGCATAAAAGCAATTACCCTTGCGGTGGTTCTTAGCTATGATTGATAAAAATCGTTTCGGCCGCTTTAAAGTCATTGAGGGTTAACGCTTGACAATCAGGGGTTTCCCTAGAAATAAAAGATGGCCCTACAAAGTCGTATTGGTAGCTTCACTACTCATCGCTAGATGGCGTACTTGACAGTCCAGGTTTTTTAACTTGCCTCGGAAATAAACTTGTGAACCTGATAATTTGACTTCGAGAAACTATGAAGTCTCTGTTTGATATTTCTATGTAAACAAAAAAACTAGGGCTTTTCATACAAATCCCATAAGTATAAAATGTTTGTTTTGACGTAAAGACAAAGGAGTCAAAGGATCTGAATTAGCTTGTCGGAAACTAACGGGTTTCAGGTCTGCTAATTTAGCGGTCAACCTTTATCTGGAAGTACTTACTTAGCTGGTGTACTTTCGTGCAACTGAATAGGTAAGCCTTCAAAAGGTTAGGTTGGTTGATAGAATCTTGAATTATTAATCGGTTTACCGACTATTGTGGCTTCCGCCTCAATTACTTTGTGGACACGCAAATGCCACGTACTAAGAAGCTGATTTCTTCAAGTTTTATAAGGAATTTCAGTGAATATTCACATAATATAACTTCTTGGATACCGGAGGATGGCCTTCCTCGTAGGGAAAGGCCGAGAAAAAGATGGTGCGACGACCTAGATGATTTTCAGCATGGTTGGTCAGCTATTGCTGACCAACCATGCTGAAACATTACAACAACAACTGAACCATTACAATAGACAGAGACAGGTGGAAGGAAATGGGAAAGACCTTCGCCCAGCAGTGGGATGAAACAGGTTAAATAAAAATTTATCGAATTTGCTAGTTTGCAACTTAACAAAAGTATCTGTAGCTTAATGGCCATCATGCTGGACTCTCTCACTAGAGGTTCCGGGTTCGATCCTCGGTCATACGGAATGTTGAATTTTTTTGGTTATTTGGTTGTAATATTTCATTATACTATAGTGATCTAGTATAGCCCTTGGTTCGATTTATTACTGGTATGTCTCTTCCACGATGTATATTTATTTATTTATTTAGTATCTTCCATGGTCTGGGAGAAAAGAAAATCTTTGAATTTACCAGTTGCTTTTCTTCCCGCGCAGATCGTAAAAGCAGATCAAGGGAATCATGTTAATAGGCGATGCGGCTAGCAACTCATTACTACGACATGTGGCCTTTGAGTCTCGAGATTCTGGGCCATAACACAGCATATTTCCTAACCTTAAAAATATCGCTCCGAAATACTACTTTAGAGATAAACTATGTACATACGGATCAAAAAAAAAAATTAAAGTCGCAAAACGTTAGCACTCCAAATAATCGAACCAATTTGATTTCAGGCTTCAGTCTATTATCCACATTTTTTCTATTAAGTGTCTACATTGTGATATGGAATAGAAAAAAGGCAATTTACCATACACGTGAAACGTCGATAAAGCAAAATTGTGGTTAGGCTGACCCCACATTGGGCGTGCGCATTCCTCGAGCGTGTGAACGCGGCGTTCACGCTGCGTTGTCGCGGCGAGCATGTGGCTTTGGCGTCGTTCACACGCTCGAGGAATGCGCACGCCCATTAAATATATATTTTTTTAAATCTTTATAAGCTTTCTATGTCCCACTGCTGAGCAAAAGCCTCCCCTCTATGTTTCCAAACACTTCTGTTGTTCACTTTTTCTTCCCAATTCCTTTCAAACAGTCTCATCTCATCCGACCACCTTGCCTTGATCTGCCTATCTTCCTTCTATCGTCTGTTGGAATCCAGACATTGGCAACGTGAGCCCACTTTTCCGGTGGCATTCGACAAACGTGACCAGCCCAATCCCATTCTAGCCTACTTATTTTTTTTTGCCAACATCTACTACTTTTTTTATGGAACGTAAGGTGGTATTTCGGATACGATCTGTTCGTTTGACACCTAGTAAGCTACGCTCCACAGCTCGTTGACAAACCTGCAATTTGAACCTTTGTGCTTTGTTTAGGGACCACGTTTGGGCACCGTAGGTTAGAATAGGCAGAATATACAAATCGAAGACTTTCTTCTTGAGATAAGTTGGTAAGTTTCCTTTAAATAGTTCCTTCGTCGACCAGAAACTTTTCCACGGCATTACTAGTTTTGCGTTGGACTTCCTTGTCTAATCGATCGATAAAGGAGACTATTTGGCCCAAATAAGTATAGTCTTCGACATATTATATATCCTACCCAACTACCTTGAGCCTACGTTGTATGCTAATGGTCATAAGCTAGGTTTTATCCCGGTTCATTTGAATGCCTATCTGCAGGCTTGCTGTGCTAAGGTCTTGAGGCATTTGTAAATAATTAATATAAATAAAAAAAATGGTGGCACTTCGGGAGTGCCGACAGAAGTGAAAACTTAGTGTCGGTTACGGTAACGGGAACAGTTGCGACTTCAATTTGGTTTTCCCATTAAAAATGCCCAACGCGCCTAAAGAAGTCTTCACTTCAAAAATATATAGGGACAAATCACACTGATTGAGCTAGCCCCAAGGTAAGCTTAAACTTGTGTTATGGGATACTGACTCAACGCCCAATGTGAGGTCAACCGTATTATCTAGATAGATTATTCAAATTTCTATACACTATGAATCAGCGAAACCCGTGTAGTTGCAAATGGTATTTTGTGAAATTGTAGCAATATGAATTGAGGTAGGCAAGGCACTATTTTGTTTAAGTGCTTCAGTAATAAGCATGACGAATGGAAAAATATCATAAGCCCATCGGTAAGATTATTAAAATATATTGTACATGTATTTTTTCTTTTCTCTGAGAAACAAAAAATCTACCAAGATACAGCGCATTGAAATTTCGCATGAACGGCTACGTACGATTTTTACACAGAGGTGACGTCGGAAGCCCCCACGCCGGAACTTTGATGCTTTGTATCTTAGTGAATTTTTACTTTTTTTGCAAACTGAAGAATACTATGGGTCCATAATTTTTGGAAAATCTAAAAGACGGACTAATTGCAATTATACTTTTCTAACCCTGTCGTCACCTCTATTCAGACTACAATTTTTTTTATAACGAATGCACATATAGATAAACATCCAAGACCTAGGTTAATCAGAAAAAGAAACATTTTTCATCTAGACCTGACTTAGGATCGAACTCGGGACTTTCGGTGTGACAGCGTGGCATAATGACTACTAGGCAACAGAGATTGTTAAAGTGGTATTTTTTTTACAGTTTGACTAATTTAGGTCAGAAATACTATCAGATTGAGACCACTCAACATTTTTGAAGTCAGTTAAAACCCCAGTTAGATAAAAACTAAAAGAAACGTCAGAAAAATGACATAAAAATTTCGTCTCAAACTTATTACGGCAATATTACGAAAAGGAAATTAAATCTGTAAAGTGCAGCCTGAAAGGAATTTCAATATCTGGAGGAACTCTATGGCAAGTTGAAATATTATATAGTTTCTCTTTCCGCTTAATTAAACGCCTCAAATATTGGAATTTCACATGTGATGCCGGGGACGTGGAATTTATGAATGTAGAGACGAAAAAGGAGCAAGTTACATATGATGATAGTCTATAGTAAGTAAAGAAAGGCATAGGAAAGATATTGTTGTGAATTAATTTTTTACCTACTTACCTACCTATTTTAGATAGATAAGAGTTTATTTACGAAAACTGCATCACATACTCCCTAGCTGCGGCCGATCTCCATTGAGTTCCCATAGCGGGGTTTCTAATATATATGCATTTGTTACTAACAACAATTATAACCTACGTATATCGGCGCACAGCGCATTAAAATGTCCATTTACTATTTTCATAAGCCGTAAACTAGCAGCTTGACTGGATTGCACACATCCACATATATTTATTCAGAATGTGAAAATTTTCGTTGGTTATTTAAATACACCCACAATTATAAATTTTTAATAAACACGTTCAGAGGACTTAGTGTCAGTAATATGTGCCTGAGCGTGTTTTGTATAGGAATAAAAATATGCGAATTATAAGCCGAACAGTGAACGGCTTATTCTTCTTCTTATCGAGTGGAAATTGTTTCAGTGTAGCTTCAATTTCAAATCATTTTTGACCAGTATGTGGCCACGGCTATCCCTCTGTCATTAGCTTCATTAAGGTCCACTATGTTACATGACATAGGGCAGTTCGGATACGACAGAAGGTGATCCATTGATTGAATGGCACCGCAGTTACAAAGGTTGTTATCAGCGTGCCTTCCAGACTGACCAAGGAAGGTCGTTACCCGGTTATACCACCTTTGAACTCTTGCAATAGGAGCTTATGCCGCTGGTATGCTCGGCTGCCTTTAGACGTGCTGGTGGCGGAGTATGTCCTTAGAGAAGGTGCCTTTTGTCGTTTTATAACCTTTTTAGAACCTAATTAGGAAGGTATTTAATTCGTTTCATAGTTTTACAGCTGTACTAACCCAAATTCTCACCCAATGCTACTGTCTTACTCAAACATGAATTATGGAAATATTGGCTTCTACATGCATTCGAAGTGTTTATACAAAAACTTTTTTTGTTTTCCTTTTCACATAATACGATATTTTAACGATATCTATTTTATATCCTTTATAGTTTTGTTTAAATTGAATCACTGCTAAAAGTTTTTCTGAAATATAGTTTTACAAAATATATGTACACTCATGGAAATCAAATGCAGTCATAGCTCAAAGATCATATTTCCGTGCAATGCGCACCTTCCCCCTTTGTGTGAGTAGTGTTCATAATACACACTATGATAATATAAGTATTGATATTGTGTCACAGTTACGCACACACTACTGTGGATGAAGAAAACCGGAATAGATGATTATTTGTGGATTTGATATATTTCTAAATATCGCCATATTCTTCTTACGAATCGACTGGTCTAGAGGTCAGCATGTTAGACTTCGGAGGCTGAGAAACAGGGTTCAAATCCTAGTTTGATAGAGTTAGTTGGATAGGTATGTTTATATTTTTGTAATTTTTTATCTTTATCTTACAAAACTGATATTTAGAAATATATATAAAGGTTATTGGTCAAAAAGGTTGCAAATGGTAAGTAAGGAGTTTGTTTTGTTAACAATAAATACATCAAGTCATAATCATAACTCCTTATTTCTGTAACAAATGGTGAAGCAGTAAAAAAGCTAGTGTCATGGCCTGATTCTACCAACAATTTATTTGTTAACTTATGCTTTAGTAAAAATTGAGGTTATAGTTTAAGTATTCGTTTTAATTATGAAAAGAGGATTGAAACTAAACCTTAACCTTTAACAATTTATATATACTCGTATACCTTCTACAAAATTTAATAACTATTATGTCTTCTTATGAATACTCCAATTAAATATATTAATAAATAAAGTTTTATGGGTGAAAATAATTACCTTTAACTTTAATTAAAAAATAAAAAATAACAGGTACAAAATAATTCAGATGTTGAAATCTCTTTAAAAAAAAGTTTTGTCTCTAATGAATGTGTAATCAATAAACTCAATTATCTCATACACTATGAATACATTTACACTCCAATATATTATCTTTTAACGTCAACTCGCTCTCACACTTGAAACAAAGCAATTTCAACCATATAAACTCAATACTATAGTTTATTTCAGCCCGTTTCGCAGATAATAAAATAATTCCACAAATAAAGTATTAATAGACTTGATACGAAACTGATTTAATGAACGAATGAATGAATATCCATTGAATCGTGAATGAAACGCTGGGAATCATGTTCACTTCATCGGACTGATTAGCGCTTTGCCAGACTGCCGATGAAAAAGGGATGATTTCAGTAGTTATTACATTTTGCAGGGATATATGACTTTGATTAATGTGGAGAAAACGGATGTGGATTATGGACTAAAAGATTCTTTTGGCTCATCAGGTAGATCAATAAAAACTACTGATTATATTATGTATTCAGTATGTAGTTATTACATTTTGCAGGGATATATGGCTCTGATTAATGTGGATAAAACGGATGTGGACTCAAAGGTTTCTTTGGCTCATCAGGTAGTCCAGTAAAAATACTGATTATATTACGTATTCTTTCTTTTCCTTTCTGAGAAGGCTTATTACGGAACCGATGATGATCTTAAAGACAAGAACGTCTGACTTGAGCTTGGCGCGGGTCCCTCTTAAAGGTTTATATTTGTACACTCACAAATGACGAAAATCTCTTATTTTTCGGGTGTTAAAAAAGATATTATTGTTTAACACCCGAAAAATAAGAGGGGTGTTATATAAATTTGTCGCTAATGTCTAGCGGTCTTTCTGTCTGTCCGTCCATCTGTCTCTGTGTTTTTTGTGGCATCGTAGCGCTCGAACGTATAAATCGATTTTGATGCATTTATTTACGTGATAGAAAATTCGATTTGTTTAATGAAATTCTGTTCAGTCGTTTAAGTTATTTGGAGTTAACGCTGGAAAGTCGGGGATTTCTCTAGAAAATAATAGAACGCACTACGGACATCAATTATGGTATGTAGTTCTCATTAGACGCTACTCATAACTAGACGTCGTTCCTGACAGTGGGTGATTTTTTAAATTTGCCTATCAAATATCGTTAAAATAAAATGATATTTTTTGGACTGCTCATTGCTTTTTGGAAGCCTAGATTTTTTAATTATAAATTCAAACAAAGCTTTTGTTGATTTTTTTTCAAAGTTTATAATTTTTAAATTGTTTGCCATATTATAAATTATTTAGAGCTATTATGGTTGCCCTGTGCTGAAGCAACCAAATACTACTTAAAAGTATATAGAAAGGGTACATTAATTTTTCGGGCTCCAATGTTGCTCCTGCCTCTTACTGTTATCTTTTTTCGTGGAATTACAAGTATATTTTATGTTGTTCGGAATCCTATTCCAGCTTTAAACCTAGCTCTGTTTTAAGCAACCATTTGTCTTTCGGATTTGCTATCTTTGACTCCGTCTACCCTGCCAGAGATGAAGATGTCATTGTGTCTGTATAACACTAATCTAGGGCGTCTTAGGACGACATGCGCACGCCAAGCCCACGCCTAACGCATGACAGCACACGCCTATGCTATGAAATTTTTAACGCGTGCTATGATTTTTTGAATTTTGTTGCATTATAATTTAGTCCTATCACACGTAAATATAACTCAAATTACATAAACCAAAGTCAAAACGCACCCGCCTTGCCTACGCCTTGCGCCCGCCTGGCGCTTGCCCAGCTTGGCCTTCCGTAAATGCAATTTGAGTTTTCTTGATGTGTGATAGGACTCAAATTATGCGCAACAAATTCAAACCTCGCTTGTCGTGCGCTAGGCGTAAATGTGCGCTTGTCGTCTGAACGCGCCCCTGTGGCTAGTTCTAACATAAAATATCGTAAAAAAATACTGAGAGGAGTCTTCCATATCTCCAAAGTTCTTCGACATATCTTCACCAAATTAATATAAGGCCAACTTTGAACTAACGGTTTTCAAATAAAGAAAAGAAACGTCACAATCAATTCACAAATGGCGAAGATATCGCTAAACATACATACAAAAAAACATATGGGTCGAATTGATAACCTCCTCCATTTTTGAAGTCGGTCAATAAAAGACATCAAGCGGAAAATCTATAAAGTTCAAGTTATCTCAACAGCATAGTGGTTTTAAAGTCGCCAAGATGACAACAAAAAGCCGCATCCGCGAACGAGCTGCAAACGTGATAGCATCGTAACCATAACACATTTCCAAGAAACGACTTGGACGGAACATAGACAACATCGTATACTCTGCCATTTTGGTGTTGGTTTCTTCCACTTTTTTTTTTAATTAATTAAGCAATAAAGTTCGAGTTTAGTAAAGTTTCATAGGAATATAACGAGTTCAAGATTATTAAACAAATGTGTATACTTTTGGAATATTTTGACCTATATGTCAGACTGCTTAGCAAAGGCCTATTCCTTCTTTTTTGTCAAAGATCTAGGAAATATTGGCTGATGATTTATTAATATGAAAAGGAATGGCCGTTTAATACCAAGGATCTTCTTCTCAGCAGTGGTCATTTCGAAGCGCTGGTGTCGGAATCTTTTCTTCAAAAATAAATTAATTTGTAATATACACTAAACGTAATGTAAATAATTTTTATTGATGTAAAAAAGTGCCTGTAAACGTCTTATTACTGAATATATTTGAAATTTAATAGAGACCATTGTTAAGTCGGAAAATGGCCTTTTTAAATTGTCCTGGTTATTAAATCTTTAATGTTTATCTATACATGTATTTATCATAAAATATAGTATCGTTGGGTTAGTATCCCATAACAAAGCTTAAGCTTACTTTGGCGCTAGCTTAATTTGTGTGACTTGTTTTTTTAATTTCTACAATCTTTTGTTTTAAATGACATTTCTGAAATAGTTGTAGCCACGAACGAACTGAAAACGTAATAGTATCATTACAAATTGCCAAGAAACAAACGAAACTTCATATACGTCTTGTAAGTGCTCAAGGGGCAACTGATATTTTATAAAACGGCTTCGTATTTTCTTATTATAACATATATAATGTAATGAGAAACAGACTGAAATATAAGATAAGTACATGAGAGTAATGAAATTAGAGGTACAAAATCTAGTCGTAAATCGAAAAATATATCATCCAACTAAAACTTTATAAGGAGAAACGCTTTAAGTTAAAAAAAGCCCGTTACAGACTTCTTATTTTTACATGCGATGTGTTAAATCCATGAGATTACCGTTTAACAAAAATTTAAATTTCACGCATTCTTTTTAACGGATGGGCCGATTTTGATGCGGTTTTTTTGTTTAAAAGCATCCTTTACCGAAATAGTTCTTAGCTATGTTTAATGAAATATATATGAAATCGGTTTAGCGGTATAAAAGTTATAGAGGATGAATGCTTGAAAGTAGTTTTTTTTAAATTTGACTGTCAAATAAACTCGTGATGCGAAGCTCCCGTGATTCTGTAGCGCATCAAAAATGTTTACTGAGGCGCGTTCTGACGATTTCTTTGCCATATTACGCAAAAGAACGGCTTCCTTGAGGCGCAGAATTTGTGGGAGCCGTAACAGCATTCTGAAAGTCATCACTGATAAGCCGGATTGTCCACTGGACGCGTGCACTGTGACGTGGAGGGGAGGGGATCTCCGGGGGTGTGCACACCAGATACTTGAATTAATTCATTGGGTAGTTGAATTTTTGCAATCTTGATTAATTCAATTTATATATTTAATAAGTATTTTGAATGAACGCACTATTAACACTAGGCTTTAAGTTTCTTTTTACTAACAATAATATGGTTGTAAGTACAATGACCGAAATAAATTAATATTATTATATTATGATGGATCAGCCCGAATGTGCTCTACGCATTTAAGAAATGTTAAAAAAAATACTTGTCCTAATTTACCTGAAAGTGGTAAAAGGTTGCAGTAAAAAAGAGAACATTCAAAGTAAACTAAAAGTCGCGTAAACTTTAACCCTTCATCATAACTGCAAGGAGGGTCTTCCAGAATGTTTGACAAATTACGAAAGTTCTTCGAAAATAACGACCTTATAAAGTCCCCAAGGTAAAACCCAAATAATAATATGCACAAGCTACCAAACAGGTCGCTGCTTGGAGTAATTTATAAGCGGTAGCGTTTGAATTACATAATTAAAAAAATATATAATATATGTGAGATTCAAATTTTACCAATGCTGCAAAGTAGTCTATTAGTTATTCATTAGATTTAAGATTCTAATGTACATTGTACTAGTATTCACGCAAAGATGATAATAATCGTCATTTAAGGGTTTTGATTAATTACTCTGTGCTGTATCGTGCCGACCTAAATCATAAAACGTGATAACTGTTAATACTAGTTCATCCTCATCATCCGAGCGTATTTTACTGGTTGCATCCTCATCAGTAACGCTTCAGAGCTCGGGTCCGCTACCTAACCTAGGAGATTTGACGAGCTTACTGATTTTTACACAGAGTGACTGACATCTTACCTCCGCAACCCAAAGGATAAATCAGAACCAATCCTTGGATAGTTTGATGATCAAATGCTAGATAGCGTTCGGGACCCACAGTTTATACGTGCCTTCCGAAACATGGAATTATCTTTCTTTTCGGATAATCAGATTCGTTCAAGCCTGCGATATCCTGACCAGTAGAAACAGGTCTCAAGGCAAATGCCTTGACCACTGGACCACCAACTTTTAATACTAGGTACCTAATATTAAATTAATCAAATGAATATAAAGTTAAAATTACAGTTAATGTCGACTTACGAAATAAACTGTGTAGTAAACACAATCAGTATATACCTATAATGTACTGAATATTCCTACAGGGTTACCGCTCATTTAAAATTTATTCGAATATGCAGCATTGCCATTCATTCAAAAACACTTTAGGCTTTCAATACTTTACCTATACTCAACCTTATATTCATTCTTTGGACAAGCGGCCACAATTTGAGTTTGCTTTAATTGCAGGAACCAAGCCAAGATTTGATTTACAATTAACAATGCAACTGGTTTAGTTGACCACCAGTTAAACTGTATTGAATGCAAGATTGCTATAATATATATCTGAAGCCTTCTATAGCCACTGTCGCTTACTATTTTGACCACACCTCCAGTAATTGGATCGGGCCCCACCGGCTACAGTTCGAGCTTGCTTTAATTGCAGAAATCAAGCCAAGATTTTGTATACAACAATCTTACTTGTATGTATTCGTCTAGTTGACTACCGGTTACCCTGTTACGAAATGCAAGATTGTTATCTCCATAGATTTTAATGTACAAGATGGATATAGTATATTGTAAAATGTGACCATATACGAAATATTTTTGTGTAGTAAAAATGAGTTTCTTTCGGCGTTTCTTCTCAGCAGTGGTCGTTACGAAGCGCTGGTATCGGTAGCTTTTCTTTAAAAATAAATTATATTTTAATATATTTTACACGTAACGTAAATTATACTTATTGACGTGTAAAAGTGCCTGTAAAGGTCTAATTACTGAATAAACATTTGCCTGTAAAAGTGCCTGTAAAGTCAAATTCTCTTTCGCTCTTGTGAGGATAACATTTTTTGTATTATTTGTCGCACTAACACTAGCCTAGTGCGACAAATAATACAAAAAATGTGTGAGAGGTCTTTTTACACAGTAAAATAATTAAAGGTCTATGGTTATCTCTGAAGCCTTTAGTACGCACTATCGCTCATCCTTTGGACCACACGTCCAGTAATTGGATCGGGCCCCACCGGCCACAGTTCGAGCTTGCTTTAATTGCAGGAACCAAGCCAAGATTTTCCCGAATCACCAGCCGCCACTAGGCGTAATTAAACTACGTACTAATTACACTTTACACAGATAAACTGTTTTTATTGCGCACTTTGCTCACACTTGGAACCATACGGGGTCCCGAAGTTGTAATGGTATTGCCAAGTTTGGTTAATGTCTTGTGTTTCGGGGTAATTATTTCGATTTTATTGCGGAACTGCGGGGCCAGAATTGGGATATCAATTTTCTTTTTAATAAGGGAATTTTAAAGATACTTTATTGCACCATAATATTATTATTATATTCGGATCAGAAATGATGTCATAAGGGAGCGGTGTGGACTGAAAGAAGATGTAGTAATAAAAATTGAGAAAGGAATGTTGAGACGGTTCGGACATGTAGAAAGGATGGATGAAAGGAGATTTACTAAAAGAGTCTACAAAGCGAACGTGAGTGGAAGAGGGGGTCAGGGTCATCCTCGACGAACATACCGCGATCAGATTGCAGATGTTCTTAAAAAAGGAGAGGTCAGAAGTACCCGTAACCGGCGGGCATGCATGACGAGAGTGATGAGTGTAGATGAAGCGAAAGAGGTCCTTAGTCTCTGCCTAACCCTGTGGGAAACAGGCGTGATAATATGTATGTATGTATGTACGTATGTAATATTATTGATACACTCAAAACTTGAATAATGTGGATTTTAGACTTTCGTGGCTACAGTGACTATTATTTACATAACGGGACTTACGGCAATTGATTTTATTTAAAAGTAGATCCAGATATTTCAATGCCCCTGCTCCCAACGTGGTCGCTGGTAGATTCACTTACTGCGACCTACCGCGATTGATTTTATTTTGACCCAGATCTTACTACGACCCTACTGCCGTTATGGTCACAGGTCGACGTTACCGCGACTTACTGCGATCGATTTTATTCTGACAATAGCGGAGTCAAAATTTTCGCTAGTATGGGATGCAACTTGCGTGGATACTGTTGCCCCATCCCATGTACGAGCGACTGCCCGCAAGGCAGGCGCAACTGCGGCGTCGGCAGAAGCCAATAAGACGCGCAAGTATGCGGCTTTAGAACAGCCGTATATTTTTGCTCCTTTTGCCGTGGAGATCTTGGGGCCTTGGGGTGCGAAAGCCCATCAGTTGTATAAAGAGATTTCCGCACGCCTAATCGACGCCTCAGGGGATCCAAGAGCTGGTGCGCATTTCGGCCAAAGGCTATGCTTGGCTATTCAGCGCGGAAATGCCGCTAGTCTCTTGGGTACCCCACCCTGCTTTAGTTTTACATTAATAGTTATATTTAGTTTAGTCATTGTTTATTTATGTTATTTAAGTCCTTTTCCATTATCAATAAAAGTAATTTCTGAGTCAAAATAAAATCAGTCGCGGTGTGTCCCGGAATGTGAGTAATATACTTGTTCTTTTTCTGGTTTCTGCTAAAGTTTAACAGACTAAGCTTAAAATAGACCAAACATTCACATTCGTTAAAGATTAACTTTAATATTAACCACCTTATTTTAAGTTATCATTTATACATTGTTAAATAATTATTTAAAATTAAGGCTATCCAGCTAGGTTCCCTCTATTTGAAATTTACTTATTTCCTTGTTTACCTAAATACACGGTGATTTTTCATTGGTTTTGGAGCCGAAGGCCATTTCACAAGGATCGTTAGTAAGACCTTACCTAGTCAAAATAAAAATTCAGGAACAAAATATGTTGACTCAAACTGTAAAGTAAAATTGTAAGATAAACTCACGAATGGTTTACAGCCAACAATCTTAAACTAAATACTGCGAAAACGAATGTGATGTTATTTAGAACAACCGCCGACAATAAGGACAAGTTAAAAGTTCATGTGAATAATGAAAATATAAATCTGGTGTCAGTTGTGAAATTTTTGGTTATTCAAGTGGACGATCTTTTGAATTGGAAAAGCGAATTACATAGTGTGGAAAGTATTATAAGTAGCGCCTCCTTTGCTCTCAGAACCTTACGTGACGAACTTACAATTGATCAGCTTAAGTCTCTCTATTACTCCATGGTGTCGGTATGATATTAGAATGTTGGGGGTAGGTGTTCGCACTTGAATAAACAGTTCGTATCTGGAAGTCTTGTTTCAATGTCGTGCCTATATCTCCTACAATTATTATTAATAGAATTATTTACCTGATTGGAAGAGCTGCCGGCTTGCATCTCATAAACGTTACATACTCGAGAAAAGTGATTAAACTTATTACACTTCAAACACCGTTTTCCATAAGCTGGACATTTCAATCTGTTGTGAGTCATTCCACACTTAGTACACTTATGAACGTTATTGAATATTTCTTGCTTATCACGAAATTGTGATTGACCCAACCGTGAAGTTGTAGGCGCCTTCCCATTCCCGCGGAACGACCCGTGTCCTTGACTGGTACCGCGGCCTCGCATCTGCTTCTGTCTATTTCTGGCAATCCAATCCACACTGCTCGAGCCTTCTTGGCAAATACATTTCTTCTCCTTTGCAATGGAATGTACGTGATGTTCAACACATTCATTTTTTATAGTGCCCGCATGCACTTTTGATAATTGTGCCACATTGCATATATCCAGCGATTTTTGTAACGTCAAATCTGGTTCTCGTAATAACCGCTCGCGGAGTGCTGTCTCTTTTATTCCGCAGATCAGTCTGTCCCGTATCAAGTCGTCACAGAGGTCCTTGAATTCACATTCAGATGCCAGCTTACGGAGTTCGAATGAGTATTGTTCAATTGATTCGCCATCATGTTGATTGCGTATAAAAAATCGATGCCGCTGTACAGTTAGATTTTTCTTGAGAAGAAAAAACTTGTCGAATCTTTGTATTAAGTTTTTCAAATCGGTGAAAGTTTCTTGAAATTGATCATACACTTCCCGGCATTGTTCGCCAACTACGTGTAGAAATATGCTGATTTGAACTTTGACATCCTTTTTCGACATCTCGCACGCATCAAAATAAATTTTAAATTCATTTCTCCATTTCTCCCAATCCTTTGACACGTTGCCGGACGTAACATTTTCCAAATTTTTTACAAAGGCAAATGGCGGCGGCGGTGGAAGCACGGATTCCACTGTTAACTGGTTCAATCCACGTATATCACGACGTGTTTATTATTATTTTTATTTTATTAACACTTTTACTTGCACTATCTACGCACCGAACTCGCGTATTATATTATTTATTTATTTTTTAGACCGGCTGCGCCATGTTCTTTAAGTTATGTGTAGGAGATATAGGCACGACATTGAAACAAGACTTCCAGATACGAACTGTTTATTCAAGTGCGAACACCTACCCCCAACATTCTAATATCATACCGACACATGGTGGAATCAAAACTGCGCTATAGTATAAAATTTTGGGGAAATGGTTATAAATACAATACGCATAAGGCTTTTGTCGCACAAAAAAGCGCTATACGTGCCATGGTTCGAATATCACCAAGGGAATCTCGTGAAGAATACTTTAAAATGCTGCAAATTTTAACAGAGCCTTCCTTATATATATTTATTATGTTGACAGACTTTATTAAAAATAGAGCATTATATGAGACAGAGGAGGAAATGGTAGCACGTGAAGGCACTAGACGAAAAGATTTGGAACGTAGAATGGCTCCAGCACTGGAAATCGTGAAGCATTGCCCTCGTAATCAGACTGTAGTACTATTTAATAAATTGCCATATGATCTGAAAACGGAGCGAAAGGTTTCGAAATTTAAAAGTCGCTTACGTATTTTAAAAACGAATTTGCCACTTTAAATTGGATTGTTAAAATAAGGTAATTACATATTAAGGTGTACATAATATATTCGAATGCAATGTATTATTGTTACTGAATAAACAAATTGAAAACTAGTAGTACCGCCGGCCGGGTAGATTTCAAGTTCAACGGGGTCACGCGTCAGTTATGAACGGGCTTACTACGTGGTTTCGATCGAAAATCATTTTCGCAACTTTTTTTATCTGATGTCATACACAAATTTGGATTACGTATATGGATAGATGAGTTTATTCACTACATGACATTCTTTTTTCCAAAGCCAATGAAAAGTCAGCGTGTATAGTCAGCTACAAAAATATTTTACCAAATAAAAGAGTTCACTAACGTGAAAATGCTTTTAATTAATATATTTTGCTACTGACTGTACTTTTACAAACTCAACTTAATAACCTAAACACAAAAGGTTCGATCTGTTATCAAAAAAATTTTTAGATCCTAAAGTAAAGACTTAGACAAAACTACGTCTATTTAAGATAACACAAGTTACAACCAAAACTAGACTCTATTCTAGAAAAACAATGTTTAAAGTCCCCTAGCACCAATATTTTCTTATCGAAAGTTCGGTTCAATGACCGCGCAGGATTTCCCGAGTGTATCGCTGGTTTATGATTTGTGAAATTTTATCAACAAGATCTCTTTATAGCATTTCGATTTGGGCTTCTAGACTTCTAAAAAGTTTAACACTGTATCCTTTGCTGAAAGGGGTTTTATCATGGGATTTGAGCAATGTTATTTACGATTGTTTGTTATTTGAATTTTAGTTTAAAACTAATTTTAATGTGCACATATGTAGCAAAAACTTTAATTTTAGACCTCAAAAACGTCTTGTGTAGTTCAAGTGGATACAGGACTTGAATCTAGACACACGGCAGCGTGTCAGAGCCAAAAAAAGGAACTGTCGACGCAGCAACCATATGGTTATTTACAAGAACCATTTGGAGCTACTTTTGGCCCCTTTACAACTCGTAACCTATTTAACCTAATACATGAAATTTAATGTATATTAAAGTCATCTAGCTCATCTTGAATTCAAATTTTAAGATTCTTATAAGTAAAATTCAGGATTCTCTACAGAATTTGGCGGTCATGTAGATTTCATTTCTTTTGTCGGACTGGACTTGCCTCCCATTTTCACATACTTAAATGTTTTTGTGGGGATCAATCAAAATGACGTATTTTTGGTATCGGTGTATTATTAATTATTGTCTGCTCAAAAAAATACCAACCTGTCTCTTGTCTTGCAGATTGAAGAAAGTAACTTTGAAATCGTTTTAGTAATAAACTAGCTGCGCCCTGCGGTGTTACCCGCGCGTAAAGTAGCCTATGTGTTAATTCAGGGTGTCAGCTGTCCTGTATGCCAAATTTTATTAAAATTGGTCCAGTCGTTTGCGCATTAAGAAGTAACAAACATACACACACACACTCACAAACTTTTACCTTTATAATATTGGTGTGATAGTGAAAACTCAAAATGACTGAAAAAGTCAGAATGATACTTTACCTGTGGACGTAGTAATACGAGTATTTTTGCCTTTCTTCTTACATAAATATTGTTCGGTATATTCCTAAAAAATTTAGGAAACAGTCAAAATTTATTGAAAGACCCTTTGTAGACCATATAAAAAAAGTTGTGCAGAATATGTGATGAATAAAAAATTTGCTGGGATTTTTGGTCTCTCATTTTTAGTCATTAATTGCCTATACATAGTAACCTACTTAGATAATATAGTATGACAAACTTACTTTTAAGTATACATATACGAGTATATCGGTACTTAATATGATCGAAATAGCTGTATGTGTAACATTTATGCAACAGTATATAACTAGATAAGGACAGACACGACGTGACTACAGTAAATTCAGTTCTCCCGCCTCGGGCGAGACTTATCGGAAACATTCTAATGTTTTAGTGTTCAACGTCCATGTCGGATGAAGGAACAAGTTCATAAGTTAGTGTTTTATGCTTTGTTCCATGTCCATGTACATGGGTCGGAGCAAAAGTTAGATAGTAAAGTTACAGTACTTTTTGCTTTGTAAAAGAGTGCTGTGAATTTCGCAGTTTGACTTTTATAATCTAAAATGTGTAATTAAACGCAGGCGAACTTAAGACTTGGTTTAAACCATTATTCACCCAAAATAAGTCAAAAGTAACAAAAGAGAAGGTGACATATTGCGAGAGAGCTGTCTTTTTGTTTTGGGCGGATAGTGGTCTACAAATTTAAAACAAATAATAAACTTAGTCAGTTTTAATAAGGTGGTCAGAATTTTACACAATAGGTAGTCTGTGACTTTATTCTTAAGATAATGTTATTCGAATAATTATATCAAACATTACTGGAGGTCTTTTCTTCGGCGGATAATGGTTTAAAAGAATAAATCAAATTATAAAATTTGTCCGCATTTTATAATAAGATGATCAGAATTTACACTATAGTCTGTGAATTTAAGATTAATTAGAATAAGGTTTTATTTTTTCAATAATACGTTTGAGTTAAACAACTGAAGGTCAGTTTCGAGAAAACAACATGATTCATATTTGTTGATAAAAAATACTTTTTAAAAAGCATTTTAAATTTAAAAATTCAGTGTTACTTAGAGTTATCTGTCTTAGTTTAAAAAAAAACAACCACTTGAGTGCTTCTAACATTTAATTTGTCGGTTGAAAGTAGAAAAATAGAGCATATTTTGGCAAGATAGTAAAATAAGATAGTACGAGTGGTACGTACCAAAGTCACATTTTTGGTATCACATGGACTGTAAGAAATTTGACCGTAACTGAAAATATATGTAGCAAATCTCGCCGTTCAGTATGCAGTCACAGGTGAAACTGGCATCCTCCCAATATCTGAGCTTGAACATATAATTTCACATTTAAAGTCTGTTTGAGAACATTTCACAAGTTTGACTATTTCGTTCATAGCTCAGTTGGAAGAGCGTATGCCTGAGATGATCGGTGTTCCCAGTTCAAACCCAGCACACGCCAATATTTTTTATTTGTGTTTTTTAATTATATATATTGGATATGCTGATGACCTGGTGTTAGTTGGCCAAAATCAGCGGGAAATCGAAGACATGGCAGACGTCGTGGAAAATTAAGGGAAGAAGGTTGATCTCAGGATAAGCCCAAAAAAGTCCGAGTACTTTCACATAAAGAGATACAAAGACACAAGACAAAAGATGAGCCACAATGTGAAAGAGACAGTCTATAAAGGTGTAAGCAAATTTAAATACTTAGGCTGCACCGTTACAGATACCAACCAATGAGGTGAGGAGATTGATATATGTATCCAAATCCATAATGCTCTCAGGTGTACAGCCGCACTTCACAAAGTCTTAGTGTCCAAACTATTACGCAGAAGAACCAATATACGAATCTACAAAACTGTTATCAGACTTAAAGGAAGAGAACAAGCTGCTAGTGGCGTAGGGGAAGATGCTCCGTAAGATTCTGGGACCAACGCAAATGCAAGATGGAAGCTGGAGAATTAGAAAGAACCAGGAGATTGAAGATTTAGTGTCCGAACCAAATATCATCGGTGAAACGAAAGCTGCCAGGCTTCGCTGGCTCGGACACGTAGAAAGAATGGGAGAGGATCGGGCGTTGAATAGAGCCTACTTAGGTCGGCTGAATGGTCGGCGACCGGTTGGTCGCCCCAGGAATAGATGTGGCGACGAGGTACAGAAATACTTGCGAAGCCTCGGAGTTAACGACTGACAGCAACACTCACTAGACCGCAAGAAATGGCGCCATCTAGTGTCGGAGGCCAAGATCCACAGCGGGTCGCTGCGCTAAAAAACTGTAAGATTTTTCCGACAATTTTTCCGTCTTGACTACAATAGTAACTTTGTTCCAACAGCGTTCCACGACAATCACCTTCATTTTTTTGTTAGCTAATAAGTCCCATCGTTGGGCAAAAACCTCTTGTTTGTTTTCATCTTTCGCGGTTTCTTGGCGTGATCTGCCATTCATCAGACCAAAAAAAATTAAAAAATATTTCGACTGCAATGATGGCAGTCAAAGTACAATAAAAACTTTGGAACAGACTTCCTAAGGATATTAAAGAGTCGCGTACTCTGAATTTCTTAAAGAATAGGATTAAATTATTTTATGAAGGTTTTTGACTTGGATTAATGATGGATGTATATTTATGTATATTATGTATGTATGACGGGTATTGTAAGTATATATATATATATATATATATATATATATATATATATATATTATGTATATGTATATCTCAATGTATCATGTAACGATTAGCATTAAGTGTTTTAGCGTGAAAGTATTGCGCAACTTTCCACCCCACTTTTGTCATTATTTCCTCTGGTTGTAGGGTTGACAGGGATAAGTCCACCTTTGTACTATTGTGTTTTTTTTGTATTTTAATTATGGTTTTTTATGCACAATAAATAATTTATCTATTTATCTAAAACTGTTTATCAAACTGATTACTTTGATGCTTTTACATTTCTCATATTTTCGGATTTAGGTATTCATACCAACATTTATGTAGAAATAAAATAGTATAGTGTTAGGTTGCTGAACATTGTTACGCACGAAATATTTGAACAAATAAACGTTATTTTATTAATTTATTTATGAATCTTTCACTGTACAAAATACAAAAAGTACATAACAAAATTCGGAAATATAGCTTTTGTTTCCAAAATATTGTTGAAACAGATATAGGTACTTACATCTAAGCCAATTACAGTATACATAGAGGGCTTCATGTTTGACCGGTTTCGCAATCTCACCTATGTACTGCATATGCAGGTGCTTCATGCATAACTGAGCAGTGCAGCTGCAGTTGGTATGATACGTTCCTTCATGCCCTGTAGGTTCAAAGATTCAAAGATTCAAATGTTTATTCAGTAATTAGACCTTTACAGTCACTTTTACACGTCAATAAGTATAATTTATGTTACGTGTAAAGTATATTAAAATTTAATTTATTTTTAAAGAAAAGCTACCGATACCAGCGCTTCGTAATGACCACTGCTGAGAAGAAACGCCAAAAGAAACTCATTTTCACAGTATTGGTCGCCTACTCGCCAGAAGGGCTTTGTCATATTATTATAATTATCTTTTAATTAATAAATACTTATAATATAATACAATGTTGACACATTATAACATGTAATGCTTGCGAACAAGTAAACAAACATAAATTGCGTAATAAAAAATATTAAGTAGTCAAAAAAAGCGAAGCCGAGCTGACCAGTCCCTCCCGGCAGCACCCGTTCACGAGTTGACGCACGGATCAGCCATCGTTAAACTCAACCATATTAGAGGGAATCCAACGACCCGATCAGCGACGCCACCACCGGATTGGACATTTTAGTGAGCATGAAAAACCCGAACTCGCAGACCTTGTCAAGAGAAAATATTAATATATGTTGGTTACTTATTGATCGCAGAGCATTTACATGTTTTTACAGTAAGCTTATTATGGTAACAGAAAATGCAGCTATTTATGTTTCATGTGTGTAGTGTAATGGAAAATGTTTAGGAAGTATCCACGCGTTTTTATCTCTTAAATAATTATTGATAGTATAGTACGCATTGTTCAATAAAACTTTTTTAACATGTGTTTTAAATTTTGCCATTGGTAGGTTAACGATCGCTACGGGAAGTTTATTAAATAATGTTATACCTAGACCTAAGAGTGACTTTCTAGTTTTAGCAAGTCAACATTTAGGCGTATGAAGCTGATTTTTGTTGCGAGTATTATAACTGTGAACTATTTAACAAATAGAAGATTGTCGTAAATAAATTGAGATGTCACAGTAAGAATATTTATAGATTTAAATAACTCTCTTAAGGAATCGCGTGATTTTAGTCCGTAGATCGACCGAATTGCTCTCTTTTGTAGCACAGAGATAGCATTTATGTTAGCCGCTTTACCCCATTAGAGCAAGCCATATGACATTATGCTGTGAAAATAACTAAAGTATACGAGCCTAGCAGTTATATTTGATTGGTTATATTTGAACACTGAGCAACTACTTTAAAGTCTGTATATGATATTAGGGCTCCGCGGTCACAATAACTGTTATTGGTACTACGGGTCAAGGAGTACATAACTTTAGTCAAAATTAGGGATATTGATAAGTCAGTCATTGAAACCAAATAAAAAAAATAACTAGTCTATATTTTCATGAAAGGCCGGTAATGGTTCTTTTACACCCCTGGTGGTACAGTTGTCCATAGGCAGCAGCGATCACTTCCCATCAAGTGACCCGCTTGTTCGTTTGCCGCCCTATAAATGAAAAAAAGAAAAGCCATCGCGGAGCATCTTTCACAAGCTGGAGTCAATCATTGGATCGATCTACACCAACCCAAAATACTTGAGACTGAACGCCACTACGAGTATATACCACGGTTTATTAGAGAGAGACCATTCAGCGCGGAAATGCCGCCGGTCTCTTGGGTACTGTTATGTCGCAATAAACATAGTTAAAAATATAAAATAAAACTGCTGAGTTTCCCATTGCATTGACGTCAATGCAATAGGAAACCGAAGCTATTTTCGTTTACGAAATTTCGATAGTGTTCAGTTTGGATTGGACTCTCGTCGGACTTAAGGCTATTTACTAAGTTTTAACAATATATCATTTTAGTGTAATTAAAATTAGTTTTTTTTTAAAAACTGCAAAGTCCTGACCCGCCCCGTAATAGTGGTGTCAGAAGTGGGATACCAGTGTTGATATCGCCGTTTTCGTTCCACTGGTATTCCATAACGGGTCGCGTAAATCCTGGAATGTTAAAATAAACTTGTGATTATTCTCACGTATTTACCAAACGTCCGCAATCCAACTCCGGGGTGCTTTTATTGTGAACTTGTTAACTACACCTCGTCAAAAACCGTAGACGATTCGCGACAATAAGTCTATTTTATGTGAGCCTGCCGAACGTCTCGCTTTATCCTGATTTCCGAGGGCTCATCCCGAAGCCCGTTGTCATCGCTGTTCCCTGATTCCCGAGGGCTCATCCCGAAGCCCGTTGTCATCGCTGTTCCCTGATTCCCGAGGGCTCATCCCGAAGCCCGTCGTCATCGCTGTTTCCTGATTTTCGAGGGCTCATCCCGAAGTCCGTCACCACGAAGCTACCGCAAGGAGAGCGCTGACTCTGTCCTTGCCGCATTGGTTACAACGTGCCGCCACGTGTAAGCGCCGATCACGCGTGGTCGTCGTGTCACCGCTCCGCCGCTGTCCCGCCGCTCTGACGTCACTATCGCTGAGCTACGTCATATCGCCACCTTCGCTGCTGCTTCTGATCCTGAACGCGTTATTCCAGTGCCAAGAAATGAAATTCGATATCCTGATGATCCTGTTTCTGTGAGTAAAGTATACCATTATCTGTTAACGCTACATTTTTATCGAGAGTAACGCATATCGTAAATCCTATTAGTCTATTCCTCTTATAATATTTAATAGTGCATCTATTATTTCCTTAACATTTTGTAATATTATCTTTTGAATAAATATACAAACATTTAAATCATAATGGCCACGGAAACTAAGAAAACCGATCTAACATTGAGCCAACAGTTTCCCATCAACGTATTATGCAATTTTATTAGTCCCTATAAAGGAGAACGCGAAACTCTTACAGCGTTTATCACTAACTGCCAGAATGCTTTAGATCTAGCATCCCCCAGTCAGAAAATTTTATTAAATAAGTATATCTTATCTCGCCTAGAAGGTAAAGCCCAAATCGCGTGTTCTAATAAAATATTTGAAGATTTCAATCAATTGAAATGTTTTCTTAAACAAAATTTTGGTGAAAGAAAACATTATAATCATCTATTGTTAGATCTACAGTCATGCCGGCAAACATCAAACGAAAGTGTTGCGCAATTTGCTCTTCGCGTAGAAAGCTGTCTTACCGACTTACAATCGGAGATTTATAATTCTGAATCATTAAAAAGGGATATATCAGGACGAGTCGCTATGACAGAAGATTTAGCCTTGTTCACATTTTGTTTAGGGTTACATCCGCGATTAAGTAATACTGTTAGATGTAGGAGCCCCAGAACTCTAAATGATGCGATTAACATCGCCCTCGAAGAAGAGAAAATACAAAATCTATTATATAAAACTACAATTAAACCCAAGTGCAGAGTATGTGGTAAACCCGGGCATTCAGAGGCTGAATGTCGTGAAAAACAAAAGCGCACGGGCCTACCACAGGTGTCTACAAATCACCAGCCTTCAACATCATCTAATGATTCAAGGTCTCTTTTCTGTAGATATTGTAAAAACAAAGGTCATGATATCACGCAATGCCGCAAGAGGAAATATAATAACGAACGCCGCGATACATACAACCCTAATAATCGCGACAAGCCGGCTACCGCGCATCATGTTACTTACGAGCTGCCGTCATCGTCGGCACCTTCACCGATACCTTATCCTATTCCGAGTGAAGATACTTATGAGGCAGATGACTCTTTAAATTAACTCCGCGGATTTCGAAAACGTGCCGTCGTCATCCGGATAATCTAGGCACACGCACCCCTATGCGTAAACCTCATAACATTAATACCACATCTCAACACGCTCTTTCGAGAGTCTCTGTATCGTTGAGTCAAAATCTAAATTCATCTCAGCACACTCCACAGAGAGCCCCTGTTTCGCTGAGTCAACAACCTCTTTCATCTCAACACGCTCCTCCGAGAGTCACCGAATCGTTGAGTCATAAATCACCCTCTCTCACGAGGTCCTCTGTATCACATCATGAAGATGAAACCAAAACTAACTCTAATATTCCTATATACGAAATATCCTCGTCCTCGAAAAAGGTGTCCTTGCCTCACGTATACCTAAAAACTTCACTTTCTATACAACCCTTACGTTTTCTTATAGACACAGGCGCAAGTATCAGCCTCGTAAAGGAATCAAGTTTAACAAAAATACCTGAATTATCTCATGAAATAGCTAAGATAAAGGGTATTAATAGTATTGACACTTATTCTGAAACGCTAGGTACATGTCTAATTGATTTCATCCTAACTGATAACTCTCACGAGTATAAATTTCACGTCATAAACGATAACGTCAACTTAGAATATGACGGCATCATAGGTAGTGACTTCTTAAGTTACTTTAAAGCCAATATAGACTACACTTCGCAATCAGTGCACATATGTGGTCAAAATCTAGATATAAATTATGTTCAACCAACTTACGTAATTCCCGCTCGCTCTGAAGCGGTCATTGAATGCGCAGTATCTAATTACACTCGTGAGGCTTATCAAAACAATGAAGGTTTATTATTAGATCATATGTGAAGGTGTTTACATCGCTAATTGCCTCGTTTCTATCAAACAAAATAAAAAAATTAATGTTACTGTTTTAATTACTACAAATTCGGATATTAAGGTCCATAACTACACAGTACAATTAACACCTCTTGAACATGATACTAACGCAGACTCATTCCAATCTGTCAATTCTATTTCTTATCCTAAATCCGATAGAGCGCAAACTGTGTTAAATCTTATACGTTGTTCCCATTTAAACTCCGAAGAAAAGAAATCCTTGTTAGGATGTTGTTCAGAGTACACCGATATCTTTCACATAGATGGCGAACCTCTATCATTCACAAACGCAATCGAGCACTCTATAGACTCGGGGGATGCACCTCCAATTCACGTGAAATCTTACCGTTTTCCCGAGTGCCACAAGGAAGAAGTGGACTCACAAATTCGTAAGATGCTCGACCAAAATATTATACGTCCCTCATTATCACCTTGGAGTGCCCCAGTTTGGGTAGTTCCCAAGAAAATTGATGCCTCTGGGAAACAAAAATGGCGAATAGTAATAGACTATCGCCGCCTTAATGATGTCACTGTTTCAGAGAGCTACCCGTTGCCCTTAATAAATGACATTCTAGATCAACTAGGCCACTCCAAATATTTCACTACCCTAGACCTTTCCAGCGGATTTCACCAAATTTTAATGAATCCCAAGGACGCGCCGAAAACAGGATTTTCTGTTAACACCAATTCTAGCACTTCTGGGCACTACGAGTTTACCAGGATGCCTTTCGGTCTTAAAAACGCCCCTTCTACCTTCCAAAAATTGATGAATACTGTTCTTTCCGGTCTTCAAGGTCTCCACGCTTACGTCTATCTTGATGACGTCATAATTTATAGCCATAACCTGACAGATCACATCACAAAACTCAAGTTAGTCTTTGATCGCATCCGGAAATTCAACTTAAAACTCCAACCAGACAAGTGCGAATTCTTACGACGCGAAGTCGCCTATCTCGGTCACATAATTACAGATAAAGGTGTCTGTCCAAATCCTGAAAAGGTAAAAGCCGTCACTCAATTCCCGACTCCTAAAACTCCCAAGGATATAAAATCTTTTCTAGGGCTAGTCGGTTATTACCGTCGTTTTATCAATAACTTTTCCCAAATCACTAAACCACTGACTTCCCTCCTTAAAAAGGACGCAATCTTCCAATGGTCCCAAAGTCAAGAACAAGCATTTACTACTCTCAAGGACAAACTAACTTCAGCCCCTTTGCTTCAATACCCTGATTTCAATCAACCATTCCTTCTAACTACCGACGCCTCAAATTATGCAATCGGAGCCGTACTATCTCAAGGCGAAATCGGTAAAGACAAACCAGTCTCTTATGCGTCGCGCACCCTTAATAAACCTGAGGGTAACTATTCAACCATCGAAAAGGAACTTCTCGCAATCTTATTTGGTGTAAAAACATTTCATCCCTACCTATACGGTCGAAAGTTTAAAATAATCACAGATCACAAACCCCTCGTATGGCTTTTCAATGTTAAAGATCCCGGCTCCAGGCTCATTAGATGGCGCCTGAAACTGGACTATGGAATATGACTACGAAATTGTCTATAAAAAGGGTAAATTAAACGCGAACGCTGATGCTTTATCCCGATTTCCTGTCAATGTCCTAGATGATGACACGAGTTCAGACTCAAACATAGCCAATCCATCCCTAACGTCCAATAATAACAATGATTTACATAATTTACCATCTACATCAGAAACCTATGAACAATTTCTTCAAATTATGAAACAACCCGGTGTGTCATTTAATACCGTTATACAAGAACATAATGAGTCATTACTGAAAGCTAAATGCAAACTAATTGCTTATCCTACATCTATTGATCTAGACGAATCTGTGCCTTATTGCAAGGATATCATAGACGCTTCTACTAGTGAACCAAATATCCATAATATAGAACGCGAATTAAACACCTGTTATTCTACGTCCAATGATAACCATGTTTTCACTCATTTATTTATTAAAGTTAATCATTATGACGAAATCTCATACAAAGACGTATTTAACCTCCTTCGACAGTACAGGGACTTACTAATAGTATACTGGTATCTAAAAGAAAAAGAATTCGCAATATCTGATTTTACAGATCCGTTTACAAAACTATCATACACAAAGATTTACAACATTATATCATTCTTATTTCACAACACAAACATCAAGGTCAATATCTATCGTAATTCAATACGATACCCTACACCGGATGAAGTAAAACGCATTTTAAAGGATAATCACGATTCTCCTCTCGCGGGCCATCCGGGTATATCACGCATGCTTGAAAGAATTAAATCCCAGTTTTGGTGGAAAAACATGCGTCAAGATATCGAGGATTACGTTAGAAATTGCCGCTCATGCCAAATTAATAAACCCCTTAGACAAACGAACAGGGCCCCTATGATTATCACTTCCACGGCATCTCGGCCCAACGAAAAACTTTATCTCGATTTAGTTGGTCCTCTACCAGAAACTCATGAACATAAATATAAATTTCTACTTACCTTACAGGATGACTTAACTAAATTTTCTCAAGCTTATCCAATGCAATCGTGCTCTGCTGAAGAAACAGCTAGATTACTAGTTTTATTCATATCTCATATGGGTATTCCCAAATTTATAATTACTGATCAGGGCACCAACTTCTGTTCTGATGTTTTCAAACAACTCGAGAAGTTGTTTAGTATCAAACATATTTTTGCCTCCCCATATCATCCCCAGACGTGTGGCGCCCTTGAACGGAGCCATTCTACCCTTAAAGAGTATCTCAGATCATACATTGGCGAAAATCAACATACCTGGGACCTATACATCCCTAGCGCCATGATTGCATATTACTCAAACGTCCATAGCACTACAGGTTTCTCACCCTTAGAATTACTTTTCGGGTACAAACCCTACTTACCCACTAGTATCGATACACTTGACACAAATACCTACACTGACTATATTCGAGCCCTTAACCACCGGCTATATTACAGCCGTCAGAAAGCTCTTCAAAATATACAATCTTCAAAAGAGAAATCCAAAACCTATTACGATTCTCGTGCAAAACCCCTTTCATATAAATCTGGTGACATGGTATACGTCCGTTGCCATCATAAACAAAATAAGGCCTTATCTCCAGTGTGGAAAGGACCTTATAAAATTATAAGGTTGAATGGAAACCATTCAGTAACACTCCTCATTAATCGTAAACATGTACGTCATCACTATGACGAAATCAAACCAGCTGCTGATAATACGACTCAATAATGATGACGCAACGATACACGAGCACCTTATTGTTTATTCCAGATCGACGTCGCCGCCGCCGATCTCGTGCGAATATGTATCATCGATAGTCAGCAGTCCTGGTCTCTATTTCGATAAACTTTTAGATGTTAAGTTTACTAATAACGATTGGAATGTCATAGCATATGTAGATATAAGTCACATACGACCTAACTTAGATAAGGTTGAATTTTTATTCGAAAAACTTAACGTATTCTGTAATACTCTAGTATCCTCTAAAATACAGTGGGACTGTATTAATTCACTCTCTGCTTTAAAAAACCAGCATATTCTGAATGTTAATAAATTCTCTTCTATATCATATTTATTAGTAGACGAAAAAGCTAATACACGTTTTAAAAGAGGTCTCATGGATCTCGGCGGCTCACTGCTGAAAACTATTTTTGGTACTTTAGATTCTGACGATGCAGTAAAATTCTCAAAAGCCATCGAAGAGGTACAGACGGATGAAAAACGTCTCGCTCATCTCATGAAAGACAACATCCACGTTATTAAATCCACAATATCATATTTCAATAATACTATTTCTAAGGTGAATGAGAATGAGAACCACATTTTGAAAAATATGGAGATTATTCATGAGATCTTAGAAACAGTCTCGAATAGTAACGATAAATTAGAAATTAAGTCTCAATTAAGTTCCTTATTAAATTCATTAGAATCCATAATAATGACTTTGTCTTTTGATATAGAAGATGTCAACAATGCTATTCTTTTCGCGAAACTCAACGTTTTGCACCCGACTGTACTTAGTCCGCACCAGTTATACAATGAGTTGGATAAACATAGAAATAATCTCCCAAGCCATTCTGAACTACCTATTCCTCTAACTTTACAGAACATTCATAATCTTATAGATATATCTAAACTCGCATGCTTCTTCCATTCAGATAAAATTATAATTGTTGTTAAGATCCCCCTAGTATTACCACAAGTCTATGACCTATATAAAATCATTCCTTTACCTGTCCCGTACGATATGTCGAAACTGATACACGGGTCTATCGATTTATTTTATAAGTTAACCTTTAACCGTTGGATTTATGTACAATCGGAACCAGGGAAATGTCATATAACCTGTACTGACAAAAACACAAATTTTGATGTTATCTTATTTGGAACTGGCATCCTGACATTGCCTAAAACTTGTAAAGCGTTTTATAAAACTCTACAATTTACCGCTGTTGGTGAAACGATTATCAGTAATATTACTAATAAGGTGTCTAATTTCAACATTCTACAAGATGATTGCTGTGAAAGATCTAGATTAAATAAGACCTTAGATCGCTTACCTTATTCAAAGTTAAATAATTTAGATAACCTCGATGCATTGCTACATGCTAGTATCCATTTAAACTCTTTTGAAGAAGAGATTAACAAACTTGAGAATCCCTCTCATTTTGATACGTATGGAACTCACTATTTGTCTTTAAGTTTATTTAGTACTAGTTTGATTTTACTATACTTATTGTATAAGAGTCGCAAGCATTTTTGTTCAAAGTCCCCATGTTGTATCCAGATATTTAATCAGTGTCACAATACTAAGAATACTTCTGTTCCAGCGTCTCATACAGTTATTTATAAAGATACAGTAACACCTTTAGAGAATGTTGAGTGTGAATCTAGGGACTACAGTCATATAACACCAACCCCTGTAAAAAGAAATATTCTTATTTTTAAATCTCATGATTGTTAAACCCTATTGTTATAAAGACCACACGAATTTGTCACCCTCAGTTTAAATTAAATCTTATACATAAGTAATTATTCAGAATTTTGATAGTTATATTCCTTTTGTTTCTTTTATGTTGTAATGATGTTTTTGAATCTATTTACTTCAATTTTCTTTCATTCCTTTTACATGTTTATTGTTAAATATAATATTCTTAAATCTTATTTACTTTATGAAATTTCATTGTAATGTCAAACGAAAATCCAATCCTAGTTCGATCGCGTTGATATCTCTCTCATCACTTTAAGATGTGATGATCGATCTTAACGGGGGGGTTGTTATGTCGCAATAAACATAGTTAAAAATATAAAATAAAACTGCTGAGTTTCCCATTGCATTGACGTCAATGCAATAGGAAACCGAAGCTATTTTCGTTTACGAAATTTCGATAGTGTTCAGTTTGGATTGGACTCTCGTCGGACTTAAGGCTATTTACTAAGTTTTAACAATATATCATTTTAGTGTAATTAAAATTAGTTTTTTTTAAAAACTAAGTCCTGACCCGCCCCGTAATAGTACCCTATACTAAGAGCGCAGCGATTTAGGCTCAATTTTTTAGATCATTTAATGTTATTAATAGTATTTATATCTAGTTTCGTTTTTTAATTCATAGTTATATTTAGTTTAGTCATAGTTTATTTACGTTATTTAAGTTCTAAATGTAATTAAAGTTTTTCAACAATAAAAAAAAAGTTGGAAGAGTGTGTGCGAACAACAAAAAACAACTCCCGAACGGACACCGTCAGTCTGGTGTGTAGGAAGAGACTTATGCAACAAACGACAAAGAAAGAGCGTAGACCGATATGGTTACCCTTGACAGCCGAACATCTATCGCAGTTCCTCAGTCTGCCAGCGACCATGACGGCAGAAGGGTCGTCGAAATATCTGGCTAAAAATGAAAATAATCGCGGTTAGTCCCGTAGTACGAATAACATTTAAAGTCTGTAAATGTTAAATTGGTTAATTAAACTATCATGTTTAAACACTATCATGTATTTAACCCTATTTAGACGCAACATTTTATAGTCTTGCGGCTCTAAGCTGATAGAGCCCAGGGGCAAAACCAAAGGTAGTTTTAAGCGTTATTTCGGACGAGAAGTTTGAAATAGGAATCAAAACAGTGATGGGTTGCTAGCTGCATTGTTTTAATAATTCAAGTTTATGCTCCTCCCCTTGATCGATTTTTACCATCTGCGTGGGAAGAAAAGCAGCTGGTTGATTGTAAGTTTTTTTTCCTCCTAAACCAGCATGAACGGATTTTTAGTATATTTTTGTATTTCAATAAAATTTCTGTGGAGAGTAGAATAACGAACTGAACTAGCTCAATAAAATTTACTAATGTATTAAAATTCAGTAAACTATTGCTTTTGAATGTGAGATAATTTAAGACACGTAGGTACTTATAGCACGTTCCGGGTCCAAATAACATAAGAACAATAGTATACTACAATAAAATAGCATTCCCCGTATAAACCCGTCACAAGTATTATCCTAAACCCAATAAAACGGGGTTTTATACCGCCAATTTTCCTTTTTCCCTCCAAACTTTTTTCTCTACTACCCGCGGTTTAAGTCCGAATAAAGAATGCGGGATTCCCTCCAAAGAGAAATGTACAAAGTTCCGTTAAACCAATCATTTTCGAACACGGATACAATTCTATCAATATCTTTTGCGGAACTTTGTCCGCATTATTGTGGTTAAAGTGGGCAGATTTAAGCGGGTCTCATCGGGTTGTGTTGTGACACATAAATCTGCTCAATTCACTTTCACTAGTGAAGTGCAAATTGCTAAAAATCTTCTTCTAATCGAGTCAATGGCAATTATTGTTATATAATTTGTATTGGCCCAGAATTTCACCACACCTATAACCCTTTGGTTGACCTCCATTAGATCTTCACTATAACAAGATGGAGTGGACGTGGAGCATGAACGCAGATGTTCCATGGACTGGATGTTTTCATAAGTACATCTGTCATCGTCAGAGTACTAAAACTTCTTTTTTAACTCCTGACTGAGTCTATTTAGTGATTTCCAAACCCGCCAGGGTAAATTGTGGCCTGGTGGAAGCTAAAAAATAAAAGCCATATAAATATTTTTTTAAGATAGATACTACACCCAACGCCACAGCGGTTTCTATTTTTATTAGTTCTATTATTATCACGTCTGTAACAACAGGGGTAAGCAGAGCCTATAGACCTCCAATTGCCACGATCATGACAAACTTCTTTTCCCTCATCTACACTCATCATTCTCTTCATGCATGCCCGCCGGTTACGTCTACTTGCTTACCTCTCCTTTTTAAGAATGTCTGTCATCTGGTACTCTAGAAGCACTCCTAAGGTCTTTATTTACGACAGATATATAATCTCATGACTCAAGACCATACGACCCGACCCGATCCGTTACGGCCCACTCTAATAAGCCTATTCTGTGTACTTGTTTCTAAGTCAACTTTACCCGCAATCCGGATAACGAAATACTTGAGTAGTTTTTAAAATCGGAACTTACCAACACTTTAGCGAGTTTGAACTTCGCAGATTTCGCTCGAGGCTTTAAAGAACTTATAACTTTCACTGCTTACGTAGTTTCAATAGATTTTCTTGTGAACTTAATTTCCATAACAACCGTTCTCCGTACTACCTTTTAAGGTGTGTTTACAAAGGCAGACTGAAATTGAAACAAGCCTAGATTTTCGCAAGTGAAGAAACCCTTGATATGTGACAACACGTGGTTAAAATTTTTCTAGACTTCCTCCGGTTTTGGAAGGCATTATTGGACGTAAGTCCACAGTTGGACATAGACCTGCCCCAAGGTTTTCACAATGACTGATTGGAACCTTGCAACCTTGCTAAGGTCGTCCGGCCACCTAGTAGGTGGGCGTCTTATGTAGCGCTTGCCGGTACGTGGCTGCCATTCAAGAACCCTTTTGCCCCATCAGCCATCGGTTGTTCGTGCTATGTGCCATTTACACTGCTTTATATGAACAACAACTATTTGTACTACCTAAGTCGTTCTAAGAAGTCGTTTCGTAGGCATCGACCTAGATTCAAGTCACGAAATTATAAAATTATACCCTTTGATAAATAAATCTATAGATGTAGCATCGGTCTTGGAAACTTGTCTTTACAAACAAATTCCTATCAATATTTAGCGCCTGAAAATTTTTTACCTGTAATTCTGTGTAAAGTTCTTGTTTCTTTGTAAAATCATTATTGTACATAAACACAGAACAAAAATACATGTTATAACAGGTTTGTCGGCATGTCGGCATATTGGTCATCATTATTCTGATCTGCACTTTTGAGACCACTGCTCGGAATAGGGATAGCATAGGTCTTTACTCTTTTTGTACCATCAAGGCTTTTGAGCCATGATGTTTTTCTCCGTCCGGGCATTTTATTTTGTATTTTGCGTTGCATGATAAATTCAAAGGGCTCGCAGCCTTTTATGTATTTATGTACGAGTAAGTCATGTAGGGCAGTCAACACGACAACTTTAAAACTTACCAGGCGCGAGGCGGTGCCACTTTGCGTCCAATCTTGAGAAGACATCTTGGGAAAATCTTATATCACTGTCTATACTAACGCTACCGCGTTTAATTATTGAAATGCTACTGAAATCAATGTTTGCGTCAATCGAGGTTATAATATTCAGAATAGGTTTTAATTATCTATCATCAAGTTAATTTGGTTCTTATTACAAAATAGATTCGGTAATGAAATTATGGTTTTGTTACTTATAATTACTATTCAGTAGCTTTGGGTCTAAATAATTATAGTGGAAAGATCGGCTCGCTATGTCCTTCAAATATACTTAGGTTTCGTTCAACTCTATAAAATCCTGAACGTAAGTAAATTAATTTTCTAATAAAAAATACATGAATAATGTGCCTGAGAGTTCTTTTTCATCTTACTTAGCGCGTTTTCAGTTGGATCCTGCGCTGATTTGGAACCAGAAGCGCGCTTTTGCCGCCCTTTCTTCTCCAAATAATATGCATGTTTATGGTAAAAAGAAACCCAGAACGGTTAACAATTTGATTAGTTTAATAATATTTTTACCTGACTGCGCCAGAAAGGAGGGTTATGTTTTTCGAGAGTATGTATGTATGTATATATATATATATATATATATATATATACACATATGTATAATTGTTTGGAACGCTCTACAGCCTGAACGGCTCGATGGATTTTAATTTGAGAGGTGTCGATAGATTTGTATTCACTGTGAGAGAGGTATATAAAAAAAAAAAACAAAATAAGAAGGCAGTCGGGTTTTTTGTTTTTGTAATAATTTGTTTCAATTATATTTAAGTAGTTTACATAAATAAAAAAAGCTTTCTCGATTTGCCTATATTTTTTCAGACAGATCGCTTGCCAGGCGTCGTAACCCAGTTTGAGAATGTATTTGAGCGAAGTTTTTTTTGAAGATGTTTTATTTTGGGGTGAACTTTAAATTGACCATACAGTACAAAAATGCAATCATATTGCTTACCAAGCGTTTGAGATTTGACAAGATTTCCGCACTTAAATATTGAGGATTTGTTTATAAATTACCACAAGTGATTTGGTAACTCCATTGCCGAAGCGAATAAAACATCATCATTTCAGCCGCATAACGTCCACTGCAGGACATAGGCCTCTCCCAATGATTTCCAAAATGACCGATCTAGAGCAGCCTGCATCCAGCGTTTTCCAGCGACCTTAGTCAGTCAGACCACCTTGTGGATGGATGTCCTACGCTTCGCTTGCCAGTAGGTGGTCGCCATTCAAGAACCTTTTTGCCCCATCGGCCATCTGTTCGTCGCGCTATGTGTCCTGCCCACTGCCACTTCAATGAACTAATCCGCTGGGCAATGTCAGTGACTTTTGTTCTCCTACGAATTTCCTCATTTCTGATTCGATCAAGTAGAGAAACTGTGCAGGGAAACACCGAGCATAGCCCTCTCCATAGCGCGTTGAGTGACCTTGAGCCTTCTTCTAAACATATTACTTATTAAAATATTTACCTATTTTATTTTCCAAATGTATGTACTTACACAAAATACAAAAACAGAAACAAACAAGGTGAGAACATTCAGAACATAGGTACTGCTTGTTTCATAAGGAATGTCTTCCAACAGACCCAGAAGAATAAAAGAGAATTATTTTAGTAATTAATCCAAATGAATTATAATCAAAACCAACGTACTCGTATAAGTAATAATTCAAATTAATTATAATTATACCGGAAAACCAACTTATTATGCCGGATTATATGATTATGATAATTATTATATTTGAATATTCAAGGAGCGCTAGTTTAATGATGATGTTGCTGACTTGGATTTGTATTCTTGGATTTGAATTTATGAATTGAACCATAAAGTACAAATAGACAACAGATAATAGAACCATTTTTTTATAAATTAAATAGCAGCTTTTCTCTTATGATTAATATAATATTTAATTTGTTCATAAATAGCAGTTTTTTATGATTTCATAGTTGGTTTATAGTAAAAGTTTGATAGAATTCTGAAAATAAATGACGAACTCCGTGGCGTAGAGGTCACCATGCTAGTCCGCCATCCAGAGGTCCCGGGTTCGATCCCCGGTCAGGGCAAGTCAGAAAATGGCCTTTTTATATTGTCCTGGGTCTTGGATGTTTATCTAATGTATTTGTTATAAAATATAGTATCGTTGAGTTAGTATCCCAAAACACAAGTCTCGAACTAACTTTGGGGCTAGCTCAATCAGTGTTATTTGTTCATATGTTTATTTATGTTTATTATATTTAGTTGTTCATAAAGAGCAGTTTGTTCATGATTTCATAGTTGGTTTATAGTAAGAGTTGGATTACTAAAAATAAATGATTTTAAATTCATGAAAAATGACCTTATAAGTCAGTTATATTTAAAGGTAGGTTAAGGCATGCTACCTATCTAAAAAGTGCCGTCTTTATATGCAATTTATACAAATCATTATTCAAAACTACCGTTATTATTTAAAAAAACCGTGTTCACCCCTAACTACACGACCGATTTTGATGAAATTTTTAGGGTTCGTAGGGATCACTTGGCACGCATGTCCTTTAAAACCAAAAAATACTTTTTAAATCTGTCTAGGCGTCTTCAAACATTATATTATATTATAAGTATTTATTAATTAAAAGACAATAATAATAATATGACAAAGCCCTTCTGGCGAGTAGGCGACCAAATAGTGGGAAAATGAGTTTCTTTCGGCGTTTCTTCTCAGCAGTGGTCGTTACGAAACGCTGGTTTCGGTAGCTTTTCTTTAAAAATAAATTAAATTTTAATATACTTTACACGTAACATAAATTATACTTACTGAATAAACATTTGTATCCTTGAATCGGTGAATATACATAAAAAATATATTCCAACGAATTGATAACCTCCATCTTTTTTGAAGAAGGTTAAAAACATGAAATTAACAGTGCTCTCTAAATAAGGAGCGTTATACAAGGAGTGTTGAGATTTTATTAATATAACGGTTCGACTGTAATAAAATTACGATTGACAATCATATCCGAACTGCCGAAAAGAACCAAATATTTTAAACTCTCTCTCTCTATACAAAATTTTTGTTTTGTGAATATCAAATAAGTTTGCCACAGACACAAACCGATTTCAAATCTAAACTTCACAACTGATTATGATAAAATTGACACCACCAGACAAGGACACCCTTTCAAATTAAAAAGAAAAATCTTTCCAGGCGTCTTTTAAATCGATGAACATACATAAAAAGATCACGACGAATTGACAATCTCCTCTTTTTGGGATGTCGGTTAAAACTGAAAACTTTCTAGCACTAGTTCTACACTTTTCACCTGCTGAGACTGGCTTCTGATACACGGAAAGGCTTTCACGCTCCTCAGTGGCCGGCGACGATCATTTAACGATTAATGGATGGCGAGCTTTCTGGAACTTCGGAGAACTTTGTCAAAGTTCGGACAAAAATAATAAAGTTGGGAGAAATGGTTTGAAATTTCTGTCTTGTTATGCTATTACAAACTATATTGTTAAGTTTTTAGGGACATGTAGGTTGATTTGACGATATTATTAATGTAAGCTTTATTGTCCTTGATCAGGTGTCTATAAATTGTACAATGTATGTGTATATAGAATATTGACTACAAGATTGGCAATGAGCAAAATATAATAAATGTTTAAGTTGAAATGATTCTGAGATCGGAACCACTGAAAGGATATAAAGTCAGTTTGCTTTAAACACTTGAAAGTCTTATAAAAGTCTTACTTGTCAAAGTAGCTTATCATTTTTCATAATGCCCTGGTATTATGAAAATTATTCCAATTAATTAATTGGTCCATAATACTCAGTGACGTGCATTACTATTTTGGATATATTATCATACTGTTCAGTGCCTACCTAACAAAATATGGAGCTGTTATAAAGTATGGTTACCTTAATTACGAAAACGGCTCCATATCGAAGAAAATAGGTACATTTCTCACTTTGCCGTAATTATTAGGGTGGCACAGGGTAGAAAAATTTGTATTTTTCTGTATGAAGTGCACGCCACTGATAATACCTATACTAATCCAGGTTTTGTACTAGCATTTAATAAACTTATATGACAGTATTTTAAAAAGCCAGCGAACTAAACGAATTGATACTTACGACATTTTCAACCTATAATTTTCAAGACCTAATCATAAATTAGGTCTTGAAAATTATAAGACTAAAACCAAAATAAAGAAATTCAGTTTTATTAAAAAAAAAACTCAATACGTACAAGCGAGTGGTATAACTCCCACCTAATCCAGGATAAATAACGTATTTATCCCAAATCCTGCAGAGTGGAACGACCTCTGATTTATATTCAGTTCAGCAGATGTTATTCTGGAGTAAAGATAGAATGCTGGTGAGATCATTGGTTGCACTCAATAGAGAGGGATTTGTCGGTTGAGTGAGAATTGGATATTAAAATCTTTGACGTCATGATTCATAGTTCACGTTAGGTGAGTTAAGTGGAATGAAATCTGCCTATGATTTAGCAGATGGAAAATAGTGGGGGGGAGGGGGGAATCACTCTTTGGGACTTAGTTTATTGATTATTTTATAGGTATAATGTAACTTAAAATCTGTAAGTGTCATTTTTTAATAAAAATATGAAATTTACTGCTCGGAAAGGTAAATATTTTTAGAAACATCTTTTCTTATCTGTATAGACAAATTTTCAGTTCAGTAGATAATATAAATTCCCGAGTAAAAGATAGAATGCTGGTGAGATCATTGGTTGCACTGAATAGAGAGAGATTTGTCGGTTGAGTGAGAATTGGATTTTTAGAATCTTTGACGTCATGGTGCATAGTTCACGTTAGGTGAGTTAAATGGAATGAAATCTGCCTTTGATATAGCAAATGGAAAAAAGTGGGAGGGAAATCACTCTTTGGGACTTAGTTTATTGATTATTATATAGGTATAATATAATTTAAAATCTGTAGGTGTCAATTTTTTAATAAAAATATGAAATTTTCTGCTCGAAAAGGTAAACATTTTTAGAAACATTTTTTCTTATCTGTATAGACGATTATATTCAGTTTAGTAGATATCATAATTCCCGAGTAAAAGATAGAATGCTGGTGAGATCATTGGTTGCACTCAATAGAGAGGGATTTGTCGGTTGAGTGAGAATTGGATTTTTAGAATCTTTGACGTCATGGTGCATAGTTCATTAGAGGTGTGTTTAATGGAATGAAATCTGCCTTTGATCTAGCAGAAAGGGAAAAGTCGTAGGGAAATCACTCTCTGGGACAATCTGTAGGTGCCAATTTTTTATGGATATATGAAATGGTTAGATACAAAAGGCAAACTTTTTTGAAAGCATCTTTTCTTATTTGTATAGACAATAAAATTCAGTTCAGTAGATATTATTCCGGAGTAAAAGATAACATACTGGCGAGATCAAAGAGAAAAAAAAATCTATGGGCGAGATGATTGGTTGCACTCAATGGGGAGGGTTTATTGGTTGAGCGACATTGAATTTTTAGATTCTTTAACGTCATGGTGCATAGTTTATGTTTGGTTTGTTAAATAGCATGAAAGCGGGAAATTTCTCTTATAGGAGCTTGCACTGGTTTTTGTGGATATTGAAGGATGTTCGTGGAAGATTGAAGTTATATTTCTATGCTATTTTACGATTTCCGATATATTATGCAGGTCAAGGTCGTGTGTAAGAAAATAAATAAATTGTACCAGCTAAAAAAAAAGAATGTCCTCCTAGATCCTGCATAGATCATAAAAACCGATCAAAGGAATGGGTTATAATCATTTTTAGGTCTATGATCAGAACCAAGTCAATATGAGTCTGTCAATCTTTTACTTTTTAAGATTATTTTTCCTTTCTAAATACTTTAATTTTCATTGAAAAAATTTGGCCTTGGCTTTGTTTAGCCTGTTAAAATGGTTTAGTATCGTGCAGTGCATATCTTTCCTCTGAATATATAGTGACATATTTTTTTAAAACTATTAACTGACTTTGCCGCTAAACTAATTAACCGATTTTGATAAAATTTATGAGACCAACGGACAAGAATGCACATTCAAAAAAAAAAAAAATTAAATTGGTCCGGTCGTCTTTAAATAATAATCGGTGAACATACATAAAAAAATCCGACGAATTGATAACCTCGTTCTTTTTTGGAAGTCGGTTAAAAAACAGGACATAAGTCCGAGGCATAAAATACGATCTTCCAAAATATCGTAACGAATATACTTATATCTCGTTCCGTAGATAATATGTTCCTCTAAATACAATGTAAAGACCGGTCTTTGTTGGGATTGGGAGCTTGCACCGAGTGATTGATGAGGCGGAATTATCAATGAATGGGGGCCTAAGCTGTTAGCCTACGTGTGTGCGTATTTGTTTTCCCATCTATACTAAATGTCTGATTTATCTTGGTTCAAACGATAGATATTCGAAGTTGTACCTACCATTTATTTGTTTATAAGCGTGGCTGTTCGGTCTTGCGATACTTGGATGTTTTCTCGTGAAAGGTTGTGTAAATAGCAGTATTCCATATCGCCAATATGTTATAAAATTATATCTTTGTTTTAATTTTAAAACGAATAAAGTTAATTCTTTGGTGGAAAAACTGACGTGACGAGACAAAGACATTAATATGCACGGATTACTCATGTTAATATTCAGCTACTATAATTCGACCTCATGCGGAGGTATTCCTTATGTCGAATGTGAGAGATGCCCGCACGACATTGTCCGTACAAACACTGATCTTAGCGATGCCAGATCAGAGCGAGCGGAGCGAGAGTTTCAAGATTGACCAAAAATACTTTTTCCGTCTATCAGTCACTCAGTCTGTCTGTCTGATCTCGCATACAGGTCGCATTTCACTACCGATTCTCATGAAATTTTGTGTGCATGTTTAGTATAAAATTTTTAGTCAATTCATATTCTCAATTTTTTTCAAAATGGCGCAAATATGGCAATTAAAAACTTTAAATAAGAATTTTTTTGACATTCCGATTTTTTTTTATGACAAAACTTTTACTCTCCTAAGACGCAACTTTTTTGTCTAAACAACTTTTTAATCCGATAAACTTTGATAGATAGATAATTATTTTAGTGATATCAAAAAGACACATAATTACACTCACATGATAAAGATGCAGAATAAAAATTAATAACAAATAACACACAGTTTGTAAGGTGGTATGTGTGCCGCAGCGATAGCAAAGGGCTCGGAGAACAAGCCACTGGTTTTCAGCCACCGCCTTGGGATCCACAGGGACGCGTGCAACAATATAATCGGTGTTAATACTGTTAAAATAATTTTAATAAGTTAAAATAATTTCAATATATCTTGATAATAAAGTTAATTATCAAGACATATTTTTTAGCAGTAAGCATATATTCCATTCAATGAAAAATACATATAAATATTGAAATTACTGTACCGTACTATTTTAGGTAGTTTGGTAACATGTAAGTAGTTAGACTTAGTAAAAGGGATAACAAACAAGGACTTGAAAAATAACATATTTATTTCTGTTTACTATGAATAAGATATTAACGCTAAGAAAGTAAATCAGCTAAATAGGTACCTAAGTAAAAAGGTTAAAATTATTTTCTAGTACTGTAGAACCAAGACAATACTTGTTGCTGTTTTTACGTGCTTCCAAAGTTACACTTATTTTAATAAACGGTAAATCAACGATTAAATTACTTTGAAAATTTAGTATATTTTTGAATCAGTTTCACAGTCTTAATGTATTGGTTAGACTTTGTCATACGCTGACTTATTTATTAATATATTCTAATCTATCTATAGTTTATTTTAAAACTCTATTTTCGTTCACGTTCATTAGACTACAACAGTGTCATATATAAAAGCTGTTCTGCCCACAATTGCCCCCCTATATTGAGGCTTAATAATAAATCAGATTTGTTAATAATCATTAATCACTTAAAAACTTATGTACGAAGCAGAAACAATTGTCAGCAAGAAGATTAAACAATTATACTACGGACTAAACTAAACTCGACTAAAGGAATTATATCATTGCACAGTAGTGTACACTGTTCACAGGGAGCAAATAATTCAACCGGCGTCGAGTGACGTGGTGGAATTAATTTCTGTGTCCACACGGTCTGCAGTGAGTCCATAATTTAACAATAATATTATTTAGAACAGACGAGCGACTTAGAAATAGATTTTTAATCTAGAAAAAAAGCTGCATTTTGCAAATTACGAGTGACGTGGTGAAATGAATTTCTGTGTCCACACGGTATGCAGTGAGTCCGTAACTTAAATATTTATAGAACAAACGAGCGATTTAGAAATAGATTTTAATCTGGAAATAAACTGCATTTTGTAAATTAAAATTTTTATTTCTGTCCTAATTAACCATATTTTAATCCTTTTTATTCATAAAAAATTCTAAACGATTATTAAACCTATTTTAGTTAAAATTTGTTATGTTGAGTTCTTGCTTCTTACACTTCAAATATTAAAAAGAGAGATAACATAAAAAGAGATAACTTATTTTAATTGAAAAAAAAAAACGTGCTTACTATTGGAACGCTTATATACTTTTAGTTCATAAAACTTGTAAAGTAATATCACAAGCAAATTTTCAATTATAATATTGCCTGCTGGAATCCATTTAGTAAAGTTGCTTCACCGGAAACAAATATATCTTCTCATTTCCAAATATAAAAGCAGCCATTTTGCAAAGTAACCGCACATATATTTTTATTCCCCTAGAAACGACCGTTTGCCCACACACCATAAGTTACCAAGCAACCCACAGACTTAATAAACGCAGCACTTCGGAGCACTTGCTTGATTAGAGGCAGGAAATTATGCGAATTAGCTATTATAGCGGTCAGTTTATCTCAGACTAAAATTTGGTTAAAGGCATACGTAAATGGAACTTTTAACACTGACGGGAAGGGATAGTAACGGAATTTTAGGTTATATCTAGAGCAACATACAACGTGTAACGAAAAGGGGTATCAACCCGAATGGGAGTAAACGTACTTATCAATGTGAACAACTTTTAGTATTAGACCATCCCTGATATCGCAAAAAAACTTCAGCTCCATTGATATCCTTCTTTTTTGTTACACTTTGTATATGGTACATGCTCGCCAAGTTGTATAAGTTTGTATTCATTCTTGTAGGTAACCTATTAGTCTCTTTGAATCATGAATATTTAGACGATAAAGATAAATTTCACTTTAAATAGATACAAAATTAATAATATAATAAAATTTTATAAGAAATCTATATAATACAATACATTAAATAAAATAAATCAATAATCTGTTATTTACATAATATAATAATCTTTTTAATTGCAATTAAATAAATAAATATAATAACAATTTTCTTATACTTACCTGTGCATGTAATACATTAATTTAATCATTCTTTTTTTTATAATTAGCCCTTCTCTCATTGCAGCGTCCGTCAGGGCCCTTAATTGATCCTATTTTTAAAAATCAAAGTTCTTTATGTACATTATGGATGTAAAAAATGATTGAGAGTATTGAGTAGGGTATGATCAAAATTACTCAAATTATCGTTGAACATACATACATATTTTTATACATACATACACAAACGCCGGATTGTTCAAGTTAACTCGGAAAACTTAGCTCGCTTAGCTTGCTCGTTTAATAAGACGAGGAGACAATATAATATTTATTTAACAGAGGATATATCTACGCAGATAAGTATTACCAAAGAGGAAAGACTCTAATCTTGTGGCATGTGGAATATTGCTTGGTACGTATGTACAAAGCAATATTTATGAAATAAGTATTTATTTCATAAAGTCCTTTTACGGCGGTATCAAAGACTTTTATGTGTTCTTCTGAAAATATCAAAGAAAAACCATTAATGTCCTAATTTAGTGTAATTTGCTACTCTCCACCCGTCTTACGAATTTTCGATCAGGTCACGTGTCCTGACGCCCTGACGCGAGTTTAACATTTTTTACCCTATACATAAAAAGTGTACAGCGCCGCTAAAGAAGTTTTCACTTCAAAAAAATGTTCTATGGATTTTCTCTTTAAATATAATGAAAAACTTTCAATTTTTTATTTGTACAAGCTTTTATTGTGATGTCAAAGTACTTGTTAGGAATAAAATAAGCCCAAACTCAATGGAGTTGCGTAGTTTTGTTACTGATTTTCATCAACCACCTTCCGTTTCAGCGATTAGGCGACAGATTATGGTAGACAATGCCTAGGGAGACATCGTCTACCATACAGTACTCGTCAAGACAAATGAAACGAGTCCTCCTCAATGAAGTCACGTTGTTTTTATAACTGAGTTCCGTCGAATATCTACCATATCATTGAAACAACTCATTGATATTGCTCAAAATATTGTATTGTCATGTCCACTATTACGGGATTTTTCCGTGTTACTTAATTATTTGAACAAATCAAATTATATTCATACGAAAAAAAAACCATAATTGTAACATAACTTAAGCCACACAACTACCTTTAATCAGTGGATTGGTCACGTTCTTACAAACATTTAGCTATTTGTTTTAATAGCTGGGGCCCAGGCAATAGATCTCTATTTATATACCGATCTAAAGAGGGTTTGGATAAAAGCCGTACGATAAAATTTTATTGTAGTACCTTCCCTGTATTGCAACCGCAGGAAACTTTTGGAAATATTTTAAGGTATATACAAAGTATTTAAAATTAAATACATTACTGGATCAACGTATCTCCTGCTAGATTGTTTTGGAGGTCGCTTCAGCATTATGTGAAGAGTGTTCTTATATCTCGCTCAAACATGGTTTCATACGGAGATAGGCCATTGCAATCGGGTGTTCGTCTCAAACGACACAAAACAGTTATAACTTTCTCAATAGAAGAATATATTTCTGAAATGAAAAATAAATAGCCGTATAACAAGCACGTAGTTATCAAAAAATATATTATACATTTTTTTTCTTATACAATTGTTGGATTTATCAGCTGTTTTATAGTAGACATTTATTTATTTCATTTACTTATAAAAACTTTTTGATCCACAATATACAATGTTTACAATAGCGTTCTCTTCCAGTCAACCATAACAGAGATTTAAATATATCCAACACATACCCAATAAATATACCTACATATACATATATATTGTGTGTCTACACGACGTCCTCCGTGGCGTTGTGGTCACCATGCTAGTCCGCCACCCAGAGGTCCCGGGTTCGATCCCCGGTCAGGGCAAGTTGAAAAATGGCCTTTTTCAAATTGCCCTGGGTCTTTGATGTTTATCTATATATGTATTTGTTATAAAATATAGTATCGTTGAGTTAGTATCCCATAACACAAGTCTCGAACTTAGTTTGGGGCTAGCTCAATCAGTGTTAAATGTCCCTATATATTTATTTTATTTTTTATACCTACATTTATTATATGTACATACATAAACATACATAGAATCTATAATATATAAACAATAAATGATGATGATGAAAATAAAAGGAATTATTTTAGTGGAAATGTCCTTGATGTCAATGGGTAAAGCATTCTAGAGCCGTGAAGCTTGTAGGATAAAGGAGACATTGTCAGACAGTTGACGCTGCGTCATGCTACATTAATCCATACTAATCTTTACCCTTACTATCCTTGCTTCCTTACTAAAAACCACTTTGTCTGTCTGTTACTTTTTCCCCCTTAACCACTGGACCGATTTAGATGTTTAATATGGATATAGTTTAAGACACAGGTAAGAACATAGGATAGCTTTTATCCCAAAAATTATCCATTAAGGGAATGAAAATAGTGGAACTTTGTAAAGGGGAAAATAGACTTCATTACTAAATACTAAATTTATGCAGATGAAGTCGCAGGTAAATGCTACATTTATATAAATTTGTGGGACCATTTTTCATGATGATAATGCTTAAAGTAACTCTTTCATACTTACTTCTATACTGTAAGTTAACTTAATTAATGTTATTACTTATTGTAGAAATAGTTGTTTTACTTGTCTAATATATTGGTACTAAGTTACAGTAGTTAATTTAATAATGGATATGGCATCACTATTTTCTGTACACTAGCTACCGTTAGAAAAGAGTAGTTGTATGATACTGGCTTTAAAAGTAAGATGAGCAATGGCTGAGCTCTCCTCATTTGGTCGTTAAAGAATATAATTCTAGATATTTGAATTGATTTGTTTCTAATTTTAACACTCCCACAATACTATTAGTTAGCTGACTTAAGTCTAGTACTTATTCTCTGCTTACGTACAATTGTACATTTATGATAACTTACTATGTCACATAAGTACATGCATGTACAGAAGTGGTTACGCTTGGGTATTGGCCGTAACCGCAATTAGTAACTTGGTGATCAGTTGATCGCAGTCATTAGGTACGCTGTACGCACCACCAGTACGCTAATACGATTGGATTAATTAAATTAAATTAATTATTTGTGACAATTGGAATCTAGTTTACCTTCGCTGGCTGTGTGCCATGCCAGTCAATATTTTTCTATGGATATAGTAAGAACCGACTAATATTTTAGTGATAAATGAATCGTTAAGGGGATACCTGAATTTTCCGGGGTCCGATGCTGCCCCCATTTTAAATAAATCATTTGATAGGAAACGGAGACATCATTTAAAATTTTGTCTTGACCAAGCACTAGATAATTCTTTAAACTATTTTTATTGAACTACTGTTAAACGGTCTAAAGTGAGAAAGTGAAGCTTTTCTACGCACAATTGCGAAAAACGGCCATTGAGTTAGCTGAAACTAAGATGAAACTTGTCTTATGAGGTAATGAGGCTCAGTATCTCTACGAAACAATGTTTTATAATAAATACACATAAGACCCAATCTGGCCTGGCTACGGATCGAGCCCAGAACCTCCGGAGTATTGGCGGATTGGCGTGTTGACCACCACGGAGGTTGTCTTAACCTAAAGGACTAAGAACAAGTTAGAAAATAATCGTATACATCCTTGCTGGTGTGGGAGTAAAGTAAAGACTTTAAATGCTATTAAAGCTGTAAAAGCCGATCAAGGAGAAGAACGAGAACCTGAATCTTATACTTTAAACGAGCAATTCTAGTACAAATGGAACCACGGATTAAACTACATCACTATGGTATAATGAAATTAAAATAACAGTAAAAAAGCATTTTTTTTCTGCTTTTTGACTGTTATTTCAATTTCATTATAATATAGTGATGTAGTACAGCCCGTGGTTTGATTTATTACGGTTATGTCCCTTCCACGTTATATATAGGTAATATCGTGTTTCAGTCACACACATACAGGTGTATTAAATATACAAAGGTTCCATTTAGTAATACGTACGTACGGATCCCTAAAAACATTCGCAGCCATAACCCACAAAAACAAAGCAAGCTAGATAGACCGAAGCATCAGCTAAAACTAGTGAATATGTAAACGCCCAGGGTTAAAGTTACGCATTCAATACCGAACTTCCTTTGTTTGCATTTGGACAGACGAATGGTACAATCTATCAAAGCTGTAGGTGAGCCGGCGATGGAACGTGGTTTAAGTCCATGGGCGTAGCGGAGAGAAACATACGAGAGTCAATGCTTTAGCATTAAATCATATCAATAAAGTTTTTAGTATCTGCACATACGCCAACAGTGACCGTTTTTCGCAATTTTGCGTAGAAAACCTTCAAGTTTTCACTTTAAACTGTAACCAGTAGTTCTTAAGATAGTTTCAAGGGTTATCTAGTGCCTGATCAAGATAAAAGACAGGACGGGCATTGTTGCCTAGTGTGGGGCCAACAGTAAACATCACCAGTTTAAGGAGTTCGATAAATAAACGCATTTGTATTTGTAAAATATTAAAGGATGTCTCCGTTTCCTATCAAATGATTTATTTCAAATGAAAATTCAGGTATCCCCTTATTAAATAATTGGTTTACAAATAAGTCTTCCCACTGTTAGACTTAAGCCTGGTTTGCATATTGACAAGTGAAAAATGCGAGTGACAAGTCGGTGTTCACATATCATTGACAAGTGCATATGCAGTACTGCTATTTACTTGCCACTTTAGAGCAATACTATTGATAACCAACAATACTATCGATAGTATTCATCCTGACGATGAACAAATTATCGATATTATTACCGATACTATCGATAGTATCGTTACTATAGATGGTATCGGTTTTATTTAAAATATCAATTGACTATCGATAGTGGACTATTTAGCGGCGGCCTTTATCAAGAGGTGTGGACATGTATTCTGTTACCACCGCACGGTCACTATATAATAGGAAAGTCAAATAATGATGAAAATGGAACTAAATTGAAATATTTTTCCTATAGTTACTTACACTCCTCGCTTCCGCACTCGCCACCTCCTCTGCCCCGATTTGATCCGCTTTCAGCCCCTGTCATTAATAACCAGAAAGTAATGGCTCGCAAACTTTCTACGCACGTTTTTCATTAAATTCCCCGAGTGGAGAGGCGAATTTATAAATCAATGTTGGCGAGCATTAGAAATTAAACAGTGAAATATTCCCACCAGAGTGTTGATTTGTTGTTATGAATATCTTATTCAATTAGCCTGTTGTTTCTAATTTAATTAGAATTGACGTCTTCATTTGGTTTTTGATTACTGAAATGAGTTTAATGATTTATATTGAAATTTTAGGATTAATATGTTAAAATTTATATATTATGGTCCGATTACACATTGTGAGTAAAACTTTATTTAAACTTTTACAATTAATTACAAATTATTTGAAATGTGGAATTTAAGCAAATTGTGTGGCTTGTTTCAATTACCATTTTATATGATTTTAGAACAAAAAGGTTTAGTTCGTAAATTAATGTTAATTTCAATTGCATTATCCTTTCTTATCATATTCTAGGTGGCATGTAAGTGATGTTAGTCGCTTCTTTTTTACTCGATATTTCCTTAGTCATCTCAACTGTTGTACGTGTATCCTTCGATATAAGGATTTAGAATTTCGCTCGCTTGTTCGTTTCTCTCACGTCTATTTTAATAAAGTAATGTTTTAGTGGCGTATTTAACGTTAGTACTCGTAGTTGGAAAATGACTGTCATCTAGTAAAAACTACAAATGACCTAACGTATCGTCCGAAGCACGGAAAATCTTAAAATTTTTATAACTACAACTTGCTACTTTCCAACAAATCAAATCAGATACTTTTTTTTCTAAACGTCAAAATAAATATTTTCAATGGGACTTGTATGAAATATAGACTTATGACAACATTTAGTTTCTTTGAATCAAATAGCGGTCTTAATATAAGATTTTCTGCAATAATTAATCTAAAATCACACTGAAAATGGACAGGGTTATGACATGTGCTATTATTTTGTGACGTTTTATTTTCTTAACAGTACCAAATAATTCCACGAAAGTACCTTATATCAGCGCCGGATCTAGAAGGGGGCAAGCCAGGGCCCATGCCCCGGGCGGCGAAGTCAGAGGGGCGGCAAAATCGAATATATCTATCATGCTACCGATACGGGATGGGGGCGGTGGCGTCTGGTTCTGGTTACTTTTAAAGAAGAAAAGAAGTGGTTTACTTCTCAAAAATGTAATCGCATCTCGGTCTGAATCTTAACTGACTATAATTGTCTGCACCCCCCAGCCTCCCCCGTGTACTCGTACTGTTCAGGTACTACTAATCAAGTAGGCGGCAAAACTAAGCAGGGGACGGCATATTCACATATTTTGCCCCGCCTCAAAATAATCTAGATCCGGTACTGCCTTATATATCGTTCAGTGATCAATCGAGTTTCTTTTTGATATTTTTTTAATCAAGCATGGAAACCTGTTAAAAAACATATACCTTTACCATTTCAACCAAATACTTGATCGGAGACGAAAAACTGCAGCTTCGGGAGCAGTGTCTCCCGCAGTGCATTAGCTAAAAGCATTCGTGTGTTCGGTAATTGATTGGTCGATCACAATGTCCGTCGCTTTCACCTTGCGGACCACTGCCAGTTATAAAGGATTAAAATGTAAGGTTTAGGAACATCTATGCTGGTCTGGGATGAAAGAAATTCGTGAATGTACCAGCTGCTTGTCTTTTTGCGCAGATCGTAAAAACTCATCTAAGGAATGGACGAGAAAATAAATCATGTTAGCACGTTTATTGCGTAAACGATTGTTTGCAACTTCGATTCGAATATAAAGTACCTGTTATATTTGGTTATTTATCTATATATGTATTTATTATATTATAAAATATAGTAACGTTGAGTAAGTATCCCATAAAACAAGTTTAAGGTTACTTTTGGAGTTATCTCACTGGGGCTAGCTCAATCAGTGTGATTTGTCCCTATTTAATTATTGACATTTATTTCTAAAAAATGTGTAATAAGATCGACCATCAGATGTTATTAAACTTCCGAAATATTTTAATGTTTGTTAGTACTTGTTGTTAATATGAATGAGAGTGTTACAGGGCTTTGATTTTTATTTAGATTTATTCTTTCTGCTGGACATAGAAGACAAATTATTTAATTGATTGAAAACAAAAGTCAAACTTATATTTAAAGTAATAAGACTTTGAGTATTATTCAACATAATATCTAAAATCAAATGTAAAATTCACAGCAAGCAGTATTTTCAATATTGCCTGTGGTTTTCTCAGATAGCAAATCGGCGGATGTTGTGGAGATCCGCGACTCGTGCCGCATTTAGCGTCTGCATTATGCATGACATCATCCACAGATATATTGATAGTTCACACATATTGTTTGGTGACTATAGATACACTATCAGTTATGTATGACATGACTAGGGGGGTAGACAGAGCTTCAGTTAGCAACTTGGCAGATGTTGTGATACATACACTAATACTCGTTTATGCCTGGTGGGGGTAGTTAGGGCCTAGGACAGTAAATCGGCGGATGTTGTGAAGATCCGCGACTCGCGCCACAATCAGCTCTACATTATGCATGACGCCGTCCTCAGAAACATGCTGCAATTCAAACATATTCTTTGTTTAGTGATTATATTATACAGATACACTATCAGCTATAAATGACTCGCCTAGCTGAGTAAACAGTGCATGTGACATTAAATCGGTGGATGTTGTGAAGAACCACGACTCGCGCCGTAATCAGCGTTTGCATTATGCATGACACCGTCCTCAGACACATGCTGCAATTCAAACATATTGTTTGTTTGTGATTCTCTATTTGTTACAGATATACTATTACTCGTTTATGCCTGGTGTGGTACTTAGGGCCTAGGACAGTAAATCGGTGGATGTTGTGAAGATTCGCAACTCGCGCCATAATCGGCGTCTGCACTATGCATGACGCTGTCCACAGACACATGCTGCAATACAAACATATTGTTTGTGTGTTAAACTCTATTTGATACAGATATACTATCACTCGGTTATGCCTGGCGGGGGAGTCAGGGTCTAGGACAGCAAATCAGTGGATTTCATGAAGATCTGCGACTCGCACCGCAATCAGATCTGAAATATGCATGATGCCATCCTCAGAGATATGTTGTAATTCAATATATTGTTTGTTTGGCAAGCTTTAGCACGGAAAGCTTAGCACCGGCCGTGGAAAGCGTTCCATCTCTCTTTTTCGCTCTGGCGATTGACGGTTCTGAGTGACAGAAAAGGACGAAGATAGAATTACATAAAAAGTGAGATCCAGCCCTTATTTGTTACAGATACACTATTACTTTATTATTATTAGTATTTATGCCTAGTAGGGTAGACAGAGCCTGGAATAGAAAATCAGCGGATCTCAGCGTTATGTGATTAAATTGTTTTGTGCTATAATATTTTACTTTGACTAATTTCTGTCAAGAGTCTGTAAAAATGCGTACCAGAAGACAGATCTAGAGGACCTTATACTGTAGTAGTGGTTTTTTTTAGTTATATTAATTTTAAATACAGAAGAGAACACTGGTTCAAAAATAGCAGCGTTGAAAACATAACAAAACCTCCAAATACAAGAGTAACGAACGATCGACGAGATTTATAATAGGTATTAGGGAGAAATATTATTTGAGCGTGTGCCCGCTGCGAATATCGTGATATACTTTGGATCGGAAAACTTATATACAATAGTTGTACAGTAAAAGCGTTTCCATGTTTGGGAATTAGTCACGTGCCAGTGACGTAGTTTTTGCCTTATCCCATGATTTATACGAAGTTCTGGGAACGATTTGTAACGACAAAATGTATGGCGTATTCAGACGGCGGCATTTCTAAACATAAAGACTTCATCTTCATTATGTGCTTCGGAAGGCACGTATAAACTGTCATCATTGTATGGCAGTCGTCAAGCTATGTCAAATGCTTTTAGGCAGCCTAAAAAAATCTGGCACTAATGTTAGACACCACACACCCGAAAAACAAACAACTGGTGTCATACAGCCGAGACCCACGGCTTATACGTGCCTCCCAAAGCACAGAGGAGCTCGAGAAATTTTCATGTCATTCTTGGGTTAGTATCTAAGTGCAGACCACGTCCGGTATCGCTTTACTAGCGATAGTACAGAATTAATATAAGTAGTATATACAGACCGGATCTCCTGAGGTCCCGCGCAATATGCGTCCCCGTCCTCCGTCCTCGCACCTCTGTTCGCGCCGTGTGGAGGGTGTTGAGCGGGCGGCTGCGAGCGCCTGCAAACGCCTCGACAAGGCGAGAACGGGAGAGAGGTGCGAGAACAGGGAACGGAGACGCATATTGCGCGGGACCTTAGGAGATCCCGTTCCGTGTGTGATACATAAATTAATTCTGTGGCGAGGGCGCTAGTAATGCGCACTCCCGCGGGGCTACCGAGCTTCCCGTTGAACTAACAACACCAGGGTTGGCCAAGTGGCCAACCCTGGTGTTAGTTCAACAGTTACACATACGAAAAACTTACCAAACTTCATCATTTAACTACATTACATCCTAGGTCTGTGATATAGGATTTCTTCATCTCTTCCTGTGAAAACGGTAAAAACGGGACCCTATTACTACGACTCCGCTGTCCGTTTGTCTGTAGGCTGTATCTCATGAACCGTGAAAGCTAGACAGTTGGAATTTTCACAAATGATGTAGGTACTCCTGTTGCCGCTATAACAACAAATACTAAAAACATAATGAAATAAATATTTAAGTGGAGCTTCCATACAAAAAACGTGACTTTTGATAATGGTAGGGAACTCTTCGTGCGCGAAGCCGAATAGCACTTAGCAGGTTTTTTCAAGTTTTTAACAAGTAAAGATTAACATCAATGTATGGGCTGCTAAAATAGCATGATATTTAGAACACACACATCTAAAGGTATATTTAATTTATTGTAAACAATAAATACATAAAACTTGAAAAAATTATGTTTGCATATTTTGAATTTCCATTGAATACGTATTCCCGTATTGATTTACGTAGTATCTGATTTTGGCGTTTGTAATTTCACATGTATCCGTTTTTGGCGGGAAATGACGGTTACGATAAATAAAGTGGTTGGTTTTGATATCGTATTTCGTTTAACCTATTTGTTGTGCGAATATTTTGATTAAAAAATTGTACTTTATGTCGGTGGCATGAATTTTGTGTCGAAATGGAAAAATAAATTTAGTTTTCATAAGTTACATTTTTGTAAAAGCTTTTGCTGCAGTAGGTACTTATCACTGATTCATTATGATTTTCGAAATGTCGTTTAAGACTAACGGCATATCAAGGCAAAAAATAACAATGGGATACGATATGACGTTTGGTTATTGTTTTTTTTTATTACAATATTATTATTTTATCTATGAACTACTTACTGCCAGTTACAGATTCTCTATAAAATTAAAAATATATAATATTCAAAGATTCACATGATTATTCAGTAATTAGACCTTAACAGGCACTTTTACACATCAATAAGTATAATTTATATTACGTGTAAAGTATATTAAAATTTAATTTATTTTTAAAGAAAAGCTACCGATACCAGCGCTTCGTAACGACCACTGCTAAGAAAAAACGCCAAAAGAAACTCATTCTACAACAAACCAAGTAAACAAACATAAATTGCGTAATAAAAAAAATATTAAGTAGTCAAAAAAGCGAAGCCGAGTTGACCAGTCCCTCCTGGCAGCACTGTTCACGAGTTGACGCACGATTCAGCCGTCGTTAAACTCAACCATATTAGAGGGAATCCAACGACCCGACCAGCGACGCCACCACCGGATTGGACATTTTAGTGAGCATGAAAAACCCGAACTCGCAGACCTTGTCAAGAGGAAATATTAGTTATATGTTGGTCAGTTATTGATCGCAGAGCATTTACATGTTTTTACAGGAAGCTTATTAAGGTAACAGAAAATGCAGCTATTTTATGTTTCATGTGTGGAGTGTAATGGAAAATGTTTGAGAAGTATCCACGCATTTTTATCACTTAAATAATCATTGATAGTATAGTACGCATTATTCAATAAAACTTTTTTAACATGTATTTTAAATTTTGCCATTGGTAGGTTAACGATCACTTCGGGTAGTTTATTAAATAATGTTGAACCTAGACCTAAGAGTGATTTTCTAATTTTAGCAAGTCGAAATATAGGCGTATGAAGCTGATTTTTGTTGCGAGTATTAAAACTGTGAACATCACTATTTTTCTTGAAATTATTTAACCTAGATTTAACAAACAGAAGAAAATCGTCGTAAATTAATTGAGATGTCACAGTAAGAATATTTATAGATTTAAATAACTCTCTTAAGGAATCGCGTGATTTTAGTCCGTAGATCGACCGAATTGCTCTCTTTTGTAGCACAGAGATAGCATGTATGTTAGCCGCTTTACCCCATAAGAGCAAGCCATTTGACATAATGCTGTGAAAGTAACTAAAGTATACTAGCCTAGCAGTTTCAACGTTAGTACACCGTCTGACCCTCCTCACAGCATATCCTGCCGAACTAAGTTTCTTGGCAGTTGCCTCAATATGTTTATCCCATTTTAAGTTCCAGTCTACAGTTATGCCTAAAAATTTGGTGTTGGGTACCCATTCTAGAACTTGGCCATTAAGATTTAAAGGTATGTGAGTATTGGGTTTATTCAATAGTGAAATATTAACGCACTTAGTCTTTTGAGTGTTTAAGGCCAGATTATTAGTCGTAAGCCAACTAAGTACTTTTGACACGTGGCATAGGCAGCTATCAAAACAACCATTGACGAATTAAAAGCTAGATACCTCGTTTGACGATATCTGTGACCTAGTGGTCACCATGCCAGGCTGCCATTCCGTTCGATCACCGGTCAGGTCAAGATGGAAAAAATATCTTTTGCAGATTGACCTGGGTCTTGGATGTTTATTTTTATATGTATTTGTTATAAAATATAGTATAAAATTATCTTTGGATTAGTATCCCATTACACAAGTCTGGAACTTACTTTGGTATAGCTCAATCTGTGTGATTTGTACGTATATATTTATATTTATTGTATTAATGTTTATTTACATTCTAAACATTTGTTAACGGTGCTCTTGAACACAAGATAAACAAGGCATTTGATAATCTTGTTTTATTTTAATAATCACAGCCAAACTCATGTATTTTCCTTAAGTCTTCATAAGAATAAAAAAAGCGGCCAAGTGAGAGTTAGACTCGCCCATGAAGAGTTCCGTAGCAGCAAGTAACATGATATAAAAGTTCTTGTAGTTCGTTGTAACTTTGATCGATGTTTTAATAAACGTACAAAAAAAAAGAAAACTTACTATATCTCGTTCAAACCAAAGTTTGCATGGTATTGTACATCATATATTGTTTATAGTTTTATCATTCCCTTATTTTAGAAAAAAATGATATTAGAAACCTCAATATCATTTTTAAAGACCTATCAATAGATAACTCGTATGGGTGTAATAAAAAAAATTGAGTTTCAGTTCTAAGTATAGGAAACCGCCAAAATTTGTATTTTTTTCTATTTTTGTGTAAAAACCTTACCTTGTTCACAGAATACATCTACTTACCAAGTTTCAACAGTACAGTTCTTATAGTTTCGGAAAAAAGTTGCTGTGACATACGGACGGACAGACACACAGACATGACGAATCCATAAGCGTTACGTTTTTTGCCATTTGGCTACGGAACCCAAAAAACAGAGGACGCCGAAAAATTTCGGCGGCAAGATCGATCACAAATGTCAAACTTGACATTTTTATTTTTTATTAGTTGCCAGTAGCATACAGATAAAGTTTGTCATGATAACAGATATTATATTTTACTTGCATTAGCTTCAACATGAATAAAATCAGTTGTTTAATTTCAAATGAGATGTTCCCCGAAGTTCAGTTCTAGATGTTTCCACAAAGTTTCTGTTCTAGACCGTAAAGATGAAAGCGTTTCAAAGGATGTATCCACGTGAAAATAAAAGGTTAACTTCGGTGAAATGAAGGAACTTTCGATGAGGAAAATTCACTGTTTTAGATAAACAGTGAATTTTCCTCATCTTTGAAATATTCATATGAGTTGCGTATCTTGTTTGTTGACTGGAAGAAAATGAATAAAGTAAAGTTCTTCTATGTGTTTGTGATCATATTATGGCAAGTATGAAGAAGCTACTTATATTTTTATGGAAACTTTATATACCAAAACAACATGGTATAAAAGGCGCACTTAACCCTTGCACGCCAGTGTTTGTTAGCGTTACCTTACCCCCGACGCCAAGCCATATAAGTAACAATAGTTCAATTTCGACCACTTTAGTTGTCAATGGTGTCTTAGTCACACAAACTCCGTGGCGAAATGTGGTCACTATTCTAGTCCGCCACTTGGAGGTTCCGGGTTTGATTCCCGGTCAAGGCAAGTTGGAAAATGGCCTTTTTCAAATCGTCCCGGGTCTTGGATGTTTATCTATATGATATGTATTTGTTATAAAATATAGTATTCTGGAGTTAGTATCCCATAACACAAGTCTCGAACTTACTTTGGGGCTAGCTCTATATTTATTTTAATGTTTTGCAACTAAAAGTGGTCAATTAAAAGGTTGAATGCTTAAGCATTCTCTACCACTTAAAAAAAAAATAACGATTGCCATTTACTGGTAGCAACTGATAGTGAGAGGAAGCAATACGTAAGTAAGTAAATTATAAAAAAAAAGAAACAAAACATCTCGCTGGATGTGAATGATACAACAGCAGTATACCTTAGATACAACTGGGGACTTGCTTGGATAATCTAGGATAAGTAAGTGTTGTTTTTTAACCCTTGACGCAAAAAGAGGTGTTATGCCAATGTCTGTCTATCTATCTATCTCTGTATGTGTGTGTGTGGCATCGTAGCTATTGTACCAATTTTAATGCGGTTTAATTTAAGTGGTTTTTAGCTTTGTTTAATGAAAATGAGTTTAACCTTTAATAAATAAATGAATATATATAGGGACAAAAAGCACTGATTGAGCTAGCCCCAAAGTAAGTTCGAGACTTGTGTTTTGGGATATTAACTCAACGATACTATATTTTGATAACAAATACATGTATAGATAAACATCGAAGACCCAGGACAATTTGAAAAGGCCATTTTCCAACTTAGCTTGACCGGGGATCGAACCCGGGACCTCTGGGTGGTAGACTAGCATGGTGACCACTACGCCACGGAGGTCGTCCTTTCAAAAGTTATTGGGGTTAAACGTTTAAAATAATATAATTTGATCTGAGAAATACTACCAAATAAACTTCTATTTCTATTTCTCATATCAAATTATATTAAGTATTCAAACATTTACTTTGTATATTTTTATTTAGATATAATATCTATAGATCTCGTATGAAAAGGAGACATGATTCGGCCCAAACAATCCGTGCCTTTTAGTTTTTGTTATAGGTACCCAATGTTACTAACAATTAAGACGAATCTCAAGCTAAAATCTATGAAGCCCTTTAGATAGGAGAGAGTGACATAGAAATAATACTCATTTCACGCACTTTAAAATACAATAATTGAATTGAAAATAATAATAAAAAAAACATACTTTATTTTCTTTCAGGAGTTTCTTTCATATGTCCAAAGTTCTTCATCATATCTTTACCAAATTAATATGGGACCAAATAGGTTTCAGATAAATAAAAGAATTATCAAAATAAATAAAAGAATTATCAAAATTGGTTTGCAAGTGGCGTAGAAGTCGCTTAAAATACATACATAAAATAAATAAAAAACATGCGGGTCGAATTGTTAACCTCCTCCTTTTCTGAAATCGGTCAAAAATACATCAGAACAAGGGGAAGGAAATTTAATTGTATTAAAAATATAAGAGCTTCATTAACTCAGCTTTGGAGCCGTTCCCATGGGAACCAAGAACCTTTTTAATATGCTTTGACTTTATTTTCGCAATAATTATTGTTCTTTTTCTTGGAAACTGTTTCTATTTAAGTACATTGAAATACGCAGAATTATTTATATGGAGGTAGATTGCTTTTTTACGCAGACGATAGAGCCTTTGGTTGCAGAATCCAGTCTTTAAGGTAGTAATCAGTTGGTAAAAAAGTAAAAAACAAGTAATTTATAAAAAAATACTTTTAAAACAAGCTTTTATCTTTAGTACTTCTCAAGACGAATCAAACAAGTCCAAACTCGATGGGGTTGCGTCATTACATTACAGAGTTCTTATGGTCACCTTCCAATTCCATCATCAGATCAGCTGCACATCATAATATTGAATTGTCACGCGATATACGTATAAGTGCAAAATTTCAACTCAATCGGAAACCGGGAAGTCGGTCAAATTTAACTTGCAAGATTTGATTAAAAGACAGACAGACAGACCGACAGACAAAGGAACAAGTGAAACAAAAAAATAAAAGCTTGTAAAATTGTAAGTCAAATACGCACCCACTAGTCAAGCTGTTACTTTGCTCAATGCCTTGATTGCTCGAATATACATTTTTATAACAATTAAAAAAAAAAATTGTTAATAAATGTACCTAATTGTTATTTTTCCATTTCATCTTCATCATAATCATTTCAGTCGCATAACGTGCACTGCTGGACATAATCCTCTCCCAAGGATTTCCAAAACGACCGATCAAGAGCGGCCTGCATCCAGCGCTTTCCAGCGACCTTGGTCAGGTCGTCTGACCACCTTGTAGTGGGTGTCTTACGCTTCGCTTGCCAGTACGTAGAGATGTAAAGAACTCGAGTCTTTCGAGTCCTAAATTTTAGGCTTGGCTGACAAATTGCACAGCTCGACTCGTTACAACAAGACCCCCAGAGCACTTAAGTCTACATAAAGACTCGTGCGCAACATGGCGCTCAGGATTCGCGCTCGAGTCGTTTTACGCGACGAGTTGCGTTCAAGTTCTTTTCCATTTGGAGTTCCTTTATAAATAAACAGGGAATAAAATATGTAACTTTTGTGAGATATAATAGCAATTTAGTTATTTTTGTAAAGTTTAGTATTCTTAGCTTTTGAAAATCCTACTATAATATTATAAATGCGAAAGTTTGTGAGTATGGATGGATATATGAGAATGTTTGTTACTCTTTTTGTTTGTATATAGGTATTGTAATATAGGTTATACGTCAGAGTAACACATAGGCTATAATTTACGAAGTCGCGGGAAACAGCATAAAATTATAAGTAAAAATATTTAAATAAATAAACCTTGAGGCTCCGTAGAAGGGTAAAAACGGAACCTTGTTACTAAGATTTCGCTGTCCATCTGTCTGACTGTGTGACTGTCCGTTTGTCACCAGGCTGTATTTCATGAACTGTAATAATTTGCAGTTGAAAGTTTCATAAATGATGTATTTCTGTTGCTGCTATAACAACGAATATAAAAAACATAATAAAATAAATATTTTGGTGATTTTTATAGATAATGGTACGGAACCATTCGTGCGTGAGTCCGACTTACACTTGGCCGGTTATTTTTATTTACTTTTTTAGATATATTTTTTTTAAGTTGTGTTTATTTTATTATTTTAATTTTAGAAACAAACAATAGCCCTGTCTAGACTATAAATAACTTAGTTTAGTAGTTACCTACTTTGGATCAGTAAAGTTTACACTATGTGTATTTGAGCTAACTGCAGGAAAAGTTATTAATATAGATTACTGATTATATATGTAGATCACTATCAAGTATACGGAACTACTGCTGTGTCTATTATCATTTTGTCTATGAATTCGACCGCGCTTCAAGTAATACATTTCCGAGGGCCAACTTTAACACGGAAACAAGCAATGAACACACAGTAAACAATTCCCTGATGAATTGGACGCGTCATCAGAGCCAGGCATCAATCACTGGCCTAAATTGATTACCCATCTAATCATGGACACGATCCATGCGTTTCCAATTCAAATTATCTTTGTAAATATAACCCTGATTGAAATCGTAATTAATTTATAGAAGTGTATTTTACACTTTTTCACCCGTAACCGACGGGCATGCATGAAGAGAGTGAAAAGTGTGGATAAAAAATTTCACCACCGCACTTCACTTGGATAGTTGGCAATCAACCACCGTACGTTTTAAATGGAACTTTTCACCACGTACGACCGAACTGTGGAATCAACTTCCTGCAGCAGTGTTCCCGGACCGATACAACATTGAAACATTCAAAAAATGAGTCTATATCTTCTTGAAAGGCCGGTAACGCTTCTGTTACAGTTGTCCATGGGCAGCGGTGATCACTTACCATCAAGTGACCCATTTGGTCGTTACATTAAAAAAAAAATGAAGCGAGAGAGGTCTGTTAGGATCATCGCAGTTTGAAGTCCATATATAGTCGTAAGCATATTTCCAAATAATATACTTTTAGTGCCGCAACAGACGGGACGCAAGTTGCGTCGGGTAATAGCTAGAGATGGGCAGTGGATAGTACTCAATCTACCCATTTGAGTATTTACTCACTAGATTTAATAAATAAAGTAAATAGAGCGTGCTCATATATCGACATCGCATTTGATGACTGTTTACTTATTTTAACATAAAATAACGTCTTTGCACACCTCCCAACAAAAAATGATAATTAGTCAAAGAAGCCCACTTTCAGTGTATGATTTGTATGGTATTTTCATATATTTTAGCGTCGCATTTAACGTTTACCGACATTTTAAACATATTATGGCGTATGCACACACTTTCCGACAAGAATTGCAAGTGTATACTAGATTTAAGTTTCAAAATTGTCATGAAAACATGAAATAATGAATATGAATATAAATATAAGTCGCAACTCATATAAATCAATCTACTCACCAAATGGATAAATTAGGATATTTATCGGGTATTTACTCAATCTACTGAGTAAATATTCAAATGGGTTGACTGAGTATTTATGCAACTCCCATCACTAGCTGTTACGTGGCGCAACTTGCGCCCCGTCTGTTACGGCCCTTAGTGCCGGACCAAACGGGACGCAAGTTGCGTCGCGCAACTTGCGTCGCGTTGCGCGCTTACATATCATTTCATACAATTTCTACCAATCGTTCACACGACGCGCAAGTTGCGTCTCAACGTAACTTGCGCTGCGTTACGCGTGCTCGCACGCGCCTGCACAGAGATCGCGTAGTGTTAGAAAGCGGGACAAAAATGTTTTGAAAAACTTATTTTTGAAATACAAAATCTACCTTGTCTATGGGACTTGTCTTTGTAAAATGGTGGCATTTTACCATATTGTCTCTATACATCGGTTGTCTGGAAGAAATCAGCTTTTAGCGATAAGACCGCCCATGCTACATTTTAATAATTTTGGTCTACAATGAAGTATTACTTACTCATTATGTTGCGTATCTAGCATTTTTTTTCTCGTAATTTATGATAAGCACCACGGAAGTTAAACTTGTATAAAAGTTGAATGAGGTCTTCTACTTAGGGCACCCGTTTGTATGGCACCTGTGCGAATGGCACCTAGTCTATTCCACGAAGGGCACCTATTTTTGACCACGAAGAGTACCTATAAATCAGCAGCCTAGTGCTGGGATTTAAATATTTTAACTTTTATAATAAATAAAAGCAATATAATTCACTAAAACGTTAATTAATTACGCATACATTCAGACATATTATCTCGTCTTTATAACATACGGGATAAACAGAGCCCGGGGCCGTCAGAACAAAGGCCATACGAATTATGCATATGTACTTCGTACATATGCATATGTACTTCGTACATATGCATAATAAAGCCGGATACCGTTTATTTTGGCCGGACAAGCAATTAAAAGCCTAGCAATGTCTTGTTTTATCCGGACGCCTGACAATGTTAGGTAGGAAGAGGTAGGTACAAATAATTCATCGAGCGAGTGAAATGAGCGAAGCGAGATTTTCAGTTTCAGTATAATTAGTCCGTCTTGTAGACTATCCAAAAATAATAGACCCACTTTTTCAGTTTACCAAAAAAGTAAAAATTCTAAAGACACGGAGCATCAAATTTCCGGAGTGGGGGCTTGCGACGTCACCGCTAAGTAAAAATACCTAGCCGTGACGTCATACGAAATTTAAATGCGCTGTATCTTTATCATTTGTTGTTTCTCAGAGATAAGAAAAAATAAGTGTACAATATTTTTTTTAAATCTAACCGATGCGCGAAATATATTTTTCATTCGTCATGCCTATTCATTGTATTAATTTTGATGAAGCCATTAATAGGACAATGATTGCCTTCATTCAGACAAAGCTATTGACAGGATAATCCACAAGACAATATTGTCTCCATCATACGACGCCGTTCACAGGACAATACATTGAGACAATTCATTGTCTTCATTAAGCCGGAGCGATTGGCAGATAAATTCCCTAAGATGCTCCATTGTTAGCCATTACAAAGGATAAGCTACTAAGACAATGACTGACTTCATTCTACAAAGCCATTGACAGGACAGCCTACTTAAACCGTTAATTGTCTTAGTGGAATCCACTTGGACATTGATTGTCTGCATTCAGACAACTCCATTGACATGACAAACCACTAAGAAAAATCATTGTTTTTATTCAAACGAAGCCATTGATAGGACAATCCACTAAGACAATGATTGTGTTAATTCAGACAAAGCCATTGATAGGACAATCCACTTAGACAATGATTGTCTTCATTCAGACGAGACCATTGACAAAAAAATCCACTATGACAGTGATTGACTTCATTCAGACAACGTCATTGACATGACAATCCATTAAGACAATTCATTGTCTTCATTCGAACGAAGCCATTGATGGGATAATCCACTTAGACAATGATTGCCTTCATTCAGACGAAACCATTGACATTACAATCCACTAAGACAATACTATCTTTTGGCCAGCTAAATTGACCAAATAATCTGTGTGCGTCATTATGTACTTAGCGCATCTTGCGCGGGTAGAGCGGCCACACGGAGCGCGAGTTGCGCGGCGCAACTTGCGCTGTTACGCGACGCAACTTGCGTCTCGTTTGTTTCGACCCTTAACCCCGGACAAAAAAGAAGGTTGTTATAAGTCTAACGCTAATGTCTGTATTTCTGTCTGTTTGTCTGTATGTCTTTCTGATACATAGGACCGATTTCAATACGGCTTTTTTAAGCAAAGCAAGTTTTTCTGCGATGGTTTTTATTTTTATTTTATTTAATTTACTAAGAAAACTAACAGCATAACAACACTAAATTACAATTTTATTTAACAGCAGCAAAGCCAATAATAGGTTTCCTAGGGAAACCTATTATTGGCTTTGCTGCTGTTACAATTATTTGTTTACAATTATTTAATCGATATGAGTGAAATCAATGCAATACCTATTACAATCTAATCTATTGATTTTAGCTATGTTCGACGGAAATCGGTTCAGTGGTTCAAAATTTATGGGTGGTGAACGCTTGAAAATGGTTTTTTTTTATTAGTTTGTCTGGCAATTAAACTCATGGCTACTGAGTTTGCGTGAACAAGATAATTCATACTTTTCATAAAAAAAAAGAAAATTCATGGAGTTGGATTTTAGTTTTTAAACATATATAAAAGAAAACTTTCAACTGTGCAAAAAAGGATTTCATTGATATTTTCAGTGTTAGTTGTTTTACAGTCATGTCTAATATTAAGGGATACTTCGTTTTTTCGTGCAAGGGCTGAGATGTAGTATTTAATACCTCTCATTCGGTTATTTCGTTTATCAAAACCATATCGGTGCCAAGCATGGGCATCAAGCTCTTTAACATAAGTCTTTTTACCACATTTTTAACTAGGATGTTAGTATTATCTTTGTGTCTGGATTCTGCAGCCGCAGGCTCCATCTCCTCAGCTAATAACAACCTTTCTATGCTAGAATAAAATTCCGTAAAATTCAAATACAATTTAAACAGTTTCCGATAAAAACTGGCTAATTATTAGAAAAATATAAAGTGTAAACATGAAAATGCTTCCACTTTGATCGCATTCTTGTAGAATCGCAAAAGTCAGAAATTATAAATAATATTTTTCTGTTAATCAAAATGTAACTGAGAAAGTCAAAAGTCCCAAGGGCCCACGTGCTGATTTAGGCTTTTCAATTCCATCGCATATAAAAATTGTTTCACAGAAAATCCATGAGGCAGTATAAAATAAAAAGGGTCACGTCATACAACCGCTTATCTCGAAAAGATTACAAAAACCTATTTCGATAAATCTGGCCGTATCGAAGTTACGGCCGGCCGGTTCCGAAGCAAACTTCTAACACACCTGTTAGTTATATTTTTGTACTTCCTTTTTTCCTTTTTTCCACTTCGCGTTTTTGTCCCCACTTTTATTTTTCTTTTCAGAAGCAATCATTCTTTTGTTTAATAAAAATTCTGATTAAATCATGTTCCTGCCCGAAGTTCAATATTAACAGCTTTTTGTTTTGTTTGAAATATTGTTTGGGCCCGCGACAAAGTTTGGATTTAATACAACAGTCAGCTGATGTGTGTTTGTTTCGATTTGCTTTGTAACCTCCGACAAAGATGAGAGGTAAAGGGGGAGTTTGACGCTGATGTCTGTCTGTGGCAGTACTCAAACGAATGGACCGATTTCAATGCAGTTTCTTCGGTAGTTCATAACTATGTTTGGTGAAAATCGATTCAGCCGTTTAAAAGTTATTGGGGGTTAACGCTTGAAAGTCGGTTTTTATTTTGAATATGCGTCTCAAATAAACGTGCTTCCGTTTATTTCTCTGATTGACGAAAGTTAATGAGAAATCGGTGTTGATTGAATCTTAGGTATGAAAATATAATTAGGTATCATGGCTGGGTTAGAAAAGTATAAGGGCGTGTTAGGACGACACGCGCACGCCAAGCCCACGCCTAGCGCATGCCTAGCACAGACTTAGCGCGCTTTGACATTTTGGAAATTTGTTGCATATAATTTGAATCTTATCACACATCAATACAACTCAATTGCATTAACTGAAGTCAACACGCTTAGGCCTTGCCTACGCTACGCGCTCGCCTTGCCTCCGCTTTGCCTCCGAATTGTTCGGCCTCCACCTTGCCGTTGCCTGTCTTGCCGAATTATGTAGGGGCCGAAACAGACGGGGCGCAAGTTGCGCCGCGTAACAGCTAGTGATGGGAGTTGCAAAAATACTCAATCAACCATTTTGAATATTTACTAAATACCCGATAAATATCCTAATTTATCCATTTGCTGAGTAGATTGATTTATATGAGTTGCGACTTATATTTATATTCATATTCATTATTACATGTTTTCATGACAATTTTGAAACTGAAATCTAGTATACACTTGCAATTCTTGTCGAAATGTGTGCATACGCCATTATATGCTTAAAATGTCGTTAAACGTTAAATGCGACGCTAAAATATATGAAAATACTATACTAATCATACACTGAAAGTACGGTTCTTTGACTAATTATCTTTTTTTGCTGGAGGTGTGCAAAGACGTAATTTTATGTTAAAATAAGTAAACAGACATCAAATGCAATGTCAATATATGAGCACGCTGTATTTACTCTATTTATTAAATCTAGTGAGTAAATACTCAAATGGGTAGATTGAGTACTATCCACAGCCCATCTCTAGCTGTTACGCGACGCAACTTGCGTCCCGTCTGTTGCGGCACTAAAGGTAAATGCATGTACGATAGGACGCACTTGTCGTGCGCCAGGCATAGGCTAGGCATGGGCTTGGCGTGCGCGTGTCGTCTAAGCGCACTCTAATAGTGATCATGAATTGGTTAGAAAAGTATTATTCTTTTTAGTCCGTCCGTCGTTAATAATGGATCCGTATTTATCTTAGTGCATTATATCGGTGCAAATTAGTAAAAACTGCTGTAAATCTCTTGCGAAGACGTGACGTCATACAAAATTTAAATGCGCTGTATCTTTGTAATTTTTTTGTTAGTTAGAGAAATGACAGAATTCGTGTAAAATACTTTTAATATTGGAACTGATTGAAGAACAGGCTAATTAGGAACCCTTTCAGAAGATTTACCGAAATTAAAACAAAAAAAAAACATTTAATTATATACTCGGAATTCAAACGCTGCCGTCGCTGTTCTCCTGGTTTTCAAGGACCTGGCAGTATTACCGCACTGAACCGCAAGACTTTAGCCTTTGTTCAAAATGCTTGCTAAATAATTTCAACAAAGCCCTTAAGTTGCCGGGTAGGCATGGTGGTCCGTTTACACAATCTTAGCGGGTTGTATGAGTTTGCAGTTACAGTCGTAATGTCTGCAAGGGCTGTTTGACTTGGCGTTATCGAGGTTTGTGTTTCAGATCACTTGTTTACCATGCAGGATATTATTCATCCCTTAAGTTAAATGTGCAAAACAGAGTGACTTAAGATCACGTCCTTTTATAAAATCCTTTATTTTGAAAGCCCAATCGATGCCTTGTAAAAAAAAGCAAGCGGCGGCGGTCAAGCGTCAAATGACGCTTTCATTTGACGCTTGACCGCCGAATGATCAACAACTTGTTTTTTGCCTGAGGATGCCTCGTAAAGAGGCGAAACACGTGTCGCGTGTGTGGTGTCCGATAGTACTGCAGGCGCAGCGGATGCAGCAGCATGCATCAGCTGTTGGTGGCGGGTGCACACGGGCTGTTGGTGTCAGGTATGCTGGGACTAACAGTAGTGCGTGCGCGCGGGCCGGCAATAGTTTGTATGAACTAACTGGTGGCGGAATCGTACAAGTAATTCAGATCATATAGTATGACAGTGACGTGCACAACTACTTTACAGGGTAGGCACTGATCTTATCTAAATTACGAGAACGGTTCCATATCTCACAGAACACATTTCTCGCTAGTTTCCGTCACTATACTAGGTAGGCACAGGTTAGACAAATTCTGTGTCTGTATGAAATACACGCTACTGTAGCATGAAGACCTTATTACAAAGTACTACAAATTTTTCGCGTACAAGTAAGTCGCTGGTAAAAGTTTAAGATAAATCTATCAACATATCTCAAGTTAAAAATCCATTAAGCCGTTTAGTCTGCAGAACTTTCCGAAGAAATAAACATATCCAAACTCGAAAAACAGAATCCTTCTTATGAAGGAGTCGGGTAAAAATGTTATGATTGAAAAAGATTACGTTAAAAATAAACCAACATTGTTCCAAGCAATTTCACTAAAATTCTGTCTCTACGGAACTTGGACTAAAAATAACTTCGGAGTTTCCAAGAAAAGCTATAAAATTAATTTTATAACATCGCAAATCCACTTACATTGTGACAACAGTTAAGCAGATCACATCGTCTTTAGATCATTTCAATAAGCAACATTGAAAGTTTTATTGAACGGAATGAATCATTGGATACTAACCTTTATGAAATAATAAATTAGTTGTGAATAATTGCCTTTAAAATACTAGCTAACGTACCGTTGTTACAATAAGAATTGATAATGGAAAGTTTGCGTTTGTGCATGCCGCATGAAAAGAGGTTATCCAAGAGTCATATAAAAGCAAAATTAGCAATATCCTTTTGTTTTCAAGTGGATATTGCTAGTTTTGCTTTTATAATACAACGTGTAAGCTATATATGCGTAAATAATAAATAGAAAAAAGGGCTATACTAGATCAGATAATGAATATGATAATGAATTTCAAATAACAGTAAAAAACGATATTCCCTTACAATTTGCACAGGAGGGTGCACACTTTTGTATGGATAAGCTGAGTTTCTTGTTTTTTGACTGTTTATTAAATTTGAATACACGGTGATTTTTATTGGTTTGGAGCCGAATGCCACTTCATAAGGATCGTTAGACCTAATTAACTAGTCAAAATAAAAATTCAGAAATAATATATATTGACTTAAACTCGAAAGTTCAATCGTGAGAACTCGAAAATTTAATTAGTAGTACCGCCGGCCGGCTAGATTTCGAGTTCATCGGGGTCACGCGTCAGTTTTGAACGGCGTAACTACGTGGTCTCGATCGAATTTTGTTTATTTTATGTCATACACAACTCTGGATTACGTATATAGATAAAGGAATTTATTTACTACAATACATTATTATTTCCAAAACCAATGAAAAGTCAACGTTAATAGTGATCTAGTCATTGTCTCTATATATGGTTCGATTTATTACGCGCATATATGTCCCTTACAAGTTGTTTATTTCGAAAAGAAGGTATAATGTATCCCAAAATATGCAGGGAATATTTAGATTAGCATTAGGTCCAAAACATCTGGGTATAGAATTTATGTACGCCATTGAAGTAAAGTTTTTATTTCCCAATTTTCTTTCATGGATTGTCGGCGTATTTTAGGTTGTTTGTTTGTTTATCGCGTGTACCTAAGTGGACAATACTAGTGTAAACATTTTCAGGCTGCCTTAAAGCATCTGACATAACTTGACGACTGCCATACAATGATGACAGCTGGGACTAACGGTACATATATATTTTTAATAATTGCTACAAATGTATTGTACTTGATATTCCAACTTGATGTTTTGGTATTTTTATATTTTTACTCTATAAATAAGTATATTATTACACGGTTTACATGTAATTTTGCTTTAAATCATAACTTCCTATGCAGCGGAATAATAAATTGACTAACAAAATAAATCTGTAGTTAGATTTCAACAAACTTTTTACTTAAAAATAATTGTTTATCATCATCAAACAAGACCTATCATTTGGCATTGAATAAAAAAGAATACAAACAGAATTCTCCTTTCAACGACATTGATCTTAAACCTCAAAAATACCCAACAGCACTCAAAACTTGGTAACAGAGCATTTCTGAATACCGGATCTCGAAGGCTTAAGACATTAAGAGAGTACAAAGCCGTTAAGAGATGTTTATTGTCCAAACGTGACCGCCTTTGACCGTAGTTCAACATTAATAGTACATGGGAGACCGTTTCAGAGATATACCAGACCAATTGTAAGGACCTTCACATACAGTCGTACTATAATGGCGGTTAGACATTTAGTATGCTAATTTTGTTTAAAGAAATGCTTATACAGTTTTACACTGTTATATGGTTATTTTAATAAAATGATAGGCATAATTTAACTTGTCTTTGACGATCTCCATGGCGTAGTGGTCACAATGCTAGGCCGCCGCAGAGGTCCCAGGTTCGATTCCCCGGTCAGGGCAAGTAGGAAAATGGCCTTTTTCAAATTGGTCTTGGGTGTTTATCTATATATGTATTTGTTATAAAATATAGTGTCGTTGAGTTAGCATCCCCATAACACAAGTCTCGAACTTACTTTGGGGCTAGCTCAGCTGTGTTATTTGTCCATATTTATTTATTTGTTTATTTTTCGTTCTTTTTTAAATATTTATTTAATTGTGAGTAGGCAGGCGTCCTAAAAAAGATATAATTTTATTTAGTCCGTCTACTAGTTTATACAAAAACAAAGGACTCATATTTTTCGTTTCGCAATGAAATAAGAAATTACAAAGATATAGGATTTTGAAATTTCGGATTGGAGGTGATTTGCGTCACCTTTGGTTAAAAACCGTAGCTGACCAAAGCAAGCGAAATTTTAATAAAAAAAAAAACGTGAACCATAATTTTTAATAATCTATCTATTATTATGAATATTATTTTGTGAATTTTTAAAAACAGATTTAAAAAACTATCCAATCAGCCAAAATAATTTTTTTTATTTATCCCTATTGTGCAACAAAACAAAGTAACGACTTTTAAGGGAAATTATAAATATCCTATGATAATAGGTATTTTTAAATTGCAGTGAATTAGTTTACACAGAAATTTGATGAATTATCTTGCCTATAATATTTCTACGGACGATATTGAATATCTACGCTTAATTAATATTTTTAAAAGCATATTTTTTGAAATCATATACCTACCTACAAAGTGTATACTGAACTCGCATACTTTTAGTTTGAAAAGTGACGAATTCGGACGTTTTTTTAACTATGGTTTATAATAACCCGTTCAGCCTATAATATCGTAAAATCGATGAAACTCAAAGAAAGTGCGTTAATTTTTTAAAATTTTATATATTGTCTTAATAAAATATCGTGTGCACGAGCTTTAACATATATAGTATATAAGAGAACATTTTGGTTAGAAATACAATAGTAACTCGATTTGAACAATAAAGCCAGCGGTTCCCTATCCGTCCGTTTAATATAAAATTTATAAGATCAACAGATGTGAAGGTTTTGTACAATAGCTTCGTGGGGTCAACCTCGTTTTTCGTTTTATTTCTGGCCTTTGTAAGGTATTGTTCATTTTAGATGTATCAGCCGTATCAGTTTGATTGTAAGTTAAATTCGATTACAAAAACTATTACTTACTCTGTTTTAAGAAGCTTATGTATGTAATTAATAGGTTTAATTTTTGATAACTACCGCTTTGCTAAATTATCGTTACCATCCTTGCAAAAGTCAAAAGTCAAAATTTTTTATTCAATGTAGGATAAATTTATCTCTTAATGAAGGTCATTTTTTTTTATATTATTTTAGTGCAAAAGTTAAAAACTACTAGCGTTTCGGAACGACCACTATGCTGGGAAGATTACGCCGAAAGAAACCCAGTTCAGTTGCTTGCTTGCTTTTCGTGTGTGTAAGTGGCTAACACTAGTGTCAGATTTTTCAAGCTGCCTAAAGGCATCTGACATAACTTGACTGCTATACAATGATGGCATCCGGGACTAACGGCTTATACATGCCTTCCGAAGCACGGAGGAGCTCAAAGAATTGTCATGCCACTTGTGGTTACCAATCCAAGTGCGGGCCACGCCCGGTGTCGCTTTACTTGCGAAAGCGCTAGTAATGCGCACTCCCGCCGGGCCACCGAGCTCCTCATCCTTAAAACCATCCTTACAAAGTTACCATCCTTAAAAGACCCTTACCATGGTATGTCAATTTAAGATAACTAGTAGATATTTGTCTATTTTAATTGTTGAACCTTTTGTCAAAGTAATGAGGTTTATTTTTAATGTGGAAGATAATATGCTACTACGGTTTAATAAAGACGGAATAGGAGGCATGTTAAAGTTCTTCGCTAATTAAATAAATAAATATATACGGACAAATAACACTGATTGAACTAGCCCCAAAGTAAGTTCGAGACTTGTGTTATGCGATACTAACTCAACGACACTATATTTTATAACAAATAAAAACCTAAGACCCAGGATAATTTGAAAAAGGCCATTTTCCAACTTGACCTGACCGGAGATCGAACCCGGAACCTCTGGGTGGCGGACTAGCATGGGGACCACTACGCCACGGAGGTCGTCAATCAATTTTGTAATTTCTTCATTTTCCTTGAAATAAATGACGTTAATTTTTCTTTGGTATATAAAAAGGTCAGTACATTTTCAAATGAAGTTTGAATTATCTTTATATAACACTTTGAGTAACCACAACTATATAATACTATTTAAGCATAAAATACTTCTTATTTTTATGTCAAAAGTGAGCAGCATTACCTATCAGTAAGCGATTTTATTTTCACTTTTAATACATAAACTAATACATCTTCAACTAACAAAAAAAAACATTTCCTGTAAACGTGATTTATTTTTCATGTTTTTAACTTCATACAAAAAAAAAACAAGTGTAATGATGGACTTAAAGCCTAAGGCCTCATCTACCGGTAAACTTTGTTCAATTATGGACAGATTATTTGAATTTCTGCATACTTCGTAAATTTCTTCTGCTACTTCTGAAAAGGAATAAAACCGTGGCCTATACCTATAAAAAAAGAATACGCATAAACTTGATAGACGACCCTGTTAACCTTTTCTTTATACAAATTGTGAGGCGCGTCATTTGTTTCTTCCGTAAAATATCTCCGCGAAGTGTTTTCACAAATGAGTTTACTGCAATGTTTGCTGAATTTCCGACTGAGAAAATTTTGTGAACATTTTCAACAACTATTTCAGTTTTGGGAATCGTAGGAGCTAACAATTTTCATTGTTTGCAAACGTAAACCGACTACTACAAATGTAGCCCTGAATAAACGTGGAAAATAGGGGTGACGACAGGGTTAGAAAAGTATACTTATAATTGTAATAAATTTTAATTAGTCCTTCTTTTAGATTATCCAAAACCAATGGACCCATATTTTTCACTTTGCCAAAAATGTAAAAATTTACAAAGATACGAAGCATCAAATTTCCGGAGTGGGGGCTTGCGATGTCACGTCTATGTAAAAATCGTACGTAGCCGTGACGTCAAATTTCAATGCGCTGTATCTTTGTCGTTTTGTGTTTCTCAGAGAAAAGAAAAAAATACGTGTACAATATTTTTTAATAATCTAAACGATGGGGTAAAAATATTTTTTCATTTGTCATGCCTATTGTATTATTTGACAGCCTCTGTGTCTTGGAAACGCTCTTGCTTTATTATAGGGTCTGGGTTTCAATCCTTGGCCAGTTCAAGATGGATAATGATCTTTTTTTGCTGGGTCGTGAAATAGTTATCATGAGAATACATACATACATATAGATTATTCAAAAGTAAAAATTAATTGGTTGTATGTGTGATTGCCCAAATTTTTCATTTTCGTGTGGAAGATGGCTTTAGACAGATTTTTCAAGCTGTCCAAAGGCATCTGACAAAGCTTGAAGACTTGGATACCATAATGACAACTGTGACCAACGGTTTTAAGTGCCTGTTGAAGCTCGGAACAGCTGAAGGAAATTTCTTGACACTTGTGGCTACCCATCCAAGTGCGGACCATATCCGGGGTTTCTTAACAAGCAACACAACCCAACGGGCCATCGAACTCCTCAACTGCCCCAGTCACCTACTTAGTTTTATAAACAAGACAACCGTTTAAAAACTAACACTCGACTACGGGAGGCATTACACGGCTAACAATATATATATTTTTAAAATGTGCCATCTAAGACCTTTCATTTGATACCCTACCTGAATACAAAATAAAATAAAATCATTTTTTGTCTTTTACATTCGTTATATTCATTTTTTGCATAGAAATTGTAGCCTACGTCACCCGGATAAGAATAACAAATCGATTGCCATATCACTTAAGAAAATTGAACAAGCGATTCGGATACTACGGAGAACAGACATACATACCCACATACATTCATACACTCCTACAATCATTACCTTTCCTCTCGGCTTTGTCGCAGGTGGGTAAAAAAGCCCTTTACTGACAATATAGCTTGATTCAGCTTATATTTTATGAGATAAAGTAAAAATAACTTTTAAGCTAATAAACAATATCCGAACAATACCTTACATTGTTTGTACCGCAAACATAATAAACGTACATACCGTAAGCTTTATTTTAAACATTTATTTCCTGCAAATATTTTCGTTCGCTGTTAGTCGGGAAATTGAAAAATTGCAGTAAGCAAAATAAAGTTGCTTGAAATAAAAATTGCCCAGTGTTGAAACCTCCACATAGGAAAACAAATGGCCTGATTTTGGTAGATCGGTATTATAAAACATTGGTTTATTTTTGGGTAGGGTAAACTTCCAGTCATTGGACGCTAATAGTCATTGGACTTATTTATAAAGATTTTGCTGTGGTCAGCGCGGGTCGCTTGAACAAGCTCTTAATTTAGTTATTAACATAGATCTAAAGATACAATTAACATAGATATAACGCAATGAAAAATGTCACCAGAAATGAAATGTTTTTGTACGACCTAAAAAGGGGGTGTATCTACTACACAAACGATCGATAAACAGCACGCTACATCTTTTTAAGGTAACATCACATCACCTGTAAAATAGAGGCTCTGTGAGCTATGCACCGAGAATAAAGTTGTTTAGACGAAAAAGTGGCGTCTTAATAAGGGTAACAAAAGAGTTCTATAACATTTTAGTAACATTATCGAAAGGGCTGAAATATGATTTTTGAAATCGACATAAAAATTTTCGAACCATTTCACAAAATTTTACGAGAAATGCGACCAGTAGGCGAGAACAGCCGGACAGACAGACTGACAGAAAGCCGGACAAAAGCATTTTTGGCCAATCTCGAAACTAGACGTTTCGTTCGCTTCATTAATTTTCGTGTAACCATGTTTGTGCCGAGCCGCTGACGCATTCTACGTCTTGTACCAAAACTTGTCACATTGTCAATAAAAGTTGATCTCTATCTCTGTTTTTGTCAACTTTTTTATGGTGGTCTTTTTATGCAGTAAAAAAATCTATTGGTTATTAATATAACTAAGTATACTTACATTCCAGGAATCTGTTTGTACGAGTACCTTTTCGAAATTCACCTCTGCATCTCCCTGTGGCACATGTGCGGTAAAATGTGATTTTAATGTGTTTCTGTCGCAATCTTTCTGAGGCTTATTTTATCTTTACTTTATGAGAAACGTCACTCAGACGTGTCAACTGTGCTGGAAGACGGGAAAATGTATTTTGGAATCCCTTGAGTTTATAATATAGGTAATGTTTGTTTCCTTGCCTCGTTCCCGTAAAGAGATGGGAGGAGCTCGTTGGCCCGGTGGGAGTACGCATAGTCAGCACTTTCGCAAGTTAAGCAACATGGTTCGAACATTCAAATGGCTCGGGCTTCACCGTGCTTTGAAAGACACGTTTAGCCGTTAGTCCCAGCTGTCATCATTCGAAACTGCCACCAGTGTTGGCCACTTACACACGAATAACAAACAATCAAATATGTGTATTTGCGTATCCCTAAGGTCTATTCACGAGCCTCACAGTATCATGATATAGGTACTATTCATACTCAAAAAACTATACCTATATACTAGACTTTTCTTTATGAGTTTCGTTGTTGGATACAAAATCACTGCTTTTAATCGGAGTAGCGAGATAACAATTAAATCGAAACAAGGAAAAGGTGACCTCACGTTATGGGGCAGGTAAATTCTTGCAAAAATAATACGAATTTAAATAATATTTAAAACTTAAGTATTTCATTTGCAGGACATACGTGTATAACCTGATTCAATGAATACAACAATATTACCATTTAAAAATTTACCCATTAAAAACTCAAGCGATGATTGTTGGCAGTTCTAGAATGCTTCCCAAAATTGACTGGACATCACTGCCTAGTGTTGTATTTGAAGGAGTTACAATTCCGTTCAGTAAGAACCTAAAGAACTTGGGGTTAATCATGGATGAGAGTCTTTCATGGGGTCCTCAAATGAATAGTGTTGGTAGCAAACTATTTGGGACCGCGGCATTGCTTCGAAGGCTCCGTAACTTTCTTCCTACGGCTACTAAAGTTACACTAGCTCAATCCCTTTTATTGCCAATTTTAGACTACGCCGATGCCTGTTATCTTGATCTCACTGAGTATCAGCTAGATAAACTTGAGAGACTTCAAAATGTTTGTATCAGATTCATATTTGGTTTGCGTAAATATGATCACGTCTCTGAATTCAGAACTAAACTCAAGTGGCTTCCCATACGACTTCGCCGGAATGCTCACATGCTTACCCTTCTCTACAATATTCTTTTTAACCCAAATTCACCACAATATCTTAAAGAACGTTTTCTCTTTTATAAAGATAAAGATTCAACCACCCGCCAATTAAGGTCATCTTTTAATCTCACACTGTGTACACCAGTTCATCGGTCCTCCTTTTACGCTAACTCATTCACTGTACAAGCGGCGAGATTGTGGAATGCCTTGCCTGAGTCCATTAAACGTGCGCAATCACTTTTTGTTTTTAAAAAGAAAATTCTTCAGTTTTATTTGGAACTTTATTCGTCAACCCTCGTTACGTGATTTCTATATATATATATATATATATATATATATATATATATATATATATATATATACGTATGTATTTTTATCTTTATATATGTACTTGGTATTGTAAGTTTTATATTTTGGTCGTGTACAGTCTGCTAACATTTCACTGTATTCTCTCCATCCATCGGTTGTCTGGAAGAAATCGCTTTAAGCGATAAGACCGCCCGTTGTACATTTAAATGTCTTTTTTTGTGTGTATTTCTTTTTTGATTATTGTTATATTTTTTTGGTGTACAGTAAAGTATTACATAACATAAAATAACATAACAATAGTTTTAGTTCTACTCATAGAGGTGTTAATGTTTTGTAAAGGTTAAAATCACAATAACTTAAACAATTTTATTCGGAAAGAATATTATGTACGATTTGTGTAAAACAACATTTGATTAAAGCAAAACTTAAATCTAAAAGAACATTAATATTTGCGATTGGTGTAAAGCAAAATTCAAATTAACATTAAAAACATCCAAAAATAACACACAAAAACGGCTATCGATCTACCAAATGTAATTTGCATGTGTAGTTTTTACACACGACTGTATTTTATTTACGCAGCCGAAATTGCGTTGCTTCTATATGTGCTCGTGTTAGCATTTTAAAGTAAACAAAAATATCTGCGGATTAAACGAAATTTGAGTAAAAATACAATTTTCATTAAAAAATTCATTTCGTATGTATACCAAAGGAGTCCTATACCAAAAGGTAATAAGTATTAAGCATAAATTATATACGTAATAAATAATGAACTTAATCATCATTAAAAATATGACCTCAGTAAAGGTTCTTGGACTGCTGTATGCAATTCGTTTTGAAACAGACATTTTTGAAATCCTTGGGTTAAGCTAATGTCAAGCACTGTACTTCTGTACTGAAATGATAATGTTGGTAAAACAATATACATTTTTTTCATGAACATGAATAAGAAGTAGGTAGCCGAAAAGAGCGCAGTTCTTAAATATAAAAAAAAGTCAGTCCAGGAAAATATAATTTTATTAGATCTTTACTGACACTTTTACATGTCTATAAGTATAGTATACATCACGTGTAATGTATGTTAAAATGTTATTTATTTTTAAAGAAAAGCTACCAATACCAGCCCTTGACAACACTGCTGAGAATAAAGTATTTTAACAATATTGCAACGTCTATTAATTCATTGGTGGTGGATTGAATACAGAAATGCAATTATCCCAAGTGGTCTTGTTGTGTGGTCTCCGTAGCGGCAGTCTCAAGGCGGTAGGTAGGCAAATTACCTTCATTTGTGTAATTGGACATCTAATGTTTTTGATCATTACGTCCAAGGGCTGAAATCAAGGAACGCTTTAGCTGCCTTATTTTCTTTAGTTCACCTGTAGTGAGGGAATGGGCGAGATTTGAATCAAATGGTTTGTTTATAGGCGATGCGTCATTATTTTGATTCGTTTTCAGGGTTCCATACCCAAAGGGTAAAAACGGGACCCTATTACTAAGACTCCGCTGTCCATCCGTCCGTCCTTTTTTCTGTCTCATGAACCGTGATAGCTAAGCAGTTGAAATTTTCGTAGATGATGTATTTCTGTTGCCGCTATAACAACAAATACTAAAAACAGAATAAAGTAAATATTTAAGTGTTATATAACAAACGTGACTTTTGTCGTCTTTTGTTCGTTATTTATAATGACAACAGGTGAATGCTTGAAATATTCGCAGAATTTTTAGTTGTATATTCACATTAAAAATTAAATTAAGGACATACATATTTAAGAGGGGCTGCCATGAAACAAACTTGTTTTTTTTTTATAGATAATGGTACGGAACCTTTCTTGCGCGAGTCCGACTCGCGACTCGACTTGGCTGGTTATATCACTTTTACACTAAATGTGACCTTTTGGTCTTACAGCCCTGGGTTCTGTCTACGCTGTCAGGAATAAACACGGAACCCTTTCACCGCGAACGTCGGATTTATCCGACAAACATTGTCGTGCCAATTTCGCGAGCGTCGCAAATTTTAGATAAAAAATCACTGCTCGTATTGCACACAACTTAAGAATCCCCTTATCCTAGACTTTTGCATACAAACGTAGTCTACGTTTTATTTTGAAACGACATGTCAGACTTCGGTAAAAAATTGTAATTTTAAAGAAATTGCAATTATTAGGGTTATAATTGGTTTCCGACGGTAAAATTATGAACGGGAAAGAAAATACAAGGGTGTAGAAGTTTTCCATACGGATGGTCAAATATGATATAATACACTATATTCTCTATAAGTTCATAATTTTACCGTCGGAGACCAATTTTATCCCTAGATAATTGCAGTTTCTTTAAAATTACATAATTTTTCCCATATCCAAAATGTCGTTTCAAAATAAAACGTAGACTACGTTTCTATGGGACAGTCTGTTTTTGTCCAGGGTACGGAGACTCTTAAGTATCTACATCCCCTTTTGGTTGTAATTATTTATTTTTGATGCACTATGCCTCGTGCTGGGAGCACGCCAACTGATATAAAGTCTTGCGGTGAAAGGGATACAGTCTTATTTTAAACAGAAGATTAACTTTAGGACTTGGTTTAAAACATTATTCAACCAAATGAAGTTTGCAATGACGAAATGGAAGAACGAAATATTGCAGGAGATCTTTTAGGTTTAGATGGATAAAATAGTTTAAACCAAGTACTAAAATTAACCCGCATTTTAGCTGACTTCAGAAAATTCGAATGTAAGCATCTTTTACAAGCTTTTATTAAGTTTCAACTGTCCCGTTGTCTATCGGCCTGTCTGTCTGTCTGTAATCAAATCTTGCAAGTTAAATTTGACGGACTTCCCGGTTTCCGATTGAGCTGAAATTTTGCACGCATACGTTTATTGCATGTCAATGCAATATTATGATGATAAGGAGCTGATCTGATGATGCTGGAAAGTGGCCATAGGAATTCTGTAATGAAACGAATTCTTCATCAAGTTTCGGCTCGTTTAATTTATCTTGAGGACTTTGGATAAAAGCTTCTTTTAAAAATATTTTCTTTTACATAATTTCTTGTTTTTAAAAGTTCCCCGATAACTTGAAGACGCTTGGACCAATTTGGAAAAGTCTTATTTTAAAGGGCATACTTGTCATTATCTGTGGCCCATAGAAATTTTATATGTTAGATATTTAACTACACAATCGATTTATATTATATATAGGTTGTTTAGTTTGGTCTTTAAGAAGAAGTGGTAGTCAAAGTGGCGCCCTCATTTAAAATAAATTGTTTAAAACTAAATATGGTGATAAATAAAAATTTGATTTGTATCACCGTCTAGAAAGACCTTTAAACTATTTTATGAATAACCTTTGAAAGTAATATTGGTAGTCCGTCTAGTTTTAAAACGGGTTTTTGCCAAAAGTGGCCACTTTTGGTGAAAACCCGTTTTAAAACTAGACGGACTATTAGTAATAATTTCAAAGGTTATTCATAAAATAGTTTAAAAGTCTTTTTAGACAGTGATACAAATCAAATTTTTAATTATCACCATATTTAGTTTTAAACAATTTATTTCAAATGAGGGCGCCCCTTTAGCTACCACTTCGTCTTAAATGGGTGTTTACTTTTAAATTAAATAATAAGACGGATAGTGTAGAATCGTTTATTTATGTCATAGAACCGTATAAAATAAATATATTAAGGCATTCAAGATGCAGTACTAAAGTATTCTAACTAAATAATAAAATAAGAAATGATGGAGACTTGAACTGGTAATACACGTGATACCTCAGCAGGAAAAACATGGTTGTATCAAAACCAAGTCGCCGGTTGAATTCCCGTATGAAGTTCCTTATCGCGTGTTGCGAAAGGGAGCTAGACGGAAAAAATTAAGACCAAAAGTTGTAACGATACTTTTTGTTCATTCAAATTTATGAAGATAATAAAAACTTGATTTTAGAACACAGAAAAGAGTTTATGTAAAGAGTTAATGTAATTTAGACCTACTTATATTTATATTTTACTTCGTTCCATCCGGGTGTCCCTTGACACCTCTCAAGTTTTTTTTTTATTTCAATGTATAGTTTGAATAAAATAATTAAATAACTAAAAAATACTTGACACGAGTGTTAGTTTAATAAATCGAACCATATATAGAGACAATGACTAGATCACTATTAACGCTGACTTTTCATTGGTTTTGGAAATAATAATGTAATGTAGTAAATAAATTCCTCTATCTATATAAGTAATCCAGATTTGTGTATGACATAAGATAAAAAAACGACGGGTTGCACTCCGGGAGTACTGGCAGAAGTGAAAACTTGAATATTAACGTTGTGCATTTTTGATACTTTGGAATGGTTAGGGAATAATTTTGCACGAATCGCTTTAACGATTAGTATAAAAGTACTATAATTTATGTGGTAGAATACAATATTTATTTATTTATTTACAGCGCGCCACGCGCAAGCACCCTGCGCCGCCTAAACGAAACAGCAGACGCAAGCATACATTTTCGCCGCGCCGGTAGAAAGAGAAGGAGATACTTCCTCTCCTACGCCGCGCCGGCTGTCTACGCTCCATCCGTCTTACGAATTTTCGATCAGTGTCACGTGTCCTGACGCGTGTTTCCTGAAGCGAGTTTAACATTTTTTACCCATTACAAAAAAAGTGTACAACGCCGCTAAAGATGTTTTCACTTCAAAAATTTTCAATCGAGACCACGTAGTTACGCCGTTCAAAACTGACGCGTGACCCCGATGAACTCGAAATCTAGCCGGCCGGCGGTACTACTAATTGATCTCACGATTGAACTTTCGAGTTTAAGTCAAGATATTTTGTTTCTGAATTTTTATCTTGACTAGCTGATTAGATCTTACTAACGATCCTTATGCAGTGGCTTTCGGCTCCAAAACCAATGAAAATCACCGTGTTTTCGAATTTAATAAACAGTCAAAAAACAAAAAACTCAGCTTATCCATACAAAAGTGTGCACTCTCCTGTGCAAATCGTATGGGAATATCGTTTTTTACTGTTATTTTAAATTCATTATACTATGGTGATCTGATCTAGTATAGCCCGTTGTTTTATTTATTATTTACGCATATATAGCTTACACGTTGTAGTATAAAAGCAAAATAGCAATATCTACTTGAAAACAAAAGGATATTGCAAATTTTGCTTTTATATGACTCTTGGATAACCTCTTTTCATGCGGCATGCATAAACGCAAACTTTCCATTATCAATTCTTATTGTAACAACGGTACGTTAGCTAGTATTTTAAAGGCAATTATTCATAACTAATTTATTATTTCATAAAGGTTAGTATCCAACGATTCATTCCGTTCAATAAAACTTTCAATGTTGCTTATTGAAATGATCTAAAGACGATGTGATCTGCTTAACTGATGTCACAATGTAAGTGGATTTGCGATGTTATAAAATTAATTTTATAGCTTTTCTTGGAAACTCCGAAGTTATTTTTAGTCCAAGTTCTGTGGAGACAGAATTTTAGTGAAATTGCTTGGAACAATGTTGGTTTATTTTTAACGTAATCTTTTTCAATCATAACATTTTTACCCGACTCCTTCATAAGAAGGATTCTGTTTTTCGAGTGTGGGTATGTTTATTTCTTCAGAAAGTTCTGCTGCCTAAACGGCTTAATGGATTTTTAACTTGAGAGATATTGATAGATTTATCTTAAACTTTTACCAGCGACTTACTGGTACGCGAAAAATTAGTAGTACTTTGTAATAAAGTCTTCCTACTACAGTAGCATGCATTTCATACAGACACATAGAATTTTTCTAACCTGTGCATCCCTAATGATACTAGCGAGAAATGTGTTCTGTGAGATATGGAGCCGTTCTCGAAATTTAGGTAAGATCAGTGCCTACCCTGTGAAAAGTAGTGCACGTCACTGTCATACTATGTGATTGAATTACTTGTACGATTCCGCCACCAATTAGTTCATGCAGACTATTGCCGGCCCGCGCCCATCCACTACTGTTAGTCCCAGCATACCTGCCACCAACAGCCCGTGTGCACCCGCCACCAACAGCTGATGCATGCTGCTGCATCCGCTACGGCTGCAGTACCATCGGACACCACACACGCGACGCGACGCGTGTTTTGCCTCTTCACGCGGCATCCTCAGGCAAAAAACAAGTTGTTGATCATTCGGCAGTCAAGTGTAGAATGAAAGCGTCATTCGACGCTTGATTGCCGGCGCTTTTTTTACAAGGCATCGATTGGGCTTTCAAAATAAAGGATGTTATAAAAGGACGTGATCTGAATTCGCTTTGTTTTGCACATTTTACTTAAGGGATGAATAAGATCCTGTATGGTAAACAAGTGATCTGAAACACAAACCTCGATAACGCCAAGTCAAACAGCCCTTGCAGACATTACGACTGTAACTGCTAACTCATACAACCCGCTAAGATTGTGTAAACGGACCACCATGCCTACCCGGCAACTTAAGGGCTTTGTTGAAATTATTTAGCAAGCATTTTGAACAAAAGCTAAGTCTTGCGGTTCAGTGCGGTAATACTGCCAGGTCCTTGAAAACCAGGAGAACAGCGACGGCAGCGTTTGAATTCCGGGTATATAATTAAATGTTTTTATTTTTTGTTTTAATTTCGGTAAATCTTCTGAAAGGGTTCCTAATTAGCCTGTTCTTCAATCAGTTCCAATATTAAAATAATTTTATACGTATTCTATCATTTCTCTGACTGACAAAAAAGATACAGCGCATTTAAATTTTGTATGACGTCACGTCTTCGCAAGAGATTTACAGAAGTTTTTACTAATTTGCACTGATATGATGCACTAAGATAAATACGGATCCATTATTAACGACGACGGACTAAATAGAAAAACACTTTTCTAACCAATTCATGATCACTATTAGAGTGCGTTCAGACACACGCGCACGCCAAGCCCATGCCTAGCCCATGCCCAGCGCACGACAACTGTGGTCTGAATTTATTGCATATAATTTGAGTCCTATCACACATAACTCGAATTGCATTTACCAAAGTTCATACGCACACGCCTCGCATAGGCTTCGCGACATCCCTCATACATACGCGTTGTCGCCCGCGCTACGGCTAGTGTCGTACTATAATTTTTAAAAACTAAAAACCGACTTCACCCCCAAACTATACAACCGATTTTGATAAAATTTCCATGGTACCACGTGGAAAGTATACCCTTTCAAACAAAAAAAGAATTTTTTAAATCGGTCCAGGCGTCTTTGAATAATCGGTGAACATATATTTAAAAAAATAAAGGATCGCGACGAATTGATAACCTCCTCAAGTCGTCTAAATTTTTTGCAAGTCGGTTTAAAACAAACAGTGGCACTCCGGTAATGCTGACAGAAGAGAAAATTTAGTGTCGGTTACGGTAACAGTGTAGCGAGTGCAATGGTTTTTTTCCCATCTTAAAAATAGCCCAACACATCTAAAGAAGTGTTCACTTCAAAAATACCCCAATAATCCACCGTATACAATATCGTTTATACACACAAGCCCGGTCAAACGCCCGAGGCTATCATCAGACATAGCTTAATTGGGTAAATGTATCAGGGAACGTTTTAGCTGCCTTGTTTTCTTTAGTTCCACCGGAAAGTCCATTCAAAGCCAGCAACGCACACCTTGCGTATTCAACGGTTGTTCGTAAATGTGGCCAACGTAAGGTTTCCGTTTTAGACAGCTACAGAAAAAATCAGTTTTTTGATTTTTGTCTTTTAATTTTGACACCATTCCTCGCTAAACATTTTTTCTCTCTGGCAACATCGATATATTGTAGCCAACTTTAGAAAAAACATAAATGTCACTTAGTTCAAAAACAACAAAAATGCGAGTTAGTTTTTAAAATTGTATTCGTTGAATACTGGTCAAACTTAAGGTTTTTAGTATTATCACGCAAGGTAAGTGTCTATATTATTTCAAATATGTATCATTTACTAGTTGAAAATCTAATTTAGCTATGAAACAAGAGTAAATATTAAAGAACTCAAATAATGCGTTCAAGTGCATACGCTAGTAACAGTCGAGTTGCAGGTTGCAGGGTGTTATGCAAAACATTTACTATGGGCCTTAGAATGAAAGTTTTATTTTATCATAATGCAGTACATACAAACTACTTCTATGAGAGTTGGTTATTGAAAAAAAGAATTGAATTAACGCCCATATGTCGTGGTTTTCAGGACTGTAAAATTCCCATAAAATTGAAGAAAATACTAAAAAATCCCACGTTGTCAACATAACGTAGTGCTATATATTTAAATTCTTCAATATTTTAACCATTTTTTAAATATTACAAAATCATACATGTACACGTAAGACTACATTTTACAAGCTTTTATTTAGTTTTAACTGTACCTTTGTCTGTGTGTCTTTAATGAAATTTTGACAGTTACATTTGACCCACTTCCCGTTTTTCGATTGTGCTGATATTTTGCAAACGTACTCGTACTTATTTCGCGTGACAATGCAATATAATTATGATAACATAGAGTTGATCTGTTGATGGAGCCAGGAGGTGGCCATAGGAACTTTGTAATGAAACGACGCAACCCTATCGATTTTGGGCTCGTTTGATTCGTCTTGAGAAGCAATTTATATAAAAGATTGTATTAAAAATATTTTTTTAAATAATTACTTGTCTCTTCTTTAGTAGGTAGTAAGTGTAAAATTTTATTAAACTTGATACGTGTAAAACCACGGTATAACACCATCCATCAATTTTGCATTGATGGATTTCTGTGCAAAATATTCTGATTTTGTGCCACCAACGCACCGTATGCGTTTATCAATTTTTTACTACTTTATAATTTTATTTCAATTTTTTTTGTTTATTTTTACTTAAATCTACTCTGATTTTAAGTCATATTATGTGAGAAACAGAAGTAGGTCATGGTGAAAATTTACGGTGGTATTGAAAGTGTATATTTAATTATGTTTATTTATTTCGTAGAACTCTACAAAATTGAATTTTTAATTGATTTTAAGCATTTTAGATGCAATACAGTTCACTAATTTCAATAATGAAATAAGAAATGGTGATAAATATTTACGCACAGAGTTTGAGTAACTCGGTGGCCCGGCAAGAGTACGTATTACTTGCGCTTTCACAAGTAAAGCGACATCGGGCGTCGTCCGCACATGGTTGGGTTGCCACAAGTGTCAAAGAATTTTCTCACGCTGCTCCGAGCTTCGACAGGCACGTAAAGACAAAGTTGGTCAAGGTTGTCATTATGGTTTTCAAGTCGTCAAGCTAGGCCAGAGCTTACATGAAAAAAAACTGACAACAGTGTTGATTACAGACACGAAAAAACAAAAAAACAGGTAAGCTGGAAGGGCATGGCCGTAGACCACATCGATTCAAGTCCCGCTAGTATGATAACTTTTAACAATATCTTATTTCATTATTGAAGTTTGAGAAGAATACTTGCGAAGATTGCTTGTTAAAAATGTAATACCCCAATAACTAGTCCACCGTATTGATTAACAACACACGCAAGGCCGGTCAAACGCCCAAAGCTATCATCAAACATAGCTTAATTGGGAAAATGTATCAGAAATAATGACGCCATTCCGTTATCAGGTTTCATTACGTTAACAGTACAAATAAATTGGTACAATTTGTCCTCCTATTGTGGTATTTGCAATTATTAATGTGCCTGTCTATTTTTGCTCGACTACGAAAGGATTAGCTGCTGCTCTTCGCAAATATAGTAAAATCCGTTTAAGAACATAGGCGAGATTCTGAATCACGTCAATAGGCAATGCAGATAGCAAAACATCACTGTTCTGATTTTATTTTTACGGTTCAAACAGTACTTACGACAATTTGCAATCTGTAGTATATAACTTTAACACAAAATCTGGTAATTTACCATAGATGGCGTTATTTTCAAAAGAAGCAATCATAAACTTAAGTACGATTTACGTATAAGGTCTTAATTTGCATCAAAATATAAACATTGTCGGGATTCAGTGCAGTTGTGCTTAATTATGACACGCGGGCCACGTTGACACTTCCTTCAGCTATTTTTATCTTCCTTTCCTATAACTTTGCACCTCAACTGTTTTCGTCAAACATCTCCAAAAACCTCAGTTGCCTGGAAGAGATTGCAGTTGCGATAAGGCCGCCTTTTGACATCTGTTTAATGTTATCCACTATTATGTACCATAATGCTTTGGCGCAATATATATTCAGCTAACTAACAAGGTCGTAAAGTATAATATATTATATGGCAAAACAACGTTTGCCGGATCAGCAAGTAGGTGTATACAAATGCAAAGAATGTCTGTAAGTGATTAGGTTTATACTGTTTGCGTCCGTCGTAGGAGGCGACATGTCATTAGTATTTCGGTCGCAGCATATTTAACCTCCTCTGTAATGAGATCCCGAGTGTAACTGACCGTAGACTGCCCTTAACGAAGAAAGGTTCTAGCACCAAAGTCAACAAGCTTGATGTGGTAAAGAATTTATCAAATACGATAGATTAAATAACTTCGGCGTAGACAAGAATTCTTACTACAAATTAATTTATCGAATGACTTTTATTTTATTATGTGTTATTTTGTGAAAATGCCTTAAACTCTAATAACATGCGTACATATACACTATTTTGTCTATGTCCATAATGGGACAGGTAGGGCATTTTGGATCGCGCAGCTCTAAGCAGAAAAATCTAAAGACCGTAAGTCCCAAACGCCACTTTAATCATGATGATGGGCGAAAAGGTAGAAAAAGGAATCAAAGGAAAAAAAAAATAAGTTAAACCGCATCAAAATAAGCGTAATAAATGAATGTTAATTGTAATTGAGTATAAACAGCTAGGCAGACAAAATATACATGCCAGGAGTTTCAATTTACAATAAGAATCTAGGTAAATATATATAGGGTGTTTAGTTAATGTAAACGTGTATTTATCATAAAATATAGTATTGTTGGGTGAGTATCCCATAACACAAGCTTAAGCTCACTTCGGGATTAGCTCAATCTGTGTGATTTGTCCCTATATATTTATTATTATTTATATAAGCCACATTTATTTCATTTTGGAATTTTGTAAGTATAACCTCTTTGAACTCTCTAGAATGAGAGGATATGAACTTATATCCAATGGTAGAAGAGTTGCATTGTATCGTACAAACAAGCTACTCAAATACTCGTAAAGCATTGTTAGTTGTTCCTCGTTCTGGATTTGCTGTACGATCAGCACAAGAGATGCTTACAAAAATTCCGTTACATATACAATACATGTTTTTCGCTGCGGTGTCATTCGACTTGGTGGGTTTCGTTTCAATAAGTTATCGCCCCAGTGTACCACGCTAAAATAATTTCGCCACATCGTGCGTCGCTAAGGCGTCATCTGAAACTAAGTACGGGACCCGCCTTTTCCATGCTGGTCTAAGAGCAAAAACTTACAATGTACTAGCTGCTTCTTTTCTCGCACAAATCGTAAAATCCGATCGATAGCATGGGGGATACTCTGAATCTTGTCAATAGGCAATGCAGATAGCAAAACATCATCTATTCTGATTATCTTTTTGGGGTTCCGTACCCAAAAGGTGCCAGGCCTGTGTCACTGCCCTTTAAGGTATCGAAAATATAACTACACTAAAAATAAATAAAGTTAAAAGTAAGAAGGGGTTTACTTTCAAGAAATGAGATTTTTACAGCGTTTTTACTCGATCATTATAATGATTATTAGAAAAACATTGCACGGAGGTTCGGATCCATTCATGTACAAGTCCGAGTCGCACTTGACCGGTTGTATTCAGCCTTCACGGCCACAATCACTCTAAAGGCGGCCTTTGGATTTAAAGGCTCTGAGCAAACAGGCACTCAGCTGCCCCGTCTGGGATAGAGACGTAATATGAGTACTGTACGTATCTGTATACTTATGAAGTCCACTTTCAAGTCCCAGGTACCTACAGAATTAATAGAAAGTTTACATACAGAACAGAATCTCCTAAGTTACCGCGCAATATGCGTCCCCGTCCCCTGTCCTTGCACCTCTTACCCGTTCACGCCGTGTTGAGGGTATAGAACGGGCGGCTGGAGGCAGGGACAGGAATACCAATATTTTTGATACCGATGTTTCAAGTCACTAAATATACTAACCCTACCATGCTTATATATTTTAGAAATAAGCATCTTTGTGAAACAAAATGCGCATTTATTTATTCAAGCTAGACATTTCTTCTTACGAACAATACGAAATTGTAATAAACTCGTATTAAATCTAGTGCGAAAAAGTAAAAAATATAAAAATGACTGTTATGCAATGTGTAAAGAGATTTATAATAAATTGCCATCTGCACTAAAAGAGCTCCCGTTAAATAAATTCAAATCATGTCTGCGCAAATGGCTACTTAAAAAAAAGTTTTATTCAATCAAGGAGTTTTTAAAATGTGAAGTTAAAGATTGTGAATTCGATGCATGAATAAATTAATGATGTACAAATACGTTAGAAAACTTTAATTTACATGCTATTTAATATGGCTAAATAGGTTTAAGCTACTTTTTTAAATTGTATTTTTTATACACCTGTACTGTTCACCCTATTTATTGCAAATAAAATATTATCTTATTTTATTTTTTAACCATATATCGATACTCGATATCGGTATTTTATTGATATTTTTTATCGATATATCGATACAAATTTCGATATATCAATACAAATTTCGATATATCAATACAAATTTCGATATATCGATACTAAGTACTGGTATTATATTGATATTTTGTATAAAATACCGGCATTTTATCGAAATTTGTATTGATATATCGATTTAAAAAATCGGTATTCCTGTCCCTGGCTGCAGGCGCCTGGCCATCTTTACAAGGCGAAAACGGGGGAGAGGTACGAGGATGGGGGACTGGGACGCATATTGCGCGGTACCTTAGGAGATTCCGTAAAACTTATATTCTTTCTGTGATTCAGGACCATCTAATGAAAATGACTGGATACCTTGATCTTGTCCGGAATCAATCTAAAGTTCCTATAATCCAGAGGTAAATAAAACTAAAAGCTATATAATCGAGAGAATGCGGCTGATAGATGATGCTGTTCAAAATTTGAAATAATATTTAACCGAGAAAAAAAAGATAGTTTATTTTAAGAATGACGCTTAAAATGTCCGTCTGTCTGTTTGTAACTTGTGTTTCTCACTTGATGTCTTCGAGGGTTTTTAATTTGCCTAGCTTGTATATATAAACTTGTAAAAACTTAAATAATTGGATAAGGCTCGCCCTTGTAAATTTTTGTTTGTTTGTAAAATCTTTATTGTACATAAACACAGGACAAAAATACAGGTTAGAATTAGAAAACAGTACAAATCTCTTCCAGTCAACCTTGAATTAGAGGACAATTTTACAACACAGGGTAGAGAGGGGGAAAATATACAAAAGATACACAACAGAAAACAGAATTCAATTATACTAAACAACTTACAACACTCAAGCCATTTAAATTAAAACTTAATAAATACTATACTATAACACAGTAAATATAAATACACATATGAATACACACATAAAATATACATATATATGTAATAAATATATAACTTATCAATAAATACTATTTTTATTTTTAATACTTAGGTTTTGTAACTTGTCTTTATTTAGACAAACAGTTTAAAGAAACAAACAAAACCCGACTACGCTAAGATTACGAAAAGTACGTTGATTCTGTGAATGCAAGCACAGCAGAGAGATACAACTAGTAATGTATTCTTTAAAATATACTAATTAAACTCTTTCATTTGATATCAAACACGGGCTGATTCACGTAATGCAGTCGGAAAAGGCCGACTAGTTTCGATCGGTTTAGACGATGAAGTATTAAGGACAGCGAAACCGTTAGGTTGGGTTGGTTGGGTTGGGGTAAGATTGGTTGGATTACATGGCCCGGGTGAGATCTTGGTTTCCCCGGGCCGCGCGGAGGCCATTCCAGGTGGGAATGGCCTAGCTGTGAGGGAAGGGGGTGAACTCCCTTCTATCACAGCCGTGGTAGGGGTCGCGGGGGATGAGGAGTGTTGGTGTTACGTTGTTGCTCTCAACGTAACACCAACTTATCCTCCGCAACCAAGCACGGCCGTGGCGCTTGGCACTGTGTCGGTGGGGCCGCAGAGAAGGTGGAGTGTCGGTGTTACGTTGCCGCTCTCCCTGTCCTCTGCGGCCGATCGTTGGGCCCCGGTCGCCATCAGGTGGTCCTAAGGCAGGACCTGTTTTTGCAGGCCCTAAATCATGAGGGCTGATTGGACGGTGGAAACGAGATTCCATCGCCCGACAGACAGCTCGCCGGACTGGAATGCGCGTGTCGTGTCAGCGTGCCTGTCTTAATCGGGCGAAGGCCAAAAAGCCCCCCATATGCTCGCTCTGAATCCCTCTCTTAATGAGAGGGACCCCAGAGCAGGCAGGGGTCATAGCGGTCGTTGCGCCGGGGCTGTGGAGCGAGAGTAGCACACTGCCTCGGCCCATTGCGACTGAGAGGTGACACCGTGGTTTTTTTTTGGTGGTAACACCACATAACCTTACCGGTTTCCCTTGACTGGTAAGTTATCCGAAGGGATCTTTTACCATGAGTTTTTATAGATAATGGTACGGAACCTTTAGTACGCGAGTCCGACTCGCACTTAGCCGGTTTATTTATTTATTTCAAACAAAGAATTGATTGAATTTAATTCAAATTGATCCAGGCGTCTTCGAGCAATTGGGAAACATACATTTAAAAATAAAAAAATATAAACATTCGAATTGAAAACCTCCTACTTTTTTGAACTTGGCTAAAAAGGCTGCAGGTACATTCTACAAATCAATAAAACGCAATAAAACACGAACAGAAACACTCCAATTTCAATTATTTTTTTTTGACAGCGTCAAGTTTATTTTTCATACCGTACCGATCACTCGATTTACAACATGTCGATTTGATTTCCCCACTCATACAACGGAGGATTCAATTAATCCGGCTTTTGTTAGAACCGGTTTGATTTTAAGGTTGCATGTGACTACTTCAATTTACCGAGTTTGATCATGTAAATATACAGATTCGGTTTCACGCGATTCTATTGTCACCAATTTATTTGTTAGGCATCTTCTTGTTTACTTTTTTTATTCTAATCTAATGACGATGACTTCGTATGGTATTTATTTATTTATTTAATCTTCTTTAAATTGACGAGTCTTTTCACCCCGGTACTTTGAGAGACTTGCGTGGGGATACAGATCCAACACGTAGAGGCCCTTTGGAGAAGTTGATGTAACGTGGTGCTCCCGCTGACACCCATTCCTGAATATACCTATGAAAGGTGTATCTTTGAATAGGTTTCGGCAGGAGAAAGATCTATTGCAAGAAAAAGGAAAAGGTCTATGGGTTATGGAATGAGATTGGGATGGACTGATGCTGAGATATTACAATAGCAACGTCACCTGCCATAATCATGACATTTAATCTGTATTGTTATTTGTTTTAACAAAGGGTGAACTAAACGCTAAGAAGCGTTATATACCAGTTAACGTTTGGGTTATACAGATAGACTAAATGTGGGTTGCAAGATAAAAGTATAATTTTAAGTCATCATGCTTATTTGTACAATATCAAAAAAACCTTGCATTGCTAAAAACTCTCGTAACATAGTTATATTTTCAAACACAACCTCCTCGTTCACTGTCCCTTTTAAAATAACAATTACTTTGCATTTTTTGTAAGTCGGCAGTGAATGGGTTAAATGAAGAGTTCAGAAGATATGAGGGTCAAAGTGAATTTACATTTCAGAATTCCAAGCCGAATAGTTTCGCACTAAATTGTGTTATTAACGGAGGCAATAATAACATTAACTCTACCATTCGGCATAGTTTTATGTGGGCGGTCAGTGAATAGAATTTAATTAACTGTTGTGCACTCCGAGGCTGTCTGTAGGGACTGATAGATGGTACAAAGTATAAAACTTTAGCGTTGATGCTTCGAAATGTCACCATTTTTACCCAACTATGTCAAATCCAAGAGGGAGGGTAATGATTTTAGTAGTTTATATTTGTATGTATGTAGGTATGTATGTCTGTTCCACCGTAGCCTCCATATCGCTTGTCAAATTTTCACAAATGATATGCCAATGAATTCGTCATAATTTTTAGGGTGACAAAAGCTACAATTTGTTTGCAAAAATGTATATAACTTAAACATTGCACATTATAATTATAATATATATATATATATATATATATATATATTATAATTATAATTATAAAACGACTAATTTAACCAGCCCCTCATCATATCATCCCTTAGGACCCCAACAACTTTACTACTTATCTTTTCAATAACTAATAATGCTTTATATAAAGTAAAGACTTTTTAATGCCCATTATACAACACTAGCTTAATGCCTGCCGCGTGACCCACGTTGTAAATGACATTTGTATTGATTTGTATTGTATTTATTGACATTTGTATTTGAATTACACAAGAGTATTCATGTTATTATCTGAATTAACACATATAACAGATTTCTACATAATATTATTAAATGTAACGTGAGATGACATAACTAAATATTTAAAAACGGTATAACTCACGTAGTGTAGTCTGAAAATCCCGACTAGTTTTGATCGGTTTAGACGGGCGGGCGACGACACGCGAGGCGTCGCTCAGTGCGTTGAGGACAGCGAAACCATTGCGTCGCCGTCCTACTTAACAACACTCGCCCTGATGATGATCTTCTAAACCGTTTTTAAATCTTTAGTTAGATTTCTACATGACAAATTTATTTTCAATTCATATTGTAGCTATTTTGGCGTGAAAGCGGATTTATTTTTACTGTCTGAAAGTAAATAATTCTTAATTTTATTTGTTTATTTAATCGCATAAGTTCAAAAGGCTCTTTTAAGAAATTTTGACTTTCCGCTGATAATTTACAACTTACGGCTTATCAAAACAGCTCGTTCCTTAAACGTTATAACCTCGCGTCATACTAACTTATATTGTGAGTGTCTTTTATGTGATCCAAGAAAAGGCGGTCCAAAGCCGCACAGCTTATTAGGCAAAAACTATATACCCGCAAGTCGCTTAAACCTTCTTACCATACAACACCCCTCTCCTTACATAAGTTATAACCTCGCGTCATAGTTACTGCGATTGTGGGTCTGCCCTCGTCTAGGGGATAAATATCGGAGAAATAACGGGAACTTGTCTTGAGGAGATAACTTTGGGATACGTTTATTGTAATAACTGTTTAAATTTGCTTTGTTCGCCTTCAGTATTATTTGGAGGAACTGCAAGGAAAGAGTGAAATATAAAAAGCTCTGTCTGCAAGTAAATAACTGACCATGACCAATTGCGTGTCAGGACACGCTCATAGTAGATTTACGTTTATACTAGGGGACTTTATTTTCCATACTGTTACAATTGTATACTACCCATTTTAAACAAGTTATAACTTCTTTCTAATTGTTTTCTAAGGATTATTTATTTTGAATGATTTTTTTTCAAATAGGTATATTTTATAAGTTCAGCGGCGTCTGTACAAAAGCTAAGTAAGGCTGAGAAGGTTTTCTTTTAAAGTGGAAGAATGTACTTGAAACCTGTTAGGATATATCGGTGTACTTACTTATTACTTCTTAGCTATCAAAAAATTATTGTGACCTCATAAAGAGGCTTTTAAACAGAAATTTAGTCGAATAAGACTTGTCTTAATGTTGTGAGTGTCTATCGATGTGCTGCTAGAAATTCCGCAAATATTTCCAAAATTTCCATTTTTATGAATATTGTCGGGAATGAATATAGGAATAGTGCCCAGAGTTTCCAAAATTCCTAGGAACGCCACATCACTAGTTGTATCACTTTTATGTACAAAACAGTTCCCTAATGCCCAGCGGAGCAGTTCCGCTAAGCGACTGGCTGCATTCCAGTGTAATCCAGCAGAAATTCATCAGCTGAGTGGTTTGTGTCGCGTGAATTAATTAGCACAGGACTAAGCGCCCCCCGGCGGAATGTAGTGGAGTTATTTAGCTTATTAATAGAATAGTCATCGTTAGATGCTGAAATCATAATATTTGGTAAACAATATACCTCTTTATGACAATATTTGTCTTTTGTGCTGGGCTAGAAGAAAAGAAAAAAATGTACTAGTCTAATAGTTTAAAGTCTTTCGCCAAGATTTGATAATTTGTTTCAGACTAGCTAGACTAGACTGCATCGTTGAGGATGCAACCGAGAATACGTTCGGATTATGATGATGAGTATAATTGTTAAAAAGATTATTATTTAAATACATACGTATAATGTATTTCTTATAATTGGAATAAATCATTGTTTCTTTATTCGTATTTTCCTCTTACGGGCTGCACCTTTACTTGGGCTAGCCATTGTTTTAGTTGATAAAATAACCGCGTAATTTACTGAGTAAATATCTTACACAAAAAAGAGAAAAATAAAATATTAAAAAAAAAATTACCGGCTTTAAATACATAAGGAACTCACTAAAAAGTAAAAAATAAACTAAGATTTTAAATAATAAACCTATTTATCTATTTACAATATATTTAAATTATTCCTATAAGTTCGCAATACCCTACCAGGGTTCATGATCATACCTACTCATCTTCTGTATGAGTGCATGAAAGCGAGTTATAAAGAAAAAAAAAAATATTTTAACTACTACCAACTGATCAGGTTGAAGTCGGTGCCGTAAAAGTAGAATTCGTATATTGTGTGTTTAGCAAGTGTACACGTCATAACTTTAATAAATTTAAAAGAAAATTATATTCTAATATTACAATATCAATGCGTGTGTATTTAGCAAGCCGTGCGTGTTCTAACCTATACGCTGTTGTGTTTACGAAGTCAAAAGAGTATATACATATCTTCGTTCCATCCGGGTGTCCCTTGATACCTCTCAAGTTTTTTTCTGTGTTTCGTGTCTGTTGTTAAAGCGGCAACAGAAATACAATGCAACACAAATAAGTTGAACAAAAATGGCGGACTTCAAAGCATTTTTTGTACAAATTCCCGACACGTAAATTGAATCGAAATGGCGGTCGTCTGTGCATCATTTGTATCTGCGCCTATAACCGTCATTGGTGCAATGGTGATATTATTCCAGTTAGTTGAGCTCTATTTTAAAAACTAAAATTATTTCTAGCTTATTCCGTCTTCAGCTGAACTTTCATAAACAACTTACCTACGTACTTAATGTTATTACGCCACAAATCTTGTAGGTGCTCACTCAGCGAAAACTGTTAATAATTACAAGTTGGATGCACGGGAGCCACTAAATTTAATATGGAGAATATTCTGTTACCTAAATCAGGTTAACCAACGTCTCAGAAACTCGTCTGTTTTCGTCGCGTGTTGTGCAAGCCTTGAGGTATTTCGTGCTTCGTTTACTTCTACTTTGTTAAGTTTAGGTATTTTTGTCTCTATTTATACTTATGTTATGAAATACGTAGAATATCACTGTGCCATGTAAAACATTCTAAAACAAAACAAAGTAAATTATGTTTGTTTAAATAATATAAATATATACGCACAAATCACACAGATTGAGCTAATCCTAAAGTAAGTTCAAGACTTTTGTTATGGGATACTAATTTGACAATACTATATTTTATAATCAATACATCATTATATTATTATTCCAGACGGTTGGATCCGACCGAGAGAACAATTGATAACAATGGGTTTACAAAATTGCAGTTGTTGAAGAGTTAAATATTTTTGTGTCTATTTATACTTATGTTATGACACAACAAAAATCTCAAATACGTAGAATATCACTGTGCCATCGAAAACATTCTAAAACAAAACAAAGTAAATTATATTTTTTTAAATAATATAAATATATACGCTCAAATCACACAGATTGAGCTAATCCTAAAGTAAGTTCAAGACTTGTGTTATGGGACACTAACTTGACAATACTATATTTTATAATCAATACATCATTATATAGCTAAACATCCAAAAACCAGGTCAATCTGAAAATTATCATTTTCCATCTTGATCTGACCGGGGATTGAACCTGGGACCTCCGGTGTGACAGCGTAGCATGATCACCACTAGGCCACAGAGGTCTTCAAATGTCAAAATCGTAGTCTAAGAGGTAAGCGAGGTAGCGCTGTGTTTTGTGATTATTCCTTGATACAACATTACAGGTAAACTCTATCTATATCTTCCATTCATCATTAAACTTTCCAAGGATTGTTTCTGGCTTACCCTTTGGGTTGCAAAGGTCAGACGGCACTCGATATGTGTAAAAACCAACTTCGTCAAATAATTTTAGTTAGGTAGCGAACCCCGGGCATGCCACTCGGATAAACTCGAATGATGATACTCTATCTATATTTTCCGATGTGTCAATAGCGAAATGTTTTTTGTCTCACTTATCCTCAGTGTAGCCTGTACATTGGTAAACAAGCAACTTTAATTCCTGTCTCGCAACCCGAAAATGCGCATTACTCTTTTAATTATTAGAAATAAAACAATAAACTAGTACCTAATTTATTGGTTCACTGCCATAAATTGATATAAAGAGAGCATTAACGTGAGTAGCAATATTACCCCAGCCGTACGGTTTCCAACAATATCTGTTGCCAAATCGGTATTTTTTGAATTCGTTACGTACGAGCCTCTGTACTCGGAGAGACACTTATAATGTAAAGTTATTACAATTCTGGAAGGCAGCCAAATCGGGGCCCACTTAACTTTAAAAACTGGGGCTACCTGTGCTCTATGAATACTGCCCAGCAGTACGGGCAGTGATGAAAGATACTGGAGAGAATGACTGGTCTCGTAATCTCATAATATGGCACATTTTAAAGAATAAAGTATACGTCTTATTTGTGGTTTACAGCTAGATCGGGGCCCACTTTTCTTTGGGCTATCTAGGCAGTACTTTATGAATACTGCCCAGCAGTTCGGGCAGTGATGAAAGATATTGAAGAGAACGACTGGTCTCATAGTCATGCCGAAGCGTGGTGTATAGCTATCACGAGAAGTCGTATTAACGTTAAGCACAGTTGTGTATATCGCAATTGTGTATCATACTCCGTTTTTGGATGGCAGCCAGGTAGGAGCCCATTTAACTTTAAAAACTAGGGCTACCTGTGCTCTATGAATACTGCCCAGCAGTTCGGGCCGTGATGAAAGATATTGGAGAGAACGACTAGTATCATAGACATGTCGAAGTGTGGTGAAGCTATGGTTTATTACTTGTGGCTTATGACGACTTCTGTGGCGTAGAGGTCACCATGCTAGTCCGCCACCCAGAGGTTCCGGGTTTGATCCCCGGTCAAGGCAAGTTTGCAAAATGGCCTTTTTTAAATTGTCCTGGGTATTGGGTGTTATCTATATATGTATTTATTATAAAATATAGTATCTTTGGTTTAGTATTCCATAACACGAGTCTCGAACTTACTATGGAGCAAGCTCAAATATTGTTTATTTATTTCTGGAAAATTTTACAAAATACTGCAGGGATTTTAATTACTATTGCCAGATGATGACACATTTCTAGATAGCGGCTACAAGTGTTTTTGGTACAATAAATAGGTTTGTTACCTCATCTTACCATCATTACTCAGTGGCACCAGCCGTTCGACTGCAAGTACCACATCGTATAATTCCGTCGGTTTACAACTAACATATTGCAAGTCAAAGTTCACTGATCTATATAGCGGTTGCCAAAACCGCTATGTTAATAAAGAATATGATGCTATACTCTTGAAGTTTACAATTTGTGTTTGAAAAATTTGTTTTCGTTCAGTTGTTTTAGACACATACGTGTTGGGAGAAAAGTTGAATTGGGTTCCTGGAGGAAGGCAAAAAATAGGGATAAATTATTTAGATTATGTAAAGAATATACTAAGTATATATATATATATATATACATAAATATATATATATATATATATACATATATATATATATATATATATAAGCTTTATTTAGTTAGAATGGTTTATAATAAAGCCAAACATTTACTGGCATAAAGGATTTTGGCTAACTATATAAAATTTAAGAAGGGAAAGGAGGACCAGGAATAACTACATGAAACATATAAAAGAGAAGGTGATCGTCGAACAAATAGAAGAAAATTCATATTCCACCGAAAACAGCATAGATCTTAAATATGAATGGATCAAATTTAAAATTATAAATCTTAACATTTGAATCCCGCAAAAAAAAAAACACAAAATTTGATTGCAACGGAAAACTTTTACGTATATTTAAGTGCTGTAGAAATTGCACTACTTAAGAAATGTAGTGAATTAAATAATTGACCTATTCGGACCTATCTATTTATAGCCTAATCGATTTAAGTTATATTGTATCGATTGCACCGCTTTATTTGATCAAACTCGCAGTCAACCATGAGTAAAATTTACAAAAAACAGTCAAACCAACGCCCAACTAAATAAACTAAAAACTTCGATACTAGTTTTTGAAAGCAATAACCAAAAAGTACACCCCAAAACTACACAACCATTATGCAAAGTCCGAAACTCGAGCACACATAACAGGCTATACGGATAAAATAAAGAGTTCTACGGATGCGACACTATACATTAAGAATCCCCTTACCCTAGACTTTTCCATACAAACGTAGTCTACGTTTTATTTTGAAACCACATGTCAAATTTGAAATTGCAATTATCTAGGGTTATAATTGGTTTTCTACTATAAAATTATTAACTTGAAAAAAATATAAGGGTGTAGAAATTTTCCATACTCATGGTCAAATATGATATAATACACTATATTATCTTTTAAGTTCATAATTTTAGTGTCAGAAACCAATTATAACCCTAGATAATTGCAATTGCTTTAAAATTTCATAATTTTGCCCATATCTGACATGTCGTTTCAAAATAAAACGTAGACTACGTTTGTATGGGAAAGTATGATTCTGTCCAGGGTAAGGGGACTCTTAAGTACTAGCGGCTCGCCCTGGCTTTGCACTAATATTATTATGTAATACAACACATAAACCTTTCCGAAGATATTCTTCACACAGCAGTTTCAGTCTATAGAGTACATACAAACAGACATATAGTGTACGTGCTGAAGGACTTTATTACATATTTTTTATTTATAACAAGAATGGATGGATGTTGCTCTAGATTTATTTATATAGTAATACCGTTTTGTGAATAAGATTAGGATTAGTAGTACTTGTCGCCTTTCCCAAGAAATCTATGATGAAATACGCTAAAAAGCCGAATCTCATACGAACACGCAATTATCGGAAAAAAAATTGCCTTGAGGGAGTTGATAGTTGCATATTCGCCAGACTAGCTTTTTCTATCTGCGTTGAAAAAAAAGGTAAGTACCCAGTTTTTATTTTATCTCAGATTGTAATGTGGTCAGGTAAAATATCACAAAACAAAAAAACAACGGGTTGCACTCCGGGAGTGCCGGCAGAAGTGAAAACTTGAATATAATTTCATGGATGCGCGTGGCATGCTGTAACATAAACACACACGAACATTCGCGCAAGCGCCCTGCGCCGCCTAAACGAAACAGCAGGCGCAGGCAAACATTTTCGCCGCGCCGTAGAAAGAGAGGGGGAAACTTCCTTTACTACGCCGCGCCGCGCCGGCTGTCTAATCTCCATCCGTCTTACAAATTGACGCCCTGACGCGAGTTTAACATTTTTTTATCCATTACAAAAAAAGTGTACAACGCCGCTAAAGAGTTTTCACTTCATAAAAGTGCAGTTAAAACGAAGGTTGTTCTTCTATAGCCCTATCACTTTGCTGCAATAGGAACAGAAACAGCCGAAATAAATGTAATCGCGAGACCACAATAATCATTTGAATAGAAATGTACTGATTTCGACAGGATTCCTAACACGAACATTTTATTCGTACCTCTCTATATTGGATTTTGGTTTCTTGGGCGGAAGCGATGAGATACTTTTATAGCGATGGTTTTGAACTTTATCGCTATGCTTATTTAGCTACGCAGTATGATATTACTTGCAATAATAAATCGTCCTAGTGCGTGTCGGGCCACGCTATGAGTAGAGTTCCGAAGTGACACGTTACAACAAACTTTATTTTTCATAATTCTACTTTCAAACGAACTACAAATTCACCTTTTAATTATTGACTAAAAAAATAAGAATTATTGGTTTCAAAACTAAATAAAATCAGTATTTGAAAGAACACAGGAAACAAACTTATTATAACAATTTGCGTAAATCACATTATCACATAATTCTCGGTAACTAAGATAAAAAAGACTTTACTAAAGCTTTTAGTAAGTACCTCTTTTATGCATAAAAGATAACCGGAATGTCAGTTTTATTTATTTGTATGCAACTTATCATCATCTTCCTCGCCTTGTCCCTTTTGGAGTCGACTCTGTCTGTCAATTCTCTCTATTTCTTTCTATCATGAACCATATTTGCACTTGCCCCTTGTTCCTTCATATATGTCCTCACACATTTTTCCCACGTCTTTCTCGGCCTTCGTTTTCCGCTTCAGCCATCTACCTCACCTCAAGATGGACCATTATTTTAGCCAGGTGTTGGGGCATCTCTCCTCATTACGTGGTCATACCAGATCAAACGGTGGCTTTTCAGCTTTTCCACTATTGGAGCCACCTTCAGACTTCCTTTTACATATCCGTTCCGGATTTTATCCATCCTCGTTACCCCGCTCATCCATCTCATCATCCGCATTTATGTCACATGCATCCTATGTTCTTCTTTCTTTTTGATGGCCCAATATTTCTATCCATACCACAGAGCAGGTCTTACTATGATCTTATAAATCTTTCCTTTAAGCCATAATGGGAGCCGCCTATCGCAAGTTGTTCTCGTTCTCGTACTTGTCTCCACTTAAGCCATCCAGTGTTTATTCTCTTGATGACATCTTGATTCGCATCTCCCTGTAAGATTGGTCAAGGTACTTAAAGTCCTTGCAAACTGGCAGCGAGGTATGCAGATGTTAACAGTTGTGACGCCGGAAGTTCCCCAAAAATCGCAAAACATATATTCTGTTTTGGTCAGCTTTTTGAGCGTCTTTTGCCATTCATTCAGTTTGTCTTGGATTTTTACCTTTTTACTTTTATGAGCACGACGTCGTCCACGAATAACATGCACCAAGGGGCGTCACTTTGTATGCTAGATGTTAGGGCGTCCATCACCAAAACGAACAGGTTCGGGCTAAAAGCGGAGCCCTTATGTAGATCTACTCCGACCTCGGACCTGTCCGTTACTCCTACTGTAGATCGAACCTGAGTACTCACTCCTTAGTACATATCTTGGATTAGTCGGATGTACCAAAGAGGAACAAGCTTTTGTTGTAAACATCTCCACAATTCGTCTCTTAGTATTTTATCATAGGCCTTTTCTAGATCAATAAAGACCATAAGGAGGTTCCTGTGTGCACTGCCCTAACTTCTCCATCAATTGCCGTGTGGTGAAGATATCATCCTTCATATCTTTTCCTGGCATAAAACCGAACTCATTCTCAGATACTTCTGCTTCCTATGATCTTCTCCCATAATTTTAAACAGTGCGACAATTGGATAATACCCCTATAATTATTGCAGTCTTGAATGTCTCTTTTATCTTTATACACTGGATCCAAATAGCTGTCTACGCAACTAAAACCGTGCTTAATTAGATGTAATCACTTATCTAATTTTGGGAAAAATAATATTGTTAAAATTTTGAAAAAAAAACGAGTCTATATCTTTCTGAAAGGCCGGTAACGCTTCTGTTCCACCCCTGGAGTTGCAGTTGTCCATGGGCAGCGGTGATCACTTACCATCAGGTGACCCGCTAGATCGTTTGCCGCCCTATATCATAGAAAAAAAAAAGCTTAAACACCAAACTACACAACTGATTTTGATTAAACTCCTAATTTTTTTTAAATGTAATACTTTCCAGGTAGTCCACCTGGAAACAATACATTTAAAAAAATATTTTAGATATCGGTCCAAGCATGTTCAAGTAATCAGTCTTTGTGGCGCAGCGCTCATAAAAAAGATTTCAACGAATTAATAACCTCCTACTTTTATTTGAAGTCGGTTAAAATCAGCCTTTGTGGCGCAGCGCTCTATTAACTATTACCGGTCTGATTAACCCATTTTTAATAGTGTAAACAAAAATGAACAAAATAAGCAAACTTTTTTTCACTTCTTTCTTTAGTTCTCTGAGAATAAAGAAACACTCTCTTCAACAAACTTTCAATAAAAGACAACAAATTAATTACACCATTTACGAAAAATAGAAATACCTGAAAGGCCGTTGCAAACAACGTTTTAAACAAATTATTTCGCACCGAAGCATGAAAGCCTGGCAGCGAATCGAATCTTTTCAATCGAACTGCTGTATAAAAGTAATCAATTCCATTCTTTCGCAGTTCCCGGCTATAACTTCTGTGGGCGGTTTACAAAAGACTCTTTAACAGGACTTCAATAGAGGTTCTACTCTCAAGTCTATTTTTTATTCGTTTGCTAGTAATATTAGTTCTATTTAACGATTGGGTATTTTAAAATAAAAGAAACCAATTTGGGTATTTTCCTGGGTGAAAAAAATAAATTTTTTTATACTGATATTATTTTGACTTGATTTTTTTGACGTAGTGGTTACCATGTTAGTCCGCGGGGGCAAGTTGGAAAATAGCCTTTTTCAAATTGCCTTGGGTCTTGGATGTTTATCTATATACGTATTTGTTATAAGATATAGTATCGCTGAGTTAGTATTCCATAACACAAGTCTCGAACTTACTTTGGAGCTAGCTCAATCAGTGTTATTTGTCCCTATATTATTATTATTATTATTATATTATTTAATAACAAAATAAAAAGTCGCAAAATAATGTCACTTGACTTTGAACTTATTCATTTTAACTTGATTTTGGATTAATGATTGCAGAAAAACTGATAATAAGAGCACTATTTGACTCTAAGAAACTATGTCGTCATCTGCCTTTATTTCATACAAATCCCATAGAAACTGTTTGTTTTGACGTTTAAAAAAGGTATTTGATTTGACTTGTTAAAAATATTGGAATCACAAAAGTTTTTTGAAGAAATGGCGCGAGGAACTTTGAAACGAGTTCCGTGAACGCACATCTTTTTTAACCGACTTGAAAAAAGAAAGAGGTTATCAATTCAATGCATTTATGTTTTTTATTGTTGTTTTCCGATTACTTGAAGATACCTGAAACAATTTGTAAAATTTTTGCTTGTATGTAAGTTGTTGTTCTCAGCCTGAGGGTTTGGCAGGTGGTCCCATTGAAATTTTGATCAAAATGGGTTGTGTAATTTGGTCTCGAAGTCGGCTTTTAGTTAAAAAAGAAAAAAAAAATGTGATTTTGGTATATACCCATTTTTTTTGTTTATATGTCATTATCAGCGGTCGGAATTAGGTAGAGTTATTTATACTGATTTCTTACAGTGAAAGAATAAAGTGGATATGCCTCAAATCCCGGGATTAATTTTTAAGAGCAAAAAATCCCGTGATTTCCTAAATAAAAAGTTATTAACTTCTACACACTTTAAACCACTGCACGCGCGACATTGCCAATATGTAAAAACGAATAAAAATACTAATGTCATCATCATCATCCGAGCGTATTCCCGGTTGCATCCTCAGCAGTAACGCTTCAGAGCCCGGGGTCCGCTACCTAACCAAGGAGATTTGACGAGGTTACTGGTTTTTACACAGAGCGACTGCCGTCTGACCTCCGCAACCCAAAGGGCAAACCAGGAACCAATCCTTGGATAGTTTGATGATCAAACGCTAGGTGGCGTTCGGGACCCACAGTTTTACGTGCCTTCCGAAACACGGAATCATCTTTCTTTTCGGATAATCAGGTGATTCAAGCCTGCAATATCCTATCCAGACTGGAAACAACTTTTAACAAAGTATGCTTCCCAGTGGGAATCGAACCCATGACCTCCGGGTCACAAGACGAACGCTTGACCACTGGACCACGGAGGCAGTGGTCAAGCAATAAAAATACTAATGTATATAATAATAAAAATTGTATGTTAATTAACTTTGTTTTATTTGTCTATCTGTCTTTAAGGTTTTTCTTATTATTTATTTGTAATATTGTTGGCAACACGGGATTGTCCATTAGAAATCCCGGTAAGATCCATATTAATATCAACATTTCGATGCAAGTACATAATTAACATAAAAAAAATATTGGGGGTAATAAGTGCATTGTTTATAGCCTTTCCCATTTCATGTAAGGCACTTCTTTTACCAAGTATAGAGAGTCAGTGGTTGCACTTACATTAATACGTACTTACAAAGTTATAACCCTTTGGTTTGCAGCTGTCGCGTAAAAAGGTTTTGGTTATAACTTCCTCTCGTTTTATTTTGTGCTATAATACTGTGACCTCTTAAGTACAGGGCCACTAGATCAGCGGAACTATTGGAAAAAAAGTTGTGAAAGACGATGACATGTCATAGGTCTTGATTGCAGTTTATTTTATGGTTCATCATCACTATCAGTTTTCAATGACCTTCTGCTTTGCTTAGTTTACTTAAAAACTTTTGTCAACGAAAAAGGTAGGCAAGTAACACCATATAAAACGATAGTTTTCTATCCCTTTTTAGGTGCTCTTGCTATCGTCATCTTTAAAAAAAAAACTTAATCTAAAGCCGCTTCACCAGTTTAGGAGCAGATGCTGCTTAATAGACTATCGATAGACTATCGGTATCTATATATATAAAAGAAGAAACTAAATGACTGACTGACTGACTGACGTATCAACGCACAGCCCAACACCGCTGGGTCTAAAGACTCCAAATTTGGCCATAGGTTCCTTATGAGGTCTAAGGTGCACTAAGAAAGGATTTTTCAAAATTCACCCCCTAAGGGGCTGAAACGGGGGTTCAAAGTTTTTATGGACAAACAGGATTAGTTTGACCATTTTTAAGAAACTTCGCAAGAGTACTTCCGGCGGTAAATAAGTAAATACGTGTTTCAGGATTTTTCAAAATTCATCCCCTAACGGGGTGTAACGGGGGTCCTAAGTTTTTATGGAGAAACAAGATTGGTTTGACCATTTTATTCGTAACTTCGCAAAAGTATTCCCTGTTCTAAATAAATAATACATATTTTAGGATTTTTCAAAATTCATCCCCTAAGGGGGTAAAACGGGGGTCCAAAGTTTGTAAAAAAAGATTAGTTGACCATTTTATTCCAAACTTCGCAAGACTACTTCCGGCGCTAAATAAGTGAATAAGTATTTTAGGATTTTTTAAAATTACACGTAATTCCCTAGGAGGGTTAAACGGTCCAAAGTTTGTATAGACAAACAAGATTTGTTTGTATATACAAATTTGATTTGTTTGTATAGACAAACAACATGACAAGTACTTTATTTATTTTTCTTTCGATATTTATTTATTTTATTTTTTATTTACTTAACTTCATTACAATACATGTAAATGGCGGACTTAAGGCCAGGGGCCTTTTCTACCAGTCAACCAACAGGAGATGAATTGAAAGTATTTTTTTGGGGTAAGTACAACAGAACTAACCAAAAACATCAAAAAAAGGAGTGAACTTGTTATTATTAAGTAAGTACATACATATATATCGAAGATAAACAAACACAAAAAAATATATAAATAATTGTTCAAAAATAAACCATACATAAACTACTGTATGTAGTTTATGTATAGTTAATTTTTGAATTATTTACTTATACAGCTGCTGACAGTTTTTGGAGATAATGTGCACGCACTGCTCTCTTAAACGTAAGACGAAATTCTGCTTTCCGGATACAGACTAGTAAGGCGTTCCAAAGCCGCACAGCTTGAACGGCAAATGAATTATTATAGAACGCAGTCCGGCAAAGTGGCATAACAAGAGGGAGATTGCTTGAAGAGCGAAAAGTTCTGACTTGGGAATTACCAAGGAAAGGAAATTTAGTTTTGAGATAAGCCGTAGTATAAAATACAGAGTACTGAGGATATGATGCAGACTACGTCGCTGTCGAATTGGCAACCATTTTAACAGAGATCGGTAAGCCGTACTTCCGCAAGCCAAATATAAAACGGAGACAGTTGTTTTAGATACGATCAAGCTTGTTAAGGAGATCACAGTTCAGTCCCGTGAAATACATCCGCGTAATCCAGAATTGGGAGAATGAGAGTATTTTTAAGCAGTTCTTTAATTTTTATTGGTAAAAAATGTTTTAATTTATAGAGTGCACGAAGTGCACCCGTGACTTTACCAGCTACAGCAGAAATCTGCACGTTCCAAGAAAGTGTAGAATCAATACACAGCCCCAGATCTTTAACGCTAGATGTAAAATGTATTTCAGTATTGTCGTAGTAGACACGCGAAATTGAATTCTCTTTAATTCGGTTTAAAAGCCGAGAACTACCAAATATAATGGCTTGGCATTTAGTCGGATTAACTGTGACTTCAAAGCGTCGCGTACAATCACTTATGGCCAGCAAGTCTGCATTAATTTTAGCAACTGCATCGTTCAGATCCTCCACTTCAGTCTGTGTGTAAAGCTGCAAGTCATCAGCGTACAGATGATACGAACACAGAAGGTAATAAAATCTATAAACATGGAAAACAACAAAGGAGAAAGAATACCGCCTTGGAGAACGCCAGTGTTAAGATCACTCCATTCGGATGAACAATTGTCAAGTTTTACCGACTGCTGACGTCCCCGAAGATAACTTGAGAACCAGCCTATGGCTGAGGGGAAACTAAATGATAGTATCCATACCATCGATAGTATCGATCTTGACGACAAACAAACAATCGATAATATCGATCGATGACGACGAGCAAACTATCTATACTATCGAGAGGCCAATCGATAGTTTGGCATTTTCTAATTGAAACTATCGATTGTAAACTACCGATTTTTTGGCAACACTGTTTGAGACACGTTGTCATAGACGCACACAAGTTAAACTTGTAACGCCCCTCATTTTGCGTGGGAAGTGAAAAAATATTAAAACTGTCACTGGTTAAGAATGTTAACGCTAGTTTCATGGCCGCAGGTCTGGTGCGAAATGGTTTCCATACAAGTGACATTTTACGACCTCCTTTTAGAGTCCTAAGTGTATCCAGGCTTTGTTGTATGTAAGTGCACTTATTTAGTTCCAAGAACACGGTGAAAATATAATTAACGAGAAAAGTCGTTAAAATAATTTCGTAATATAAAATGAAAACTACATGCACAACTTCGATATATATTATGGAATCGAAATCGTTTTAAGGGGCTACCTGAATTTGCTCCCATTTGAAATAAATCATTTGAAAGGAAACAGAGATGTCATTTAGAATTTTGTCCGGATTAGACCCCACATAACCCTTCAACCTATTTTATAAAATTCTGTTTGGCTTAAAGTTAGAATGTGAAGCTTGTCTACGCCACATTTGGGAGATAGGGCCACTTTTGGCTAATGTGCGTAAAAAAGCTTCACGTTCTCACTTTAAACTGTAAACAGTAGTTCATAATATAGTTTTGTCTGATCAAGACAACATTTTAAATGTTATCTCCGTTTCATTTCAAATGGGGGCAGCAATGGGCCCGGAAAAATTCAGGTAGCCCCTTAAATAACTCGCTGGGCTACTGTTTCTATGCAAATAATTTTTGTAGCTTCGTCACTCCCTAAATACTGTGTTATATCAAAATTTTGGAGCTGTTTCCGAGATCTTCATTCAATATAAAAATTGCTCGTTTAAAATATAAGATTATGTCGTTTCAAATGACTTTTAAGTTACCTTTGACCAGTATGTGGCGCCGGCGGCCCCTCTATCTTTAGCGATCATATCCTCTATCGTTAGCCATAAAGGTCCTTAATGGTAATGAAAGGTAATTTGGACGCGACCAAAGGTCGATCGACTGAATGGTACCACAGTCATTTTTAAAGTAAGGTTCGAACCTAACACAGAGCAAGATACGCGACGCAACTTGCGCCGTTTATTCAATTTTCACCCGCGCAACTTGCGCATGATGTAAAGCTGGTTTAACAGTTACTTTTCGCTCGCGCGGTTTATAAGCGTGGCCCGAAAGTCATACAAAAATCTGCGGTTGACTAGTAACGATCCAAGATGCTCAAAGCTCGTCGCCCGCAAAATTGTGACTGAAAAAACCAGCCTAAACGTTGGGTAGAAATTGTATGAAAAGCCATGTAGGCGCATAATGCATCGTAAGTTGAGACGCGTATTTTGCGCCGCGAGTGGTTCTACACTAACGCCATCTTACTTGGCTTTATAGCTCAATTCAATTCAATTCAGATATATCTTTATTATCATGGAATATTTATAATATCTCTTAAAAATCGTCACTTTGTTTTGTTGCACAATAATTTTTGACGTCAAAAAGTTACTTACAGCTAAGTTTACTGTCGCCTCCAAAATGCTAGTGCAGATTAAGCGGTAACAAACTCCACTGCAGCATTTTCTCCAAGAACGTCAACTCACAATCACACACACAACTCACAACTCACAATGTAATTAATATTTAAAGTTGATATGTGGACACATTGTTTGTTGTCATAATTTAAATATATTTTTTTAATGTCGAAATTTTAAAATAATGTCCAATCATGTTGTAGATTCAATATATACTTAATGTACCAAATTATGACCATTTCTGAGTATATAAGCCTTTAAGAGGGACCCGCGCCAAGCTCAAGCCAGACTTTGTTGTCTTTAAGCTAATACCTACACTTACATTTATTACAAAGACTTGAAGAATATTTGCGAAGGTTTTCACAAGGGCCTGAAAATGATGAAATGTTATGATCGGAAACATTTGCTTTCAAAACATGCTGTTTTATTCCTTTCTTTTCTCTTCATCCTATCTGTCAGGATATATCAATTATGGTCTTAAATACAGCGAATGCTCAAACGTTACAAAGTTTTGACCAAAGATCTTAGATTTGTAACTAGTGTTAAAATAAAAGATTCGCATAGATTCCATGACACGTGTTTTAATCTCAACCGTAAACGCCCAAGGGAGAGCTTGTTATAATCTTTCACCAAAGCCATTTTATTTTACCTTCATTATTCGTTCAGAATGAATTCACAATAACCTTTCACTTAGTGTTGCCAATTTTTAAAATATCTGTTTGTCCGTAATAACTTGCCACAGATACCCGACCGTACGAACGTACGAACCGTACCAGACAAACCACTTAGTTTTTATTAATTTGGCACCACTAATGACAACTGACAGTACTGTTTACAAGTCGTGATTCTTATTTGCTACAATAGATCTAAAAAGTTTCAAATAGGATTAAATGCATTGCATTAAAAGCAATCCTAATACTAGTTAACAAACACATATTGGTTATAAACTATCGCGCTTTGAACACATGATTTATTTATTTATATAAAAGGACTGATCACGTACCTCTTTTGATACTTACATCCTTTGTGGTCGCAAACAGACCCAGAGTCAGTCGAACGTTTTGAATAGGAGTAACAAAGATATTTGATATGTTAGATCTAACAAAAGAGGTTCATGCTGAGTCCCGTCTATATACATATAACTTTTTCTTCCCAAAAGTTATTATCAAACAAGAAGTCATTATTTAAAAAAAAACCGGCTGCCTTTCATATACCCTGTGTCACTCTTACAGTAAATACAAATCTAAAGTCACTTCTCAGTCTATAATCTATCGAGCCGTTCAGGCTGCACAGCGTGCCAAACGTTTGAAATTGGCGCCAAAAATCCGCCATTATGTTTTTTTTTATTTTGACATACCCAGTGTCACTTTTACAGTAAATACAAATCTAACGACACCTTTCAATCTAAAATCCATCGTACCGTTCAGGCTGCAGAGCGTGCCAAACAATTATACATACATACATACTCTCGAAAAACATAACCTTCCATCTGGCGCAGTCGGGTAGGTAATAAAAAACAAATCGCTACCAAATAAGTTATTAAAATTTAATAAACTAAATATTGACATTAATTATGAATAGTAGATTTAATCGGATATTCGTACTGTATTTATGGGATGTCCAAATTGTGGCTTTTTAATTTGCGGCGCAATTGTATGTGGCCGTGCCGCGTAGCATGAATAAACTATAGAAATGGCACCGCAGCACATTAATTATTGTTTTATTTTGTTCGTGAAATAACAGTTATTTTTATTTCTGGTTGGTAGATTAGCCGTGTGGTTCCTGGCGGAGTAGAATACTTACATGCATATTATCACGCCTGTTGTCCACATGGGTAGGCAGAGACTATGGACCTCCACTTATTACGATCCTGACAGACCTCTTTCGCTTCATCTACACTCATCGCTCTCTTCATGCATGCCCGCCGGTAACGGGTACTTCTGACCTCTCCTTTTTTAAGAACGTCTGCAATCTGATCGCGGTACGATCGTCGAGGACGACCCTGATCCACTCTTCCACTCAGGTTCGCTTTGTAGACCCGTTTAGTAAATCTCCTTTCATCCATCCTTTCTACATGTCCGAACCATCTTAACATTCCGTTTTTTATTATTATTATTTATGTTGGTACGCTTTTCAGCCACGGGTCCATGGGGACCCGGTCCTTTGAGGCGTTCATGGGGCCAAAGCCAACATGAAGAGGCCTTTTAGTACCTTTTTATCTAAAAAGTGAGATGGCTGCATCTATGGAGGTCTATCCCTTAATGTACCATTGAGATGCAATAATGGAGAGTCCTCCACAGCTGCCGAACTATTGCCAGGGAGGGATTTACTTGGTTTGGGCTTTATGGATGGGATGTTAATTGACCGGATAACTGGGTTATGGAGTGAGATACGCACATCTACCTAAAAATCTCTCACAACAATTTTAGCCTGGTAGATAGTGACTTGCTGCTCGTTGGCTACACTGCCTGTGGGCACCCTAACTAGCCACGAAAATGCGGCCAGGGCGCAACACAATGTGAGCAGCTAAGGGTGTCGAGAGGTGCAGCTCCGGTTTCACCATCACGGGGCTTACCCCCGAGAGCGGGTTTTCCCGTTATTACGCCATTACGTGCAATACACTTCCACCCTGGAGCGTATGTTCTGCTCTTGCGACTCCACTCTGGCCGGCCAGTTAAGGCAAGACAGAGGCGGGGGGTGTGTAACTGTGTGTATGTGTGTGTGTAAGCGCATGTGTGTATGGACCCCCTGGAGGTAGGGTACGTGGTGTCGCCACTCACCATCAGCTCGCCACAAGCTGCCCTGCGTTGACTGACTGCACTGGGATCGCCATCCCCCCCCATCGACCCCATCGCCCGCTGGATGGCGATGGGGTCGTCACGTCCCGACGCCTTTTTATTATTTATATTATTATTATTAGAGTAGATTTATATTATTATTATTAGAGTACCCCAAACGTAAAATTCTGTTCAGCCGTACTAAAAAATGTTTGGAATTGAACCCTTGTTGGGAATTGAACCCGCAACTTTCCTGTGTCAGCCGAACGCTTAAACTACTACACCACGGAGGCAGTATAACTGTGTGTTAATTCGCGAAGACAAAATGAAAATGTCAGTCATTTGTCGAAAGACTAAATATTGTCTAGGACAATGATACGGTGACCAATCGTCCTGTCGTCGAGCGGACGGAAGGTGAAATGTCTTGTCGGACAATTGTACAGTGAACAATCGTTCTGTCGTCGAACGGACGGAAGGCGAAATGTATTGACGGACAATCGTACGGAGATGAAGAATTCGGTCGGCGAGTCATCGGAAGGACAAATGTTATGTCGTTGAATGATAACCCGGAGAAAGGTACGTCGGACTTTTGTTCCACAATCTTTCGAACGTCGTCTAGAACAAACCAGTAACCTAGGTTCTCGGGCTCTAAAGTGTTACCGCTGAGAATGCAACCGGGAACACGCCCGGATGATGATGAAAGATTTTGGAGTGGATATATTCTTCTACTCTACTCTTCTTAGTTTGAAAGATCGGGTTAGAAATGATGTGTGTAGACTGAAATAAGATGTAGTAACAAAATTTGAGAACGGAATGTTAAGATGGTTCGGACATGTAGAAAGGATGGATGAAAGGAGATTTACTAAAAGGGTCTACAAAGCGAACCTGAGTGGAAGAGTGGATCAGGGTTGTCCTCGACGATCGTACAGCGATCAGATTGCAGACGTTCTTAAAAAAGGAGAGGTCAGAAGTACCCGTTACCGGCGGGCATGCATGAAGAGAGCATGCATCAGTGGGATTCGAACCCACGACCTCCGGATCAAAAGGCCAATGCCTTGACCACAGGACCACGGAGGCAGTCCAAAATCTTTATTCGCCCACATCCAATTGATATTGATAGATAGTGTCATGTTACTAGATCTAAAGATGTTTTTTTTTATTTTTTATTTATTCTTTACATATATTATCATTTTATCTTATAAACTATTACTTACTGCCAATTACAGATTTATGTTTATGGTAGATAATGGTTCAATAATAAAGATCGTGTTGTATGCCTTATAAGAAAGATAATACTCATGTCAGCATCTGAATTGAATAAAGCGTCAGACCAGCCGATGTATAAAGGTGTATTCTGTAGGAACAGATCCAGAAAGTTATTTGTTTTAGCCCAGTGTTTTGAAATATAAACTTTTTAAGGCCTAAAACATATTTAATTTTCCCATTTAACATTTTATTGAACGAAACAAACAATAGAAACATTTGTAATCGGCTTGCAAACAACTTTCAAACAACAACACTGACGAGCGCAAAGCGACTTATATCGTATGGGGCGATTTAGTTTATTTTCTGTTGCCTGTTTAAAACGTAAATAAAATTATTTTAGAAGTAACATGACTTGATTTTGCATTTTGCAAAATTCGGCAAAAGCTCTTTGTGGCATAAAATGATGTCTTGTTAACATAGACCTAGAGTTGGTTTCACTGTGTTAAAAGACATTTTTTTTCGTTAAGCCAATAAGAAAACAAGTAATTGTTACAAAAACAAAAACCTGACAGCCTTTCTTTTTTTTTTGTATTTTTTTATTTTGATATACCCAGTGTGTCTCTCACAGTAAATAAAAATCTAACGAAACCTCTTAAGCTAAAATCCATCCCTGCAATGCGTGTCAAACATTTAAATTTGGCGCCAAAAATCTGCCATTTTGTTTTTATTTTGTTTTGATATAACCAGTGTCACTTTCACAGTAAATACAAATCTAACGACACCGCTCAAGCGAAAATCCATCGAGCCGTTCAGGCTGTAAAGCGTGCCAAACAATAATACATACCTACATACTCTCGAAAAACATAACCTTCTGGCACAGACGGGTAAAAAGCACAAAGATACAGCGTTTCAAAGTTTCGGAGTGGAGTGATATACGTCACCTTTGGTCAAAAATCGTAGTTGTCACGCTAAATTTAAATGAGCTGTAACTTCGTCATTGCTTGCTGTCAAAAAAAAATACGTGTACCATACTTTTAAATAATCTATCTAATAAGCGAAAAATTTTTTTTTGTCCTCATCCATACCTATAAGAGCGAAAGAGAGAACGACCAAAGTTATAGTACAAGAAGTGTCAGGTCTTGGTGACCCGGCATAAACATCGTCACACGAAATTGGATTTTTCAAATTGTAAACTGTGTTAATTTATAAGTTATTTTACCTTGGAAAGATGGTATCGTGCTGCTTTACCGATTGTTCGTGTAGTAGGTATGAATACAACCCTTTTAAGAACACAGGAAAACATTTCATTTCTGACCACATTTTTCATTACGCTATGTTATAATATCTACTGGTCTAAGGGTACAAGACACATAATCTTATACCTTTAGATCTCTGCTAGTTAATAATAAGTTTTGACCGAACAAGCACGAAGTGTCTCCGTTTTAGATTAGCTAAAACGTAAAGTTGCAACTTACTGGACGAATCATTAAAAATTTGAGCCAACGACACGAAGGAACTTGACCAAAAATAATAAAGTATTTCAGGGCGGCCGTTGTCCGGATGTTTTTGAGTCTACTTGCAACTTAAACCAGTTGCTATACGAGTTCCGAGTTGCAGTTAAAGTTCGAGTTAGACGAGTTTCAACATAGACTACCTTTCGATACTAACTTCTCCTCTGCAGATCTGACAAGCTGGTTTTGATGCGTATTTAACAAACTATGTCATGTATTAGTTTACAAATATAAAAAATAATTACAAATAAATTCTCATGAATTTGTGGCCTGCACTGCCACTCCTTTTATACTTGTATTTTGTATGTACATATAATTTGTATGAATAAGTTGTAAATATTGTAAATTTTCATGAATCGCAACATACAAACGGACATACATTCTTTTACATGTATATAAATATATTGTCATTTATGAAAGACCGCTGCGCGCATGCGTGGCCATCAACCGTTTTTATGAAGACGGTGTCGCCACGCCTGACGTGCGGCGGCTAGTCGAGTAACTATTTTTTGCTTTCGCTTTTTGTTTAAAATTTTCCTGTGATAAATAAATTTTAATAGGGAATTGTAAAAACTTTTGCAGAGCATCTCGTATCCATAACTCCGATTACATCATTCACCTTCTGTATATATAACATTTGTTTGTGCTAGTGTGAAGTGTACATAAATAAACTGTAAATAGTGATCTCCTTCTTTTCCTTCCTTCCTGTGTACATAGCTAACGACTAGCCATAACAACTGATCCTGCGCTTGGCTTAATCTTTACCCAACGCGCTTCAAATTTGATTGTAATTTTTAGTGAAATTGCATTTCTGAACCAAATCTCGTGAATTTTTGTGAGCAGATTCGATTGTACATTGGTTTTTTTAATAAGTCTTTGGAAATTTCACATTTTTTTGTATTCATGATAGAGTTTGTTTCATAATAGAGTTCTATTATGAGGCAACTAAAACAGTTGCCAGTCGCGAAAAATGTCACATTTTTTATCACTCGTAAACTAAAAAACATTTTTATCTTACTGGCAACAGTTAGATAAAAAAGTTGTTCAGATATTTTATCTGATTCGATAAATTTCAACGGGTCGGGAGTGACTTGCGAGCTGTACTGATGAAGGTTCTTGAGAAGCTTTTCGTCTGCTATTGTTATAAGTAAGTGCTTAAATAACAATAATGCACCCGTTAACACATATAATGGCTGATGGGTTACTAGTCACATCGCCCATGATTCATTGCAAATTAAATGTCCTCCATCTGTTTTACAATCTGCATGGGAAAAGAAACAACTGCCGGTGCATTCAAGTTATTTCTTCTTTTCTCAGCATAAAAGAAAAGGTTGAATTGTTAAATAAGTAAATAACCTAACCGCTTTTCGCTATATGAATGGCTATTGTCCAATTGTAGTAAGTATTTGTGTAGGGCTACGCACCTGCCTCTTACAAAAGTAGGCAAATGTTGGTTTCCTAAACAAACTCTGCAACACAGTGGCCCAACAATGGCCCGGGTTTAGGGACACTTTGTAAACTGAATGGGGGTCAAGTAACAAGTGTAGATTGAATAAATAAAGTTGTAGCTGGATTTTCAAATGGGCTCAACATTAAAGCAGCAATGCATGATAGGTACTAAATGAAGAAAGTACTCCTTCAATCAGTTATGTAGGTAAGAATAACGCTACTGATTTAGGAAGCATTTTTGCGAACAGTATAAAAAGTTGGCAATTCTTCAATTAGCCGTATATTATATAACTAATTTAAAAGGGCTGATTTTTATGAAATAAGGGGAAACCTTTAAACAATTAATTTGAGAAGTTCTGCAAAGTTTTATAATATCGGTTAGAAACCCGTAACTTTTTCATTTTCCACATACGTTCACCATCACGCTGAAAGTGGCCTCTGCCTAGGCTGTGTTTACCCCGCAAGATATAAGGCGGAAGTTCTGTGTATGTATTAAATTAAATACATTGTTAACACTTAAAAATCTTAAGAGTCCCCTTACCCTGGACAGAATCAGACGTTCCCATAAAAACGTAGTCTATGTTTTATTTTGAAACGACATGTCGGATACGGGCAAGATTATGTAATTTTAAAGAAATTGCAATTATCTAGGGTTGTAATTGGTTTCCTGCAGTAAAATTATGAACTTAAAAGAGAATATAGTGTATTATATCATATTTGACCATCAGTATGGAAAACTTCTACACCCTTATATTTTCTTTCCAGTTCATAATTTTACAGAGAAACCAATTATAACCCTAAATAATTGCAATTTCTTTAAAATTACAAGTTTTACCGAAATCTGACATGTTGTTTAAAAATGAAACGTAGACTACGTTTGTATGGAAAAGTCTAGGGTAAGGGGATTCTTAAGATTAAAGTAGAAATGGTACAACTTAATGCTAATCTGTGTCTACCAGTTCACCTTCAGGACGTAGCAGAAAAAAATGTAGATGGGGTGCAAAATTTAGATAAGTATATCGAAAGAAATGAATTAGGATGTATTTAATTACATAAACTTTACACAAATCATCTGTATTAATATAAATATTTAAATAATGTACAGTCAAGTACCAAGATACCTGATCAGGCCCTCTAATTATATATTTAATTTTGTCTTAAACTAAAAATAATATTAACATGAAAATTTATATTCAGAAAGTTTTTATCAAATTCTGTCTGAATAAAAAAATTCATGTTAATATAATTTTTAGTTAAAGAGAAAATTGAAGATATAAGTAGAGGGCCTGGTCAGGTATTTTGGTACTTAAGTGTACATACATACTTACTGTCACACTTTGGGTCTTGCGGCTTCTAAGCAAATAGAAGGGCCATATGTGTGTCTAAATATTATGCTCGTAGAAAAATAATAATTGGGAAACGCATTCCGTGCTCCGGAGCAACACAACTGGATAAAGACACAACCGGAAATACACTAACATGAGAAGTGGACGACCTCCGTGGCGTAGTGGTCACCATGCTAGTCCGCCACCCAGAGGTCCCGGGTTCGATCCCCGGTCAGGGCAAGTTGGAAAATGGCCTTTTTCAAATTGTCCTGGGTCTTGGATGTTTATCTACATATGTATTTGTTATAAAATATAGTATCGTTGAGTTAGTATCCCATAACACAAGTCTCGAACTTACTTTGGGGCTAGCTCAATCAGTGTAATTTGTCCCTGTATAAAAAAAAAAATTAAAAACATAGTGGTGAAACCTCTTTCATAAGCTTTAACTTAAAAAATTAATCGGCCATTTTTAAATTTTCGTCGCGTCCACCAAGTTGATACCTATCTTATAGCAAGATAGCTGTAAGCATTACGCTGGAAAAACTTGCAAGATTATAATTACTTTACTTGAAGGATTTAAATTCAAAAAGTCACAATCTTTAACCATCGCAATTTCTACGCGTTGGTTGATTTTTACGTCAATAAAGAAGAAGCTGAAGGTGATTCTGATAATACTAAAATACCTCGTTCGTAAGCTTGCTTCTTAAATAATTATTCCACCATTTTTAAATGTTCGTCGCGTCCACTGTGTATTATAAGAGTAACCTGATACCTATAGCAAGGTAGCTGTGTGCATTACGCTGGAAGAACTTGCAGGAATACTAAAAGAAATATAATCATGATTGCATTAGTTGATGGCAATACTTTATTTAATAGTCATCTTAATTTATTTATTAGGAATCACTGCAAGAAAGTAAGAGTAATTGACCACGGGCAATAAACGGATTTTTTCTATATCTTTATGAGATATACTGTGTAACATCAGTTTTGTGAACCTAATAAAACAAATAATACGAGGAGTACCACCAAAGCTGGGGCAGAATTATATTGCATAAATGCGTCTTTACCGTAGATGTGAATTATGGAAAATTTAAAGCCACTACACTACACTTACAAATCTTCTTTTCGTAGCGATTGGCTCAAATAACACCATATTTTGTCCCTTTAGTAAATCGCCAATCATTAAACAGGTCGTATTTTGTGGAGCTGGTCGGGCACGAAGGACGCGAAAGAAATGCTACATGGTTTGATTGGTGGCGATGTGGTCATTGTCAACGGGCCTCAGTTTTGTCAATATAGATGAAAAATTAATTAATTATCTTTTACCTTTTGGTCAAATGGTAATAATAAATAATATTTTTACCTCAGGCCACGCTATCGCACACAATCTTTTCCTCGCCTTTATTCAACTAAGCGCAGGCTTCACCTGACAGTTTCTCTTAGGCATGTCTTTCATAATTTTCTTCTTTTATCTCGTCCTCCTCAGATATTATCTTTTATCTATTTGCGGAATTAAAAGCTGTGTTAAGACGCTGACATTTTTTTCATAACGGAACTCTTTTATTTTTCCGTTGGTAACTGGCCTTTTAATAAATAAAGTAATAATCCTGCTTTTATTTTGAATCAAGGCAAATTTTGACTAATTATTTTAAATTGAAGTGGTATTATTTTTGTTTCTTGTAGCGAGAATGATTTTTTTTAAACCAATTTTCGAAATTCTTTTTTAAATAATTTGATAGCAAGAGGTTTTTAAAATAAGATTTTTTGGTTCGAACTCAAGAGCTTTTGTGTGCTTGGTACCTACTTTCTAAAATGAGTCGTTTTAAGATTTATTTACTCCGGAAAAAGGAAAATTTTTTGAATGGCAAAAGTATTCTATGGTAAATAATAGTTTTTCTTTACTTAATCTGTGTCTTTATTTTACAAAATATACTTAGGTACCTCGAATTGATTTTGGATCAACAAAAATACTTATACAATGTGGAAGGGACATACCCGTAATAAATCCATCCACGAGCTGTACTAGATCACTTAAGTATAGTGAAATAAAATAAAAAATCGACTTTCCCATACAAATTGCCCGCGCCGATGCACACTGTTGTATTGAAATGCCGAAGTTTTCTTTTTGATTTTTAACTATTATTTTAATTTCATTATACTATAGTGATCTAGGTGGTTTGTTTTATTACGGGTACCACGTGGAAGGGCCACATGGTATATAATTCATTTATACAATATGTTACAAAAATCCTGTCCGGTCCTTGTAGGAGCAACTCAGACTGTCGATATGAACAAACTATGGGACCAATGCTTGAAAGTCGACGAAAAAAATCGACATTTTCATACAAATTGCTGGGCCGGCCGAACACTTGTATGAAAATGTATAAATTTCATATTGACTCTCATATAGGAAAAGTTGTTCATATTGACGGTCTGAGTTGCTTTTACAAGGATCGGACAGGGTTTTGTTACGTATTGTATAACTACAAATTTTATATAAATCCGTCAAAAAAAATGTTTTCTTGAATACTTATAACTTTATGTGTTCAGCCATTTATATTTTCTTATAAAATTTGTAAGCCGTTCACAAAGCGTTAACTTTAACAAGCCTACGTCTAACGACGATCTTCCAACTTACACCTTCACTGAATAACACTTCAAAGAAACTGTATCTCCCCGTAGAGTTCCTACACTAAGTTTTTAAGTTGAAACTAGACTCTAGTGTTGAATTTGCTCAAGTAATGAGGTCTGACGAAACAATTAGAAGTTATTACAGTTTTATGTAAATATCTAATTATAATTTTATACAGTTGAAATGTTAGTCCCTTTAGTTTTTAAATATGAAGTCACTATTCTAAAGTCCAGAGGAGAGCTATAATACGACTTTACTCTCGTTTTTCATAATAGGTACCTTAATAAAAGTACTATCTTGAAAAAGTTCTCGCTAACTATAGCTGTAATAATGAGGGTAAATTTCATTTTAATTTTATTTTCATTTTAAATAATTCATTTTTGTTTTGAAAGAATTGGCATACGTATATGTCTGATTTGTTCAAAAATACCGTATACAATGTGTAACAAAAACCCTGTCCGACCGATCCTTGTAGGAGCAACTCAGATCGTCAATATGAACAACTTTTCCTATGGGACCAAATGCTCGAAATACGAAAATAAAAATCGTCATTTTCATACAAAAGTGTTCGGCCGGCAATTTGTATGAAAATTTCGATTTTTCTTAGAGTTTCAAGTATTGGTCCCATAGGAAAAGTTGTTCATATTGACGGTCCGAGTTGCTCCTACAAGGATCGGTCGGAGAGGGTTTTTGTTATATATTGTATAGGTATATGTTACAAACGTGTAGCCGCAGGTGACCGTCGGTGACAGTCAGCGACCGTCGTGTGACACTTGACAGTTCGTGACAAGAGGGACAGATACATGTGTCGCGTGACGTCGCGCGTCTCTGTTCGCCGACGGATGCTGACTGTCGCCGATATGTGTCGCGGGCATACTTTCGCTCGTCTTATACGTGTATAGCCCTTAGACAAATAAAATGACTAGGTACAACACAAAACAATTCCTCACAGTCATAGTACACTGCTTCACTTGTTTCTGTCCTAAATTAGTGAACTGATAGTACAACGTGAAGAGTGAAGGACCTTTAAAACCACCTTGAATCATCACAAAAAAAGCCCTCTACTTCACTCTTTGATCACACTTGGTATTCATAACACAAGATCTTATCACGCAAACCAAAAGGAGCAATCCCCGTTCTACGCCCTTTTGAACTCGGTTTTCGAACCCGAGTGCAGTCTTATAATGCGGAATATAGCACAAGTGGGTTGAAATGAAATGTATTAAGCGGGTGAATGCGTATAGTGCTTATACCTTTGTAGTCCAACTACAATCCTACCAGCATTTACGGACGAGGGTTTAGGAAGCGGTCACATTGCTAAGGTGTTTGCGTTTTTTTACAAGCTTTTATGTAGTTTCACCTGCCCCGATGTCGGTTAGTCTGTCTGTCGATGTGTCTGTTTGTCTGTCTGTCTGTCTATCTGTAATCAAATCTTGCAAGTTTAATTTAACACACTTTACGGTTTCCGATTGAGCAAAAATTTTGCATGAATACGTATATTGCGTTACAATGCAATATTATGATGACAAGAAGCTGATCTGATGATGGAGCCGGAAGGAGGCTATAGGAACTCTGTAATGAAACGACGCAACCGCATCGAGTTTGGTTTCGTTTGATTCGTCTTGAGGAGCACTTTAGATAAAAGCTCGATTTAAAATAATTGTTTAATAATAATTGTTTACATTAAAAATATTGTTCTGACAGCTTTATGATTTGTTTCCTTTTAAGTTTAATAATTTGTCAATACTAAAAGATACAAAAGCCGTCAGAGTAAATCGACAACGACGAATTAATACAAAAATGGCATTCTAAAATAACACATTCAGTATATTTAGGCGAAAATTAGAACCAATATTAAACCTACAGATAAGAGCAAAAAGAAGTATAATATACTCTAATGTTATTAGTAGATTTATAGAATCAGTTTACATTTATTGTCTTCAAAAACATTATCATGTAAAGTGATGCCTAGACGAGTTCATATTTCTTACACTTTACACAGCTATGTATGATTAGAAAGTGATTGGCGTCAATTTTGTGCCACTGATTCGTGAATAAAGAAAAGGCGCACCGACGTCAATGTTTAAAAAACTTCAAAGGCTACTTCATATAGCTTGATGACAATTTTTTTTCCTGTGAGTGACCAATGGGTGCTCTTTCATTGTAACAAAGTCCCACCTTTACTCGCTACCCCCTGCACTAAGTGTCCACCGTAAAGCCAGGCGAAGTGTAGAGCCCTCACGATTGTAGGTCGACGGTGTTTACACTAATTGCCGGGACACTCCCACCGGTGTCTAAGATCGCATGAAACTTGATTTAGGATTGGAACCGAAAGTCTGCTCGTATTTGCGTATTGTTCTTGTCAGGTAAGTGAGCCAGTATGGTGAATAGTATTGTTGTTAAGTATACAGTATTGTTGCAAAGACCTATGTGGCTTAGTGGTCATCATGCCAGGCAGTCACACCGGAGGTCCCGGGTTCGAGCCCCGGTCTGGTCAAGATAGAAAATTATCTTTTTCAGATTGTCCTGGGTCTTGAGTGTTTATTTTTATATGTATTTGTTATAAAATATAGTATCGTTGAGTTAGTATCCAATAATACAAGTCTCGAACTTACTTTGGGGCTAGCTATAACCAATCAAAGTATAAACCTACGATGCACTGTTAAGAAAAAGAAATTATTGTTGTTAATTATCACAATTTAGTATATTAGCAGATACCTATCTCTAAACGCAATAGTCGAAACCTGATTAAATTGTTTTGAATTATCCTCCAAAAACCAATACTTAAACAGTTCTGTTCAATAATTATTCATTGTTTGTTACAGCATAAGAACTTACAATATTTTTCGTGACATTGTATTTTACAAAGTTAAATTACATTTTAAAGTACCTCTCAATTATTCTACTATTTTATTTCGCTGCTGGCAAACCTCCAAAATGTTTGTTGATCGTACCATAAAAATATTGAAAATAATATTATTTTTATTAGACCAAAGGCAAATAGAATGAGTAAATCTGAGATTTCGGGGTCGGTTGGCAAAAACAATAGTCCGCCAGATAAAAGGGCCAATTTATAATTTCAAGCCGATCGAGCACGACCAGCCAACCAACCAAACAAACAGACTTTATTCTTGTTAAATTTAATAGAAAATTAAGTCGGTGACACTGCGTAGTAATTGGTACAGGGGTCGAAATCTTCTTAATAAACTGGTCGACCCTTACAGTTGGGTAAGGGCGACGTAGACGAGCTACTTTGAATTTGCCATCAATGAGCAGCAGTTTCATCGCTCTCTCGTCTTAGTCCTATATAAAAAGTAAATGAAATAAATAAGGATTGCAGTTTTTTAAGGAGTGAAGTGGTTGGGCGAGTAAAAACATATTTTTCCCTTTCATCTCTCTTATAATAGACATTGTACGAACGAGACAAAACATATTTTTGAGGTATTCCACTTAGAGCACCCGTCTAAATAGCACCTGGCGAATAGCACCTGACCTATTCCACGAAGAGCACCAAATACTCGCAGGTGCTGTTCGTGGAACTAAAAATAGTTGAGCAAGCGCTTTTTGTTTTATGAATACAAATTATTTAATCACCTTTAGGGCTAGCTCAATCACTGTGATGGAAAATAATGAAGAGTATGATAATGGAGACGGCTCAACCTTTTCACTAAAAAAGTGTGAATTCACTAAATATCAAGTGTGCCATTGCACTAAGCTAAGCTATCCTTTCGAATGACTTGGAAGGGTTGATCGCATAAATTCAGCTTTCCGTCTAATCGTTTTTTGGACTATCAGACGAGGCCAGGTCTAATAATCTGAGGGACGCGCCCTGGGATGTCGTTTCGATTAAACTTGTGTCAGATTTGCCTTTCAGGGTCTCAGGGCCAGGCCACCCAGAGGTCCCGGGTCCCTGGTCAGGGCAAGTCGGAAAATGGCCTTTTTCAAATTGACCTGGATCTTGGTTGTTTATCTATATATGTATTTATTATAAAATATAGTATCGTTGAGTTAGCATCCCATAACACAAGTCTCGAACTTACTTTGGGGCTAGCTCAATCAGAGTTATATGTCTCTATTTATTTATTTATTTACTTACAATAATAAATTGATTGTTTTTATGTATGGATGTTTTTTAACTTTTTCTTCGTGTTTTTCTTCTTCTTTCTCGAAGATCTGTGACAAGAAGAAGATAAATCAGTTTGACTGTATATGTTTTTTCTTATGTAACTCTTACTTTGTGGACCCCAACGAACGGACGTCAGCGTCCTGGAAAACCTAGGCGCAGATGGCGTGACCACCTAGATGCCTACTCAAAGAACTGGCAGGCAAAAGCGCAAGATAGGGAAAAATGGAGAATCGAGAGAGAGGCCTTTGCCCAACAATGGGATCTAGCGGGCTCTAAATAATAATAATGTATCTTCGCCAAATGAATACAATGCGACACAAATAAGTTGAACAAAAATGGTGGATTTCAAAGCATTTTTGTACAAATTCTTGACACTTAACTTGAACCAAAATGGCGGTCGTCGGCGCATTATTTGTACCTGCGCCGATAACCGCCATTTTAGTTCAACCTACATGCCGGAAATTTGTACAAAATTGCTTTGAAATTGAACCAAAATGGCGGTCGTCGGCGCATTATTTGTACCTGCGCCGCGATAACTGCCATTTTGGTTCAACCTACGTGCCGGGTTTTTAGTACAAAAATGCTTTGAAGTCCGTCATTTTCGTTCAACTTATTTGTGTCGCATTGTACTTTCCTGGGTTAAAAATAAACATTTGGTACTATTAAGATAATAAAACGACACAAAATAATGTCGCTTGTCATAAACATATCCATTTTCAATGTGATTTTACATTTATAATTGCAGAAAAACTGATATTAAAGGCGTAATTTGACTCTAAGAAACAATGACGTCATAAGTCTGTATTACAAACAGATCCGAAAATGTTGTTTTGACGTTAAGAAAAAAGTATCTGGTTGTTGGAAAGTAGCGATTTGTGAACCGATTTTGGTGATTCTTCTTTTATTTCGAAGCCTTTACATCTTATTACTCCTTAAGAGCGCGCATAAAGCTAAGAAAATATCAGATTTTACCCGCGAACTTCACACACCCCGCTTTCGTCCACTAAAATAACTAAACAGAAGAGATACATGCCTTCGACAATTAGCCATGAGTTTAATTTTTATCTTCTTATTCTTATAGACCTGTTCTCTTTTGGAGTGTTTTCTGTGATTGTTTTTGTTGCCATAATTTCGATGTCGTATTTTCTTGGGCTGGAGCACAAAAGCACAGTCTTTTCGTCTCAATGGAGCGATCACGACTGCTTGATGAAACAAAACATGCGCATTCGGCATTACCTCGGGTCATGTGCGACAAAACGAGAGCATTCTGCGCGGAGTAAGAACGTAGTAAGCGCCCAAATGCGCCGAATTCGTTTTATTTTAATTACTCGTGAAATATACATTATTTTAAAAAAATGGTAATACGGCTTATCGGCAATGTAATTTTATATTATGTATAAAAATATTAACTCAGTCACACGCATAGTTTTGTCAAAAAAAGGATTTTAGTTGAAAATTAGACGTAACTTTGCGATTTTTTTTTCATTACTAAAATATTATGGTTTTATGTTTTTAACAAAACCAATTTATTTGAAATATAATGTAATATCTACATTAAAAAAACCAAGTTATTTGTGTTTTATTCTCGAGTTTAAAAATCCAATATGCGATGGGCAATTTACCTTTAGTCCCCCTCTTAAGAGGGGGACTTAAGGTGGTGAAAATAGATGAAGAACTTTGGAGATATAAAAGAAAGTCTTCCACGTCATAATGCGAGCATTAAGAAGTATGTAAATAAAATAAATAAATATATATAGGGACAGATAACACTAATTGAGCTAGCCCCAAAATAAATTCGAGACTTGTGTTATGGGATACTAACTCAACGATATTTTTCAGCCATTTTTCAACTTGCCCTGACCGGGGATCAAACCCGGGACCTCTGGGTGGCGGACTAGCATGGTGACCACTACACCACGGAGGTCGTCGTGTGGTGTATGAAAAGAGTAATGAGTGTTGACGAAGCAAAAGAGGTTTGCAAGGATCGTAGCAAATGGTCCCTGCCTACCCCCATGGGAAACAGGGTGAAAATATGTATGCATGTCTTTCACGTCCTATATTATTATTTCGTTGCAAAGCGATTTTTATTTTAATTTTTTTAAAAATCATTTGATATACTTTAACAACAAATGTAGGATATCGTAGGATGACTGCCTTCGTGGTCTGGTGGCCAAGGCGTTTGCCTTGTGATCCAGAGGTCGTGGGCTCGAATGCCACTGGGAAGCATACTTTGCAAAAAGTTGTTTCCAGTTTTGTTACGATAATGCAGTGTTCGCGGTCCCTCAAACGGCTTGTAGGCAGCCGCTTTTCGGTCCGGTCACGGGTAAAAAAGAAGCTGACTGAAGAAGACTTAAAGAACTTCGCTTTTTTAACCGACTTCAAAAAAGAAGGAGGTTGTCAATTAAGGATATTTAATGTATGTTCCCCGATTACTCCAAGACGCCTCGACCAATATCGTGAATTCTTTTTTTCTTTGAATGGGAATATTTACATGGTAGTCTGTTATAAATTTTATCAAAGTTGACTATTTAGTTTGGCGTTAAAAGTCGTTTTTTTTTTTATTATTTTTATTAATATCTTGAAGATCAGATATTTTCCTTCAATCCAACGAGGAAAATTTCAACATAATATTTGAAAAAGAAAAAAACCTTTTATTCTTTAAACCACCTTTACCATAACGGTCATACTCTCACCTTCTGATACCCGGTTGGAACTGGATTAAACTGCTTTTTGTACTCGCCCGAGTAATTTCACCGGTAAACCCGGTTACTAAAGATATGTAACATTCCTAGAGAGAAGAAATTTTTGATACAGATATATTATTTGTTACGCCTTTATCCTTAATGAGGTAGACAGAGCTCAGGACCCAAAGGACATGTTAAGGGGGATGGTGGGCGTTAAAATGGAAAAAGAAACCAAAATAGGGATCGCTTGCTGGCCACATTGCCTTTTAACATTCTGATTCTCGTCCATTTCCTTGATCTGATTTTACAATCTACGAGAGATGAGAAGCAGCTGCAATTCAACCTTTTTCACAAGTCTGAAGTAATCTTTGAAAATATCTAATAAACAATATTTTATAAAACACTTTTTTAATTACTTATTAGCAGTAAATTCTTTGGGGCTTTACGAATTAAATATAAACGTGAATATTAACATTAATAACTTGTGTATAAATCTAATTCTTTCAATGCCTAGTTTTTATTACTTTTGATAGTTATACATCCCAGTAGTAAATTATTTTTTTTATGTATCATAACATAAAGTTAAGATAGCCACACATTTCTGATTACCTATTTTCTTTTACCCGAAAAATATTTTATTAATTGCATTGAATTGAATTAAATAGTTTATTTTCATCAAGTGACTACATGACTCATTTTGTTAGTAATATGTTCAATCTAAGGATAAGATACGTGCAGGTTTTACTGTCATAATTTTTTTTTAGTTTTTGGCAAATTTTCTGCCTTCCATAATATATCATATCAGTGGCGGTTTACCGACCGAGATTGCTTTTCGTGTATTACCCTCATAGTTTTTAAATATGCTCCAAAAGCTTTCCGCAGAGCTTTTAATTTTCTTATTCAGGCTGTTTTGTTTTTGGTTTCAAGAGATTATTCCTTTTATGCTGTGTTGATAAGCTTTCATGTCAGCCTTTTGGTGAGGTATAATGAAAAAGCTTTTATCACTCGCTCGTTGACCTAAAACTCGTATTTCTCTTTTGGGATGTTTTGAAAGTGCAGTTTTATTCATAATATCACTTGTTTTACCTCTCGACATAGCTATTTAAAGTTCAAGCGGTTTAGGGACTGGCTGTGCATCTATGAGGTACGCGAGTTCGATCCTTTCGAGGCGCGAATTATGCCTCTTGAGTTTCGGCTGATATACAAATACGGACGGCCAACGGAACTCCTTTACTGAGACTTGGGCTGTCTGTCACAGGGCTCTATCTCTTGAACCATTATAGCCAGAAACTTGGAATGTTCACCATTAATGTATTACTGTGGCTGCTATAACAACAAATAAAGTAAAGTTAAAAACATGGGCGTTGTCATACAAGAAACGTGCTTTTTAGCGTTTGAACTTGACCTGCATAATGGCATTAACTAGATCTTGAAATTTTCATTTATGTACTGTAGCCGCAATAACAAATACAAAAAAAAATTAAAACATTCTACGTAGGTACGGAACCCACTATATACGAGTCCAATTCCCACTTGACAGGTTTTATTTTCACTTTATATTTTATTGAAACAAACGAAATGCCGTTGAGTAGATCTACGCGAGAATGCATTGTTTACCTAACTAGTGTGCCTGATAGTCCATACAAGGGATTAATAAGTGTTTCTACATTTCACTTTTTTATTATCTAAACATTCCTTTAATTTTCTTTTTTCTTACTTCACTGATGTCTTTGTAAGCACATATATTTTATTTGTAAGCGCATAATATTCATTGTTAAAACCCTGTAACTATACCTTTAGCGGCCACTTTATAATTAGGACGCAAAAATTTAAACTGTGTATAACGTAGTGGGTTACTTAATCATTACCACTTCATATAATACTATGTAATATTACATCTGTTAGATACCTAGTTAAGTCTTTATTAAAGTAACTGTTTGTTGTTCTTCAAAAAATAAAGTCTAAAATCTAAATTTGAATCTTTAAAGCATAACCAAAATACCTTTTCCTTCAACTTTAACACAGAATTACAATATCAATCTTCAAAAAGGCCGACCTTGTGCCTATTTGGCGGTATTCCAACCAAAAACAATAAAACTAAATCCCTCTAGAAAATGAGGGTGATTGGGAATTCATTCCGAAAGGCCGGAGGATCTTTTATTTACACTAAAGTATCTGGAACCACCGCTGAGGCAACAATTTTGAGAAATGAATATGTTTATAAGACAGTCGTTATTGCTTCCTGCTTGGTTTTTTTTTTATTTTACAAGCTTTCTTTTACCTTGCAATGTGTCCTGTATGTATGTTAGTTTAGGTCAAATTTTGCAACTCAATTTTCAACCATTTTTTTTATTAGCTTTCTATGTTCCACTGCTGAGCAAACGCCTCCCCTGTATGTTTCCAGACACTTCTGTTGTTCACTTTTCCTTCCCAATTACTATCAAACAGTCTCAACTCAACCGACCAACTTGTCCTTGGTCTGCCTCTTTTCCTTCTACCGTCTGGCGGAGTCCAGCCAGTGGCAACGTGAGCCCACCTTTCCTGTGGCATTCGACAAACGTGACCAGCCCAATCCCATTTTAGCCTACTTGTTTTTTTGCCAACATCTACTACTTTTGTTATGGAACGTAAGGTGGTATTTCTGATACGATTTCAACCGGTTATCTTTTTTTTTTGTCAAATCACACAGATTGAGTTAGTAAGTTCGAGACTTATGGTCATAGGATACTAACTCAACGATACTTGATTTTATAACAGATACATAAATAGATAAACATCAAAGACCCAGGTCAATCTGAAAAAGATTATTTTTCATCTTGGGGATGCGGATCGAACCCAGGACCTCCGGTGTGACTTAGTGGCACGATGACCACTAGGCCACAGAGGTCGTTATCCTCAACCGATTGAACTGAAGTTTTGCATACTTGTGTAAGTTGGATAACGATATTGTATTAGTCTTTGTCTCTCATATTATGGAGTAAATAAGCTGTTCTGATAATGAAGCTGGGAATTATTATATATTCGATAGAACTCAGTTATAAAACAACATGACCTCATTGAGTACAAATCGTTTGATTTATCTTGACGAGCACTTCATGGTAGACAGACAGTGTTTAGGGTCTCACGGAGACGAAGTTGGTCGATGGAACTAAGTTATAAAACCACGCAAATCCATTGAGTTTGGGCTTATTTCGCTTGTCTTAATAAGTACTTTAGCCTCACAATAAAAGCTTGTACAAAATATTATTTTTTCTTGAAAACTTATTTTGCAGCGGATGCAGCAGCATGGGAGGGAGCATGCATCAGCTGTTGGTGGCGGGTGCACACGGGCTGTTGGTGACAGGTATGCTGGGACTAACAGTAGTGGGTGGGCGCCGGCCGGCAATAGTTTGCATGAACTAACTGGTGGCGGTATTGCACAAAGTTATTTAAATCATATTATAGTATGTAACTTTGACTTCCGCAAAGTAACACCTGAATCTATTAACTAACTTATTTTTCCTCAGAATACACAGGCGCATGCTCCCCATAGAGAAAAAGTCTTTGTCTACCCAGACCTTCTGTTACAAATAATCGCGCGTTTTCTCGTCCGTTTCCTATCGCGCCATTAGCAATCAGATAATCTCAGAGATCTTCGCTCCTCTAACAATTTTAACCTATTTTTGCCAGTTCACCGGAATGGGTTCTTTACACATTCTTTTATCGTCCAAGCTATCAAACTATGGAACGATTTACTAGTTGATGTCCGGAAGGCTAAAACCCGTTATTCATTTAAGAAACAGGTAAAGGCACAGTTACTTCAAATATTTTCCGATAGATCATAGTGTATTTATTCAAGTTTTGCACTACTCCTGTCATTCTCTATATCACCCGTTTGACTGGTAGGTAGTTGACTGGTAGATATGGCCTTAGGCTTTTAGCCCGCCATTACACTTGTATTTGTGTATGAAGTTAAATAAATAAATAAAATTGGTAGTAAACGAATATACGTACATACGCAAGCAGTACTCTAAGCAGCTACCTAGAAGACATCGTGTCTCGATTTACACACAGTCACAATGCATGGATAGGGATTCGCGTCTGTAGTTGTGATCGTCAACGTATTTATTGAAACACCCACACAGGAATTATACGCCCACACAACTAATATGTCAGACTTGCTGGCTGAAACAAGCGGTATTTGAGAGATTTACTCTATAGATTGCATCTGGCCTGGTAATACACACTCGTCAAAGTCAAAAATTCAAAAATTATTTATTTATCTTTAGATATTTTTATCACTTGATAATTGTCAATTTTTTCTTTCGATTTCATAATAGGTAATTGTTGACGTCAGATCATTTACTTACAGCTCAGTTTACTGCCGCCTCCTAAGCGCAAGTATAGCAGAAGCAACAAACTTCACTGCAGCATTTTCTAGAAAAACATCAACTTACAAGAAATACTGTTATTATTAAAATTAGATACTTATTTAGAATGAAATTACATTGTTATACCACGTTCTTTTAGTAAGTACCACGTTAGTTACGTTGTTAGCTCTGCTAAAATCTATTCTTGTCTCTGGAAAAAAACCGTGTCAATCCCTTTTCCTAGTAGGCCATATATTCTGTCGAAACGAATTTTTGCCGTTACTTATACGCAAAAATATGATTACCATTTACGAAAAAACATACATTTTTAAAAATATAACCAATATTTGGTTTTTGAAAAAAGTAATATTACATTTAATAAAGCAGATATCAATTTCATAGTACCTATGTAACGATCGCACCCCAAATTTTGTTTAAATCGAAAATTCGTTGTTAATTGAGGTTTCGCGAGTTTTCTGCAGGAAATTGCTTAGGTTCAGGAAAGTTTATGATATGTATCAATTCTGGCCCCAATTAGGGAGAAATTTCTAGGAAATTTATTTATGTTTTGATTGCTTAGCCTTGTAATTTTAGATATGAGTACTTATTCATCATCTAAATTTAAGAGCGGTGCTTTTGTCGGAGGAGTTTCTTTCATTCTTTTTTACGGTTTACCCGAAGGGTAAAAACGGGACCCGATACTAAGACTTCGCTGTCCGTCCGTCCGTATGTTTGTTTCTAGGCTGTATCTTATGAACCGTGATACCTAGACAGTTTAAAGTTTCACAGATGATGTATTACTGTTGCCTCTATAACAAAAATTACTAAAAACAGGATAAAATAAATATTTAAGTGGGGCTCCGATACAATAAACGTGATTTTTAAAAGATAATGGTAGGGAACCTTTCGTGCGTGAGTCCTTCTGGCACTTGGCCGGTGTTTAATTTTCCGGCAGCCTTTTAACATCATGATACGACATTGCTATTACCTTTTGCTTGACTAGCTTCTTATTCTCGTAGCTGCTAAGCTTAGGCTTTCCTTTTTCCTTTTCTCTTCTTCCTTCTATTATAATTTGCATAAAATTGTCATGCCCTATCAAATGTCCCAACATATTGCCTCGCCTATTTTTGATGATCTCTAGTATGTCTCTTTTCACCTACTCTATTTAGAGCTTTTATAACTTATATGATACTCAATTAATATCATTAATTTTAGATCCAGTGTGTTTCGATAAAACTTTGTACGTGAACCTTTTTTATACGTTTGTAGTCGCGTGAACTTAAAGTCTGTCACGCACTTGGCCGGCTTTTTTTTATGGAGTATTTGAATCTTTAGATACCTAACGCAATGTTTACCTTCCCTTAGGGTCAGGTTCCACTGTAGCTAAACTGTACTGTGTTTAAACGACCAATCAGATTTATTTATGGTAATGCCTACATGGCTTAAACAGCAATTCCATAAATCCACACATCCATCTATACCCCATTGTAATAAAACTATTAATTAATTTAACACAGAACTTGCAACCACACGTCTAAGATTGATTGATTCTTTTGCTTAAAGCAATCTCTTCAGCAAGTTAGAGATTTATTACATGAAATAGTAAGGACGTAGACCAAAAAAGTTTTTTAGCTCATTAGATAGATTATTAAAAAGTATGATAAACGTATTATTTCTTTTCTCTAATTAGCAAATAATGACGAAGTAACAGCACATATAAATTTCGCGTAACGTCACGATCAGCTACGATTTTTAAGCAAAGGTGACGTAAATCGCCCCACACTCCGAAATTTCGAAGCGTTGTATCTTGTGAATTTTTACTACTTTGCTAAATGAAAAAATATAGGTCCTCTATTTTTAGATAATCTAGTTGATAAACTATATAAAATAACATTTTTTTACACAGTTCACTTTCCTATCATTATGATATCCGCGTACTTTTTGGCATAATCTCAAATAAAATAGATTTACTTTCAGAATATCTCTTGGCGATAAATGGACAGTTTCAAACAATAGATAATCATGGTTAATGCCATTCAAAGCGCGATAAAACTCAGTCTGTTATCGTATAACATATTGATCTGTTTGTCCACAAACTTGGCACCGACTCAAATGCCTATTTGCAAAATGCAATAACACATGGCCGACTGAAGAGCCAAATACTTGGAGAATATAGTAAAATATTCATTTCGTTTTTAAAGTTGAATTATGGTACTTCCTCACGTCTTCTTAGAAATGTTTATTTTTACTCATGGTTTTGTATTTATTAGTTAAATTTGCTCCTGATGCAGATAATACAATAATGAATGAAAAAAATGATAAAGCTTCTAGTAAGAAAAAAATGATAAAGCTTCTAGTTAGACTATAAACTTAAAACAATAAAAAAATAAAATATGAAAAATTCAATTACATTTAACGAATTTAACGCATTTTTGACGAAGCATGTTGCGGATATTCTTCTGTTTACCTTTTTATTAGTTAATTAAAATAAATTAAATTTAATAAAATAGAATGTTTTTGGTATAACCGTAAAAGTTTAATTCTAAAGTAAATTATAATTATTGGCTGGTATTTTAAAACAGAGCACATAATATTTGATTCCTACACATTGATTTCCATACATTATCTTTTTTAACATATTCAAAATGTCTGTATTTGAACTAAGAACAATTCTGCAGTTTAATCAAAGTACTGTGAATTTACTGCTTATATATATATATATATATATATATATATATATATATATCTCATCCAAAATTTGTTTTATAGGAGTAAGACAGCTTATGTCGTTTTCTAGTTATTTATTTTGGTATTCCCCATACACACTCAATTTTTCTAACCGAAAGAAAAAGCGTCGTGGAAAAATATTGCATCGTATATTTTCTGTGATTGTTTCAATACAATCAAATATTAAAACGAATACGAGTTCGCTAAACCAATACCGAACAAAACAAGCGAGAAACTAAAAAAATAATAGTCAAACCCTCAGGAGAAATCAGGGAAGCTTCGAATGTTTTGACGAACTATATCTATGGATAGGGTTACCAAATCTCAAAACCGAAAAGACGGACAGAATAACCAGTTTAGCTTAAAAATGCCAGGACAGTAAAAAGGCCGTACAATATTTGTTTTCATTTACCATAAAAACTTCTTTAGTAGCCTGCTCTTTTACGCTAACGATACAAGATAAGGCGGGTGGATAGGGAACCTAGACATAACAAATGTAAAAAAGGCCAACAAAAGCAGACACCAGCTTTGGCCTCTTACACATATAAAAAAACAAAAGTCGGACAGGCGGGACACAGTCTATTTTGGTTGGACACACAACCAAAAGGCTTTACTATGTCCGCCCTTATCGGGAATTCTTGCCACCCTATCTAAGGACCTTACGTTTCGAAAGCTCGGGACATTAAATCACTTTATCCATAAAACGATTACGTCAAAATCGTTAACTTAGATACACGAAACACCCAGGGGAATGTCAAGGAAAATTCCTTTACGCTTGAGAATAGTAAGCCAAAAAGTACAACAGAAAGCGTGACACAAAAATAATGTCGTCAGTACTAATTGTTTGGAGACTGTGGGACTGGGGTACCGCTGATGCGGGAAATTGTATTAGGGTCGCAATAAGCAGGGCTGCAAATTATTTAAAGGATAGATGTACCAATTGGCACTGAGGACTGCCTGTAATCCAGTGCTCAAGGCATTCGCATTGTGATCCAGAGGTCGTGGGTTCGAATCCTACTTGGAAGCATACTACTTTGGGAAAAGTTTTCAGTCTGGTTAGGATATTGCGGGCCTGAATCACCTGATTATCCAAAAAGAAAGATGATTTCGTGGTTCGGAGGGCACGTATAAACCGTGGGTAGCGAACACCATCTAGCGTTGGTCAAACCTATCTTAGGTTTGGTTCTGGTCTACCCCTTTGGGTTGTGGCTCTGTGTAAAAACCAGTAAAGTTGTCAAATTACCTAGGTTAGGTAGCGAACCCCGAGCTTTGAAGCGTTACCTAGACTAGATTCTATTCGTCTAAATTAACCTAATTTATTTATTTATTTTAAATAGGTACTCTTTATTAAATTTTTTTTTTACTTAAAATATTTAATAAAGCTTTTCGCTTACAAGCACTCCTCACAATAAATTAAATTTAACAAGAGTTATCTTTCTATAACCAGAATATCCAAAAAACTATAGATAATTCATACTGAAAACTCTCAAGTTGTTGTAAGTGGTTTTTCTTCTACAGTTTTGTTATTGTATGCTGTGTTGAAATTAAGTATAGCTCAGTAGGTTATGTATGCAGTCCTCTGGCTAAGCCTCAGAGGCACGTGATGTTATTGGAGAGTTCCTAGCAACAGTTTTGTTTTATTTCAGCGAATTGAATTGCTTTTCCTCATACTCTGAGTTTTTCAATTCTATTGTATCAATCACTTGAATTGTTGAATTAATATTCCTTTTTGAAAAAGCGAGTAAAAATTTTCCGAGTCTACTTAAACGGCGTTTGTTTGTATGTATGTTTGTCCGAAAATATTAACGGCAGCCGTTGCCGCCTCTCGGCGGCAGCCGTCGACGTATTGACTGCTGCCGCCGACGCGTCGACGGTTGCAGTAGACAGGTGGCGATGGCTGAAGTAGCCTCTGCCGTTCACAACTTGCAGTTAGTCTGTAAGAACCCTTATGGCGTTTGTTTGTTTGTTTGTATGTTTTTTCGAAAATAATTCGACTAATATTGAAGGCGGTAAGTTCTTTAACACACGAGCGTCAGTATGCCCGCCGGTCGCGCGGCAGCTTCTGACAGTTTGATATGTGTCACGCGCCCGTTTGCAACAGTCGGCGACCGTCGCCGATTACCGGCGACCGTCGCCGTCAGGTGTCGCGGGCACAGTGTCGCTCGTCTTTAAGTACGTTTATCAATAGAAATTTCTACTTTAAAAAATCTTTTAAGGGATTGCCGAGATACAGGGTTTGTGAGTTCACAGTTCGAGCGAACTACTAGTGAAACAAGCGAGCGAAGTTATCCGTATCTATTCGATAGATCCAAAATTCTTTTGTTAAGAAAAGCTACCGATACCAGCTCTTCGCAAAGACTACTGCTGAGAAGAAACGCCGAAAGAAACTCATTTTGTGAAAATGAGTTTCTTCTATATCGGTGCCTACTCGCCAGATCCGGCGTTTGTATGAATGTATGTGCACGACGATAACTTGAATAATATTGAAGGGATTTTTAAATAATTTACTAGATGTGCAAAAGTAGCTAATAGATTTTTAAGTTCAAACATGAGCCAAGTCTGTCAAAGTTCTGCTGAGATATGGGGTTCGCAAGTAGTTTATAGGGTTTCATACCCAAAGAGTAAAAATTGGACCCTATTATTAAGACTCCGCTGTCCGTCTGTCCGTCTGTTTGTCCGTCTGTGTTACCACACTAAATATTAAAAACAGTATAAAATAAATATTTAAATGGGGCTTCCATATTTAAAAAAAAACGTGATTTTTAATAGACAATGGTACAGAACTCTTCGTGCGCGAGACCGACTCGCACTTAGCTTGTTATTATTATTCGTATTGTTTTTGATCTGACAAGAATATTGGCCACTTACATATTCATAGAAGTTATAGTTTGTAAATAAAATAGTATATGTGATAAGTGTAGTAATATACATATAAGTGTGTGTATGTGTGAGAACGTATTGAATAAATGTGGAGCATAAAAGTAACGCTCGTTTCATTAAGACGCCTCAAAATAATAGCGGCCCTGCCAGTCGGCGCAGAATTATTATATGTAGAGATGAGGTGACTACGAGTGTTACGTTGATAATCCTCATTTATTTAAAACGTTGATTAAATATATAGGTTCTAACACATATGCACACTTGCATCTATGTTACCAACCTACAATACCTTTTGTAAAATACTGTCATATATTTCCAAACTTATAGTATAGGTACTGTACAGGCCATAGCACGTACAATTTGCAGCGTCAGCGCGTTCACACCGCGTGGCGCTTGCACTCAAAAAATCTTACAGTGTTCACGTCAGCGACGGTCCGAGAGTGTCGTGCGCTCATATATCATTGTATCAATTTATCAGTTATCAATATACGTCTTTTCTATCAGAACTTTCTATCACTTTCAATATGTCTTGGTAACAAACCATACAGGTACTTTTTCTCTATTAAGTACTACTACACTTGCCCCATCAAATAGAAGATTAATTACGTCTATAATTGAATACAGATTTGATACGTCTCCCTGCCCTCAGTGTGGGTCAAATAAGTAATTAAATTTAGGTCGACCTCTGGGACAGTCAAGTTTAATTATTATACTCTATTCGCCTGCCATGATTGCTGAGCCCGTAATAAAATTCACAAAATTTACCAATGTTATTGTCAATTCTTCGAACATTGCGAGGACTTTTTAACCGACCACGAAAAAGGAGGATGCATCACTTCATCGAAATCTTTTTATAATGCAAGTTCACCGATTATTCTTAAGAATGGTGCAGCGATTTGAAAAATCTTTTCTTTGTTTGAAAGGGCATACTTGTCAGGTGGTCTCATAGAAATTATATCAAAATCGGTCGTGTAGTTTGTGGTTGAAGTCGGTTTTTAGTTTTGAAAAATTATAACGTTTTAGGATGTACTAAGAATATTTCGTAAACATAAAAATAATAATACTAAACCTTCTTTAAGCTCGGGCGAGGTTCTGAATCATGATATGACTTAGAACCTCGCCCGAGCAACCATTACTATTTTAGATTCCCTTTCTTCATCTTCATGCACAATGCCCATTTACTGCCTGACGGTTAGTAACGCAATCCAGCGCGAAAATGTTTTCTTGGCACCATGCCGCATGAGCAGGACATAAAAGTGTAGCACTTTTTTGTGTATTTTTGAGTTTTTTGTTTTGAAAAAAACATACATACATACATACACGTAGTATCGAAAAAAAAAAAATTTTTTAATCGTATCTAAGAATACTCTCAATTTAGGCTCGGCGCAAACGGGCCACCATAAATTGCGGCCATCGTGCGGCGGGTCCAAACAAAATTTATGAAAAGTACAGGTAAGTGGTCGGTGGTCGCGTTTTGTGGTTTCGTTTGCGCTGACCCTAAGTAACTATAGAAACTTAGGCATGAAGAATGGAAAAATATGTTTAGTATCGGTTAGATTATTAAAAAATATTGTACACGTATTTTGTCTTCTCTCTGAGATACAATAAATTACAAAGATACAGCGCATTGAAATGCACGATGACACGGCAACGTACGATTTTTACGTAAAGGGGACGTCGCAAGCCCCCACTCCGGAACTTTGATGCTTCGTATCTTTGTGAATTTTTACATTTTTGGCAAATTGAAAAATATGGGTTCGTTATTTTTGGATAATCTAAAAGACGGACTTATTAAAACTATACTTTTCTAACCCTGCGGACCCCGGGCTCTGAAGCGTTACTGCTGAGAATGCAACTGGGAAAATACGCATGGGTGATAATGATGATATAATTGTAGAAAGTTACATACTATTACTCGTACAATAAGCCACTACCAATTTCTGCCTCTTATCGCAATGCTTGTCCATTAATTGTTTACTTACGGTTCTTTTAACGTTTATTTATTTACCAATTTATGTACACGGAAAATTTATACAGAGAATACATCAAATAAAAGTTGTACAAAGGCACTACTTATCTCAAAAGAGATCTCTTCCAGTAGGCCTGTGAGAGGAGATGTTTATGTAAGAGAGGCAATCAGGCGTGTTTATAAATAAAACAAAGAAAATTAAAATGACATAAAACTACACAAACTACAAATAAACATACATATACATACATATATTATTACACATATACTTAAATAAATACATTTAGAAGGAAATATAGAAAAGACGTGTGGCACTCGGGGACTGCCGCGGTAAAGCTATTTGCATAGCATTTTTTATCAACTTATGCAATTATAATTTTTTATTTATGCAGTATTTTTTTCTTAAATATTAATTCAAGTTTTTTCTTTGATATTAATTCAAGTTACTCTTTTTGAGCGTGGTGACCGATAAGAAATATATTTTTTTGTCTTTTATTGAATAAATGAGAAATTAATATCGTTTAAAATATTTTTTATCTTACAATACATGTAGATTATTCAGGAATTTTATTATGAGCAATTAGCAGCTAGTCTCAGGATTGGGCAAAATTTTCAATTTTTTTAAAATTTCGAGCACAGATTTATTATAAGAGACCACAGGGACCCTCAGATATCGACTATGTAAGCAATCGGTCCAGAAACGAAAAAGTTCAAAATGGTGGCTACCTCTTTCAAATTCGAGCATAGATTCATTATAAAAGACCACAGAGACCCCCAGATATCGATTTTGAAGGCAATCGGTCCAGAAACAAAAAAGTTCAAAATGACGGCTATCTTTTTCGAATTCGAGCACAGATTCATTATAAAAGACCACAAGGATCCATTATAAAGGACCCTAGATATCGATTTTGTAGGCAATCGGTCCAGAAACGAAAAAGTTCAAAATGGCGGCTACCTTTTTCAAATTCGAGCATAGATTCATTATAAAAGACCACAGGGACCCCAGATATCGATTTTGAAGGATATCGGCGCAGTAACAAAAGAGTTAAAAAGGCGACCATTTTTTTTACATTTTGAGCATAGATTCAATATGAGGGACCACAGGGCCGTCCAGATATCGATTTTAAAGGCAATCGGTCAAGTGAAAAAAAAATTCAAAATGGCGACCAATTTTTTCGATGCAATCGGTTAAAAAGAAAACATTCGTACACTCCAAAATGTAACTCTTCCCGACGCAATCGGTTAAAAAGAGGAGGGTAAGTTTAAAAAAAATCGTTATATAGAATAACGAATAAAATCATAAGTTATTCGCGAATGAATTATTCGTAAATAATTTTCCAGGAGTAAATTTTTATTCGAATAATTATCTACATACATTTTTATTCCAATAATGCCCAACCCTCTACACGCATACGTCTAGACGTCGCACTCACACAAACACCGTGCCGAAGTCTGCCGAACTGAAACGACGATAGACAAGTGTTAGGTTTAATTTTCGTTACGGAATTTCTGGATTCGGTCGCAGCCTCAAGGCCCGCGATAAAAGCTATACAATAGCTTAATATATACTTAATACTTAACTTATAATGAATATTATAAGTTACAATTAAGATGATTCCAATAAATAATGATCTTTTACTCGTCTTTTAAATACAGAAATCGTTATAGAGTCACGTATAGCAGGTGGTAATGAGTTCCATAGTCTGACTGCATGTACCGAGAAGGAGCAGGAAAAGGTAGCAGTGTTGTGAGGAGTGAATTTAAGGACAGTTCTTAGGTGGGATCTACATACTGCTGGGCCAAGGTCTCCCCCATATCCTTCCACTTATACCAATATATTTAAATTCTTCTCAAAATATCTGATATCATCCCTCCAACGATTCCTACGCCTACCCGGTCTCCATCTGCAGGAATTCAGCAATGATTAATTTGGTCCACCTATCTGGGTGCATCTGAAATACGTGGCCTGCTCAATCCCACTTTAACTTGGCAGCTTTGTGCCCCAAGTTCTCTATTTGACACGAGAAGATACATACGTAAAAAAGGCCTATGAGCACAATTATATTTATTTATCGATTTGGAACGTTTTTAGTAGATTGAAAAGGTCAATTTTAGAAGTAATAACTTTTTTTTTAAATAATATTACCAAAGGATGTTCATAAAAAATTATAGCTACGTTTGTTATTTATCTTGTAAACGCAATATTTAGTTCCCGAACAAATGTCCTTACATCACGCCTACAAATGCGACATAAGTGACGTCACTCCTGTCCGATCTTTTTAAGGCTCTTCGAGACGCCGTCCAGTGAAATGTGACTTTGTTATCTTTATATCATAGAGATTTTGGGTTAGCAAGGAAGTTTTTTCTTGGACTTGCCTATTTTATATATAAGAACTCTTTACATTGCACAACGAAAAATACTTATGCATCTTCTTCAAACGCAATATCGAGATATCGTTTTGCCAATTTTTTGCTTGATGAACTCTTTTATTTGTTTCTATCTGTTATTTTCCTAAATCAAAAATCACAAAACGAATCACATTTATAAATCTTTTTAGCGTATTTTAAATAACGAATTCCATAAAAAAATATATACACGAAACAATATTGTTATAGGACGCCAACGTCGAATGTTCGATGTATTTGGTCATAAAAAATACTTCAGCTGCTTTTATAAACCTCTTCGGGGTTATTGGAGGCTGTTCAAGTCTATAACGAGCTGTTAAACAGTATTTTGTGACGGTTTTTTGTTAAGTGAATATTTTGCGCATTTAGATTATGTATGTTCTTATCTTTATGGATTCTGAGGAGTAGCTAAGTAAATATTGGTTGAATAGAGATAAAATGTTATTCAGTTATAAAGAAAATTTTCAATTCGCTTATTTTTAACGGCAGACGTAAAAGTGGGGTGTTATAAGTTTCACGTGTCTGTGTGTCTTTTTGTCTGTATAATCGTAGGGCCTAAAAGAATGGGCTGATTTGATGCTGTTTTTTTTTGTTATAAAACTTAATTGAGATGGTTCTTAGCTATGTTTGATGGAAATCGGTTCAGCGGTTTAAAATTTATGGGGGACGATAGTTGGGGTGAACAACCCGAAGTATGCAAATATGCCTGAGTGGGGTATCAAATAAAAGTGTTAAATTTTCAGATAGAGAAAGAGGTCTTTTAAGAATCCCCTAACCCTAGAATTTTTCATGCAAACGTAGTGTAGCTTTTATTTTGAAATCACACATCTTTAAAATTACAAAATACTGCCGAAATGTCACAATCACATGTGAGATTTCGGCAGTATTTTGTAATTTTAAGAAATTGCTTATATACTAGGCATATAACTAGTTCTCGACGGACAAATATGAACTTGAAAGAAAATATGTAAGCGTAGAAGTTTTCCATACTGATGGTCAAATATGATACTATACACTATATTCTCTTTTAAGTTCATATTTTGACTGTGAAAACTAGTTATATGCCTTAATTATATGTAATTCCTTTGGAATACATAATTTCACCAAATTCTGACATGCTGTTTCAAAATAAAAATAAACAATAAAAAAACAAAAATCTTTATTTCCAAGCCAGTAGTTGAATAATACAAACTTGTGGGACCCACCTCGTAAGCTTTGAAAAAGCCTGTGGCATGAGGACCCGCTCTTCCAAACACTTAGTTTTAACATAGGCCTAGTTTAAAAATAGATTTTAAAACTTTATAGAGATTTTTAGTTCTATTGACATACGTGTTTGTTGTGTTGTGTGTTAGTGAAGATGTGTGGATAAAAGCTAGACTACGTTTGTATGGGAAAGTCCTATATTCTAGCCATTCATAAGTTCTTGAGGGTGAACTTTTGAAAGATGGGGGTACAAACACACGTTGTATCTATAAACATACATACACCAGCATGTCTTTAACTTTAACGGGGCAGAGGAGTTGAGGACCTCGGTGGCCCAGTGCGCATTACTAGCGCTTTCGCAAGTAAAGCGACACCGGGCGTGGTCCGCACTTGGATGGGTGACCGCAAGTGGCATACTTTCTCGAGCTCCTCCGTGCTGAAGGCACGTATAAGCAAGCCGTAGGTCCCGGCTGTCATCATTGTATGCAGTTGTCAAGCTATGTCAGATGCCTTTAGGCAGCCTGATAAATCTGACACCAGTGTTGGCCACTTACACATACGAAAAACAACAACAAACAATAGGGCAGACAGAGCACTTTGGGTCTTGCGGCTCTAAGCAGACCTCGCCCAGGGCCACAAGACAAAGGCTGCTTGTATGCGTGATGATGGGAAATGAATCAAAATAGTGATGGGTTGCTAGCCCCATATTTTCGCCTATCCCCTTGATGAAAACGAAGCAGCTGGTACAGTCTAAGCGTTTTGTGTTTCCTAGACCAGCATCGAAGAGAAGTAAGAGAAGAAGATAAGTATATCTTTAAACGAGCAAGGTTTGTATAATTGATAAAAATGATTAAACGAACTTACCTTAAGAGAAGTTCTATCATAAATTTATGAGCTTATTCAATCGAAGATTTTAACTCCCAACCGACCCATAGAGATAGTAAATACAGTAACATGTCCTATCTCCTCCCATTTAGGAAATGCTATGACTTTCGTGCTGTCTGTATGTTTTTTTTAGCTCTTAACAGAATGACAATCTAGACACATGTCATTGACAGCGTCCGGGCGAGACCATAGACAAGAGACCATAGAGGACGGCCGATTTTTTTTTCTCTGATTTGTGCAGAAACCGCTAGGCATAAAAGGATATACCTAAATGTTAAAATCTGTAGATTGAATAAGCGAGGTAAAATAACTATTGAAAACGGGTTGACCGTACACTGTGATAAATAGTTATTATGAAACCTAACGTTAGTTTTAAGAATGTTAAGGTTTGTGTTAGTCTAGTTTTCCTAAATTCAACTATGTAACCTTTATCTAACTTGGCACCGAATCGCCGTCAGAGTTGTAACGGTACAAAAACGGTGAGTTGTTACGGAGCCGACGTAACTAACTGCCGACATCTTGGAATTCATGCCTAGCCCATACAACGTATGTTTCGTAAATGTAGAATTTTGAAATTCACCCTAAACTGTGAATTTGTGACCCATTTTCAACCCCATATCTCGGTAACCCTTATACTAATTTGGTCCAAGTTAGGACGTTAAAAATTTCATGAAGTTCTGTCCAAAGATTCCAGCACACAGATATAAATGTTTATGTGTTGACATAGTCACACACATACAGAAGAAAAAAAGTTTGGAACATCCAAAAGGAAAAAACCAAATAATTATTTGAACGCTCCTATAAATATTTGACAAAGGTGAACGCACCCACAAATATTGCACAATTGTCAACTATTAAAATTTCTTTGTAAATTAATTATTCCTGATAAGCAAGTCAACCGTTCAGAAATCAAAACCAGAGACTAGCATTTTTGACTTTTCAAATTTCCAAAAAATATGCAAAATGCAGCTTCCTTTTTATTATAAGTCTTCAAAGTACTACTTAATTGAAATTTATAAAAATATCTACAATCTCTCTAGAAATTTCCGAACAATCATTCTGTAATGTTTTACAAGATGCCAGCCAATTATTTTGAGTATTTTATAATTTGTAATTAAACGACATTGAATTAGGTAGTAATTTTCAATAGAAATTAACAAAACTAAGAAAACAATCGCAAGCCGTAAAAACGGATCATTGTACCTGTGTATTACAGGAATCCAAAAAGGTCATAGCTCAACTCGTGCTGTTCAGAGAGTAACTTAAAGCAAGGAAGATAAAGATCTCGAAATTTTAAAAAAAATGAGTCAGTCAATGCTAAAGCCATAAATTAAAGTCCTTTTAGTAAAGTACGCAACATGTTAATTAATCAGATCAATTAACCGAATATATGGAATACAAACCTAAGCGAATTAATTCAAGCTATCAAGCGCCTGATGTATATTAGGCCTTATTATGCTAATTAAGCTGTAGTGCTGTCCGATGCAGAATGTACTTAGCTGAGATGTAAGGCTGTTTACACACGTCATGTTTATATTAGGTCTGATGTATATGAGGCCTTATTATGTATGGCTATATTAGGTTATTATTAGGCTATATTAGATTTATATTAGGCCTTATTATATATATAAGGCCTGTTGTATATTAGGCCTTATTATGCTAAGTAAGCTGTAGTGCTATCCGATGCAGAATGTACTTAGCTGAGATGTAAGGCGGTTTACACACGTCATATTTACATTGGTTTACGTTGGTGATGTTTGTGGTTAGCGTGATAATACCATTAGTACTGAATCTCTTCGTTACTTAGTTTTCAAAACTAAAACCACCTACGACACCAAACTACACAACTGATTTTGATAAAATTTAAACAAGTATGCCTTTTCAAACAAAAAAAGAATTTTCCAAATCGGTCCAATAGGCTTAGAATATTCGGCGAACAAACATAAAAAAAATAAAAGATTCCGACGAATCAATAATGATTACCTCCTTTTTTGAAGTCGGTTAAAAAGAGGATGCATGATGAAATTCAAAAAAAATAAAAACTGAAGCCCGCCACAAGCAAACGTAATTTTTTACAAGCAATGTAATGTAACACATTTTGTTGATAAATTATTTTGCGGGAACGCCCCTCATTCAATTTGCAGAATAAATAGCTTGCCAGAAACATTTGAGAATTATTTATTTACATCTCGACTTATATACGCGACGAGTGTGAACCACACCAACACGTCAATTTATTCATAAGACCTCAAACAAGAGATATCATCATCTACAAATGGATTCTTGAAAATTCTTGGCTTTGTTCCTAGAACACATAATTTGTTTGTAAAATAAAAACTAAATAAATAAAATAAAACATTATGTAAAATAACAATGATAACGAGTAAAAGATCATTATTTACTGGAATCATCTTAATTGTAATTTATATTGCTAATAAAAAGTGTATTATGTTTCTTTCTTAATAGAAATATGTATTTATTTAAGTTGATATACTATGTATGTTTATTTATAGTTTTTGCATGTATTTTCGAGGTGAAGTCGTTTTTAGTTTTAAAAATTATCATTCATGCATTGTTTGCGTAGAAATGATGTAAGTCGCATCAAAATAATAGTGGTATATGTAGAAAGTGGTATTTTAATAATTTTTTTATTTAGACGGTTAGAAATCCAACTGAAAATGATACTGCTATGAATATGAATGAAATAATCTTGACTAAGTATATGACAAAGGCGATTAGTAAGCAGAAGCGGTGTTTATCTATACTCAAACGTACGTCAGTATATCGAAGACTATACAGGCAAATATTATGTGACCTCAGGCCATGGCATTATCACAAAATAATGCGAACTTGATCATAGAATTTGTACTAGTACTCCCATACAGGCGTCTCACTCAGCAAAAAAATCAAAGAAATACCTACTCAGTGTTGTAAGCGATACGGTTTAATTCAGCTCGCGTCAGAACTCAGCACCTTTTCGTTTAGATACGTAGGTATCCATTGCAAAATCCTTATTAATCTGGACAAACGATTCATTTATACCTAACTAAATTTCCCACTCCGGAGTGATCGCCGCGCGCATAGTAATAATGTAGGTGTATTTTCGATACCTAAATGGGGAGTGACACAGGCCTGACCTGACAAGATTTTCCTTGACTCAGCTTGAAGACGTACTCTAAAAAAAAATTGAGTTCATGGAGAGCATGGAGAACAAAAGATTCGTAATACCTGTAATATAAAGAGCAAGGCATAACGGGTAGGACAACGAACTACCAGGAGATCAAAAGACCTAAGGTCGTAGAAAGAGATTGGATAGCCTTGGGTGGGGATGGAGTATCCGTATTTTTGCATTAAACCTGATTTAATAATCACTTTCTCTGTGTTTTAAAAATAATAATTTAAAAGAGCTCTATACCCGTTACCATACATTAGTCGCTATTACACTAAAATACTTATCGTGTGCGATTTGATGTACATTTCCTGTCTTGTTATGAAGAATTTCTTTCAAATAACGCAATGCATATGAAAACAGACACTTGAAGAAGACCGACTAAAGTACGCGCATGACACTTTGCTTGTAAAAAGTTCTCCGAGCACTTTTGCCGAGATGTTTCAACGTCGGTGTTACGAGGAATTTGAAGGATTCATGTGTTTGCTAAAGAGTATATAGCATATACACAAAACCTTATCCGAAAGCTAGAATATCTAGTGCGATATTAATTGCAGGCGTGAAGTTTGAGATTCCTTACACGATTTGCTTCGGCGTCAGCGAGGGAATTTAATTGAAATTGTTTGGGATAGTATGCGGCTTATCTAAGATTCGGACGAATCACAACCCGACAGTTTTCAAATAACAATGAAATTCATTTTGGGTTACATTTCATTAAATTCCTCCTTTTCTTTTAAACTGATATTTTATTGTGAGTGTAATACCTGGAAATGACTGTAACAAAAGAATATAAATTTAAGTGCTCCTCAAGACGAATGAATCGAGGCCGAATTCGTATTGTTTTATGAAAGAAATGCCGTAGCCACTTTCCGGCTTTATGAGATTAGGTTATTGGTACCATGTTATTTTATGTTATGTAATACTAATAAAAAAATACACACAGAAAAAAACATTTAAATGTACAACGGTCGGTCTTATCGCTAAAAGAGATTTCTTCTAGACAACCGATGGATGGAAAGAATATAGTGAAACATTAGCAGACAGGGTGTACACGACCAAAATACAATACTTAAATAATACTAAGTACATATACTAATATAAAAAATACATAAATACATACCATTATATTGCATTGTCACCCTACTTATATTATGTGTGAGAAGTTTCAGTTCATCGTATAATGGGAAGTGAGTCTAATTTAGCTTGCAAGATTTAAATAAGAACACACACAACGGGATAGGTAAAACTAAATAAAAGCTTGTAATAATACGTAGAACACGGCTAATAAAGAACGCTACTCATTAATTTAAAACAGGAGATTTATTTGCGAACCCATGTACACAAAGAACTCCAGAAATAAAATAGATAAGACCTAACCTTTTGACCTGTAACAAACTAAAGGGACCTGATTTTCTAGTCGAATACTTTTCCCATTAATGTTACTAATTCTGAAAGCGCTATTAAAGCAAACTCATGTTTTATGCTAACGATGGAAATAAATTTAAATTTATTTTAGTAAAAATTGTTTAGCCTTTGAGAAGAAACAAAATCCAAATAATTACGTTTTTTTTCAGTTTTTCTTTCCAGCATTATTCTATTCACACACACTTAAACACGATTTCGAAAAAAAAAATGCACTTGCTATATGCATTTTTTTTCAACCACATCAATGAGCATTTGGAATCCAAACCAATAATGTTCAGAGCATTGAGAATGTCGTGTGCATCATGTCACTTACGTTTGATAATAGCTGTAATGCGCTATTTTCCAACAAGTCAAATTAAATACTTTTTTCTAAACGTCAAAACAAATATTTTTTTCTACGAGTTTTGTATGAAATAGATGACGACATAGTTTCTTGGAGTCAAATAGCGCTCTTATTATCAATTTATCTACAATAATAAATCTTAAATCACGTTAACATCGATATGTTTAATAACAATTGACATTATTTTGTGACTTTTTAATAAATTATTTACTACTGATAAGAAAAAAAAATCTAATCGGTAAAAAATAATTTATTTTTGACCCAGGAAAATACCAAATTATAATTATCATAATTTTTCTAACATCCCCTCGGTTTTCCAAAACGACCAATTGTAAGCAGGCTGCATCCAGGCATCCAGCATTTTCCTGCAACCTGGCTCAAGCCGTCCGAACACCTAGTCAGTAGTGCTTATAAGTAGCGGTCATTTGAGAATTAAAATGATGTTTACCTAGTTTTAATAACAAAGATTTTTCACACACCTGAAATAACTTTGAAGAACACTTTACACTTTTGGTCAGTGTAACAGCTAATTAATTGTCCATTTGCGGCGTTCAAAAAACAACCGCCATTTTTAATTCAATTCTCTCAAAACCTGCATTTTTCGCTCGCCATTTTCAAGGGGCAAACGACTGCAAACTGAGCGAAACGATTCTTAATTTCCTATCCTTTGAGCAGATAGACGACAAACTGTGAGACTTTCACAATTCAATGCTTACTAGTTAAATTGTTTATCAAACAACTTCAAGAACTTGCAAATTGGATGAGGTTGAGTGAATCTTACGCTAATATTTTTTCCTTAATAGTTGAGAATCTACGCATTGCGAATTCTTCATAGGGTCGAAACAAACGAGACGCAAGTTGCGTCGCGTAACAGCGTAAGTTGCGCCGCGCAACTCGCGCTCCGTGTGGCCGCTTTACCCGCGCAAGATGCGCTAAGTACATAATGACGCACACAGATTATTTGGTCAATTTAGCTGGCTAAACGACAATATTGTCTTAGTGGATTGTCCTGTCAATGGTTTCGTCTGAATGAAGGCAATCATTGTCTAATTGGATTATTCCGTCAGTGGCTTTGTTTGAATGAAGACTCATTGAATTGTCTTAGTGGATTGCCATGTAAATGACGTTGTCTGAATGAAGACAATCACTGTCATAGTAGATTTTTCTGTCAATGGCTTCGTATGAATGAAGATAATCATTGTCTAAGTGGATTGTCCTATCAATGGCTTTGTCTGAATTAAGACAATCATTATCTTAGTGGTTTGTCCTGTCTATGGCTTCGTTTGAATAAAGACAATAAATTGGCTTAGTGGTTTGTCATGTCAATGGCGTTGTATGAATGAAGACAATCACTGTCCAACTGGATTCCACTAAGACAATTAACTGTTTAAGAAGGCTGTCCTATCAATGGCTTTGTCAGAATGAAGATAATCATTGTCTTAGTGGCTTATCCTTTTAATGGCTTCATATGAATGTAAACAATGAAGTATCTTAGTGAATTGTTCTTCCAATGGCTTCGTCTTAAGGAAGACAATGAATTGACTCAGTATATTGTCCTGTCACCGGCGTCGTATGAATGAAGATAATATTGTCTTGTGGATTGTCCTGTCAATGGCTTTGTCTGAATAAAAACAGTCATTATCTTTGTAGATTATCCTGTCAATGGCTTTGTCTGAATGAAGGCAATCATTGTCCAAATGGATTGTCCTATTAATGGCTTCATCAGAATAAGTGCAATGAATAGGCATGACGAATGAAAAAATATATTTTGCCTATATAATAAATATATTAAAAATATTGTACACTTATTTTTTCTTTTCTCTGAGAAACAAAAAGTTAAAAAGATACAGCGCATTAAAATTTCGAATGACATCATGGCGAGGTGCGATTTTTACTTAACGATGACGTCGCAAGCCCCCACTCCGGAAATTTGATGCTCCGTGTCTTTAAGAATTTTTATTTTTTTGGTAAACTGAAAATATGGGTCCATTATTTTTATTTAATCTAAAAAACAGATTATAACCATGGTACGTTATTTACTTTTTATTATTTTATTTCAACAAACTTATATCTACATATCTTTTATCTATATATCTTTGCAGAAATTCATCCCTTTTTCACCCTGTCGTCACCCCTATTATCTCAATATATTTTTCTGGCCATGGCGTCGTATGAATAAATACGACTATACCTAATATATTAATAAAAACTAAAATATAACATAGTAGGTAGGTAAAGGTACAAAATATAAACACAAATAAGATACATAAACATAAGTAAATAAGTTATAAATACCTAACCTAGATGGCTGATAAGTACCTACCTAATTATTACTAAAAAGTATAATTAGTTTTTTCTTTTAATTCCGAATGGCTGAAATATGCTTTTTTATTAAATTAAATATTAAGACGATTTGAAAAATTTCAATAATTTGAATTTTCCCGAAAGTTCTACATAATTTTTGAAACTTTCACAAAATTTCACAAGAATCGGTTGAGAAATGCGATTTTTAGGCGAGAACAGCCGGACAAAAACATTAAAGGCCAATCTCGAAACTGAGACGCTTCGCACATTTTGCTCGCTCGGTCTATTATTTGTACCTACCTCTTCCTACTTCCTAACTGTGGGAGTTACGAGTTTGGTCATCCCGGTCCTTTGAAAAGCTTGCAGGGGGTGATACAGATTAAGGCCCTTAGACCTTCGACCATAACCTTAGACCATACTCGAAGACTATAACCATAAACACATGATAATGAAATATGCTTATATTACTTTCATTACCTAGTGAGGTGCCTACCTACTAAGTATGTAATAATATGAACTAGGTAGGTATAAACATAACTGCCTGGACTTTATCTACCAAAAATTTATAATAAACATTCAAACATTCGAAACTCTTCAAACATTTGCCAAAAATTAAACTTTCACACTGCACGTACATATCAGAGGGACCTACCTATTTTTAATAACGTTCATTGCCGGTTGATTTCTTATCAGAAATCGGCAATAAGCGGCAAAAGGATACCTATGTACCTAATACAGCGAGATGAAAAATGAAACTGAACGAGCCGTAACGTAACCATAGTAACACATACGGCGCCGCGGCGACACCAGGCACACAGCCAGGCAAGAGCGAAATAGAAAACTGTCTATCGCGTGTCGGTGTTTGCACAAAGAGTTCAAAAGTACCGCTTTCGTTCTCGACTGTCGCGGACGGCTATTAGAAAAGCCGACAAAGAAGCTATACCGCGGACAAAGAGTACACACAATACAGATGCGACAATTGGGTATTTTCCTAGGTCGATAATACATTATTAGGTACTGTTCAGAAAATAAAACGTTACAAAATAATATTACTTGTCATTGATCATATACACTTTCCATGTGATTTTTTATTTATTTATTTATTATTGCAGAAAAAAATATATTAAGAGCGCTATTTGACTCTAAGAAACTATGACGTCACCTGCCTTTATTTCATACAAATCCCGTAGAAAATGTTTATTTTGACGTTTAGATATATGCGTCCAAGTGCGAGATGGACTCGAGCACAAAGAGTTCCTTTACCTTTGTTGTATGGGAGCCCACTGAAATATTTATTTTATTCTGTTTTTAGTTTGTAGTCATAGCGGCAATAGAAATACATTATCTGTGAAAATTTCAACTGTCTATCTATCACCATCACGCACGGTTAATAAGATCCTGCCTGGTGATAGATAGACAGACGGGCGGACAGACGGACAGTGAAGTCTTAGTAATAGGGACCCTATTACTAAGACTCCGCTGTCCGTCTGGTACCTTTTATTGAATTGGTATAAACTTTTCTGAGTACATTTTATAAGTTGGTCGCTTATAACTTTTTAATTTGTAAACCCTACTTAGCTTTAATATTTTTTCCTTCAAACTTCGTTATTATTATATACAACTACTGTTAATTTTTCACATGTCCATAAATAACCGTTTAATAAATAGAGGGCAAAATTTGCAAATTTTTCAAGGGACACTTGACTGTAATAAAAATTTGCATAATAAAACCAAATATTTCAAAAACGGATACCGTAATCAAAAAATGACTCAAGCTCACAATATTTTTAAAATCCCTTTTCAACTATAACCCACACGATGGGTTAGTCGAGAAAAGAAAAGAGTTACTTTACTTGCATGGGAGCTAACCAATTTTTTTTGTTTCCAATATTTTATTTTACCACTTTTTTGGCATGATTAATATTCATACCTATACCAAACTACAGCTTTCTAGTACTTATAGTCTCTGAGTAAAACCGCGGATTTAAAGACAGACAGACATGACGCAACTATAAGGGTTCCTTGTTTACAATGGAACCCTAAAACTCTACAAGCAATGAACTATATTTTGTATTTTTTTTTCAAAATTTTAGGCTCAGTCATTCGGAGATCAGGGGCAAATGGTAAATTTTCATCTTCTTTCATGAATAAAATCAAAACTATTTATTTGACAATAATAGCAAAAATATATTTGAGATCCTAATTACGAGACCTTTCATTTGTATATAACACAGTAAGGTTTGCAAAACAATTTTTTTTTTATTTCCTAATTTGTCCCTCGAAAATGAACCTTATTAAAAAAACACAAAACGACGGGTTGCACTCCGGGAGTGCCGGCAGAAGTGAAAACTTGAATATTAACGTTGTGCATTTTTGATATTTTGGAATGGTAAGGGAATAATTTTGCACGAATTGCTTTAATTATCAGTATATAAGTACTATCATTTATGAGGTAGAATATAATATTCATTTATTGCGGTATCGTACACAAACATGACAATTTATATTACATTAAGTAAACACTTTATATACACAAATTTTACGAATACACAGCAGTGTGGCCACTACACAGGCAGTCGAGCCATCAGCTGTCACTGTCACTATCCATGGATGCGCGTGGTACGCTGACATAAACACACACGAACATCGCGCAAGCGCCCTGCGCCGCCTAAACGAAACAGCTGGCGCAGTCAAACATTTTCGCCGCACCGTAGAAAGATATTTCAAGGGATACTTCCTCTCCTACGCTGCGCCGGCTGTCTACTCTCCATCCGTCTTACGAATTTTCGATCAGGGTCCCATGTCCTGACGCCCTGACGCGAGCTTAACATTTTTTACCCATAACAAAAAAAGTGTACTAAAGAAGTTTTCACTTCAAAAATTTTATTTCCTTATTACTCTTGTAATTTAAAAGCAATAAACTATATACTGTATTTTTTTCAAATTTGTAGACCCAGTATTTTCCGTGATCAGGGTAAATTTTCGTCAGTTTTCGTCTTTTTTATGAATAAAAACAAAACTATTTATTTTATAATAATAACAATAATATGATCCTCATAAGGAGCCCTTTTATTTGATAAATGACACGGTACCTTTTTTTAAATTTCCAAATTCCTTCCTCGAAAATGACCCTTTAAAAAATTTACTTTACATAACTGTGCTTGGGCCATATGATTACACCATTCTACAGAGTTTCACCTGATTTGTTCTAGAAGATTTAGAACAAATTGGATGTGACAGACGGACGGACAGACAAATGCACGGCTTGCATCTGTCTGTCCGAGTGATCCTTTAAGGGTTTCGTTTTTTAATTTTTTGTTCGGAAACCTAAAAATATTTAAAAAAATGTCCACATGAGTAAAGCTGTGGCCTGTGGACTACGGATAGTATTAATATATAAAGATATACTGGTGAAGTACTAAGTAGATTGAATGTGCAAAGTCATAAAGTTCTGAAAGTTATTTAACATTTTGTGTGTTGCAAAAACTAGACACAATAGTAAAACAATTTATTTATACCTGGATCCGGTATAGCCACACACAAAAGGTTAAGATTTATAACAAGAAAACGATAAAATCTACGTTCCTCATCATTCTGCTTTCATTCTGCGCTTCCCGCTCCCCCGTCACTCTGAATAGGTAATTAACTGGGGCATCTCGCAGATCGCCTTGCACCTCAGCCGCCTCGAGTTTACGAAAACCTCACCTTAAGAAGAAATTAATTTTAGTACTTTCAATCAAGCCATTTAAGCTGAAGGGGGGGATGCTTAAAAAAAATATAATTACACTCAAAACACATAACCCTTCTTTTGGTGCACTTGGATAAAAATGTTTTGCTGTGTAAATGTACTCATTGCAATTTTCTATGTCTACTGTCGCATTTGTACTGTATGAATCTGTCTGTATCTACTCTATGCCGGCGCCGGCGGCTTTGACCTCTTCTAGTATTCGACGGCGGCAATCGAAAAAAGAAGGCGGTGCTTCTTTGATTCTTTTGAGTTGCACAAGCCGACACGCAGCCAACGATATGAACATACTTAAGGTGTTATTACACTATCCGATTTTAAAGAACTCTACTTAGCATCCTAACTAGGTAGGATGGTACGATGCGACACAAAAATGTGGAACAAAAATGGCGGACTTCAAAGCATTTTTGTACAAATTCTCGGCACGTAGGTTGAACCAAAATGGTGGCTATCGGCGCAGGTACAAATAAATCGCCGACGACGGCCGTTTTAGTTCAATTTACTTGTCGAGAATTTGTACAAAAATGCTTTGAAAACCGCCATTTTTGTTCAACTTATTTACGTCGCATTGTAAGTAGAGTTAGAATCGCTTGTGATTACACAATTTACTCGCATCCTAAATCGTACGCCATTTTTGAAAAGCGGAGTTGCCTAAACGATTTCCATACAAATAACCTATCGTTAAGCGACTCCACGTTTGAAAAATGGCACCAAAGATGCCTGATTGATGATGATGATGATTTGCGTAAAAATATGCAAAAGTAACGAATATTTGATGGTTCATAACTTTTTAATGGCTTTTATAATTATTTTACTATTCTGTATCTGTACAGACAAAATGTATAATGAGATTAATGAGACAAAACGATATCATGTTAAACTTTGCATGTACTGTATGTGTCAAACAGTAAAGGAAATCCCCTCCGAAATTTTATAGAAAAAGTATCGACTAGTTCACTCTTAAAATTGGATAGTGTAAAAACCGCTTTACTTCTTTCTCGCTTTTACCTCGTGTTATGCGACACAGTGGTTTGGAAATCGGATTGCGTACACATAGAAATGAAATTTTGGTTTTTTTTTGGATTCTTTACTGATTCAACTGATGTATTCCACTAAGGCCACCTATCTGAATGGCACCTATACCATTCCACATAGGACACCTAATATTCGCAGGTGCTTTTCATGGACTTTTTATTTTTACATTTTTATCCAAGAAGAGCACAGCAGATGCGAAATTGCCAATTGTTTTACTCGTTATGAATAAAATGTAGGTACTAGTATATTTTTAACTTTTTCTTTAAATGACACCTGGTCACAATTCTTTTGTACTAAGTACATATGCGTAATTCGTATGGCCTTTGTTCTGACGGCCTCGGGCTCTGTTTATTCCGAATGTTATAAAGACGTGTTAATATGTCTGAATGTATGCATAATTAATTAACGTTTTAGTAACGTTTAAGTAAGTAAGTACCCGCGACTTCGTTCGCGTAGATGTCGAAAATGGTTCTAATAGAATCTTTAATTGGTTTTTACGTCCTGTTCCCGTTCCCATTCCCGTTCCCGTCATTTGCTAGAGCAAAAGAGAACAAATGATCTATTTGTCTAATTTTTTTTTGTCTATCACTCAAAAAATGAAATTTAATAATAATATAAATTCGCAACCCCTAATGCACCCCAGGGAATGCAATTTTTTAAATGTAATTTCTGTAATGTTATTTTTAATTGACCACTAATTTAAAAATGTCATGTCTCGCTTCAAAAATGACGAAGATTCATATAAATTACAACCCCTATTTCACCCCTATAGGGATGTTATTTTCAAAATCTAATAAATGCATTATTATTTTCTACTAACTACTAAAATAAATTAAAAATTTCGTGTGTCTCACTTTAAAAATTACGAAGTTCCATACAAACTGGTAACTCCTATTTTACCCTCTTAGGGATTAAATTTCAAAAAATTCTTGCTTAGTGGGCGTCTCTTAGTCACACTCTACCTTCTATATCTATATCTTCATTGGCTTGGTAGTTTTCGTGATGAGTGAGTGAGTTAGATTAATTTTTATCTATTTATATATATATATATATATAGATAAAAATTAAAATATTTAAATCCCAGCACCAGGCTGCTGATGTTCACTTCGTGGTCAAAAATAGGTGCCCTTCGTAAAATAGACTAGGTTTCATTCGCGCAGATGCCATTCAGACGGGTGCCCTAAGTGGAATACCTCATTCAACTTTTATACAAGTTAAACTTCCATGGTGCTTATTATAAATTACAAGAAAAAAATGTACGGTACCCAACATAATGATGAGTAAGCAATACTTTATTGAAGACCAAAAAATAAAAATAGTTAAAATGTAGCTCGGTCAGATCGCTAAAAGCACATTTCTTCCAGACAACCGATGTATGGAGAGAATATGGTGAAATGCCACTATTTTTTAAAGACAAGTCTCATAGACAAGTTTGGTTTTGTATTTCAAAAATAAGTTTTTCAAAACATTTTTGTCCCGCTTTCTAACACTACGCGATCTCTGTGCAGGCGCGTGCGAGCACGCGTAACGCAGCGCAAGTTGCGTTGAGACGCAACTTGCGCGTCGTGTGAACGATTGGTAGAAATTGTATGAAATGCTATGTAAGCGCGTAACGCGACGCAAGTTGCGCGACGCAACTTGCGTTCGTCTGGTCCGGCACTAATATGTTTGATGCCTACACCATAAATAAGTTGATGTACCACCACTGTTTCGGTTTTAATTCAATAAAAATCTAAGTGCGTCAAAGAGGAAAATTAAATTCAAATATGTACGTTGAAAGTACAAGTTTGTTGGAAAAATACTTATTACATTGCTCTAACAATATAGGCAAACATGTAATTTTTATTTATTTACAGAAAAACTTTCATAGCTTACGCCAGAATTCGTCGTGTAAAACAGTTAATTGTCTATTTGCTGCGTCTACAAAACAGACGCCATTTTTAATTCAATTCTCTCGAAAGCTGCATTTTTCGCTGTGCATCGTTTTGCAACAGCAAACGCCCGAAAATGGAGCAAAACGGTTTTTAATTTCCTATTCTTTTAACAACCAGACAGCTATTTAGTAAGTTTACATAATATTACAAATTAAACGCTATAAGATGACTTTTTATCTACTTATCAACCAAAATTTTGGAACAAGCTTCGTTTTTAATGCAAGACTTAATTTCCATTTTAATCCTATTCTTATATTAAATGAGGTGACTAAAAATATTTACATTCTTACATAATATAATGCGTTTTTCACACATGGGTAGGCAGAGATTATAGACCTCCACCTGCCACGATACTGACAAACCTCTTCGCTTTATCTATACTCATCAATGTCTTCATAGATACTCTTCGGTTACAGGCACTTTTTACCTCTCCTTTTTCACAACGTCTGCAATCTGGTCGCAGAATGTTTGCAGAAGCCGACCCTTTTCTGCTGTTGCTTTCACGTTTGTCTTATAAATATTTTTTGTTAATCTTTATAAGAAAAAAAAAATCATCCATCATAAAAAAAATATATTTAATATCTAGGTACATATTCAAATACTTTTGAAATACCTATGTCTTTAATTTTCCTGTTATCTCACTGTTGGGCAAAGGTCTCTCCCACTTCCTTCATAAGTATAATTACAATTTAAGTTGTCACTTCCTCTTATTTGTATCCCTTGGAATTGTCATTGCAGGTATCGCAAGAATGCTCTACTGCCGCCGAAAGCGATAATAAACAATTAGAATTCCACCGAGATGATCCCCGTGCCGCGAATATCAACGGAGTGATATTTCTGAATGCCAGTTATCTGGCAATGGACGCTTTATACAGAAAAGGTAATATTTTGGATATAAGTACCTAAACACACTTCGAGATTAGTAATACAGTTTTTTTTTATTAGCTGTGTATGTCCCACTGCTGGCCTATGTATTCAAACAGTTCTGTTGTGAAATAGTATTTCATGTGAGATAGTCGCAGAGTTATTGCGAGCAGAACCATCTATACTATAATAAAAGAGTAAAAAAAATGTGTCTACATTGAAAATTTTTCAAAAAAAATATTTGGGGCGATGGATATATAGTAATAGAGTAAGAAAATAAAAAAAAAATGTCTGTCTGTTTGTCTGTTTGTCTGTTTGTCTGTTTGTACACGCTAATCTCCGTAAATACTGGACGGATTCGAATGAAACTTTTTTTGTTATATAGCTGTAATGCCTGGGCAACATATAGGCTATAATTGATTTTGGAAAATGGAACACATGATGCAGAACTGTAATGGTCCAGCTAAACTATAAGAAATATTAAAATGCCGCCTTAGCAAAAGTTGTTAAGTCTGATGAGAACTTTTTGTTGAGTTATAATACAACTGGCCAAGCGCGAGTAGGACGCGCGCGGAGGGTTCCGTACCATAATCTATGAAAAATCACGTTTGTAGTATGGGAGCCCCCCATCAATACTTATTTTATTCGATTTTTAGGGTTCCATAGGGTAGGGTAGAAACGGGACCCTATTACTTAGACCGTCCGACTGTTTGTCTGTCTGTCTGTCACCAGGCTGTATCTCATGAACCATTATAGCTAGACAGTTGAAATTTTTATAGATGATGTTTTTTGTTGCCACTGAACAAAAACATACTAAATCTATACTGTAGTAAAAAAATAAATGTGTCTGTAAATTGAAAATTTTTCCAAAAAAAAGTTGTTTCGTCCGAAGAAGAACTTATAAGTTCAGTATTTGCGGACCTTCAGAGCATAACACACCAGAAAATTCTTGGTTATGTGAACGCGCCATATTGACACCAAAAAATTAAAAATCAATTAATAAAGAACTTATGACGCAAATTATTGTTAACTAGCTTTTGCCCGCGGCTTCGCTCGCGTAGGGGTGTAATTTATCAAAATCGTTTCTTAGGGGATGCCTACGTCATAGTAGCTTAATGCATGCAAAGTCTCAGCCCGATCGGTTTAAAATTGACAAAGTTTCATACAAACTTTCATCCCCTATTTTATCCCCTTAGGGGTAGAATTGATCAAAATCCTTTCTTAGCGGATGCCTACGTCATAACATCTACCTGCATGCCAAATTTCAGCCCGATCCGTCCAGTGGTTTGGGCTGTGCGTTGATAGATCACTATGTCAGTCAGTCAGTCACCTTTGAGTTATATATATTTAGATTTCTTGGATAGTGTTGTTGACGACGCCACCAATTATCCAGTTGAGTTTCTTAATTCACTTGCAGCAAATGGACTCTCGGCTCACAAAATAAGTATTAATGTCGGAGGGCCAATAATGCTGATGCGAAATTTGACTCCGCCGAAACTGTGTAACGGAACCCAACTTAGTGTCTCAGCACTGTATGCCGAAGCCGAAGCATGCCTGCAATGTTATTTGCATTACTAGCAACACATAATGCCGAACTTCCAGATGCTTTTGCCTGTACCCGTACCCGTACCCGTACCCGTACCCGTACCCGTACCCGTACCCGTACCCGTACCCGTACCCGTACCCGTACCCGTACCCGTACCCGTACACGTACCCGTACCCGTACCCGTACCCGTTCCGCTCCCGCTCCCGCTCCCGCTCCCACTTCCACTTCCACTCCCACTCCTGCTCCCGCTCCCGCTCCCTCTCCCGCTCCCGCCGTCGACGCCACCACCGCCGCCGCTGCCGCCGCCGCCGCCGCCGCCGCCGCCGCCGCCGCCGCCGCCGCCGCTGCCGCCGCCGCCGCCGCCGCTGCCGCCGCTTCCGCCGACGCCTCCGCCGCCGCCGCCGCCACCGCTTCCACCGCCGCCGCCGCCGCTTTCGCCGCTTTAGCCACCGCCGCCGCTGCCGCCGCCAACGCCTCCGCCGCCGCCGCCGCCGCCGCCGCCGCCGACGCCGCCTCCACCGCTGCCGCCGCCGCTCCGCTTCCGCTTCCGCTCCCGTTCCCTCTTCCACTTCCGTTTCCGTTCGCCGCAGACGCGCCAAAGACGGAAGATTAAATTCTCATATCGGCACATCACTACTGTCCAGCGTTTCCACCGAACTTCAGCAGCTGAAGTTCAGCTTATTTAGTGTGTCATCCCCACCGAACTTTAGACACTGAAGTTTAGCCGCTAAACTTCGGCATAGTCTGCTGAGACACTTAAAGTTTACTGTGATTGGTGCCAGTGAAATTGTATTTATTCCGCGTATGCCACTCATCCCCAACAATTTTCCTTTTGAAAATACACAGTTCCATATGTTTACTTGCTTTGCTATGAAAATAAGTCACAGTTTTAGAGGCTTAACGCTGCTGATGTCGATCTAAGGACTGGTTTTTCGCATGGCCAACTTAATGTGGCTTTCTCCAGGGTTAGTAACACTTCAGCTCTTTTCATATTGGCTCCCGAAGGAAAGAATTAAAATAATATTGACTTTTAACTCCTAACACTGTTACAAGTACTTTCTCCCTCTGTCTCTCTCTCTCTCTCTCTCTCTCTCTCTCTCTCTCTCTCTCTCTCTCTCCCTCTCTCTCTCTCTCTCTCATTAGTTTTTATTCATATTAATACGCCGGAGTCATAAAGTCCACGCGAACGAAGTCGCGGGCATCAGCTAGTATGGAAATAAGGCAGAACAGTGCAAAGTTTCGTTTGCACTGTTCTGCCTTATTTCCATACGGTTCTGCTTAAGCCTTATGTCTTTACAGCATTAAGGCTAAAATTATTTGATCGGTTTTCTCACTCACACACATACCGGCACCTCGACCTTTCCCGTCATCGAAATACATTAGTCATGTATGGAGAATATTCGAGAATAATGTAGATCTCTATATCGGCGTATTAAAAAGGCGATCGAGTGCCCAGCACGCTAGTTCAATACGAGCTACGAAAGCGATTACTTCGAAGAGAACCGAACCGAAGAAGACCTACATAAGTGCGACAAATAGAAGTACCTGTGAAGTACCCGGCGAGTTACCTGGTTCTCAGCTGCAACGCGACTTGGACGTGTACATCAGGAAGATCATCTTCACGTGTCATCCGACCATCTTGTTCTTGGTCTGCCTCTTGGCCTTCCACCGTCTGTCGGAGTTTAGACTTAAGCAACGTGAGCCCACCTTTCCGGTGGCATTCAACAAACGTGACCAGCCCAATCCTATTTTAGCCTACCTGTCTTTTTGCCAACATCTACTTTTGTTATTGGAATAGGGTGGTATTTCTGATACGATCTGACCGTTTAATTGATACGGATACCCATATGAAATTATAAGGTAGACAGAACCTGACTGCCTCATTGGTCTAGTGGTCAAGGCCTTGTTATTCAGACGTCGTGGGTTCGAATGCTGCTGGGAAGCATACTTGTTGAAAAGTTGTTTCTAGTCTGGTTAGGATATTGCAGGCTTGAATCACCTGAATATCCGAAAAGAAATATGACTCCGCGTTTCGGAAGGCACTTATAAACAGTGGGCCATCGCGAACGCCATCTAGCGTTAGCTTAAATCTATCCCAGGATTGGTTCTGGTCTACTCTTTGGATTGTGGAGGTCAGACGGCAGTTGCTCTGTGTAAAAACCAGTAACCTCATCAAATTATTAATAGGTTAGGTACCGGACCCCGGGCTCCGAAGTGTTACCGTTGAGGATGCAACCGGGAATACGTGAGGTTTATGATGAAGGTGGCGTAAAAGTGGAAAAAAGGAACCAAGATGCGGATAGCAAACCTATTTAATTCGATCTCGTTTTAAAAATCAGCCCTGAGAATTTTAAGAAAAGTGAATTGGGGCCAAAATCAGTAAATTGTTCTTTTTTTTAAACTCGCGAGTATACGTAAACTAAAAGTATATACTAACACTACTTAATCACATACAATGATTAGTGAGACAAGTTTAATTGCTAGGCAAAAAAAAACTCCGACCGAAAATGTCAAGCACGCCATCTAGTGATGAAAAGCGGAACTATTGATACTATTGGATTTTCGTAGCGCCATCTATAACTTTTTAAGGAAAGTCCTGACTTTCAAGCGTTGATTCTTAATAACTTTTAAGCGGTTACACCGATCAACCTTAGCTAAAACAAAGCTAAAAACCACCGCAAGGGAACTAGCTTTCACGTAAAAAAGCCGCATCGACATCAGTCCATCCGTTCGATCGCTACGATGCCACAGACGTACAGATCGACAGACATTAGCTTCAAACTTATAACACCCCTCCTTTTTGTCGGGGGTTAAAAAAAAAGTCAGGTCTGGCATTTCTACGGCTACAGATCCACAAGCAAGTGACTCGAACATCTAACTTAAATTTGAACAACGTAGTTGATTTGCATCTAACTTAAATTTGAACAACGTAGTTGATTTGCATCTAACTTAAATTTGAACAACGTAGTTGATTTGCATTCAATTTTTCACCGTTTGTGGGAGACGGGACGAATCGGTATCACAACTCTTTTAAAGTAATCATTTCGTGTAAAAATATCGCTAAGTCTACGATAAGAATAATAATGATTCGATTTGAGGAAAGATATTATGATAATAAATTATATTTATTCATTATTCCCAATATTATTTTTGTATTCGAGTTCAAAGGAGGTTAGGGATTGGATTTTATTACGCTATTAAGATTCTCGCAACGGATTTGGAAATCCAGTTTACGGAAAAAATATTATCATATTTTTTTATGAAACATTCAATATTATTATAACATACTTTATAGCAAATCTATTTAATATTTGTAATATTTTGTTGAATTATTTCTTTTTCGGACGAGTGACAGTATAGTCGGTAAGCGTTCGACCGTCGGCGACAGTTCTTGATAGTTCGTAACAGGAGTGACAGACTGATACGAGTATGGTCGGTAACCGTTCGACCTTCAGCGACAGTTCTTGATGACAGTTCGTTCGTAACAGGAGTGACAGACTGATACGAGTATGTGTTGCGTGACCGTCGCCATCAGGTGTTGCGGGCATGCCGTCGCTCGTCTAAAAGATATTGAATTGATTAAGAAGAATTATACCATAGATAATAAATTGGAATTTTAATACTTTACATAAAATGCATTTTGTTTTTAGAAATTTTTATTAACCTTTGACGGTTTGTTAGATATTATAGACCACTGACAGACAGATAGACAGTGAAGATTTGATGATAGATAAGGTCTTGTTATTTAATAAGGAACCCTAAATAAAAAGAAGGATTTGTACTGCCAGTCTCGTTTCCGTGCTTAAAATGAAGCAGAAACAAGTATATTGTTTTCCCCAAACTTTGTACTTTAAGTAAAATTTAATTAGTTGGATTTACTTACATCCGCCGCTCAATCTTCTTAGTGTATCCCATTTTACTCCAAATTACCGGATTTTAACTTTCTTTAGTCTTAACTTATTCCCTACTTTGTCTGCTATAACAAGAAGATACTGCGCTGGGAAATATTTGGAAGATACAGATTTTTTTTATCTTTATTTTATTTCATGGATGTTATGTCAGATGGAGATGGGAGAGATATTTGCCCAACAGTGGCACAGAATTGGATAATTTCAAGAAACAATGTTATGTCAGTTATTCATGAGCATCAAATTATGCTTTAATAACATTTGCCATCAAGTCATAAGTCATTTATTCGCAACATGTAAGCAAAAAGTTAACAAGGAGGCTCCATCATCAGATTAGGTCGACAGTGCCGAATATATGATTCGTCGTTGTAACCGAACTTACATAAACGACCTCTACTGTACTACGAGGAACTACAAACACAAATAACAATAATTGAAGCGATATCGCAGTTCACAACAAGCATACGAGATGGCGCCAGCAGTATCCTACATCTCGATCTCAGAGTTCGCCCGATTCACTGCATAAATACAATCTCTGACGATACACGATCGGAGCCGTGGTTTCCCAAGTGCAAGATTTTCCTTTTGAGGCGGTCAAGCATAATATCACCTTGCTCCCGCTACGAAAAAGCCGCTCCAAAATCGGCCCATTCGTTTAGACGCTAGACACACAAATACATAGACAGTCGGGGATAAAAAAATCTTTCTTATAAAAAGCCACTCCTATGTATCCTGATTAATAAAGCCACAATGTTACGGAAAGCTGGTCTATCAATTTCGAGGGATCAAAGCCGATCAAAGTATTCAGTCGCTAGCGCGTAAGGCGGTTTCAATATGACACGAGTATTTTCCGATATTTTTATACAAAGTACACTGACATAAGGTCTTTATGCTCTGATATAAAAGAAAATGGCGTTTCTGTTTACTGATACGGTGACACTAAGCCATTCGCTTGCAGACTGCGACTTAGTTAGGTGAGCTTGGCTTATTATAAGTATGCAATACAAGAAGGTTTATTTAGTACGTGATTTTTTACTGTTACAGCGTTTACTTACGCCACTGTGGTATTCAAGTTTGACACTAACAAAATACTTACCCCTATTTTAATTAAATTTTTTTGGGTAATTACAAACAGATAAGGATCATTTCCAGAATTTAGTGTTTCCATTTAACTTAACAAAAAGGGTAACTTTTTAAACCATTATTGCCCCAGTTTCAGCAAAAATGGTTTAAAAAGTAACACTTTCTAAAGGTTTTGAGCGCAATTGATCACTTTAGTTACATTGACTATTTTTAGAAAACCAGAAGACCATGTAAAACTTGTTAACAGTAGAGATATATTTTTATATAAGTAGGTATTATGAAATTGAAAAAGAAAATGAAAATTTGAAATATTATCATGCTCAATTAGGATACATATTTTCAATACGGAGTGCTAAATTACTGAGACGCGGTATCTCTTTAATTTCGAGTACCTACTTTAATAAAATTACGTACCAAAATAAAAAATATATGTAAGTTAAAACGTTTGTTGATACGGCGTTTTGAATTGTGTACGTTTTAATTCAAATGTAATATTAAGTTTTCTGAAAAAAATGTTTTCGTACAAGGTTTTATTTTGAGGCCAAGTTACTTTATCATTTTCCTCGCCACTTCCTTATTTGGGGTCGGCTCTGTACGTCAACTGTTTCCACTTCCTTCTGTAATTCACCATATTTGCACTAGCCCCTCGTTCCTTTATATCTGTCCTTACACATTCTTTCCTCGTCTTTCTCGGTCTTCCTATCCCTCTGCAGTCCCCTACCTCCATATGGATCATCCTCTTAGCCAGATGTTCGGCATCCCTCCTCATTACGTGGCCATACCACGTAAGACGATGGCTTTTCAACTTGTCCACTATTGAAGCAACTTTTAAATTCCTCTTACATATTCTTCTCGGATCTTATCTTTTTTTGTTATACCGCACATCCACCTTAACATTTTATCTCCGCCACATGCAGCCTATGCACCTCTTTCTTTTTGGTCGCCCAATATTCCGCCCCATACAGCAGAGCAGGTCTTATTACGGTCTTATAAATCTTTCCCTTAATGGGAAATTCTTCCCCAATGGGAGTCGCTTAACACAAGTTGTTCCTGTAAATTGCCGCCACTAAGGCTATCCGGTGTTGATCCTATAGGTGACATCTTTATCCACGTCTCCGTCGCTCTGCAAGATTGATCCAAGGTACTTAAAGTCCTTGCTAAAGGCAAACTGGCAGCGAGGTATTAGAGTAAAAGGCCAAAGTGCTTATGAAGACAAATTTAACAAGCCCAAAGAGTTATGTAGTTTTCTTGCTGAATTCCATCGACCACCTTCCTTCTCCGTGATCAGACCCTAGGTATCGTCTACCATAAAATGCTTGTCAAGACAAATCAAATGAGGCGTACTCAATGAGGTTATACTGTTTAAAACTGAGTTCCGTCGAATATCTCCCTGCTCCCTCATCAGAACAGCTCATTGAATCCATAATATTGTATAGTCATCCAACTTACACAAGTATGCAAAATTTTTGCACAATCGATTGAGGATAACTGGTCAAAAATTGAATTGCAAGATTTGTCTTAAACAAACAAACATACATTTATACATATACTAGCTGACCCGGCAAACGTTGTTTTGCCAAAATTGAGGATTGTATGTTGTATCATAAAAAAATAGAAATTAAAAATTTTGACTAAAAAATAAAAAATAAAATTTAGGGGTGGACTACCCCTAACATTTAGGGGGATGAAAAATAGATGTTGGCCGATTCTCATAAATACCGGATAAGCACAAAAAATTTCATCAAAATCGGTCAAGCCGTTTCGGAGGAGTATGGCAACGAAAACTGTGACACGAGAATTTTATATATTAGATTTATGGTACATTGCAAATTAATAAATGTTTAAAAAAAAAAGAAAAAAACTGCTACTTCTATAAAATTCTTAGCTCTAGGGTGAGCTAGCGTTATAAATTCATCCCAGCTTGGAGCCAAACTAACTTTGTCATCTTTTGGGAGCGCTAAATGTTACTTGAGTGCATGACGACGCTGCACACAGAAGTAGTAGTTACGTAATGATGCTAATACGCATTTGGGATATTTACCTACTTTTCCGGTCTGGGAGAAAAGATAAAACTTGGAACGTTGCAAGTGTTTCTTTAAAAAAAAGCCGAGCGATACCTGTCCGCCGTCTGTTCGTCCGTCTAACCACATGTCTGTCACAGGTCTTTATCTTTTGAACCGTTATAGTTAGACACTTGTAACTTTTACCGATTATGTGCTGCTATGGGCGCTATGAAAACAAATACTAAAAATAAAATTAAGTAAAATATTATTGGGTCGTTTTACAATAAACGTGTTTTTCTTTTTCAACGTTTTTAGCTTAATCTTTATAATGACATTAAATAGATACTTAAAATTGTTATGTATTATTTTAAACGATTATGTATTTCATACTATGGCCGCTGTTACAAAAAATATTCAAAAAAAAAAACATATTATTAGTGTCACGGGGCTTACTGCGATCTCAAATCTAGAACTAATTAACAGTCATTGTAACTGCGAAACCGCAAAATAATATACAATGTCCTTTTTAATTAAGCACAAATATTTTAAGGGGTTATTCAGTCCATCATTTTGAACAACTTTGCCCAATAAATATATATCGAAATACGAAAAAAAATATTTAGGTTCTCAAACAGATCGAAGTAGTCACGTGATAACTGTTACTATGAAAAATGCAAAAAAAAATTTCGTATTTCGATGTATATTTATTGGGAAAAGTTGTTCAAAATGATGGACTGAATCACCTCTTAAAATAATTGTACTTAATTAAAAAGAACATTGTATATTTATATTTTATTTCATAAATTTTTAAAACATTGTACGAACCCTTAATGCACGAGTCTGTCACGCACTTGACCTGTTTTATTTTGTAAGTATTGCGTGTACATAAAAAAGGTTCAAAATCTGTTATGAAAATTAAAATAACGTCTATCACAAGGACAAAAACACACATTTTCTAAAACTACAGTCTAACATATCCATTTAGTTGTCAACGTGTACTGAAAACATATTAGGACAATAGAATTAAAAGTCATATACTTACTGGGAATATCGCATATCACTTTTATATTGGAATGTGACAGATATCAAATACATGAGAAGGGTCGGGTCGTCCCCACTTATGTTATTTGATTGTTATAGCCACAAAAATTGTTATTCACAAATTTCGCTCCCGGCTATCTGACTAGGCCCTAATTTGCATGTCATGGCTTTTATGTCAACGGATTAGGGGCCGTAATTGGTTTTCGGTTATAACTGAATCAACCCTGTCGTGCTTTTTAGGGGTCTTTTAGACGAGCGACTGTATGCCTGTGATTGTTTGCGTTACGACACAAGTCAGCGACGGTCGCCGTCCGACAGTGACCGTCGGCGACATTCGGTGACCGTCGGCGGCCGTCGCGGGATGTTTCTTGATAGTCCGTGACAGCAGTTGTGGCTCATCTATTACAACCCTACTCGTAAGGGCTCTGGAGTGTAATGCCACAAGCAGATTACAGTTTGGACAATTTCGAAATTTATTCAAAACATTTGGTTCAATATCGTAGAAATACAACGTAAAAGGGACATACCCGTGATAAATCGAATCACGGGCTATACTAGATCACTATAGTATAATGAAATACAAATAATAGTAAAAAAGAAAAAAAAAATTAAAAAAAAATACAAATGTGTGCAGCCGCTCGGGTAATTTGTATGGGAATATCGATTATTTTTTTTTGCTTTTTGACTAATATTTTAGTTTCAATATACTTTATTGATCCAGTACAGCCCGTGGTTTGATTTATTACAGGTATGTCCCTTTCACGTTGTATAAGAAATTGTTCTTCTTAATGAATGTAAAAGTGTTTGAGTTTGATGTTTTTTATTCAATCGCTCAAAATGGCAGAATGAATGGAAACGGAATTTAACAAGCAGGTAATAGTTTTCATCCTGCAAGACATTCAAAAGTCCATTTAACACGATATTAGTACCTTGCTGAAATGGCCCTTTAAGTCATAAGCAGAGGTCGGAATTAGGTAGAGTTATTTATGTACTTACACTGATTTCATACAGAGAAAGAATAAAGTGGATATGCCTTAAATCCCGGGATTAATTTTAAAGAGCAGAAAAATCCCGTGATTTCTTAAAAAAAGTTAATTATTTCTTCACAATTTAAAACACTGCACGCGTGACGTTGCCAATATGTTAAAACTAATAAAAATACTTAAAAAAAATTATGTTATTAACTTTGTTTTAATTGAATTATCTATCTCTGAGGTTTTTATGATTATTTATTTGTAATATTGTTGGCAACATGGGATTGTCCATTAGAAATCCCGGGAAGATTCATACGATTATCAACATTTCGATGCAAGTACATAAATAACTCTACCTAATTCCGTCCTCTGGTCATAAGGTCCTGGGCTGGGCTCTGTCATCAACTTCGTAAGGAACATAAACTTAATTATACCTATACACACACACAAATATAATGTTTTACATACTCTATTCTTAATACACTCATACTTCTCCAAGGTACAAAACCTACGTACATTTTATTGTTTAAAATCTGGAACCAATACCTTTTTGAACCTAGACAGAATCCATTTGCTCCCGTGGGAACATACCCCTCCACCTAACCTTAAAAATTAGGTAGCAAAAAGCCACGTAAGTGAGAACTTAAAAGCCCGTGTCACACCGTGCTCTCGCAGTCTATAAACGTGCGACTTAGCTCGCGTAACAATAACGCCTTACACCTCGTCTCGAACCATTACCTTCTAGATGTTTTGTATTCAAACACGGTCCTTAGATAACATGCTTCATTGACGTTCCTCGTAATGTGAAAAAATGGGTGTAGTTTTGTTTCCATTTTTGTCGTGGTAAGGTTTAAAGGAATTTGTTTTAAAAAAAGAACACCAAATACCACCTATTTGAGAACACTGTTTAGGCTCTTTCAGACGAGCGACAGTATGTCCGCGATACCTGTCGGTGACTGTCTAAGGACGATTATCGGCGAACGTCACCGACCTGTTCCACCGATAAGGGTCGCGCGGAAAATTTAGACAGTTTGAGACAGATCAACATGTGTCACGCGACCGTTTGCGACAGTCGGCGACCGTCGACATGTGTCACAGATCTGTCGTTCGCAATCGACACAGAACATTTACTCACATTTTGTCTATTCACATTCATAATGTTTTAAAAATCTATACCAAGGTCAATAATAGTTTTTTTTAACCTGCTACGCAAAAAGAGGGGTATTAGATGTTTCACAAGTCAAAGTTTAATCAAAATATCAATTCAGTGTGTAAACATTTTACCCAGTTTTTGACTAGTTAAGTTATCAATAAAGCTACCAATATTAGAAATTAGAAATTGAGTGAATTTAAAATAAAATTTGTCATCTTTATTTAGTCAAACAATTTTATTCAATTTCGTTTTAAATTGAATAAAGGTAATCGACTCACAGATTCAGAATTTATAAAAAATTGTTCAAACAAACCGCTGATTGAAAGTCCATCTCAGATTTAGCGTTCCGTTAAAAATATTGAAAACCTTCAATTAATTTTATTTTGGTTTTAACCTCATTAGGTACTACCTATATTACATTTTGTTTTAAAAAAATTAATTATTTATTGATATAGTACTATTACGATAAGTGATTATCTGAGAGCGCAACAATTTTTTGCCAAATCGACCAATATCTAGCTGCTACCCGTTTCTCGAAGATATTTATAGCACTTTTGAATTTGGATGAAGAGAGAAGACTACGTATTTAGTACGCCAATAAAAAACTATTAGGTATCATATTAAAAAATACAATGTGGAAAGGTAATAAATCGAACCACGGGATAGACTAGATCCCTATGGTATAATGAAATTTAAAATAACAGTCAAAAAACAAAAAAAAATAATTATATAATTTCCATTCGATAGTGTACAGCTGCTCGGGCAATTTGTATGGGAATGTCGATTTTTTTTGCTTTTTGACTGTTATTTTCATTTCATTATAGTATAGTGATCTAGTACAGCTTGTGGTTTGATTTATTACCGGTATGTCCGTTCCACGTTGTATAATTTATGAGGAACCGTTAAAAAGTTATAGTAGAGTAATTATGCATACAAACTATTTGAGCAGTTCCAATGTATTGATAATACTAGTATGTAGTTCTATAATGATTTCCTGGTCAGAATTATGCAAAGTTATTTTATGATAAAAAAACCTTTAAAGCCCTTTTTTAATTATATTATTTAAAACGAAAAATAAAAAAAAAACATTGTCTTTAAATAAAATCATTGATGACATTTGCAGAATAGAGAAAGAAAACCGAAAGTGAAAAGACTTTTTGTAAAGAGATTTTTTCACCCCTTAGAGGCATAATTAAAAGTATAGAAGTTAACTTTCAAATAGTGGAAAATATAACGTTTAAAACTAAAAATCAACCATACGGAACCCTCAAAATTACTTTAACTTTTTATCTATTTCCGAGTTTGCATTGTTTTCACTAAAGTCAATGTACACAGCACGTTCTTTATTTGAGAAGCCCTCAAAACTCCAGTGGCAGTGCGGATCGGAAAATTGTCCGATTTTCCGATTCAGACGGCTGCATTTTACGATTGCTTTTAAAACTATGAAATTTCATGAGATCGGCCGCGCTTTTAAAAATATTGAGGATAGGTTCGCTGGCTTAAAATTCCCAGTTTATGCGTTTTGATTAGCATGGTATCAGGGAGAGATAAAGTACTATGTATAAATGGTATTAAGAGATTACTTAGGAGACTGTTTAGTTGAGAACCCATTTACTGGAATTGGTACAAAAACTGGAAGTAGAGAATAATTTAGTAAAAGAAAAAAAACGTGTGGCACTCGGGGACTGCCGCGGTAAAGCTATAGAATTTTTTATCAACTTATGCAATATAATTATTTATATATTTTTTATTTATGCTGTTTTTTTATATTAATTAAAGTTTTTTCTTTGATATTAATTCAAGTTACACTTTTTGAGCGTGAGAACCGATAAGAAAACAATTTTTTTCTTGTATTAAATAAATGAGAAATTAATATCGTTTAAAATATTTTTATTATCTTACATTACATGTAGGTTATTCAAGAATTTTTATTATGAGAAGTTAGCAGCTAGTCTTTCTCATTCTTTTCAATTTCGAGCATAGATTATTTATAAGAGACCACAGTGACCCCCAGATATCGATTTTGAAGTCTATCGGTCCAGAAACAAAAATGTTCAAAATGGCGGCTACTTTTTTCAATTTCGAGCATAGATTCTTTATAAAAGACCACAGGGATCCCCAGATATCGATTTTGAAGGCAATCGGTCCAGAAACAAAAAATTTCAAAATGGCGGCTACCTTTTTTTTAAAATTCGAGCACAGATTCATTATAAAAGACCACAGGGACCCCCAGATATCGATTTTGTAGACAATCGGTTCAGAAACAAATATGTTCAGAATGGCGGCTACCTTTTTCAAATTCTAGCACAGATTTATTATAAAAGACCACAGGGACCCCCAGATATCGATTTTGTAGGCAATCGGTCCAGAAACAAAAAAGTTCAAAATGGCGGCTAGCTTTTCAAATTCGAGCATAGATTCATTACAAAAGACCACAGGGACCCCCAGATATCGATTTTGAAGGATATCGGCGCAGTAACAAAAGAGTTAAAAATGGCGGCTAGTTCTATGATAAGCGGCCAGTTCTGCTCTGAATCTATGCTCAAAATGTAAAAACATTTTGAGCATAGATTCAGAGCAGATGAGGGACCACAGGGCCGTCCAGTTATCGATTTTGAAGGCAATCGGTCCAGTGAAAAAAAAAATCAAAATGACAACAATTTTTTTCGATGCATTCGGTTAAAAAGAGAACAATCGTACGGAGTCTACGAGTGTTCTTTTTTTAACCAAAATGTAACTCTTCCCGAAGCAATCGATTAGAAAGAGAAGTGTAAGTTTTTTGTTCGAATAATATCCAACTCTCTTACACGCATACGTCTAGTCACACGCACACAAACACCGTGCCGAAGTCTTCCGAACTGAAACGACGTTAGACGAGTGTTAGGTATAACTTTCGTTACGAAATTTCTTGATTCGGTCGCGCCGCGCTCAAGGCCCGCGATAAAAGCTATACAATAGCTTAAAAATTTTTATTTTTATTTTTTATATGGTACTTTCAACATAGCTCAATTATATTATTTTATGCAATAGTTATATAAGGAGGTTCAAAAATGCGAGCGGCGCAGGTTACGATGCGAGTCTTGGCGAGCATCGTAAGGAGACGCCATCGAGCATTTTTTTGACCTACTTATATAACATTGCTTTTCTACGCTTTATTTACTAAATAAAGTAAAAAAAATATTTATATAAACGTTTGCCATAAATGTTTGGCAGATACTAGGTACCTATGGTTTAACTTTATTTTTTTAATTGACGTTTTCTTAGTGATTATGTTTAAAAACATTTTTATTATGTTATCAGAATGGTAGATCTAAAGAAAGAAAAGTCTATGGCTAGGATTATCTTGTTGGGCAACTTGTTGGGCAAATAACGACACATGTGCTGTAATGGGGAATAGACTATAGACTTTTTTGAAATCATATATTATCAATGTTCTTATAATAGTGTTTGTGACTATTTAAAAGACAGATAACAGTACAGGAGAAGAAAAATTATGTAAAATATGTTACAAAGTTACTTTATCAATACAAAATTATTTCACTATTGGGTTCTATATGAAAGAAAAATGTGCTTCATCATACATATGTTTCTACACTGTCACGTTTTATAACTAATGGGGCAGATAGAGCATTTCGGCTGGAGCTGAGCCCAGGGCCGCAAGTCCAAAGGCCACACTTAGCGTGACGGTGGGATAAAGGTGCTCCCACACAGCAGTTATATAGCGTTATAAAACATTGTGTAATACGATAACATTCTATAACAATGTGTAACATTTTCTTACAACATGTTATACAATTTTAAATGTTATAAACGCTCCCACACAGGTTGAACTTGTTGTATAACATAATATAACATTCCGTAACAATCAGTTTGGGTCTGTCTTTCGAGAATGCTGGTAGTGATAGTGTCTCAATGAGCTGTGTACGTGACAGAGTAGGCACACTCCCGTAGCAGGCAGGCAGGAATCATAAACAACTATATTGGTAAACAGTAAAATGACTCGCCTAATAACTTCTCATTAGGCGAGTCATTTTACAGTTACGCTTATGGACACTAGTTACACCTGGTGTGCCTCATGCATGGCCGACCAAACCCTTTTAAAGAGCCTTCTCTTGTACTTTTTAAAAAAAGCTCTAGTATTACCTAGATTTTCTAAAAACACAACAAGAATTCTATACCAAGTAAAAAGATTCCGTGCTCAAACTCAAAGCAACACTTTCGAGCAACAAGCTATCTGAAACTTTTTAATCTTAAAAAGTACCTCTTTCCCGCAAAATATTTAGCACCACTGAACGGCCCCTTGGTACAACTTATACATAATGCAGACTTTCAATTGTCTTTCGGTAGTGTTGCTATAAAAGAAGGAGCTTACAGAAGGGTAGTTATCTTGTCATAGATTACTATAATATTACTTATAGAGAGACATCTTGCGTAATTTTTCTGCCAACAATTTAAGCTGCAAATCTGCAAATGTAGTGTCATCTATTAATGTTATTCCAAAGTAAAATAAAAAATCATATATAAAATTTATTTGTAGTGAAGGGGTGTTTGAACTTTGAACCTGAGATGCCTTAGCCCTGTTAATTTCGCCATTCAGGCTTGGTACTGGACGCGCGAAATTATCGCTTATACTTTAACACTAAATGTATAGAAAAACGAATAAAAGGCTTTTTGCCTTAGTGATGTTTTTTGTACCTGAGGATTTCTGATTAGTTTCGATTGCGTTAACCGTTACACCTTTCAGGCCTCGTACTAAGTGTGAAAAATTACTGGTTATATATACTATACTTTAAAACCGGTAAATGAGAAAGCATGTAGTGCAACATCGCTATAAATTCTAACAAACTAAAAGTGATTACGATATTTAGTGCGGAATAAGATTAATAGATAACGTCGTTCAAAACTAAAAATTCGCAATGTATGTGACTTTCAGCCCCATGGTAGTTATGACATCTTCAATCGGCAGTAAAAAGTGGCATGAGTATCACATCAAAAATAAAAACAAATTGGGTATACAATGTGTAGCGAAAAGGGGGTATCAATCTGAAAGGGTGTATGTAGGTAGACGTATTAATCAATGTGGACCACTTTTATTACAGGACCACCCCTGAAATCGCAAAGCTTTAAAAAATATTTTTTAAAGCTATTCAGCTTTATTAAAAAGGAGTTAGTTAAAAATTCTCAATCATGTTTTCGAGAAATAATAACATACGTAAATTGATAGATTCTGAAAGATTTTGCAAGGAGAGACAATTCTGTACTCACCTTATTTTATTGTGTCGGTCCCCTTTAAAATTCATTTTGTATTGCATTCTGTCTCGTTTCGTACTTTGTTTCTTATCTGTGCCTGGGGTTACGGAAACCTGTTAAATCGGTAAGTTAACACCGATGGAATAGTAAATTTGGGTTGGATCAGTAATACACGGAATACAGAAGGAGATAATAATTTAAGAGTGTGGAAGCCAAGAAGAAGTGAAATAATAATTTGTAACTATGAATGGAGTTTTGAAACCAACTGTTCTTAAAGTAAGTTTTTCAAACTCTTTATTTAGGATTCCGTAAAAAAACGTATCCCTTATTTATAGGATCACTCGTACGTCTGTCTGTCCGTCCACCTGTCACAGTTAATTTGCTCTGAATCAACTGGACCAAATTAGGTGAAATGTAATTCTATGACCCAAACACAGATGTGCAAAGTAGATAAATATTTATAATAATTTTAAATAAGGGTAATTTTCGAGGGACAACTTAGAAAATTTAAAAACCGTTTTGCTAACCTTTGTGTCATGTATCAAATGAAAAAACTCGTGATGAGGATCTCAAATAATTTTTGTTATTATTGTGAAATAAATAGTTTTAATTTTATTTATGAAAGAAGGCGAAGGTTGACCATTGCTGATGTCCGAAGCTACTGAACTTAAAATTTTGATAAAATACAAAATATTCATTACTTGTAGATTACAGGAAAACATATAAAAATTCTATCAATTGTGGAATTCTATCAAAATAAAGTGGTAAACACAATCCTTCACTTACGGCAAATAGTTCACTAAAACACTACTAGATAGCGCTAGTAGTAGTTAACTCGAGTCTTACTGTGAGGATCTCAAATGTGATATTTTGTATTCATTTAAAAACTTTGGCATGTACGAAACCCTCTCCACGCGAGTTAGATTTTCACTTGGCTGGTTTTTCAAAAACATGACAGCCTTATCGTAACCTAACCTTTAATTTTTCTTACATACATAAAAGGGAGTTACTATTGCGCAACCGTTGCTATTAAAGTAAGTTACAAAATAGAGTACCTGTATATATATATATATTTAAAGTTTGTATATAGGTACCTTTGTTATTAAGTTACTTACAAAACAACACCAAAAAAAAACTAATGTCCTGAATCATACGAATACCTACTGACAAAAAAAAATGCTTATGTTGCTATTCGATATTTCTAATCTCAAGAAATATAATGAAACCCGCTGAGAAAATTCAGCATTAAACTTCTTTTAAGATCCGTTTAAACATAATAATTTAAACAAAATGTGGACTATGATTTTGTGCTATGTAACAACAACTAAGTATACTGCAAACTGAAAATATTATCACTTCTTTAGGTGAGCTCACAACAGAAGACCTAAACAAACTTAGTCAGATCCAGGGGTAACCAAAGAACCAATTTACGTTTGGACACAAAAGAAAATCCGCTCGCATAATATTATTATTTCCTTTTCATACACTATGACTGATCCCGTAACCTTTGGCTCGTCACATCGCTGACCCAACCCTGATCCCGAGGGTCCTCGAACCCCTAAACTTTTTCAATACATCACGAACGCAAAACTAATTATATTATAACCAAAACAACAGAACTCGATATTTAGTTACATATCGAATAGAGAATATCCGTTATTTTTATCCGAACGCAGAAAAAGTAGTCAATAAGAACAAACATCAATTTTTTAAAGCAAAAATGAATATGTAATGTATAGCTGTGTCTAATTATATTTTTGAAAATTTTGACCATATTAAAAAATTATTTAACTTTTACAGTACCTACAAAACTCTACTTAGTGTATGGTGTACTCATATTGAAAAGTCGCAAGTCGCGGCCAGTACCTACTATACCTATTAATTTCGCTGTCACTTTATCTCGTTTTCTGTAAGGCGACACGAGGAAACTATTTTAAAGTTAGATTGAGTTGGCCAACAGTGTCTCAAGTGTTTTGCCGGCTTTTTGAGCTATGGGTTTGAGTCCTACTTCGGAATATTAGGGTGAAACAAGTTCCAGAACAATGTTGAGTTGATACGGGTATGAAATGTTATAAGTTGGAAAAGTTTTTGAAAAGGATTTGTTGATTTTGTCCTTTCTAGAATTATAAATATACTGGCTGTAGAAAAATGTTCCTGTCTGCTTAGATCTGCACGAACAAGTAGAACGAGAAAGCAAAGCGAGCGACGATCTATGAGACTATTCGAACCAGGGACAGGAACACCAATATTTTTTATCGATATGTCGATACCCGATTCCAGTATTTTATTGGTATTTCAATACGATAATTTCGGCCCAAATTACATATAGATATAGATTTTCAGCCAAATCGGAAGCAGTTGACTTTCGGCGGCAATCTTGGATTTCCAAAAATAAAATAAAAAAACAACGCAGCTCTTAGTGAGAGTGGCTCGCCACCCAGCTCGCCCTTCGGGCTCGCATCACTCGGCCGGCGGCCTCGCGAAACTTACTTGGGGGGATGGAGGAGTGAGGGGGGAAGGGGTGGAGGGGCTCGGCCTTCGTCTCGCCAATCAGCTCGGCCTGCGGCCTCACGGGGGGCTGCGCTTTCGGCCTTTGGCCTCAGGCTGCGCCTAGTTACTTAGGGGGGACTTTTGTATGTAATTTGTATGGACGGAAATTGTCCTGGTATGGCGGCCATCTTGGATTTTGAAAAAAATCAAAAAACAAATACCTGCGTCAAATTGCTTACAACCCCCTACATTTGGGAAAAAAATATGCCCCAACCGTTTTTGCAGGCCGTACCCCTTCCACGTTAGGATCTGGTGATCTTCAACATGTCAGGTTTATTTTGATTTGGTACTCACTGGAGCACCCCCTACACGATCATACATAAACCTAAACCCCAACCACCCGGGAACAAACCCAACAACTATGTCAATCAGTGAGTGAGTGAGTCAGTGGTAATGTAGGTTTATATATTTAAAAATATAATATTGTTATAACATTTATTATAATGTAATCTTGTTAACAAAACTATTAGTAAGTAGATATACATATATGATATTATACATATTATATCTACTTACTAAGAATTTCTTAATAACAAAACCACTTTCTTTGAACATTATTCTTTGTTATAAATTAAATATATAATGTCAATATCAATGGCAATTTTTCTTTGAAATAGGTTTTCCATTAGACAGAAAACTTTTATATTGAATAAAAGTCTAATTTTCGTCTATAAGGGACATAGTGAGTGACTTTGCGAAACCTAGTAGACATTGACGTTTATTGGGTATTTTTTATTAGATAAATTCTATCTATATTATTTATCTGATCGAGCATATAGTGTGATGAATGATTCAATACTAGAAAAAGAAACGTATGAATCGATTTTAGGTCAATTAATTATAGGTCAATAAATAAATAAATATATAGGGACAAATTACACTGATTGAGCTAGCCCCAAAGTAAGTTCGAGACTTGTGTTATGGGATAGTAACTCAACGATACTATATTTTATAACAAATACATAAATAGATAAACATCCAAGACCCAGGACAATTTGAAAAGGCCATTTTCCAACTTGCCCTGACCGGGGATCGAACCCGGGACCTCTGGATGGTGGACTAGCATGTTGACCACTACGCCACGGAGGTCATCAATAAATATTTTGCGAATGAGCTTATAACATTACCACATAGAAAAATAAGTACAAACTACGAAAACGCTCAGAGAAAAAGGCATTACTTAGCTGTTCTAGCAATAAAAATTTGTTTGCTTACAAAGAAATATACGAATTTACTAAAAATATATAATACTACTTAAAAATTTTAGGTAGGAATAGGTATTAAATATTTTTGATGCAAAGTCTAGTTTACCTTTGCCACGTAAATTGCTGAGACGTGAATAAATTAAGTAAATAACCAGTCGGTCTCTTATGTAATTGCAAATGTATAATGCATGCCATATGGGCTATTCTGTAAGAAAATACAAGAATAATAAACTTAGAAATTCACGACTTTAGTTTTTAGCTTACTTTTTAAATGAAGGGTAAAAAAGTAAGGAATATAAGAGTAATATGTAGAAAAATCAAAGTTATAAAAAAAAGATCAACTATTAAACATAGGTATTTAATAAAAAAAACTTTTGAATGTTTCTTTTTTCATGATTTTCAATTAAAGTGTCTGTTGTGAATTCTACGAATATGTTAGAATAAAGAATAAAGAAATATGTTAGAGAAACTTGTATTTAACATACAAAATATACAAACTCTGGGTATAATCATTACAGAAATATAAGAAGAAAGAAAAAGAATTTACTTAAAATTCAACAAACTATAATAAAACCCAAATTAAAGCTTAATAAAATAAACATATTTGATAATAATACTCGTATTAAATTATATCAAAATCCAAATCGCTGCCGTCACAGGGCAAAGTACTCAAGAGAATTGCGGCATTTCCGCGTTGGATAGCAATACTTAAACGCTGTCCGAGATATTAGATTATTTTGTTGTTATGATACCTTCAAATATAAACAATACCAAAAACTTCTTATCCTTAAAACCGATTCTCTTTATTTTTGGTGGCTTACTTGTGTGGCTGACACATAAACATGACAAAAAAACACAAGAAAACAAAAAAAGCATAAAATAATCATAATGTAAAGAGATTCAATTAAGTTTCCCGTTAGCTGCTTACCTTAATATCGACCCGTACTGATAGGGCCGGCGCACATATGGCGAAGCGCAGCGCAGAGTATTTTTCACTGTCAAACTATTATCGACATTGTTCTCTTTGAAATAATATCCAAAATCAATTAACACAATACTTACGCACATATGGCGATTACTATTGGGCTATAAGTATTATGTTAATTGATTTTGGATATTATTTCAAAGAGGACAATTTCGATAATAGTTTGACAGTGAAAAAATCTCTGCGCTGCGCTTCGCCATATGTGCGCCGGCCCATACTGCCCGTTTTACATATGTTACCTGTACATCGCATAGACCACGCAGCAAGAGAAAGTATTTTCTAAAAATTTAGTATAATTTATAAATCTTAAACAAAATAGTATGTAAGTGTATTTTTTTACATGTTTACTTTACGAAAAGGTAATTATACTATGCAATACTATAACCATTCCTAGACCAAGCACGAACATGATTTAAAATTCATAAACAAAACAGGGCTATAATTTTTTTGTTAAAAGTATACTTTGTAAAAAAATACAATTGCCCTATTTTGTTTTGAGAATAACGCTGGTGCGACACTGAGTGTGTGAGCTCTTAGAATATTGATATTCGCGGGCACGTTCCGAGCGAGGCACTTACGGCTTATTCTAAAGCTAGTTGTTGCCAAGTTATTATATTTCTCGTAAATATTTCTCTAGTTTTTGAAATATATTGAAACGAAATTGAACAAAATATACTTCGTTTTAAAGACTGATATAAGTATCGTTTTTCGTTAATGTGTGAAGAAAAGCTTCACGTTCTTACTTTCAACTGTAGGTAAACAGTAGTTTACACAAAAGTTTGAAGGGTTTATCTAGGGCATGATCAAGACAAATTTTTAAATGATACCTTTGTTTCCTTTCAAATGCATTATTTTAAATGGGGGCAGCACTGGACCCCGAAAAATTCTAGTTTAGTATGGGAAGTCCATTTTTTTTCATGTTTCGACCTATGTTCCTTTGAGAAAGATGTTCAGTATGATCAGTATTGGTACATTCCGGAATAAGGAAAGGTTACAGATTACGGTATTAATTACGGTATTAAAGTACGGTATTAAGGTAATAACCTTGCCTTATTCCGTTCTAGAATGTACCGTACGGCGGTTTGCCTCATAGACCTAGAAATTTCAAATCTAGGTTTACCTTCATTGTTTTCATATTTTAGCTATCTTCCCTTCGTAATTTATTTGACGTCATCAGCATGAATCCGCGCACAATTCAATTCGTCCGCAAATTAAATGCCTTGGGAATCACAAAGCGCCAAAATTAGAAGATCGCGTATAATAAGTCGTAGGTACTTTAGAATTTCCATTGAGTATTGTCCTATCTTTGCTATTGTCCCCTTGATCTAAGGATTTAGAGAAAATGGGAAGACCTTGTGTATTTTTTTAATTTGGCCAAAGTTACGTATAAGTACTTTACGCAAAAATGGATAGATAGATAAATAAATTATTTATTTTTCACTACCGACACACACACACAAAAGTTAATATACGAGCACATACATAATGTTACACTTACAAGACCTCTGTAATTATAATAATCTTTTCGTTGTTGTACTTCTTTACAGCATATATGCGGCCTGAAGTCCACTGCTGGGCTAAAGGCCCCTCCCAATAAAGGAAAGATTTGCCAATAGTCACAACGCTGGGCAGACGGGTTGGTGATAAAGTTTATAGGTTTTTCTTAATAAATATTTTTTTTACTAAAAACTTTTATTGTGAGGCTAAAGTACTTATAAGGATAAATAAAATAAGCCCAAACTCGATGGAGTTGTGTCGTTTTATTACTGAGTTCCATCGACCACCTTCCGTCTCCGTGACGAACCCTAGGCATCGTCAACCATATGACCATTATAGGATGACGATGTTGACCTAAGAATGAAAAATAACTTTTTACACCGTAAACAAGGCAAGTCTAAAGCAGCCAGTACAAATAGAGCCGCTTTAGATGCTCGCTAGCTCTGAATAGACAGAACTTTTTAAGTTTACGCCCCGCTTGAAAATATTTTTCTTTCCTTATTTTCCGCGAGTTTCTTTTGCATGTTTATGAAGCGAGCCCGACTTATCTATTTAATTTCTGGTATGTGTTTATTTTTCTGCTTTTGCGGGAAGGAGTAAAAACGTTTCTTTCACTCTAGGTGTGAATAGTCAGGGCGTGTTTGGACGACACGCACACGCCAAGCTAACTCATACCTAGCATATGCCTAGCGTGCGTATTCTAAGCGTTTTGAAGTTTATTGCATATAATTTGAGTCCTATCACACATTAATACAGCTCAAATTGCATAAAATGAAATTAATACGCGCACGCCTCATCTACGCCACGCACTCGCCTTGCTTCCGCCTTGCCTCCGCCTTGCGCCCGCCCGGCGCTCGCTCCAACTGGACTTCGGTAAATGTAATTTGACTCAAATTATATGCAACAAATTCAAACCGCGCTTGTCGTGCGCAAGGGGTGGCTTGGCATGCGCATGTCGTCTGAACGCGTCCTTAGTATGTTGTGAATTTATAGTGTAGTTAAGTGTAGTGTAGTGGCCAAGACTACATTTTTTTTAAATCTTAAATAAAAGTTTACGAGATATTGATAAACAACGAATTTATTCATCTTTATTTGTTAATAACTTTTGATTATTATGTGCAAAGCTCTTGATACATTTTTCTAGACATAATTCCGAATCCGATGAGCCATTTCTCTTTATTTTTCACCAGTTTCAACTTGCCGAATAGACCATTAAATCTGGACTAAAGAAATGATAAGGGTAAATCACACTAATCTAGCTCTAAGGTAAGTATAAACTTGTTTTATGGGATACTAACCCAAAGATTCTATATTTTAGGTATAATGAATACATTCTAAATATTTTTAAGGGATGCCGAGCACCTGGCTAAAAAAATAGTCGACTTGAAAGTAGACGGGTATAAATGAAGGGGAACGCCGCGAGAAAGACGTGGAAAGAATGCGTAAAATCGGATATGGGGGAACGGGGGTTAGTACAGAGATGACGAAAGACCGAAAATTTAGAAGGGAGTTGACATACAGAGCCGACTCAAAATAGGCAAAATGCGAGGAAAGAAGAATTAATACATTTATAAAGATGGACACCCAAAACCCAAAACAATTTCAAAACGGCCATTTTCCTACTTGCTTTGGCTAGGAATTGATCCAAAAACCTTCAGAGTGAAGGACTGGTATTGTAAACCACTACGCCACGGAGATTGTCAAAGGTCCTAAAAGGTCCTAGTTAGAGATATAATGAAAAGATTAGAACTACCTAAATAGGACAAGTTCATCAACTACGGGCAGAGTTTATAAATCACGACGGATTAGTACAGTGTACAAACATAGCCATCTCAACTACAGAATAAGACTTGAAACTTAGTCCCTAAAGTAGAAAACTAGCATACTTGAACAGTCAGCAGAAAAGCTTTGCAAAGACACAGTTCATATCACAGAAATGCATACAAAACTTCAACAAACGTGGCGTATGTCTAACTTTGCCATTCCTTTTTGATTTTCAGCAACTAAAGAAACATGAAAAAATATTCCCTCAAAGCTTTCAAACTTTTTCGTGTAATTTTAAAATATTTTTTTAAACAACTTTTAGTGGTATGTGCAGCTTTATTAGCATCTTTCATGAAAAATATCTTGTTTATCTTAGCTTTTGTAGCAATCAAAAACTATTTGTTACTATTTATTCACTATATATTACTATTTGAGGAGCTCAGTGGCCCAGAGGGAGTGCGCATTACTAACGCTTTCGCAAGTAAAGCGACACCGGGCGTGGTCCGCACTTGGATGGGTGACCGCAAGTCCCACTGCTTTTTATTCATAAAATAGTTTAAAGATCTTTCTAGACATTTATACAAATCAAATTTTTAATTATCACCATATTTAGTTTTAAACAATTTATTTCAAATGAGGGCGCCACTTTAGCTACCACTTCGTCTTAATAAGTACTTTAGATTCTCAATAAAAGTTTGAAGGAAATATTTTTTTTTTCATAAAATTAAAATTTTACTCTAGTACGTTATTTTTATCTACAATTCTGCATCAAATTAGTATTAAGTCCACAATCCCACGGCATAGACTCTAATTTTATTAATTTAGATAAGAAAATCTAAGTACTTATTACCAGTTTACGAATTTACTCTCAGCAAAAAGATCCCAATTTCCCTCCGTCCATTACACTAATTGCTTGCAAAATAAAATGTTTTTGTAACTGAATATTTTCAAGAATTTTTAGACCTTCCAAGTGTTAAGAAAGGTCTCTGCAGACTTGATATTTTAAGATAAGTAAATAAATTGCCAGACTGCCTCCATGGTTCAGTGGTCAAGGCGTTTGGCTTGTGATCGGAGGTTGTAGTTTTCAGTCCCACTGCTTTTTACATACTTTGTTAAAAGTTGTTTCCAGTCTGGTAAGGATATTGTAGGCTTAAATCACCTGATTATCTGAAAAGAAAGATGATTCCGCGCTTTGGAAGACACGAAAAGAAGGTCCCGTACACCCTCTAGGGTTTGCTCAAACCTATCCAAGGATTGGTTCTGGTCTGACCCTGTAGGTTGTGGAGGTCTGACAGCAGTCGCTTTGTCTACCAGCAACCTTTTAAAATCACCTAGTTTGCGGACCCCAGCCTCTGAAGCGTTACTGCTTAGGAAGATAACCAATGATGATGGAGGCAAATAGATTTCCAAAGAATTTAAGCTAAATGCATTTCCTACTCGTATTTAGTAGTCAAATAGTAATCCAGTGAAAAATAAGCTATAGATAAATGGTGTGGTAATAGATGATTGGCTAGCAACCCAACAGTATTCCCCTTTTTAACCGACTTCCAAAAAGAAAAGACATTATCAACTCGTAGGAATCTTTCTTTTTATGTATGTTCAACAATTATTCGAAGGCTCCTAGATGGATTTGGAAATTTCATTTTTTTTAAATCTTGTCAAGTGGTCTCATAGAAATTTTATCATAATCAATCATATCATAATCGAGTAGTATCGGGGTAAAGTCGGTTTTTAGTTTTGAAAAATTATTCTACCTTCTCGCTCATTATAACGCTTCTTCTTCTTTGCGTATCGATGTCCACTCAAATCTTAATATTCTTCTGGGCCCAGTACTGAGCTACCTGTACTGCATTAGGACTGGCGTTGTACAGGACCTCCAAAATGAAGGTGTGGTGGCACTTTGGGCAACTCAGCAAGTGTGGAGATGCTCCACAGTCGAGCTCACAACATTAGACCGAAATAACCTTGGCCGAGCAACTGTTTAACACAAAACCGTTCTTCATTACTCTGTTCATAGACATTGTTTTCTCTGTGTATATATTTCCACTTGACTAAATTATCTATATCGCATCGTCTAACCTGGGTTCATCGTCCAACCTATTTAGACACTTCCAGGGTACATGAAAGGAGCCCCGCCGCGGCGCACTCTGGAAGCAGCTACACACGGTAACTCAGTGTCTGGCTGACTAATCTTTTTACAACGGCGTCCACCACATTATAACGTTAAAAGTGGCCTTTGGTTGTGACCCTGGGCTCTGTCTGCTCATTGCCGTAGCACCAAAATGCTATGCTCAGCCATTAGAGCACATGTAGGTATCAAATACTTTTTGAGTACTTACCTATATTCAAATTTGGGTCCTTCGGCCTTCAAGCTGTCTACTCCGTGGGTATAATAACTGATCAAACTCGCGGACTAAGGAATACGTACTATTATCTATAAAAATCACTGTTGTATAGGAGCCCCACTTAGGTAAATATTTATTTTATTTATTTGTTACTATCTGTGAAAATTTCAACGGTCTCGCTTTCACGGTTTACTTGATATAGCCTGATGAAAGACAGACAGACCGATGAAGCGGAGTCTTAGTAAAAGATTCCGTTTTTATCCTTTGGGTACGGAACCCCAAAAACGTGATAGTGTGTCTTTTAATTGTCATTAAAAATAAGCGTTAAACTCCACAAAAGTATCCTGTCTGCGCAAGTCCTAAGCGTCTAATCTAATATTTAGTTGACGTGGAGAAATAGCCGTAATAAAATGTTGTATTTTTTGCGTCGTACAGTTTGCATAGACAAATGTGTTGGATACTTTTAATGAGCAATTTAGATGATGGAGATTCTTGTCTGTACAATAGTTATTTTAAATTACTCCTATTTTTTGTGGTGCAAATGATTTTCTTGGGATAAAATATGCAAATAGATTTTTGCGTGAGATTGACTTGCGAATAACATGTTTTCTTTTTTAATTTTTCTTGCACGAAGGATAAGAACTGCTGTTTAACGTGACAGTGTTGCTATACTTCCCGGCTTACATAAAAATCTATTACTAAGGTTTTATCTATATATTTTGATTTTATTTCATTGTATTGTGATAAAAACTTTTCTTTTTTTTTTCATAAATTAAAACAAACGAAATTCTGAATATTCAACAAAATAGTTTAAAAAAAGCAAATGAAAAAGTAACAAAAAATATCATATAGAAACATACCCTAAATCCGAAATATTATTTCAACGAATTTCATTGCCATTACTGAAAATATTTTTAATTTCAAATTCTACGAAAGTGTTTTCATATTTTTTTTCGGAATTTAACAGGAAATGGAATAAAAAAAAATACCTAAATGAGTTTTATAAAGCCCCTAACAAACAATTAGATATATTTACTTACAAAAACGCGGTAATGTGTCAAAAAGACTGAGAACTTTGCTCGCTTCGCTCGCTCGGTCAAGTAGTTATTTCTCAGAAGACTTCAATTTCCCGCATCAAAAAATTTCGACAAAGCCAATTTCAGTGGATGTCAGAGGAGTATGTAGATGGATCGCGGTAAGCGATTTTCGATTATATCATGCGGTTATAAAATAAAAATAGTGTAGAACTGACGCCCCGTTTAATGCTTGACCTATACGGTTGTCCAAGCAAAGCGACAATCTATTATTAGTTGAAGCACTGTTCTAGCTGTTAATTGCACACAAAAAAAAAAACGAAGTAAAATAAATTAACGTTATATTTACTATTAACAAAATTTGAAGTTGTCCTCTTTTGGTATTGTTAGTTGTCAAAAATAGGCACGTTATCACAACATATTTTTAGTCTTCTTATAAATAACATAAAATCTGAGCTTCATTAAGATAAAGTCTTTTATGGATGCAGATTTAAAACCTATATATATATACACACACACACACACATATATATATACTCTCGAAAAACATAACCCTTCTTCTGGCGCAGCAAAGTGCGCAGCTGACCGGGCAATTTTTACGGGAATGTCATTTTTTTTGTTTGAAAAAGTCTTTATTCAAGAAAAAATAACTTTTATATACCCAGTATCACTTTCAAAATTAAGACGAATCTAATGACACCTCTCAAGTTTATATTCATTGAGCCTTTCAGGCTACAGAGCGTGCCTGATAAACTTGAGAGGTGTCATTAGATTCGTCTTAAATTTAAAAGTGACACAGGGTATATAAAAGTTATTTTTTCTTTAATAATGACTTTTTCAAATATTAATTATTAATTAAACTATTCTTCTAAACTGTCATCATTTTGCGATGCGGGTATCTCCCATGTCGCGTGAGGAAGATAGATGGCGCACTCGCTGCTTATCTGACGGCTCGCGATATACGCCTTTAAAATGTAGCTCTTTTTTAATTTAGTCGTTTAGACTTTGACGCTGATGAGATTCCAATTCTTGTATAAGAGAACGTTTGCCTCGTTCTAAAGAATTCAATAAATTCTTGGCTGTGTTTGTCAATTTCGATTCGTCGTTTGATTAGATAAGGCTTTGTACCTACACTTTGGATCTAGCAGGTTCTCTTTACCTCGTTAAGGATGAATATGTGATAGTGTAGTGCAGATTTGTCCTTTCTAATTTTAAAATTATTCCTAACTCATTTTTTTTACAATGTGACATTTTCTTATAATCACGTCCGTATGTTTGAAACAGAAATAAATAAACCCTGTTTGATCATATTTCGAGATAAAATTCTTATAATTTTTTTTTGTTTACTTCTGTGTATAAGAGTATTTCGTTCAAATCTCACCCGAGTTAAGTGAAATTATTATAATATGAAACAAGGTGTACGTAAATGTGCACAAAGTACCATCGCAAAGGTAAATTGTGGACGGACCTAACAATTTTTCATGATTTCAAATTTATTGAAATTCGTTCCCACCAAACTAACCCTTTAAATATCAAAAAAGGCTGTATACGAAGCACTAAAACTACCTATTTATATTAACTCCAGATAACATCTAATCGAAGGAAGGCCATAAAATCTGTGAGAAATGTTTCACTGGAGCAGAAAAGGGTACAGTGAGACACGGCGACGGAGATTGATGAGTGCGGGATTGACTGCTCCTGGGAAATTAACACTAGGGGGCACCGACGCACAAATTTACCATGTTTATATTTTTTGGTTATGTCTATTATTTTGGGAATTGATACACTTAATAAACAAAGCCAGTTAATCAAAGTTTTTTTAAGAAAATCACTTACTGCGACAAAATGGATAGAACTTTTCTTTATTTCTTTGATTCTCTGTCTTTATCCCTCTTATACTTATATGTCTTACTTGCCAAGCTGCCTAAAAGGTAACTGATATAGATATTATAACCGGGAGTAATCAATCTCCGTCGCCGTGTCTTAATGTATCCCTTTCTGTTCTAGTGAAATATTTCTCACAGATGTTATGGCCTTCGATTACATTTTATCTGGAGCTAATGCTTTCTTTACCGGATTTAGCAAATGTTACGCTATGAGACTAGTGTTGAAACCTTCAAGAGTTACTTAAGCAACACTTAAAGTTTCCTCTAGATTAAATGTAATCAAAGGCCATATAATTTTTGTGATATGTGATATGTGATCACTGAAGCAGAAAAGGGTATCCATGGGTACAGTGAGACACGGCGATGGAGATTGATGAAAGCGGGATTGACTGCTCCAGAGAAATTAACACTAGGGGGCACTCACTGCAGCATTTAACTTTTTGGAACGAAGTTCCTTACGGCAGGCTTAGAGGAGATAGGGATTTTGCTGCGCGACCGAACTGAAAAAAATGTGATATTAAAACCGTAAGGATGACCTCGTTAAATAAAACCGTTTAATGAGACGTGCGCAGGCGCGACAGTCGTATACACAAGAACTTTTGAACTTCGTTCCTACCTGGTGTCCCACGACACCACATTTCTTTTTTTATATTTTTTGTGAGGGTATCTCATTTTGAAAAGGAGAAGTGTAATTGGTTTTGATGAAAATGATCAGTCATTGAGGAATTTCAATAGAGGAAAGGATAATAAAAAATTATATAGAAATTGAGGAATCTGCATAACTATACAGAGTAAATATACAGGGACAAATAACACTGATTAAGCTAGCCCCAACGTAAGTTTAAGACTTGTGTCATGGGATACTTACTCAACGTATATTTTAAAACAAATACATATATAGATTAATGCCCAAGACACAGGACAATTTGAAATAGGACCATTTTCCAACATGCCCTGACCGAGGATCGAACTCGGAACTTCTGGGTGGCGGACTAGCATGGTGACCACTACGCCACGGAGGTCGTCAAAAGATATTATAGTTTTAATTTTTTTCTCTGTAAATGGATTTTAATATCAAGAAGCTCACCGAATCCAACTCAAATGTGTACAAGTAGGTAAACATGTGATGTATAAAATACATTCGTTACCATCTCTGGTAGTTTATCAATAAGGAAAACGTGTCATTGTATACCTACCTAGACGTACCGAAACAATATTTTCCCCTGGTCAAAGTGACTTTTTTTTTATTTATTTTTTTTGTTATAAGGCACACAACAAACAAATTACAGACACAGATCAAAAGAATTTTGTAAGCATAAAAAAAACAAAACTTGTCAGCTATCCACTATAGTGTACACAGTATAGCCAAATATAGAGAGCAAGTAAGATTTAACAACAATTTTTACAAGATAAAATAGTGCAGGTAAGTCATCAAAACAGTCAGGTTATTGTGATTAAGTTTACATAACTAATGAAGCAACCAGTGATATTTTAAATTGTGACAAACTTGGATTGAAGATATCAAGATCAGCGTTACATTGTCTCAATTCATCAAAATCGCGACACATAACAATGGGATGTAAAAAGTATGTGTTATTTTTTACGCCGCTATACATTTGAATGGGGCATATACCATCCAAAATAAATACATAAATAAATAAATATATAGGGACAAATTACACTGATTGAGCTAGCCCCAAAGTAAGTTCGAGACCTGTGTTATAGGATACTAACTCAACGATACTAAATTTTATAACATATACATATATAGATAAACATCCAAGACCCAGGACAATTTGAAAAAGACCATTTTCCAACTTGTCCTGACCGGGGATCGAACCCGGGACCTCTGGGTGGCGGACTAGCATGGTGACCACTACGCCACGGAGGTCGTCATGCATTTTTTTTTAAATCTGCAAATACATCGCACTCTGAAGGGTGGACAAATTAAATCAATGTTTTAATTTGACGACTTGAACAAGCCAATTTGAATAATTAAATTACATCGTTCCTTCAGTAATAACTAAATTAGATCGGGGATTTAATAAAAATTCAAATATTCATCGACCTGAATTAATCAGTTAAAACGAAGTGGCGTAATTGACAGTATATTTTTAACAACTTCCCTTTAGAGTTGATTGGGAAGATTTAGTATTGCTTCTTCCGCTGGTTTCAGAGAAACAATGCAAAAATGTCTGAAAAATAATAATAGTAGACGAATAATATTTTTTTTTCTAGCCTTTCTGGTCCCATAGTTGGGCAAAGGCCTCTCTTTGTTGTTTCCAGCTGTTTCGATCTTTAGCTACTCGTACTTCTTTCCAATCTTTGTCGAAAGCAGACAGGTCGTTACTCCATCTCATTTTAAGCCTTCCTCTTGATCGTTTACGAATAATATATCTACTTAAATTACGAGAGTTAGTAGACATTATTAGGTACGTGAGGTAAGCTTAAAACTTGTATTATTACTTCTCCTACTAAAATACCCTAATCACAGATTACTAATTAGTTACTGCGTAACAGATCCATCACTTCCCTGCAAAACGAAAATACCTATGATTTATTTGAATAAACTTGGACTGAATGAAGAAAATTAAACTTTACTGCTTTGACTTAGCGGAGCGTTTCAAGTGAATACAGCACGCAACGTCCGACGACATGCAGCCGGCCTGGAAATACGTTAAGGGTCGGTCCAATTAATCTGGTCTTTTGGCGATGTGATAATTTTTTTAACTTAAAAACCAAAGACCGAATAAGAGATGGGCAGACGACTTAAAAGCATTCGAACAGGATTGGAAAGTTAAGACCAAGGACAGAGAGTTATGGAAGGAAAGAGGGGAGGCCGTTGCCCAGCAGTGGGACATGAACGGCTTATTTAAAAAAAACCTACTTCACCGCCAAACTACTTGTCCAATTTTGATAAAATAGTTATGAGACCACTTGACAAGTAAAACTTTTTGAACAAAAATGAATTTTCCAAATTGATCTGGGCGTCTTCGAATAACAGGTGAACATACATAAAAAAAATAAAGCGACGAATTGAAAACCTCTTCCTTTTTGGAAGTCGGTTAAAAAATTACAACTAATTTTTGTTTTTTTATTTTTTTTTTCACATCCGCATACCGCAATATAATGTCTAGTTGTAAAAGCGCTAGATTTATTAACCATCTTCCAAAAAAGAAAGAGGTTATCAATTCATCGCGATCTTTTTTAAGTATGGTATTCACCCATTATTCAAAAACGCCAAGACTGACTTGAATTTTGGTGGTCCTATAAAATTTACCAAAATCGGTTGTGTAGTTTGGGGGTGAAGTTGATTTTTAGTATCGTAAAAATATTTAGTAATCTGAGACGCGAGGAACAATACATAGGTAGGTACGTGTCATGCGACTACACATGCGGGCATTCGGCGCTCCTCTATCACTTGTTCGGCCTGCGGAACGGCTAACGGAAAGTATTTTTCGCGCCACCTCGTGCGAGTGACGGAGGCCTTTTTTTTGTCGCGGTAAAAAGTCCCTTCGGATACCTTACCGCAAAAATTATATGGTGTTACCACAAAAAAACCGCGGTGTCATCTCTCAGCCGCTATGCGCTGGGGCTTTTCATTAAAAGAGGGTACCAGAACGAGCATATGGGGGGGCCTTCGGACAGGCGCGCTGACACGACACTTGCCTTTCACTCCCGAAAGCTGTCTGTCGGTCAATCTGCCCTCGTGATTTCAGGCCATGCCCACGCTTAGTCGCGGAGGATCAGGTGAACGGCAACGTAACACTAACACTCCTCTTCCCTCGCGACCCCTACCACGGCTGTGATAGAAGTGTGTGCTGCCCTCACAGCCAAGCCATTCTCACCTAGAATGGCCAACACTCGCTAAGGGGAGACCAAGGATTCGAGACTCGGGCCATGGGTTCCTCTTAGCTTTCCTATTGCGGGTGGCAAGGCCGCAGGTACTGAGCCCCCCCATCGCTATAAGATGGGAACCCGGTCGAGGGGGGGAGGGAGTGACGGAGGCTTGCCCTTACTCATAATTGCGGACTTGGCAGAGTAGTATCGGGGCTAAAATATCGACCCTTACATAAAAAAATTTAGGTAATTCATACTAAACTTATCGACGTGTCAAAGTACCTGTGAAGGCCTAATAACTGAAGAGACATTAGAATTTTAAACATTGAAAAAAAATATGCTGTTTCCGCTGATATACGCACGAATTTTGTGTTTGCTAAACACCATTTAAGCATTAATTGGCGCTTAAGCCATATATTTTGTAATTAATATCTTATCATTTAAACTTTAATTACTAATGACAGATAAATATAGATTACTTTTTACAAAATTGACAAAAAATTCATATGAAAGCATACAACATTTATAACGTTCCAACAAAGCCTCGAGAAAACTCAAGTTATACAAAAAGGCGTAAAATTACAAATACTTAATACAGTCCAAGCCGAGTATCAAATTTACCGTTTTAATTATAAACAAGGGAATAAGCATCTCATTATTTTCTTTGGCTATTTTCATTTTAATTTACTGAGCGCCGGCGGTAAATAATGTTAGAGAGAGTACAGAAGTGTTCGAATGAATGTTGAAGAATCATATTAAGAGAGGTGACAAAATATATAGAATGAGAAGTTCATTTGCTAGCAAATTAAAAAAAAAACCAACTATCCCATCAAGTGAAAAAATCGCATAGAAATCGGTGCATCCGTTCGGCCGCTAGGATGCCACAGACAGATGTTAGCGTCAAACTTATAACACCCCTCTTTTTCCATCCGGGGGTTAAAAATAAAGCGAAATAAAAATAAAACTACCATAGATTTTGACCGAACAACAAATGTATCATAACTTTGTGACGCTTAGCAAGATGGGTTGGCGATTGAGTAGATGGGCCTAATTTGAAAAAAATTGAACAAAAAAATACTAACAGATTGCTGGCCCATCGCCTATTTAAACAAATTCTCCGGTAAACATGGCAATCCTATTTTTGACTTACAGGATCTGCGTAAAAATTTCATTTCCAAGCACTTGGAAATGAAAGTCTTTATTTTTAAGGGTCATATAGCGATTTTCCGCCTCTTCTTATAACGTCATCATCATCATCCGAGCGTATTCCCGGTTGCATCCTCAGCAGTAACGCTTCAGAGCCCGGGGTCCGCTACCTAACCAAGGAGATTTGACGAGGTTACTGGGTTTTACACAGAGCGACTGCCGTCTGACCTCCACAACCCAAAGGGCAAACCAGGAACCAATCCTTGGATAGTTTGATGATCAAACGCTAGGTGGCGTTCGGGACCCACAGTTTTACGTGCCTTCCGAAACACGGAATCATCTTTCTTTTCGGATAATCAAGTTATTCAAGCCTGCAATATCCTATCCAGACTGGAAACAACTTTTCACAAAGTATGCTTGCCAGTGGGAATCCAACCCATGACCCCGGGTCACAAGGCGAACGCCTTGACCACTGGACCACGGAGGCAGTCCTCTTCTTATAACGTATGCACGTAAAAATATAATATCTAACCCCCTTATTCATAAAAAATTACAAACGTTAGCTTAACCTCTTTTAGTTAAAATATGTTTTGTCTCGTTTTCACGGGACAAAACATGTTTTAACTAAAATAGGTTTAGTAAACGCTTGTTATTTTTTATGAATTTGAGGGTAAATCTATATAATTACAATTGATGTACAATTTTCAGTTAGGATTACACAATTATATTTTTGGGACAACATATTTAATAAGTACATTGGTCCATCTTTATATCTATTTTGCTCTTATACCAACCTAGAAGAATATCTTTACCCTTTTTAATTTATGTACAGAGAGGCGGTAAAAAGCTACGCAATGTAATGAGAGATATTCTTAATTAAACAAGTTATAAGTCACTGGTTCGTTTGCGTTTGTTAATTTGTAAGTTATACAGCCTAATCATAAATTTTTCGCTATTAGGGTTATTGCCGAACCAAACATAGTAAAAAAAGTTTGTGCTATGATCCAGTTTTTCTATTCATTAGGTATTCAAAAATAATAAAAATACCAGGCTAAGTCTAGCTAGCGAGTCGGACTCGCGCACAAAGGGTCCCGTACAATTATTTATAAAAAATCCCGTTTGTTGTATGAGAGCCTCTCTTAAATGTTATTTTATTCTATTTATAGTATTTGTTGTTATAGCGGCAACAGAAATACATCTCCTGTGAAAAATGTCAAACTGATGAGAGATACAGCCTGATGGCAGATAGGCAGAGGAACAGGCAGACAGACGGATAACGGAGTCTTAGTAATATGGTCCCATTTTTACCCTTTGCGTACGGACCCCTAAATAGAATAACTATCGAATTACACTTAAAATATGCATTTACATACTGTTGTACTATACTAACACATTTTTATAGACAGCAAATTTAATTTATGTCAGGAGAAAAAACAAGTTCTCTAAAACCACGGCTGACAAGTTTTGATACACGGCGCTCACTGCGCGCCAACTAATTGGATTTTTCACTTGCGTACGAGGAATTTATGTTTTCAGCTCGTGTCTTGAATAAACTATAGGTACCGGTGTAAAATAACAAGTTTATAATGCCTAAGAGTAGTGTATGTACGAGTACACCGTAATCGGTGCCGGAACTTGGTGTTATTATTATATACGGTATTTTTAAAAATCGCCCATTTTACTCGCAAATAGGTTTTTGAATTGTTTTATTTTTATTAAATGTGTTTGTTTTGTATTTTTTTAACGTATGCATTTTTTACAATTAGTAATAACTTTTAATTTATGTCACCGAGGACTAAGATGTGTAAGGCACTTTATTTTAGCAAACAATGTTACCAATCATTATAAAAAATATTACAAATGTTAGCAGCCCAGTTTTCACTACATGCGTTCTATAAAATACGTTCTTGTTTGCCTAAGCTGATAAATAAAATTATTCCTATGAGAAATTAACATACTAAAAAAAACCTATTTTATTTTAACACCTACTCGTATATCGTATATGTTGTTTTAAATGTTATAGTATTTTAAATTTCAATACAAGTCACACAAGTAACACAAGTCCCTGTATATTCATTTATTATTTAATATAGGACTATATGCAGGTACTTTAAAAGCATTTCACATACTTTCAACGGATTGGCTTACTCACTAAAATCATGATATTTAGTTACTATAAAAAGTATAAATGGAAAACACGAAATGCAATATGCCTAAACCATCAATCCCTTTTTGTTGTTGAGTTATTACTGCATTTATTTTCGTATATTTTTCGTATGTCATAATTCAGATTTTTGATTAATTAATCTGGCAGTGCTGTGAAAATATATTGATGTTGAATTCTTTTTAACATTTAATATTTTTATTTTTGAATCAATTTAAAATCAACTCTTTATTCCTGTTCCAATAAAGCTAAAAGTTATTTTCTTCCATCAGCTGATTGTACGTGACGAACCGTACACTCGTTGCGCTGGGTGTCGAACCTACGCCTCCCTATGCGGTTTCCCACACGTTGGTCTCCTTGTTGTTTCTGTCTCTGTGCGCTATGACACGACGCGGTTGATCGCGGTCGCTCCAGCCGTACCAGCTCGAAGAAACGGGATATGTCAAAGAAATGAAATGTATCAAAGAAATAGAATAGGGGTAACTTAATGAAACACAGCAGTCGTGAGTATACCCAGCGGTACGGCGAGCGTGAACGAAAACGAACGTACGGGCGGAGAGTGGCTTCCTATTTCCTGTATTTCCACTGTCTTGCTGTTCCCGCTGTCCGATCTGTAGCGAAGAGTGTCGTGGAAGTCGAAGTCGTAGTTGTAGTAGAAGTGCCGGGTGCGGTTTTTTTTTTTTTTTGAAGTGACATACATAGGTTGCCTCGGACGGCATTTCCTACTTCACCCGGACAAGGTTCGAGGAGCGGGCCAGAGGCCCGGCATCCTATATTTATATACTAACCGGGTGCGGGGTACGGCCGTTATATTTATCCTATAATTTGCGAGTTGTAACTATTGCGATACAAGCGACTGAACGCGCCAATGAGAAGCTGCGATGCGCTTCCCCCCGCGCGCGCCCCTCTGTCCGTGTTTCGTTCACACTCTTAGTACATAGGCTTTTATTGATAAAAACCATATACAATTTCTTATCTTTTACATAAACCTATAAGATTCTAGTAAGAAAATAGTCTGATATTATAACTATTACTAAGAACTATATGAAATCCTATATTTATTTTCTTATCAAATTCTAATTGCTATCAGACCTATGTTTATTTTCCTACCTATTGCTGTCTTATCTGGCGGGGAATAAAAACACCAAAGAAAAATCTGTTTTTTACAACAACATAATTGTACCTACTATTATCTATTACCTATTAACTTATTAACTATGGGGAAATAAAAATACTTTAAAAATATATTTTATTTGAACTTAACAATTATAACCTATGTTCTATTTTTCTGTCGGCTGTCCCGTACACTGATGTTAAAGTATACACGGTGACTTTTTATTGGTTTTGGAGCCGAAGGCCACTTCATAAGGATCGTTAGTAAGACCTTATTAGCTACTCAAAATAAAAATTCAGGAACAAAATATGTTGATTAAAACTCGAAAGTAAAATCGTGAGATCAACTAGTAGTGCCGCCGGCCAGTTAGATTTCGAGTTTATCGGGGTGACACGTCATTTTCGCAACTTTTTTGTCTTATTTTATACACAAATTTGGATTACGTATATGGATAAAGGAATTTATTTACTACATGACATTCTCTTTTCCAAAACCAATGAAAAATCAGCGTGTATAAACTAGTTTTATACTGCCTGGTAAATAACGTGAAATATCTAAAGGCACGTTCAGTCTATCAGTACGAACAACATCTGTCTTGGGACCAAATCAGACATTGTGAAAACAATGCTATTCCATACAAAATTTTCCAAGCTGGTCGGCGCAAAAAATAGCTTTGAATGTACCAGCAGCTTCCCTTCCTGCGCAGTTTGTCAAAGCCGATCGAGAGAAAGGACAGAAATGCGAATCATGTTAAAAAGGAATGCGGCTGGTAATCCATGACTATTTTGATCCCTTTTAGGGTTCCCTACCCAAACGGTAAAAATGGGACCCTATTAATAAGACTCCACTGTACGTCTGTCTGTCTGTCTGTCACAAAGCTGTATCTGATGAACCGTTATAGCTCTGTTGAACTTTTCACAGATGATGTACTTCTGTTGCCGCTATAACAACAAATACTAAAAACAGAATAGAATAAATATTAAATCGGGGTTCCCATACAACAAACGTGACTCTTTTATAATGGTACGGAACCCTTCGTTTGCGAGTTCGACTCGCACTTGGCCGCTTTTTCCACGTTCTCAACCACCATCACGCTAAAAGTGGCCTTTGGGACTTACGGCCCTGGACTCTGCAAATAGAGTCGCAAGGCCAATAATAGGTCTTCCTCATTAATAATAAGGACGTAACAGTGTATTTGTATTCGATACAAAGTTAAATAGGTATGCATTTGTACTATGTACAAGAAATATAATTTTAAAATAAAATACAAGTTTTGAATTGAAATTGACGACCTTCTATGCTAGTCCGCCGCCCAGAGGTTCCGGGTTCGATCCCCGTTCAAGGCAAGTTGAAAATGGCCTTTTTTCAAATTGTCCTGGGTCTTGGGTATTTATCTATACAATGTGTATTTTTTTTTATTTGATCAAACGAAATCTGCGGATATTGGACGAAATATTATCGATAAAAAACCGGAAAAAATATCGTTACTAACACTTTAATTTTTTTTTTCTAAATGTCGTGTTATGATTTTTATTTTTTTTCTCTTTAAGTAAACGACGTATTTTCTTCAAAGTTGTCTCATTTGAAAACTACAAAGTTTAAGAAGCTAAGAAATTAAAAAGTAATTAACAATACCAAACAGGAAATTAGTGAAAAAATAATTGACGAAAAAATTAAAGAGCCTGGATTTTTTAAATAACTAACATTAAGAATCCTTTTTTTCGTTTTTTGTCGGTAATATTTCGTCTAATATCCGCACATTTCGTTTGTATATGTATTTGTTATATATGTATCCCATAACACAAGTCTCAAACTTTCTTTGGGGCTAGCTTAATCAGTGTAATTTGTACCGAAAAAAAAAAAACAAAAAAGTACATACCTTACATGCAGGTTTGTTTTAAATCATTCTTCTACGCAAAGGTATTCAATTATGATGTAGATATGTTAATAAATTCATGACAAATCTGAACCGACACGCAATTACCATATCAAACAAGGATATAAGGAATTGGGAAAAAGTCGCAACACGCACTCTTGGAGGCTAATTCTGCCGGCAACAAGTTAAAGGAGATTTATTAGCCGAAACGATCCCTGTAAAATAGCTCGTATAAATCAGAAATACGAATTCTGAACGGAGAAAAAATTCCGGCGGATTCATTAGGAGAAACGTTTTAGATGAGAAATTGCTTTGGGCTTATGTTCTACCGTAGAAACTTGAAAATATCATCAAGGAAACAGAAGGAAATTATAATGATGACCATGACCATGACGACCTCCGTTGCGTAGTGATCAACACACTAGTCCGCCAATTTGGAGGTTCTGGGTTCGATCCCTAACCAGGGCAAGTTGGAAAATGGCCTTTTTCAAAATGTCCTGATCGAGATAATTTTAAGGATGTTTGATGGAAATTAATTCAGCGGTCATCTCTTGAAAGTGGGGATTTTTGAAATCTTGATGATGATGAGTGGTCTTGCTTGTCTATCTATAAATGTATTTATCATAAAATATAGTATCGTTGGGTTAGTAACCCATAACACAAGCTTAAGCTTACTTTGGGGCTAGCTTAGTGTGATTTGTCCCTATATATTTTAGTTATTTAATAATGCAACTGATGTATACTAATTTGCACTGAATATAATATTTTTCCTTCTTTCTTTCTTTCTTTACTAACATTTCCATGGTACTGATGGACATGGGAAACTACGTGAGGTATTGCGGCATTTTATATCTACTCTGAAATTCATATGCTTTAGCTGAGACAGTGATCTTTATTAACTAACTTCAAAAAAGAGGTGGTTATCTATCCGTCGCGATTTTTTTTTCTTATGTGAGTACAGATATGTATGTTCACCGATTATTCGACGAAGCCTAAACTGACTTGGAAATTTTTATTTTATTTTATAGGCGTCCTTCGTGAATTTGACGACCTCCGTGGCGTTGTGGTCACCATGCTAGTCCGTCACCCAGAGGTTCCAGGTTCGATCCCCGGTCAGGACAAGTTGGAAAATGGCCTTTTTTAAATTTTCCTGGGTCTTGGGTGTTTATATTATGTATTTGTTATAAAATATAGTATCGTTGAGTTAGTATCCCATAACACAAGTCTCAAACTTACTATAGGGCTAACTCAATCAATGTAATTTGTCCGTATATATTTTTTTTATTTAGAAAGGGCATACTTATCAAGTGGTCCCAAAGATTTTTTTTTAATCACTTGTGTAGTTTAGGGGTCGATTTATTGTTTTGAAAAATTACTAAGCTCAGGCACTATCACTAGTCGCCGATGATGCAATGCGCATGCGCATCTAATCAATCAATCAATCAATTCTTTATTTGCTCATGAGAGTTTTACATGAGGTCTTATAAGTAATCAAAATACCTTCTTATCAACCCCTTCGGGTACATTAAATATTTTGTAACAAATAAAATAATGGTATTATATCTATATGATACATATATCTGCTACAGTTTATACTATATGTTTTATTTACAAACTTATTTATAACACATACGCCCTGAGGTAGATCTTTAAATGTCAGCCATTTGCTGAATTTTTACGTGATTAATAATGTTGTGAAACTAAATAAATAAATGAGAAATGATAAAAATTAACCACGCGGGCATTCTACCATATCTTGTTTCATTAATTATTTTGAGTCTGCATATTAAATGCCTGAAAACTCTTTCGAATATTTTTATCTGTTGATGAATTATTGACTTTTCAACTATTAGCATTTTTCTGATCATTTCCAATGTTGGCAAATACGTATTTACACAATGTGAATTTCAATACCCGAATTGATGATTTATTTGATGTTACGTACGCGTAAGGAATTGAAAATCAACACCACAGATCCACGCAGCCTCATAAATTTACGTACAGACAGAATAATGGAGCAAATATATATTTTTTCATATTTCAACTTTAATCTTTAGGTTGAAATATGGTGTGCGGTTTTGTTATAATGAGATGAAAATTTAAATATTGGGTACCTAGATATTTTATACATGAATTATGTATTTTTATATAAATTAATGTGTCTGGTCATGCCAGTCTGGGAATTCAATTATTTCAAATAATTTATTACAATTCATAATGTACATCAGTTCTTACTACAAAAAGTCACTGTCTTATATGTACACTATACACTGTGAACCCTGTCGGGTATCTCAAACAAAAAGTGGTACATTAAGCGAGTTTTCTGACATGCAGTTAATTTATAAATATGAACGTTGACAAAATATAATTAATTAGTATACACCGAATAACGGAAGGGGGAATCAACCCGGAAAGGAGTAAATATACTAATCAATGTGAACAACTTTTACTATGGGACGCTCCCTGATATAGTAAAAAGAAAATTTTCACCCCCATACAAAATTAAATACCTACTGTGACGAAATGTATGGAGCTGCAATTTTTTTTTACGATTTCAGGGGTGGTACTATAGTAAAATTTATTCACATTGATAAGTATACTTACTCCCTTTCCGGTTGATACCCTCTTTTCGTTATACATTGTATATATATAAATATATATATATATTTTTTAAGTAGTTATGAGCGGGATTGTTGAATAGGCAGAAGGAGTGGTCAAAGACGTGCTGGTTTAAAATCGCTAAGCATGTTATGCATTCCTATGATTTACTACGACCACGTACTGGCAAAGCGTAAGCGGGGAGTGACACAGGCCTGCCCTTACCAACATTTATTTTAATACCAACGTTTTTCCTAAATATGAAGGCTTTAAATGTAATACTGGTGAAGCTGGTGCAGTAAGTGAGGCGCGCAGCATTACGGGCCTACGTTTTAATGACTCTCGTACCGTAGTTTTAATCTTATGAGGTTAAATACCGCTATTTAAAAAGTCGGTTGCATGATGTTGAAAATAAACAGAGAATACCAACAGTATTTATGTATCCCACCAAAACATTTTGCATGTAAACTAATGCCAAGACTCTTGACAGAAATGAGTCAAAGTGAAATATTATAGCACAAAACAACTTAATCACAGAACGCCCAGATCCGCCGATTTTCTATTCCAAGCTCTGTCTACCCAGTAGGGTAGACAGAGCCTGGAATAGAAAATCGGCGGATCCCACTATTACGTATTTATGCCTAGTAAGGCATAAATACGTAATAGTGGGTCTGTAACAAATAAGGGTCTCACTTTTTTATGTAATTCTATCTTCTTCCTTTTCAGAACCGTCATTTGCCAGAACGAGAGAGAGCGATGGAACGCTTTCCACGGCCGGTGCTATAGCGTTCCGTGCTAAAGCTTGCCAAACAAACAATATGTTTGAATTGCAGCATATGTCTGAGGATGGCGTCATGCATATTAAAGGGCTGATTGCAGCGCGAGTTGCGGATCTTCACAACATCCGCTGATTTGCTGTCCCAGGCCCTGACTACCCCGTGAGGCATAAACGAGTGATAGTATATCTGTATCACATAGAGCTTAACACACAAACAATATGTTTGAATTGCAGCATGTGTCTGTGGACAGCGTCATGCATAGTGCAGACGCCGATTACGGCGCGAGTCACGGATCTTGACAATATCCGCCGATTGGCTAGCTTGTCCTAGGTTCTATTTATCCCGCTCGGTATAAACACGAGAAAGTGTATCTGTACATAAAAAAATGACAAACAAACATTCGAATTACATAATGTGTCTGAAGACGGTGTCTGTGAGCCAAGCTCCTAACAGTCCTTTTTTATCTCGCGGTAAAAAATCCCTTCGGATATCTTACCGGTCACGGGAAACCAGTAAGGTTATGTGGTGTTACCACTAAAAAAACCGTGGTGTCACCTCTCAGCCGTAATGGGCCGGGACCGTGTGCTATTCTCGCTCCACAGCCCCGGCGCGGTGATCGCTATGGCGGTCCCTGCCCGCTCTGGGGTCCCTCTCATTAGGAGAGGGCCTCAGAGCGAGCATGTGGGGGGGCCTTTCGGCTCTCGCCCGATAAGGACAGGCGCGTTGACACGACACGCGCCTTCCACTCTGGAAGGCTGTCTGTCGGAAAATGGAATCCCGTTTCCACCGTCCAATCAGCCCTCATGATTTGGGTCCTACAAAAGCAGGCGATACCCCAGGTCTGCCTGACGGCGAACGGGGCCCACCAAGTCCGCCGCAGAGGACAGGGAGAGAAGCTCCTAACAATCCTAACGCTACACACTCTAACCTTAGATAATATCCACTACTCTATTGATTTTAACATCATTACAATACTCGGATTATTATCCAAATTAAAACATGTGATGAAAAATTTCGCTACGAGTGAGATTCAAACCCTACCCTCACGCATGCTTCAATGCGTGTGTCTATGTGATGAGAAAATTCGTCAGTGCTTTTCGAAGTCACGATAGCACGACTGGTAGGGCACTCACAGCGTTAAGGTGAGGGTCGTGGGTTCGAATCCCGCTCATGGCGAAATTTTTTTTCTCTGTAAATTGGATCCACTGCCCTCTCCACTTTAAGTCCTCTTCAAACCTTACCCTTAGTTAAAATGTATGCCCTGGCCAATTCTTTATATTGTTTGTGGGAAAAATCTTAGCTTTCGCACTTTTCAGCGCTCACAAAAAAATTAAAGAAAAATAAAATAAATACTTACTTGGAATCGTCGAAAAAAAGCATACATAAGCCGATAAAACGAAACGGTAACTACGTCACGGGACAGTATAAACATTTCCTCTCAAATTAACAGGGGACTGATCTGATTTCCGAATTTCATGGAGCGAAAACTCCATCGCAATGCCAATCAGAGGCCGGCTTTTTGCTCCCTGCCCAGTCATTATTTGCTTGGGGAATGCATTTTGTACATACTAATATGTTCAAGTTTTTATCTCTTACGGGTTAGTCAGAGTCAAGGGTTGCAAGTCGTTATATACGTATACAGAATCTGTAACATCGAAATACTTGAGGAGGTTGATAGCTCGGTAGGAGTACGCATAGCAAGCGTTTATGTATATTAAGCAACCCCGAACATGATCAGCTTTTGGATGGGTTACTACAGAGCTAAAAAACTCTAACTTTTCCGGGCTTTAAAAGGCACCCTAAACCGTTGGTCCCGTCTGTCATCCGTATGACAGTTGTCATTCTAAGCCAAATATATATATAGGCAGCCTGCTTTTGTAAGCATCTTAACACACACGAAAAAAAATTGTGAGTAATAAATAAACTTGCAATCATTGAAAAAAACATAACTTTTCAACTTACCCAAGCGTAATAAAAGCTGATAAAACGAAACGATAACTACGTCACGGGACAGTATAAACATTTCCTTTCAAATTAACAGGGGATTGATCTGATTTCCGAATTTAACGGAGCGAAAACTCCATCGCAATGCCAATCAGAGGCCGGCTCTTTGCTCCCTGCCCAGTCGTAATTTGCTAGGGGAATGCATGCTGCACATACAGATAGATATAGATATGAGATTTTTTTCTCAAGTAATGTTACAATATAATAATGTTGGTAGTTAAATATTTCTTCCAACGCACTACATCGACGCAGCGTACTCAATGGTTATCAATTATATTGACAGCAAACTACAAAACTAGATCCCGTAGAATGGCACCGTGGTCAAATCCAGATAAAGTTTACTAGTGCTATCTCGCTCGTTATTACTGAAAACTGTCGCCAGTTCCATGCTACGCCGGCTACTATAAGTAAAACAAGTAAAAATATATTTTCAAGACACTCATACGCAATAAAATAAAATAAAAATATTACCACTGTTATAGGCAACTTTACAAACATTCTTCCAACATAATTCAGTTAGACAAGTTATTTTTTGGTTGGCTAAATCCAAACCTAATTGTCATAAATTTTAAATAATAGATTTTAGTCACAAGAATCACCCGAGGTAATCGAGATATTTTTTTTGTCATTTGTGACATCATTCGTTTTAGTTTTTATTTTTATTTTTATTTGCTGCCATTATGTTATGTAAATGAGTTTGTAGATTTTTTGTGACATTTAAAACATCACAAAACAATAAACTATATTAAAGAAAACATTTTACAAACTAATTTCAATTTGAATAATGTATATTGAATCGCTAAAATATCAATCTTATGCTATAATACTTATGATTCATAAATAGTAAAGAACGAAATATATAATTTTAGAAAAAATAACGTTTCCAAAACTTTACTCAGCCAATTCCTAATTACAGTCACAAAATGACAACAATTCTTAAGAGAACACCGTTTTACGACTAGGGTACACATAAAATATATACCAGTACACCCAAGGTGCCATTCCAGGGGTGTGCTAAGCGGTTTTTGATGTCACTCAACGCTGGCGTCGTAACATTTGCCGTCAGAAAATGCCCAGTCAGCCACGCGAAATGTTTTTAGTGCTATTGTTGTGGAGTTAGACTGAGACAAATGGAGGTGCAATGGTTTTAAGACCTTTTGACTTTATGAAGGCCAGACGTTTATTTTGTGTACCTGAGGGACTTTAAACAAGTAGGCGAGACATATAGCCTCCCAGACCTACGAGTACATACTGTTGTGAAAATGAGTTTCTTTCGGCGTTTCTTCTCAGCAGTGGTTGTTACGAAGCGCTGGTAACAGTATCTTTTCTTTAAAAATAAATTAAATTTTAATTACTTTACACGTAACATAAATCATACTTAATTACGTGTAAAAGTGCCTGTAAAGGTCTAATTACTGAACAAACAGTTGAATCTTTGAATCTACTTAGAAGGAAAAGAAAACAGTCTATAACACTAAACAACGTTCCCCAAGACAAGAATTCGTTTAGGGTTCTGTACCCAAAGGCTAAAAATGAGACCCTAGAACTAAGACTCCGTCTTTCCGTCTGTCCGTCTGTTTGTCACTAGGCTGTATCTTATGAACCGTGATAGCTAGACAGTTCAATTCTTTACAGGTGATGTATTTCTGTTGCCGCTATAACAACAAATACTAAAAACTGAATGAAATAAATATTAGTGGGGCTCCCATACAACATACGTGATTTTTTAATAAATAATGGTACGGGATCCTTCGTGCGCGAGACCGTACTTGGCCGGATATTTTTCTTCTGTTTTCCAAAAAACTCGTATCGGCTTATTAACTTGTACTGTTAGTTAGTTCTTTTTACGCATTTTACTATATCAACATATGAATAAATTTAATAAGAAAGATGTTATTTCTTGTTACAACTTTATACATTGCAGAACTATTTGGTAGAACTGCATCTGTTCCTAAAAGAGCTATTTTAGTTAAAAGATTCAGGTGTTACTTTGCGGAAGTTAAAGTTACATACTGTATGATTTGAATTTCTTTGAGCAATTCCGCCACCAGTTAGTTCATGCAAACTATTGCCGGCCGGAGCCCACCCACTACTGTTAGTCCCAGCATACCTGCCACCAACAGCCCGTGCATACCCGCCACCAACAGCTGATGCATGCTCCCTCCGATACTGCTGCATCCGCTGCGGCTGCAGCAACATCGGACACCGCATACGCGACTCATGTTTCGCCTCTCCACGAGGCATCCTCAGGCACTAAACAAGTGGTTGATCGTTCAGCGGTCATGCGTCGAATGACCGCCGACGCTCAAAAGTAATTCAAATCATACAGTATGTTTAGCTATTTTATTTCACAGAAGATTTTGTTAGAATTGAAATAAGAAATATTACCTCCAAAGCCGCAGCTTTGTGTACAATGTAATAAGCACGCCAAAGCTCGCACATTACGTGCTTAGAAGCCGTCCTTTTCCACAATAGCTAAGCTGAAAGGTGGTCGTAACTAAGATATTTCGAGAGCCATACAAACATACGTCAGACATGAGCTGGCATGAGGTCCCCCGCGACTCGTCGGGGCATTAACGGGTTTGGTCCATGTCAAAAGAGTAAGCGTTTAAAAAAAATCTTAACTTGCCTTTAATAAAAGACTAAACTTTTTTGATTCTGCACAGTAAAAGGAGAAATAATATTCACGTTATATAATAGATCTGAGATGATATGTGATCGAAACTAAGATATTTCGAGAGCCATACAAACATACGTCAGACATTAAGCTAGTATGAGGTCCCCCGTGACTCCTGGATTAACGGATTTGATCCATGTGAAAAGCGGTAGCGTTTTTTTTTTAGTTACGAAAAATCTCCTAGGTTGCCTTTAATAAAAAAAAAAACTTAGCTTCTTGAGTTCTAAAAAGTAAAAAGAAAAATATTATCGAGCTAAGATGATAATGGCTGTGGTTAATAAAATATTTCGAGAGCTATACAAACATACGCCATAAATGAGCTGGCATGACTTACCCCGCGACTCATCGATGCATTCACGGATTTGGTTCATATGAAAAGAGTAAGCATTTTTTTAAGTCTTAAAAAATCTCCTCACGTTCCTTTAATAAAATACTAAACTTCCTGGTTATGTTATGTTATGTTATGTAATACTTTATTGTACACCAAAAAAATATAACAATAATCAAATAAGAAATACACACAGAAAATACACACTGGTTCTGCACAATGAAAAGAGTGAAGCAATAAAGCACACTTTAATTAACGCCACCTTTTTTTTAACAGAGCTGAGATGATAGTTTGTGGTTACTAAGATACTAGAGAGCCATTCAAACATACGTCAGCATGAGCTGGCATGAGGTCCCCGCGACTCGTCGGGGAACCAAATCCGTTATTGGTTCATATGAAAAGAGTTAGCGTTTTTTTTTATACATATAAGATCTCCTAACATGCCTTTAATAAAAGACTAAACTTTCTGATTTTTAGCACAGTAAAAAGAGTAATATTAATTCCACATTATATAATTGATCTGACATAATATGTGCTCGAACCTAAAATATTTCGAGAGCAATACAAACATACGTCAGACATTGAGCTGGTATGGGGTCCTCCGTGACTCCTTGGGGCATTAACGAATTTGATCCAAATAAAAAGCGGTTGCATTTAATTCTTTTTAAAGATAAGGAAAAATCTTCTTGTGCACAAATTGAAAAATAAAATATCCCATTTTTTTAATAACTTAGCTTTGATGAAAAATACCCTTCGTCACTTAAATACTTCGAGACCTAATTTGGTAATCCTGTGACCTTTGGAAGGCTAGCTAAGCCATTGGTTCCGGCTTTCACTGTTTAGCAATCGTCAAGCATATGTCTGGTACTTTTAAGCAGTTTGAATAATTTTGATGCCTGTGCACATTAAAAAGCAATCCAAACACTCCCCCGCCTCTCTTTCACTGTTTGCACCAGCCTCGCAAGTTTTACGGAGCAAGGTCTGTCGTAAAGTCGGCAGCGGATCCGCAATGGCCGTCTCTTGGACGTGATATGTCACATTCATGGTGCCTGATGGATTTACTGCTGCGATGGCTTTCTTCATGTCTTTGTTGCTGTAAATAAGGAAGGTGAGCTAGGGCTTGTTGGCTTTACGGATTATAGGTATTTCGGGGAAACGTAAGCCGTGAATAAGGACGTGTTGTTTAAGGCTTAGTCGGGGTAACAAAGGTTGGCTTCTGTTTTATAAAAGTTTTTGTTGAGTATTACAAGGACGATTGTTTATTGTGTTTGATGAATAACACGTGAATTACAATACAAACTTTATTGCACCTTGCTTACTTGCTTTTCGTGTGTGTAAGTGGACGACACTAGTGTCAGATTTTTCAAGCTGCCTAAAGGCATCTGACATAGCTTGAAGACTGCCATACAATGATAATAGCCGGGACCAACGGCTTATACGTGCCTTCCGAAGCATGGAGGAGCTCGAGATGGTCTCCAATCCAAGTCCGGACTACGCCCAGTGTCGCTTTACTTGCGAAAGCGCTAGTAATGCGCACTCGCGCCGGGCCACCGAGCTGCTATTACACCAATAATTATTGCAATAAAAAACATTTACATATTCGGAATACTTACAAAAAAGGGTAACATAATATAATGAGGTACAAGAGGCGGCCTTATCGCCGAAGCAATCTCTTACAGGCAACCAAAAAGAGGAGTGCGAAATATATAATAAGATAAAAGGTGGCGCAGTTTGAATTTTACATATATACATTAATATAGTTATAAATACAATAACATTCTAAATATACATAATATTAAGCAATAGCATAATAAACATACATAATTATATAAATTTACACAGCGTGACTCAATATAAATATAATTTTATTGTTTACTTACAAATAAATAAATAAATATCACAATGATTCAAAATAAACCAATATAAAATGCTTAGGCAAGATGAGGAAATATACTGTAGGGGAAAGAAATTAGTTATACAAGACTACAAAGAAAGTGATTTTGTTTAAAAGTTGTTCAACGTTTTGGCGTAATTGTTATAGAAATAATGGCCCAGGTCACGCTTAGAGTTGTTTTGTTGTTTAACGTAATATAAGGGCTTTATTTTTCATAATACCCCATTTTTACTACCCATTTTAAACAAACATATAAAATTGGCACAGCGGCCACATTCAAGTGTGAATCTGCGAAACACTTTTTTTCTGACTAAAGTATTTTCTTGCATTTCTTGCTTTCCCAACGGCGTCCTATCTCAATGGTACTCATAGTATGCGCACACCCGAGGCGGCTGCGCGTGCGTCGCCAGACAAAAATGTATCAAATATTCTAATTTAACATCTCAATATGAATTTGTTCCCGTCGCTGTGGAAACAGCTGGCCCTTGGAATCCTGAAGCTAAAAGCTTCATTAGTTAGACAGGGCCCCATTTATGAGACCGCGGATATGACCAACGTTCGGGATGACACCTGGTTCAAAGGATATCATTGCTATTCAGAGAGGCAACTCAGCTAGTGTAATGGATACCTTTGAACCGGGGACAATCCGGGGTGGGATATTTGATTAATATTTATGTCTTATTTTTATTTATTTATTTCTTGATTTTATTATTTGTATTACTGATCCGTTCGTTATTCTTAGTTTACTTATGTTTATGAATAAATCTTTGTTATAGTAAAATATATATAGAGACAAATCGCGCTGATTGAGCTGGCCTAAAAGTAAGCTTAATACTTGTGCTATGATGGGATACTAAACTCAACAATGCAATATGTTATAAATACATATAAATAAATAGAAGCTCCGAAGACCCATGGCAATTTGAAAAAGGCCATTTTCAAACTTTTCTTGGGTGGGGATCGAACCCGGAACCTCCGGACGGCGGACTAGCTTGGGGACACTCCGCCACGGAGGTCGTCAATGAAACGATGATTTTAGACTGGGGGAGGCACCCGGCTATCTAGATAGCTGGGTGGCTCCCGCAGTCTAAAATCTTTGCAGTCTAACTCTCATCGCAAGGAAAATGGGAGATGATTACACAATTTCCACCATGAAAGGACTTGAAAGCAAACTATCTATAATAGAGTCCCGACAATGCGCTATTAACTCCATTCATAGTAATTCCAAAGCGTTTGAGAAAACTTGGTCCCACGCTGCGCGCCCAAAACAAATATGACCAAGTTTAGCACGATCACAAAGTAGCTAGAATATAGATGTGAAGTTTACAAATATGTAGAAAGGGCGATAAGTGTCATTAATTCTTTACTCTAAATAAGACTCCCGTTTTCTCTGAGTTAAAAACTAGCTGAGCTCGCGGGCTCCGTTCCCCGTGGGTATTTCGGAATGAAAACTATAATATCTCCATTCGGGGGTCTCAAAACATATCCATACTAAATTTCATTAAAATCAGTTCAGTGGCTGAAGCGTGAAGAGGTGACAGACAGACAGAGTTACGTATTTAGATATTAAGTAAGGAAGTGGGGAAGTGGGGAAGAAAGGAGGTGGGGAAGTGAGGAAGTAAGGAAGTAAGGAAGTGAGGACGTGAGGAAATCAATAAGTAAGGAATTGAGGAAGTAAGGATAAGGATTGTTATGAAACATTTTACCACGAGTGCGTTGCATTTCCCCTATGGGCTTTTACAATCTGCTCGTGTAAAGATGCAGCAAATACACATTATACATATATACACGGCGTTTGTACATGATTACATGTACAAAATAGATAGTTTTGTGATTTTCCCTATATTTATATGAAGTTTGTATCTGTACACTTAGTAATTTAAACAAGACTTTGTCATGGTTTGGCTTTATATCGAAGAGATTTCATAGAAACCACTATCGTAGAAGATTACAAACCTCGTGAGGGTAATTCTGTATGACTTAGTTCGGCCAAACATGGCCTAGATTCAGAATAGGGTAGATGGAAATGGCCCAATACTTCAGAATTTTGTAATTCAGAAACTTTTTTATTTGAGAGGTGATATTCGTAGATTTGTAATGATGCTGTATGGCCCCTTCTTGCTGCATGCTGATAGCCACCTTATTATTTCATAATTTTATTACAATACAGTGTATTTGATTGTATAAAATGTACAAAAAAAAGGACATAATCTTAAAAACTAGAATCGCCTTATCGCTAAGGCGGCATCCATAGATTATGTGAGGTGTCTTTTGGAATTTCCTGAAATATATCTTTATTTTTTCGCAATTTAATTCTGTTTCATACTGAAAAAAACTGTGATTTTTGCCGAAGCAGATTTTTCTCTCTAAATTAAGGTTAGATGAGATCCAGCTCGACCCCTTGCCCCCCTTGAACGTCTCACATAATATATGGATGCCCCAAAGCCCTTTCTTCTAGGCAACCTAGCTCATTATAGAAAAAAGTTATCTTGTTCGCTTTGTCAAAAATTCCAATTTTCATTTTCATATTCTTGTCACTTTCGGTAATTCATACCTACTCGTATTTATCATTTTTTGATTCATTCCATTTCCATACAACCTTCAAATTCAACCAGGTGAATTACCATCTAAAATAAAATTCTATCTATATTTACATACAAAATAGTATATTATGCAATTAGTGAATAAAGGACGGATTTACTTCGAGGGCCATAGATGAATCTCGAGCAGGTGAAGGATTCTAACGACTGAATCACGACCGTAGGGAGTGATTCATGATGATTGAATCACGAGCGTAGCGAGTGATTTAAGTTTTAGAATCCTGAGCAATGCGAGTGATTCATAGCCCTCGATGTAAATCCGCTTTATTCAAGAATTGCATACTGTACTTTATACCATGACTACGAGAATAATTTTTCAAAACCAAAACCGACTTCACCACCAAACTACACAACCGGTTTTAACAAAAAAAATATGGGACCACCTGACAGGTATTCCCTTTTAAAAAAGAATACTCGTATTCTAAATCGGTACAAACTTCTTCGAATAAATCGATCAACATATATAAAACATAATATTCCGACGAATTGATAACCTACTCTTTTGGAAGTCTGTTAAAAAGAAAAATTTAAGCGAAAATAGACATTTATATTAAAATTGGAACAATTACTAAAATTAAGAGTAAATTTTTCTAAATTTAATCATCAAAATAGTGAGTAAAAGTGCATTTTATTCACTGTTATTAGTGAATAAAATAAATTACTAAAATAGTAAGTAAAAGTGCATTTTATTCACTGTTTTCGGTGAATAAAATTAACAACCAAAATAGTGAGTTAAAGTGCTTTTTAGGGTAATAGTTTTGCCATGTCTGTCTGTCTATCTGCCCCCGGTTTTACTCGGCGACTATAAGTGCCAGAAAGCTATAACTAGGTATAGGTATGTATATTAATTAAGCGAAAAAAGTGGTAAAGTAAAAATATTGAAAAAAATTTTTTTTAGGGTAGCTCCCTTACAAGTAAAGTCAAAAGTCATGCGGGATATCAACCAATCATGTGGGATATCGTTGAATAGGTCTTTCAAAAATATTATGAGCTTTCAAACAACGTTTTTCGATTTAGGGATCCGTTTTTGAAATATTTAGTTTTAAAGTGAAAATTTTTGTTAGAGTCAAGTGTAACCCTTTATCTGCTAAACGGTTATATATGGACACGTAAAAAATTCACAGCTATAGCAAATATAACGTAATTAAAAGGAAAACTATCATAACTAAGTAGGGTTTACAAATTAAAAAGTATAGGCGATCAACTTATAAAACGTATTCGGAAAAGGAAACTTTCATACAAATTCACAAAAATATAGAAAATTAGTATTTAGACGTTTTTAGTGGCATGAGCTCAAAGTTGGCATTCGTCACTACGGAACCCTACACTGCGCGTCGCCCGACACGCACTTGGCCAATTATTATTCACTGTTTTCAGTGAATAAAATAAACTTTTTAGAGGGGGAATGGTATAAAATATATTTTTATACTTTTAAAATTAAATTTTGAACCGCCTTCCTAAAAGGATGAGGTTATCAATACGTCGCAATCGTTTTTAGGGTTCCTTATAAAAAAATTAAAAATATTTTTTTTAAATAAGGGTAATTTTAGAGGGATAAATTAGGAAATTAAAAAATAAAGTTTTGCAAACTTTACTTTGTTATATATCAGTATTGTTATGATGATCTCAAACATATTTGTAAAATAAATTTTATTCATGAAAGGAGACGAAAATTGACCATTCCACCTGATCTCTGAAACAACTAAGCCAAAAATTTTGAATAAAATAAAAAGTGTAGTTCATTGCTTGTAGATTACAGTAAAATTATCAAGTATTCTATCATTTAAAAATAAAGAGCTTAACTCAATTAACCCGTTAACAACCGCAATTTTGCAAACCCATTGTTATCTATTGTTCACTCGGTTGGATCCGACCGTCTGGAAGCTGACGGGTTAAATACGTTTACGTACGAAAATAGTTCACCAAAACGCCACTAGATAGCGCTATCATTGGTTAACTCGCGTCTTACTATAACGATTTCAATTGTACGGAACCCTCTACGTGAGTTCAACTCGCACTTGGCCGGTTTTTATTTTTATGTATGTTCACCGATTATGCGAAGACCTGGAGCGATTTGGAAATTATTTTCCCATATTTTTATCAAATCGGTTGTGTAGTCTGGGAGTGAAGTCAATTTGTAGTTTTGAAACATTATTATATCTAGTGATGTAAATATCCGGTGCGTAAAAATAGTAACTCAAATAAGGTTCTTATTGCTCCTTGAGCATTTTATAGCATACATCTTACCTTCACCTCATGTGAGGTACCGCCTTACTAAGATAGGACGTCTACCCTACGTCTACGTGAGTTCACAGATTTGACAATAATACAGGAAAATATTAAATTGTCATCTTGTAGTAATTTGCTTTTCTGTCACTAAACACACGGTGATATAGAGCACGACAAACACGAGACTTTTCCATAACTAGTCCATGATATTGAAGTACTTTCCAAAAAAAAAAGTTATTAAATTATTTCAGTATCACGGACAGAACTTGCTCTAAAAATTTGCCTGGTGGGTAAAAAGTCATCCTGTATTTTGGTTTGGCACGCCGGTGTTACCGGTTTAGATATCGAAAATATACCTACGCACGGTGACCTCTCCGGAGTGGGAAATTTAGCATTATACCTATTATAATTATGAATTGTTTGTCCAGAGTAATAAGAATGAAATTGCCTTACAATGGATTTTTAGGTATCTGAACGAAATGGTGCTGAGTTCTGACGAGAGCTAAATTAAACCATATCGCTAAAAACATTGAGAAGTTGGGTATATTTCTTTGCTAAGAAAAGGGCTCCACACACGGCAGCTATAATGTAAAGATGCACATTACAGCACGATCCATCTCATTACATCTTTCCATAGAAATCGTCAGGAGACCACACACGACAGCTATAATGTATATGTTTACATCCTGACGATATCTATGGAAAGATGTAATGACATGTATCGTGCTATAATGATAACTTTATATTATAGGTGTAATTAAAGTTAAGACTTCTGTACGTGAATACTTGTTCTTATTCTATGGTTCTGGTTCTAACCTCAACTCTTGCGCCATCCCGTACTTTAGCTCTATGTCGGGTCCCGTCTAAGTACACAACCTTATTGGATCAGGCTGCGCCAATGTTTGAGCAGTCCACGCAAAACTGCTGAGATCCAATTTTATGTACGTACTATCCTACGAGATCACTAGATTTGGTGTAAACATTTTTATGTTGTCAGTAATTGGTTCACGGGTTAGTGAATCAGACGTGCCTTGACATAATTTTGGGAGACAATAGTGTTTTTATGACACTATTCCTATTCTGTTCGATACCCAGCCAGGATGGCTTGGTTTTAAAATAAAGCTGTTTTAAATTAGTACTTCTAACATAATATACTTTTACTAGTTTAAGGGTAGATCCAGTTCATGGTAGTAGACAACTTTCCCCAATAAACTTATATTGAATTATAAAAAAAAATTGCTTCCCATAAGTATAGGGACTCGAATAAGCTGGTCAATTTGTAAAAGAGGCTAAAAAAGGTTGATTAGACGCTATGTGCATATGTACAGTCAGCCAAAAAGATACCTTCTGTTTCTTTATTTTCTTCTTTATTTTAAAAATAATAAAATATATACGGACAACTCACACAGATACCTGACGAGGCCTTCTACTTATGTCTTGAATTAATAATATCTAGAAAATAGATACTAAATGAAAATCTATATTCAGAAGGATTTTAATGAAGTCTTTTTGGATATAAATTTTCATGTTAAGGCCAAGTATCTCTTTCGTTGACTGTACGTACATATATGTAATTATGTGTAAATATACATACGTAAACTAATACACAGGTCATAAATAACCCTACACGAACCGTCACATCAGTCCTTCCCATTTCCTACATGAATGACTGCAATATTAGTAGTGGGTCTTATTATTGGAAACATGTGGCTGGAGGGTTCGTAATAAATTCGGCTGTAACAAACAGACGGACGGGTGACTGCCGGATTTCCTTGCTATGTTTAGAAATATAACATCTGTATAACAAAATAAACTGATCTTCCAATATCCTCTGTACTTGCGCTTAGGAAGTGGCAGTATTTTTTTTTAAGTCAAAAATCATTTATTTCTCTTTGGATATTTGTATCATTCGCTAATTGTCATTATTTTCTTTCGGTTTCTAGGTAGTTGTTGACGTCAGATCATTTACTTACAACTAAGTTAACTGCTGCCTTTTAAGCGCAAGTACAGAAGAAGCGGCAACAAACTGTACTGCAGCATTTTCCTCCAAAACGTCAACCTTATAATTATACTAAAACTAGCTGCGCCCCGCAACGTTACTCGCGGAAAAAGTAACCTATATGTTAATCCAAGATGTCAGCTACATGCATACCAAATTTTATCAAAATTGATTTAGCCGCTTGCGCGTGACGAAGTAACAAACATACACTCACACACACACACTCACAAACTTTCGCCTTTATAATATTAGTGTGATAGTGTGATTAAAGTTAGATAATTATGTGGACTGAGAATACATTTTTATGTCATAATTATTAATAAAGAATGATGTCATTTTTGAAATTAATGTCAATTTGTAAACAAAGTCCATGTACCGATTTTACTCAAATTATGACATTTGTGAGTGTACAAATACAAACTATTAAAATTATAGCTGTACGTAAATGATCGGACGTCAACAACTACCTATTACGAAATATGAAAATTTTATTTTTATTTTATTTTATTTATTAGTACATATACAGTAAGTTAGGTACATGAAATGATAAATTATAAGAATAATAATATCAAATGATACAAATAACTAAAGATTAATAAATAGTTTTTGACTTTTTGACTTCCATGCTGGTATGGGAGAAAAGAAAAAAAAAACGAAGGTTATTTAAATATTAGTACATATTTATTATAAAATACTTAAAGTCCATTTGTTTAGGTATTTAAAATAGTGTCAACAATGTTGACATGTCTTTTTATCGAAATATAACACTTTATAAATCAATACCTTTGCAAATTACAAATTAATTGTCGAATTAATAATTTATAAAATAAATAATTTGTGATTTGCAATGGTATTGATTTATAAAGTGTCTATTTCAATAAAAAGACATGTCAAGATTGTTTACATTTATTTACATACCTTACCAAATGGACTATAGGCATAGTTGAGTTAATAGCTCAATCAGTGTGATCTGTCATAATCTATTTACTTATCTACTTTACTCTCATGCTGGTCTGGGAGAAAAGAAGAAACTTAGAATGTACCAGCTGCTTCTCTTCCCACGCAGATCGTAAAAGCCGATGCTGGAAATGAGCGAAAATGCGAATCATGTTGATAGGCGGTTGGCAACCCATCATTGTATTGATTGATTTTCCATCTTCTCGCACAACACCATGCTAAAAGTGGCTTTGAGTCTTACGGCCTTGGGCTTTGTCTGCTTAGAGCAATGAGATACAAATTGCCCTGTCTGCACCATTAGGGATATAGAAGTGATAGTATTCGACGAATCCGACTCGGCTGGGCAGCGTTCGGGAAACTATGCAGTGTCTTCTCGTCAAAAATACCTCGTGCCTGAAGACGAAAGTGTTTAATTAATGCGTGTTAAACCCTTACTATGGGTCTCATAAGAAGCCTCAAGGTCACTCACGCTATGGAGAGGCTATGCTCGGTGTTTCCCTACGTGATTGAATCAGAAATGAGAGAATTCGTAGGAGAACAAAAGTCACTGACATTGCCCAGCGGATTAGTTCGTTGAAGTGGCAGTGGGCGGGACACATAGCGCAACGAACCGGTGGCCGATGGGGAAAAAAGGTTCTCGAATGGCGATCACGTATCGGCAAGCGAAGCGTAGGACACCCACCCACAAGGTGCTCTGGTGACCTGACTAGGTCGCTGGAAAGCGCTGCATGCAGGCCGCTCTAAATCGGTCGTTTTGGGAGTCCTTGAGAGAGGCCTATGTCATGCAGTGAACGTTATGCGGCTGATATGATGGTAATGATGATGACGTGATAGTATGTATGTAAAATATTGAATTAAAAACATGTGACGAGAAATTTCGCCGCGAGTGGAATTTGAACCCGCATCCCTCACGTTAACGCCGTGAATGCACTATTGTACCATTTATGCTATCGTGACTTCGGATCACCCTGACGAATTTTCTCATTACATAGTACACACGCATTTGAAGCATGCGTTATTCTTTACTACTACTCACTATTTAGAAATGTGGTATTCAACTTAATTCAATTTAGATAAATTGAAAGTTGATTAAAGTAAAGGAGGCATTTGTTTAATTATTGGTTTTTATGTAAAATATATTGAAATTTTATTAAGGGAAAATCCTGTCCATGCTATTGAACAATTCTTTCTCCAAAGAACATAGGTATACCAAAATATATTAAAAAGATTGCTTTCCTTAGATACTCAGATTAGTTGATCGGTCGTTTTCAACCGACTTCAATAAGAAATAGATTATCAATTCAAATGTATAGGTATGTTGTTTTTTATCTATGTTTCCCGATAACTCGAAGACGCCTTGACCACCTTAGTAATTCTTTTGTTGTTTGAAACGTCATACTTGTCAGGTAACGGAATGGAAAATCAGTTGTGTTGGAGTCGGTTTTTAACCGACTTCCAAAAAGGAGGATGGCATCAATTCATCGCGATCTTTTTTTTTATGTATGTTCACCGATTATTCGAAAACGCCTGGACCGATTTGTTTTTTTTTTTAATATTTCAAAGGGTCAAACATTTTTTTTGTTTAAATACTTTTGGAAGTACTGTTGGAAATAATAAGATATGCGTGCTAATCGTCTTACAACCAAAGATGCGATACAACGCGATGCTCAAGACCTTGCGAAGTGGAGAAAAACCGGACCTCGGGCTTCTCAGCATTGCAGCTTGGACGCAGCTGGGAAAACGCTGAGATGAGAGGGAGAGACTTTTGGAAATACTTGTCAGGTGGTCCCATAGCAATTTTATCGAAATCAGTGGTGTAGTTTGGGATGAAGTCGGTTTATAGTAGCCATTGTCACAAACTGTCGCGCAGCTGTCGTCGCGTCGCCGGCTAGTCTCGCGAACTGAAGTGGCAAGTTACCTTATACCTAATTATTTAAACAAACTTCCCTCAGATCTACAAAACATGTATAAAGAAAAACCCAAAAAAATTGTAATATTGTTAAAGCAGAATTATTCACCACCATATCATAGCGACTCACCGAAACCGAGATAAACCCTGCGAGGTTTTCATGGTTTGGTATTATTTCAATGTACGTGGGGCGCACTATAAGTTTCCGGAATGAATATGAAAAAATACTATTAAAGGTACAAAATTAATTTATTGTTTTTCAAAATAATCTCCCTTGGCGTCTATGCACTTTTTCATTCGATGAAACCAGTTTTGAAAACTTTTGTGCCACTCCTCTGTGGTGACCTCTGAAACGTGTTTTTCATATTCCTCGACAGCCTCTTCTGGTGATGAAAATCGTTGACCGCGTAATTGGTTCTTAATTTTTGGGAACAGAAAAAAGTCACAAGGTGCCAGGTCGGGACTGTATGCAGGATGACTCATGAGTTCTACATTTTTCGCCTTCAAAAAGTCGTTTGTCTGTCTGGCCGAGTGAGAACTAGCATTGTCGTGGTGCAGGATGATACGGCGTTTACGGTTATTTTTACGGAGTTCGTCAATAACTTCCGGCAAACAAATGGTCGTGTACCAGTCACTATTCACTGTACGACGATTCTCTAAAGCAACAGTAGCCACGTGTCCAGTTTTATTAAAAAAAGAAGCAATCATCCGCTTAGATGCACTTTTCACGCGCGCCACTTTGGTTGGTTTCGGCTCATCTTGAAAGACCCATACGCTCGATTGCTGCTTTGTTTTGGGATCGTAGCAATAAATCCATGTTTCGTCACCTGTTACTATGTCCCACACCAAATTTGACGCACCTTCGTTGAATCTGGTAAGCATGGCACTGCACCAAGTGACGCGGTCCGTTTTTTGAGCCTCGGTCAAGTTGTGTGGGATCCACCGCGAGCACAGCTTTCTCACACCCAAATATTTGTGTAGGATTAATTGTATTTGACTCATGCCTATTTCTAAGGATGCGCGAATTTCATGGTAGGTCACATGCCTGTCTGTTTCAATCATACGGCGCACAGCATCGATGTTTTTGTTGGTCACAGCGGTGGACGGCCGACCATCGCGAGATTCGTCACTGAGATTGATACGACCGCGCTTGAATTCTGCAAACCAGCTATAAACAGTTGTCTTGCATGGTGCTTCATTGCCAAAAGCTGTTTCAAGCCGAGCGATGCTCTGTTGAGCCGTCAAATTACACTTAAAATCGTAGAAAATCATACTACGAAAATTTTCCCGAGTTAAATCCATGTTGATGCAGACACTCAATTTTTTAAATGGCGCCACAAGGTAAAAACAAAAGATAGTCAGATGAAACAAACTGCATTCTACAGCCAAAGAGTTCTATTTTCAAATGTTGCTATTAATTTTTAAATATTGTTTATGTAAGTGGCCAGTTCCGGAAACTTATAGTGCGCCCTATGTATCTATATTATATTGTGAATTTTAAATAAATTATTTGAGAAAAAAAAACTGACGCTAACATACTTTTGCTTGTCAGTAAGAGCCCTAAGGTTTAACTCACACCGAAACGGCAGAGGCTGGCAGCTTACTTTACTGTCAAACCATGGTCACCTTTATATCTATCCTTGAAATGCAGTTTCAGATTCAGATTTATTGCAAGTCACAAGTTTAAAGTTGTTCCACAAAGATAAGTAAAAGTGACGCCCTGTAAGGGCACAGCAAACATGAGGGCAGCTAGTTGCCTCTTTACTTACAAATTTTAACTATTAACTGTCTTTCATATAGTATAGAAATCAATGTGACTTTGCAGCAAAGTTATCATCAAGAAATTCTGATATTTTGTAATAGCATTTATTTATGAGGATTAACTTTAGATTTTTGACAAATAATGAAGATTTTTCTATATTCTTTATATATGATGATAGGATATGGTTGTATATTTTTATAGCCATGTGATAGGGGCTGGATGAGACTAGTCTAATTTTAGTGTTTGGTCTTTTTAATACGTTTAGGTCTCTATTATTTCTTTTCTTTCTATTTTCCTTTTGTGTGTAAAAAGCTTCGTGTTTCCTTACAAATTTGTATGATTCTTAAATGTATATAAATAGACGTTAAGGTGAGGATTTGATGTTTCACGAAATATAATCTACAGGATGTCATTTGGTCAATATTGGCTAATATTTTAATAAATTGTTTTTGCATTGTAAATATGTCATTTGCTTAACAAGAATTAAATTTTATTATTAGAATGCATAGAATAGCCTGAAAAACCTAGGCCATACGACGCACAGCGTCGCTGGCAGTCGCGAAGCTTTTGTTTTGTAAAGCTCTGTGCATTTCGTAAATAGAAAAACCGGCCACGTGCGAGTCGGACTGGCGCACGATTGGTTCCGTACCATTATCTATAAAAAATCACATTTGTTGTATGGGAGCCCATCTTGAATGTTTACTTTAATCAGTTTTTAGTATTTTTTATATAGCGGAAACAGAAATACATCATCTATGAAAACTTCAATTGTCTAGCTATCCCGGTTCATGAGATACAGCCTTGTGATAGACAGACGGACGGACGGCGGACTTTTAGTAATAGGGTCCTGTTTTTACCCTTTGGGTACGGAACCCTAAAAAAGTTTGACAATGAAAGTGCGCTGCCAGCCGCTGCCTTTCCAGTGTGAGTTGGCCCTAAGGCATAAAGCCTCGTAAATAGTGTTCGTTCATTCGGCTCTGTCTGCTACTTCCGCGCTTACTCTTGCCATTTGGCAGCCACAGTCTGCGAGGGCCATTAGCATGCTCAAATAAAAACAAAATGGATTAGTTATGATTCTTTACATCTGTACTTTTTTCTCCTTTTTAAACCCACTATCTAGTCTTCATTCTTAACAGAGTAGACAAAGCCTAGAGTAACAAGACCTAAAGGCCAGTCTTAACGTGATGGGTTGCGTCAACGTGAAACAAGTATACTTTGCCAGGCAAATTAAAAATCCCCCGACCTTCAAGCGTTCAACCCCTATGACTGTTAAACTGCTGAACCGATTTCCATCAAACAGCTGACCACCATCTTAATTAAGTCAGTTCTCAAATATAAAAAAAACTACATGAAAATCAGCTCATTCGTTTAGGCGCATGATGCCAAATAAATCAAAATACTGTTGGGTTGCCAGCTGTGGCCTCAGTATGATGTTTTATCTGAGATGACTTTACGTATTTTCCCTCTGTAAAAATATACACGACAAGATACAATTCATAAATGGACACGTAGTAAAATGAAGCGTCACACGCAGTCAGGTTTTAAACAGTGTTTCTAATGTCTGCTAAGAAATATGATAATTTTAAATTGAAACACGAGTTTTGTAAAACAATGACGATAGATAAATGAATTACATAAGTACTGAATAATTCCTAGAAAAAATATTGCAACCAAAGAGTTAAAAATTATTTAAATGAAATGTTATAATAACAATGAATGTGCAAAGGAACGTTTCAACTCATGTCGTACAACCAACATAAAGAAAATACCGCCGCCGAGTTCATATGCATTCACCGCCGCCGGAGTGGTTATTATATTCATCAAAAGATTGCGCTATAATTTCGTAATTACATTTTTTTTAAGTTTGTAAACTTCAATAATACATTGTTTAAAGATATCTGCCTACATTTAAATATGTAAATATACATTTAATATTAGTTCAATGGAATAACTGTTTAAAATACGATTGGAAATGGTTTAATTGAGTCTCTCCAGCCAAGATGTTTACATGAGCTGTGTAATACGATAATATTTAAATGACATTGACTTCTAATCTCGCGCCTTTTTTATTTAGTAGTGTGTAGAAACGTAGTGGAATGCTAAATGCCTTCCGCTACAATTTAAAAAAATATACCTCCTATATCTTTGACATATTGTCGTGTAATGAGCTTACTACATATCCACTTGTCAGTGACGTGTGAACGCCTACTTGTCATTTGTTATTGTTTACATGCCACTTGTCACTTGCATTTGTCACTTGTCAATATATGAACAGGGATTTAGTATCCTATAACACGAGTCTCAAACTTATTTTGGAGCTTATCCGTATTTATTTATATGTATGTATTTAGCTTGCATTTCTTAAGAAATGTGTTTTGATTTCTTAAGTTCGTGGCTCACGTATCTTACCACCCATAACTTCGTAACTATCGCTTACGGGATCAAAAACGTTATTTTGTTCCTACACAATTTCTGGGAACAAATTTGATAACGGTACGCACCTGGGAACGTGCTTCGGGCGACGAGCGGACGTCCAATTCCAGTTAAAACTATTTGGCTTTTGCTCAAATAAATTCCTATACAGTTTCCAGGAAAACATATACGAGCTTGCAACAGTATAACAGATGCTAAATAAGTTTTATACGCGAGCATGAATAAAGGACGAAAAACCGGTCAAGTGCGAGTCTGCTTCGTACATGAAGGGTTCCGTATCCCCGTAAAATGATTTAACATTTTGTTACTACAATATAATAATAATGTTATACATAATCGGTGAAAATTTCAAGTAGGTATATCTAGTTTATGTCATTATAAAGATCTGTTGATTTATATTATTTTATTTGCAAAAATCAATCTTTTTTTTTGTACTATGGCTGGCAATGCTTTTGGTGATTGTAACCCCTTATGTCATTCTCTTCTCTATGCAGATTGTGCTGGGTGTCAGACGTATATACTTCCAAGTAAAAATGGAAAAAAATTTTTTGTATTACAACCCCCTTTAATTTCTAACTTTATCTTGTTTTTAGTATTTGCTATTACCGTTGAATAGATAGAGCCCTATGAAAGACGGACGAGCAGACTACGGAGTCTCAGAAAAGGGCCCTGTTTCACCCCTTGGGTACGGACTCTAAAAATAAACACCTAAATATTGTTGCCAGTATGACAAATAGTCTTAGTGTACAATCAAGTTTGATTGACAAGCCTTTGTTATCGTCAACTGGACAGGTATGATTGAGGTTGATTGATGATATGCGTTCAAGAGAAGTCAGGTTCATTTCGTAAGAAAAATAAGGGCGTGTTCGAACGAAACCCGCACGCCAAGCCCACACCTAGCGCATACCCATCAGGTGAGATTGAGGACAAAGGCCTAAACCAATATATTGTAAAAAAAAAAAACTTAGCGCATCACAAGCATATGCCAAGCGTTTTTGAAATTTGTTGCATATAATTTGAGTCCTATCACACATCAATACAATTCAAATTTCATTAACCGAAGTCAATACGCGCACGCCTCACCTGCGCCACGCGCTCACCTTGCCTCCGCTTTGCTATCGGCTTAACTCCGCCTTACGCCAGCTCGGCGCTCTCCCCAAGTGGACTAAGGTAAATGCAATTTTAATTTTATTGATGGGTTATAGGACTTAAATTATAGCAACAAATTCAAACCGCGCTTGTCTTGCGCAAGGCGTGAGCTTGGTATGGGCGTGTCGTCTGAACGCGTCCTAATATTCTTATATTGGGGCTTAAATCGATTTTCTATTGTATTGGTTCACACTGCAATGATATATTTAAGCTATGTTTTGAAATAAAATAAAAAAAATGATTTTTTCTATTAAGTAAATTTTTGAATAGTTATTTTACTCTTTCCTACCATGCGATCCAACTAAATACATTAGGTAATAAGCATTAGGTAATTAAGCATAAATAAGGTCAGCATTGTTTAGCACCATGCAAAATTGTCTTTTATATGTTTCTCATTAAAATGAAATATCATATTTAATTGAAATGCTTAATTAGATGAAATATGAATATTACTTTCTTAAAGAAATCCACCTTTTGTGCACTCTGTTACTTGAGTCTTCATTTCACTACGTAAATAAACTTAATGATGAAAAAAAAATGTTCCGAAAAAATATTTTTCTTCCGAAATTTGTATTTAATCAACGTATAAAATCGATGAGAACCAACACGAGTACGTTCATTAAACCGAGCCGGTTCAACTTCATTAATTAAAAGTGTACAGGTGAGCGAAGCAGGGCGGAAATATAGTCTACTTCCATTTACAAGGGTTTTCGAAATCAATCGAAATTTGTTACTTTATTTCGTTTTGATCTTCACAGTTTGTTTCTTTTTTGTGTGTAAGTGGCCAATACTGGTGTCATATTTTCAGGCTGTCTAAAGGCAGTAAAAATGGTTCCAGTATAGTTTCTATTTCAAATCATATTTGACCTGTTTGGGGCCACGGCAATCCCTCTGTCGGTAGCCTTATTTAAGTTCCCGATGATACACGACGTAGGGAAATTCGGACACGATAGAAGGTGGTCCATCGACTGAATGGCACCGCATTCGCAAAGGATATTATCAGCGTGAACGGTTTTCTCGACATCTCCCAACACCAAGCCGGAGTCTATTGATAGACTTCCAGATTGACTACGGGGAGGTCTCTACCAGGTAGGAGTTCCTCTTCAGGTGGTAGGTTTGGCTCGCAAGGTGGATATTTGTTTATGTTTTATTTCATATAAGTCATATTTAATAATTACAATACTCATTTATTTAAATAATAGTAATAACATGTTTAAATGTTTTAATAAATATCTATAGCGCCATCTAGTGACAAGGAAGAGTTAATAATTATGTTTATAAGGCGATGGGTAGGCGTGCTAAAGGCATCTGACATAGCTTGACGACTGGCATACGATGATGACAGTCATGAAAATTTTTTTTAAGTTTATGTTCGGGACCAACGGGTATATGCTCGGGATACATGTCTCTCGAAGCGCGAAGGTGCTCAAAAAATGTTTATGCCACTTGTGGTCACCCAATTGCAGAACACGCCCGGTGACGCTTTGCTTGTGAATACGTTAGTCATGGGCACTCGAGCCTGCCCACCGAGTTTCTCAAATGTGTTTGGGCTTTACTATAAATGTTTTTTGGCGGTCAAATAAATTTGACGTTTACGAAAAAAAAATAAACAATAATGTTCATATTTGATTTGTTCTCTAATTGGTTTATGAAAAACTTCTGCTCATTGTGTCGTAGGTAGCTAAACTATATTTAGTTGTAGCTACTGGTTGAAAATGGCATGCAAAGACACGCGGGAGCGTGACAAGCCAAGTTTATATTTATACTTACACACGAATGTTGCAAGTTAAATACAGAATAAATTTGTTTTTAAGGCTCTCACAGACAAGCGATAGAGGCCCACGACACCTGTCGGCGACCGTCGGCAACCATCGCACGACATTTCATCATGACAGCCCGAGACAGCCCGCGACGGTCGCCGACGCCGATATTTTAAGTATTCTTTTGATTATACTTAGTTGAAGCAATAAAGAAATTTTATCTTATATTGAATTTTATGTTATCCTCTAGAGAAGCCCTAACTTGACTTACTCAAAACCTGTCTGTTATTGAACAGAAAAATGGAATATTCTAAAAGCACCTCTTTCATAAATTACTAATGCAGCTCTTATCCTATTTTCTTAGTAATATAACATCCCAGATTTTGACTAAACCTATATATACAATATTACAAAACCTCAATAAATGTAACATTTTTAATATCAGATTTTTCAGAAAGAAGGTATTTTATTACAATATTTTTTATTCATATGAATATAAGATAATCGAAAATGTAATATCGAATGTTATCAAAAAATATTTATGTAAAAATATTAAACAAGTATTGTGATAAATTATTCATATTTTCACATTTTTGGTTTATTTTACGAGTACTTATTTTTCAGCTTCTCTCTTTTATTGTGTGTGTTAATAGCTAACACTGATGTCAGATTTTTCTAGCTGCCTAATGGCATCTGACATAGCTCTGCCTGATAATACTCGTAATATCAGTTCAACTCCACTGCTATGGACTAAAAGTATCTTCTTAAAGGTCTCTCTCAAAAAAGGAAACATTTGCCTGTGGTCACATTGTTATACAATGTGTAACAAAATCCCTGTCCGATCCTTGTAGGAGAAACTCAGACCATCAATATGAACAACTTTTTCTATGGGAACAATGCTTGAAAAACGAAAAAAAACGACATTTTCATATAAATTGTCGGGCCAACCGAACACTTTTGTATGAAAATGTCGATATTTTTTTCGAGTTTCAAGCATTGATCCCATAGGATAAGTTGTTCATATTGACGGTCTGAGTTACTCCTACGAGGATCGGACAGGTTTTTTATAACATATTGTATAGTATTTTCTCAGAGGACACTGCTAACCATTATCTGTTACCTATAGGCTATAACTCTCATACACGTAGTTGCCTTTTACGATACTCTTGGAAAGAAGTGGAGACAAATCGTATTTTACTTTACCGTCACCACACGGCCATTTGGTATATTTGATAAAACTATAATATTAAATATTTCTAAATCTTCATTCTACGTTATTTTTTACGACTTCCATGGCGTAATGGTCAACACACTATACCGCCAATCTGGAGGTTTTGGGTTCGATCCCGAGCCAGGGCAAGTTGGAAAATTACTTTTTTTCAAATTGTCCCAGGTCTTGGGTGTTTTTTATCTATGTATGTATTTATCATAAAATATAGTATTGTTGGGTTAGTATCTCATAACACAAGCTTCAGCTTACTTTAGGGCTAGCTCAATCTGTGTGATTTATCCGTATATAATTATTTATGATAAACCCCGCCGCATATAAGATATATACAAAAAGTCTGACGCATGCCGAAAAGCACACTGACACGTTTTCTATAAAAAAATATTACTTATTCGAATTCAGACGTTATAGTACGCGAGATCTCGTTTGTACTTTAATTGTATAGTTGTTGTTTTCATTAAAATAGCAGTTCTGATTCAGCTTGAAGATCCCCGAATAAACTTGAGTCACATTCTTAATCAAATGTTTTGATCAAAGATGTTTTAATCTGTCTAGATGCCACATCAACTACAAAACTTTAATAGGTACAATATCAAACGCTATTCCATAGCAATTAAATCCATACATCAACTGTATCTTTTTTCAATAAGTTATAAGCATTGGAATACCGTTGACATAAAAGAATTGTAAATTTGAAATAACTTTTCTAAACAAAACCTGACTTTGACGCTAAACTGCGCGTGCACAACAGATTTTGATAAAATTTCTAATGAACCACAATTTTTTTGGGAATGTCGTTTTTTGTTTTGTTTTTTAATGTTACTTATCATGAAACTACAATGATATTGTATAGTCTGTGGTTCGATTTATTACGGGTATGCCCCTTCCACGTTGTATAACGAAGTTTTAACAAAAACTATCGGAGCTAAGTAGGATTTACAAATTAAAAAGTTATAGGCAACCAACTTAGAATGTACTCGGAAAAAGAAAATTTCATACAAATTCAAATATAAAATTAGTTTTTTAGACGTTTTTAGTAGCGCGAGCTCAAAGTTGGTATTTGTAACTTTAGAACCCCACACTGCGCGTGGCTCGACACGCACTTGGCCAGTTTTTTACCAGTCCACGTTCAAGTAAATAAATAAATAAATATCGACAAATCACACAGATTGAGCTAGCCCCAAAGTAACCTTAAGCTTGTGTTATAGGATACTAACCCAACGATACTATATTTTATGATATATACAAATATAGATAAACACCCAAGACCCAGGGCAATTTGAAAAAGGCCATTCCAACTTGTCCTGGCTGGGAATCGAACCCAGAACCTCCAGATTGGCGGTCTAGCGAACACGCTAGTCAACAGACTATTACGCCAAGGAGGTCGTCATAAGTATAAGTGCTGTTATTAATAGACTAGTCTAAGTCTGTTGGTGAATCTACACCTTTCTTAATCAAAGGTTTCAACCCTTGGGTCATAAATAACAAAACAACTTTCGCAATATCTAATAGGGATCCTTTTGTGTCTATTTACAAAGGTTTAATCCTATCGAACCGAAATTAAGGGACTTCCATTGTGTCTTCCAAGTTATCTAACTTTCTCTGCAACTGAGGATGTAAAAAGTTATATGTTCAGGCTTTTGGAAGTTTCTTTGTATGGAATTACTAATTTTATGGAATTGAAGATGGAGTTGAGGAAGTAAGTTAATTTTGAGGATCACGGTTCTTTGAGAGGGTGGAGATACAAATTCAACACGTAGAGGCCTTTTGGAGAAGTTAATATTTGGCGCTCCCACCAAAACCCATTCTTAGATAAACCTATGAAAGGTGTACTCCACCTGCACAAAGAGAATACATGTACAGACCTGGAGGCGCAAGCTCAGCTTTGCATTCATTTGAGTAAGCGCTAAAATCATTGTACTATAATGATAATAAAATAACAGTCAAAAAACAAAAAAAAATCGTCGTTTCCAAGAAAATTGTGGTTCTTTAGAAATTTTATCAAAATCAGTTGTGCACTCGTAGTTTAGTGTCGAAGTCAGGTTTTGTTTAGAAAAGTTATTTTAAATTTGCATTTATTTTATGTCAACGGTACATACTCCAATGCTTAAAACTTATTGAAAAAAGGTGCAGTTGATGCATAGATTTAATTGCTATGGAATAGCGTTTGATATTGTACCCATTAAAAGTAGAGGCAGTAAAAAAAATATATATAAAATATGTATAAATCAATGTCTTTTTAGAAAGAAATGAACCATTTTGAAAATTTAAAAAAATATGATAATGTATCTATTTATTTTATTATAATATTTATGTATTTAACGGGTCTTTGACCCTTGTACTTTGAGAGGCTTGCTTGGGGAACAGATCCAAGATATAGAGGCCCCTTAGAGAAATAGATGTCATTTGACGCTCCGGCCAAAATTCATTCTTGGATACACGTAGGTGTACCCTTAAATAGGTTTCGGTAGAAGAAAGATTTATTGCAAAATAGGTCAAATGTCTGTATGTATAAAAATGGCGTAAAATATTTATATGTATACAGGAGGATGTAAAACTATTTCAGTAATAAGATAAAGTCATAGTATACTACTAGACTACTATACTACGGGGACATTTATATCCTCGTACTTTACTGGTATGACAAACTAGGACCAATGATGACCAATGACCACGAGGAAACGGCGGCGGTCGGACTCGCGCATGAAGGGTTGCGTTGCGTACCATTACATATAGAAAAATCAGGTTATATTTATTTTTATTCTGTTTTTCGTTATAGCAGCAACATATATACAATATGTAACAAAACCCTTGTCCGATCCTTGTACTTGAGACCGTGAATATGAACATCTTTTCCTATGGGACCAATGCTTGAAACTCGAAACTAAAATTGTCATTTTCATACAAATTGCCGGGCCGGCCGAACACTTTTGTATGAAAATGTAGATATTTTTTCGAGGTTCAAGCATTCGGTCCGAGTTCCTTCTATAAGGATCGGACAAGGCTTTTGTTACATATTGTATAGAGGTACATACATCATCTTGGAAAATTTCTACCGTCTAGCTATCACGGTTCACTGATATTCTGTCTTTCACCAGGCTGTAACACTAGCTTGGTGACAGAAAGACAGACGGACAGCGGAGTCTATATCTAGTAATAGGGTCCCGTTTTTACCCTTTGGATACGCAACCCTAAAAAGAAAAAGTTTTATGGGTTATTGAATGAGGTTGGAATGAACTGATGTTGGGATATTGCAACAGAACCCACGTCACCTGCCATAATTATGATTATTTATTATTACCTCTTTTTGTAATACTTTTACCTACTTACTCTTTGTTTCGGACTTCTAAGATGTGGTAAACTGTAGACTGTAGCTTGCCCTGAACAGTGAACTCGCGAACCCCATAATATCCGGACAAAAATCTTTATTTATTTAGCTCATGTTCAAACTTATTTTCTTTTTCCTATATATACACGTGTATTAAATTTCATTGTGCGTATTCTGTTACCATAATAAGCTTACTGTAAAAACATGTAAATGCTCTGCGATCAATAAGTGACCAACATATAATTAATATTTTCTCTTGACAAGGTCTGCGAGTTCGGGTTTTTCATGCTCACTAAAATGTCCAATCCGGTGGTGGCGTCGCTGGTCGGGTCGTTGGATTCCCTCTAATATGGTTGAGTTTAACGATGGCTGATCCGTGCGTCAACTCGTGAACGGGTGCTGCCGGGAGGGACTGGTCAGCTCGGCTTCGCTTTTTTTGATTACTTAATATTTTTTATTACGCAATTTATGTTAGTTTACTTGTTCGCAAGCATAACATGTTATAATGTGTCAACATTGTATTATATTATAAGTATTTATTAATTAAAAGACAATTATAATAATATGACAAAGCCCTTCTGGCGAGTAGGCGACCAATACTGTGAAAATGAGTTTCTTTCGGCGTTTCTTCTCAGCAGTGGTCGTTACGAAGCGCTGGTATCGGTAGCTTTTCTTTAAAAAATAAATTAAATTTTAATATACTTTACACGTAACATAAATTATACTTATTGACGTGTAAAAGTGCCTGTAAAGGTCTAATTACTGAATAAACATTTGAATCTTTGAATCTTTGAATCATAAAGTTCCGATCAAAGATACTCAAGATATCGTCGAACAAACATACATATAAACACAGACGAACTGTTCAAGTACACTCGGACAACTTTGCTCACTTCGCTTGCTCGTTCAATAATGAGGTTAGCTAATTTTACTAATATAAGAATGCCATTAGCATAGTATTAAATTAAGATTTGATGTAAAAAACATCTAAAATATTATCATGAGTTATGCATAATGGTTCAGAAAAGCGAAATTTTATTTAATTTCGCTAATTATATAATTCTCGGTCTGTGATTCCGAACTAGTTACGCTAAAAGTTTCAAAATACATTTACTTTTTATTAATAAAAAAAAACTCATATTTCAAACGTTCTATCCCAAATTTTGATGAACTATTTGTGTGTGAACTACCAACGGAGAAGTGAATTTTTCCAGACAATTGGTGAAGTGCGTATTCTTGGGGTTAAGATGGCCATCTTCAGGGGGAAAGTTTAGGCTTGAAATCCGCTGAAAACCTTCACGAAGAATTGGACGTAAGGTACCCAAAAGACTGTAAGTGTTAGATTTAAGTAATTTCATTTTACCTTCCGCTTAGGTACTTATTATTATTATTGTCGGTTTTATGAAGGTATGGTCACCGACTATTGTTGTACAAGCACTATAAGAATGGTTCCGTGGTTAGTGCAGCACTATTGAACTCTGGTAGACGAGACTAAATCTCTTCTGCAATCGAATGTTTATTTTATCATACCAATTTTTGGTAACACCAAATATGCTGTTAAATTTTTCTTTAAAATATTACTTCACCTTTCTGTAACACTCTGCTCTTTCCTCACATTTATATATAAGTAATAAGAAATCATTCTTAAAATAAGCTCACAAGTACCCGTATGATTCACCATACGTAAGAGATTCTACTATCGAGTTTCCAAACCAATCAGAATTCTCAGAAACAGATCTGTGAAGACAAATACAATCAATACTACTTTTATCTGCGAACGGTACTTGCGTAACCGAAAAAATCTCGAAGTCGTTATAACACCCAATCCAATAAAACGCTCAAAGAATTTCGTTGTTTCGGTAAAACAAGCTATTTGTTGTACACAACTCGGCTGTTCAAAAGTACAACACGGTAATGGCAAAATATTTTAACTTTTCCAACTTACAACGTCTCGTATAGCCATGTATGCATAGCAAATGTCTTATAGTGCGGTGCGGTATTGTCACCGAATGTATGGGAGGTGCAAATTTTAGTTTCGGTTGAATTCACTTGGCACAGACGTAATATACGTAAAACTAAGCTAATTTAGCCCGGTAGCCATCCGCCAACTCCTGGGAGGCAGGGGGGCATTCTTATAGCGTTTTACTAGTACAGACGCACGATCAAACGCATCTCAAATACTAAGTTGTCCTAACTGGCATTGGATAGTTCGAGTAAGTTAAATTTGCGCAATTTGCGATGGTTACATGATCGAGTTCTATCAGAAGATGCCTTAAGGCCACCATCTTTCTAAGTGTGACTTAACGGTTTTGGTGTCCTTTGGATTATGCACCAATACTGAATAAAGGCATGATTGTAAGTATAGCGTGAACGAAAACGCCGCCATAATATAAAATAAATTATTTTTTACTATTAATAAAGAAGAAAATAAAAAAATCGTAAAATAATGTTTTAAGCTAACCATTAAAAATTAAGTCAGGTAAGTACTTTGTTTCCCGGGATATACAAAGACCAGCGACTAATTATATCCCTGGAAATAAAGCAAGTCAGTGTCATTATTTGCCAAACTCACTTACCGTGTTTTGATTTTGAACAGCCGAACTCTCGACCAATCGGTTACGATGGATATGTGAGAAACTTTGATAGTCGAATAAAAGCAATAAAAGTTACCACAACCACAATTCAGCTTTGAAACAGACACAAAGTTTTTTTCCATTTATTTCTGATACAAAAGGTCCCTTTGTAAAAGAATTCTCACATTTCGATTGTTTTATTAGATATTTTTTATCAAATATTGTTTTGGTAGAAGACGCTTTTCCTATTAAAGTCGTACTTACATATTTCCTCTCCAGGACCATACAACATGGAAGGGACAAACCCGTAATAAATCAAACCACGATCTGTACTAGATCATTATAGTATAATGACTTTAAAATGACAGTCAAAAAGTAAAAGAGAAAATTTCGACTTTCCCAAACGAATTGCCCGAGCGGCTGCACAGTTTTGTATGGAAAAGCCAAACCTTTTTTTGCTTTTTGACTGTTTTTTTTTTTAATTATATATACTATATGGTGATCTACTATAGCCCTTGGTCCAATTTATTACACGTATGTCCCTTCCACGTTGAGTAAGGAAATTGTGCAGTATTGTCACCTTAAAGTTTATTGCTTTTATTAAGAGATTTTTGTTATTCCAAACGCTAATATTGTTGTTTATGTGTGTGTAAGTAGCCAACTTTTTGCGTAAAGAAAAAATCTGTGAAAACAACTCGTACAAAAAAAGTCGATTTTTTCTTTGTGTTTCCAGTATTGGCCCCATAGGAAAAGTTGTTCATATTGACGGTCTGAGTTGCTCCTACACAAGGATCGGACAGAGTTTTTGTTACATATTGTATAGTTGATGCTTCTTAGTCTGTGTGAACATACCCTAACATGGAAGAAATTGTGTGCAAACGCTAGTCGACCGTAAATCTAAACTCTTGGCACCCATCAACAGTAGTGGCGTTGATATGGTGTGATTGGGCGAGAGCCCAGGGCGGCCATTTTGTGGAAGGGCGTCGGCGAGCGCTACTAGAGGTTGAGGAGCTCGGTGGCCCGGCGGGAGTTCGCATTACTACTAGCGCTTACGCAAGTTAAGCGACACCGAGCGAGATCTGCACTTGGATGGCTGACCACACGTGCCATAAAATTTTCTCGAGCTACTCCGTGCTCCGTAAGGCACGTATAAGCCGTTGGTCCCAGCTATTATTATTGTACGGCAGTGGTTAAGTTATGTCAGATGCCTTTAGGCAGCCTGAAAAAACTTACACCAGTGTTGGCCACTAACAAACACGAAAAACAAACAAACAAACTAAAGGTTCCATACTTTTAGTAAGGGCCCAGAGCATTGCGCATGGGAAATGGTGATAAATCAGTAACTAAATGGTTTTTTTATAGAGCTATAGCTAGGATTCTATAGATCTTATTTAAACAGTAGACAACTGGAAGAAACTTTATTAACAAAAGCATCGCTCTTGTCGGTGCTCTTTAAATATTGGATACAATACAATACCCTTTACTGCTTTAAATAAATAAATAAATACAGGACATAATTATCTTAAAAACTAGAAAATTAGACAAAAAGTGGTCTTATCGCTAAGAATTTTTTTTCCAGGCAACCTCGCTATATAGAAAAAAGTTATGTCACATGAGGTAGTGCGGGGTGGTCAATATAATAAAAATACTGGTGGAGCGTAAGGTGAGCGGCACCAGCTCCAGTTGCGTTGGCAGATATCTGATTCAGGCGCGGTGGATTTTAACTTCCAAATTTAACCCAATTCCCGAAAAATCCCCTAAAAAGCGAGAAAAGGGGACTAGGACAGGCACGTTCGTAGAATGGCTCTAAAAAGCTAAAAAACCTTCATCACTGACCTGACCCGTAGATGAGCAGTTCTTGTCTTCAGCGCAGCGCTCAGGATGGCTCGGAATTTCACGCCGATACACACAGAGTCCAAATTGTCCAAAATGCAAAAACAGGCAAAATGCTAAAGGCGGGGGCTCGCTGCCAGCGTGGCGCGACCCTAATTCTTTATGAGGACGCGGCGGTTAAGCTTCTCGATTAAGCTGTACGTTTATATGCGAATAGATGCGGTCCGCGACGAACTACACGTTCACAGCCTGCGGCGTCGGTCTTTCAGGACGCGACGGAAAAAAGGGCAGCGAAGCGAATACGCACGTCTTTCGTCGAGCGCTAATTTTATGCCACTGCTGCGGATGCGAATACGCACAATTCAAAATGGGCGAATCAGGACTCGGGTTTTTAGCACAGTTAAAACACATTCTTATGAAATATGCCACTTGTCTATGTCCAAGTCCTAGTAATTAAAAGTAGCGTTACTAAATACTTATATACAAAAATTAATAATAAACATACATATACAACTTATTTAAATATGTAAAACTTACACAAAACAATAAATATATATTTTAACAGTAAAATATGAATAAACTATGGGAAAATGAATGAATTTACAAAATACTCAACGCAAATCAAAAATATTATATAAAGGCCAAAGTGAGCACAAATCAATTCAACGTAATAAATAAATATGAAAAATTGTTTTTAGGGTTCCGTTTCCATGGTTAACCCTATTACTTAGACTTCGCTGTCCGTCCGTCCATCTGTCTTCACCAGGCAGATCTCATGAACGCATCATCAGCATGTCTAGCATGATCAGCTAGCTAGACAGTTGAAATTTTCACAGATGATGTATTTTTGTTGCCGCTATTACAACAAATACTAAAAATCTAAATATATATAACTCAAAGGTGACTGACTGACTGACATGGTGATCTATCAACGCACAGCCCAAACCACTGGACGGATCGGGCTGAAATTTGGCATGTAGGTAGATGTTATGACGTAGGCATCCGCTAAGAAAGGATCTTGATCAATTCTACCCCCAAGGGGATAAAATAGGGGATGAAAGTTTGTATGAAACTTTGTCAATTTTAAACCGTTCGGGCTGAGACTTTGCACGCATAAAGCTACTATGACGTTGGCATCCCGTAAGAAAGGATTTTGATAGATTACACACCTACGCGAGCGAAGCCGCGGGCAAAAGCTAGTAGAATTATATAAATACTTAAATGGGGCTTCCTTACAACAAACGTGATTTTTTATAGATAATGGTACGGATCCCCACGCGCGCGAGTCCGACTCGCCCTTGGCCGGTTATTTTACCTGTTGGACCAAGCTCATCTCCTTAAAAAGTTTGATGTCTCCTCGGTATTACATTTTGTTTCAGTTTCAATCTTATGTATTTTTTTATTAACTCACCGAGAAAGTTATAGTTTATTTTAAATTCACATAGTTTGGGACATTAACGGGGGAAAGGGCGCTCCATAAAATTTTGCCCAGGGTCACCAGAATTGCTAACACCGGCACTGCCCATCAGCAAATGACTCCGCAACTGGGTCATTGAAGCTCCATGCTAAATAACCGAATTTCCATAAAGACTTGACTAAAAATCTCATTATGATAATACACCACACATAAATCCTTCAGGGGTCGCGTGCCAAAACCTTCACCTTCTGATAGGGGAGAGGTTTTTCTTTGCCGTACTGTTGTTTTGATCCTACCCCGTCTTATTATACACAGACTAAGTTTAGTATTAGGTTTAAATATAATCTAAAAAAATACAGATGAGATATTGGCAAATTCTTGCCAAGAAAAGTCTCATTTTATGTCAAATATGTCTTCCAAATCCTAACGTATATTTGTATGTTTGTTTGTACCATTTCACGCTTCAACCACGGAACCTATTTAAATGAAATTTGGGATGGATATAGTTTGATGTCCAGGGAAGGACATAGGATAGTTTTTATCCTTGGATTCCCACGGGGATTAAAGTCCACTAATAAATGGCTAGCTTACTGACTTTACTATACAAGTGGACGTTGCTCTCCTCGCTAACTGCCACCCGTCGTTCACACGGTAGCGGGCGCTAACGTTTAAAAAGAAGGTTTTTGTATGCAATTGTCAGCTCATTTTTTTGGTTTTCATTATGAAATAAGGTGCTTATGACATGACAGTATATGTATTTTTATTTCGATTATACAAGCTGACTTGTAAATCGCGTTAAATATTTAAAAAAAAATGCACGCAGTACTCGATTCTAGTTCCAAATATATATAAAATAGGTGCTTATATAATGGCCGAATTATTCAATAAAAACAAGAAGTGTGGATGTGATGATAAGGGGTTTTACGACGAGCATACTTAGGTAGGTAGGTACCGAGCACGTACCGAGCGCGCGGTTTCCAAACATTTGGAGACTCGCGCATTAATTTGATAAAATTTTTCTTTGTAATGAATAAGAAATTTGTTGGTATTATATTTTTGACGACACGTTTTCGACCATAATTTATCATTTCCTACATTTTATCAGCTATTATTATTTTATATTAAATTTACTAGTCAGCCTGTAGAGTACTTTACTTGAATAAAGGTAGGAGGTTCATAATCATACCATAAAATGGGGCCACTAGACTTGCGCAAAGCGAAATAACCTTACAAAGAAATAAAATACCTTATATTTAAAATAGAAAGTCGTTAAGGATGTTAATCAATTCCTTCTAATCGCCGCGATCACGACAAAGAGCGTGGATTATCCAGCCGAAATTGGATCAATACCACAATTTGAGACTAAGAGCATTAATTATGTGCTTAAAATACTTAATTCTTGCTTAATTCCCGCTCTTTCTCTTCAGTTGAGATCTTTACGTATTTTAGGTTAATTTTGTTTTGGAATTATCCCTTAACGTTAATTAATATTTAATGCGGTTCATGACAGATTTTATAATTTTATGAAAAAGTTTTATTTTTAGATTTATAAGTAAACATTTAAAAAAAATATATATGAAAAACTTTAATTATACTTTTTAATTATTATTTTAATTTTTTTTTTGGTTAACGATGTAATTATTTAATATGGTTAGACAGAGCCATGGCAGTTTGGCAGTTATGGTTAGACAGAATCTGAAAAAATTAAGTTGTAATTTTTAATTATTTATTTTTTAAAAATTTTCGGTTAAATCTGAAATAATTTAATCTTAGGGTTATACAGAGCGATGGCAGTAAATTTTTAGTGTGATTAAAGTGCGCGAAGCTTTCTTAGGTAGCGTAAAAATGCAAAGACATACGAAAACTTCTATCCGTCTGTCCCGCGGTCCGACTGGCAGATCACATTTCTTAGCCGATTCTGGTGAAATTTTATGAGCAGGTTCCATGATTATATAGATTTCGTTTAGCCATCTTGAAAAATGTGATAAATATTTTTTGTCACAACGTTTTTATTCGAACTACTTACTTTTCTATCCGATAAACTTCAAGGAGTCAGGGGTGCGAATATGCAAAAATTAAACTATAGTTAGTAAGTTAAAATCTTTATTGCACAAAAACATAATGTTACATAAAAATGGATAACAAACTTTTGTCGAAATAAAGACGTATCGGAGATACGTATTGTCGAAATAAAATGCTGTCGTAATATTGTTTGTCGAAGTTCAGTTTGGGGCTTGACTAGTACCTATAAGACCATCCTATTATTATAACAAAGGAATATCCGTTCTTAAGAATATTTTAAGAAATTTATATTTAATTAAAACACTAAAGTGCTTTTGAGTGCTAATTGAAGGTTTTCTACGAAACATTTCAGATATTGAAACCATTCATCGGTACTACAAATTTCTTAGAACGTTTCTAAGGAATCAATTGGGTAGGTACTTTATTTTTAAACTAGCTGATGCCCGCGACTTCGTTCGCGTGGACTTTATGACTCCGGCGTATTAATATAAATAAAAACTAATAAGAGAGAGAGAGAGAGAGAGAGAGAGAGAGAGAGAGAGAGAAAGAGAGAGAGATAAGAAAGTACTTGTAACAGTGTTAGGATTTAAAAGTCAATATTATTTTAATTCTTTCCTTCGGGAACCAATATGAAAAGAGCTGAAGTGTTACTAACCCTAAAGAAAGCCACATTAAGTTGGCCATGCGAAAAACCAGTCCTTCCTTAGATCGACATCAGCAGCTTTAAGCCTCTAAAACTGTGACTTATTTTCATAGCAAAACAAGTAAACATATGGAACTGTGTATTTTCAAAAGGAAAATTGTTGGGGATGAGTGGCATACGCGGAATAAATACAGATTCACTGGCACCACTCACAGTAAACTTTAAGTGTATCAGCAGACTATGCCGAAGTTTAGCGGCTAAAGTTCAGTGCGAAAAAACCGGTGGGGATGACACACTAAATCAGCTGAAGTTCAGCCGCTGAAGTTCGGTGGAAACGCCAGACAGTAGTGATGTGCCGATATGAGAATTCAATCTTCCGTCTTTGGCGGGTCTGCGGAGGCATCGGCGGCGGGAGCAGCGGCGGCGGCGGTGGCGGCGGAGGCGTTGGCGGTGGCGGTGGCGTCGGTAGCAGCGGTGGCGCCGGCGGCGGCGGTGGCAGCGGTGGCGGCGGCGGCGGCGGAAGCGGCGGCGGCGGCGTCGGCGGAAGCGGTGGCGGCGGCGTCGGCGGAAGCGGCGGCGGCGGCGGCGAGAAAGCGGGAGCGGGAGCGGGAGCAGATGTGGGAGCGGGAGCGGAACGGTTACGGGTACGGGTACGGGTACGGGTACGGGTACGGGTACGGGTACGGGTACGGGTCCGATTCAGGCAAAAGCATCGGAAGTTCGGCATTATGTGTTGCTAGTAATGCAAATAACATTGCAGGCATGCATTGGCTGAAATTCAGCCGCTGAACTTCGGCATACAGTGCTGAGACACACAGTAGGGTTCCGTTACACAGTTTCGGCGGAGTCAAATTTCGTATCAGCATTATTGGCCCTCCGACATTAAGACTTATTTTGTGAGCCGAGAGTCCATTTGCTGCAAGTGAATTAAGAAACTCAACTGGATAATTGGTGGCGTCGTCAACAACACTATCCAAGAAATTAACAATAATTTGCGTCATAAGTTCTTTATTAATTGATTTTTAATTGTTTGGTGTTAATATGGCGCATTCACAAAACCAAGAATTTTTCTGGTGTGTTATGCTCTGAAGGTCCGCAAAAACTGAACTTATAAGTTCTTCTTCGGACGAAATAACTTTGTTTTAGAAAAATTTTCAATGTACAGAAACATTTTTTTTACCCTTTTATTATAGTATAGATTTAGTATGTTTTTGTTCAGCGGCAACAAAGAAACATCATCTATAAAAAATTCAACTGTCTAGCTATAATGGTTCATGAGATACAGCCTGGTGACAAACAGACAGACAAACAGTCGGACGGTCTAAGTAATAGGGTCCCATTTCTACCCTACCCTATGGAACCCTAAAAATCGAATAAAATAAGTATTTATGGGGGGCTCCCATACTACAAACGTGATTTTTTATATATTATGGTACGGAACCATTCGCGCGCGTCCGACTCGCGCTTGGCCAGTTGTATTATAACTCAAGCAAAAGTTCTAATCAGACTTAACAACTTTTGCTAAGGCGGCATTTTAATATTTCTTATAGTTTAGCTGGACAATTATAGTTCTGCATCATGTGTTCCATTTTCCAAAATCAATTATAGCCTATATGTTGCCCAGGCTTCACAGCTATATAACAAAAAAAGTTTCATTCGAATCCGTCCAGTATTTCCGGAGATTAGCGTGTACAAACAGACAAACAGACAAACAGACAGACATTTTTTTTTTATTTTCTTACTCTATTACTATATCTTCATCGCCCCAAATATATTTTTTTGAAAAATTTTCAATGTACAGACACATTTTTTTTACTCTTTTATTATAGTATAGATTGTCTCGGAAATTCAGCTTTTCAGCTTTAAATCAATTTTATTACAGGTTGTGCGCGTTTTTCTACGAGCAGTGGCTTAGCAAGGGAGGGGGGAGAAGTGGGGCAGGAAGGGGTTGTATTATTATGACAGTGAGTGTCACCCCTTAAAGGCTGTATTTCTAAGATTTAGTTAGGTAACGATTAGGTAGGCACGTTATTGTAAACACCACTTATTTACATCTACATTTGTTGCAAATAAAATATTTATGTATGTATATTATGTTTACATCTGCAGCTCTTACGTCCAGCGGTTGTAAATCTTGCTGATGAATATTAAAACTTGTGTGTGTACCTCTTTATACGTACAGCAAACAGAAGCTCGAATAATTAGGAGATTCACCGCGCGACTCGCCGCGGTGCGCGGTCCGGCAGATTCAGGTACAGATCTGCTTCACCTAGCGGTTAGATATGCTTCCCCGCGCGGCGCAGCAATCTACGACAGCCCCGCGCAGATTGGCAGAATCTTCACGCGGGACGCGCTCTTGGTAACGTCCTATAGGCATTAAAAAGAAATGTGGTGTCGTGGGACACCAGGTAGGAACGAAGTTCCTTCGGCTAATGTAGAATCGACACAATTTGCAAAAGAAAAATCGTGCTCAAAGGAAGAGAAAGGTATTATACACTACTCGCTTGTGTTTACGACTGTCGCGCCTGCGCACGTCTCATTTAATGGTTTTATTTAACGAGGTCATCCTTACGGTTTTACTATCACATTTTTTTCAGTTCGGTCGCGCAGCAAAATCCCTATCTCCTCCAAGCCTGCCGTAAGGAACTTCGTTCCAAAAACACGCGCGGTACAGTGTGATAACTGCCTTAGGGCTCTTACAGCTATAAAGCGACAGTATTCCAGAGACAGCTGGTGACACTACGACAATTGCGAAGTGTCTCGCGACGGTGGCCGACTGTCACGAAACAGTCGGTAACTGTCGGCGACCGTCGCGCGACAGTTCACGACACTCTGACGACACACGACACGACGAAGTTGAGGTTTATTTGTGTCTGGTAGGTAGGTATAACTATGTGCTTAATTTAAATACCAAAATTTTCTTCAGTATTTTTATTTGTCCTTTTCATATAACGAACTTTTCTCACAGAACTATTTTTAAAGTTAAAACTACCTACGTAGTATTTATTTCTCGCCATATTGAAGCGCGGTCAAAAAAGTTTCACTCGGCGAGTTTGCGGTCGGGTGCGCCCTGTGCAGTTTCTGCAGTTTAGTAACGCGATGTTAGTGGCCAACTTGAATTTAGGTAAACTTTGTGCCTACTATGATAGTTTAAAAACTTAAACTCTATGTATACTGTCACGTCTATCTCATTCCTAATGGCGCAGGAAGGCAGGGATTTATGTCTTGCTCTAAACAGACAACGGACGGCAATAATTTTTCAAAACTAAAAACCGACTTCACCCCCAAATTACACAACCGATTTTGATAAAATGTTCATGGTACCACCTGGAAAGTATACCCTTTCAAACAAAAAAGATTTTTTAAATCGGTCCAGGCGTCTTTAAATTATCGGTGAACATACATTAAAAAAAATAAAGGATCACGACGAATTGATAACCTTCTCCTTTTTTGGAAGTCGGTTAAAAACCGCTGCGATGGCGGTGTAACATACACTTACAAAAGTTAATTTTTCAGACAAATAAAAAATACCCCGACGACACCATCGTGAAAGTAAAATCCAGTTCGCAGGCTGGATCGCTATTCCTTGACATCATCTATGGAGAGTTTTCTGCATGGAAATCCAATGAAATACGGACGGATCATTCCACATTCATGTTTAATCACTTGGAACTTTAAGACGAAGTGGTAGCTAAAGTGGCGCCCTCATTTGAAATAAATAGTTTAAAACTAAATATGGTGATATTTAAAAATTTGATTTTTATAAATGTCTCGAAAGACCTTTAAACTATTTTATGAATAACCTTTGAAATTATTACTAATAGTCCGTCTAGTTTTAAAACTGTTTTTCGCCGAAAGTGGCCACTTTTGGCGAAAAACAGTTTTAAAACTAGATGGACTACCAATATTACTTCTAAAGGTTATTCATAAAATAGTTTAAAGGTTTTTCTAGACATTTATACAAATCAAAAATTTAATTATCACCATATTTAGTTTTACACAATTTATTTCAAATGAGGGCGCCACTTTAGCTACCACTTCGTCTTAAGAAACGAATACAATTACTATCAATTCGAATGACGATTTCCTATAAATACTTTTACAATAACTTTTTTCTTTCGCGAAACCAACTTTTTCAACTCTGATAGACAAGACAACATTAATTAACTACGTCACGTCAAGCATCTTTAAGCCAATCACTGCTTAGTATATGGCCATAGAGTAAATCTCGAGAATTATAGACTTTCATAGATTAAAAATATCATAATAGTCGTTTGCCTTCAACCGAGTGATGAGTGGCAGAACTACATATTCCAACCGATGGAATTAATATCCGTAGCGCCATCTATAATTTGCCAGGTAAATTAAAAATTCCGACTTTTAAACGTTAACCCCCAATAACTTTTAAACTAATGAACTAATTTACATCAAATATAGCTAAGAACCACCGCAAGGGAACTTGCTTTCACAAAAAACAACCACAGAGACAGAGACAGAGAGAGTGACATTAGCGTCAAACATATAAGGCCCTTTTTTTATCGGTCGTTAAAAATACTAGCGCGTGGCGCCGCCGCCGCAGCGGTAAAAACTGTTACCTACTCTTAATAAGGTTAAATTTCGTATTTACGCAATTCATCCTGTAATAACGTATATTTTTACACTACTGCTATTTGAAACTAAGTCTAATAACGGTCACAACATTGGAATGACGCCACAGCTCAATTTCGCCGGTAATTACGCATAATTTCGGGTTGTCGAATATTTATTGTTGAAACTTTACACTTTCATTATTCGCTATACAACCTACATGCTATCAGTGCCTATAAATCTTTGTACACACTTTGCTTAACCTATTTTATTGGCTTATTTCGTCCATGTCATTAAATTAAGGTTCGAATCCAAAATTTTATTTTTAAGTTTTCAACCCCTATATTTCCTCCATTTACAAAAATTTCGAAAAACTAAATCGTCTACAAAATTTTAGTTAATCGAACCTGCTCACAAAATTTCACGAGAATCCGCCGAGAAATGCGACCTTTAGGTGAGAACAGCTGGAAACCTAGACATCCGAATAACCGGAATAGGGATGACAGTAAAATATTTTTTAGCTCATTAGATAGATTATTAAATGTTACTAAATAGTATTTTATCTTTTCTGTGATGAGCATATAATGACAAAGATACTCATAATTCATATTCCACTGACAAGAGCAGAGCTCTTAAATGATATAGATAGACGAAAATACAGCGAATTTAAATTTTGCGTGATGTCACGATCAGCTACAACCAAAGGTGTAGCTGATCACAAACTTTGAAGCGCTGTATCTTTGTGAATTTTTACTACTTTGTTTAACGAAAAAATATAGGTTGTTTATTTTTGGACAATCTAGTTTACGGACTAAATAAAATGAAATAAATTTACCCAGTCCACATCCCTATTAAAGATTGATGTTTTTTTTAAACAACACATGGAATTTATTGTGCTCATACACTAATATACACAATCATGCTTTATTCCTAAGCCTAGATATGTGACCCAAAGGCTTTAGCGTGATTGTCGGCGTCTAGATAGAAAAGGGCATCAAACAACTACCTCTTCAATCACCAAGTTAGTTGACTAGTAAAAAAGATCTTAGGTCCACCATAACACTTATTTGTCTATAAAATTAAAAAAGTATCATAAAATTTACATAGCTATACATACAAAAGAGTCGAAAACTACGAAGGTTTCAGTCCACTTTTTAAAAAAAGGCGTTAAGACGAGCTAATGTGTGCTCGGCTTAAAATAAAGCGCTGGCACGAAAAAGATCATTAGTTCGCGGCCTCGCAAAAAGTGGAGAGAACTTCTTTCCGCCTAATCGTGTTCCGTATTACGCATTTTCCTTGTCATAATTTTCTATGAAGTTCTTTTAATTCTCTTTATTGTAATGACCGCTCGTTCGCTTAATTTTGAGAAGATCATTTGCTTAGTCTGCACAAAGCGAATTAATTATTATTAATATCTAGATCTCATATTCAGCAAATATATACTGCTTGAACTAACTTAATAGTATAATAATTCTGATTTAGGAAGTTTTTTTGTTGAAAATGGAACGCAGTGAAATGCCGAATTTGGACGCCATTTATACGCTTTAATTTAGTAGTATCAATATAAATTTTTGATATTAGATAAAATATACTAGGTATTAAAATATTCGTGTGATATTATTAAATACCTCCCTTAAAATCTTATTTTAATACCCCTCATTATTTGACAATTTCTATAAATCAAATTTAAACTACTATCAAATATTTTTAAATGTTTTTAACAAGATTTTTTTAAGCCTCGTTTTAAGCATAAGTCACATCTGGTTGTGTTCCTTCGGACCTCAGAATCTGCTTTCATGCCATTTTTAGTAAGTAAATAAATGTATCATATCCCATCATTATCAGTATTTTAAAGATTTTCGTTTATCGTGTTTTTTAACGCATTTTTCATCTTAATTTTAATGAAGTTCTTTTAATTTCCTTAATTGTAATGCCCATCCATCGTTTATTTTAGGAGAATTATTTTTTTTTGTTTGTTGCGGATAAAATATATATTATGAACATATTTTTAGACTCCGTAAGTGAAAAAAAATTTAATATCTTTAAATGATTTGTATTTATTTATTAATTTATAAAACTTTAATGATCCACAATATACAATTTTTTTTACAACCTGCGGCCTTAATTTTTCAGGCTATCTGAATTTTTCGGGATCCAGTGCTGCCTCCATTTGAAATAAATCATTTGAAATTAAACGTAGATATTATTTAGTATTTTGTCTTGATTAGACCCTTGCCAAGAACTAATACAAAAAAAAAAAATAGAATAAAATAAATATTTAAGGGGACTCCCAAACAAGAAACGTAATTTTTTTGTTTTTTTTAGTCGATATTAAATAACGGCGACGTAGACTAGGTAGACGCTTGAAATATTTACAGAATATTCTATTGCATATTCAATAAAAAAAATTATAATTATATTAAATTAATATGAATATATAAAGGGGGCTCCCATACAACAAATGTGATTTTTTATAGATAATGGTACGGAACCCTTCGTTAAACTTCTTCGACTTGCACTTGGCCAGTTATTTATATTCACGTGCTTTTTCAAAGTGGCGCCATTCTGCTCTAAAAACTTTTTTCCAAAGTCAAAGTCAAAGTCAATTTTTTTTATTCAATGAAAATTATATATTTATCTCTTATTAAAGGTAATTTTTTTTAAATATTATTTTAGTGCAAAAGCTAAAAACTACAAGCGTTTCGGAACGACCACTGCTGGGAAGATACGCCGAAAGAAATCCAGTTCAGTATTGGTCCCTACCCAGCCTGATGGGCTATGTTACAGTTTCAATACAGATTTACACTTTAGCTTATACATTATATTATACATTTAAATAATACCTACAATAAAAATTATTAATTTTTGGTAACCAATTAGGTCCCATCGTTAGAAAATATCCTCCTCTCTTTGTCCATACATCCCGATTCCTTGATATCACTACCTACTCCTTTTCAAAATAAGTTAAATCATCAACCCATATTTATTCCAAATTTCCTTAGAACATCTGGACACTGCTTGCTTATTTTTCGTGTGTGTAAGTGGCTAACACTAGTGACAGATTTTACAAGCTGCTTAAAGCCATCTGACATAGCTTGACGATTGTCATATAATGATGACAGACGGGACTAAAGGCTAATACGTGCTTTCCAAAGCACGGAGTAGCTCAAGATTTTTTTGTGCCACTCGTGGTCACCCATTGAAGTGCAGACGACGCCTTGTGTCGCTTTACTTGCGAGCGAGAGTGCGCTTGTAATGCATACTCCCGCATCTGGAAACTTAATTTTTGCTTTCCCATAGAAAATTGAAGTGCGGACGATGGCTGGCGTTGCTTTACTCGCGAGAACAATAGTAATGCGTACTCCCGCGTCTGGACACTTAATTTTTGCTTTCAAAAAGAAATATTTTCATTATTATACTATTACAAAATAGTTGTTTATACCACGGATCCCTAAAAGATGTGTTACTTATTAAACTATGCAAACGGAAGGAATGGCTCCCGCAAATAGCCAATTTGCCGCTATTTGGCAAATATAATTGCCCAATGGTGGCGCAGAATTGCTCTTTTTGTGTCTTTGGTCTCGGATATTTACAAATAGGCCTGTAAGATTATATGTTTTGGCTCGAAACTGTGTTTGTACTGTTTAAGTTTATAATTATTATGGGTAGTTTATGCTAGTTTTAACTCATTTGCTTATAACTTACGGTCGTTTTACTGAAATTTGAGGGTTAAATTTAATGTTTTAAATTCATGAAATTTATATATTCTGCTAGTGTTAATTGCAAGTGACAGTAAGTTTATATCAATAGTTGGATTAATTTTAATAAAAATAATGTCCTTTTAAATTATAAACAAATATTTTTAGGGGTCGTACAGACCATCATTTTGAAATACTTTTCCCAATAAATGTATATTTCAAAATATTATAATATACATAAACTAGTATTAGGGTTTGCTTAGGGTTCGTGGACTATGAAAAAGCCTTCGATTCGATCGAAACATGGGCTCAGTCTCTCCAGCGATGCCGTATTGACTATCGGTGTATCGAAGTGTCGAAGTGCTTATACAGTAACGCCACTATGTCAGTCCGAGTACAGGAGCAGTTCACGAGGGCTATTCCACTACAAAGAGGTGTAAGACAGAGAGACGTTACGATTATATCTCCGAAAATGTTCACCGTTGCACTGGAAGATGCCTTCAAGCTTCTGGACTGGGAAGAATTTGGCATCAACATCAATGGCGAGTATATCACTCATTTGCCGACGATATCGTTGTCATGGCAGAATTGATGGAAGACTTAAGCACTATGCTCGGAGACCTAAATCGAGTTTCCCAACAGGTGGGCCTAAAAATTAACATGGACAAAATGAAAGTAATGTCGAATGTCCATGTCGTGCCCCTGCCTGTATGTGTGGTCTACAACTTCGAGTGTGTAGCTCCACATTTTAAAAAGCTAGGCATACTTACGTTAATAGGGATCTACATTTTGGAAATGTGTAAATTTGTAAGAAATAATGAAAATCAATACAAGACCAGGGAACAATCGCGAGAAAGTAACATAAACACTCGATTCAAAGAACAATTAGACCTTCCCACTGGCAGACTTGAAATATTTAATTCCGGCCCATTAGTTATGTCTGCAAAAATATATAATAAAATACCTGCGACTATAAAAGCTGAAAAAAAAATTAAAATTTTTATAAGATAACTTAAGGAGTACCTTCTCGAAAAATGTTTTTATAGTTTAGAAGAGTTTTTGGAATAGTTTTTCATTAAAATTATGTACATAGTTATTATTATGTTGACTGTATAAATTTTGACTAAGTGTAATATTTTTTTTATTAATTTTAAGTTTTTGACATTTTTTTTTCTCTATTTGGTTTTGACATATTTTGTAATTATTCTTTTTTTAATCATTTTATTTATGATTTAGTTATTCTTTTTAGCGAGTCGATTTAGTTATTTAATATTGATTATTATTATTGTAGTGCCCTACCAGGGTTCCATGTAGTGCTTCTGTTTATTATTAACATCTATTTATATTATGTTACATGGAAACAATAAATAAATGAAATGAAATGAAATGAAATAAAGTTGGCCCCAAACCACAGAATTAATATAAGTGAGTACTAATTCGATAGTCCACTATCGACAGTCTATCGATAGAATCGATACTATCGATCCCGACGACGAACAAACTATAATGATACTATCAATAGTTGCCACTCACTTGTCACTGCCTGTTCACACGCACCATCACTTGTTATTCGTATTTTTCACTTGTCAATATGTAAACCAGGCTTCGGAGAACATATTTAAAAAAAATCGCGACGAATTGATAACCTCTTCCTGTTTGGAAGTCAACGTTTTTAGAAAGAGTGCTAGCCCAGCGAGCAAGTTAGTTCGGTGGCTTTGCTCTATTCAATTTGCGGCGGCAGTTGATGATTGTCTGAATTAGTTGGCAGGTTTCGGAGCACTTTAATTCGGTTTCATGTAATTCCAACTACTACCACAAACTTGTAGTGAGCACCAAACCACAGAGTTAATATGAGTAAGTACTAACGCATAAAATAGTGCTGCCGCTCTATAGTACACTATCGATAGCCTATCGATAGACTAACGATTGACTATCGATAGACTATCGATATTTTAAATAAAACCGATACAATCGATAGTATCGATCCTGATGACGAACAAACTATTGATAATAAAGATAAACTATTCTCTAACTAGCTCGTCGTTATTGATTGATATTATCGTTAGTTTCGATAGTTTGTTTGTCTTCATCGATTGATTCTCTCGATAGTACTGTTGGATATCAATAGTTTTGCTCTAAAACAGCTTTCGATACTATCGATAGTATCAATACTATCGGTTCGACGACCTATGTGGCCTAGTGGTCACCGTGCCAGGCTGCCACCCCGAAGATCCCGGGTTCGATCCCCGGTTTCATTCGTTCAGATGAACCTGGGTCTTGGATGTTTATCTATATATCTGTTTTAAAATATAGAATGATGAGTTAGTATCCCAAAATAAAAGTCTCAAACTTACTTTAGGGCTTGCTAGATCTGTGTGATTTTCCAGTTTGGCAGTTTTCGACTGAAACGATTGATTGAAAACTATCGATTATTCGGCAACAGAGGTGAGGTTCCGTTCTGTACTAGACGGAACGGAACCTTACTCCTTCCCATGAAATAACGTTCTCAGGGTCCTCCGCAAACCAAACAGTAGAGCAAGTTCCGAAAAAGTCAAATCAGATACTTTTTTTTTAAATAAAAAAACAACCATTGTACGAGGGATTTGTTTGAAATAGCACGTGGTGACGTCATAGTTTCTTAGAGTCAAATAGCGCGCCTTTATCAGTTTTCTGCATTAATACGTACAAAAACGATTGCAAATTGCCGCCATTTAAAAAAGAATTAGAAAATTGTTACAAAAAATTCTTTTAATTCTATTGTGTATTTAGTATCCTATAAGATAAGTTTTGCACTTACTTTGCAGCTAGCTCAATCTGTAAAGAAGATTTTTTTTTTAAATTGTTGTTACGTTTTTCTCGAATAAAGATAACCGTTAAATAAAACTATACGTTTATTTTAAACATTCTTGTCATAAAACTTGCATCAAAATAACGAGTTTTCTGAATATAAACATAATAATATCTTGAGCCAGCAAAATTCTAAGCGTTCTAAAGTGGAAATTTTGCATAGATGAAGCTATATACACCAAAGCGTTGCACATCTAACATTTCATAAAATATTTTTAACATTTTTAATCATTATAGCTGCTGAAGCTAATTAATGCTACAGCGTAGCATTGAATTGGCTTCAGCATCTATAACATTAGCTAAGGCGTAGCTTCTACAATTATTATACGGCGTAGGTAACATTTGCTACAGCAACTACATTAGCTACGGCGTAGCTGTTATAATTTTACCACGGCATAGCTTTGCATTTGTTACAGCAGCTACAACTTTAGCTACGGCGTACCTGCTACAATTATTATACGGCGTATTTTCGAGCAATGCTCGCACATTTCGGCTGCACACGGCCACATACTATGTAGGTCGCGTGTCAGCTGTTTTACCTTACATTTTATATCTATTAATAGCAACAATTGAGATACAATCAAGCGGCGATTGAGAAAAGACCCGTCCCAACCAACTCTACAACGTAATCAATATCAGAAATAAACAGTTTCTTCAAGACGTGGTCTTGTGTCTCCATACCATCAACAAGCAAATAACATCAATATCTCTTCGTGTATGGTGCGGGCCTAGGTGACAACCGAAGCCTGCACCGTACATCGTAGGTAACATTTGCTACAGCAACTACATTAGCTATGGCGTAGCTGCTATAATATCACTACAGCCTAGCATTGCATTTGTAACAGCAGCTACAACTTTAGCTACGGCGTACCAGCTACAATTTTGCTGCGACCTAGGCGTGGCCTGGTTGCTACAGCAGCTACAACTATAGCTACGGTTAGCTGCTACAATTTGCTGCGGTGAAGCTTGCTATTTGATAAAGTAGCTACAACTTTAGCTATGGCGTAGCTGCTACAACTTTACCTACGGCGTAGCTGCTACAATTTTGCTACGGCGTAGCGAAGCATTTGCTATAGCAGCTACAATATAAGCTTTGGCGTAGCTGCTACAATGAAATAGGTTCATTAAGCCTGGTTTACATTATTGACAAGTGACAAGTGATAGTGCATGTGAACAGGCACTGACAAGTGACAATTGGCAATAACTAATGAATAGAAGCCAGTTCTATTCTTTGACAAATATCTCCCCCCCATGCTACCCTGCTTTCCCCGCACTCACCCTCTGCTGTATTTGTCACGTCGCGCATGACATAAAGGCGTGTAATGAGCTACATGCATATCCACTTGTTAGTTACGGACGTGTTACCTACTTTCACTTGTCATTGTTTAATTGCCACTTGTCACTCGCACTTTTTACTTGTCAATATGTAAACCAGCTCGTAAGACAGGATTTATGATACATTTAAGATGCACCGATAAGGTTTAAAAACCGGTCAAGTACGGTCGGATTAATACAAGATGGGTTCCGTGCCTCCGTACGATGTTTAGAAAAAATATTTTTTGTTATTAAGGCCACAGTTATACAATATCAGTAAAAATTTCAAGTGTTTATTTAATGCTAATGTAATGAGAAACGCTGAAGAAACACTTTTCTTGTATGACGATTTCCTTTGATTTTTTACTTTATATTAGTTTTAGTACTCAATTGTTCTTATAGCGGCCTCAGTTATACACAATCAGTGAAAATTTCAAGTATCTAGCTATAACGGTTCAAGAGATAGAGCCCTGTGAAATACAGACAGACAGCGGAGTTTCAGTAATAAGATTCCGTTGGCACCTTTGGGTTCACAACCCTAAAAATAGACGTACCTATTTTGATTGATGTTATTTTTACTAAATAGTTATCTTTCAATAACTCTAAATAGTTTGCTACGTGGACTATTAATTCCCTAAATAGAGTTATCAGCACTTAGACATGACAAATTTTAAAAAATATAAACCACATCACAGTGCACAGGTGCACTTGATGTGAAAAATAGAGCTCGTAGACAACATCGACGGTGAAAAATTGTGTTTCTTACCTTGGGTAAATAAAAAATGCAGTGTTATAAAAGAATATTTTTTATAGTTAATAGATTCACATGTTACTTTGCGGAAGTCAATGTTACATACTATGTGATTTGGATTTCTTTGTGCGATTCCGCCACTTTGACATCGACAAAAATTCAAAATACGCATACAAATCGTACGGGTACGTACTATATATATTACATCTGGGACCTCCAGTGTAATAGTCTGGTATGTTGATTACTAGACCACAGGGGTCGTCTTCTATTTTAGTGATCTAGTATACTTAAATCGTGGTTCGATTTGTAACGTGTATATCCCTGACATTTTGTATAGTTTAGGATAAGTACTAAGAATTATAATTAAAATAGAAGAACTTGATATAAAATTTCTATATCTATTACATAAATATAACTTAGTACAATGTATTAAAAAAAGTTTTAATTTTATTTTCAACGTTGTGACTATAAATAAAATGTCAGAACATGCTATTTTAGACTGTTTTATTCAATAATAATTCATTTAACTTTAGTATAAAATTGTAAAGGGTGAATTTGCTAGATAAATGTGTACTGTTCATACATATTTATTTGGCAAATTGACAGTGTAACGTGACTGAACGTAAAATTAATGAATAAACATTGCATTTGGTTGATGTGGCTGAAGTGCTAGTTAAGGCCTACCCGCACTTATGCTGCGCAGCGCGGCGCGACGCGGCGCGACAAATATAGTTTATATGAGTTTGTATGGAGCAATACGCACTTGACCGACGCGGCACGCAACTGCGCGGCGTGAATCAGCGCGACGCGACGCGGCCCGCCGCGTGACCAACTTTCGTAGAGGAGGGGAGGTGAAAGGGGAAGCTACTGGCAGCAGTATTATATATATATATATATATATATATATATATATATATATATATATAGGGTATATATGGGATACTAACTCAACGATACTATATTTTATAACATATACATATATAGATAAACATCCAAGACCCAGGACAATTTGAAAAAGACCATTTTCCAACTTGCCCTGACCGGGGATCGAACCCGGGACCTCTGGGTGGCGGACTAGCATGGTGACTACTACGCCACGGAGGTCGTCAAAACCTGATAAGGTGATTTTCGCATTGGGAAAGCAAATTATGAAGTCTATGACAAGGTTTTGTCAAAATGAGTCGTTGAAAAGGCGTTTTCCAATTGTATAAGATATACGGAAATAAACATCTAGAAGACACGCGCAGGGCGTTCACAATGGGCCGCTGCAGTTACGAGCCGCGTCGCGTCGCGCCACGCCGCGCCGCGCAGCGTAAGTGCGGGCAGGCCTTAAGGCTTACCTCACACCGGAATGGCAGCGGTTGGCAACGCTCTTTCATTGTCAAACCAAATTCTCTTTTACTTCTATTAGCGCAATGCACAGTATAGCTTGAACAAAACAAAACTGCCAACGGCACCAAACGGACGAGTTTCTTTTTTTTTTTTTAATCGATGCATTTTATAGGATAGAAATAAAGGTGAATATGTCTTTATAGGGTTTTTAGGCATTCAAGATGTACTCAAGTATTCAAACTAAACAATGAAAACCATTGGTGAACAAATAACACGTAAGGGGAAATAATTTAAATTAATAAATATTTCACTCAATTCATTATTTCGTTTAACGGCCGCTGCCGTTCCGTTGTGACTTAAGCCTTAAACTGTACAAATATTGCACGATTTCATTTGCAAGTGCTTATTTAGCATCATGGCTTACGTAGGAACGGGAAACAGGAATAGTGTTTAACAATTTAGTTTATTATAAGTATATATCAATCACTTCAAACTTCTGTAAAAATGTTTTTTTTTCGTTTTGCTCTCATGTTATATTTCTCTTATTAGATTTCGTTATTATTTCTCTTTCTTAGCGTATTCCCAGTTGCGTCCTCAGCTGTAATGCTAAATTGGGGTCCGCTTTCCGGCTCTTCCTTCTCCACTTCGCACGGTCTTGAGCATATCTATTTTTCGATGAATTTATTTTTAATTATTGTTTATTTAAACTAAAGTATAAAGATGTTAAAACTTAAAGATACACTTTCTATAACCTAAATTGTAAATCTTTGTTTCATATTTCTGGTATTATTTTTCCCAGATAACGTTCAACCGATAGCTTAATTTAGAGAATATTAGATTTTTTTATTATTATCAACCCGACTGTTCGTTTTACCGAATATTTTATTCATATATTTACGTTTATTAAATTTTTATTTAAAAGGCTTATTTCCTTTTTATGTTATTCCTAAAATACAGACACTTACTTCAATATTTCCGATTTTCACCTACGACAAAAGAATAAAAAAATAAATTATATTTTCAGCTCTACAACCATTTTTAGGGTTCCGTAGTAAACAAAGAACCCTTATAGTTTCGCCATATCTGTTTGTTTGTCTGTCCGTCTGCGGTTTTACTCACCGACTATAAGTACTACAAAGGTATAATTTGGTATGGGCATGTATATTAACTATGCGGAAAAAGTAATATATTTTTTTTTTAAATTTAGCTTCCATTTTCAGTGTAGATTTCAAATATTTGATTTTAAAGTGAACATTTATGTAAGAGTCAAGTGTCCCCCCCTCTATCTGCTAAACGGTTATATAATGGACACGTAAAAAAATTCTCAGCTATAATATATATAATGAACTTTAAAGGAAAACTATCAGAGCTAAGTAGGATTTACAAATTAAAAAGTTATAGGCGATCAACTTATAAAATGTACTCGGAAAAGAACATTTCGTGCAAATTTAATAGAAAATTAGTTTTTAGACGTTTTCAGTGGCATGAACTCAAAGTTGGCATTCGTAACTACGGAACCCTACACTACGCGTGGCCAATTATTTATTCTGTTCTTATATGGTTCATTTCAATTTACCCGATCTAATATATAGGTACATTGTCTGTTTTGTTATGAAGAAATTTTGATCAATCGTTACAAAACAAGCAATATATTAAAATAAAAAGTATGTTCAATTTAATACAATGTAAGTCTATCGGTACGCATTGAATAAATGTAGAATTAAATTTATCTGCGCAGCTTTACAGCCATTTTGCTCTAACATATGGTTTCTTGGCAAAGACAGCTAAGTAATGATGCCTTGGGGAAGTGTTAGTGCGGAGCACTGACTTGCCATTGGATTAACCCGATCTAAAAGGAACACGTGAAAGTCTGCTTAGAACTGAGTTTAAAGTTAAAGAAATTATGTTTGTTCAATACCAAATAGTTAGAGACTATTGAAGACCTCCGTGGTGTAGGGTTAACATGCCAGTCCACCACTTTGGAGGTTCAGGGTTTGGTTTGGTCCTCAGCCAGGGTAAGGTGGAAAATGGCCTTTTTCAAACAGGGGTGATGACAGGGTTAGAAATGTATAATTCTAATCAGTCCGTCTTTCAGATTATCCAAAAATAATGAACCCATATTTTTCAGTTTGCCAAAAAAGTAAAAACTCACAAAGTTACGAAGCATCAAAGTTCCGAAGTGGGGGCTTGCGACGTCACCTCTATGCGAAAATCGTAATGTTATGCGAAATTTCAATACACTGTATCTTTGTAATTTTTCGATTCTAAGAGAAAAGAAAAAAATTGTTTATTAATATTTTTTAATAATCTAACCGATGGGCTAAAAATGTTTTTCCATTCGTCATGCCTATTGTCTTGGAGTTAATTTAAATATATGTACATATATAAAATTAGAAACTGAATGACTGACTGACTGACTGACATATCAACGCACAGCCCAAACCGCTGGGTTTAAAGACTCCAAATTTGGCACATAGATTCCTTATAAGGTCTAGGTGCAATAAGAAAGGATTTTTCAAAATTCATCCCCTAAGGGGGTGAAACGGTCTAAAGTTTGTATAGACAAACAAGATTAGTTTGACCATTTTGAAGCGCTCCGTCGCTCTTTCGGTCTAGCAAATGACAGGAACGGTAACGAAAACGGGAACAGTGAACAGGGAACAGGGAACAGGGATCAGAGAACAGGGAACAGGGAACAGGGAACAGGGAACAGGGAACAGGGAACAGGGAACAGGGAACAGGGAACAGGGAACAGGGAACAGGGAACCGGGAACAGGGAACAGGGAACAGGGAACAGGGAACAGGGAACAGGCAACAGGGAACAGGTAACAGGGAACAGGGAACAGGGAACAGGGAACAGGGAACAGGGAACAGGGAACAGGGAACAGGGAACAGGGAACAGGGAGCAGGGAGCAGGGAGCAGGGAGCAGGGAGCAGGGAGCAGGGAGCAGGGAGCAGGGAGCAGGGAGCAGGGAGCAGGGAGCAGGGCGTAAGGAGCAGGGAGCAGGGAGCAGGAAACAGGGAACAGGGAACAGGGAACAGAGAACAGAGAACAGGGAACAGGGAACAGGGAACAGGGAACAGGGAACAGGGAACAGGGAACAGGGAACAGGGAACAGGGAACAGGGAACAGGGAACAGGGGACAGGGAACAGGGAACAGGGAACATGGAACAGGGAACAGGGAACAGTGAACAGGGAACAGGGAACAGGGAACAGGGAACAGGGAACAGGGAACAGGAAACAAGGAACAGGACACAGGGATCAGGGAACTGGGAACTGGGAACAGGGAAAGGGAGAGGGAGATCCCTATAAGAACCATTTTCGACATATCTGACTGACATAGATATATAGAGACTGATCGATCAACGCGCAGCTGAAACCGCAGAGTCTAGAGACTCCAAATTTGGCACATAGGTTTTTTATGAGGTACTCCTAGTACACTAAGAAAGAATTTTTCAAAACTCACCCCCAAAGGGGTCAAACGGAGATCCAAAGTTTGTATGGAGTGACAAGATTAGTTAGACTATTTTATTCGAAACTTCGCAGGAGTACTCCTGACGGTAAATGAGTAAATATGAATTTCAGGATTTTTCTAAATTCAACCTCTAAGGGGGTGAAATGGGAGAAACAAGATTAGTTTAACCATTTTGAAGTGTTCCGTCGCTCTCTCTCGGTTTAGTAAATGACGGGAACGGGAAGGAAACGGGAGAGTTAGCGGGAGAGGGAGGTTCGCCGGGTCTGCTAGGCCTTGCAATCCCTGCGGTATAATAAAATATCTTATATTTTATAAGTATTCAAACATTTCAACATAATAATTCATATGTTATCACAACATTAATAACGTAAAAATCCTATTAGAACCATTTTCGACTTCTACGCGGACGAAGTAGCGGGTTAAAGCTAGTTAATTATAAAAAAAGTTTAATTGAGCTAATTACATACTACAAGTTGGACTCGGCCATTTAATGTGATTCAGCCTTATCTACCTATCTACTAATTACCATGATTTAGTATTATTAAAGGGGACCCCAGCCTTTACAGCAATACAGCCGAGGATGCAACTAGGGATACGCTGAGATGAGACAGAGACCATGATTTATATATTCCTTGCAATAAAACTGTGGTGTTTGGATTTATTTAATGGGGAGAATCCCTCATAAGGGAATGATAAAAAAATTCTCGAGCTGTCGGCTTGGTATGGCAGTCTTCAAGCTATGTCACATGCCTTAATAATCTGACCTAGGAAAAACAAATATGTAACTTTATACCTGCAATAAAGTGACAACAAAACCAACGTATTTTCGGCCGCGAGCTTGCCATTTGCTGTCAGTTTTTGTTACATAACTTTTGACCTATTTTTATAGGGAAGCGTTTCCGATGTTGCCAATAAAATAATTATTTCGTTAAATTGGAATCGTGTGAACGTAGGCATGAAGAGAGGTACTTACTGTAACTTTTAAGGGTTACGATATCAATAACGAGTATGATATTTTTCTTCTTTAGTAGCACTTGGAAAGGAAAATGTAAAAATAGTATAAACTGAAAATCTTGGTCCTTGAAAACCCTGATTGTGGGCCTTTAAAATTATGTCTTTCAACATAGCTTTAAGGTTTAATTTTTTTTTACAATACTATATTATTGAAAAATCTGAGAAATAAATCTAAAGATAGTATAAACTTATATCTAAATACATATAGAATAAACTGAAAATCTTGGTCTAATAATAAGCTCATCCCGGGCTTGGAAGCAGCTGGACTAAAAATGAACCATGAGCGCGTTTTGGCCGCCTAGATGACATCAACAGAAAGTTTAGTCCTTTATTTAGACTGGAAAGCGCACGGCATGCATGTGTTAGAAAATGAAATACCAGAGTGAGGGAGGAAAAACATAATTTATTTTACATGGTTATACATTCCCTCAATATTACTATTTTTTCAAAATATTTCTCATAACTTTTCAAAGCAAAGCTAAAACTACCAGGGTTTCTTGATCGGCCGCTAGTTTTCCGAGAAGATATACACCGAAAGAAACTCGTCAGAATAGGCCGCCTACTTGCTTGAAGGGCTTTAGTGTACATTGCATATTCTTCCAATTTCACTATTTCAATTAAACATAAAAATACTTTCTAAAGGACAACAATAATCTCATAAGTATCACAACAGCACTATAACATCATATTATCTAGAGTTAGAATATTTATCTTTACACCTGTACTTATCAAAGATATTGTAACGGTTCTACAGAAAAGATTAATTGTAAAAGCGTTATCACAAATACATCAGAAATATCTTTTTCAATGCTACTTAATTATTATCACAATTGAAGAGAAACATAGTAACAGAATTAAACTTACACTATCGCTGCAGCTGCCGAATTAAAAGTGGTCTTACAAACTAAGAAACACTGAATTTATAACCTAGCCCCGCCATGTTGGCGCCATACTCGTTTAACAAATTCATGACAGACTTATTGTTAAAAAGTTAGATAATCATCAAATATTATTACTAATAGTAAATTAATCTAAGATAATAACAATTCTATACATTTAAATCAAGTCTTATCTTTAAGAATAATTAAACTATTTTAGAACACCAAATAATTATCTTATTACAAATTGACAATCAAACCGGAAATTAGTAATCCTGAATATAATACTCCTTAGGAAAAGCGAGAATTAAATTTTTCGGAAAATACATTTAAATGATATTTATGATTCATTAATGTGTATATGTATATACATTATACATAAATAGTTATCACATGCATAGAAGTGATATTAAAACCAGCGTATTTTTGGCCACGAGCTTCCCATTCACTGTTTGTTTTCGTTACTCATTTTTCGTACTATTCTTATTCAGTAAGGTTTTTGATGATGCCAATAAAATAATTAGTAGATCAAATTGGGATCGTGTGTACGCAGGCATGAAGAAGGGTACTCTCGGTTGCTACTTTTAAGGGTAACGATGTCAATGACAAGTTTTATACTTTTTCCTCTTCTTTGGCTGAAAAGAGAAACATTTTTTTATTTTATTTTTTTTAACCCTCGAAAAAAAAGAGAGAAGATATAGGGTTCGACATGACTGTGTGTCTGCCTGTGTCATCGTAGCGCCTAAATGAATGGGCCGATTTTGATGCGGATTTTCCAGAGTGACACTGGGTATATCAAATGAATAAAACAAAATAACGGATTGTTGGCGCCAAATTCTAATGTTTGTCACGCTTTAAGCTTGAGAGGTGTCATTACATTCGTCTTAATTTTGAAAGTGACACTATGTATATAAAAAGGCAGTCAGGTTTTTTTAATACTGACTTGTTTTCAATTTGCCGGGCAAATAAATTTGTTATATCGGCTTTAATGATCTACGCGGGAAGAGAAGCAGCCGGTACGTTCTTAATTTTTATTTCCTCCCAGACCACCATAGAAGAATGTATGTCTTTAAATTTCCACTATGTGTAGTCAGCACATCTATTGTGAAAATGTAGCCTAAATATCCCTAGTGGAACATTTCCATCGATAACTGCACTTGGTAACGTGCAAGCAATAAAAAGTCTGTATTTTTTCCGCTCCGCAACCGTCGGTCAGTCTCAGGGGAAATCTAGCTGCTGATTCAATAGAATTTTTGCCCACAACCTCCGACTTCACAATAAAAATATTGCAGTGTTTGTTAGTAAATATTTGCGCGTCGGTAATTGAATGTTGTGTGGTTGAGTAAAGTGAATAATGTAAAAATTTAAGAGATTCTTTATTTTCAATCCTGCAATCTTTTAAGTACATTTATAAACCCCCAACACAAAAAGAGGATCTTTTAAGTATATTTTTTAACCCCCAATACAAAAAGAGGGATATTATTAGGTTGATGTGTATGTATGTCTGTCTGTGACATCGTAGTTCTCATACCAGGCATACGTCAGTCCTCGTTTATGTATCAAAAATATTACTATGCGCGCGGCGACCACTCCGAAGGGGAAAATTCTGTTAAATAAATTGTTTTTCCATAGTAATATTAATAAAATTGACTTATAATGGATGTCTAGGTATCTAAACGAAGAGGTGAAAAGTTTTGACGCGAGCTAAATTAAACGATAGCGCTAAGCACATAAAATAGATATTCCTTTGAATTTCTTTTCTGAGTAAGACTTCTGTACGTGAGTACTAGTACTTATTCTGTGCCTGAACGAATGACTGATTTAAATCCGGTTTTTTCTTATCTGTCGAGATGATTCTTAACTATTGATAAAAATCCATTTAGTCATTCAAAAGTTTATTGGGGTGAACGTTTGAAAGTTGGGGTTTTTATATTTACCCGGAAAATAAAAATGTTTTTGTAAATAATCTTAAGTATATTGATGGCAAAAAACAGCAAACAGTTTTATACATATCCAGTGATATGCATCAAACATTTTTGAGTTACTTTTAACAATAAAATAAAAAATGTGTCTATTGTTAGACCTCCCTATTGGCACATTTCTCTGTTAAAAATACATAGAGCGACATTAAAGAAAAATCTAAAAATATCTGGCAAGGGTACAATTTTGTTTCACTTATACAGTTCTAGTTTTGGTTAGCGACCTTTGATCAAAAATCTTGTAGATTTGCCGTCACAGGAAACGTCTTGGACAATGAGTGCTTCGTATCACTACGAGTACAGTATAGGTAATTTGCATTCTAGATATTAATTTTAGGCATTTTGCTACGTAGATGAATAAAAAGTTAGACACTCTGATAAGAGAGGCTTTCGTAACTTTTTTTGGATTTATGAGTGTAAGTGAAAATATCAGACTAAATTTAGACCAATGTTGACCATATTGGTCTAAATTGTTCAGGCTGATTTTTTTACTGTTACCCTAATCCGTCTCATTGTTGGACAAACATCTTCGCATCCTCTTTCACTTGTCTCTTCCCAGTGTAATTGTCGACTATGTAAAAAGTAGACAAAAAAAGCGCAAGCGAGTCGCCTCATTGCTTTCAAAAAAGGCTGAATATGATTTATGGTTATAATTATAGCCGAGACTTAGCATGAATATTTTAATTCTAACAATAGAAAATAGGAATGATATCTTTTGGTTGTAGACAGCCAGAAGAACCGACCAAAGTGAAGTTTATAAATACATTAATCACAATTTTAAAGCGCGATAGCTTAAAAAAAAAGGGTGAATTATCTTTAAAACTATAACATCATTGTAATGCCGAGAATTTTAAATGAAAATACGATGTTGGAGTTTTGATATCACGTAACAGGCAGCGATCATACCAAAGTTGTTTAATCTAACTTTCGACAATTTTCACATTTTTTCCTTACTTCCACGTTAGTGTGGAGTTCGTTACTTAAATTCATTTATAGGTATACAATTTGCATTATTTACAAAAATGTTGTATAAAATTTGTTTTGGTGCCTAAGAAAAATAATGTTTACACACCGAGGGCGAGAAAGAAGTTAAAAATCACAGAAACTAGCTACTCAAGCCAAAGGCGACGGTGCTAAATATCTCATCTGATAATTCAATATAGGGTGACATTTTATCCACAAGCGAAATTTGGGACGTGTGTAATAGAAGATATTAAAAATCGATAAAAAAATTTAAAAATTTTGATTTTTATTGAAAACCTAATATTTATTTTTGTTTTTTATAAATAGTTTTTATGTAATTTTTCAGAATTATGGACAGAACTTGCTCCAAACATTATGCTGGTAGTTAAAAAGTCACCCGGTATTGGCGTTTGAACTCGGGCTACCAATATTTCACTATATTTTACCCGACTGCGCTAGAAGGAAGGTTATGTTTTTCGAGAGTATGTATGTACGTATGTATAATTGTTTGGCATGCTCTACAGCCTGAACGGCTCGATGGATTTTAGCTTGAGAGGTGTCGTTAGATTTGTATTTACTGTGAGAGTGACACTGGGTATATATAAATGCAGTCTTTTCTTTTTTAAATAATGACTTGTTTGATTGTTTTTTCTATGCTCAGGTTCACTAATTTGGTCCACTTATCGCCTTTGGCTCTATCTTCGCCATGACACTATATATGTACCTTTAAGGAACCTATGCCCATCATTGGACGTCTTCTAGCTAAAATGAAGAACAGACATTATTAACCTATGCGAATATACGGATTACTCACGTAGAATGTTAGCTAATGGCAAAAATGATTCAACCTCATCCTTCTTTCTCAGGGCGAATGTGACAAGAGACGCACGCACGAAGTTGTCCCGAATCGCACCTCCAAGACCTCCACATAAGACGAACCTCATGACCTCCATTTCGTGTTGAAAGGATCAGACAATCTGCGTTGCCGACTAGACTGTCCTCGCAGATTGCCCAGGGTGCGCCGGACGTATAAGGGGCTCAGTACGTCACTCGGGGAGGCTCCTTTCGTGCACGCCATAATACATTGCAAGACCTGAATGAAGGGGAGTCACCGTTGCGAATCACTGGTCAAATATTTTATTATAATTGGGTATGTTCCTGGGTCAACAATAAATTATTTTGTTGTGTTTGTTCGTTTTTCATGTGTGTAAGTGGCCAACACTGGTGTCAGATTTTTCAGGGTGCCTAACGGCATCTGACGTAGCTTGACGACTGCCAAACAATGATGACATCCGGGACGAAGCACGTAGGAGCTCGAGAAATGTTTATGCCACTTGGGGTTTTTTTTTTGGTATTTAGTTGTATTAAGATAATAAAACTTAACAAAATAATATCGAGTGTCATTGATCATATCTATTTTCAACGTGATTTTAGATTTGTTATTGCAGAAAAACTAATATTATAAGCGCTATTTGTCTCTAAGAAACTATGACGTCATCCCATAGAAAATCTTTTGACGTTTAGAAAAAGTATCTGATTTTATTTGTTGGAAAGTAGGGAAATAAATAATATTTACAGCCATTTCGACTCGGGAAGAAAAACCTGAATTTGTTTGTTTATAAAATCTTTACATAAACACATGACAAAAATACAGGTTAGAAATAGAGAACAATATAATGGCGGACTTTTCCCAGATAGATATCTCTTCCAGTCAGTCTTGAAAATATGAGGACAATTTACAACACACAGGGAAGAGAGTACAATATACAGAAGACACGTAACAGAAAACAGAATTCCACTTTACTACTTAAATCCTAAAAACTATTTTTTAAAATTAAACTATACTGTCCCACTGCTGGGCAAAGGCCTCTCCCATTTTCCTCCACTTTTCTCTATTCAGAGCAGCTTCTGAACAATCACGCTGGAAAGCATTAAAAGTTTAAATTTAATACTTGTAAATAAATACTAAACTACAATACAGTAAATATACATGCATATATGAATACACACATAAAATATACATACATAATAAAAAGATTCCTAATCAATATATACTAATATACATATATAACTCAACTCAAGTCTTCAGACGTTTCTACAAGATTCCTCAATCTAAACTTAAATACTTCTACGTGAGTACCGCGTTTATCGCATTTAAATAATAAAATGTAATTTTTTTTTTTAACATAAGGCCCTCTACCTACATAAACTTTCGTCGTTAAAACTGCCTCAGTTCTTCCTCATCACTTAACTCATATTTGCATAGTTGGCGATCCGCCAAAGCTTTGTTAGCTTTTTCGTTTCACATTTAAACACCGCTTACGTTTTTTATAAGAATAACATTAAATTTAAATTTTCTTCTTGCGGCCTTTACAAGTTTAGTCTCTTGGTTTTGGTGTAGTTTTAATACGCTAGTTTCCTACAAGTTAAATCAGATACATTCTCTAAACCTCAAAACAAACAGTTTCTATGGGATTTATATGAAATAGCACGTCGTGACGTCGAGAAGCTCGGTGGCCCAGTGGGAGTGCGCATTACTAGCGCTTTCTCAAGTAAGGCGACACCGGGCGTTGTCCGCACTTGGATGGGTGACCGTAAGTGGCTTAAAGATTCAAGATTCAAAGATTCAAATGTTAATTCAGTAATTAGACCTTTACAGGTACTTTTACACGTAAAAAATTTCTCGAGCTCTTCTGTGCTTTGGAAGGCACGTATAAGCCGTTGGTCCCGGCTGTCGTGATTCTATATGGTATGGCTGGTATGGCAGTCATCAAGCTATGTTTTATGCCTTTAGGCAGCCTGAAAAATCTGACAACAGTGTTGGCCACTTACACACACGAAAAACATCAAACTACACAACCCGTGTTATTAAAATTTATATGGGATCACAGATCACCTAACGAGTATGCCCTTTCAAAATAAAAAAATATATATTCCGTTATATATTTTTTTATATATATATACTCCGTAACAGTAACTGAAGTGGGTTACATTAATTTAACTTGCAAGATTTGATTACAGACAGACAGGCAGACCGACAGACAACGGGACAGGTGAAACTAAATAAAAGCTTGTAATAAATACTTTTGTCAGATCAACTTGCTGTGAAATTCAGTCAAACGAGTTCCAACAAAACTCAGTCAGAGTTGGCCGCAGTTTATTGCGATCGTAACGCTGTTAAGGCGCGCCGCGGCCACAATCGAAACTTATTCAAAGAGCATAAACTTAACAATATGCAATGGCCGCTTAACGCTCTGCAGAGTTTACTGTTAGCGCTTTTTAAACTGAACAACAGCCATTTTTTGGAGTTTGGTTTTGGATAGCTTTATTTCAATTTAATAATAATATAATAATATATACGGACAAATCACACTGATTGAGCTAGCCCCAAAGTAAGTTCGACACTTGTGTTATGGGATACTAACTCAACGATACTATATTTTATAATAAATAGGTAGGTACTTAAATAGATAAACATCCAAGACCCAGGACAATTTGAAAAAGGCCATTTTCCAACTTGCCCTGACCGGGGATCGAACCCGGGACCTCTGGGTGGCGGACTAGCATGGTGACCACTACGCCACGGAGGTCGTCGAAATTTAACAAACAATAAATGAAATGAATTGGAAAATAAATTATTTGGTACTGTTAATGCCCCGGAATGTGAAACTTAATTTAACTAAATAGGTATGGATACTGATGAGATATGAAGTGAGTACGCGCGACGCTCTTGATGGCCGGCTAATTGCGAACTGCTTTAAATTACGTAAAAATGCGCATCGAACTATATATTTATTTATTTGTACAGTCAAGATAATAAAACGTCACAAAATAATGTCACTTGTCATGATCATATTCATTTTTAACGTGATTTTAGATTTTTTTTAATGCAGAAACTATTTATTTCCGGGAAACTATGACGTCATTAGCCCGTATTTCATAAACCATACAAATCCCATAATGTTTATTTTGATATTTTTTTTAAATATCTGAGTTTAATAGGGAATATGCATGAAAAAAATATGTGTCATCTAACCAGTTTATACATAAATATTCAAAAATTAAGTACTAACAGTGAAAACAGAATAAAAATTGGTTGAAAAACGAATGAGATGAAACGATTTCACGGAAATATGTCTATCTCACTCGCAATAATGCTATTTTCTTTGGCAAATGTAAAGATGATATGGACTTTGACGTCACCAGTCCATATCGGACTTCTCTTTCTAACTGAAACTTTAAAGTATCACGTCTTCGTCGCTGATTAAGATATTTTAAAAAATCTTTCATATTTGTTAACAGTGGTTAATAAAAATGCTATTAAGCTAATAAAAAAAAAATACGTCCATATTCTCTATTGTTAAAAGCAGCGAATTATGTTCGGGCCTATAATAGCACCAATCTGCCTCTTCCTGTGAATGTCGTAAGATGCGACTAAATTACTAATCGCAAACATGTGCTGCAACTGCCAAGAAGGACGTTGGGTGGCAGCCGGTTGTAAAGCTTTAATGCATATATGCGTTCCCAAAATGGGTTGACGAGAGGTAGGCGGTTTTGACAAAAATTGGCATAAGTACAAGTTTTTACTTATTAATTTTTTTCGACCAAATTCTGATTAAGGGAAAAAGGGGGGGGGGGGGGGAAATTGCTGTAATCTATCGATGGATTGCAATTACACATCATTCATTATCATCATCATTTCAGCCGCATAACGTCTACTGCTGGACATAAGTCAGTCAATGAGCATCCCCGTATAGCAGTCAGTCAATGAGCTCGGACGTGCATATTTTTTAATAAGCAAAATAAACAATTACCGCGCATTCTTGACCTAGATTTTTATCTGCGTCACTAGTTTCCGTGTTTATAAAGTAACTTTTAGTGTAATGTTTTGTGTATTGTACAAATAATAAAATAAAATGGAGGACAGTCCCTTCAATCGGAGTGGGATGACACGCCGCAGCCCGCCCCACACCCGCCCGCGCTCCCGTGTCCCTGGAGGAAGAACCGCCAGAAATCAGATCCACGGCCGAGATCCAGTCCTGGATGAGCTCCATCGAACAGTGCCTTCAAGAAGTATGCGCTATTTCGGCTGAAGGAAAACTGAACTCGGACCAGAAATTAAGGATCAGCAATCTCTGCCGGAAAGTTGGTCATGGCACATCTCAGATGGCAGTTCAATATCAATCCATAAAGCAAAAAACCATTCAGTCCTATAGTACTATTCAAGCCCTTAAAGAAAAACTGGACCTATCGCAGCGCCTTCAAGACCTAAAAACAAGTATTGACGAGTCCTCCAAACCCTCTTCAGGAGCGTCCTCTTTCGCCGACATGGTGAAAAAGGGAGCAAATAATTTCGTCCAGCCTCACAAAGTAAGTGCCGTAGCCATCTACCCTACGGATAAACGCAAAAGTAGCGAAGAGACTTAAACATTAGTTCAAAAAATTATTAGCCCTGTCCAGATGCAGCTACATGTACGAGGATTAAGGAAAACTAAAAATGGCGGAGTCATCATCAGCACTGAGAACAAGGCCGACGTTGAAAAACTGAAGCAGTCAGCGCAACTAAAGACCTTTGGCCTTACTGTGGATGAGCCGCATAAACGTAAACCCAGGATTGTAATTATTGGAGTTCCATCATCCATGCCGGAAACGGAAGTATTTTCTTGCATTTATGAACAAAATTTAGCCGACAAGTTAGCCGACTCAACTTTGGAAAGTTTCTTAGCATCTATCAAGTTAAGCCACAAATCTGGAAAAAAGAATGCTGAGTCCTGTAATTTCGTGATAGAAGTCTCAGCGGACATACGTAGAGCCCTAATCACTAATGACAGAGTGTTCGTGAACTGGTCTTCTTGTCCGGTGAGAGACTTCACTCTGGTGACCAGGTGCTTCAAGTGCCAACAATATGGTCATGCGGCTAGAACATGCCGGGAGACGGTTAACACCTGTGGACACTGTGGTGTGGTAGGCCATGCCTTGGAGGACTGCATAAAGAAGGGAGACCCCCCAAAATGCGCGACATGCCTTTATTACAAAACCGTGCGACCATAAAACAGGTGACCAAATTTGTCCTGCGAAATTGATGGCCGAAAAAAGGTATATTAATTCTATAGATTATGACGGCGCCTAAGAGCGCCACTTATTAGTTTATTTTAGTACTTAATCTTTTACGTGTAAACTATTGATAAGTTAATTTCTGATTTAGACAATTTCTCTGTTTTAGAATCGAAAACTTGTGAAGTTGAATGCTGCAAACAATATCTATCTTCATTTAGTGACCCTTTAACATTCATAACACAAAATATTCAGAGTATATATAAAAACTTTGACGATTTTCACGTTCTTCTACATAGGCTCAACTTTGACTGTGACATAATCGTGTTAACTGAATGTTTTCTACAAAATCGTGGTAATCTACCCATCATACAAGGTTACAATATTTTTAACAGTTTAGATAATTTCAATAAAAACGGCGGGGTTGTAGTTTACACTCGGGACACATTGGATGTCATTGTAGAAGAACCAATTATATTAGACTGTAATCGGCTACTTATAAAAATCGGAACAGATATTGCAATATTAGCCATTTACCGTTCCCCTTCTCATACAAACGCCAGTATTTTCTCAGTGTCTTTAAATGAAACACTGCAAAAGTTATCCTCTTTCAAACACATAGTTATTATAGGAGACATTAACATCAATATTCGCCCGGAGAATAACGATTCAGATGCCTTGGAGTACCTTAATATTTGTGCTTTCCACGGCTTACTCCCTGCACATACGTTTATCACGCGACCCAAAAGCGGTACTTGTTTGGATCATATCATGGTAAAAACTAACTTTCAATCATTAACATTAGTACCTAACTCGAGCATAACCGATCATAGAGCTGCCCTACTAACATTAAATCGTGAATCAAACTTTTGTCAAACGCAAATTAATACTAAAATAGATTACAATAAACTTGAAGGTTACTTATGCAACATTAATTTTGACCTGGTTTATAATAACGCTGATGCGAATACTTGTATGTCATACTTGATACAAACGGTTCGGCAAGCTATAATAAGTAGTACAACAAGAAAATATTTAAATAATAAAAATCGAAACATTAAGCCCTGGATTTCACCAGGGCTCATTCGTTGTATGAGTCATAGGGATAAATTACACAAAAAAGCAAACAGCAATCCGGAAAATTTTGTATTACAGTTATCATATAAACGCTATCGTAATTTTTGCAATAACCTACTTAGAAAAATCAAGTGCAACTACGAAAAAAATGAATTATTAAAAGCCGGTGGCAACAATAAAAAAATATGGCAGACTATAAAGCAGGTCACATGTACTACAAAAAAGCATGAGTCATCTTCTAGTTTATTACAAGTGCACGCGTCACAGATGACCTCTGCAAACATTGCAAATTCGTACTTTGTAAATATAGGTAAAAATTTAGCAGAAAAAGTGAAAAAGCAGTTGCCTTCAAGTTCGATTCCCTGCTGTTCTCTCAATTCATTTGTGTTACTAGACACGGATGAAACTGAAGTGGAAGCTATTATTACGAACTTGAAGGATACCTGTACCACTGGTTGGGACAATATATCTAATCATATACTTAAACATTTCAAACATATACTGGTCCGCCCATTAACCCATATTTTTAAAAAATGCCTGAGTGAGGGTATATTCCCTAAATGTTTAAAAAAAGCCGTCGTAGTTCCTATTTATAAATCCGGTGACAAAGAGCAAGTTTCAAACTATAGACCTATTTCATTATTGCCTTCGATATCAAAAATATTAGAGAAAATTATAAACAAAAGGCTTATTCCTTATTTGGAAAAGTACAATTTACTATCGGAAGTGCAGTATGGTTTTAGGTCTAAGTTATCAACAGCGGATGCTGTTCATAGTCTAACCGATTATTTAGTACAGGAACTCGATAGTGGGAAACAAACAATTGGAATATTCCTTGACCTTGCAAAAGCATTTGACACAATTTCCATTCCCATTTTATTGCACAAGCTAGAAAACATAGGGATAAGAGGAAATGAGCTTAAACTTTTTGCAAATTATTTGGAAGAACGTACTCAGTGCGTCAAAATAGACAATATCATTAGTTCTGACCAAAAAATTAGCTGTTTTGGAGTTCCCCAGGGAAGTATCTTAGGCCCTACCTTGTTTTTAATTTACATCAACGACCTATGTAATCTGAATCTACAAGGGGGGAAAATAATTTCGTATGCCGACGACACAGCTCTTTTATTTTCTGCTAACTCAGTTGATGAAGTCTTTAAACTTGCGCAACAAGGTTTTAATGTTGTAAATAATTGGCTTCAGCAGCATCTACTAACTTTAAACACTGAAAAGACGAATTTTATTCAGTTTTCCATGCGCCATTTGCACTTATCTCATTCTAACACAAAAATGTATGCACATCACTGCACAAACCCTGCAACTAACACGTGTCAGTGCCCAGTTATTTCTAGCACCGACAAAACAAAATATTTGGGTATTGTACTTGACAAAACACTTTCTTTCAAGCATCACATTGAAATCTTAAATGGCAGAATCCGTAAGTTAATATTTGTCTTCAAAAAATTACGCTCTATTGCGGACTCAAAAACAATCAGGCAAGTTTATTTTGCCCTTTGTCAGTCAGTATTAACTTATTGTATTACGTCATGGGGTGGCACAGCTAAAACATCCCTACTAACTATTGAAAGAGCTCAGCGAGCCATTCTTAAGGTGTCTACTTTCCGCCCTTTCCTTTTTCCCACAGACCTGCTCTATCAATCCTGTAAGGTATTAACAGTTAGACAATTATTTATATTAAGCACAATCCTCAAACAGCACGCCGCACTGCCTTTCAGCACTCAACTAACGAACAAAAGACGGAAAGATATTGTTTGCACAAATAATGTTCAAACAAAGCACGCCTTCTCCTCTCGATTTTTTCTATTCCTTGGCCCACTTCTCTACAATAGACTTAATAAAAAACTAGGTTTTCATCCCCTCACTTATAGTACTACTAAGAAAATTCTTCAAGAAGCCCTACTTAATATGTCTTACGAAGAAACAGAGGAATTGCTAATGGTTTTAAAATAATAAGCGTTTCGTTTGTTTATAATAGGTATATATTTTTTATATTTTCTTTTTATTTTTTCCTAACGTTTTTAATATCATTGTAAGTGTAATTGTTTATTAAGTTTATTATGAGCATATAATACGTGTAACGCCTGAAATACAGGATGATTTTCATCCTAGCTCAGGTACCTTTAGATTATAATATATATCCTTAATGTATCAATAATGTGTTCCTTTTAAAATGTCTAGCACCTAATTATTTGAATAAAGATTTTATTATTATTATTTTGATATTTTGTACATTTTTCTCTCTTTACCGAAAGAGGTGAATAAGAGCACGGGCCATGGCCAAGTGCAAAATTGTTATTTTTTATTTTTATTTTTAATTATTATTATTATTATTATAAGGCACACAAGGATTTCTAAAATGGTCGATCTAGAGCGGCCCATGCATCCAGCGCATGTCAGCGCCTTTTTAAGGTCGTCTGACCACCTAGCGGGTGGGTGTTCCAAGCCTGCTACTACGTGGTCGATACGAGAACCTTTTTGCCCCATCAGTCATGGGTTCGTCGCGCTATATGTCCTTCCCATTGCCACTTTAAAGAGCTAATCCGCTGGGCTATGTCAGTGAAAGTGAACAGTGAGTTTTGTTCTCCTAAGAATTTCGTCATTTTGATTCGATCACGTAGAGAAACACCGAGCATATTCTTCTCCATAGCGCTTTGAGCGACCTTGATTCTTCTTATTAGAACCATAGTGAGGGACTACCTTTCAAAACCATAACACGCATTGATTGTAGACTTTAGTCCTGATGCACTGAGGTATTTTGGACGAGAAGTCACTGCGTAGCTCTCCGAACGCTGCCGAGCCGAGTCGGATTTGTTCTACACAAGATGTTGCTAAAAAAATCCAAAAGGATTAGAAGCGCTTGCAAGGTCTAATGTTCTCACAGAACCACTATTTTATAGTTAAAACATAACCTTCGCAAGCAAGTCCATATCTTAACTAGCAAAACGTAGCTGTCACAAACAAGACAAGTGAATTTTGCTGCAAACGTTCTTGACTTATAAAGGCAACCCTTTTAGCCTCTAAGAACAAAGGCCGTAGCACAATGCTTGACACAACAGCCTCTTCATTGTCCGGGCATCTTGCAATGAACCTCTACTTGGCCATAACTAACGAAATTTTCTAATAAACTCTTTTACTAGCTTCATAAAGGCTTTATTAAGTTCTGGCAAGGGTTGGTAAAGAAACATTTGCATGGAAAATTAAGTAAGTTTTTGAGGTTTGGTGTGATAAAACCTATGGTATATAACATCATTATTCACACGACATAAATGGTTTTAGGCTAGTCTTCGTGAATTTTTTGCCATTCTCTATACTCTGACTTGCAAATACAAATCAATTTATTTTTAACATAGGTATTTATACCTGTAACACATTACATTGTAGTTTTCAGTGCAATATCTTTTTTAGGTGCTTTTGTAGGTTAGTACTTTATGGCATGTCAGATGGCTTAGGCAGCTTGAAAAATCCGACACTAGTGTTGGCTACTTACAAACACGAAAAACAAACAAAAACTTTAAGGTAACAATTTTTTCGCAGTGTCGTATAGCAGCCATTGATCGGCCTAGAAATTGCAGTGAAGAAAAACCAGTAACGGTATTGGCGGAAAAAGAGATATAGTTTGTAAGATGTACTTTTCATTGATCTTTCGCTTGATTATGATTATGCTTTTTTGTATGTATAATTAAATGATAAAAGCTAAACGGACATGTGTGGTCTTAGGGCCAAAAAGGTGTTGTTATGATTAGACATCTAGAGAAATAATTAATTAATAATAAGTAATTTTAACGACCTCCGTGGCGTTGTAGTCACCATGCTAGTCCGCCACCCAGAGGTCCCGGGTTCGATCCCCGGTCAGGGCAAGTTGGAAAATGGCCCTTTTTCAAATTGTCCTGGGTCTTGGATGTCCATCTATATGTATTTGTTATAAAATATAGTATCGTTGAGTTAGTATCCCATAACACAAGTCTCGAACATACTTTGTGGCTAGCTCAAGCTATGTAATTTGTCCCTATATAAAAAAAAATATTAAATGTTTAATAAAAAAGACAACTGACTTTTCAACCAACATTTTCTTTCAGGAGTTTATTCCATATCTCCAAAGTTCTTCATTATATCTTCACCAAATTTATATGATATCAATTTTTCACTAAAGGCTTTCAAATAAAATAAAATAAACTTTTATATCGGTTCACAAGTAGCCAAGACATCGCGTGACATAAATACAAATATTAAATAAAAATAACCAGCCAAGTGCGAGTTGGACTCAGGCACAAAGGGCTCCGTACAATTATCTATAAAAAGTCGCGTTTGTTGTATGGGAGCCCCACTTAAATATTTATTTTAATCTGTTCTTAGTCTGTTAATTTGTAGTTATAGCGGCAACAGAAATACATCATCTGAGAAAATTTCAACTATATATCTATCACGGTTCATGAGATACAGCCTGGTGACAGACAGACGGACCGAGGCACAGACAGACGGATAATGGAGTCTTAGTAACAGGGTCCCGTTTTAGACGGACTGCGGAGTCATAGTAATAGTTTTACCCTTTGTGTACGAAGCTTAAGAAGACATACGGGCCGAATCGATAACCTCCGGTTGAAGTCGGTCAAAAATACCAGTGTTTATAAACAATTTTGTCAAAAATACCAGCATAATTTCGCTGCAATTTATTGGATTGTTGTAAAACGGCCGCGTTGTTGGCGCATTTAATGAGTTGTAATAAATACGACGCGAATGGGAACGATTGCTTTAATGCCGAACCAATAGCCGGTAGCGGCTGGGGAATTTAGTTTTATTGTTTTCAAAATCATTATTATTTCATTGCGTTAAATGGAATTTCGTTAGATAAAGTGGAGCTATTATATAATTGACAATTTGACCATGTGATAACAACAGAGTACAGTACGATTTTACAAGCTTTTACGAGTATTCAGTTTCACCTGTCCCGTTGTCTGTCTGTCTGTCTGTTATCAATAGGGAAATGTGATAAACACTACGCGATTGGGAATGATTGCTTTAATGCCGAACTAATAGCCGGTAGCGGCTGGGGAATTTAGTTTTATTGTTTTCAAAATCATTATTATTGCGTTAAATGGAATTTCGTTTGATAAAGTGGAGCTATTAAGCAATTGAAAGTTTGACCGTGTGATAACGACAGAGTACAATAAGATTTTACAAGCTTTTATTTAGCTCACCTGTAATCAAATCTTGCAAGTGAAATTTGACCAACTTCCCGTTTTCCAGTTGAACTAAAATTTTGTATGCAAACGTTAATCGCGTGACAATGCAGTATTATGATGACTTTAAAGTCGATCTGATGATTGAGCCGGAAATTGGCCATAAGAATTCTGTAATGAAAGGATCCATCTAGTTTGATTCGTCTTAAACAGCACTTTAAACTTTTAAGGTTATTGTTTTAGATTAAGATATATTTTTAATAGTAACTTGTTTCAATTATTTTTTATATTTATTTTTACTTTTTACTTGAAAAATAATTTATTTATATCAAATTGAACACAGAAGAATTAATAAATAAAATTAAAAACTCAATATCCTACATACATTAAACGAAAACTATAAACTAAGAATATATCAAATTGAAAATAAAATATTATATTATTGAAAAATTATATATTATTATATTTTGTTGTATTTATTTATTGTATTAATGTATTAATTTATTTAGTTATTCATTCATTCATTCAATTATTTATTTATGCATTTATTCAATACGATTGAACATGTGTTTCCTTTCCCATGGGTGTTCTAAGAAGCAACTAAGGGAGGGTAGCTAACAAAGATTCAAAGATTCAAATGTTTATTTATTAATTAGACCTTTACAGGCACTTTTACTAGTTAATAAGTATAATTTTCGTTACGTGTAAAGTATATTAAAATAAAAATTTATTTTTAAAGAAAAGCTACCTATACCAGCGCTTTGTAACGACCATTGCTGAGAAGAAACGCCGAAAGAAACTTATTTTCACAGTATTGGAAATACTCAGTTTAACAGAGAATTATCAGCAGCATCCTCGCCTCTATACAAAGACTTAATGCCATTCATCTGAAATTACCAATCCGTCTTCACAGCGTGGTGAATGTGGGTAAATCCCCCCTTTTTTGGAAGAAACCTTTAGTCCAACTGTGGACTGATATAAACTGTGAATAATAAGATTTTAAATATATAATGATATATACTTTTAACTGTGCCTTATATATTTATATATGTAGTTGTTATTTTTAGGGTTCCGTAGTAAACAAGGAACCCTTATAGTTTCGCCATGTCTGTCTGTCCGTCCGCGGTTTTACTCAGCGAGTATAAGTACTAGAAAGCTGTAATTTGGCATGAATATGGTTGATATACATAGCAGGCGGAAAAAACAGTAAAATAAAATATAGAAAATATTTTTTTTGGGGTAGGTCCCATACAAGTAAAGTGAAAAGTATTTTTTTTTCTTGACTTACCAATCTTGTTGGGTATCGTTGAATAGGACTTTTAAAAATGATGTGAGTTTGTAAACACCGTTTTTCGATTTAGAGATGAGTTTCTAAAATATTTGCTTTTAAAGTGAAAAAAATTGTTAGTCAAGTGTCCCCCACCCCCTCTATCTGCTAAACGGTTATATATGGACACGTAAAAAAATTTACAGCTATAGGATATATGACGAAATTTAAAGGAAAACTATCAGAGCTAAGTAGGGTATACAAATTAAAAAGTTATAGGCGATTAACTTATAAAATGTACTCGGAAAAGGAACATTTCATACAAATTCAATAGAAAATTTGTTTTAGACGTTTTTAGTGCCATGAACTCAAAGGTGGCGTTCTTAACTATGGAACCCTACTGCGCGTGGCCCGACACGCACTTGGCCAATTATTTAAGTATTGTATCTTAAGTCGAGTATACCCCGTCTGCTAACGTTTCACTATACTCTCACCATTCATCAGTTGTCTGGAAGAAATTTATTTGTCTCACTGAGGTACACATATATAAATGTATGCACAAATCAACAAAAAGATTAACAATCAATTGTAGAAATAAGGTGAACCGCAGTGTTACAAAAAAGGCAATAACTCAGCGTTATTATTGCTTAGGGAGAAAACTCAGATTTTCTGTCATTACCGTCGCTTGAAAGAACGTGAGCCTCTCGGAAGAGTGATAAATAAAGATAACTTATAGTACTAAACTGTTTCATATAAAGTTAGAACGAAGTACCGATGTGTTGAAAATAATAAATTGTGAAAATGAAACATGATTTGAGTATGGAATATGAAATAAGGAAGTGAGAAAAAAAATGATGATTACAATAGAGTAGATGCATATATTTTTTTTCGTTGTGCTCGGTCAGAGCCTAAAAATAGGCAACTCCAAAAAAATTTGCCTTGCTAACCAAAAATTTCTTTAAGATATAAAGGTTACAAAGTTACGTCCGCCTTCGGACGGCGTCTCGTAGCGCATTAGAAAGACCGGGCAGGAGTGACGTCACTTATGTCGCATTTGTAGCAAGTGTAAGAACATTTGTTCGGGTGCAAATATTGCGTTTACGGGATTGGTCTCATAACAACAGTAGCTATATTTTTTTAAGAAAATCCTATAGTAATAAATATTTTGAAACTTTTTATTACTTCTGAAATTGACTTTTTTAATCAATTAAAAACCAAAGTTAATGAATCGATAAAAAATATATTTGTGCTTAAAGGCCTTCTTTACGTAAATGTTTACAAAATCAGAGACATTTATCAAGATCTACTCATTATGCATCTTCCCTATTATAGTAAATGATTCATAGTACTCTGTCATCTAAGCGACCAATCTCTATACTACCGTCTGTTGTACATTTATCTCTTTTCGGTGTTTATCTTTTAATAAAATTATCATATTTTTTGTACAATAAAGTATTAATTACTTACTTAAAACATCTGTGAAGATAAAATAGCTGTGTATGATAATACAATAATTACACCCGTAGAATGAAAATAGTGATGAATAATACTCTACTGTCACCACGCGGTATGTATTTGCAATAAAGGAATCAAATTGCTTAAGTTGAAACACAACTCAGATCCGCTATGTATCTATAAAGCATGGCTCGGGCCTCACTCAACGTCCTGACTTTTCTTTTTTAGAGTTTTATAAGAACACTAGGTTCTAGGGTATATACGATTATAAGATTTTTAGGCAATACACCTTAGTATACGATTACAAATTTATGAAGAATAAAGAATTTTATACAAAAAAAAACAACTCTCTCCATAAGACCACACTCGTACCTATCATATATGGTTTACATTGACCGAACAGATGGTAAATAATAAGATTTTCGTCATATTAGGTAAGAAGTTTAGTTACCAGGAAAATTTAAAAAAAAGCAAGCTTTCACCCCCAATAACTTTTGAACAGCTGAACCAATTTACATCAAACATAGCTAAAAACCACCGCAAGGAAATTAGCTATCATGTTAAATAAACCGCATTGAAATTGGTCCTTCCGTTTGAGAGCTACGATGCCACAGACAGACGGACAGAAATTGGCGTCAAACTTATAAAACCGCTATTTTGCGTCGGGGTTAAAAATATAACGTAACAATCATCTAAATGCTTCTATAACTCCAATAATTTTTAATTTGACAAATGATTTTAACTTTTATGTGTCACGAAATATCATTTGTCGGAGTTTATGGCGGGAAGTCAAGGCGTTCATTTAAAGTTTGCTTTAAATTGTTTTGCAAATTGATCCTAGTGTACTTTATAATATGAAATCGGTGTAGTTTAGTGTTATAAATGCTCATGCTCATGGACAATATGTGAAATGGTTAAAGTGGACTCTCAGTGCGGCTGTAGTGATATTTATTTGCGGATTGTGGTGGGCGTCTTTAGATGCCGTTCGCCACTTAATCGTGACTATGAAAACCAGTGATCTCGTATAGATTTGTTGTCAGAAGCTCCGTTGAAGCAATCAAAAGACCTACACCAACCTTTGATTGTTTAGTAGGGTTAGGGTTAAGAATAAAGAAGTGATTAAATAAAGATGGGCTCTAAACTACTATCCTAGTCTACAGTAGTAGTATCCAGAGCCGTAAAATAATTATAAACAAAATATCATTTGTCAAAGCACAGCTCATCTTAGCTCGCTGCAATGAAGTCTTGGCCTTATGTGTACAACTGAAACTTCAATCCAGCAGAATTAGGTTCTGCATCTAGATGTTTACGCAAAGTTTCAAACCGAATTCCAAACAGTTCAAACAACCAAGCGAACACGCGCGTATATTCAGCCGCCGAACTTCGGTCACGTAACTTCGGCCGGAGTGGTGGACTAAGTTTCATGCCGAATCCCTGGGGTTTTCGGTCATTAATCACGGAAAGAGGGCTGCCCTCAAAAATTCGACAGCGACCATTGTCCTTTGGAACTGCTGACTCAGGATGTGGTTGAGAGAAGTTTTTGGACAATCACTTTTTTGTGATGTTTTGTTATTAATAATCTTTTTTCGGAGAGTGATGTTTCTTTTCATTTGTAGGCTTAGTTTTAATGTTTTTTTTTTCACTTTATCAACTTAAGTACCTACTAAAGATAACTGAATAAGTAATGAGCTAATAACAATCTAGCTAAGCTTTAAACTTGAGTGTCATTCATGGTTGCGGACGACACAACTGCGATTAGTAATTTTACATTAGCCTAGTTTCATGTAAAAAGTTAGTTTTTACCTGAAGATTTTATTTGAAAATCTTGGGAAATTTAAGTATTTCTTAAGTATATAAAGGTTGCTACTATGTTAATCCAACAATTCAAACAAAATAACCACCAAAAAAAAACTAGTATGAATTAGTGAAGCTTTGCGTAAAGCCTCTAATAATGTCGACAATAGGTTTGTTGACTGAAAACATATTGTCGCGAACGAGATAAACGCAGAATGTTCGCGAGCAAAAATTTGCGGAACTTCGTCAGAACTGATGCAAGCAAAACTAGACCTTATGTCCTTCAAGCATAAAGTCTAGAGTTGTTTGGCAAGTTCCACACACACACACGTACCAGCGACTCGACGTTTTGGTGACATCGACATACATTCGTCAAGTGTGAAAAATATTTAAGAATAATGTAGACCTGTACATCGACGCATATAAAAAGGCAAATTTTAACAGAAAAAGTCAGTTTAAAGATGATTTTCGACTTTAAAATCACTTCATACGTGTAGGAATATAATTAAAGCGTATCATATTTATAAGGTAATTATACGGTATCAAGCGGCTGCCAATTAAAACGTTCCAAATTACCATCAAAGAAAACTTCAAACGGACGTAATTGCGTTTAATCCTATTATTAAACGTACCGACTCGATTCAACGGAGACAATAGTATCTTCCAAGTGAACGAATAAAGATTATTTCGAGTCACTCATAAAGTTATTAAATTGCGGGAAATGTTTTGTTGTCGTAGGCAATTTATCAACGAATAGATATGGGAATTTATTACAACCTTATACATACGTAGCAAAATTCGATATTTGACTCCTTTTTTTATCCATATCAAAAAGTAACATGATACGGAACCGAAAACATAAATAATAATTTTACTCCGCTCAAAAATAAACAAGTTATAAGCCTTTCAAATCTGGTAGAAGGGGAAACTGTCAAATAACAGAATAAGGATTCACATACACCCGCGTGACGTCACTATCATTAGGTATCACGCTTACGGAAGAGATAGCGAGATGTCCCCACCACGCTCCCACTCTTATATTTAAAATGATAATTGCTGTCTCATTTAATAACCAATTTACTTTCTATTATCGGAAAACGGCTTCTTGTTAGTGTTCTTTTTTATTCGTATAAAATATTGTCCAAAAACAAACTAAGTCAAATAGCCTATTTAAAGGACTAAAAACGAATGTACCTGATGTACCAAATAAGGCTAAGCTTTTTAAAATTCATATAATTTCTTTTGTTTGATCTTAGAAAAAACAAGATAAATAAAAAAAAGTATAATAAGTGTCCTTCTTAGGTTTCTCTAATTATGCTGCCTAGAAATTACGTCTATACTACAAACTTTTAGCTAAGCCTTATTCTGAAAGCAAAATGCCTACCTTGCAAATGACGACGCTTAAGATGTACGAACGAACAGACAGACAAACGCACAGACGAAGAAACGCAAAACTAATAGTATTATACTTTTACATTTGGTACCTTTCAGGTAAGGAATCTTAAAAATGAATTCTAAAAAAGAACCATTGTTACTCTATTACGCTAAGACTATCTACGTACAAGGCACGATTCCTGAGAATGGGGTAGGAACTTCGAAATGGCCTGTTTTGTTTAAAACCATCGTTATTCTTGATGAAGTCTATTGTCTTGGAATGCCGAGGCAAATGGAAAGGATTATTCATTTCTCGACATCAAAAGGCAGCTTTTAAAGTTGCGCAAGTTTCCATCTGATGACTGTTAATAAATTCCGGAATGACTGGCTTGATGCATGGATTTAAATGAGATGGTCGGAGCTTTAAATGCTTGCCACAAGTTTCTCCTTAGCTTCTCTGGTATTTAGTACTGTAGGTATTTTTGTTTGTTTTTGATATTTATAAATGGCTAACGCCACCGTGAGTCAGCTGTTGCTCACGGCTGAGTCATCAGCCGTGAGCAACAGCTGACTCACGGTGGTTCAGCATTTGTTTCCGCCAACAGTAGTGAAGCTTATATAGGCTATATGCGTTTGCGAATATTCAATACTTAGAGGCGATTGGCCCGCTGCCCCGCATCGCGTTGCGTAGCGCAGAGCCGCCATAAAAAACCGACACGTGTCAGAGTGTTGTCCTCTGTGTGCTTTCTATATAAGTTGAGATACTTACATACAGTCTGATGGGAGTGCGGAGCAGTGTACAAATCGCCTACACAACGTTTCGAACACCATCATAATGTCAAACGTAACGTAGCAAACGTTAGGATCATGAGACCCCAGCGCGAGGGCCTACCTCAAAGATTAACATGAAGGCTGGCCGCTTCTTTGCTCAACGAATTAGCATAGCTATTCAAAGAGGAAACGCAGCTAGCGTTCTAGTCACCATGTCGCACGGTCAAAATCTTTTAGGTTGACTGCTAAAAACACACCGTGTGTGTTTTGCGAAAATGAAGTGAAGTTGCAATGTTGACAACCTCCGTGGCGTAGTGGTCACCATGCTAGTCCGCCACCCAGAGGTCCCGGGTTCGATCCCCGGTCAGGGCAAGTTGGAAAATGGCCTTTTTCAAATTGTTCTGGGTCTTGGATATTTATCTACGTATGTATTTGTTGTATAGTATCGTTGAGTTAGTCTCGAACTTACTTTGGGGTTAGCTCAATTAGTGTTATTTGGCCCTATATATTTATTTAATGTAAATAAATTTTCAGATTTAGTTTATAATTCCACCGCGTCCTGTACAACAATGCTTTTAGGATAATTTTGGAGCTGGGACGATACAGTAGCTTCTCGGGCATGTTCGCGGAAACCCGCAAAGATTATTTTTATACAACTGTGTGTAAGCAGGGCGCCTCTTTGGTGCGTAGAGTGCGAGGCAGCTCCAATGTCATTCTGTACTTACCTCCGGCACTGCTGTGGCAGACAGTATTTCATTATTATTTATTAAAGTCAGGAATTAAGTTAAGAGTATTACCAACAACTACGGACACACCACCATTAGTTATATATAGAGTACGGGCGGGGGCGCGGGCGGTGACACGCGAGTCTGCACTCAGTGCATTAAGGACAGCGAAACCGTTGGCTCGCCGTCCCTCCTCATACTCACCCTGATGATGATCTTCTAAGCCGATCGAACTTATCCGACTACAAGTAAGTGTGAAAAATATTTAATTTATTAATGATTATTTAAGTATTGTGTGATATTTTATTATTACTATTTAATTTAATATTTTGTGATTTTTTTCAATTGTATTATGTATGGATCTCTGATAGTTGAAACGAATGATTTTTTTATTATTATAATTAATTAGGCTACTTCTGTTGAAATAAATTACCATATAATCTCACCCCAATCATCAATAAAAACTCGCAAACGTAGATACTCGTCATTCTACTTAAATGCTTCTAACATGTGATTGCCAGTAACAGGCGTCAGGTATGCAGATTTCAATTAAGATGGACGTCAGCTGCCGGTTCAATCAAAGGATTCAATCGGAGGAAAGCCTTTGTAGGATTTCATTTTAGCGTCAATTGATGCTACTGCTTTTAAAAAGCTATTTTAGAAATACTTTATTTTTTTGTTGCATTCTTGCCTTACCCAACTGTAAAGTTAGTAGGTAATATTTTGTATAAAATAACTAAACAATTTTTTTATTTAATCTTAGCCAAAAAAAATATATTTTTGTAACCCTAGATTGAATTTTGAAATCCTTTGTACCAACTTTTATGCAAACAAAATCTACATATTCCATATGTACGTACCTATATAGACTGATAATAATGTAATCATAAATAACATAATAAAATAGGTACCAGAAAGTATATATGCATAATATGTATATTATTTTGATTAATATATAATCTTATGAAAGAGATTATATCCTTTCCTTGTTTTTTCTTGGTTTATTCATCGTGTACTGTTAATATATATATTTTTTTTTGTTCTTTGTAAGTTGTATGTATTTAATTAAATGTTAATTATAATAATTGTTTATAAGTATGTTTATTATATTGACCACCCCGCACTACCTAATTTCCCATCACTTTTTGATATAGAGGTTGCCTGGAAGTGTTTAGCGATATAGCCTTTTGCGCATTTCCTAGTTTTTAAGATAATTATGTCCTGTATTTATTTATTTTGTGCAAAAAAGGGTATTGTATTGTGTTGTATTGTATTGTATTGTATTGCATTGCATTGTATTGTATTGTACTGAGCTTGTCTCCCAGGCTGCAAGTAAGTAGCACTTTTCAAGCAGAAGTAGCACTTAGCAAGAATAGGAAGTCAAATCGTATATTTCCACACCACGGCTGAAAATCTCCCCATTGCATATTTATCCCCTCATCTTCATCTCGAAAAGTTAGTGTCTGCAATTTAAGACATTCTTTATCTCAAAACCGAACGTGTCTCAGATCTGAGCAAAATCAGGGCCAATAGTTAGTCTTTCTTTAGTTATATAACACGTCACGTGTAAATAATGTAGCAATTTGCGTGTTCTGTACCTCATTTACTGGGCAGGTTCGGGCAACATTTGGCACCTGGTTTCGTATTACGTAGTTTACGATCCCTGCCATGGACATTGCGTAAAAAAGGCGAGATTTTTTTGTATTTCTACTTTAAAAGACGCCATCTTGTCTAAATATTTTGTCTTATTTATGTATAACAAGTTTGTTCGATGAGAGTTTTTCACTAATTTATTGGAATGTTAAGTTAATTAACAGATTGCAATCTATTTTCTAAGAAGTAAACTACTGGCCAGGAAGGAAATGGTTACTGAAATTAACAGAAAAATTAAATGATTTGAAACTGTCTATTTTACATATGCTCAATCGGTGTAGTTTTAATTAATATTTATTTTACAATGAAAGATGTTGTCAATAATTTGGTTTTTAATACACTTTCCATTAAATTTATACCATGTATCACTGTTTTCTTTGTTAGGGTTATGTACCCAAAAATTAAAAACGGGACTCTATTACTAAGACCATCCGTCCGTCAATCTGTCTGTCACCAGGCTGTATTTCATGTACCGTGATAGCTAGACATTTGAAATTTTCAGATGATAATGAAGATGATGTATTTCTGTTGCCGCTATAACAACAAATACTAAAAACAGAATAAAATAAATATTTAAGGGGGCTCCCATACAACAAAGTTGTTCTTTTTTACAGATAATGATATGAAACCCTTCGTGCGTGAGTCCGACTCGCACTTGGCCGGTTATTTATTTGAAATCTCGGCAAACCATTTGTACAAGCAAGAAAAAAGAAATAAAGAAGATAAATTGATGCAAAGGTATGTCTAACTGTAGGCCATTGAAAGCTGATGAGTTTGAAATACAATTGTTTTTTTTTTCAATCATATTTTATCAATCATATTTAATGATTTTTATAAAAATAATATGAATGGTTTCAATATAAGTATTATTTTTTTCTGAAATTATATTTAATTTTAAAACCCAAATCTGTTAAATAACAAGTTACTTGTAAATGCTTTCTGAGAAATTATAGATATGGACGTAATAATGTCTTAGCCAAACTTCTTACGAGATATTTTCTTACAGTATACGGAGTTACTTTGTGATTATTTGATGGCTCGAAAAGTTTGCGTTTGTAGGCGCCATAAATCACTCTTCACGTTGATGAAATTAAAGTTTAAGCGCAAGGAGATTGCACCAATTCAGCAGCTTGTTTTATAAGCTTTAAACATACTAAAATCCTCCAAGTTAAGTGGGATAAAATAAGGGCGGAGAAAAGAAAATATACTTACTATATTATACAGAATATTTTACTCTTAGGATTAGGGTGCTAACAAATCGTATTCAAATTAATCAAAACTCGGTCACCTATTTATTTCATAGGACGGGAGACGTTTTACATATTTTATAATTTTTCGAAACTATAATCCAAATTTACCCCCAAAATACTCCAATGATTTTGATAAGATTTCTATGGGACTACCTGACAATCTGTTTTTTTATCTGTTCAGGCGTCTTCGAATAATCGGTGAACATACATAAAAAAACGACGAATTGACTCCTTTGTCGAAGTCTTCTATCTTCATCATCATAATCGTTAGTTTTCAACGACTTTTTGAATCCTATCTCTAGCCCAGGCGATCCAGCTCTTTCTACGCGTGTTTGGCTTACTTTTTTCTATACATATTAGTTTTATTTACTCACCTTCCTATTACCTAAACCTAAAGTTTCAAATGCAAATGAAACCTCGATAACAAAGTTAAAGCAAGCTAGCTCATGCATCTTATCATACGTACTCCATTTTTATTCACGTTTTATCCGACCCCACTCAAGCGTGCTCACAAATGAGCTAGAGTTGGTTGGCCGCAATATCTTTATTACTACCATGCCAAATGTTTACGACGCCAGCCCACGCTTATTGTAGTGCGACACGAAAATATGCGTTTACATTAATACAGTCAATAATCTTGGGCTATATTTTAGAATTAGTACGGAAAATATGGGGTAATTGTTAAACGATTACGTTTTCTTTTTGATATTTCAAATGGAAGGCAGAAAGGGAGGTCAGGAGGGTAGCAGTAAGACACTTCAGAATCCCCTTACCCTAGACTTTTCCATACATACTTAGTCTAGTTTTTATTTTGAAATGACTAAATATTTTGTAATTTCAAAGAAATGGCATATCGTTATAACTAGTTTAAAAATCTTAAAACATGAACTTGAAAGAAAATATGAGGGTTTAGAAGTTTTCCATACTGATGGTCAAATATGATACACTATATTCTCTTTTAAGTTCATATTAAGTTCATATTAATAAGACCGTATAAACGAGTTTTAATATGCCTTCTATGCAATTTCTTTGAAATTACATAATTTCGCCAATATCTAACATGCCGTTTCAAAATAAAAGCTAGACTACGTTTGTGTGGGAAAGTCTGATTCTGTCTGGGGTAAGGGGACTCTTAAGGGAGCGTAAAAACTCTCTAGGTCTTGGCCCGTATCCATGCTTAAAGCTAAGAAGTAATTGTTAAAAAATATATATTTTTTAAACAAGCTTTTATCTAAAATGAGCTTAAAAGTTTAAAGTGCTCTTCAAGGCGAAACAAACGAGCTGATACTCGTTGGGGTTACGACGTTTCATTACAGAGTTCCTATGGCCACCTTCCAGCTCCATCATCGGATCAGTTTTATGTTATTACAGTATTAAATTGTCACGCAATATACGTATGCGTGCAGAATTTCAGCTCAATCGAAAACAGAAAAGTGGGTCAAATTTAACTTGCTAGATTTAATTATATACAAGCAGACCGACAGAAAACGGGAGTCGGGACAGGTGAAACTAAATAAAAGCTTATAAAATGGCAGTAGAAATTTGCTCGAGAGAGCAAAGCAAGCAAAGGCGTACAAATGAAGCGCATCGATTGAATTGAAAATTTGACTAAATTTAAACACTCAGTCAATTATTTATATACGACACTGAAACCTTCAAAAACGAGTCTATATCTTCCTGAACGGCCTTTCAACGCTTCTGTTACACCCCTGGTGTTGCAGTTGTCCATGAGCAGCAGTGATCACTTACCATCAGGTGACCCGCGTGTTCGTTTGCCGCCCTATAACATAAAAAAATTAATAGCTATAATTTTCCATAACTAAAAACCGACCTCATCCCCAAAGTATACAACCGATATGATAAATTTAAAAATGATTTATATGCGACCACTTGACAAGTTTCAAATAAAAATAGTATTTTCCAAATCAGTGTAGATGTCTTCGAATAATCGGTGAACATACATAAAAAATATTGATCGCGAGGAATTAATAACCTCTTTCTTTTTTTAAGTCGGTTAAAAACATTTCACATTTTTATCTACTCTAAAGAAAGTAAAGGTGCAAAATATATGAAGTGCGAACCAACCTTCTACGCGTTAAAAGCGTCAATTGGGTATTTTCATAATAAATTTTCAAAAATAAATTGTTTTGTACTGATAACAAATTAAAACGTCACAAAACAGTGTCACTTGTCTTTGAACATATCATTTTAACGTGATTTTAGATTTATTATTGCAGCAAAACTGATAATAAGAGCGCTATTTGTATTCAAGAAACTATGACGTCATCTGCCTGTATTTCATACAAATCGCATGGAAAATATTTGTTTTGACGTTTAAAAAAGAGTATCTGATTTGACTTGTTGGCAAATAGCGGATTGCAACCTTTATTAACCCCCCAAAAGAAAAGAGGGGTGTTGTAAGACTTGTAAGTTTGACGCTAATGTCTGTCTGTCTGTGGCGTCGTAGCGAGTGAACGAATGCACCGATTTCAATGCGGTTTTTTTACGTGAAAGCAATTTTTTTGTAGGTGGTTCTTAGCTATGTTTGATGAAAATTGGTTAAGACTTGATGTTAACGCTTGAAAGTTAAGGCTTTTCTAGCAAAAGAATAGATGGCGCTACGGATATTTTTGTGATGAGTATCGGATCTACCGATACGACGTTGGTAGTTCCGCTACTCATCACTAGATGGTATTCTTGACAATCTGGGTTCTTTTTAGTTTGCTAGCAAATAAACTTGAAGAAGTCTGTTTAAGAGCGGCCTTCCCGTCTTACTTTTCATACAAACGCTCGTACGTGATTATGGCGTTGTATCTGATCTTTCTTGAAAACTTTAGAACTCACAGGTATATTGTGAGCTATTTCTAGGTTTCTATCGAAATAAAAAATTAAAATTTAGAAAAACAAAGTAAGTTTATGCCTCCGAAAATCTGCTATTTTGCACAAATTTTAGCTGAACTTCGACCGTTCATATAGTACTCATAAATTGTAAAGGTAAAGAAAATATTTCGATACAAACCTCGTAAATGTAATGAAAATTTAGAATACAAAACATTTATTTCACAAACTTGTAAGGCTTACTGATAAACACGTATCACCTGGAACAAGTTTTATGAAATTTCCGCACCCTATAAATAGTTAATATTCGTTCAATGGATAGTTAATAATAATACTAATTTCATTCAATAGAATGCAACCCGTGCCCATAGATGTTATCTCTCTCTTTTTGATTTGCCTCTTTTTTAGCATTGCACTGGATGGAACAACAAGCTTTTTAAACTATGATCGCGTTGACGACAGAGTGGTTGGGAAGGGCCACCTTAATAGAAACTACATATTTTAGCCAGATTTTAAACATTATCCCCCTTATTTACAAAAAATATAAACGTTTGCTAAATCTCCTTTAGTTAGAATATGTTTTGTCTCGTTCTTTCTATATCAAATCATGAAATGAGGGAAAGGGACAAAACATGTTTTGACTAAGCAAATGGTTGTTAATTTTTATGAATAAGAGAGTATAAGTTTTACAAAAAAAAAAGTTTATTTTATAAATTAAAACTTTATAATAAAGTGATAACTATACTTTACTAAAACTAATTAACTAAAATAAACTGTAATACTATAAATATATGACATAATTAAACAGGATTGAATCAAAAATCTTACTCTTAGTTAAAGGGTTCCAGACAAAAACAGTCTAATTTCGGCCAAAGTTTTCATTATAAATCGAATTAAAAAAGGTCAAACACCACAGCAACTAGGAAGATTCGATAGTGAGTTTAAATCCAGTAGCCCAGTGGGTCGGAAAATTGAGAAGTGGATTAGGCAAATCACTTTTCGTCCCGACGAAGTTTGCCCTTTTAAATTTTATTATCTGGGAGGTACGCTTTGCCATGGGGCCCGGTATAAGCGACGCGCGGTAAAATCAACATATGCAGGAAATCACTCGGTTTTTCTATTTACGTTTAATTTGATTTTGCGTTCAGAGCCGCTGCGGTATCTTACAGCACCAAAGTTATATAGAAACTTTATATTTTTGAATTTTTGATCTGACTTTTCGCTTTTCCATAATGTAATTTCTAACCAATACTCATCAGGATATTCAATGTTACTACAGCGACTCGTGTTTTTGCTGAAAGGTAAGATTAGGAAATTTATTCACCATTTACTGATTATTATCCGTGTTTTCTCAATATCCCTAGAGTTAGCGCGAAAATTCGAATTTTTAAATAAACACATCATACAACATGAATAGTCACAGCCAAGCCTGTGTCACTCCCCGTTTAGGTATCGAAAATATACCTACATTATTACTATGCGCGCGGCGGTGGTCGCCGCGCGCATTCAAAGGGGAAAATTCAGTTATATGAATCATTTGTCCAGAGTAATAAAACTAAAATTGACTTGCAATAGATGTCTAGGTATCTAAACGAAGAGGTGAGGAGTTCTGATGCGAGCTAAATTTAACCATAGCGCTAACCACATTCAGTAGATATTTCTTTTATTTTCTTTTCTGAGTAAGACTTCTGTACGTGAGTACTACTTATTCTGGGTCACAGTGACTGCTGCGTCAGGATGTTATAAATAAGATATAATCTGATCATCATCATCCGAGCGTATTTTCCCAGTTGCATCCTTAGCAGTAACGTTTCAGAGCTCCGGGGTCTGCTACCTAACCTAGGAGATTTGACAAGGTTACTGGTTTTTACACAGAGCAACTGCCGTCTGACCTCCGCAACTCAAAGGGTAAACCAGAACCAATCCTTGGATAGTTTGATGATCAAACGCTAGATGGCGTACGAGACCTACAGTTTAAACGTGCCTTCCGAAACACGGAATCATCTTTTTTTTTTGGATAATCAGGTGATTCAATTAAGCCTGCAATATCCTAACCAGACTGGAAACAACGTACAGTTTTTACAAAGTATGCTTCTCAATGGGATTCGAACCAACGACGTCCAGATCACAACGCGAACGCCTTGACCACTGGACCACGGAGGCATATAATCTGATCGCCTGGAATATCTGAAATGTAGGTGGGTAGCGGGAAGACCTAAGGCTATGTAGCGGGAGCAAGGTGGCATGCTCAACCGCCACAAAGGGAAGATCTTCCCGCTAGGTATGGTGTTGCGCCTATTGGAGTGCGGCCGGTCTATTGCCGGATATCGTATATACCAAGTTGCAACCAAAACTCTGATATCGAGATGTAGGATACTGCTAGCGCCATCTCATATGCATCTTGTAAATTATTTCTGTGTCTTCATTTTTGTGACAGTAGTTCTTGTACGGTGGCAGATAGCTCGCCTAAGCTGCCTTGCCGTGTGTGACGCTAGAATAGAACAACAACAAAAAACAACAGAGAACGTGTAGCAGGGTTCTCTGTGCAAAGAAGTGCGTACTATCTACTGCAATCACCAACCCGCTTGCTCAGCGTCCTACTTTTCCTACTTTTATTCGGCGAGGACTTAAGTCCGTGAAAGACCTAGACCGAGTTTGCCTGGATTTGCTACTTTCCAACAAGTCAAAGAGAAACTTTTTCTGAACTTCAAAATAAACAATTTCTATGTGATTTGTAAGAAATATGGACTAATGACATCATAGTTTTAATGTAGAATAAATAGCGATCCTTATATTCGATTTTGTGGATTAAAAGAATTTGAAATCACATGGTAAAGAGAGAGCTGATCATGACAAGTGACAATTTTGTGAAGTTTTATTTTTTAACCAAATAGTTTATTTTTTACCCAGAAGAGTACAAAATTTAACAGAAGAACAGAATTCAATTTAACAGAAGATTTAGTTTGTTTTTATTTTACCACACTGAGTACACAGTTGGTAGGTGCAAATTTCGCTGCGAAACGCACCCCGCCCTTTTTTAAGTGAAAATGAATTTCATCTCGATCGAGCGGGAATGCTAACTTACGGGCCTTAAAGAGTTTATTCGTCACAATTTCTATTTCACTGTTTGATGTTACAAATTGGGCGGTTTTCGGCTTTGTTGGGATTTTCTTTGCATTTAATTGGCTTGCTTAAATTGCTTCTCGCTTATAACCAAACGTATTTCGTTTTAAGATTGTCGTGTAGCGCCTGAAAGCGATAATTCTTGCGTAAACAAAAGTAAACAACTTAATGTAGTAGCTACAATCTGAAAACATTATTTGCCCATTATTACAATAAAAATTTTCAAAATATGTTCAATTAAATTCATAATATGTAATTAAATAAATTTTCAAAACTAACTACACAACCGATTTTGATAAAATTTCCATGGTACCACCTGGAAAGTATACCCTATTCAAACAAAAAAAAATAATTTAAATCGGTCCAGGCACCTTTGAATAATCGGTGAACATATATAAAAAAAAAGGATCGCGACGAATTGGTAACCTCCTCCTTTTTTGGAAGTTGGTTGAAAATATTCGTCACGATTGAGATTCGAACTCACGTTCCTTACCTGAGTGCGCTTCGCATTGTTGTTCAGTACATAATATTGCTATTAATTTAGATATTATGTATGTTCCATTATTCGAAGACGCCTGGACCAAATTGGAAAAATCTTTTTGTTTGAAAGTTCATAGATGGTGGCGATTTTTAGTTTTGTAAAATTACTGTCGAACTTGTATTGAAGAGTCTGGGAATAAACGTGGACAACATCTGCTTATCTCTGGTATTTGGTATAGCAGATTATAGCTTAGCTTTTTAGCTGGTTGCATCGGATTATTCTAATTTGTGAGAGTTCGTTTCCATCAGGTTTAAATCGCATTAATTACAATTACTTGGTGACTTTTATGAAAATGTTTCGCAAATTTAGAGTAGCACTCTGTTGGCCTAATTTGATTTATTTGTTGGTTATAATTTAGCAGGAAATTAGAATTTTTTCTATCATACACTTTCGGATAAACATGTATTTAAGCTTGGCCCTACTTCATTGAATTACACGGAATCCTAGAATATATAATAAAAACTATTTTGTATAAAATAGGTACTGAACTAAGTCATAAAATGAAGAAAAAAAAAACAAATTTACATTAAATACTTAATATGTTTTTAGATTCATGTCAATATAATAATCAAAATGCTTGACCCTGCCCTGACAAATAAAGAGTATGCACATCCTCAATGCTCCGCTTATGAGACCTTTTTTAATATTTTATATTATTTGATCCACAAAATATATAAGTATCAAATAATATAAGATAATAATTTAGTGAATAAAAACCTGAATTCTTAAATTTGATTTAGGAAATACTCATTTTATAAGAAAGACATTTTAAAATTGAATTTCTTTATTGTGTCACGAGCCCTCAGAAGGAATTTAATTTATTATCACGAACACGGCACAGAAAAAAACAGCGTCCTTTTGTTTTTGTTTTTCTTGTTATTTTCTTATACCTTAAAATTAAATATTTCTACATTTATATGCTTTAAATATGCAAAACATATATTATTTAAATATTGACCCAGTAAAAAAATAAATTTCGAAAGAAATATATTAAGAAGAAAACAGGTTTTATACCTGACGAAAAATATGTGAGCAAAATTCCAGCTCAATCGGAACCCGGAAAATAAATCAAATTTAACATGCAAGATTTGATTACAAGCTTGTAAATAATTAAACGAACTTATACTCATATTTGTTTCAAATGTTAAAAAAATAAATTTCGTGAGTGTGAGTAAACCTATCCTCAAATAGTTTTCGTAATGTAAGTTCTCAAGTATTTTTAATGAGGTATTCGTCTTAGATCACCCGTCTGAATAGCACATGGCGAATAGCACCTGGCCCATTTCATAAAGAGCACCTAATATTCGCAGCCAGCACTTGTAGCAAGTGCTGGCTGCGAATATTAGGTGTACTTTGGTGTGGTAGTAAATCATAGGTGCACTTCGTGGACAAAAATGTACAAATAACACGAAGAGCACCTGTGAATATTAGGTGCTCTTCGTGGAATAGGCCAGGTGTTATTCAGACGGGTGCTCTAAGTGGAATACCTCTTTTTAATTACATCACTAGACAAGTCGGTTAATAAAAACAGCCTGTTTTATTTCTTTTTGGAAAGCTTTACTGTACTACTTGATTGACAAACTTACAAAAAAAGATTTTAAAATATCAAAGTGAGTAATATACTCGATATTTGAGAAGAAAAAAGAAATGTGGTGTCGTGGGACACCAGGTAGGAACGAAGTTCAAAAGTTCTTGTGTATACGACTGTCGCGCCTGCGCACGTCTCATTTAACGGTTTTATTTAAAGAGGTCATCCTTACGGTTTTACTATCACATTTTTTTCAGTTCGGTCGCGCAGCAAAATCCCTATCTCCTCCAAGCCTGCCGTAAGAAACTTCGTTCCAAAAATCACTTTTTGATTTAAGGGATAATCTAAGACAAACATAATTCCCCATTACCAATATCAATAAAGCCATCATATATTTACGACACCATGTTTGTTGACGTCAATTTTGTGTGTGTAGTTTAATTGAATCCTTTGAAGTCGGTGACTGTCATCGTTGTGACGACTCGTTCAGAGTGTTCGAGTTCATGGGCGAGTGGAGTGGCAAACAGTGACGTACTGAATGACTGTTAAACAATATTAAGTTAAACATGTAAATCTAAGTGCGTTGATGTCGATTGGTCATTCAGGGGGGGTTACTTCAAAAGCGGTACGCAAGACTGACGTTACTGCGTATCCGCGTTTCAGGGTCAAGCAACATTGAGCATTAACGTATGATGAATAAGTCTAATTAGGTTTGACATAGAAATAGGACGTCACTATCGTACGACTTACATATTATTTTATGGAGTAACCCCACAGTTTACAAGCTGACATGAGGATGACGTTGTCAAACCATGCTTCTTTAATTTGGTTCTTCTATCGACGTTAAGAGATTATAATTTTTTAACGTCGATACAGGGACTGTGATCGTCATGACAGTATGTAAAGAGTGATCGAAGCGAGTTAAGTAGCAAGCAGTTACATGAATGACGGATGAAAAGTAGATTTTTGAAGTATAACATTGACATTGATTGGACGATTACTATCTTTAAATATATACATATCTTTACACTTCAATACATAAAACTCCTTCCCTATTGAATAAATTTTGATACGTTTTTTTACACATTTGTAAATTTATGACTATTAAAAATTATGTTCTTTCAAGAAATTCATGACTTTGTTGTGACAACATGCGTTAAGCAAAAGAATTGGTTATTGATTGTACGACCTAGTCTTTGTTACTACTCATTATGACTCATCCATAATGAACTTTATTTAAACACATTAATTATGTAACTTGTTTCATGCATCGGTTATGGCAATCAAAGGATCAAGATATCAAAATTTGATTCGGCGTTATGATCACAATAATTATCTACATCGATTTTTATATTTTAGTTAGTTAGGTTGCATGAAAAACTTTCAGCCCTTGATAAAGTTCCATAACACAAGTCTCGAACTTACCGTGGGGCTAGCTCAATCTAAATTACATATCTTTATATGTAATTTAGATAGAAGTATTTTTTAGAGAAGTATTTTTTTACATCAGAGACATCTCCAAAGTTTAGGCTAAAATAATCATTACGTAAAACATAAAGCACTCCTAATTATCCTATTAGCCAAGATCTCGAGACGAACAAAAGAGCGTCTGAAAAAGAAAAATGATTGCATCCGAGAGATTAAAAATCATGGGACAAACATCGGGTCATTTGTCCCGGAGACTAATGCCTGCCGTCCAATAAATACGGGATCCTTCGCATTGTTCCAGAATACTATCATTAATCATTTTTATGCCCGTAATTAATATAAAGATTGTAACGACAGTCTTTATTGTCGCTTGGTCGAAGTTTCCCTGATTCGGCGAGTCTGTCTTCTATCGGTTATGAGTTATGAGCGTGGATTATTTTATTAACGCTTTGTTCTTATAATGTTTTATAGCGAGTACTTTTCTCCAGGATTATGTTTTGTTTCTACCTTTATTGGTTTTTTTTTCGAGATTTTAGTCAGTGTAAATTCATAAGTATAACAATAAATAAATAAATTTCAAAGCTGAGAAAAAAATTTAATTTTAATGCTTAATTTGTGTGCTTTGTCCGTATATATTTATATTTTAATGTTTTAATTTCAAAGTTAATTACCAATCTATGAGATTAAAATTCTCAGACTCATAATGTTTACAGTGTCTATTGTTAATTACATGCTTATCTATAAATACTTTAAAATCTATAGAATGGTAGAGAAAGCATTAGCGTTAAGTCCATCTTTTGTGCCATTGTGGCCAAAAAAACAATGTTTACTTCAGAAACAACTTTTAAAATTCTGAAATCTGTTCTCTTCTGACTCCGACCAGCCAGCAGTTACGCTGCAACAGAGTATGAATGAGGTCTTCTTTGGAAAGTACGTTATCACGATTGCAGACAAAAGCCAATACGTGTACCGTCTTCAGTCCCTCGAACATGGCGATGCCAAGCCTCGTTGTACAACTCTCATAGGTCGAGAAACCAGTTGGACTCGTAGATAGGGATATAGGAGTGCAAGATATATTAGCAATCATGAAGTAGGAGAGAGAGGGAGTGAACAACTTTTATAATTCTGAAATTGTGATAACATTCTTTGTGCTTTCGGCATCATTTATGTATTTTATAACTTAGTATTTCATTGATATTTATTATCTTTGGCCAACACTGCAACTGGTCACTTACACATACAAAAAACAAAGAAAAACTTTATCTTACAAGGGAGACAAAGCCTAGGATTACAAAACCCTAAAGTCACGCTTAGCAAAATGGTTCTATAGACCAAAGATGCGGATAAGAAACGGTGACAAGTTGCTATCCGACCGCTTAATTAGAAAGGATAAAAACACGTGATGCAAACAAACTCTTTGTAATGTGATTTGTTACTTTGCCTGCATTCAAATCACGAAAAGTGAATAAAAAATGGAAAAAAGGTTAAAAACCGTGGCTGCGTTTAAAAAGTCCCCGCTAATAAGGTGCACCCTTTTTGTACCCTCAAAAATCCATATTTATGTCCATTACTGTATCTGTGACTTTAGTAGATGATAGAAAAGAGGAGATATCTCCAATATCCATCATTTCTTCAGGGAAGGTATTCAAAAAAGTTTTACTATGCTTTTTTGTGCTGAACTTTTCTACTACCCAATTAAGTAACTCACTCAATGTTACTATCCATAATACTCTCCATTGCCACAACTGTCACGCAAAATTCATAAAGAGATCACGACTCGCGATGATTGAGAAATTTTGCAAGAAGAACTGCTTCTTCTTGCAACCATCTTAAAGGTGGTCGTTGTAGAAAGGCTTCAGTATTCTCCTGGGAAATGGAAATAAATATCCTGGGAAGTATAAATACTCTGTATATTTGTAATTTTTTGCTAATCAGAGAAAAAAAAATGTTTACAATATTTTTTAATATCTAACTAATGGGATAAAAATATTTTTTCATTCGTCATGCCTACCTTATTCTATTAATTTTAACTTAATAAACCAGAAACAATTACCTATCTTCATATAACTACTTTTAGTAAAAGTTCAGTAAAATATTTGGGAAAATACACAAAAATAGAATTTATGTATTAATGTGTATTTACATTATAAAAGTATATAAATAGTTATCACACATGACTACTGTCATTCGTCTATGAGATGCAACCCTGAAGACGCTAAGATGTGAAGAAACACTAAACAAATCATATCTTTTTACTTCTTGGATCTACGACAACTCGTCTTCATTATGCAACTCAACCCGTTGCGTAATGTATGGGGGCCATAGGGCTGTCGACTCGACAAAAAAACCTTCGGAAATATGGAACGAAAGATATATTCGACCCTTGTCAAAAGGAAAGTCCAAACGATGTTATTTGGAAATAAATAGTGAATTTGCGTTGGGACCGAAGGCGTAAATTATGAATGTATTCAAAGGTAGCGATCCGCATTATTACCCGTATGATACTCGTATTATGATATATATTTAGGACCGAAACACATAACCGCGTTGCGTCGCCGCAACGCTTAAGGCCCTATATTCCAACGGCCCACTCGGATGAGGTGCGGGCGATCTGCGAGGACATATCTCGTGTTATTGAGAAACGGGAGGCGGGGAATGAACGTGAAAGGGCGCGGAATGTAGATTTTATCGGTTTTTCTTAAATAAAGTAATCATTTTCCAGAAAGTGACCAGAAATAGTTATAGTATATGTAATTTACTTTTTTTTGACATCTTTTTTTGTAAGTAAAGTTTTCATAAACTCTGTAATAATCAATAATACATCCAAAAATCGTCGTTGTTATCGATGTCATGTTTTGAACCAGAAATAGTCCAAGTACATAAAGTAAACTACAATGCATATATTTTTTTGACTTTCGTAACTTACTTCTTGTTAGTTTATTATAGAGCCAAAGTCATGTTGTTACATTGGGAATACCTAGCCTTAAATCAGCGGCTCCGCTGCCGCAACGCAGAAACTTGCAGTGCGCGACGCGCCGCACATATGTAATAGCTTAAAAAAAAAAATTTCCTTAAATATTCTAGCCCTAACTGGATAACTATAGGCTGCAGTGTTAACAACTACAATTATTTCTGGCGTTTACTAATAATACTTTCGCGGCAACACACGACACGGCACCGCAACGCATTGCTCAGCGGCACGTTGCGTTGCGGCGCGATTATGTGTTTTAACGCTTATACTACGGTATAAAATAAATGTTGCGAGATAATGCTGAAATGTGTGAGTAAATTTTTGATTTTAGATGTGTACGTTGTCATAAATATTTTTCTTTTATATTGCTTTAGTCGTCTTCAAATTAGTTTAGTTATCTTTGTAAAGTTTTAAGTTTAAGCAAAACGCCAGGGCCGCAAGACACAAGGACCCTATAAGCGTTAATATCAAAACAGTGATGGGCTGCTAGCCGCATCGCCTATTAGCACGAATCGCACTTTCGCCCATTCCCTCATTTGGCTTTTACAATCTGCTGGGAAAAGGATTTTTTCTTCAGCATGCAAGTTAGTGAACCCATCTAAATATTTTACGGAAATGTTTATAAATATAGAGTGCGTAACTGAACTTCGAAATACAAACGTGTGAAAAACAGTGGTTCGAAATATCGTATTTACGATAAACTGTTGGTCAACAACGTGCGTAAAGGAGGCATCTGCCTGATAAAAACAAAACCTCTCGTACCGAAACGATAATAAATACCTTTCCTAAAAATGTCCCAAGAAAATAAATCAAAGTAAGTATTTATGATAGGAATTCTTCAGCCAAATATCTGTGAATAATGTCAACAAAATTTTTGCATATCCTATTTTTCTTTTGACCCCTTTATTTAGGTTCTTTATATTTCATCAAAAACAAAAAGCTATATAACCAACTAAACTATAGAGTACATTTTTGTTAACTAATATATTTACATATGTGTAGATATATGTATTACATGGACACACATTTAATTTATAAAATTATTAATTTCAGGGACTAGCCGCTTCACAATGTTACAAGCCCAAACAGCTATATAATAGCACTATGTATTTACTTATATTTGTAATTGTAAGTATTTTGTGAAGAGGAAATAAACGTTTTTATTATAAGTAATAAAATGCTAGCTGTTGCTCGCGACGTTGTCCGCGTGGTCTAAGCTTATTTATTACCCGGGAACAACACGTTTTTCCGAAATAAAAAGTGTCCAATGTGTTGATTTATTAAATAAATAAATTAACACTGATTGAGCTAGTCCCAAAGTAAGTTCGAGACTTGTGTTATGGGATACTAACTCAAAGAAACTATATTTTATAACATATACATATATAGCTTAACATCGAAGATCCAGGACAATTTGAAAAAGGCAATTTTCCAACTTGTCCTGGCCGGGGATCGAACACGGAACTCCTGGGTAGCGGACTGGCATGGCGCATGACCACTACGCCACGGAGCTCGTCTAAGTAATAAGCTACCTAATTACATGCCAAATTTTATATATGAATTTGTAAATGTAGAGTGCAAGCGTCTTTCGATATTTTGATAAGGCTACCGGATCGGACAAAAAAGGACAGGTATTGTCAGTCTTTTTATGCAAAAACCAATAACTCATTTTTTTCAAAGAGGGTTGGACATCAGACAGGTGGCCGGTTGTAAAACTATAGCTAAATTATTTGAACTGTTTCAATTATTTCTTCTCCACTTAACGAGGTCTTTGGCATCCTTGGGTGATATTTATTTGTTTATTGTGATAAAAACGATATGAACTAATTGCATTTATCACACATTATAATTATTAGATATACATACATGCAAAATAGACTATTATTATTATCTAAGAAAAAATCTGTATAAAATAAATATATGTCAAAAAACAATTACTTATGTTAAATAAAAACATGTCCGTCCGTCCATACTTAATGTCACTTATTCATCATCATCACTATCACCACCATGGTGTCATACCATTGGTCACACAAACTTTCACAATAAATCAATACAGCCTTTACAATGGATGACCAGTTGTCAAAACTATAATCTAAATCAGTGTTGCCGCGACGGAGTGCATTGAGATTGTCCAGTGACTGTACTAATGTACTTTATATTATACTAGATATGCCCGCGGGTTTCAATCCCCGTGGTAATTTGTCAAATGTCATATACATACAATAAATAAGTTTTTTGAAGTAAAAACAAACCTCATTTTTTGTACAGGCTTTTACTGTGCCAAAGGACTTATAAAAATAAATGAAATAAGCCCAAATTCGATGGAGTTGCGTCGTTTAATTACTGAGTTCCACCGATCACCTTCCATCTCCGTGATCAGACCGACCCTATAAGCATCGTCTACCATAAAGTGCTTGTCAAGACAAATCAAACGAGTCCTACGCAATAACGTTACGTTGTTTTAGAACTGAGTTCCGTGGAATATCTCCCGGCTTCATCATCAGAACAGATCATTAACTTCTATTGTATTGTTATCCAATTTACACAAGTATGCAAAATTTCAGCTCAATTAGTTGAGGATAACTGGTTGAAAATTGAGTACAAGATTTGACCTAAACAAACGTGCATACATACAGGATACATTACCAGTATTTTCCAGTTAAATAAAAGCTTGTAATAAAATAATAAAAGGCGGGAAAACAGATTCTTGGCTGCGAAGCAGCAACGCTGAGAATATAACTGGAAACGCGCTAAAATGAAGAAAAGAGACTTTAGTCCAAGAAACTTATTTGCAAGCAAATTAAAAAAAAGACCGATGGTCAAGAACGCCATCTAGTGATGAGTAGTGATGAGTAACTCCGAAGTCGCGTCAGTAATTCCGCTACTCATCACTAGGTGGATAGCCGTAGCGCCATCTATTATTTGCAAAAGAAAGCCCTGCCTTCCAAGCGTCAATCCCAATAACTTTTAAACGGCTCAACCGATTTTCATCAAACATAGCTAAGAACTACCGCAAAAGAATACGCTTTCACATGAAAACCGTTCGAGGGTTAAGATGCCACAGACAGACCAACAGGCATTAGTGTCAAGCTTATAACACCTGTTAGCGACGCGCTCAATTAATTATCTTTTTTTTTATTGTACCTATTTTAAAAGACACATGTGTAGCTGTCCCCAGGAGAGTGTGAAACTGGCACATTGTAAATGTCATTGTTTGTGAAATAATCTTCCCGCCTTTTGAATGTCAAAATGTTCTAAAGTCAAAAGTTTTCTTGTATTGATTGTCAATTGTTTTTTTGGTATGGAAAGAAGTTTTTGACCGCTGTTTGCAATAGTAAAAACTCGTTTTAAAATTACATATACAGTTTATCGGCGTCCCGGTTTTTTTCTCGCTACTTCTGTAAATATCACGTACAACACCCCTCTTTTTGGTCAGGGGTTAAAAACATAAACGTCACACGCTACCTACAAGAAACCTTAAACCCTTTACTACGTAAGTGTTCCAGATATTTACGACAGGGTCATCGCACGTAAAGTTAAATTGTATTTCAGACTAACCAAATCAATAATTCAAATCCCGAAAGGTCTGAAAGCCTCCAATTTTTTTATTTCTATCCGCCGTGGTTTAGGATACGTGACAGGCTACATTTTTTATTTGCTCGATATACGGCCTTCATTGTTATTTTCAGCACAACTGGGACGGTACTGTGTATTTTGTATTGTTTTTGGGAGACTGAAATAAATCTAACAATTCTAGTTGATATCTAGTTTCGCATGAACTAACTCTTATACCTAAGTCTTATCTATAGAGTGTTTTATTTATTGAACGAGCAAGCAAAGCGTCTCAGTTTTAAGATTGGCCAATAATGCTTTTTTCCGTTTGTCTGTCTGTCCGGCTGTATTTCCTACAGGTCGCATTTCTCAGTCGATTCTCGTGAATTTTTATGAGAACGTTCGAAAATTTTTGTCGATTCAGTTTATTGAAAGTTTTCAAAATGGCGTAAATATAAATAAATAAATAAAATGTATAGGGACATTAATACTGATTGAGCTAGCCCCAAAAGTAAGTATATTTCAATAAAAAGACATGTCAAGATTGTTTACATTCTTTTAAATACCTAAACAAATGGACTCTAGCTGAGCCTGCGAGATCCCTCTCTCCGTAGGATGGAAACTATCCTATGTCCTTCCCTGGGTCACAAACTGTATGGGCCGTTCTAAATTTCATCTAAATCAATTTAGTGGTTGAAACGCGAAGAGGTAACGGAAGACAGACACATTTACTTTTGCTATTATTAGTAAGGATAAGGAAGTAAGAATGTACAGACACGAAATAAAAAATGTAAAAATTGTTTGTTGAATTGTCGAGATTCATAAACCTTTGTTTACCGGAGTTTCCCATTAATTCCAGCGAAACGTAATAATTTTCATTATCTACCTCAATGAAATGTTATCTTGTTGCCCTTTTTATGATCGCTTTTACGGCTACTAATATAAAATTACTACCCTTTTTACTGGGTGGAAATATTTTTCTGTAATTAAATTTTTACTCGTTATGTCCTAATAATATAAGACTAAAATTTTAATTTTTGCCCAAACTACACAACGGATTTCGATAAAATTTCGATTGGACCAACCGACCAGTATACTCTTTAAAAAAATCAGGTCTGTCTAGGCGTTTTCGAATAATTGTTGAATAGATAGATAACTCTTTATTGAACACCAAAAGAAAAATTTTAACACAAAGAAATAATTTTAAATTAAATAAACAATCATAAAAAAGATCGCGACTAATTGGTACCCTTCACCGTTTTGTAAGTAGGTTAAAAAGAAGATAGAGGGCCAATTAAGTCTAAACTACACCAAAGTTTGATATGGAAAAATATGTAAAGCTTAAAAAAGAATATTTTTCATTGCATTAATAAACGAGTTACTCGCGTACAGAGTCAGCTACTGGCCGCCATGTTTTGGCCTCATTTGGAGTTCTTCATTCGGATATGTGACTAGAGGACGGGTATACACGATGTTGCCTCGAGACACGCTGATGTTAGTGTGTCTCGAGGCAACATCGTCGTCGCTATATTTTGACGAATGAAACGTAGAGCTTTAGTAGGAACGGGTTGATATCGCTACATACATACATACGTATACTCACGTATTTATCCCTAACGGGATAGACAGAGCTCGAAATCAAGTAGTAAACCAGAACATTTTGTGTCTTGCTACTTTTAGCAGACAGAAAGGCCGCAAGACGCAAAGGCCATATCATTACCTATACAGATCTGTATTCACTACATTACAAGTGGCCTTTGGGTATTATGGCCCTAGTGTGTTGACTTTTATCATTATAGTGGACTTGTCAACGAAACGAAACTTGCTCTATCCATTGACACATAGTGCTCCGCCTTCAGTCCGCCGAAGTGAAGTGCTCTGGAGAAGGGGAAACAGGTTTTTGATAGAATACACCCTCTCTATGGAGCACAACCATCTATAAGCCATCGAATAAGCTTTATAAATAATACTGTTCAACTTAAAGAACAACCGAATCCTTCTAGACTACAAATCTGGCGGGAGCAGTATGCTCCAGCCCCCGATGATATCCAACCTACAGAGGAGCTACCGCCAGGTCATAAACTGCCATGGGCCACATGAAGGAGCTTGAATCGCCTCCGAACTGAGGTAGGTCGATGTAGGCATAATCTGGCTTGCTGGCGCTACATTGACAAGCAGAAGCCAGTGCCAGTGTGGTCATGAATACCAGACTATGCAGCACTTCCTTTCATGCCCTTTGTGCACTACCAGCTGTACCATGCTTGACCTATACTCGCCTCGGAGGAAGGCATAAAAGTGGCAACGTATTGGAAGAACAAAATTTGAAATTTGAGCCAGCGACACGATAAGAAGAAGTGGACTTGTCATATGTTCTTTAGTTATGTAATCAGTATATCATGAACTGATCTCGCACTTAGAATTTGCATAAGTGTTCATCTCCACTTTTATTTTTATCTTAGCAGGTAATTTCGCTTAATGCTGAAGATAAGACACCATTTTAAGTATTTTTTTCTTGAACGTCATTAATAAAAATGCCTTCTTATTCTGTACGGCTTCAAAATAAAATTTATTGGGAAACTTTTGCATCCGTTTGGAGTTTTCGGGTATTTCCGAAAAAGAGTTAAAAAACTTGGTATGGTATTTTATATTTTTTTGTTTGGGAAAGGAGCCAATGTTTTGTAATGAAATTGAAATGCAAATACATTAAAATATATTTACTCAACCGACTAGCATTGCAATCCAACGAGAAAACACAGCCACCATCCTTGTTACCTTGCCATATGGGTAAAATTACTGTTTTTAAATTTAATTCGTACTATTTTATGAAGTTTTTTAAAAATAGAATATGATATCTGTGGGTTCCATCTATCTGACAGAATCTTGATGCACCGAATTTCATTTGGGATAATATACTTGGTAGAATCTTATTAAACAGAGCATTACAAACGCATAATAAATATTTACTATAATTTTTAATTGGCTGAATATTTATATATCCGAATGTAAAATAGCATACTTTTAAGATGTCAGAATTTCATTTGGTATTATTACCTTTTACATATTAACTTTCGCATAATTTGCTTTAGAACAACGTTTTATTAGAGTTACTTTTATTTCATATAATTTCTTTTGACCTTATAAGAAGATGGCATAATTTTATCTTCAATGCAAAGCATAAATGAAAACCTTAAGGCGGCCCTTCTTCCCGGCGGCTCTGTCGTCAACGAGCGAAGTTCAAAAAGCTTGCTTTTTCATCCAGGGCAATGCTAGAAAAAAAAGCAAACCAAAAAGAGAGAGATAGCGCCTTAGGGCACAGTTTGCACTGTATTGAATGAAATTAGTATTATTATTAACTATCGATTGAACGAATATTAACTATTCATAGGGTGCGGAAATTTATAAAACTTGTTCCAGGATATACGTTTTTGTCAGTAAGCCTTACAAGTTTGTGAAATTAATGTTTTTTATCTAAAATTTTCATTACATTTGCCAGGTTTCTATCGAATTATTATTTTTTTTTTTTATAATTTATGAGTACTTTATGAACGGTCGAAGTTCAGGTAAAATGTTTGCAAAAAAGCAGATTTTTGGAGGCTTATACTAAAAACCTAGAAATAGTGCACAAGATATCTGTTAGCTCAAAAGTTTTCAAGAAAGATCACTTACAACGCCATAATCACGTACGACCGTTTGTATGAAAAGTAAGACGGGAGGGCCGCTCTTAATAGTTAAAATCTATACTATCGTTGGTCGAAAAAAATAGCCTTAAGCATAGCATAAAAATAAAGGTTAGGTTATGTTAGAGGTGCGACCACCCCACGGCGCGAGCCGAGCGAATGAAACGAGCGTGCCGTGGCAGCGACCGGCGGCGAGTGGCAAGGTAGACAGCCTTTTCATTCAATGTTTTTTTTCTATTACAAAAAAGTAAAAACATCATACGTTTATATCAACCGTTTTATTTGAATTAAAAATACATAAAATATAACGAATCAATTGTTTTCAACCGAATAACTATGCCAGAAGAAAAAAATACATTCTTATCTTCGAAAATTATATTAAAACATGATTCTGCATTGACATGACTATACGTATGAATTAAATATCAAAAAGTGATTCTGACTGCGGACTTTCTGCGATAAAATGTTTCTACTGTTAGATTATTATGGCTATAAAATTAATGCTTTAAGATTATTCTGATTTTTGACACTATTAGTTTTAAATCTATGATAAATTAGAGATGCCAAACTATTTTCTACGAAATGAATTAAACCGCTGTTATGCATAATAATATTGTACCATAAAAAGTTCTACTACTTTTAACTTTTACCACGATATCTGATAATGATAATGATAATTTAATCACATAAAATAGAGTTTCTATGAATTTATATTATTTTTTTAAAATATTATTTAAATGAATGGTCTAAATTTCATGTATCTAGATTAGGTTTCGAGTTGTAAAGATTCAAAAGTATCTCGATATGGCTCGTGAAAATATACAATGCTGCTGCGTCATATCATTCTACGAAGGATAAATATTTAATACTAAGAAAGGAAATAGGTATAGGTTCATGGAAAAGAATAATCGATTGAGACATTTAGTAGGTAACTAAGCCTTTGGTTAAGAATCAGAAACCACAACGTGTAACGAAATGGGGGGGTATCAACCCGAAAGGGGGTATGTAATGTACTAATCAATGTGAACAGCACAGCTTTTACTAAGGGACCATTATGAAAAACGCAAAAAAAAACTGCAGCTTAAATACATTTTGGTACAGTAGGTATTTAATTTTGTATGGAGCTGGAGATTTTTTGTGATTGCGGTGATGCTCCCTTAGTAGAAGTTGTTGATATTAATTAGTATGTTTTACGTTGTATAAAAAATAATAAACAAATAATTTTTTAACCTAACGTAAGATAAGTTTATCATGAGTATTGTTAAACGGTTCACTCACGTAATATAGGTATATAATCTAGAAGCCAACTATAGTGCGTTTGCTTAGGTATTTAAAATAATGTAAACAATCTTGACATGTCTTTTTATTGAAAGAAATAGTTTATAAATCAGTACCTTTGCAAATTACAAATAAATTATGTAATATATAAAATAAATAATTTTTATTTGCAAAGGTATTGATTTATAAACTATTTATTTCAATAAAAAGATATGTCAAGATTGTTTACATTCCTTTAAATACCTAAACGAATGGACTATAGGTTAATAACGAACAAGCCGCTTCTATTTCGTAAATTGTACATAGCGATCGAGGTTGATAGTGTATCTGAAATCTGGATAGTGGTAAACTTAGTAAATAAACTAGTGTTGCCGTTCAATAGACCACTATCGATACACTATCGGTATTTTAAATAAAACCGATACTATCGATAGATCGATCGATCCAGAAAACGAACAAACTATCACTAGTATCGATAGTACCGATCGATATTACTTACTTACTTTCTTCGGCGCTACAACCCTTTGTGGTCTTAGCCTCCACAACGATTCGTCGCCATTTCGTTTAAGACGAAGTGGTAGCTAAAGTGGCGCCCTCATTTGAAATAAATTGTTTAAAACTAAATATGGTGATAATTAAAAATTTGATTTGTATGAATGTCTAGAAAGACCTTTAAACTATTTTATGAATAACCTTTGAAAGTAATATTGGTAGTCTGTCTAGTTTTAAAACTATTTTTAGCCAAAAGTGGCCACTTTTGGCGAAAAACAGTTTTAAAACTAGTCGGACTATTAGTAATAATTTTTTTACCACTTTAGCTACCACTACGTCTTAATCACTAGCCTGCCTTCTCCATGCCGTGTGCTTTCCCATCTTACGTAGGTCTTTGTTGACTCCATCTCTCCAGCGCTTCTTGGGTCTCCTTGGGGTCTTTTTTATTGTGGTGTCCAGTTAGTTACTATATTCACTGCCCTGCAATCATTCATTCTTTCAAGGTGTCCTGCCCAACTTAACCGTTGCGACTTGCAGTACCGCACAATCGTTTCCTGATAGATCAAATTATCAAGTTCGTGATTCATTCTCTGGCGGTAGAATTGATCGCTCTCTCGTATGGGACCAAAAATTTGACGAAGAACCGATCGATATTAAATTGCCGATAGTTCATGCGCTAACACACTACATAAATAAACATCCAAGACCCAAAAACGAATGAAGTATACAAATATGTATCTAGATATTACACGCAGAAAAAATTGATATTTTTACATTCAAATCCCTAAGAAATAACTATGTCATAAAAACTGTAACTCCATACAGACTGTACAATAACATCGGATAGTCCCGAAGCGGCCGCAATTAGTTTGGAGTTGGCCCATTTATGGCCGCAGCGAGGGTCCGAATGGCCACAATAAACATATAGTATAAAACTTCGCTTATTGCTACCCTGTGACGTGATGTAGCTAGTCTACCTTCGAATATAAGATATTTTTGTTTATAGAGAGTACATCGTTTTAGGTTGATACTCAATTAAAGTGAAGAGGTATTTTGTGGAAATTTCTAAGTTTGCCTGGAAAATTTAAAAAAAAAAACTAAATTTTTTGTGCAAGCTTTTGTTGTGAGGCAAAAATACCTATTAAGACAAAAAAAGGCATACTCGACCAGCTTCCGTCTACGTGATCAGACCTTAGACATCGTCCACATAAAGTGCTCGTCAAGAAAAATCAAATGAGTCCTACTCAATGAGGTTATGTTGTTTTAAAACTGAGTTATGTCGAATATCTCCCGGCCTCATTATCAGAGCAGCTCATTAACGCCATAATATTGTGTTGTCATCCGACTTACACAAGTATGCAAAATTTCAGCTCAATCGGTTGGGGATAACAGGTTGTAAATTAAGTTGCATGATTGCATGATAAATACAAGATACATTGCAAGGTAAATAAAAACTTGCAAATAAGAAACCAATAAGTAGACCACATATGACTAAACATAATCTTAATTTATTTATTTGTTTAACTTCATACACAAATAAAAGTGTAATAATGGCGGACTTAAAGCCTAAGACCTTATCTACCAGTCAACCAAACGGGTAATTCACGTTCCTTCAGCTTTTATGATATCTGCGTTGGAATTAAAGTAACTAGTACATTTCACGCAACTATTAAAATTCTGCAAAAAAAATGAAAGAATGTAAGCATAAGGGTTCTTACAGACAACCGACAGTATGCCCGGGTATCCCATCGGCGATGGTTTTAAAGGTTTGTATTTGTACACTCACAAATGTCATAATTTGAGTACAATCAGTACAAGTACTTTATTTACAAATTGATATTAATTTGACATCATTCTTCATTAATGATTGTAGGTACAATAACAATGTATTCTCGGTCTACATATCTAATTTTAATATCAGTATAATTTTAAGTTGACGTTTTTGGAGAAAATGCTGCAGTTTAGTTTGTTACCGCTTCTTCTGTACTTGCTCTAAGAAGGCGGCAGTAAACTTAGTTGTAAGTAAATGATCTGACGTCAACAACTGCCTATTATAAAATCGAAAGAAAATATTGACAATTATCAAGTGATACAAATACCCAAAGAAAAGAAATGATTTTTGCCTCTTTTCGTTTTACTTTGCTTGGCGATCGTCGCTGACCTGTTTGGCGTCAAATCGCGCGACGGTTGCCGACTGTCGCAAACAGATGTCGCGGGCATAATACTGCTCGTATGTAAGAGCCCTAAGTACTTTTAGAGCATTATTTTTTTTCAAATAACCAGTCGTTCAATCGCTGCACTAAAGCTTGTGCTCCATCACAGATAGCGATACCATCGCATCCTCATTTAACGCATTGTTCGCAACGTCACCGACTGTGAAAATAAAGGCTTATTTTCTCACGGCATTTGTTCCCTTCCAGAAGATGTATTTTGGATGCGAGGCTGTTTATCTCGGGAGTTAGTTACATGTGACACACGGTTGAATCGAAATTCTTATTTTTCGTCTGTAAGACTCGCGCACTCCAAGCCCACGCCTAGCGTATGCCTAGCATACGCTAGGCATACGCCTAGCGCGCTTTGAAATTTGTAGCATATAATTTGTAGTTAGTAGGTGGGCTCGTATGCTAGGTCAAGTACGCTGAAAAGCGTCGAGATCGGTACGCCAACGCTTTATAGGCCTTCCTTTACCTTGCCGACCGTTCTTAGGTATCCAATGTGTTACTTTACTGTTACTCCCTATTGTCATTATCTGTCATGTGTGTGTGTGTGTGTGTTACACAAAAATCGTTAAATTCGAATTTCTTTATTTCTTTATTACTCGCTTTCATGCATTCATACAGGTGGTTAGTAGGTAAGTACATGAACCATGGCAGGGTGTTGCAAACTTATAGAAATTATTTGAGTTTATATAATAATAATAGTATTTATAATCAAGTACAAATACATCAATCAAGTACAATTTTGATTCTCTTTGTGATTCGTGCAGTAAATACGCTTTAGTTTTCAGCAGCCGTGTGTATAATAAGTTACGTATTGTCACCAACAGTGTCGGTAATCTGTTTTTATTGTCGCGCCACTAATGGCATCATTTTTACTTACTTCTGCCTTCCAGTTCAGGTTTTCTTTATAATACAACTCTTGCTTAAATTTATCTAGATCCTCTTTTGTCTACCTATGTTATATTTTATGGTTTTCCTTAGTCATAAACGTTTAATTGACGACCTCCGTGGCATAGTGGTTACCATGCTCGTCCGCCACCCAGAGGTCCCGGGTTCGATCCCCGATCAGGGCAAGTTGGAAATGGTCTTTTACAAATTGTCCTGGGTCTTGGATATATACATATATGTTATAAAATATAGTTAGTATCGTTGAGTTAGTATCCCATAACACAAGCCTCGAACTTATTTTGAGGCTAGCTCAAAAAGTGTTATTTGTCCCTATATATTTATTTATTCTTAGCTGTTTCTTTTCCCGTGCAGATCGAAGGAACTACCTTATACACAGGATCTAACAAAATATACTAAAATTATTTTAATGCTGAATTCAGATCACGAAACTGAACAACTTTCTCTAAGGAACATACATCGAAATATGAATAATTTTTGGCTTTCCATACAAATTGGCCGACCAGCATGGAAAGCATTTTTTTTTGTCATATTTCGACTTATATTCATTTGGGAAAGTTGTTCAGAATCATGGACTGAATTGAACCTTAAAATATTTTCAGTATATTTTGTTTGATGCTATGTGAAGCAAAAAACTTTGGTAATAACCAATATAGGGATGTGGATAAATTTGACGATGAATTGTGTCAATAAGCAATGCTGCTATCAAACAACTCATGACTACAAGGATTCGTCTTTCCGTTTCAGATTTTCGCTTCTTTTATCCTTAGAATAAAAAAACTCTCTTCTTATCTTCGCTGCCCGCAAACAGTCAATCTGCTGCTCTAAGTACAAATTTTGTCAGTTTTAGATGTTTCGATTTAGGCTAGTTTTCGTTAAGACAATGTCACAGTTTTGACAAAATATGTCTTTAGATCACTTCATTTTTGAACGAGAATAATCTTTAGACCAGTTCCTATTATGACGACATGCGCTACATCGCAAATAATTAGCGTTTTAGGAGAGTTTTTACATGCTATTTGCGTTTGCGATCATTCGATATTAATTAAATATAAGTAGCATTTACGAGTATATCCCGGTCGGGAGGTTTTTGCAGTGCTTGCGAGTAGGTTAGAGTGTGGACTTTCGTTCTGGAATCAAAGTCCCTCTGGATTTGCTGCATATTGACATGTGAATTGCCAACAGGCTATCTCCTTTTTTAGCACACCGCGCTTGGAAATGGCTTCAGCATTCTGAAGTCTCTCGGTCTGTTGGAAGGCAATAAAGGAAGCACGCAAATCAAACTTGGCACCGTACCGTCATCTCGAAAGCTAAACAGCTTGGATTGTCCTTAAGCGAGCGCAGCGGTGAATTATCCTGGAGTGAAATCAAGAAAGCAGGTGAAAACGAAGAGAGAGAAAAGCAGCAAGCTCACTGCGCTCGTTCGGCAGCGTATGCTGACGACGTGTCGATGGCAGACGCCGACAAACGAAGGCAGCTGAAGTTGCTGTCGAAAGCTGAAGTTGGCCCTGTTGACAGCGAAGTGCTGCTCGTCTGTGTGAGGCCTAAATTCCACTATTTTTATTTATTGGGGTCCTCGAGCTGCACCCAGCCAAGGATGTATTTTCATATTCGAAATCCACAATACAGTATTTAGTCTAAATGAGAAAAAGGTCTAAAAATATATTTTTGACATAACTTAGGTTAAAAAAAGTCGGAAAATTAAGTTTTAGTTAATAATATACCAGAATATGTTTTAAATTTCAATTCAAAGTTTCAGTCTTTATAATCTGTTTTTATACACAAAATAGTAAATAGATACCTAACATTACCTTGGGAGGAAAATCGATGCCATGGAAATGTGGTGCTGGCGACGACTTCTCAGAATAAGTTGGACAGCCCACCGCACTAATATCTCCATATTAAAGGAATTAAGAAAAGGCTCTCTTCGATTGTGCTGTTACGAATCCTTAAATTCTTCGGCCATGTCACCCGCAAAGAAAACTCTGTGGAGCGCTTGGTGATTCAGGGTCGTATTGAAGGCAAGCTTTCACGCGGTCGGTCTCCAACGAGGTGGCTAGATCTCGTCAAAGCTGCAACACAGTGCCCAGCATCCGAATGCTCCAAAAAAGCCGCGATAGATAAGAGATATGTGGAGAAAAATCGCAAGAGCAGCAACCATGGACCAACAAACTAACCCATAATCTCGACAACTCTGTCAAGAGTGTACGACTAAAAAGAAGAACCTAATATTACACATTGTACAATAATAGAAATGGTTTTGCTTAAAGCGATCTCTTCCAGACATTTTTTTTTTATATTAACATCTCACATTTTTCTCCATCCACCAGTGGATGGAGAAAAATGTGAGAAAGACAAAGACGGTGGTGCGACTGACTAAGAACGAAAAATAATATCTTTGTACATTGCGACACAAATAAGTTGAGCAAAAATGACGGACTTCAAAGCATTTTTGTATAAAGTCCCGATACGTAAATTGAACCAAATTGGCAGTCGTTGGCGCATTATTTGTACCTGCGCCGATAACCGCCATTTTGGTTCAACCAGAAGTTGGTAATAAAAATGCAACATTCTTACAAATTGTTGTATATCTTAGCATTAACATATGAGTTAAAAAAATATTGCAGTGTCACATAGAGGATGTAATACGAGATTAGAAAAATGAAAACGGAAGGCATATAAATATTAGAGTAATAAATGTTCAGAGACTAAAAAATTTAATGTCAAATAGAGATCTATATTCTTTATCAGAGTGCAGGAGACAAGAATATAATCCCTGAAGAATACAATTGAACAGTTTGTTCAGGAAATAAATTTCAAATAAGAAAGAATGGATGAGTTGAGTAAACCTTTCAACTAAGCCGTTCTTGAATTATTTTGCCTAATAGTTATGTAGGTATGCATACACATACGGGTCTGTAATTTATCCAATCTTATGTTAGCCAGAGTTTACATTTCTACACGGACTTTCTTCATTTTCAATAAACACGTTCTCGTAAATATTATCAGAGAAATTATTCAATCGTTGTCCTTCTTTATTTACGAGTTCCATGTTTTTATTGTAGAATCTCGCTCGTACTCCGAACATGGTTGGTCTTTTTGAGACGGTGAAATCGTAATGAAGAACTACAGTGTGGTCAATCGTACCGTCTGGAACATCTTTAAAGAATTTACGCATGATTATCTCTAAACGAGCCCAGTCGCCTCCTCGGTTTACACGAAGTGCCTGTGGTACAACGTTGTATGGATCTTCTGTTCCACCTAAATTATGACTCACTAGATGACCACGTTCGTCAGTGCGTCGCGGATTCAAAGCTTGAAATGCCACTTCGTTATACTGTCCACGTGCCAAGTACGCTCTAGTAAAACTAGTATATGACGCTCTCACCACCATAGGAATCACCTCTTGAGGACTATTGAAATTATTCGACGGTACGTAAATAGTATACTGTACTAGTGGTTCGTTCGATGGGTCGGGAAATTCGTTCGGTTGAAACCATCGCAAGTTTACAGTAGGATACAAGCTTTCCAAGTAAGTAGCTATTTCTTCAACTGAGTGACTACGGTCGAAAAGAGCAGTCAGCCTTCGTACTGCGTCATCTTCATCGTCTCGCTTTGGTCGATGAGATCTACTTGATATAGGACATCTGATATAATGACCAGTATCATCCAAATACCCGCGAAGTCTAAGCGATCTCTGGTTTAGAATACGCAATGGATTAGTTGCATCTGGCGACGGATAACATTTTACCCACTTTTTGTGTTCATCGTAACACATAAAAACATTGTCAGAGGTGGAGCCGCAAAGAGTTACGCATCGAGTTCCATCTTCGGTTTGGTAATTCGGTACATAAATTAAATCATTAGGATTGCAATTGTCCGAAGAACTAGGATATACGTTACAACGTCCATTTTGACATGGTCCAGTGCAATGGTAGTGGCATTGGCGAGTTTGTATATGACGTGTCGCATTAGTGGCAACACTTTTGATGCAATCATACCAATTTGATTCTGTTATGCACCAATTTTTATTTTGACCACTAAATTTATCACAATTGCTCATACACTTGTATGTATGGCCTTCATTGTACTTAGTATAGTATCTTGGTATTAGCTTAGTTTTGGGGCTACAATTGGTACCTGTGTCGCCTGGGTTTCTGCCTATTTGGCACTTGTCGTGGCGTTCACCGTAACATTCTCCCATGCAGGTTTGAATACGAGCATGTTTGTCTAACGCTGTGGATTCTATCAGGGCTCCATACAAATTAGAATCGTAGGTCGCAGATACAATCGTTGGGATTGAAAACGCTGCGATTAAAAACGCAGAAAGAAGTACCACTTTTGTACTCATTTTCACATGTCTACTGACAAAATAATAAATTATATAAATAGTACAGATTTAACTTTTAAAAAATCACAACTTCTCAATAACAGAAGTTTAAGTGAACTGAGACCACGTTTATCTAATTTTATCTATATTAGATAAAATTAGAGGAGGTCAGAGTCAAGTCAAGATTTATCATACACCAAATTACAGTATTCACTAATGATAAAATACTTTCAAGGTTGAATATTTTGGAGACTTCTCGCAGAACTAATCTCCAAACAGTTATAAGCCAGTGATAACGTTCTAGCCTTTGACCATCGAATCTCGGGTTTGGTCTCTGCTTGGTTAATGTAGATAGAAATTGAAAATATTATATTCTCTCTTTCTTCCACCTTCCTGCTTACCACCGAAAAATAATAACCCATTTTCTACTTACCACATTATATCCTTAGTTGTGTAGCTTAGAAGACCGACTTTTGCTTCTCGACGTTTTTTATCGTGATTTTGTTTCTTCAAACGTGGTTTAAATCTGTTAGTTAAGCCATTTCCTAGCAGTATTGTGGCACAGATTACTATTTACAGAGATAATGATACTTATAAGAGTCGCCTTCATTATCTTCAACTTTCAACGGCTCAGCCTCCTTGTAAAAGTGGTCTCAAACCGGTTCTAACAAAATACACTAAATTATTTTAAAGTCCATGATTCTGAACCTTACGTAAGGAAAAATACTGAAATACGAAAAAAAAAACCGTTTGACCTCCCATAACAGTCGACCGATCAACAGATCTGAGTTTTGTGAGAAACGATATTTATGGATGAAATTAATATAATATAGCACCGTCTTTGTGTTTCTCACATTCCTCTCAATCCACTGGTTGTCTGTAAGAGATCGCTAAAGGATAAGACCGCCCTTTGTTTAAAATTATTTCTTTAATTTAAAATTATTTCTTTGTGTTACATTTTTCTTTTGGTGTACATTTAAGAGTCTATCTATTTATGTTCATTAGAGGAAGTTGTTCAGTATCATGAATTGAATGTACCCTTAAACACTTCAATATATTTTATTAGACGTCATTAATACAGGAGGCTCACGGAGGGAGATTGCTCTTAAACTAGTATTTTGCCTTTCTGAAACAGTCTTTATATTGCAAAAGTAACATTTTATAATACAAATGTAACTGGTTAAATTGTATGTTATTTTTTTTTCTGATTTAACGCCAAGCAACCCTCAAAGTGTAATCGTTAACAGAATGGGAAGTGCAGAATGTTTATTCTCCCAACTATCAATCAGCCTTCGGTCGGATGAGCCGTCTTTGCTGCACAAAGACATTAATAACAGAGACCACTGAATAATGGTGGGTTTATTACTGTTAGTTCTCGTTTTAAGAATAAACAAGCAACGTCAGAGAGTAAATTTAAAATATACTGCTTTTTTACGATAGCTTAATTTGTTTTGGCAAAATGTTATATTTATACTTATACTGTTCTATTTTTTAAAAGATTTATAAATTCAACAAGAAATCAAAAGTATTAGCAAGTATTCCATCTGTTTACAATTAAAGGTTAAAATATAAAGCTAGCCGAAAAAAATCAGAACAAAAATTTAAACGGCATGGCCCATAACACAAATTAAAGTCATCGGCATCGTCATTTCAGTTCAACTAAAGTGGTTTTCGACCATTACTTAACTGTGTGTTTACAGTATTTACTTATTTTAGACATCGTTATATTTCATCTAAGTTTGAAGGGAAAGGCCAACCCACAGTAATAATTATAGTATTATAGTCAATAGACTTCTTTACTATTTTTATTCTTTTCCGAAGTCATAAACAGTATTAAAATTAACTAATTTATTTACAAAATTACAAAATAACAAAAGCGATTTTGATAAAATTTCTACGTGATTACCTGACAAATATACAAATCAAACAAAATAAGAATTTTCCAAATCAGTCCAGTCGTCTTCTTATATGTGTACATACATAAAAAAAAAAAACATAAAGCGCACTACACACCAAAGCCGCCGACCCGCCGACACAGCCCGCCGACACAACCCGGCGGCCTATGTCGAAAGAAGCATGTCGGCAACCTGCGCCCGCGCGTCTTCCCCGCCGTCACGTCGGCGGCTTGCCCGGCGGCTTGCGCACGCAAGCGCTCAGTTGCCCGGCGACATTTGAGCTGTAGTACAAGCTCTTTCGATGCATGGCAATCACTAACTGCCAGCCAAATAAGTTCCTGATGTCGAGCCGCCGACATGTCGCCGATATAGTTTTCCGACTAGCAATGAGTGAAGCCGCCAACCTAATCTGCCGACAAAAAGGCGGGTCGGCGGCTTTGATGTGTAGTGAGTTTAAAAGATAGCGACGAATTGATTACCTCTTCCTTTTTAGAAGTTGGTTAAAAAGAGACTGTCATCATCTTAGCAAGTGGAAATACATATTCTCTACCTAGTCCTAAGGAAAACAGTATTCTAAAAGAAATATTGATTGATTAGAATTAAATAAAACCACTGCATTATCCGTCATAAAAACCATCAATATATTTACACTTGTCGATTATTTACATATATACAAAATGACAATCTTAGTTTACAGTAATAATTGATTAATACATTATATTTACATCGCTGAATCAATTCGAATGACAGATCAACAATTTAGCCCCTGAAACGAAGTTACATTTAGATATGTTAATATTAAACTCTATATGAAATTTTCAAACATAAATAGAAAGTTTGACAGAGTAACAAGCAAATATTTAGGTCCCATAAAAATAGTTTGAAATTCTGGTCCGTTATAATATACGACTGTGAATTAAGGTTGACGATATAAATTAATATAATATATATCTGATTTCATTTCTGAAAAAAAATTATAGAAATGTTGATAAGGTATTGAATACAATGTAACAATTCTTATTTTGGAAAGTAATTATTATTTTAATTGACATTGAACATATAAAGTACTGATAATATTTTATACGTTTATTATCCATAAATATAATCTACAAGCCAAAAATTTAAAAATTCTGTGATTTTGTTAAACACACAGTTTCTATAAAGTATGAACATATTTTGTATAGAATGGACTATTTGCATGTATGTGTATACTTTAAACAACATTGATTTTATTTTAATATGGTTGTCACATAATAATTTGCTTTTTAATATATACTTATTTAATACAAATTGCATGTTTGTGAAATAATATGATCTCATTACCATAATAATTTAAAGAGAATGTCTGGACGTCCTTTTTGCATTAAATGTTCATGAATTTTATTCATTAGGTTTGCATGACAGATTAAATGTACTTAGTACAATGAAATTATATGTTTATAATAAAAAACACTTCAATAAATATTTCTCTTATACTACGGCTAAAATAATCTTTAGAATAAGAACTCACTTACCCTTTACCTTTCTTTACAAACGCTGATGCTCTATTTCGACACATCTTATAGATCTCGAGAGAATTTTGTGATTTTAAAGAAATATCATATAAATGAACTTGAAAGAAAAATATATTGTGTGAAAGTTTTCAATTTTGATGGTCAAAATATACTAGATAACGTTTGTATGGAAACGTTTATGGTAAAAACGTTCTTCACTAATTTCTCGACACATAAGTAAATCATATTGGAATGCAGTTCCTTAACGAAGGTTGGAGTTAACAGAACAGGAAAATGTACCTTAACTAAGTAATAAATACCATTGTAATACATACCACAAATGGTTTTAAAGTGCGTTTTTGTTTTTATCACTTCTAAAAGATACAATAGTTTGTTTCCACTGTATATCTTGTCTATTGTTTTCTAAATAGCGTTATTTGCACATAAAGGGAAACAAAACCAAGTTTATGGCGCGAAATCTGTTCTTTACAATTTAGCAAGATATTACACAATAACCAACCCCCATTTGGGTTGAGGGTGTAAACATACGGTGAATTTGAATTGGAAAATAGTTGACTGTTTTGTTACATGGAAGTGTTTGCTGTTAGTTGATCTTGTAGTTTACCTTAGTTTATATAAGTTTGAGGATCGTTTGGGAATGTAAACTTTACTCGTACTATGAAGTATATAACGTCTGACAAAATATATTGAAACACTTTTCAGGTTGAATTCGGTATATGAACCTGATCAACTTTCCCCAAGGAACTTAGATCGAAATATAAAACATATTTTTTGCTTCCGTACAAACTCGGATCAACTAATCGGTCAACTTCCAAGGGAAGCCATTTCTTTTTAATATTTTAATATGTTTTCCTTGGGGAAAGTAGTTCAATGTCGTGGACTGAATTTACCCTTAGAATTGTTTCAGTATATTTTTTAGATCCTGTACATGCTGTTTGAAAAATCAATTTATATAGCAAACAAGTTTGTTTGCCAGGTAAATTAAAAAAACTTTCAAGCACGCCATCTAGTGATGACAGGCGGAACTATGAATTCCAGTCGATGGTGGTGATATACGTAACGCCATCTTTTATTTGCTGGGTGAATTAAAAAAAAAAACCTGACTTTTAAACGTTAACCAAAAACTTTTAACGGCTGAACTGATTAAGGTACACTAAACATAAACCATTGCAACAGAACTTGCTTTCTCGTAAAAAAACCGCATCGTAATCGGAGCAGTCGTTCGAGAGCTATGATGCCACAGACAGACTGACATTAGCGTCAAACTTATAACACCTCTCTTTTTTGTTTGTGGTTAAAAACAAATCGCTTCCCGCTGTCTTTCCTCTGCATATTTATAATATATGCCTGATCTTTGAATCTACGCAAAGGATTTTAATGCCGTTTTCATCAATAGATAGAGTTCAAGAAAGTTTACATGTACAACCATGTACAACAAAGGGCAACCTGCGTGCCCTGCCTAATAGGCAGGGCAGGTTGCTAGTAAACAATAAACAATTTAATAAAAAAAAAAATTGTAGCTTCTTAAAGAATAACGGACCATGTTACTAAATAGATCATTTGCAATAAATCATTTCTAGATATATAATATGTCTTTCATAAATACAGTGACACTCTCGTCAACGGTTATACACCAATATATACACCTGTATATTCAAACATCTACATATCAGTCTGCATTGTATGGTCAATCTGGGTAAATGTATATGCAGATAAATGGTGACGACTTTCCTTTTTTTTTTTCAATATTTCTGTTTAAATTGTTGAACATTTAATGTCAAGCAACAGAATTTCGAATGATAATTTTTCTTGTTTTTTTTTTTAATAATTATTATACGGCTCTGGATACCAGTCCCTTAGAGCCTATCTTTATTTTATCACTTCTTTATTCCTAACCTTAACCCTAACTATGCAATCAAAGGTTGGTGTAGGTCTTTTGATTGCTTCAAGGGAGCGACGAATCTATACGAGTCCACTGGTTTTCATAGCCGATTGAGTGGCGGACGGCGCCTAAAGACGCCCACCACAGTCCGCAAATTAATATCACTACAGCCGCACTATGAGTGTCCACTTTAACCATTTCACATATTGTTCAAGAGCATGAGCATTTATAACACTAAACTACACCGATTTCATATCATAAAGTTCAAATCAATTTGCAAAACAATTTAAAGCAAACTCCAACTGAACCCCTTGACTTCCCGCCAAAAACTCCTTTTTTCTTGAATGTTATCTATAGGGATGTATATAACAGGTTGGAATAAATTTTGCGCTTAATTATACTTCCATTGTATTATAGTAGCTCATTGAATTAGCAGTGGGCGGTGGCCATAGCACGAAGAACCGATGGTCGATGGGGCAGAAGCGTTCTCGAATGGCGGCCACGTACGCGGCAAGCGCAGCGTAGGACGCCCACCAACTAGGTGGTTTGACGACCTTAGCAAGGTTGCAGGAAAACGCTGGATGCAGATCGCTTCTAACCGTTCGTTTTGGAAAACCTTGGGGGAGGCCTATGTCCAGCTGTTGGACTTCTTGCGGCTGATATGATGATGATGAAGATATATACAAAAAAAATTGTGTTGTTTACACTTAAGTACCTCCATTTACATTTACCCATATTAACCCTAATTTAAATCTACTGGTATTGACTTATATTTTGCTATGTTGGTTCCTCACTCATAGTTTGTATGTGTTCACTGGCTTTCAACGTGGTTGATGACGTCAGAGCTACCAGGTCTTCGTCGATGGTAGTCAGTTGAGAATATTCGGTTCTCGGGAACAGCGCATGGTGCTTTTGTCGCCTCGTTTTTAACTATGAACAATATTTTTATTTTAATCTAGAATAAAACAATTCATGAAGATAATATTATCTAAGAATAACTTTTTTTTAAATCATTTATTCAAAATTCACAAAAATAATATAGGTAAAGTGATACTATACTGTTATTATTAAAACAGTCGGCATCGCAGGGGTAGGCCTAGAAAGTGTTGGCGCGATGACTTGGACACTTTCCAGCGTGATTGGTCAGAAGCTGCTCTGGATAGAGGAAAACGGGAGAGACCTTTGCCCAGAAGTAGGACAGTAGGTTAAAATAAATAGAAACAGTTATTATAAGCTAAAGTAAAATGTTATTAATTAAAAATAACTGCAACTCTTTGTTCATGTTTTTGTAAATTCATAAGGACTGATAAAATTTACTGTTATTACAAAAAAAGTCTTGGATAAGATGGTTGTAAAATGTTAATAAGTTAGTAATAACTGCAACTTTATATTTTATGTCTTGTTTTACAAAGCCCTTAGGTATAAAAAAACAAATGCCTTCTTAATTTTATATCCTTGAAAATTTCCATATACATGCATTATTACTTTATTTTTTACCATTTTATATGTAACATTCAAAAGAGGTAAATTTCGCATTGAGCCAAATATATTACTTCCGTCACTAAAATAGATTCGGTTATATTTCCTAGATTCATTTCCCACCGTAAAGTAGAAATATAAAATAAGGCAATAACATGAAACTTCTTGCCATAATTCTTTGAACAACAAACATAACTTTTACCAAACGCTTGCCAAAATAGAGAATGATTTTATGGAACTACCATTTTTCACGGTTTGTATGTAATTAGTTACCTAAATATAGGAAAACGTTGTGTTGTTAGATGCAGGGAATCACATTTGTGCACGCAAAGTTAATGCTATATTATTATGTTAAAAAATGTATATATTAGTGACATGCTTTATGGCATTTTGTAAGTATAATATGGTTACTAAGCTCATTATGCGGTAACTTCGTATTTTTTTGAATTTCTCAACTTCTACCCGATAATGAAATTTAGAAAAATCTTCTTCCACTTTTGTTTTCTCATAGATATAATATGAGATGAGGAAACAAAAGCGGAGAAGGAATTTTCTAATCTAAATATATCTAAATATATATAACTCAAAGGTGACTGACTGACTGACAGTGATCTATCAACGCACAAACCACACTGGACGGATCGGGCTGAAATTGGGCATGCAGGTAGATGTTATGACGTAGGCATCCGCTAAGAAAGGATTTTGATCAACTCTACGTCTAAGGGGATAAAATAGGGGATGAAAGTTTGTATGAAACTTTGTCAATTTTAAGCCAATCGGGCTGAGACTTTGCATGCATAAAGCTACTATGACGTAGGTATCCGCTAAGAAAGGATTTTGATCAATTACACCCCTACGCGAGCGAAGCCGCGAACAAAAGCTAGTAATATTATAAGACTCATTCTATTCTCATAAGTTATTTTCATCCTTATTACATACAGTATGTAATAAGAATGAGTATAACGTATAAGAATAAACCGTTTCTTTTTTCTTACAGGAGTAACTCCTGTAACGGTAGCGTTATTCACTCACACGTGGTATACTCGTACTTACGACACAAATAAATTGAACCAAAATGGCGGACTTCAAAGCATTTTTGTACAAATTCCCGACACGTAAATGGCGGTTCTTTCGTTTGGTTAAGGAGATGCTGAACTAATAAGGCAGGTTTAGATGAAGACTATTTTGAGACGCCTAAATTACGGCGCCAGTGTCAACCGTACAGCACATCTTCAGACCGTTTACTATTTTCAGGCGCCTAAATCTCGCCGCCAGTGACCACCAAACCGACACTAGTCGTTTACATGGTGCCTTTTCAGTATCAGTCATTAGCAAAATAGGCGCGGGGGCAGCGAGAGACGCGGGCGGAGGTCACTGGCGCCAAAAAATAGGCGCGTGTTCTATTCTGTGCCAGCGCTGGCATGCCGCGAAAAAATGGCGCTAAAAGTGTTAAAACGGTGCCTTTCTTAGGCGCCGTAATTTAGGCGGCTGAAAATAGTCTTCGTCTAAACCTGCCTATAAGGAGTATTTTTTCTTACCGTTATAATAATAACAATAGCTATAACAGCTAGTATCGTGGATCCGATGCTCCATACAGTCAACAGGTTGCGGTCCAGCATGTTCGACGTCTCGTTCGAGTCGTCCACGAAGAAAGAGGCGGTTATGTGTGTTCGTATGTTTTCTGCTATCCGCCGCTTGCCAGCCGATGAGCCGTTTAAGCAACCACCTTTGAAAAATTACAATTATTAAAACATGCGATTTTTCCTAAGTCTGGACGAGAATTTTAATAGCTTATATCTGGTGTGAGATTTTTCGAGCTGTTAAAGGCATCTCACATAGCTCAATAACTTCTTCTAGTAAGAAAGTAATTATTACACACTAGTTAACTAGTGTGTGTGTGTTCCTCACGAGTTTTTTTTTTTTTTCAGTGAAAGAATGTGGTGGTAAAAAGACGCACCAGTTATAATTGTTTATCCTTTTGTGTGTGAGCCAATCGAGAGCCGGTCGACATGCATTGTTTAACTATTGTGTCTAGTATTTTGAACAGACAACAGATAATTGATCTGATCAACCATTGATGTCAGATTTTTGTCTAAGTGATGACAGTCAAAACAATGGCTTAGCTTGCTTTGCGAATCACGGAAGAGCTCGTGATATTTTAAGGCCAATTTTAGTCACCAAGTGATACGAGTACTAACTGAATTAAAATATCTGTCTAAAAAGTTCCTTTACCGCGAACCTAACTAAGCCCATCGCCAAGACCATTGAATTCATCAAAAATTATAATATCTGTGGACGAAGCGCTTTTACCACGTACCTACCTAAGCCCGTTGTCAAGACTATTGAATTCCTCAATAAACATTCTTCAGTTGAAAAATCTATTATATTTATTTTCATACATACGTACCTACTTACTATTTGTAGTGTGATTAGGTACTTGACTAGGAAAAAATATTTATGCTATTTGGATTTATAAACAATTTTCAAAACTAAAAACCGACTTTAACACCAATGTTTGTACATTGGTGTTAAAGTCGGTTTTTAGTTTTACCGATTTTAATAAAATTTCTTTGAAAGAAAGAATTTTCTGAATTGGCCAAGGTGTCTTCGAGTAACCGGGGAACATAAAAAAGAAAGACAATAGGCATTACAAATGGAAAAATATTTTTAGCCCATCAGTTACATTATTAAAAATTATAGTACACTACGAGTACACGTATTTTTTTTTTCTCTAAAAAAAAAAAAAAAGCCAAAGATACAGCGCTTTGAAACACATGACGTCAAGGCTAAGTACGATTTTTACATAGAGGTGACACCGCAAGACCCGCTTTGGAACTTTGACGCTTCGAGTCTTTGTGAATTTTTACTTTTTGGCAAAATGAAATATTGATACGAAAAGTAAAGCACACTGGAAACCACTACGCCCACATCGAAACCTCAATATTATTGCGGGCTCATAGCTAATTGAATAATTAAACGTTTTGATAAATACGTGGAGCTTAGCTATTGGAAACATATTATACTAATCGGCTTTGAATAACATTGTGGTCTGTAATAGATATGTACACATATTTCGCACATATGTAGATAAACGTAATGCTTTTACAATTGGGAAATGTAAATATAATATCTACAATAATATATCTAAGGATATAAGCCAGGATAACATTGTCTTAAATTCTGATGCTGAATATACATTGCCTGTTTTTTTAATTAATTATTGGTCAATTCTTATAACACTGACAGTGCATAAAAAACTGAAGATGACTTGAGTCATTGCAATCATGACACTAGCACTCGTAATTATTTAAAAAATCTTTTATCTGAAACAATAGATTTAAAAGTTTAAAGTGCTCCTTAAGACATATGAAACAAGCCCAAACTCGGTAGGGTTGCTCCATTGCTAGTCCTATGGCCACCTTTTAACTCCATAATCAGATCAGCTCCATGTCACCACAATATTGCATATTCACGCAATCAACGTATCCGTGCAAAATTTAAGCTCAAACGGAAACCGGGAAGTGGGTCAAATTTAACTTGCAAAAACGATCATCTCAGCGATTTCGCAACCTCATTGCTGTGACATCTCTGATCCGATTTCTAGCTTATTCTTCTTCACACGCAGGGTCTTGAGCATTCTTAATTGTAAAACCGGCGAAGTGGATAAGTAACAGCCGGAAAGCGGACCACAGACTTCAAAGCATTACAATAGTTTATAAAATAATATCTATAACATATCAATTACCATCTCTAACAACATACTTTTATTTTGAACCTACTTTAAGTTTTCTAACAAACAAAGTTTGGCTGTCAGATAATGCTTGAAGCATTACGTCCTTTTGTGCTATTGAAAATTTATTTTGTACAATAAAGGTCAAATAAAAAAAAGAAATACAGCTAATGATACAACGGGGCTAGGATGAGGGAGAGAGAGATAGAGATGCTTACTGATATCTTTGTCGTAGTGACAACAATCCAATGTTTTGAATATTAAAATACTAAGTAAAGCTGACGATGTAATTGGGACACGCTGTGATGAAAGAAAGAGAGAAAGAGAGAAATAGAGATGCTTACCGATATCTTTGTTGCAGTGACAACAATCTGATGTTTCATTGTGAAATGTTAAATAAATAATGCAGCTGACGACGCAATAGAGAATATGCTGAGATCAGGGTGAGAGAGACGGCTCTCTCTCTCTCTCTCTTTTTCTGTCTCTCTCTCTCTCTCTCTCTCTCTCTCTCTCTCTGTAACGCTTACCGATATCTTTATCCCAGTGACAACAATCTAGTTTGATTGTGTAATGTTGAATAATTAAAGAATTGGAGATGAAGGAGAGAGAGAAAAAGAGAAATTGAGATAGAGACTTGAATAAAAATGCTTACCGATATCTTTGTCGCAGTGACAACAACCTTGTTTGGTTGTGTAATGTTAAATAAATAAAATACAGCTGATGATGCAACTGGGAACACGGTAAGATGAGGGAGAGGGAGAAAGAAAGAAATAGAGACAGAGACTTGAGTAAAAATGCTTACCGATATCTTTGTCGCAGTAACAGCAATTTCGTTTGGTTGTGTTATGTTAAATAAATAAAATACAGCTGATGATGCAACTCGGAATACGGTGGGATGAGGGAGAGTAAGAAAGAAAGAAATAGAGACAGAGACTTGAATAAAAATGCTTTACCGATATCTTTGTCGCAGTGACAACAATCCGATGTTTGGTTGTTACTTGAGTATAAAGACACCATGCTCTCCGTACAGCATGGCAAACATTTATGATTCACCCTGAAAATTATACATTAGTTAATATTTTATACATACGAGTACAACTTACAAACAATTTATGAAACAAACAACAAATACACAAGTTTAATAATAACAAATACATTAAAGAAAACAATATGGGTTTTAATATTTAAAAACATAGCTATTTGTCTATACAAAATAACTCCTTTTAGCCTTATAATCAGTGGTCGGATAATCGGGCGCTTATTTGCCTAAACTTAACTCGGTACATAACACAGCGTTGATACAACCACCAACCTGATAAAAATGAATATCAATTTCTCTTAATACAACTTTGCTTTTATTAAACTCGTTTGGAAGTAGCCCCATTGAAAGTACGTTAGCAGTATTCAATTAAAATATTATAATTTTGTCGCAATGAGTCAGCACTAGGTACTAATAGTAATTCCACGTACAACTAGATAGTACTAGATACTATAGATAAATAAATAAACCATAATAGCAAAGTTGCATTAAGAGAGATTGATTTTTATTTTCATCAGGTTGGTGGTTGTATCAACGCTGTGTTATGTATCGCGTGATGTTTAGGAAAATAAGCGCCCGTTTATCCGATCACTACTTATAATCACACTAATATTTAAGTTTCTTTTCAGCAGTGGTCGATACGAAATTCTAATTAATGAATAAACATTTGAATCTTTGAATCTTTTTTCCCAAACCAGCCTGGCCTATGGCATGACCTAGTTATTGTGGCTGCCAAAGTCTAAAATCCTATTTAAATTATAAATGCAAAAGTCGTATAGATGAATGGATATTTGTTTCATTTTCACTCCAAAATGGTTGAACGAAATTATATGAAATTTCGCATGTCTGTAGCTTATTATGTACTTGAATTAACACAGATTTTTTTTTATCTCGTAAAATCGTGAAATTCCCTTTGCTCTGCAAAAATATGACTAAGCGGGTGACGCCACGGGCATCAGCTAGTCATTTATTTAATACATGCTGTTGCCTAACTGGGTATACTCAAAAGAGCTTACAATAAAGTTACCTATACAAAGTCCTAATTGAAAATATCTAGGCAAAAAATATTTTTCGACGCGAGGTTATCCTACAAATCTCTTAAAAATAAAAATAAAGTAACAAACTGAAATCATACATTTGAGATCCTCAAACAATTCCAAATATTTTTCCCGTAATTGAAATACATCAATCAGCCAACCGTACTCTGAAGCCCTTGGAGGTAAGGCAGTTCGTGTAACCAAATTGCTTATTAACAGCCCAATTGGTCCATACATTAGCCTAGACGTGTTCAAGATGAATGACTAATCAATATTAAAAACGACAGTTAGGTAGCGCATTGACATAGAACATTTTCTTTTATTTGTTCCTAAAATATATTCATACTTTGTCACGTCTTTCTTTATCCCTAAAGAGGTAGACATAGCATAGCCAAGACTATGGATGAAGTTAAAAATGAACAAAATAATACTCGTACTATGATAGTGATGAGTTGCTATCAGCTTCTCGCTCATCCCCTTGATCGCCTTTATACAATACTAGCTTTTACCCGCGGCTTCGCTCGCATCGAATCTATCAAATAATTTTTTTTATTTTTGTAAAAAATATTTTATTTTTTTTAATAAAAAGTACCCTATGTTACTTCTAGTACCTCCCAAAATATGTGTACAAAGTTTCATGATGATCCGTCAAGTAGTTTTTGCGTGAAAGCGTAACAAACATCCACGCTTTCACATTTATAATATTAGTAAGGATGCGCTAGAGTAGAAGCAAATGGTACATTCTTTGTTTTTTTTTTCTTGACTATAGGCGGTACGGCTAGCAAAAATAATAAACTGTGCTATAAATCTTTAGACAAAATAAATTTTATAATGATAAGCTAGTACTGAAAAAAAAATAAAAAGAAATAAGACTAATTTATTTGGTCCTAATTGGCAAAAAAAAAACAGTTTACTTTCGTTTCCAAACATTTTATACGTGAAGGTTTCCGATCAGTACTTTCCTTTATAGGCATTAAAATCCTAATTTTGCGAGCTCAGACGTTATCGCATCTAAGCGCCCTCATTAATTTTATTTTACGTCTATCAATAAACGTATTTATGGCTATTACGTGCGCCATTTTTATTTTACAAGCCATAGGAAGGAGGAAGCGGAAATACAAAAATAAAAGTCTAAATTTTACGTTATTCCAGATTGCAATAAAGTTGCGGTAGCTTTAGTATAAATTTGCATGTTGTTTACTTCATTAGTTTTGTAAGGAGCGTAGGTAAATTTCTTAGAAAGAATTCGCTGTTTTCCAAAAATTTAAAATAGTTTTTTTTTTAAACGTCGAAACAAACATTGTTATGGGATTAGTATAAAATACAGGCTGATGACGTCATAAATTCTTAAAGTCAACTAACGCTCTTTTTATCAGTTTTTCTGCAAAAAAATCTAAAATCACTTCGAAAATGTCACAATGCAATGACTAGTGACATTATTGAAAATACAAAATTGTTGAAAACTTGTTTACATAAATGCTCACATTTAAAAACAAATAATCAAATTGATATCTTTCTTAGTAAATGTAATCGATAAGATATTTTTATGAAATTTACTGAAAATGTAAATCAGATCAAAAAAAAATCTTACAAACATGTTTTAATTTTGAAAATACAAAGAAAGATATAATAAAGGCAATTCCACACAAATGTATTGTTCGAGGTGCTTGACGGCTAGAGTAACTCCACTGAAACCTCAAATTACAGACAGATTCTATTATTATGGATGTTAGGTATGCTCTTTGTGTCCTTATCTTTCTGATTTTGTATAGTATATAAAAAAAGCAATTTAAGCTAAACTTACCTATCTAATCGTAGAGGATGTGCACAAGTGACACAACTAGTTGGACCAGGTCCCGAACACGACCTGCAGGAGTCGTGGCACGGACGGCAGGTCCTCGTTCTAGGCTCGTAGTACTGGGAACTAAGGCACTCCACGCACAGCCCACCTTCCAGCGAAAAGTGGGGCGGGCACGACGTACACCGCTGTGGCCCCGCGCCGTGGCAGTCTTGGCAGTAATGGTGACAGCGACGGCAGCTGTCTCCCCACGGGAAAAAGTTCTGAGGACATTCTGGTCTACATTCCCCTGCAGCTAATCTCCAACCAGGGGGACAAGACGCGCACTGATCTCTTCTCGGACCCGTACATGTCTCACAGGATAAGTAGCACTTCGAACACGTTCCTTGATCAGGGTAGTATCCAGGTGCGCAAGTCGCTCGACAAGTCCCAGACTGCAGACGTAAGGCACCAGCACAAGACGTGCAATTCAATCTCGAAACGCAACTCGTGCATGTATGCGGACACGGAGAACATTTCCCTGCAGTCTGGTAAAATCCCTGCCCGCATTCGGCAACGCATCTAAAAATAAACCTCATATATTAAATCCGCTTCCCGGAAAGGAAAAAATCGGATGTAATAAGTGCCATTACCTCGATCCTTGCAATAACAAAGGGCTTGAACAAGACAAACAATCCCACTCATTTGGTCCGCTACATTTCTCGCAAGTCGAATGACAATTCTTACAACGACCTCCCTCGTGATACTCGTCTGAAAATGAAAAAAAGAATTCAGAATTTCGATAAAGCTCGTCAAGGGGAATCATTGTTTACCGAAGATTACTCACTGGTGTCGCATTTGTCATTGCCATCCGGAAGACAATTTCCTCCTTTAGTAAGAATCCATTTCTCTTGGCAAACGGAACAAATGGCACACGTGCAAATTGAACAACCGATCGGACACCTAAAACAACATAAGACGTATTTTCATTTGCTCGGTGGAAATGAAAAGTAGACATCATTAAGGCTTTACTTACGGCAAGCACTCCCTTCTTTGTGCATCTGCGTAAAATCCCACGGGACATTTAAGTACGCAACGGTTTTTGAAAGCATAAGCTCCTATTTTGCAGGAGACACAGTCTGTTTTGCCCGACCCGTGACACGATTCGCATGTTTCGTCGCAAGGCATGCAACCGAAATCGTCTTTTTGGTATGTGCCAGGCGGGCATGCGGCTAAGCAAGATCCATTATACAGGACATAATTATGAGCGCACGAGGAACACATATCTGCTTTTTCCGAACATGTGTCGCAGTGTTCCGCACATGGATAGCATGCATTTGCATCGGGATCTTCGTAATAGCCGTCAGGGCATTGTTGAAGGCATACAGCTAAATCGGTGACTAATAAATGTGCCGGAGCGCATGTAAGACATGAATCTTGCCCCGCTCCGGCACACGTTTCACACGATTCATGGCAGGGCCAACATACGCCTCCCTGATTAACAAAACTGCGGGGCGGGCATCTCGAGACGCATGAATTGTCTAATCGATAATGCTTACAAGCAACACACTGAGTGGGCCCTTTGCCGTAGCAGCCCTGCGAGTCGCATTCCGGATCGCACAATCTCTGTACTTGTTTATCGTTCGCGTCCGCCAACACATTTTTTCGCTGCGCCGATGGAATGTTTTTCGGATAACTTCGTCGATCGGAAATTCCAAGCTCGATCTCGTTCAGGAATTGCGAATACTCGGATGCATCATAAACATCGTTTATATGGTAGGTTTTCTCCTCCTGATAAGAATTGCTTTTAAAGTGGCCTTTGTTACGTAAACGTAAAGGATTCGTAGCGGTGCCGTAAAATATTAACTGCCACTTTTTTAACACTCCCGGTTGTGTCACGTGATTATTCCCGGCATTTATTATCTGAAGTGTCCATCGGCCCTCGGCGTTTTCGCCCCAAAAATGTACGCTCAAAAACGGCCAGTCGTCGAAGTTGGAACTGGTTGCGTCATGCGTTCTCTCGAATAAAAGGGTGGACGTCGTCCCCATTGGCGACGTAAGCAGTATTCGCAAATTACCTCTTGGGAAAAAGCTCAGTGAAATTTTACATTGAACATGTTCCAAATATCTGACCTCGTTCATTGTTCCGCTGCACCCGTTTACGTCCATATGTACAGAAATGGTGTAGCCGAAAGATGTTTCTATAGATTTGTCTTCATTTATCTCTTGCGACTTACAAATATGTTGGGGCGGCACCGTCGTCCATTGTTCCGCTAATGTGACCATTTGAGCTGCATCCATTAGTCCGTAGCCGAACTTATGACTCACTTTTCTTTTGACGCCGTTAACGATCCATCCCTCTTCCTTTTCTAAAGGCTGGGATCGTGACGTCATAACCACAAGATGTTGGATGTCTCTCCAAGTTAACAAAGGATTAGCTTCTAAAGCTAGCGCACATATGCCTGCGGCTAGCGGAGCTGACGCCGAAGTGCCTGTATGGTCCACAGTGCATATGTGATCAGGCCGTAATTGAACATCCATGTCAACAGTGGCGACGCTTTTGTCTCTACCCGGAGTGCCCGAACTGTACGTAGAAGCCAAAGTAGATGAACACTCCTCTAGGTACCAGGGCTTGTATCCCCCTTGTGTGGCGCTTGAAATAGATATCGTGAATATGCTATTAGCGTAACCGTCGCAATTACAGGAATCAGTGTGCCTTCCGCCGTTGCCCGACGCCCATATAAAAATAGAACCTTTTCCTCCCCTACCATTAGTGACTCCATTTATGAAAGCCCTGCAACAAAACACTTTTTAATGAGCTGCCTGTAGCGGTCGTCGATCGTGCGCAATTAGACAATACCTTCTAGCTAAGGGGCCGGGGCCATCGACGGTTTTGCCGTCGTCCTCGGGTCCCCAGGAAGCGCTATAAATATCAATGTGATGGGTGTTGAAGCCGAGTGCCTTCGCTTCCACTGCGTCGTTAACGAGGCCGTCTAGCATCCGGACTCCTCCGATGCTGGCGTTGTATGCGATGCCGACGCCACAATACCTATTGTAGGCGACCGCAGCGACCTCTCCCGCGCACCGGGTGCCATGTTTATTGTCCCCATTGTCCTGCGGAGTCGGATCCGTATCGTTCCCATTTATGTCTGTCGATGCGGCAGGGTCCTAGAATTGAGGTTTTTATTCAATACAATTTCGCTCGCTTCGTTGACCTTTTGAATTTAAATTGTTTAATTTCATTGTTCAGGCATTATGGCGCTTGTTTGTTTATAAACGCTTAATTTGGTGCTTAATTGTTATATTATTATAAGAAAACGCCATTGTTTTTAGTTTTATGTGAGAGTACCTAAATAAAATTGTATAATAAGTACAAAAATTAACAAGCTATTTGTAATACTTTTTTCACGACTGCACTTAAAAAATATCAATACGCTGAATTAGAAAATATATTAAGTAGGCATATAAATTGATGTATGAGAGAGATTTTTATTTCGAGGAATGTTCTTCATATCTATTTATAGTCTGAAACAATCCTCTGATTGAGAACACTCAATAATTTCAATTGTTGGCCGTACACATCTATAATTGGTTTGGACGATACAGTGAAATAGGTACTCACTACGTTGAATAAAATAATAATTTCTTTTCAACGACATTCAAATCAATACGTTCACAAATATTATCATAATTGCATGTTATTCAGCAACTTTACATAGGTTTTCTCATCATTTCAAAACTTTCATTTAAATTCAGTACCTAATGAGTTATATGGTAACATCAAGCACACTCACGTAATTCTGTGACAGGTCGGGATGGTTAGGCTGTATCCCGTCATCCAGGATCGTGATAACGACCCCTTTGCCAGTGTACCCCTTCCTCCAGGCGTACCCTACGTTCATGTCTAACCCGTCAGCGGCGCCGCCATTCTGAAATTGTTACTTGTGTTAATTCGTATAAAATTATATACTATTGCATATAAATGTTAGGCTATTAATTATCTTTTCAAACATATGCCGTAAGTAGATTTTATTGTGTCTTGTCATGTCATGTCATTAATAATAATTGCATAATTAACAGTCTTTGAACCTTTATTGACTGTTTCAAAAAAAAAGTACCCGCATGTACATAATAACTGTTATATTATTTATCGTCATTTGCTACCGTATCTTAGTTTGAAATTTATATTTTTTAAGCATCCTACAATTAAATATAAACATAAATATATAGGGACAAATTACACTGCTTGAGCTATCCCCAAAGTAAGTATGAAACTTGTGTTATGGGATACTAACTCATCGATACTATATTTTATAACAAATACATATATAGATAAACACCCAAGACCCAGGACAATTTGAAAAAGGCCATTTTCCACCTTTCCCTGACCAGGGATCGAACCCGGGACCTCTGGGTGACGGACTAGCATGGTGACCACTACGCCACGGAGGTCGTCACGAACTTATTACAGTTGGAATTTTATTCCAGAAACATTCAAGCGTATCCAAGCCCTTTATTTACTTCGTTAATCGCTATCCTTTATTGTAGTATTAGACAAAAAAAAATGCAATGAAAACATATTTTAAATTTATATTGCAATAAAGTATGCTAAATAAAAAACATGAAAATTATAAGGACCTACCCAGATACAGCTAGCATCAAAGATAATAGGTTTTTGCGTTTTAAAAGTTTTCGTCTTCCGTCGTCACAAAAAACCGAAAAATTAACAAGTTTACTAATGAAAACTTTGTATCTATTTTGGCTTCAAAAAGAAATGTTTCTGTTAAAGGGATTGTAGAAACACGAGTACCATTTATACAAAGAAAGTTGCCAAAGTACAAAGCATTACGTTGTTAAAAATCGTTACATTTTTCTTGGTGAGCTCCAATTGTCTTTTTTGAAGCAAAAAAAAATTTAAAAAGACCGAGAAAGAAGAAGATTATATTTATTTTATTATCCACCGATAAAAAAGTGGGTTGTCATAAGTTTGACGCTAATGTCTGTCTGAGTGTCTGTTTGTGGCATCGTAGCTCTCGAACGGATGGACCGATTTCGATGTATTTTTGTTCATGTGAAAGCAAGTTTCCTAGCGGTGGTTCTTAGCTGTGTTTGATAAAAATTAGTTCAGCCGTTTAAAAGTTGTAGGGGTTTAACGTCTGAAAGTTGGGGATTTTTGGTTTACCTTGCAAATTCAAGATGGCGCTACGGATATCGGTGGGTATATGTAGTTCTGTCACTCATCATTAGATGTTGTTGTCATGGGTTTATTAATTTTCCTCGCAAATAAACTAGTTATATATTAGCCAAAGTACTAGATACAGAACGTAATCTCCTAGGGTATCACGCAATATGCGTCCCCGTCCCCCGTCCCCGCACCTCTCCCCCGCTCTCGCCTTATGTTGTGTCTCGCACTTGTGTTGGCGGGCAAACACGCAGACATTGACGTGTGCACTGATGCATAGTTTTGTTTGTAGTAAAAGTCGGCATAAATGATACTCTGCTTCTATGAAGTGTCTTGATCTTCTATGTCATAGCTGTGATCACTGTTAAATGAGGAAATTCGGGCGCAATATTGTAACTGAATGTTAAAGCAGTTTTCCTCGTCCGATTCAGCTGGATGAAAATTATTGGTGACCATGATGTTTTAAAATAAATATAAACTTAGACAATTTTCATTAAGTTTTGTCATTTAAATCCTACAAGAAAATTAATTCCCAAAATTTCCGCAGCACTTTAATACCCAACGCGGATCGTTCAAAACAGTACTTAGTTAACAAGTTACAAGTACTAATAATACGTCTTGTTGTAAAATTTAACACAAAGATAATATTGTTCTAAGTCATGAACTTCGCTGAAACGTAACATTTTCCTAAAACTAAGTTGTAAGTACCACACAAGTTAGTGAAACTAAAAGTACGAAATTTAGAGCACTTAGTTCACTTCAAACTGCGGTATAAAATAGTTGGATATATAATTATGTACTCAAGTTTGTGTACTCATATTTTGTTCTATAATACTAAATGAAACAATTTTGTTAGAGTAGAATTATAGATATTTGACTATTATCTCCGAAAATCAAGTTGTAAATGGTTGAAACAAGTATGAAGGTTTATACGGAATTTTGAAAATCCACCATGACAAAGGACCGGCTTTTGAAATCCTAGGATGTGTTTTTCACTTTAAAAGTAAAAAATTGCAAATTTTTCTTAAATGCTACAACTTCAACCTACAAGTAATTTGCCAGGCAAGTTAAAAATCCCCCGAATTTCAAGTACACCATCTACTGATTAGTATCGGAACTACATATTTCAATTGATATCCGTAGCGCCATCTATTATTTGCTAGATAAATTAAAAACTCCCGACTTACAAGCGTTTATCCCCAATAACTTTGAAACAGCTAAATCGATTTTTATCAAACATAACTAAGAATCACCGCCAGGGAACATGCTTTCACGTAAAAAAAAACTCATCGAAATCGGTCCATCCGTTCGGGAGGGCCGTTCCCCTCCGGCCGCTTTGGCAACTATGATTCGCAACCAGTTGTTAAAAAAGAAATAATATTCTTGTTACGCACCTAGTTGACCAAATAGAAATTCTCGAGAGCTTTCAATGACACAGAAAGACAGACATTAGCGTCAAACCTCACTCTTTTTTACCGGGGGTTAAAAATATAATACTACTTAGTGGTCTAAGTATACTCGTACTCAGTGCAATTACAAGGAGAAGAACGCAGATGGTATATTACTTGTTCAAAGCTCGGAATTTTCGAGTGAACGAACTCCGCTAAGCAGACAAAATGCATTCAAGTGATCAGACGAAGCAATTCAGGGCGAATTCTGGGCAAATTTATTCAACGAAAGAACTATTCGTTATAAATCACTGTAGTTTCTATGAATACTATATCTTAGATTAACATCTTGTGGAATTAAATTCTGTTGAACACGAAACGCTAGTTTGATTATTTCGCTTTTGACCTCGGTATTAAGTTAACTTTGTGGCATGATCTAAATTTTCTCGCATAAGCGACTAACATTTTTAGTATTATATTTTAACCCCCGACGAAAAAGAGGGGTGTTATATGTTTGTCGTGACTGTGTGTCTGTCTGTGGCACCGTAGCGCCTAAACAAATGGGCCAATTTTGATGTGTTGTTTTTATTTGTTTAAAATCTGACTTGATTGAGATGGTTCTTAGCTATGTTTGATGGAAACCGGTTCATTGGTTTAAGGATTATGGCGGGTGTACTTGAAAAACGGGTAATTTTAATTTGGCTGGCAAAAAAAAAATGGTTATGGAATAAAAATGAACTTTAATACATGATGTTAAGTATCCAATGTAGATTTCCTGTTTCCTTGTCCTAATTCAATCCACAGGAGAATTGGTTTGTTTCCCACTGTTGTCCGAAGTGACCTATTACAAAATAGTACTTAGGCGATTCGGACCGCGGTCCTAAACACTTGCGGGCTGAAACGCCCAACAACCCCCACTGTGGTCCCGTTTAGACCTCCTTATTTTCTAACACTTATTTCGCGTAACAACTACGGTGAAGTCCTTGTTATTAAGAAAGGACTTACCAAATACCACTGTTCCTTGAATAGTGGGTCTGGGAAGGACGGGGCGCTGGACTGTCGCATGACGTGTCTCGGGCTCCACTGGTGGTCCCGTTTGGACCTCCTTAGCTCCCGCTGCTGCATCACCCATCGCACCTGATGAAAGAGAAACGCTTTTATATGTGTTTAACGTTGTAATTCAAATATTTTGTTATTTTTTTTCACTAGGCCCTATTTATCAGAACAATAGAGTCTACACAATATAATAATTACCTACAAAAACAAAAAACGTGACTGCTTTTTTATTTTGATATACTCTGTGTCACTCTCACAGTAAATACAAATCTAACGACACCTCTCAAGCTAAAATCCATCGAACGCTTCAGGCTGCAGAGCGTGCCAAACAATTGTACATACATACATACTCTCGAAAAACATAACCCTCTTACTGGCGCAATCGGGTAAAATCATGTCTTATATATGCACGATATAATAATATTAACAGTTAATGTAACATTGTTCTAAAAATGAGACATATTTGAAAATAAATCTTAAAAATGTTTGATTGTGCGAGCAGGACAGCCAACAAATGTGAAATTCCCCAAGCCGTGCCAATATTACAGGGTGAGCAAATACTTTCAGGAGTATTTCGCCTTTATAAGCGTACTATATAAATGCAAAGGTTTAATTCGAAGTCAAAGTTTAACCCTCTACACCAATCAAAACAATAGTTGCTTAAACGCTACCCAATGTTAACCCTTAGCCCCTTAACCCTTGAAGCACTAGCATCAATATTGGTCACAATCTATTATTCAAAGTAACCTAAGACCGCGGATTCAAGAAGATTTAGGTTGGTAATGAATAAATTAATAAGAAATTGGTGTCAATTGTTGGAGTCTTGTTTGACATTCGGATTTCATTCGGGGACTATTGTTAGGATTAACCTTTCAACGGTGGTAAGAAAAGATGTCACAATGCCTGCGTAGATTTTTTTTCCTTAGAAAACCTTTCAATACCTACGCATCTAAAGAAGCTAATCATTAGTCTTATTTATGAGACAAAAGGCTATTATCATAAAGAATATTGATTTAAACGAGTTAAGGAAGTTCTCCGACTCTACTTGAACAATCCGGTGTTTTTATGTATGTATGTTAGTTCGATGATAATTCAAGTAGTTTTGATAAGAACTCTATAAAATACGGCAACATAGGATCCTCGAGTTCATAATTCAGGGCTAATTACTAGTTTAATTAACTTGACCAGTGTCTGGCTAAGGTGACTCCTGAGTCATTTGCTTCATTAAGAGTCCCCTTACCCTGGATAGAATCAGATTTTCCCATACAAACGTACTCTACGTTTTATTTTGAAACGACATGTCGGATATGGGCAAAATTATGTAATTTTAAAGAAATTGCAATTATCTAGGGTCTAAATTGGTTTCCTACAGTAAAATTATGAACTTAAAAGAGAATATAGTGTATTATATCACATTTGACCATCAGTATGAAAAACTTTGAAATCCTTATAATTTACAGTTCATAATTTTACCGTCGGAAACCAATTATATCCCTAGATAGTTGCATTTTCTTTAAAATTACAAATTTTCACCGAAATCTGACATGTCTTTTCAAAATAAAATGTAGACTACGTTTGTATGGAAAAGTATAAGTAATAGGGTAAGGGGATTCTTAAGGTCTTGCATTGTGCAGGATGTGGGGCATTTTGGGCAGGCAGTAATAAGTGGGTCATTGATTGGAATGGACAGCACTGCACTCGCATTTTGGAGATATCTGTACATTGTAAAGCACTATAAAGAATGTAGTCATATTTCTTAAATTATCTATGCAAAACTAAATTAAATTGTCTCGTCCATCAATGTAAAATTTTGGGTTCCGTACCAAAAAGGTAAAAACGGGACCCTATTACTAAGAATCCGCTGTCCGTCTGTCCGTCTATCCATCTATCTGTGTGTCTGTCACCAGGCTGTGTCTCATGAACCATGATAGCTAGACGGTTAAAATTTTCACAGATGATGTATTTTTGTTGCCGCTATAACAAATACTAAAAACAGAATAAAATAATTTTTTAAATGGGGCTCCCATACAATATTCAGATTTTTTATAGATTTCGGTTCGGAACCCTTTTTGCCCGAGTCCGACTCGCACTTGACCGGTATTTCAATTTGATCATGACTTAAACCGGTTAAACAGGTGTTACATTTAGTACACGTTTTTAAAATAGAAAAATTAGACATGAGATTAATATTTGGCTTTCGTATATTCTCTTGTATAAAAAAGATGTAACAAAAATTCTGATAACACCTCCTCTAACTTTTAATTATAATTTGAGAAGCTGTCACATTATATTCTTGACAATTCAATTAAATTACAATGTCTGGAGATATCAAGATTGCGCATTTTATTAAAATGAAATTGGATCTTTTAATACTTAATTTATTCTTCTAGGTACATTAATGTCTAGCATACCTTATTAGTCAGTTTATAAGTCCTTAATTATATCCAGACGTGTAGAATATTGTATTTCTTATACGACCTCTAGACGTTATATTCAATTAAAATTTTGGAATGTCAGAGATCTGTAATCTCGTGTAAAAAAGTACTTAGAGCGTTCCACGAAAAGGTCTTCACTGAACTCAAGCGTCCATAAATTGGATTTTAAAATATTCTCTGGAACACCGGTACATGTTGGCTAGGCAGATTTTGTCCAAAAAAATATTACGAATATTTAACATTTCATGTTTATTTATCGTGCGAGCAAAGCGGAGAAAAAAACGACCAAGTGGGTGCCGGGCCATGCGCAGTGTAGGGATCCGTAGTTGAGAATGCCGACTTTTGAGTTCACAGGATTAAAAACGTCAAAAAACTTATTTTTAACGAATTTTATATAATCGTTGCCTATAACTCTTTTATTTGTAAACCCTATTTAGCTCGAATCGTTTTTTTTTCACGTATCTGCCGGTACCAGTTACCCGTGCACGCTTGCTCTAACAAAAAATTGCGCTAGAAAACCAAGTAATGCCTACATCGAAAAATTGTGTTAACAAACTCGCAATATTTTTGAAAGACCTATTCATTGATGTCCCACACAAAAGGTAAAAAAAAAAATTACTTCCACTTTACATGTATGGGAGCTAACCCAAAAAAAATATTTTTTTCATGATTTTATTTTACCACTTTGTCATGGCATGAATAATACCATGCCAAAATAAACCCATGCCAAATTGCAGCATTGTAGTACTTATAGGCTGTGAGAGAACCGCGAACAGAAAGACGGACAGACATGGTAAAACTAAGGGGCAAAGCTAGTTTCTCATAACTTATTTTATCACTCTTCGTCTCATATGCCACCTCGCCTTATATGATGAAGAATATAAATTTTCTTACATGGAAAACTTTCACATTACGGACTCCACTGTGTACAAAGTTTACGACCGACGTCGCACCTCTTACTTAGTGCGAGATGTCAGTGCAGTTTTATGACCTAGACGAAGCTCGAAATGACTGTTTATTTTATGAAAATGCATCAAGAATAAGCATCTAAAATGTATGTGGTATAGTGAAGAGATAGTTTTTTAAATCTAATAAAATTCGACTACGACTAAGATTTTTTGCTGAAAAGTACGTTTATGCAGTAAATGCAAGCACAGCAGGAAAATACAGCAGTAATGTATTTATTGCACGCCTCATAAGCGGAGCGTAGAGGTATGTGGAGGTATGCGGGAGCGGAGCATATGTTGAGAAACAGGTCAGGATCTAGCATTTGTTGAAATGTGCTTATAAAGCCCTTTCATTTGATACCATACCCGTGTGTAATTCGATTTTGTTAGTAAATTACTTTTTGACCGACAGAAGGCGCCATATTGAAATTATTGTGACGTCATATAGCCTATAACTAGCGTACAGTCAAAATCCTTCTAACAATACCTCATTTGTTATCATGGATATCATGGATGATGCGAGGAAACAGATGAACATACATACATAGCGGTGAAACACATGGCCCTCTTTTTGGCTCCTCCGTAGTCAGGTAAAAATAATCAAATCAAATCGTATTATTTCAGGCAACAAGGCCCATAGACTAAATAACTTACAGACTAGCATAAATATATTTATATGTCGCAGGACAGCCGAGTAAAAGGGGGGTGACAGAGCAGGGCGTGATCGGCATCTGACATCCCGAGTGACGTGAATTACCCACTTCTTACTTACAGTACGAGAACAGACTAATGTCAGGACGAAAACTTATATACAGTCACGTCACCTTACCGATGCCGCCATTTGAGAGACCTTACGTGAGCCTTATAAAAATGTGACGGAAATCCAGTGCCCCGCCTCGCACTGAATCATGAATTCCAACCACCATATCTGAATTCTCTGGCTCCACAGAATTGAATACTGTGTATACACCTGGGCTTACCGTCTAGCTGAAATAGACTGCCATTGTAATAAATCGGTTCACCAATCCACATTTATTACAATAATCGCAATTAAATGAGTCATGGCCAAGCCACAGCACACTACACAAACGAGTTGTGCACAGTACGGCCGCTCGAACAAGACTTGCCTCTCTGTCGCCAAGGCTACCGGTTCTATAACTTCTTGCTAACGAATATTGCCATTTAAATCCAACCGTTGCATTTTGTAGTAAACAACATTCTCTTTGCGCGTGTTAGATAATAAAAATGGAATTTTACATTGAACTCTCCGACATATATAAGTTATACCTTAACCTATAATAATAATAAACAGGCTTTTTTCCTTGTTAAAAGTACCATTATACCTGTGGATGTTGTAAGAGGTGACGAAAGGACTAAGCACAAACATCTCGTGTACAACAGCATTCCTAAGGAAGAGTTGACATCGAGCAGCAGCAAGTTGTATAACTTTTGCACTAATGATTTCCCAAAAATGACGTTAAGCAGACAGCCGGTCTTGAAACTATACCCAAATAGATCTTTTCGATTTCGCTTGGCCTTCGGCAACCTTGGTGTCCGTTTTAAATAAATCGAATAATATCGTATTATGATTTCAAATTAAAGTGCCTAATTCGATACTTTCCAACAATTCAATTCAAATATTTTCTTTTATACGTCAAAAACAAACATTTCTGTATGAAATATAGACTAATGACGTCATAATTTTTTTGGTGTCAAATAGCGCAATATTTTGGCTAATTACTAAATAATTCATTTTTGACCCAGGAAAGCACCCAATTCGCACATTTTAGAAATATATACAGTAGTTAGCTGTTACTCCTTGACATGAAACTTAGTTTTAAGTAAGAACTTAACTTATTCCTACATTTTTAATTTGATTTACCTGTGGGTCGTTTTTTAGTCTGATCTCGTAGTCGACGCTGGCGTTAGGTGAACGTTTGCTAACGTGTGGGTGTGACAGGAGGAAAAAATTCTGCAGGGTCCCAATCTGCAAAGAAAAAACAATTGTTCAATACTTTTGTCACTTGGTTTATGTAGGAGTATATCTTATAAAATAAATAAATAATAAATATATACGGACAATCCACAGAGATGAGCTAGCCCCAAAGTAAGTTCGAGACTTGTATTTATGGGACACTAATTCAACTATGCTATATTTTAAAACAAATACATATATAAATAAACATCTAATTAAAATAAAATACACACTAAGTTATAGCGTGGGACGGCAATCCACGACGTCAGCGTATTATTATGTAATACTTCTTTTAGTTTTGTAGTATTGGTCAACGTTATCGCTTATCGCTAGAAGATTTTGGGTTCGATTCCCAACACAAAAAAAGACATTTATTGCAGAAAAATGCTTTTCATGTTTTTTTATCTAGCCGACGCATTAAATTAAAAAGTCTTGAAGATTTTATGACCACATAGATATTTTAATTAATATTTTCGAACATATCCTTTTATTTATTTGCTGACGTTTCAATCGGATTGCACCGACCATGGTCCTAGCATGGCTCATGCAATATGTAAAAAAATCGTCATTTTTATACAAATAAGTCCGGCGGCCCGGCAATTTGTATGAAATTGTCGATGTTTTCTTCGAGTTTCAAGCATTGGTCCCATAGGAAAAGTTTGTTCTTATTGACGGTCTGAGTTGCTCTTACAAGGATCGGACAGGGTTTTTGTTACATATTGTATAATTATCATTATTCAGCGATAAAGTTTAAAAGTAGTTTAGTTAAAAAGTAGTTTTTGACGACCTCCAGGGCGTAATGGTCAACACGCTAGACCGCCAATCTGGAGGTTCTGGGTTCGATCCCCAGCCAGGGCAAGTTGGAAAATGGCCTTTTCTAAATTGTCCTGGGTCTTGGATGTTTATCTATATATGTATTTATCATAAAATATAGTATCGTTGGGTTAGTATCTCATAACACAAGCTTAAGCTTACTTTGGGGCTAGATCAATCTGTGTGATTTGTCCGTACAACACAATACAATACAAATACTCTTTATTGCACCAAAAACAAAAGGAAAAACAATAAACAGAAAAAAAGACAGAATTATGATACAAAGGCGGACTTGTCGCATAGCAATCTCTTCCAGTCAACCTTTGGGTAGAGGGAGAAGTGAATATTAAAAAATAGGCGGTGCAGTATGTTAGATTTACTGTAAATAGTTACTATATAGAACCTGCCACAATATATACATGAAATACTTAAATACACGACATACATACCTACAAATTAATAGACATACATATATACATATAAAATATATATTATAATTATAACAAAATAATGAAATATGAGCATAATGCGAAAGAATCCACTACAAAATAAATCATGAGTTGGACAGATAGTGAGCTATATATTTATATTTATTTATTTATAGTTTGTCGAACGTCAGACTATTTTCGGTATACTTTTATTTAAAATTAAATGGCATATAATAAAATTTAGGTAATTACTACTATAACTACATTACTACATTCACTATAACACCTAAAGTTATAGTGAATGAGTTCGTCGCGATACGAAGACAACACCCTTTTAAAACATTTCAACTTTTAAGATAATTATCCTTTTTCAAGGAAGGCTCAGAAGGATGTTCATGGATGAAGTAAAAGAAAAGGCTCAAAGCAAAGTCATGTCGTGTGGGGAAAGCATTTGGCGATCGGGGGGGGGGGGGTCTGGGGCGGATAGAAATACTATTTTTATATAATAATATTTTTTTTCATTGTGCTATGGAAAGAGTCCTGAAAATAGGCACTTCAAAGAAAAATCTTGCTAACCCAAAATCTCTTTAAGATATAAAGGTTACAAAGTCACGTCCGCCTGTGGACGGCGACTCGGAGCGCCTTAGAAAGACCGGACAAGAGTGACGTCACTTATGTCGCAATTGTAGGCGTGATGTAAGAACATTTGTTCGGGTGCTATGTCAAATATTGCGTTTACAGGATTGGCCTCATTACAAAAGTAGCTATACTTTTTAAAAAAAACCCTATGCTAATATGATATTTTTAACTGTTATTTTTTATTTCTAAAATTTTCTTTCTCAATCTACTAAAAACCAAAGTTAGTGAATCAATAGAAAAAATATATAATTGTGCTTAAAGGAATTTTCTACGTAAATGCGTACAAAATCAGAGACAATATACTTTTTTTAAAATCTACTCATTATGCCTCTTCTCTATTGCTTGGTTCACGACAGTGGAATCCCAGTAAAACTTACGACTATTCTAAACGCGAATATAGGTCGTCCATTTAAACCAACTGACCCGTGAAAACGGAATGGTTCAATTTTCTTTTTGTTTAACGTTAAAAGAGAATAACCAAAGTTCATTATGAATAGTAGAAAGCGAGTTTTTACTACGAACAGAATTTAAATTACGTAATTTTTAAACACTAAATTACATAATAAACAATCTCCCAAGCTTCTTAAAAAAAAATCTCCTCCCCAATTTGTATGCACGTGTCAGTAAACAATACAGAACAACACAACTTTATTTAAGTACTAGCTGCGCCCCGCGGTTTTACCCGCGCCTAAAGTATGCGTTAATCAAATAAGCCTATGTATTAATCCAGGGTGTCAGCTTCCTCCATACCAAATTTTATCAAAATTAGTGCAGCCGTTTGCGCGTGAAAAAGTAACAAACATACACACACACAAACTTTCGCCTTTATAATATTAGTGTGATCTATGTTCGCCAATAACTTGCCTGTGTTTGAACCGATTTAGAAACTTATTTTGTAAGGGTACTTATTTGCATAGACATCTTGATAATTTTGTCGGAAAGTCGAGCTTTTGTATCAAGAAATTGTGATTGAAAAGTTGAACTGAAAATGAAGCCAAAATCAAAGACTTTTTTTAAAGATTATCTTTTATTTCACAGTCTATCGGCATTCTAACTAGCAATCCACCCTGGCTACACATGAGCCCGTATCATTTATGAAATAGTAAAAACTTTATTAATTTACTTATCGGTGTTTAGTTTCGAAGTAGTTAGCCGGGAAATAGATCCGTTAAACTTTAGTTTACGAGATAAATAGCTTATAATTAATTTAAAAAATTTTACCAAATTTCATATGTTTCTTTTCGAAACATTTAAAAATATTTATAAAAATAATGCTGTTTACATTTAGTTGGGAAAATTTTAAACTTTCAATGAAAATAAAAAAACAATTTACAAAATGGTAAAAAGAGGAAGCCAAAACCTTTATCTACAATTTGTATTTCGTCCGCTTTCCATAAATTTCTTTCTTACCTTCTTTACTCATTCAAGAAACAAGGAAAATCCACGTTACAACAATAAAATAATATCAAATATTCATACTCTGTGGACGGGTTCCGAAGTCATACCCAAATAGGTCAAACCGACAAAAATGTAATTAATTACTTTTTGAGATTGTTTATCCTTGGTCCTTTTCATTAAGTTGACTTAATTTTTAATGTACTCTTAGTCTTTCTTGTCAGAAATTGAATTTAACCCTGTTTAAATATTTCTGAGCGACTTTTTAAAAAGGAAGAACTTATGAATTCGTATTTATATATATATATATATATATATATATATTAAGAAAATACTTGTGGCTATGTAAAAAACATAGCCACAATTTTTTTTCTTAGTTTTTGTATCTGAATACATATTAACATTAATAATAAATAGTTAACTAGTATTATCCGTACCTTAATTACAAAAAAAAAAACTCAACATATTAAATTTTGACGTTGCTATGTGATTTTTTTTTTGCATTATCAAGTGTATCGTTATTATAATATGACAAAAAAATAAAAATAAAATTTATTTATTTTTTTAGAAAATTTTGAACTTTATGGACATTTTTATAAAAAAATAATATCAGAGGTTGCTACAATACCTGTAGGTACATCGAATGTAGATATTTTTCTGTATTTTTAAGCTTTGTTTGCATTTTGAAAATGAAATACGTGTAGGTGGAAACTGTGACAAGTAAAACATTGTCTTTTCAGCTTTGTGTAGGCTTTGTGTGAATTAAGGTTAGGGATAGGGTTCAGGTGTACCCTTTGGAATTAATTGTTTAATTGCAAACAAGTTAGTCAATTACAATCTGCTAGATGAAACATAGAATAAATTAATGCTGGACGCTTATACCTAAACGGTCGTCGAACGTCGCCGACAGGTGTCGTGGGCGTACCGCTCGATTTTAAGAGCCCTTATATCTAAGATTTTTTCTGACGCAACCAGAGCTCTAAGTGCCGTTTAAAGCTCCGATTTGTATTTTATGGTGCAAAACTCCTATTACTTTGAAAAAAAATATAGTACCACAATTTTTTCACATTTTAATGATTAAAAAAGCTTTACAAAGAAATAAATTAAATATCCACAGATGAATGAAAGTATTTTGAGCAGAGGCGACATGACAATGGACGAGAGTGGGTGAAAATGGGCAGAATAAAAGCTGCGGATAATTGAAACTCAGCCGGTTCTTAATTAATATGGAAAACTGGGAATGTAGGTTATGTGCACTCGGATAAAGTACGGTTTTAACTATAATATATTATAATGTTGTGGCTGTTTTGTGTCTATAGTCCATTTGGTCAATTGGTTGGTCCACAGTCGGCCTGCTGTCAAAGCGGCATCGGCTTTTTCAAAGACGTGAGATACGTCGATGAAGAAGGCGTGAATACCATTTTAACAAAATTAACTATACCTAAGTGACCAATATTGACTTCAGATTTTTCAAACTGCCTTCAGGTATCTGGCATTAATGACGTCAGTCTGCGGCAGTGACTTTGCGTGCTTTCAAAATTGCAAAAGTGCTCTAGAAAAGATTTTATGCTAATTATGGTCACAAATGCAAGAGCAACCACGCTCAGAGTAGTTATTCGTAAGCGTTAAAAAATTCAAGCATAAATGATCAAAAAACCTTTACAAAGAAATTAATTAAATACCCACAGATAAATGAAAGTATTTGGAGCAGAGGCGACATGACAATGGACGAGAGTGAGTGAAAATGGGCAGAATAAAAGCTGTGGATAATTGAAACTCAGCCGGTTCTTAATTAATATGGAAAATACAAATTACTTGACGAATGCCAGAATGGTTTCCGGAAAAACCGATCAACAATATTGGCTGTATACAAATACGTTCAAGAAATATTAAAGACATTGGACAACGGGTAATATGGCATTGGAATGTTGTTAGATATGACTAAGGCATACGACCGGGTTCTGTATAACATTTTACTAAATAAACTATATGGGATTGGAATAAGGGGAATCTCACATCAATGGTTCGCTTCTTATCTCAAGGACAGGAAACAGTTTGTTGAAATTGAGCATTATAATTATGACACTCACACGATCAAAAATATCCGATCTAACTGTATACCAATGAACTCTTCCATCCCCCAAGGTAGCGTGCTCGGGTGCCTTTTGTTCTTAATATATATAAACGACCTCCCAAAAATAATAAAAGAGCACTGTGTCTTATTTGCTGACGACATCTCAATCCTAACATCCGCGAAAAATAGTAAAAATCTAAATGAACACCTTACAGATATCCTGAAAAAAAACGACGGACTGGCTGAGTGACCACAATTTGGAAATCAACTACTTAAAAACAAAATTAATGGTCTTTCACCCGTACTAAAAACCACAATTAAATATTAATTTTAATTTTAACGGAAAAGATCTAGAGGTGGTCAATGTTTTTACATTGTTGGGCGTCGACATAGATACCTCCATTAATTGGAAGCCTCACACCCAAAAACTTTGCGCTAAATTATCTAAGTTCGCATACGCGCTCAGAGAGGTAAAAAAAACAACAGACATTGAAACAGCACTTGTCACCTACTACGCTTACGCCTACTCGTGGCTTAGCTATGGTACAATCCTATGGGGAAGTGGAACCGACTGGGAAAGAGCTTTCACGTTGCAGAAAAGGTTGGTCCGTATAATAGCCAATATAAAACCGAGAGACAGTTGTGAACAATGTCCATAAAGCTTTATAATAAACTGCCAGAAATAATTAAATCTATAGAAAACGATAAAATATTTTTTAAGCGCATAAAAGAAATGCTGGCTAACAAATGCTATTATTCTATAAATGAATATTTAGAAGATAAAGATAAATTTTACTTGAAATAGATACAAAATAAATAATAAAATATTTTTTATAAGAAATCTATAAAATACAATACATTAAATGAAATAAATTAATAAATAATCTATTTAAATAATATAATAATCTTTTCAATTGCAATTAAATAAATATAATTACAATTTTCTAATACATACGAAAAACTTATAAAAGCAGAAAAATAATAATATTTAACAAAAGAAATGATACAAAAAATCTATATAATATGCATAATACAATAAAATAAATCCTTTTAAAATAGTATAACTACAATTTAATCATACTTTTCATTGTACCTTTCATGGTTTCCAAAGAAATAGTAGTTATTTTATTACATAAAAATATGGTAAATTTGATAGTGAATTTTTTGTCTTATTGATTGACTAAATTAATTAAAATCGTATTAATTGATTTAGTTTATTATATATAATAAAAGCAGGAAACTACCAAATAGATATAATATATGGAAACTAAAAAAAAAAAAATAGTAACCTATGCATGTAATACATTAATTTAATCATTCCTTTTTTTTTAAATAGCCCTTCTCTCATTGCAGCGCCCGTCAGGGCCCTTAATTGATCCTATATTTAAAAATCAAAGACCTGTATGTACATTAAGGAAGCAATAAATGATTGAGTATTGAGTATGGAAAACTGGGAATGTAGGTTATGGGCACTTGGATAAAGTGCGGTTTCAACTATTATTCATTTCGTGTCTTTTTCGTAAGTATGTGGCAATACTGACGTCAGATTTTTCAAGCTGCTTTCAGGTATCTGGTATAAATTAAAAACATGGAAAACTACGAATGTAGGTTATGGGCACTTGAATAAGCGTGTCTTTAACTGTTTAACGTTGTGGTCTTTTTATGTGTAAATGGCCAATACTGCAATAACTGGTGGTCACTGATACAGCTAGGACCAATGGTTCAAGATATTGCATGCCACTTGTGATTTCCATTCTTATTCATTTATTATTTTACGTCTTCATTTAATTTATGTCGGAAAACGAAAATAAACATTATTTGTATCACCTTCTGGGTGTTTACTATAATTAGGTATGTATATGTACTTATTATAAATATATAGTATCATTCAGTGGCGTTGGGTGAGGATTTGGGTTAGTACAGCTATAAAAAGAATTTAAAATCTACCTAATAAGGTTCTATATAGGGTTTTGTTGCACGATAAGCCGTTCAATGTCCGGCTTATACAGCGTATAATTTTATCACTTAGTGTGAGTAATATGTCGCTGAGCGTGTTTGTACATAATTTATAATTGTGAGTGTATTTGAATAACCAGCGAAAATGTTCTTATTTTGAATATGTGAGCGTGAAGTCCAGTCATGCTACTAGTTTACAGCTGATGAAAATACTAAATGGACATTTCAATGCGCGGTGCGCCGATATACATGAGTTATAATTATTTTTTAGTAATTAATGCGTATATATTATATTATAATCCCGTAAGGGAACTCGATGGGAATCGGCTTTTATGGAGGCCCCGCGACTGGTATCGTTGGGTTAGTATCCCATAACACAAGCTTAAGCTTACTTTGGGGCTAGCTCAATCTGATTTGTCCCTATTTTTTTTTTCTTCCTCGCGTTCCCGGTTATAGCCTCAGCGGTGCTACTTAGGAGCCCGGGGTGCGTTTTCGTCTTCGGTCGCTTTTTCGGGTCGCATTTCTTCTCGAAATATGACATGCATCTCACTTGTCACCCAAAAATATCGAAGACCTTGCGAAATCGAGAAGAAATAGCCGGAACAGTTTTAACGATAGTCAAAGTCAAAGTCAAAAATCATTTATCTATCTTTGGATATTTATATCACTTGATAATTGTCATTTATTTTTTCTTTCGATTTATTAATAGTTAGTTGTTGACGTCAGATCATTTACTTACAACTAAGTTTACTGCCACCTCCAAAGCGCAAGAACAGAAGAAGCGGTAACAAACTGTACTGCAGCATTTTCTCTAAAAACGACAACCTTACAATTATACTGATATTAAAATTAAGATGTCTGGACTGAGAATACATTGCTATGTCATAATTATTAATTAAGAATGATATCAAATTTGAAATTAATGTCAATTTGTAAATAAAGTACATGTACCGATTGTACTCAAATTATGTCATTTGTGAGTGTACAAATATAAACCTTTATTTTAAAGGGACCCGCGCCAAGCTCAAGCCAGACGTTCTTGTCTTTAATTTTACTTTTTAAAGATAGTTTTACAACTGGCCCCCTGCCTAATGTCAACCCTCCTTGGGAATGAAGTTGAAGCACGAGATGTTTGTTCTTATTCCCTTAGTTACCTCTTAAGACATCCAAAGGAATAGATGGTGTGGTTCTACACAAGGCAATATTATTTTATGACGCCCTTCGTGGCATAATAGTCAAAACGCTAGTCTGTCAATCCGGAGGTTCTGGGTTCGATCCCCAGCCAGGGCAAGTTGGAAAACGGCCTTTTTAAAATTGTGCTCTGTCTTGGATGTTTATGTATAAATGTATTTATTATAGGTATATAATACTATAGAAGTAATTAAGTATAAAATATAGTATCGTTGAGTTACAATATAAGTTTTAAAATTACTTTAGGATCAGCTCAGTTATTGCGATTTTTTCTTATGTATGTATGAATATCTTGTGTGGTTGGAAAGTTTTAATATATTAATCAAAACCAAAAATCAAGTTTATTGCTAATTTACCAAAAATACGAAACAATTATTTTTAAAGTTTATTTAGCAAAAACGTTTTAAAGTTTACCATAGGTAATAGCACAGGTTAATTATACATAGTTTTTTAAAATTCAATTCGCTTTTCAACAGTTTTCTAGCCATTTTTGAACAATAAAATTCATTACGGCCTGTTAACAGCCTAATTTTTTCACACCGTTCTAGCAAGCTTAATAGTTAAGAAAGCTATTAAAAGAAATAGGAAAAAAATATATACATAAATGAGCGCTTTCTTGTCTGTTTACTACTGTAGTTATCGTAGAAGTACATTATGGAAATGATCGTAAAATTTAAATTATTTAATGTTTTAACAAATATAAGTAAAAATTTTTCGCGCAGCAAAGATTTTGAGCGCATTTAGACACCTTTTCATGCGACACTTAACTATAATTAAAAAAAACTACACCTTGCAATTGCAAAAGCTTAGTGTTGAAGTAGTTACTTTAAGCTTAAGACTAATAGAGATACATAAAATTTAGTTTTACACTTTTTTTACGGACTTAAGTACATACTAATAACAATTAAATAAGTAGGTACGCTAATATTATTACAATCTAGCCGAATTAGACTAATTATTAATTTTGCATTCTAGAATTTTAGATAATATTTTATAAGTTACAATAAAATAATGTTTCTATCAGCACTTTTCTTACTGTCTCCGTTTGTTCGTGTGTCTTTAATTACTGCACTATAATTTCATTATTTATGAGTACATTAGTTTGAACGGTTTAGTTCGCTTAAGTCTTCCTACTAAGTCAGTGTATCATCACCATGAATAAATTTAAGCACTAGGTTCTTGACTATGTCCGTGTAAAAATGTATTTAAATTCGATTCCCTTCGACCCTGTAAGAAAAAAGTAAACAAATAACCTAGTTCATTGCGTACATAATTCCAACAAAATTTGGGTCCGATGAATCGTAACCAGTAAAATACTGTAACAGCCCAAATGAAACTTGGAGGGACCGAATTTGGCCCGCAAACTTCTAACAGAATAGACTTAACTTACGACTTGCGCCATCTGTTGGCCCGCCAGGGTAACTACAGTTCAATGTGCGGCATTCAAATGAAATGTCCAATTTTTCCTCTCCCTTTACATTATTCGTGCATTCCCTCAGATGAGAGGTGCGGGTAATGATAATGAATTGAAAGCATTCATTGGAATTCTATTTTTAGGTTATTTCTTACTCTTGTGTTTAAAGGTCACTGAATTTTACAATAAATAATGCTGCGTGGATACTAGTCATAAGAAATGACTGCCTCCGTGGTCGAGGTTGTGATTCGGAGGTCGTGGGTTCAAATCCCACTGGGAAGAATACTTTGAGAATTTTTTTTTAAAATTCTGATTAGGATATTGCAGGCTTGAATCAGCTGATTATCCGAAAATAACGATGATTCCGTGTTTCGGAAGGCACGTATAAGCTGTGAGTTACGAACGCGCGCTATTTGACTCCATGAAACTATGACGTCAATGATCTATATTTCATAGTTTCATGGAGTCAAATAGCGCTCTTAATATTAGTTTTTCTGCAATAATAAATCTAAAATCACATTGAAAATGGATATGATCATGACAAGTGACATTATTTTGTGACATTTTATTTTCTTAACAATACCAAATAATTTATTTTTGACCTGGTGCCTTACAGACGTAGAAGCGTTTCGTTAATTTTATTCAAAATATAAAGTACCAGCACCCGACCAACACAAACGATTTTAATAATAATTCTATAGGACCACCTGATATGAATTTCAAACAAAAAAAAAAATCTTAATCTTATTCAATAAAAAATAACGTGACGAATTGATAACCTCCTTTTTAGAATTTGGTTAAAAAGGTATTATCTTATTACGAGTATCTCATCATCATCATCATTATCCGAGCGTATTCCTGGTTGCATCCTCAACAGTAACATATAGCCCGGGGTCCGCTTACCTAACCAAGGTGATTTGACGAGGTTACTGGTTTTTACACAGAGCGACTGTCGTCTGACCTCCGCAACCTAGAGAGTAGACCAGAACCAATCCCTGGATAGGTTTGATGAGCAAACGCTAGATGGCGTTCGTAACTCACAGTTTATACGTGCCTTCCGAAACACGGAATCATCGTTATTTTCGGATAATCAGGTGATTCAAGCCTGCAATATCTCTCTACGTCTGTAAGGCAACATTTGCGTACTTTCATCGGTCAACAATAAATTATTTGGTACTGTTAAGAAAATAAAAGTCACAAAATAACGTCACTTGTCATGATCATATCCATTTTCAAAGTGATTTTAGATTTATTATTGCAGAAAAACTGATATTAAGAGCGATATCGGTCTCCAAGAAACTAAGACGTCATTAGTCTATATTTCACACGAATTCCATAGAAAATTGACATGTATATATAAATATAGCCCCAAAGTAAGTTCGAGACTTGTGGTATGAGATACTAGTTCAACGATACTATATTTTATAACAAATACATAAATAGATAAACATCCAAGACCCTGGACATTTTGAAAAAGGCCATTTTCCAACTTGCCCTGACCGGGGACCGAACCCGGGACCTCTGGGTGGCGGACTAGCATGGTGACCACTACACCACAGAGGTCATCAAAAAAGAGGTTTAGAAAAAACTATCTGATTTGAGTTATTGGAAAGTAGCAATTTAACCCGTAGGCGCGACTTGTATGGTGGTAGTTAAATTTAAAATTACCGTATATGAAAAAAAAACTCCCTCTGAGTTTGTTGTAATAAAGAAAAAAAATGCTTGCTTTCAATAAAGAAAAAAAAACGAAAAGACCTACACACTATTCGCTAGTGTGTACTGTTGTCAACGATGAGGACATTCATTGAACTTCTTCAGAAGCATTAAGGCAGGTCTAAAAATATGTCCCTAGTGTTGCTATTAACAGAGGTGGTAAGAAAGAAAGAGCCTTGTACAGAAAAAACCGGTCAAGTGAGAGTAGGTTTAGCGCATAAAGGGTTCCATAGTGGGGCTCCCATATGACAAACGTGATTTTTTGTATTTGTTGTTATAGCGGCAACAGAAAAACATAATCTGTGAAAATTTCAGCTGTCTAGATATCACAGTTCATGAGATATAGTCGGTGACAGACAGACCGGCAGTGGAGTCTTAGTAATCGGGTCCCGATTTTACCCTTTGGGTAAGAAACCATAAAAAGGCCTTAGTTTAGACTTCTGATAGATTTTTTAATTAAAATTAATTAAAATTAACAAACAATGTCGCTACAAGCGCCGCGCTACGCTCCACTAACATCAGTGTGTCGCGTAGCGGCTTCATGTGCGCGCGTCACATTCGCCGTGATGAAGACCTCCGGATGAGGTCGAAACATGTCGGCCATTAGCTGACTTTCTACGTAAGTAACCCGTGATTGTTAATCATGTTCTGAGAAGTTGTTGATATTTTTTTTTTATTATTATCTGTGTTTCATGACCGACCTGCCTGATGTTAATCCTTGGTAATGATAAATGTGTATCTGCCTCCAATGAAAAAAATGTAGTATTACTTTCGACCGGCCAAACGTAAGCCAACAATAACATTGTATTGCATCACAAAACGCTATTATTTCGTTTGACCAGAGCTCTTGACATTTTTCCTTCATCAATCTTCTTCGTATATATACGATCTATACACGAAGCCACTTTGAACAACGTTTATTGATGGATCGCAAGGCCCATGGGAAAAAAGGCTCAGCTGGGTAAAAATGTTTTTGTATTTATTATTATTGATTTTATTTATGGTATTATTAAAGCTGTTGTTTCAAAACCAGTTTGCGATCTCTGCAATAAACGAGTCAATTTTGTTTATGCACTATACAAACATAAATACTTCTCACGTTTTGGTAAATATACAAGTTAATATTTCACCTCCTGAATATTAAAATCTTTGAATTAAAATCACTAAGAGAAAACAAAACAAATATATAAAACAAAATAAATGTGATACTCATTCTTTACAATTAAAACTTGTAAACAATACTGTTAGGAGAAAGACTTATTTTTAAAAGATTTTATTTAACTTGCAATGTATGTTGTATGTATTTTTGATCAGGTCAAATACTGCAACTCAATTTTCAACCAGTTATCCTCACTCCAACCTCCAACTTGTGTAAGTCGGAGGACAATATAATATTATGGAGCCAATGAGCTGTTTTGATGATGTAGCCGGGAGATATTTGACAGAACTCAGTTATAAAATAATGTAACCTCATTGAGTAGGACACGTTAGATTTGTCTTGACGAGTATTTTATGGTAGACGATGTCTAGGGTCTGATCTAGGAGATGGAAAGAGGTCGATAAAACTCAGTGACAAAACGACGGAACTCCATCTCGTTTGGGCTTATTTCATTCATCTTTATAAGTACTTTAGCCTTACAATAAAACTCGTAAAAAAATGTATTTTTTTCAAAAAACTCTTTCACTGTCACCCGGTAGCGAGCGGTGACAGTCAAATTTAAAATATACTAGCTTTAAGCCGCGACTTTGTCCGCGTAGAAGTCGAAAATAGTTCTAAAAGGATTTTTTATTGGTTTTTTACGTTATTAATGTTGTGAAAGCTGAATATGAATAATTAAAATTATTATTATGTTCAAATTTTTGAATACTTATAAAATATAACATTTTTTTTATTATAACGTACGGATTTAAAGGCCTAGCAGACCCGGCGAACCTCCCTTTCCCGCTCCCTTTCCCATTTCCTTCCCGTTCCCGTCATTTGCTAGACCGAGAGAGAGCGACGGACCGCTTCAAAATGGTTAAACTAATCCTGTTTCTCCATACAACTTCGGGTCCCCATTTCACCCCCGTAGATGTTGAATTTAGAAAAATCCTGAAATACATACTTACTCATTTACCGTCAGGAGTACTCCTGCGAAGTTTCGAATTAAATCGTCAAACTAATCTTTTTTCTCCATACAAACTTTGGACCCCCGTTACACTCTGTTAGAGTATGAATTAAAAAAAAATCCTGAAACACGTTTTTACTTATTTACCGCCGAAAGTACTCTTGCGAAGTTTCAAACAAAATGGTCAAACTAATCCTGTTTTTCCATACAAACTTTGGACCCCCGTTTCACCCCTTTAAGGAATGAATTTTGAAAAATCCTTTCTTAATGCACCCTTAGACCTCATATGGAATCTATGTGCCAAATTTGGAGTCTTTAGACCCAGCGGTTTGAGCTGTGCGTTGATATGTCAGTCAGTCATTCAGTTTCTTCTTTTATATATATTTAGATTTGGCATGCATTTGTCAGGTAATCTCTTTGGTTTTTATGGTTCCGTCCTCAAGAGGGATATTCACTGATGATGTATTTTGTTGCCGCTTTATTAACAAATTCTAAAAACGGAATAAATGTTAAAGTGCTCCTATACAACAAACGTGAATTTTCAAAGAAAAATGTACGGAACCCTTCGCGTGGGAGCTTGACTCGCTTTGCGGGTTATCATTATGAAACAAGGTACTTAAGGCATGACATATTATGTGTTTTTTATTTCGCTTCAAGTGTACTTTTCCTTAAATATATCTAGGAAGTTAATTTTCATCCTGTATACGGCTCACCGTGTAGAGATAGTTATTATCTTAGCCAATGATCTCCTAAAAATCTATGTAGTAATCTAAAACGTATGTAGGAGAAAATGTCCCCAAACTACAGAATTAATAAAAGTATACATACCTAAACTGTAACTGTATTGAACCACTCACACACTTACAACAATATCGTCTCGACTGGGAAAACCTAAAATGTCAGATTATTAGAGATATTTTGTTTTTACACTTCTAAGCCAGACGCCCTTAGGCTGGCCTTTTCAGCCTCTAGTGCCTCGAGTACCATCCTTTCAGTGACACTGTGCCTAAGAACTAGCACTTGTGCCTAGAAAAAATTGTGCTCCGTTTATTTCAGACGTCGGAAATGTATACCTCTAAATTATTTTAATTATATACCTAATATATTAAGATTTTATTTTATTTTTCTATTGTCCGTTTGGTTAGGTATTTAAAGAATGTAAACAATCTTAACATGTCTTTTTATTGAAATATAAACGTTATAAATCAATACATTTGCAAATTACAAATAATTTTGTAATTTATAATTTATGAAATAAATAGTGTGTATTTGTAAAGGTATTGATTTATAAAGTGTAAATTTCAATAAAAAGACATGTCAAGATTGTTTACATTCCTTTAAATACCTAACCAAATGGACTATAGTAGTATCTAAGCATCTAAGCTAGACATTGCCACACAGTAGCGTGCATTTCACACAAACAAATAGAATGAATCTACCATGTGCCTTCCTAATAATGACGGAAAAGTGAGAAATGTACCTATTTTTTCGATATGGAACGTTCTTGAAATTTTGTTAATCGTACTTAATTTACAAGAACGGCTCCATATTTAATCACTGTGATCAGTGCCTACCTTATAAAACAGTAATGCACGTCACTGTTAGCGCATATGCCAATGGCTAACTTATTGCTTAAAGAATCTTTCAAACTATGAATATAAAGATAGCTGAGCTATACCATGTCAAATTGGTCACTGTTCAGACTTAAGTTATTGATCTTAGGTTTAGAGATCCTGGATGAACAATGTATGAATGAAATGAGTAGGTTCGATTTCCAAAGCAAATTTTCACATGTATTTTCTGCAATTTTGGGTTAATTTATTGTCTGAGTCCATATTTGTTTACTTGTTGTGGTGGAGAAATAGTCAAACTCCTTTTATCTTTGCTTCCATTTTACTTTCGAGAATAAAATAAAATACAACTTCGATTTTAATTTGACCGTAAAAAAATATGAATTTACCATTTTGAATTAGATTTTATTTTTTGTAAGTGTTAGTGGCCAACACTGGTGTCAAAACCTGGTGTCAAGCTGCCTCAAGGCATCTGACATATCTTTAGGCATATGACATAGCTAGTAATATAAAACAACGAAGAACTTTCAGTTAGTTCCAAAATTTGAAACACACCAAAAAAAATGCAAATAAGTTTATATCCGATACTAAAACTTGTAACTAAAACTGTGAATTAAAAAGTTTAACGTGCTCCTCAAGACAAATCAACCGAGCCCAAACTCGATAGGGTTGCGTCGTTTCAATACAAAGTTCCTATGGCTACCTTCCGGCTCCATCGTCAGATCAGCTCCATGTTATCATAATCTTGCATTGTCACGCGATATACAAATGCATGCAAAAATTAAGCCTAATCAAAAACCGGGAAGTGCGCATATTTAACTTGCAAGATTTTATTACAGACAAACGGGACAGGTGAAACTAAATAAAAGCTTGTCAAATGTTGCGCGTCTCCCAATTTGCACGGCAAACGTTCCCCAAGTATTTTTAAGTTAAGGGCGAATGAGGAAAACAAGATAACATTAAGGTGAACAGCGCATCAAACGAATTGGGAGGGAGGGAGACAGACAAAAAGGATATTTCAGGGTATCCGATGTCAATAGTTCGAAACTCTGGGTGTTTTTTCCGTTTTTGGTAGTAGCTGACAACCAAATCGTGTTAAGGCTCCAATTACGAATGTCTTAAGTAAGATAGGTATTTTTCGGTACCTACTTTAGCTTTTTTAATGTCGTTTTTGCAGTATAGTTATACCTATACTGCAAAAAACGACATAAAAAAAATAATTATTTTTTTCAACTTATACCAATCACCGATCCGGGTCATTTATTATTATGTATTAAGTTTATAAACTAAATTCATAATAATAAATGACCAGGATCGTCGGATTAAGTTTATAAACTTAATTGATAATAATAAATGACCCGGATTGGTCATTTTGGAAATCCTAAGGAGTTCCTTTGTGCAGTGGACGCTATGCGGCTAAAATGATGATAAAATAACCCGAAACGTGTTTCAAAACGTTGCGAATTTTTACCCGACTGCGCCAGAAGGAGGATTATTTTTTTGGGGAGTATGTATAATGGTTTGGCGCGCTATGCATCCTGAACGGCTCGATGGATTTTAGTTTGTATTTACTGTGAAAGTGACACTAGGTATATAAAAAGGCAGTCGAGTTTTTTTTTATTTTATAAAGACTTATCTATTTAGCTCCAAAATTTAATGTACATATTTAAAAAAGTAAAATGTTTAATATGCTAGGTTTATGCTAGGTCTAACTACCTTATTAATTGTGTTATTATTAGCATCCATTTAAAAAATCAGACATCTGTGGTTTTTGAATTAATTTCTGATTACGTTCCTAATAAGTACATCTTTAAACATGCAATTAGATTTAGGACATTATGATTATATCAAGTTATAAATTTTTCCCGATAGCATGGCACCGTGGGTAAACTGAGATGGGTTATTTATTGTACATTCGTCACCGTTGTAAATTTGTCACCTAAAAACTTTGTGTTAATTTGTCACTTGTTGTCTTTTTATAGTAAATCACCTAAGGTTTTTTTGTACAGACAGGAACAAAAATGAAACACCCAATAACGTAGGGTAGTAGTAGTAAACGCTACTAACTTCGTTCCAGTTTGTGTTACTAACTTCAATCAATAAACGTCATTTTTTCTACATAAATGAAGCCGCAACACTATTTTTAATACGTATTCTTAGTTAAATTAATGAAAAACAGAATCAGACTTTCCCATAAAAACGTAGTCTACGTTTTATTTGGAAACAACATGTCGGATATGGGCAAAATTACGTAATTTTAAAGAAATTGCAATTATCTAGTGTTATAATTGGGTTCCGACGGAAAAATTATGAACTTAAAAGAGAATATAGTGTATTATATCATATTTGACCATAAGTATGGAAAACTTCTACACCCTTCTGATTTCTTTCCAGTTCATAATTTTACCAACCAACCAATTATAACCCTAGATAATTGCAATTTCTTTAAAATTACAAAGTTTTACCGAAATCTGACATATCGTTTCAAAATAAACTACGTTTGTATAGAAAAATCTAGGGTAAGGGGATTCTTAATTATGAAATTGATTCGCCAATAAATTCACAGAACTTTTTAAGTCACACTTTAACCGATCTGAAAAACAATGTTTTAGTTTCATCCAAGAAAAAATAAATCTTTTTTCTAAAAACATAAATTCTTACATCGATCACACCTCAACTTGAACGTGGTTGATTTGGATCCAATTTTTAAGGTAATAATGCTATTAAGATGTTGCACACACCTTGAAATGAGTCGAATTTTTCTGGGATCTCCGATAAGGTCAATGAGTCACTGCACTCAAAGATGTTTTGCAAACCAACCAAACCATCACCTATCAAGTTGTCATTGTGTTGCACTCGCACACAATAGTGTGCATAATAGAGTGCAAGTGAAAACGTATGATTAGTGCAGTGAGAAAGATGTGAAGGGGTCAAGGGGAAGGGTTGCAGAGCTGCGCGTGATTTTTCTCCTCCCCCCGCAGAAACTGCGTTCGGGACCCACATTTTATACGTGCCTTTCGAGATACGGAATCATCTTTCTTTCCGGATAATCAGGTGATTCCCTACAATATCTTTGCCATAAAACAATTTTTCACAAAGTATGTTTCCCAGAGGGATTCGAATCCACGACCCCTGGATCACAAGGCGAACGCCTTGATCACTGGATCACGGAGTCAGTAAGCGAGAAGAAACTTTCGTTCCAAAAATAAGTTTAAAAACTCTTCAACTATGTAACGATTCATTTTCCCAATTCGGCTTCACAAGTATCATTTGGCCTAAAAGCATTTTTTTCTCTTATAAAAAATCTTTCTCAAAGTTTAAAAAGCTCTCCACACTTATTCTCAAGGTTGAAGAGGGTAAAACTCACACAAAACAACACAACCATTCAGCCCCGCATTAAACTGTGTTTATCGCTTTTCCTTCCTCTACAAAACAGTTCCAATCTTATTGCAAAGCTATAAAGTCTTTTATCAATTGATTAGATAGATTTGATATCGTGAAGTATCGGAAAAGCGAAATCTTTGTACACGATAAATTAAATAAAGTTGATATATCTGCTATAAGGGATATATTGATACATTGGCAATAAATTTATGTCAGTATACTTATTTTGATAGCGCCGGTAATTACTGATGTAGAAAAAGAATAACAAAATAAATAAATATACAGGGACAAATAACACTGATTGAGCTAGCCCCAAAGTAAGTTCGAGCTTGTGTTATGGGATACTAACTCAACGATACTATATTTTATAACAAATACATATATAGATAAACACCCAAGACCCAGGACACTATGAAAAAGGCCATTTCCCAACTTGCCCTGACCAGGGATCGAACCCAGAACTTCTGGGTGGCGAACTAGCATAGTGACTACTACGCCACAGAGGTCGTCTAATAATAATAAGAATATTGTATTAGGTGTATAATCTTTACACATTGACACAGACATTAATTAAAAGGGCGCGCAGACGACTCTTTGAAATAATTTGAGATGCACGCGGTACGCGTGCAACTAATACTGGCTTAATGAGAAGAAATGCCGAAAGCATTTCTTCTCAGCAGTGGTAGTTTCGGAACGCTATGTTTTTTTGAAGTAAAAACTTCTTTAGCGGCGTTGTACACTTTTTTATACTCGTAATGGGTAAAAAATGTTAAACTCGCGTCAGGGCGTTAGGACACGTGGCCCTGATCGAAAATTCGTAAGACGGATGGAGCGTAGACAGCCAGCACGGCGTAGGAAAGGAAGTATCCCCCTCCCTTTCTACGGCGTGGCGAAAATGTATGCTTGCGCGAATGTTCGTGTGTATTTATTTTATAGCGGTGACAGTGACAGCTTATGGCTCGACCGTCTGTGTAGTGGCCACGCCTGTGTATTCGTAAAATTCGTGTATATAAAGTGCTTAATTATTGTAATATACATTGTCATGTTTGTGTACGATAGCGCAATAAATAAATGTTGTATTCTACCACATAAATTATAGTACTTTTATACTGATAATTAAAGCAATTCGTGCAAAATAATTCACTAACCATTTCAAAATATCAAAATGCACAACGTTAATATTTAAGTTTTCACTTCTGCCAGCACTCTTGGAGTGCAACCCGTCGTTTTTTTAGATTAGTTTAGTTTCTTACTTATTCAAATATTACACATGATATATATACTAAAATTGATGTCTAGTGCTTATACTTCGCTAATTCATCCCATACTTATTTAAAATGTTAATACTATCTACTAATGATAGAGCCACAAATTAAACCGCTAATAAGGTAAGACAAAAGAAGGTCGCGTAAATTTCACAGTGAACTTTGTAATGTGATTCCAACCCCCGATCAAAAAAGAGGTGTGTTATAAGGCTGACGCTAGTTTCTATCTGTCTGTCTGGGCTATCGTGGCGCTCGAACGGATAGACTGATTTCAATGTAGTTTTTTATGTACAAGCAAAATCCCTTGCGATGGTTTTAGCTATGTTTGATGAAAATCGGTCCTACCCTTTGAAAGTTATTATGGGTTAACGCTTGAGAGTCAAGTTTTTTTGTCATCGGGTATTTTTAATTTCTCTGGAAAATAAAACTTGTCATAAAATTTATTGACGTTTCAGAACGCCAAAAATACATCAATCAAACCGCGTGGTCGATGCACCATTATAGTTTCGTGGAACTTTTTCCTCATAAATATATGTATTTGTATGTTATGAGTGAGTGTGTATTTTCTTCGCTCTCATATACATACACCACGTCAACTTATCACTGTTTTGATTTTCTTTACTACCAACACACCCACGGTTTTTATTGGCTTCTCTTCACTATCGGCGATGATAGGCGATTACGGACGAGCACGGTTGTGTAGAGGGCCTATTCATCTGTACTCGCCGGTCATAGCCTGTAATCGCGTGCAGCCCGTAAGTTGTCGGGCACGATTCAAAGAGAATCGAATATCTTTCTATATACACCTATGACCAACATAAAAAAAACAGTAGCACTCTGGAAGTGCCGACAGAAGTGAAAACTTGGTGTCGTTAACAGGTTTGCCCAACGCGGTTGGTGTCAGTAACGGTAACAGTGTCGCGAATTTAATGGCTCGTTCCCCAACTCAAAAAAATTATTTCCCATCCTCAAATCCTATGTGTTAATCCATGAAATAAGCTATCTACATGCCAAAATTCATTCTAATCCATACAGCAGTTTTTGCAAGAAAGAGTCAAAAACATCCATACATACAAACTTTCACGTTCATACTATTTTTTTCTTATATAAGATAATAGCTGTCGACCCCGTGAGGGATAAAGACGAGATTAGAATGCATGTATTATTTTTAATAAGGATGAATAATTATTTTTACAAAGAAAAAAGGCACTTCGTTTTTTTTTTTGAGGGTTTCTGCCGTATCTCCAAGTTCTTCATCATATCTCCACCAACTAAATACTCGTAGTAAAGGCTTTACGATCTGTTTACAATTTTGTCAAAACTATCACTTAACAGACATTTGAAAAAACATACAGTTGAATTGATGACCTCCTTCTTTTTTGACGTCGGTTGGTTATATTCATAAAATTCCATAAAATATACGAGATTAAAAGATTTGTAATCTTTTAATCTCGTATATTTTTATTTTCGCATATATTTCCCAACCGTATACAAACGCTCATTATTCCGAAAAGCGAGTTCGTTTGTTAGCAAAGGTTCGATAACATTAGGCTAGTCCGTCGTAAGTCAGGGTTAACGGCCTATCAATAAGTACGAGGTATGGTGAGAACGCACTAAGTGTACATCTACCTTTAAATCCGACTCTATTCCGAAGACATAAGGGAGTGAAAACATCAAATGTTATGTGTGTTTTGGGGTGTGCTGTACATTTATAGCAGCTATTGCAAGGGTTTCTTATAAACAACAAGTTTCTGGGTCTGTAGTGGGAGTAACGCGGGAGAGGCTGATGTATATTAGTACATTTTTGGGCGAAAATATCTGTGAAACTGATATTGGATTCGTTGGGTAGTTCCTTATAGGATCCTTATAGGATTTTTTTTATAATCCTGATGCAAGGAATGCAATCTATCCACATGTTTAGTACATTGTTATTTATTAACAGACTTAAAAAAAAGGAGGTGATCAATTTGAATGAATTTTTTTTTAAATCATGTTCCTCGATTACTCAAAGACGCTTGGATTGATTTGGAAAATTTATTTTTTGTTTCAAATTTGACAAAATGGCACAACTTGACTAGTATGTCCATACTAGTCAAGTTGTGCCATTTTGTCAAAATGAATTGTAAAGTTTGGGGTTAAAGACGGTTTTAGATTAGAAAAAAAAGTAAAATTAAAAATGTTTAAAACCCCTAAGAAATAAACTCTGAAAAGTAACAAATAAATCAACTATTAAAGAGCTGATGATCTTCAAAGCTGATCAGGTCGTGGTTACCTTACCATATCTTTTAAAAGAAAGAAAAATATTTTATTCAGAGCTAATTACATCAGTTGCATTTTCAATATTATTGAAGTAAATAGGTACTAAATTTCGAATCGATCGGACATAAGGAAGTTAGCCAGATCCCTCATCAACTAGAAAAGAGCTGATGATCTTCAAACGGCTGAACAGTTTTTAATGAAACATGACTAAGAACACTCGGGATAAAATTATATATGACACAAAAAAAAACTAAACGAAAATCGATTCATCCGTTTGGGAGCTACCATACCACAGCTACACAGACAGACACGTTAAACTTATAACACCCCTCTCTTTTTGCGTCGGGGGTATAAATATGTTTTATCTGATTGAGAATCTCGCAAAGTGCTAAGAAATGCTGAATTCTATTTGTAGTAACAATATGAAGTCAAAGCTTTTATACAGACGAGCGACAGTATGCCCGCGACTGTCAGCAACAGTCGCCGCAATCGCCGATAGTTGCCGATAGGTGTCACGGGCATACTGTCATTCATCTGCAAGAACCCTAAAAATCCGCCTATTGTGTTATTATCACTTTCTTTCTCTGTGAGTTTACTCATTTTATACGATGTCATAATACAATATTAACCTAGTATAATATAATAAACCTAGTACAAGCTTTAGCTCCTTACAAAACTTAACGTATGCCTACCCATACAAGTACAATCCTGTATAATTGTATTAAGGTTGAACTAGTCAATTCTTTTTTTTTACAAATTTCTTAGGGGATTTCCTCCACTCTTTGACATTGTAAATTCAAAGTATCGTCTCATTATAAATTTTGTCTGTACGGATACAGAATCATAAAATAAAAATCCATTAAAAAGTTATAAGCCATCAAATATTAGTTTTTTTTTTTTATTTTGCTTATTTTACGCAATTTTCGGTGTAAATAAGTATAAAATCTCCAAAACAAAGTCCGTACCGACACAGCTTAATTATCGAAGATTTTAACGAACTTAGTATTTGTAATTGATTAATGCAGCAGTCTTTGCATAAAACCCCTTTTCCCAAAGGACATTACGTATATTTTTACGCGCTAGGTTTACCATGAATTATCGTACATTTCACCTTAATGCTTCGCCCGAATACAATGTAACAGCATGTTTAAGGCCGCGCCCATCTTTGAGTTGTAAATACCTCATTATTGCAATAAGACATGCTTTATATATTGGTTTTGTAGTGAGAAATAAATTATCTTTTATCTTTCTATAACACTATTCCAAATTGTAGCTATACTAAGTAAATATCTAATATATATTTAAATTAATATATTTATGTTAGTAAAGATAAATTTTTAATACATTAACATAATAATATGTCTCTAACAATATCCGAAATAGCATTTATACTAATTATATTTCAGTTCAAACAAAACAATATAGGTCTGTGCTACAAACTACGACTTAATTTGGGTAATTGAACGACCTACATTTAGTTCCTATTTCATGCCAAAATGATGCAGCCGAAACTAAATCAGCATGCAATACAACAACACTAAACTTTCTCAAATCCAGGACACTTTAAAAATAAACTCCACTAATTCTTGTATATAAATAAAAGGTGAATAGCAAAACTTTGAGGATGTAATCCGGTAGTTTGGGAAGTTATTTGCGTGAAAAACTTTAGCAGCGGTTTATTGAGGTTCCCAGGTAACTGGGGTTAGTTTTTTGCTTATTAACTTTAGGTCTTTCGTTACTTGTCTAGGATATTGTCGCGGGTATCTTCTTTTCATTTCTTGTCGATAGATTTAACTACAATGCCAATTTGGCAACTCAATTTAGGTCATTGAATAACCTAGGAATAATCTACGTTAAAGTTTTCAAAACCAAAATAATGCAGCCGAAACTAAACCAACATGTAACACAGCAACACTAAACTTACTCAAACCCTAGACACTTTCAAAATAAACTCCCCTATTTCGTTCATATAAATAAAAGGTGAATAGCGAAACTTTAAGGATGTAATCCGGTAGTTTGGAAAGTTATTTACGTGGAAAACTTTCGCGGTGGTTTATTGAGGTTCCCAGGTAACTGGGACTTAGTTTTTTGCTTATTAACTTAAGGTCTTTCATTACTTGTCTAGGGTATTGCCGCGTATACCTTCTTTTCATTTCTTTTCGATGGAGTTAAATAGAGAATCCTTCATTTTTGTACAAATACTATAACCACCGTAAGTGACATGTTTGTCAAAAATGGATAAAAGCATACTCGGAATCACAACGACGAAATCTACAATAATCTTTAGCTTTATTAAGTATACATCAGTTCAAACAAACAATAATAGGTCTGATGCACAAACTACGATGCCAATTTGGCAACTCAATTTGGGTCATTGAATAACCTAGGAATAATCTACGTTAAAGTTTTCAAACCAAAATAATGCAGATGAAACTAAACAAGCATGCAACACAGAAACACTAACTAACTTAATCAAAGCCTAGACACTTTAAAAATAAACTCCCCTATTTCGTTCATATAAATAAAAGGTGAATAGCGAAACTTTAAGGATTTAATCCGGTAATTTGGGAAGTTATTTATGTGGGAAACTTTCGCGGCGGTTTATTAAGGTTCCCAGGTAACTGGGGCTTAGTTTTTTTGCTTATTAAATTGAGGTATTTCGTTACTTGTCTTGGGTATCTTTTTTTCATTTCTTGTCGATGGAGTTAAGTAGAGAATCCTCAATTTTTGTACTAGACATAATTCTACTCTTCAAACTGTAACCACTGTAAAGTGATATGTTTGTCCAAAATGGTTAAAAGCATACAACATTACAATAATCTTCATCCATTTTAATTATATTCAAACGAACAATTATAGGTCTAATGCACAAACTACGTTGCCAATTTCGCAACTCAATTTGGGCCATTGAATAACCTAGGAACAATCTACATTAAAGTTTTCAAACCAAAATAATGCAACACAGAAACACTAAACTTAATCAAAGCCTAGACACTTTAAAAATAAACTGCCCTATTTCGTTCATAAAAATAAAAGGTGAATAGCAAAACTTTGAGGATGTAATCCGGTAGTTTGGAATTATTTATGTGGAAAACGTTCGCGGCGGGTTATCGAATTACCCAGGTAACTCTCGCTTAGTTTTTCTATTAAAGATACCGATATATTTTCACTTATTTATCCCTGACGGGGTAGACAGAGCCCAGGGTCGTAGGACCCGAAGGCCGCATTACGCGTGATGAAGGGCAAGGGCGGATCGAGGACTTTTTTCTGCCCCCCACCAGGGGGCGGACAGCCAAAAAAACTACAATAACTATTCAAGTATATTTTAAGAAGTTCAAGTAGGTACGTATGTGTGTGAAGGAACAAAAATTACGCCCCCCCCCCCCCTAAATCCGCTACTGATGAAGGGCATTAATCGTGTTCCGGAGATATCGCGGACGGTTACCTGACACCAGTACATAGTGCAATGCGTCACAAAAACAATAAATAGTAAGTAACTGAATATTTTATAAATTTTAGGTTAAGGTATATATTATATGATCATATATTTTATGGTATTCTGTGAGGTATTTATTGCCTCGTTGCCTGAAATAAAACGATTATAGATAAATATAGAGACAAATTACACTGATTGAGCTAGCCCCAAAATAACTTCGAGACTTGTGTTATGGGATACTAACTCAACAATACTATATTTTATAACAAATACATCTATAGATAAACATCTAAAACCCAGGACAATTGGAAAATGGCCATTTCCCAACTTACCTTGACCGGGGATCGAACCAGGAACCTCTGGGTGGCGGACTAGCATGGTGACCACTACGCCACGAAGGTCATCAAAGATTTGATCGATAGATTGATTACTTGACTAGGGTATGCTTATTTGTTTGTATATCTTAGTAGGTTTTTGCGATCACAATGACTAGATAATATCACCGAAATATTTTTTGTGCTTTTCTTGCTATATTAAAAATCTGAGCAATCATGCTAGGAGGTGACGCGGCTTGTACATAACTCATTAAATAACCAGCCAAGTGCGAGTGGAACTCGCGCCGGAAGGGGTCCGTACCATTATACATAAAACATCACGTTTGTTGTATGGGTGCTCTGCTTAAATATTTATTTTATTCTGTTTTGTAATATTTATTGTTATAGCGGCAACAGAAATACGAGACATTATCTGTGAAAATTTCAACTGTCTAGCTATCACTGTTCATGAGATGCAGCCTGGTGACAAACAGACGGATGGACGAACAGCGGAGTCTTAGTAATAGGGTCCCGTTTTTACCCTTTAGGTACGGAACCCTAAAAAGAACATACATACAAGTAAAATTCGTTACAACACCCATTATTACAAGTGAGTACTGCACCTTGAAGATCCAAAAACCCTAAAAAAAGATCCTTTTAGTCAATATTGTAATAAAACAATATTATTTCTGCTACTTCGCGTAAAACCATTTTGTAGACATAACTCTCCGACAAGATCAGATAAAATGAATTCTCTTGAAAAAAAATTGGACAAATGTTCCCGACACGTAGAAGCACTTAGGCGGCAAATTTCTTCATGTCCGCATGATGGATAGCAGGTTTATCGCAATGCCCTAACCCTGGTCTAAATCTAGTTCTTAAGGCAAAGACAGGGCAGATGTGGCGCCCCTATTTAATAGTTATTTATGCAACTGTAGTATACTCGTAATAAGGGGTATTAAAACACGAATGTGGGTCTATGAGTGTTTTAATACCTAATTATTACAGATTTTTATTATTTATTTTTTTAAATATATTCGTACAGATTACACTGATTGAGCTAGCCCGAAAGTAAGTTCGAGACTTGTATTATGGGATATTAACTCAACGATAATATATTTTATAACAAATACATATATAGATAAACACCCAGACCCAGGACAATTTGAAAAAGACCATTTTCCAACTTGCCCTGACCGGGAATCGAACCCGGGACCTCTGGGTGGTGGACTAGCATGGTGACCACTACGCCACGAAGGTCGTCATATAAAACTTTATCTACACCCATGATACGAAACCTCTTTAAAATGTTCTACATCCATAGGGGGTTGTACAGTGTTAAGAACTCTATGTAAATTCCTGGTAAGTTTAATTGCTGAGTATCTAGTACAAACTAACTATTATGTATGTATAGGTAATAAATAATGAAATTATTAATTGTAATAATGATTTAAATTTTGGATTGTACAATTATTGGAATACAAATTGGAATTGGAATAAAAAAAATGGCTATACTTTTTTTGAAATTCATAAAGAATATGGCTGTTTGATGAGTAAGAGAGGAATCGAGTTTGCGTAGCATAATGAAATTTAGAACAACATTATAACACTCGTTTGGGTGATATAATGGTCACTGTGACACTAGGTGTTTTAATGTTGGCAATAAGCTAAGTGTTTCAGAAAATTTTATAGAGGATTTATAGCATGGGTGTAGGTAAAACAAATTGTTCAATCATAAATGGAATGATAATTAACATTTTGTAAATTGTTAGACATTAGATAGACCTTTCAGTTGTTTTATGAAATAGCCTTTAAAATTATCATTGGTTGTCCGTCAAGCTTTAAAACATATATCTGCTAAAAGTCAAAACAGGCAAATTGCAAAATGTTTAATTATCAACACATTTACATGAGGGCGCCACGTCTGCCCGGTCTTAGCCTTAAATATCACGCATAATCTAAGAGACGTATGGTTTTGAATGTGTAATGTTGGTATTCAAAAGAAAAATGGACCCGAATGTTAGAGTTTTCACTATCGAGGTAAGTACTGATAAGAATATTATAGATAAGTTATTTCGTGACTGTCTCAGCCATTTACATTTTGCGGATGATATTGTTATATTTGCAATGTTCTTCACAACACTTGGAAACTATGATAACAGATCTATCAAAAGAAAGCGCAAAAGTCGGGCTTATTCTTAATGCCTCAAAAACAAAAATAATAACTAATGATGTTGAAGAGCCATAGTAGTCGAAGGGAAAGTAATCGAATATGTAAAAGAATATATTTATTTGGGGCAACTGATAGCATTTGAAGACACTAACGAAAAATATATAAATAGAAGAATAGCTATTGCGTGAAAAAAGTATTGGAGCTTAAAATAAATTATGTCGAATAAAGGAATAGAAAACAAAATAAAAAGTAAGCTCTACGAACAACAATTCTCCCATGCTTGACGTATGGCTGTCAAATATGGACTCTACGAAAACAAGATGAGGATAGACTGGCCGTACATCAGAGGAAGATGGAGAGGAGTATGTTAAGTTTAAGATTATCTGATAGACACACTAATTAATCGATAAGAAAGAAAACTAGAATCAAGGACGTAATAGAAAGAATAAGGAAACTTAAATGGAAGTGGGCTGGACATGCATGTTGATTAGATAATGAAAGATGGGCAAAAAGAGCTATTGAATGGATACCCAGAGACGGAAAAAAGAAGCAAGGTAGGCCAAGAATTCGCTGGTCTGACGTGTTTAGGAAAATATGTGGTTTAGATTGGATGAGGTAAGCAAGAAACAGAAAAGAGTGTAAAAGGAAGGAGGAGGCCAACGCCGCAGAGGCGGCTTCCAAAATAAAATAATACAAATAGAAAAATAAATAAACGTAATGATATAAATTGCAAAATATTTTTGGTAGAATAAAGGCTTTTTTTTAATTTATTACATGACTGCCCCGAAAAAGAGGGTTATGTTTTTTAGGTTTCATGTAGGTATGTATTGAAAATTTGTTTTTTATTCCGCCGTAAATTCGAATTTCCTGGCTGGCTATCGTTAGAATTTTTCTTTGGGAAATTGAAAAGCAGTCATATTTTTATTAAAAATTACTTATTATATAAAGTGGCCTGCGTAAATAACAGTATCAAGATAAACTAAAGTCATACAACGGAAAAAAAGATGAATTACCAAACTACATTATTTACCAAAATTATACATCATTAAAATTAATGTTTAGTAAATGGTTATTGGACTTGACGGCCTTTAAATAAGATAGTTAGTGTCGTGTTGGAACGAAGTTACTTTCGTAGTGATTTAATAATGACGGAAAAATCTTACACTTTTTTTATGAAAAATAAAAATATAATAATAAATTACTTAAACTTAATTCTGCCACGGGGAAGCTTGTGGCGAGCTGTTGGTAAGTAACGACACCACGGTCCCGATTGTTACAGTGAGCCGGTCAGAGCCTCGTCCCTGACGCGTTTTCATCGATCGAAGTGGAGACCCAAGAGGGCTCGCAGGGCTCTCAGCTCTGCATTGCTTTAATTGGCCGTGCAGATAGGAATCGTTAGAGCAGTTGCTCCAGGGGTGGAAGTGTTAAAGGGCATAACACCGCGAGTAACTTCGGAGAAAGCGCAGCACACCTCTCGACACGCCTGAGTCGCCTGCACTGTTGTTGCTCCTTTGCCGGCAACTACTGTCCACCTAGGGGGCGGCAAGCCACCACCTGCCTACAATAGTCAGTAATCATGATTAACAGATTATGGCAGGTGACGTTTCAAAATTGCAATATCCCAGCATCAGTCCATTCAAATCTTATTCCATAATTCATAGACCTTTCCCTTTTTCTTGCAATAGATCTTTCTCCTGCCGAAACCTATTCAAGAGTACACCTTTCATAGGTATATTTGGCGGGTGAGCCTCATTACATCAACTTCTCCAAAGGGCCTCTACGTGTTAGATCTGTATCCCAAAGAATCAGGGTGAAATGACCCGTGAATCTAAAGGAAATTAAACATTAAAATTAAAAACTATATATTGGCGTGTGCTGTGCTGGAACCGGGAACATCGACCATCTCAGTCATAAGCTCTCGCAACCGAGCTGTCGATGACATAGTCAAACGAATCCGTGACGGAAAAAATCTTACACTTTTTTAGCCTATATTTCTCCTTCAGCCTTATTTATCCGCAAAATCCGTACCTCTGAAAAAGAACTTATATCCAAAAAACCAAATTAAAAAGGACGTTGCATAAATAAATATGCTCTCGTAACTGATAGTAACTCAGCAAGAGCTCCCTCGAGACAATCTTGGGCCAAACTTACGACCTCAATTAACGAAGATAGGTTATCTGACCCACAAATTGTCTAGTCATAATCAGGATGGATAGTTCTCCCTAATGAGACTCGGAGACTTAGGACCTACTCCGTAAATCCTGGGAGATAAAGTTTGTAGAGCAGTTATTGGGAAAAACATAAACAACTATTAATGAATTTGATTTAATACATCTAAGAACAAGATTTGCAAAAAGAAGTCTATATAGGACTAGGAAGATATAGTTTTAAAAACTAAAATCCGATTATGGAAAGATTCTTCCTGAAAAGTACGTTTATTCATTTAATGCAAGCACAGCAGGGAGAAATGGCTAGTTGAGTATAAATATTTCAAATGTGCTGATTAAGCTCTTTCATTTGATATTTAAATTTATAGTTCATTACTTTATTATCTATAGCGGGCGCCATATTGAATTTACTGTCACGTTATATAACCTATGACCAGCAGACAGCCAAAACGCTTCCCATTATACCTTATTTGTCAAGGTATAATGAATATTATTGAAGTTACGAGGCAACAGATACATACTTTCTTTCGGTTTTGCCGTAGTCGGGTATAAATATCTAAATATATATAACTCAAATGTGACTGACTGACTGACATAGTGATCTATCAACGCACAGCCCAAACCACTGGACGGATCGGGCTGAAATTTGGCATGCAGGTAGATAGTATGACGTATGCATCCGCTAAGAAAGGATTTTGATCAATTCTACCCCCAAGGGGATAAAATAGGGGATGAAAGTAAGGGGTAACAGACAGACAGTGTTACTTTCGCATTTGTATAGATAAGCAAGTATGTAAGTAAAGAATTACGGAAGTGAGGCAGTGAGGAAATAAGGAAGTGAAGAAGTAAGCATAAGATAACTAAGGATTTGTTTGTTGGTTTTTTAATTTGTGTAAGTAAGCAGCACTTGTGTCACATTTTTCAAGCTGTCTTAATTTATCTAGCTTAGCTGCAATACAATAATGACAGCCAGTACCAAGGGCTTAATATGCCTTACAAAGCACGTGATAACAAAGAAAAACACCAACTATTTATTCTAAAGTGTGTAAGTTCCATCACACGTAGCTTTGGGAGCCTGCCGTAGAACTCGCGGGTCTTTTTATAAAAAAATTTGAATTTCTAAACATTTTCAGCTCAATTTACCGCCGTTTTGAAAAATGTCGAGATAGATAGCCTTTCATATTATTTTATGAACACTGATAAGAAGCTCTTACTTTAGCACATTAGCGATCTCTAATTTGCGAAAAAAAATAGTTATAATGTCGTTGAGTTAGTATCCCAAAACACAAGTCTCGAACTTACTTCAGGGCTAGCAATCTGTGTGATTTATCCGTATATATTTATTTAGGCATGGAAGGAGATGAACAAAAGCAATAAAATTAACAAATGAACGTAATTTGTAAAATCTCAGTTTAAAAAGAATATAATTCAAAGTACATCACTTTGAAGGTATTTAATTTAATGCAGATGTAATCAAGCAAAGTGCTTGATGTCATGCTTATAATTTTTCTCTTCCCTTTCAAGTTTCCTTCAAATGCCGTTTTCCTTATAAAAAATATTCTGTTTATTATGCCGCCAAGAATTGTATACTATTTTAAATGTTCAAATTAAAATGGTATACAATTCTTGGCGGGTCCTGGGTCTTGGGTGTTTTTTTATATATGTATTTGTTATAAAGTATGGTATCGTTGAATTAGTATCCCAAAACACAAGTCTCGAACTTACTTTGGGGCTAGCTCAATCAGTGTTATAATCTGTCCCTATTTATTTATTAATTATTTATTTAAATTACCGACGACCTCCGTGACGTAGTTGTCACCATCAAACATGCTCGGAAATGTTAAAGTAAAAAGAATACACGAAGTTTGTAATTCTTGGCTCGTGCATTACTTTGCTGGACTAGGCCAGGAAAGTAGTATAAAAATTCATTCCTGGCCGCTGCTGGTCATAACAAAAAGACGAATAAAATGTATTCAGAATGACAAGACAGTGACATTGACGTTTTAGATGACAATTCTGTTTTTACATTTGGCAAAGACATTAAGCGTTTAATTCCATAATTTTTCGTACAGCCAATGCTACCAATTATAAAAACTGCACTCTTTGAGCATTTATATGAATATGCCCACAATTTTATTATAATGTTTGTATTAAATCACATGAAAATATTTGGTTTTCGTTGCAAGAGAAAAAAAAAAGCAATAATCTGCTGTATTATTTTTTTTGCGTGAAATATGACGGGCTGTATGGGCTATGTTTCCTTTGCACTAAGAACGTGGGAACGTAGTTTTTGACAACGTAGTGATTGATGTATATACTCTTTGCAGTAAACATTAACTGCTGTCGGTTAATATTTGCATATTTCTGGTTATTTCTTTAATGATTTCCTCACATTTATTGAGAAAAGCACTATACATGCCTCGGCGGGAATGGCATTGCCGGACTCGTAATTATTGGCAAGGCCTCGCTGACGTTCGGCCTTGAAAACTTCTCGTCCCGCAACGCCATATTTCCCATCCTCTGCAGTAATGTACTATTTCAGTGCGTACATTATATATATATTTGTAAAGCTCGGCCGCCCGGCGGGAGTGAGTATTAATAGCAATTACGCAAGTAAAGCGACACCGGGCGTGTTTGCACTTGGATGGGGGACAACAAGTGGCAAAAAAATTCTCGACCTCCTTCGTGCTTCGGAAGGCACGTATAAGCCTTTGGTCACTACTGCCATTATTGTATGTCAGTAGTCAAGCTATGTCAGATGCCTTTGAGCAGCCTGGCAACCAGTATTGGCCAATAACACACACGAAAAATAAGTGCGAACATTTTTACAACAAAAACTTATTTCAATTCATTGATTTGGTTTACGAAAACTCGAAATGGCGTATCAATTAAGGCCTATCAATACCCTCTTTAAAATAAGTACTTTTACCTATCAATATCAACTACCAATTTCATTCAACGTCCATTACGATTCAAATTAGTACCTTATTTCTATTTCATGGCCGCAACAGTAACACACATTTTCTATAGTTAATTTGTTGATTGGTGTGTACACCCTCACAATGGCAGTAACTTTGAAAAAGCCAATGCCGTTATGCCGACGGCTTACCAACCAGTTGACCGACTATACGAAACATCGCCAAAAACGAAAGAATTTGTGGAGCGCGCACTACTCGCGTTCCTGTTGCTCTTTCTTGTTTGAGATAGAGCTACGATTACTACAACTTTGCTACGCCGCAGCTACGAGTGTCTAAGAAGCTACGCGTCGGCTACAGAAGTCTACGATATTGCTAAGCCGCCGTCGCAGCTTGAAATGACATCATTTTACGCGCTTTCAAGCGTCTAAGTCTAATTAAGAAATATCATTTGATGTCTTTAATAATGTAGTATTTTTTTTTCATAAAGATAACACACATCTCGACGATTGCTTTTGCCTACGTTACGGAAAGCTCGGGAACAACGTTTTCAGGAAATTAAAGGATACCTCAGTGGAACCAAAATTCATTTCCATAGTTGCAAACTTGACGACCTCTATGGCCTAGTGGTCATCACGCCAGGCTGTCACACTGGAGGTTCCGGGTTCAATCCCCGGTTTGATCAATGGTTTTTTTTTTTCAGATTAACTTGTGTCTTGGATGTTTATTTATATATGTATTTTTTATAAAATATAATATTTTTTACAAAGTATCGTTGAGTTGGTAACAGTGATCCTGAGGACTATAGGCTTTAAGCCTTTTTTTGAAGCCTAGACTACTAATAAAGGCTTTTAGTCCTTTAGGCTAGGGCTTTTGAATAGGCCGAGCGTAAAGGACTATAAGTCTTTATAGGCTTTTGGTTCGATGTTGTTTTGGCGATATTTAAGTAAAATATTTCTTTTTCTTTTTTCAGTATTAATTAAAAATAGAATAAATCCATCATTCATAATTATTATGTCTTACTCAGGCTAATACAAAAAAATGACTTTCGCCCAAATATATGCCTATTACTCTAAAAATGACATAGCCCTAAAATGGATCGATAGGCTTAAATTTAGAGCTAAAAGCCTATAGTCCTCGGGAACACTAGTTGGTAACCCATAACACAAGTCTCGAACTTACTTTGGGGCTAACTCAATCTGTGTGATTTGTCCGTATATATTTATTTATTTAAACTACGAGATCGCTTTCGCTAGTTACCACGACGATTATTTACTAAATTACTTATCAATTTGTAGCTATATTTGGTGCGTAAATTGTAAAATTATACCTCACTGTGGCCCGCCCCCGCTTCGCAGCACGGGTATGTATTATATGTTTAAAATATAAACCTACAATACCACTGACTGACTGATTGACATAGTTGTTTGGTTTGTTCCCGGGTGACAGGTGTCATAAACGATATTCCATCGTATAGAGAGTGCTCCAGTGAGTACTATTAAAATCTGACATGTTGAAGATCCTGATGTGGAAGGGGTAAGGCCTGCAAAAACGGTTTGGGTTAGGGGCGTAAATTTTTTTCCAAAATGTAGGGAGTTGTAAGCAATTTGATGACTGTCTTTTTTTTTGATTTTTTTCAAAATCCAGGATGGCCGCCATACATAGACAATTTCCCTCCATACAAATTTCATTCAAAAGTCCTCCCTAAGTAACTAGGCGCAGCCTGAGGCCGAAGGGGCAGCCCCCGCGAGGCCGCAGGCCGAGCTGCGTGGTGAGGCCGAAGACCGAGCCTCTCCCCTCCCCTTTTACCCCCCCCCCCCCCCTCCTCCCGAGTAATTTTCACGAGGCCGCAGGTCGAGTGATGCGAGCCCGAAGGGCGAGCTGCGTGGCGAGGGCGAAGCCTGAGCCACTCCCACCAGGCGCTGCGTTTTTTTTTTATATTTTGGGAATCCTAGATGGCTGCCAAAAGTCGACTGCTTCCGAATTGGCTGAAAATCAATACCTATATGTATTTTTAGTCGAAAAATCCAAATTTGACATGTTTTTTGGAATCCAAGATGGCGTCTAGATTTTAAAAAATTAAAATTATTTCTTTTATTACGACTCAATGAGACGTCGTAGGGGTCTGAAATTTTGTATCCTGGGGTAAAGCACCCCGCAAAACTCGAAATTGCAATCAAATTTTGGATCCAAGATGGCCGCCCACACATTTTTTCATGTTTCCTCAACAGATTGCAATGTTTATCCATTTTCTGAACTGGAAACATATTTAGCCTACCTCAACAGCTGCTCGAAAAACCGCGGGCTGCTTGCAGCCCGCGCAGCGCCCTAAGCCCTAAAACCTAGTTATACGTTTAAACCTTCCTCTTCAATCACTTCATTTTTTTTACCACAATCAACCAACGTGGAAAGGACATACCGGTAATAAATCGAACCACAGGCTAAACTAGATCTTCAACACTCGGTTGAAATGAAGTTATTTTCATAGCAAATTATTAATTCGGGACGGAAAAATCTTAAACTTTTTTTTAATAACTAGTTGTGCCCGTAGACTTTGCTCCCCCTATGAATTATTGAGATAAAAACTATTCTATGTCCTTCCCTGAGTCTCAAACTATATCCATACCAAATTTCATCTAAATAGGTACAGTGGTTAAAATGTGAAGATGTAACAAACAAACGAATGTACAAACTTACTTTCGCATTTATAATATTATAGTTGGGAGAGTTGGGATTGGGATAGTAAACTCTTCCTATGATGCCCACTTGGCTTAAGCCTGTATGTAGCATTAAAACCGGTTGAGCAGAATATAATTATAAATAATAATAATAATTGAGATCGATCTGTCATCACGGATAGGACTATTGTCACCAATAAGCCTGATATCGTGCTGACAGATCGATTGATGCGCCAGACAGTGCTTGTTGACATCACCATCCCGCATGACGAGAACCTCGTGAAGGCCGAGAAGGACAAGCTTAGTAAGTTCCTTGACTTGGCCCACGAGGTGACTGCCATGTGGAATGTGGATTCAACGATCGTTGTCCTGATAGTGGTATCAGCGAACGGTCTTATAGCGAAGAGTCTTGACCAACACCTCAAGACTCACTCGCTAGATGGCTGGATCAAGGGTCAGATACAGAAGGCAGTACTCCTGGAACATCATCAATTTGATGTTCCAGGAGTACTGCCTACTGTTGATGTATTAAACAATACATCAACTTCTCCAAAGGGCCTCTACGTGTTGGATCGGTATCCGCACGCAAGCCTCTAAAATGACCGGGGTGAAAAGACCCGTGAATCTCAAGGAGATACATAAATAAAACAATAAAAAAAAAAATTATTGGCGTGTGCTGGGTTTGAACCCGGACCATCTCAGGCATACGCTCTCCCAACTGAGCTATCGAGCAGATAGCCAAACTTGCATATGTAAGTACGAACTTCTATACCCTTCTTGTGAGTAATGGTTCTATCTTCTTATTCGCCGGTTGACTGGAAGAGATTCCATTATGAGATAAGTTCGCCGTTGTCAATTTACTTTTTATTTTGTTATTTTATGTAATTGTGTATTTTCATAGTACAATAAAGTTATTACAAACAAACAGACAAACTTATGAAATTACACTTTTTTTGCCTAGCCCCCATCCGCCAAATATGTACCGTCCAAAAAGTAACTTCATTCCAATAACATAGAGCTACATTGTATACATGCAGGGGGACAGACAACAGATGGCGGGATGTGCATCATTTGATTAGAAATTATTTTGATTTAAATTTTGGCCATCTCCTTGATTGGGTTTTAAGATTTGCGTGGGAAGACAAGCAGCCAGTACCTTCTGAATTATTTACTCCCAGACCAAAATAAAATAATTCGCGTATTTGTAAGTTGTAAAAAAACACCTAATTCAATCCATTTTGTAAAACATTACGGCTATTTAAGGCGAAAAGCATGCAGAAGTGGCGCCCTCATTTTAAATAAATTGTTTAATCGTCAATACTCGTATGGTGATTAATATTTTGCAGTAGACAAATGCATAGAACTTAATTATTTTTTTATCTAATTCTTTGGGCTAATTGCTTTTTTGCAATTTCGCGGGCTATCGTTAGATATCCCTCGAAAATAGTGAAAACATCTTTTCAAATAAACGTACAAAATTAATATTTTGATGGTTGTTCATCAAATAATTTAAAGTGCTAATACCTAATATTTAGCAAAATGTTAATTGTCATCATATTTACGTCTAGCTGACGCGACTTCGTTCGCGTGGAATTTATGACTCCGGCATATTAATATAAGTACGAACTAAACTACAAGTATTTTCTTATGTATCTTCACATAAAGAAATACTTGTAGCAGTAGTATATGCTGTCAGTGAATTATTTATATTTTTTTAATTTCATATTAACTTGGTTTTGCATCAAGTGTTCTTTGATTTTTATACCTCAATAAAAAATGCTTATGAGGCTGAGTAAGAAATATAAAAATGATGCCTTAGTACTCGTAGACTAAGGCATCATTTTTACATTTCTTACTAGCTGATGCCCTCGACTTCGTTCGTGTGGACTTTATGACTCCAGCGTATCTGTATCAGGTGTTCCAGATCTTCAAGTTTTAAACCTCAAAAAAAAAAGCTCATCAGGCTGAACAACTTTTGCTGAGGCGTCATTTTAATATTTTTATAGTTTAACTGGACCATTATGGTTCGGCATCAGGTGTTCCATTTGCCAAAATCAATTATACCCTATATGTTGCCCAGGGTTAACAGCTAAGTATATAACAAATCATTAAAAAAAAGAAACCACACTGCCTTTTTTATACCCAGTGTCATTCTCACAGTAAATACAAATCTAACGACACGTCTCAAACTTAAAGCGGCCGTTCAGGCTGCAGAGCGTGCCAAACAATTATACATACATACTCTCCAAAAACATGACCCTCTTTCTGGCGCAGTCAGGTAAAAAAGTTTCGTTCGAATCCGTCCAGTATTTCCGGAGATAAGCGGTACAGACAAATTTTTTTTTTATTCTTACTCTGTTACTATAACTATATCTCCATTGCCTAATTTGTTTTAAATATACCTTTCAATGTACGGACACGTTTTTTTACTGTTTTATTATATTATTGATAAAACGATTTATTTCAAATAAAGTCGCCATTTCAGCACGGTATTTGCCTTAATATCAGCCTTGGGATTGAACAAAACAATATGGAAGTAATTATTATAACGAATTTAACGGTAGCTTATCACGAAAAGAGTTGTTTTAATTCAAAGTTAGTTGAAACGGAGTTGGTACTAAGTACTTCTTTTATGACCGAACGTTAGAATTTATGATACACATTTTGACTTAGATTACATAAAGAAACTATAGTGACGCCCCGGCTTTTTTTTTCTACATTACTATTATTCCCATGAGAAAAAAATCATATACTTAGGGAGTCACCTCTCATTTGTGGATCGTATATTGACACCCAACATAAACAACATATTATAATTTCTAAAATCACATAACCTATCAAACTTTACGTCTCCGGGGCGCCGAAGCCAAAAATGTTGTAAAACCATATTATGTATTACAATGTTTTTAATTTGCATGTGTTTGTATCTCAAACATAATTTTAGTTTGTTTAACAAAAAAATTACAACACGCCTGATCGATCCAACTGGAGACTCAAAAGCTGGCAGTTTTTATCGCCTAGCGGATTCGCTTAGCTATTCATAGGAAGAATGTTAGATAGGGTTTTGGGCACATTGCATCATTGTAACGCTTTAGATGAAAATTATTATTTTAAAAAGTAGTTAAGTTTTAGTAACATATTTATTAGTAAATACTTCTTTTGACTTTACATTACATTGTGATCGTTTTTAATGTGAATAAAAATTACTTTAAAAACATATAAGAACATTTTTATATATTATATAGGTACTTTATAAATCTGCAATACTCAACTGAACAAAATCGAATGACGGCCGTAAAAAGATTTTGGCTAAAAACTCGAATTTATCACGAGAAAGCTCGAGTGACAGCGGCCGTTTCTCCTTCGCTTTGTTGTAACCTAAAACCGAAAAAGTTTAAATTGCCCTGGTTATTTTGAATTTCGAGACGTCTGCAGAATATGAGTTTAATTAAATTGTTTTTGTTTGATATAGACGAACGTGCGAGCGAAGAGCGAAGATCTTAGACAATACAATACAAAAAAGTTTATTGCACCAGAAGACTTGTAAAATAAGGATAACTTATAATTAGGTACAAGAGGCGGCCTTATTACCGAAGCAATCTATTACAGACAACCATAAGAAATGGAGTCCAAAATATACACCCTGACGGTTCATTGCTTTTGAAAAAAATGTCGTATAGTAAATAAATTTTTCTATTCATATACGTAATCCAAATTTGTGTATGACATAAGATTAAAAAGATGCGATAATGATTTTCGATCGAGACCACGTAGGTACGTCCGTCCAAAACTACCATACGCACCGGTGCTACTAATTGATCTCATGATTTTTCTTTCCAGTTTTAGTCAACATTTTTTGTTACTGAATTTTTATTTTGACTAGCTAATTAGGCCTTACTAACGAACCTTATGAAGTGGCCTTCGGCTCCAAAACCAATGAAAACTCACCGTGTATAATACGATAAGATAAGATAACAGGTGGCGCAGTTCGAATTTTGTATACTAAATTAATTTAGTAATAAATACAATAACCAGTTGATATTCTAAATATACAAATAATATATAGCATAATAAATAGCAAGATACATACAATTTATTTTAACCGACTCTGAAAAAAGAGGAGGTTATCAGTTCGTCGAAATCTTTTTTTTTTAATGTAAATTCACCGATTATTCGAAGACGCCTGGACTGATTTAAGACGAAGTGGTAGCTAAAGTGGCGCCCTCATTTGAAATAAATTGTTTAAAACTAAATATGGTGAAAATTAAAAATTTGATTTGTATAAATGTCTAGAAAGACCTTTAAACTATTTTATGAATAACCTTTGAAATTATTACTAATAGGCCGTCTAGTTTTAAAACTGTTTTTCGCCAAAAGTGGCCACTTTTGGCGAAAAACAGTTTTAAAACAAGATGGACTCCCAATATTACTTTCAAAAGTTTTTCATAAAACAGTTTAAAGGTCTTTCTAGACATTTATACAAATTAAATTTTTAATTATCACCATATTTCGTTTTAAACAATTTATTTCAAATGAGGGCGCCACTTAAGCTACCACTTCGTCTTAAAAAGTTCTTTTTTTGTTTGAAAGGGCATACAGTTCGTTTTGTTGAAATTTCATCAAAACGGTCGTGCAGTTTGGGGGTGGAAGTTGGTTTTTAGCTTCGAAAAATTATGTTTATTTTAGGAATGTTCGACGTTCATATTTTATCGCATTTAAAAATATGTTATGAAAAATTTCGCCACGAGTGAGATTCGAACTCACGCCCCTTACACCTGTACAGAGTGCACTTTCAATCAAGCTACCATGAACTCGACGCACTCTGATGAATTTTATTTCAATTAATGATGATTGTCATAGTAGTCGTATGTCGAATTGTAGTCATTGTAACAAATTATTACAGTGGCAACTGTGTTTTCTTCTTCCTTATCCCATTTCTAGTTGAGGTCGGCTCTCCTAATCTTTCTTCTCCAAAGAGGTCTCTTTTGGGTCGTCACTGGTTCTGTGTTGGCGTTCTTCAGGTCCTTGTTTATGACAGACATCCATGTAAATCGAGGCCTGCCAGTCTTGGGAATGATTTGAACTGTGTATACATTTTTATTTATAATTGATGTTTACTTAATAGAACTCTATTTGTAATATTATAGTTTGTGAGTGTGTGTGTATGTTTGTTACTTCTTCACGCGTAAACGACTGGACCAATTTTGATAAAAATTAGTATGCAGGAAGCTGATACCTTTGATTAACACATAGGCTACTTTTTATATACTGCGGGCAACACCGCGGGGTGCAGCTAGTTTATTATAAAACACTCTACTTCCCTTAAAAACTGTTATTTATAAAGGCCTGTTTAGAATATGCAACATTTTTGCCATTTTGAGCGACTTCCAAAAAAGAGGGATTTATCAATTCGTCGCAATATTTTATTTTTTATGTATATTAACCGACTTTTCGAAGACGCCAGGACTGATTTGGAAAATTCTTTAAAAGAGTTTCGTTTGAAATATTCTTGTCAGGTTGGCCCTAGAAATTTTATTAAAATCAGTTGTGTAGTTTGGGCGTTAAGTCGGTTTTTAATGTTGAAAATTTATATTGAAGCGATAAATACGGCATTATTGGCGTTTATTAGACAAAATCAAATCAAATCAATAATCTTTATTGTGGAACACAAGTTACAAAGTTCTTGTAAGTATTAAAGTATCACTGTGACATATCCTTATAGATATACAATATAATAATGGTTATATTTACAATGCTCAGAAAATTAAATAATTATAAAAGTCACATTCAATTAAAACTCGACATTAAATTATATTATAACATGAAATATTTATACGATAAAATTAAAATTTTATGATGACGGTTAAATAATATTATAACATGCAATAATTTATTCGATGAAATTAAATTTTATGATCAAATATCGTTGAAAATTTTCAACGATATTTTGATCATAAAATTTAATAATATAATTTAATGTTATCTTTAACATTATAGTAACATTTTTCAATCAGGAGCAATTTCATTTCATTTTAAATGTCAACATGTCTAATTTTTTCAAATGATCTGGCAATTTTTTGTAAATAGCAGGAGCCATACCTATTACATTTTTATTCATCATGGCAGTTTTATGTCCGCCCGTTATCAAATTTTGTCTGTATTGACTTCTAACATTATTTGATCTCATTCTTGATTCCGTGAATTTGGGAAATAGGTTGAACATGCAAGTTATCTATAGCTGTAATAAAATGGTATGTTATTCAGGCAAGAAACTTCTATCGTCTAAATAGGGCTTAAGTTTTATAATAGATGCAATAGGTACTGCAAAAAAGCTTTATTCAAAGAATTATACATTTCTTAGATTGTAAGCCAACTGAAGCAAAAAACTCCACGGCACGGAAATTATTTCTTAGCGAAAACTATTTAAGTTCAAAGCTACTTTTGCTGTCCGTTTTTATTTTTCCAAATTCAGTCCCCATCGTTTCTTTTGAAAACATTTCCTCGTACCAATTATGATAATATTGCGTGAGAGATTCTATCGAGTTTCCCTGAGTGATATTATATTTTTTTGCATTTCGCAGTTCGTTCTTATTTATTTGTTGAAGCTATTTTTATGTCTTACATCGAGTCACGTCTTTATCCGTAATGGCACAGGATAAGTACTAGTACTCACATACAGAAGTCTTACTCAAAAAATAAAATTAAAGAAATACCTACTTAATGAGGTAAGCACTATGGTTTTATTTAGCTCGCGTCAGAATTTCTCGCCTCTTTGTTACAAGCCAATTTTATTCTTATTACTCTGGACAAACGAATAATTAACTGAATTTTCCCCTTCGAAGTGGTCGCCGCGCGCATAGTAATAATGTAGGTATATTTTTGATACTTAAACGGGGAGTCACACAGGCCTGGTAATGGAACAGATAGAGCAATGGGTCTTTCGGCTCTCGGTAGACAGAGCACAGAGCTGCAGACCTCAAGGCAACTTTTAGCATCATCATCATAATTTAAGAGCGGTGCTATTGTCGGTGGAGTTTCTTTCATTCTATTCTGTTTTCCGCCAACCGCTTGACATCTTGATAAGACACCGCTGTCACCTTTTCCTTAACTTGCTTCATAGCTCTGCCTGGGCTTTTCTCTTCCCGTCTTCCGTCTATTATAATGCGCCTAAAATTGTCATGCCGTATCAAGTGTCCCAAAATATTGCCTCGCTTATTTTGAATGACCTCTAGGATGTGCCTCTTTTCACCTATTCTGTTTAGGACTTCTATGTTTATTACTTTGTCCTTCCAACTATCATATAGATAACTATAACCCTTAAGGGTTACTAGCCGCATCGCCTATTAACATGGCATTTTCGTCGATTTTACGATCTGCGTGGAAAGATAAGTAGCTTGTACGTTCTAAGTATTTTTTTCTCCCACACCAGCATGGCAGAATTGGAAATAACCGATCAAGGGCGAGTTGGACTCGCACACGAATGGTTCCATACTATTATCTATAAAAATCACGTTTGTTATATGGAAGCCCCACTGAAATATCTGGCGACCTCCGTGGCGTAATGGTCACCATGCTAGTCCGCCACCCAGAGATCCCGGGTTCGATCCCCGGTCAGGGCAAATTGGAAAATGGCCTTTTTCAAAATTGTCCTGGGTCTTGGATGTTTATCTATCTATATACATATGTATTTGTTATAAAATATAGTATCGTTGAGTTAGTATCCCATAACACAAGTCACGAACTTATTTTGGGGCTAGCTCAATCAGTGTAATTGGTCCCTATATATTTATATTTATATTTATATTCATTTTATTCTGTTTTTAGTATTTGTTGTTATAGCGGCAACAGAAATACATCATCTGTCAAAATTTCATTTGTCTAGTTATTACGGTTCATGAGATACAGCCTGGTGTCAGACAGCGGAGTCTTACGAGTATTATAAGGGTCCCGTTTTGACCCCTTATGTATGGAACCTTAAAAACTGATAACATTTAAATCTTGTATATTCTAAGCACTAGCGTTTAATAAAGTAGGCATACTGCGACTAAATATTTTACCAATGTAATAATTTGTTTTTTTTTTTTTTTTTTTAAAGTCTTCTAGGGGCGGTAGTAGGCATCGTGCTACAAATTTGCCAAAAGTGTCCTGAAATGTGTTAATGAGTCGTAGGTACTTGTTGGTGAATTTCTAATATACGATTGATAAGCTTTCCCCAAAATACACACACACCTACACACACATTTCATCTTAATGGTGGACTGTATACTTTATGTTTCATGTATGGAGTTTTCTGTTTAGATGTTTTGGCTTACTGTCTGAAAAGTACTGTAGTATATTTTTGATATACCTGTGTAATATTAATATTCATATAAAATTGTATTAATATAGAACCTACAAAACATTATTTTTTCTGCTGAGCTAAGTAAGGAGTTTTATTCGAAAAGAACTGTATTATATTTTTATAGACGTGTGTAATATACATATTAAATGTATTTATATACAATACTTACCTCGAAAAACAAATTGCTATTCATACATACTTAAGAAATAAACCAACATCATTTACGATTACCACCATTAGACACCAGTGTTGGCCACTTACACACACGAAAACAAACAAACGCCATAAGAATTAAAGCAACCATCGAAAATTACCGAAACTTAGGCTCTTACAGGATGTTTAGTTATATTTATATTATCTTGTTAAGAATTAATGGTTTCAGTAGAGTTTAAGTCTTTGATATGACTTGAGTTGGACTTTAACAACCTCCGTGGCATAGTGGTCACCATGTTAGTCAGCCACCCAGAGGTTCCGGATTCGATCCCCGGCCAAGGTGAGTTGGAAAATGGCCTTTTTAAAACTATCCTGGGTCTTGGGTGTTTATTCATATACATATGTATTTGTTATAAAGTAGAGTATCGTTGAGTTAGTATCCCATAACGCGAGTCTCGAATTTACTTTGGAGCTAGCTTAAGCAGTTTAATTGGTCCCTATGTATTTATTTATTTATTGGAAAGAAGATGTGAATTTTATTTTCATAGAAACTTGAATATCTAGTAGTTCAATTTGTTTCAAGATAAATCAAAAATGTCTTACCGCATCTCAACTTTTACCGTTGGTAGTTCATTTTATAAACTGATCATACTCTCGAGGATTATTTCGCACTCCTGTCTCATCCTTCATTATGACAAACTTTGAACGGATCGTTACATTTTCCCTAAGTTTATATCAAAATGTGTTATGAATTTCGTAACGTTTGTTTCTTGTACCAAATGTGTTATGTATTTCGTAACTTTTGTTCCTTGTACCAAATGTGTTATGTATTCCGTAACGTTTGTTTCTTGTCCAAAAATATGTTATGTGTTTCGTCAATGTTATTGTACCAAAATGTGTTATGTCTTTTGTAATGTTTGTTTCTTGTGTTTCAGACTCACCTGTCCATGATTGGCGAACCCATGCCTGTGAGCGAGCTCGTCTGCCTCGTTCACACCACCAGGCACATGCACTGCAAACTGGTGATGATAAAAAGGAACACAGGGGTCCAGCACTGCCAATAAAACGATCAAACCCAGTGCTACCATCACGTATACCATTCATCCCTAACCAACCATTAATAACGTTTAGAATTCCAAAATTTTATTTTTAAAATCACTCGCTATAATGTTATTTTAATATCGTATTCCGAATTTTTTCGTTAAAAGTGCGACGTCCTGCTTTGAGGACGTTGGCGCGAAGACTGACTCCTCGTGAGTGGTGTTCTGTTCAGTTTAAGGGACGCATGCGCGAAAATTCGCGCCCTTTCTTGCCCACTATCAACGTATTATGTGTCAGGCATCAATTGACTCGCATACTTAATTGGATCAAGGCTTCTGTCCGTTACTTATTGTTAAGTATTTTTCAATAAGCTTTTAATACGGGTATTCATGGACGGGCAATCTATTAGGGGTTGTGCTTTTATATAAAATTTTTGTAACGTTGAGTAATGCAGTAGTGAATAGAAAATAGGTTCATAATAAGGATAAAGCTTTATTAGATGACTTCATAACAAGGATAAATATACCTATAATAAATATACCTATAATAAATATACCTCGTAAAGAGGTATATTTATTATATTATAATAGGTTGGGGAAAAAGTCTTTTCGCATTTTATATGAAAATTCAAAACATTTTTTAATATAGTTTATTTCCATTTAACTAAAGTATGTACGTACCATTTTATTCGATAACTTTTTGCCATCTTATAGGTATGGACATGATCCCATTGCTATAGAAATTTTGGGGCTTCTGATCAAAAAACTGCGTCAAGTAGTTTTAGTAGTCCTCTCATGATGTCGGAAGGCTAAAACCCGCTTTTCATTTAAGAAACAGGTGAAGGCACACTTTCTTCAAAAACTGTCAGATAGATCATAGTGTATTTATGTAGTATATGTAGGTATTGTTTATCATAGTATTTACTTAATAGTGTGTATTTTTTGTATGTAGTTTATTGCTTTGACATATAGTCTTTTTTTTTCGCCATGTACATATTCAAGTTTTGCACTACCCTTGTCATTCTCTACATCACCCGTTTGGTTGACTGGTAGATAAAGCCTTAGGCTTTAAGTCCGCCATTCGACTTGTATTTGTGTATGAAGTTAAATAAATAAATAAATGTTAACCTGACACTGCCTAAAGAATTCTAAAGAGACCAAAACAGGTGGAAATCTGAAGGTGCCAGGTCAGGACTATACTCGTACGGCGGATGCATTAACACCTCCCAGCCAAACTCTCTTAATTTTTGCTGAGTGGTTAAAGATGTGTGAGGTCTAGGGTTATCATGATGAAAAACCACACCCCTTCTGTTGATTAATTCCGGCCGCTTTCTCTCAACTTTTTGCTTTTATTTTATCAGTTGTTTGCAGTAGAGTTCTGGATCGATGGTCCTGCCTGGTGGTAACAGCTCATAATGAATAATGCCCTTCCAATCCCACCACACACACAGCATCACTTTGTTGCGAGTTAACCCGGGTTTCGGCACAGTTTGTGAAGCCTGACCGGCCTTTGACCATGACCTTTTTCGCACGTTCTTGTCGTACGTGATCCACTTTTCATCGCCAGTTATCAATTTCTTCAAAAATGGTTCGATCTTATTACGTCGTAATAAAGAATCACAAATGAGTACACGGTTCATTAGGTTTCTTTCAGAGAGCTCGTGAGGTACCCAAATATCGAGCTTTTTTGTGTACCCATTTTTTTTCAAATGCGCCAAAACTGTTTTGTGGTCAATTCCCAGTTCTTCAGCTACGTCGTAACTACTGACATGCCGATCTTGCTCCACTTTTTCAAAAATAGCATCGTAACAGGGCGACCAGAGCGATGTGCATTTTTGACATCAAAATTTCCGGATTGAAAACGCTTAAACCAAATTGGTGCTACTCTCGCAGACAATGCACTAGGTCCATAAACATCGCAAATTATTTCGCGGCTTGCATTACATTTTTACCTTTTTGGTAGTAAAATTTTAAAATGTATCTAATTTTATCATTAGATTCACTCATCTTGACGGTAAGAAAAACAAATGAAAATCACGCATTTTCCTAGTTTGAATTTGGAATTATCTTCTTTACAGGTACAAATAGTATAGCCAAAGTGGTTTTATTACAAGTTCATACATACTATATGCGAAAAGACTTTTTCCCCAACCTAATATTAATAATATAAAGATTTTGTAATTATGTCCGTAACAATCGTATCGTCCGTTTTTTGTATGCAACAATCGTTTTATCTATTCATTTTTGCATAAAATTTTTTGACTATGTCACTCGGCCAGTAATGACGAATCGAATGACATATCATTTGTGAAAATCGGATAAGCGATTCGGATGCTACGGCGGAACAGATATGCATACCCACATACATATGTATGTATTGTGTAATGGTGTTAGCAGTCAATGTATGTACATAGACTGCTAACATCATTACTCTTCCTATGGACTTTGGCGTAGTCGGATAAAAATGGTTGCAAACTGCACTGCAGTGCACAAATTCTTCGCATTCGACTTCAATTCGCATATGTTATCCATGCAAAACCATGGTGGGTGTTATAATAGGAATCTTGAATCTTCTAATTTTGTAATTCATAATATTGTTTGTCATTATGACTTATACATATTTTTATAGCCATAACCATAGCCATTTCCCACAAGCCCCATTTCTAACAACTAGAAATATTGCCTTTACCCTGTTTTTATATCCTAGAAACTTGTATATTCGCACGCTATAATCAACAATAAAAAAGGACGAGATATCCCCACTGAATATAATCTAAGGCATAAAAACAAATTACAATTGCCTAATTCCAAATTGATATTACTTTCAAATAGCCCTTTAGCGATGTCGGTAAAATTTTGCAATAAACTTGCAGAAGGCATAAAAAATAAAGTTCAAGATAGCAAATAAATAAAAAAAAAAACAAATTCTTCTATCCAAATACTACTATTCGGTATCAGATTACCTAAATAATAAATTAACATGACATATAAAAATATTAGAAATTACAAATGATAAATAAAAATAATAATATAAAATATGTAGATGCAAATGACAAATAGTAATATACAAAAATAAAAAATTGTACTAATAAATAACGACATAATTTTTTTTAATAAAAAAGCATAAAAATTAAATTATAAATCACATTGATGAATGTGCGTTAACATAAATATTAAAATCAAATATATAAAACTTAAAGTTCCATTACCTATAATACAATCTAAATACATAATTAAATGACAGATAAAAAATACGTACTTATATAATTATATGGTAGTCACACAGATAAAAACTAATAAAAATTGAATATTAATTAATTTACTTCAACTACACTAACTGTGACACGATTCCTCCTCTCTCCTATTGCAGCACCCATCAGTAATCATATACGTATTAACTTGCTATGTAAGCTGCGTGTACTTATTTGTCATTTAAGGAAGCAATAAATTATTAAGTATTGCGTATAGCTTGAGATATGTTTTTCTTATAATATTATACATACATTAAATACTTATACAAAGTACCTGTAACTAATGGGCATGTATGAAGAGATTGATGAGTGTAGATGAAGCGAAAGAGTTTTGTCAGGATAGTAGCAAGTGGAGGTCTATAGTCTCTGCCGACCCTTTTGGGAAATATGCGCGATATTATATATGTACTTATAATGTTATAACATATAATATATTTCCTACTTAAAATCCATCAGCTGCCTTGAAACTACTAAAACCTTCCTGAATTTAAAACGCCTACTTATGACTTAAAAAGTGCATGAATTCTAGCTTTCGATTCAAAGTCGGTCGCGAATTCAAATGCTTTATTTGTCTTATGTTCGGAACTTCAGAACTGCGGTGAACTGGGAAGTGAGGAACTCTTGGGATACGCAAATATTCTTTGTTTTCCTTGGTTGGCTTTGTGTTTGTATTTGATGCACATATACTGAAATACTTACTTACTATGTATTATAGCTATGTAAATCATCATTAGTTTTAATAAATTGGTTCTTATTGGAGGAGTATTTTCCATGTTTCCCTATTAAAGGCTGACTATTATGAATAGAAGCTTGTGGGTAAAAAGTCAACTTAAATAGGTATCTAACTGCGGCTTTTCCTTCAGGAACCTGTAATTATTTTGGAACAAAATTTTTTAGAGGAAAGTGACAAGAATTATCGACTGGTATACCCGCTAATGAGTGTATGATGATTTTATAATCGTGTTCTCTGAATTACTAATAATTTAAAATGTACGTGTTTATAGGAATAAAACAATCTATCTGCCCCTTTAGCATGGCACTGTAGATAAACCCAGATATAGTTTAAATCGCGTGACTAATGCCATCCTGCTAGTTATTATTACATACATAGCAACAGATAGTGATAGATGAAAGCGCTCGATAAACGCTGTCGCCAGTGCCATCCCACGGGGGTTAGGTCGTTTTCCCTGAGCGCTTACACACATTATGCCCGCGAGACACGTTATGCGACTCACGTCGGTGACAGTAGGCGACCGTCGCGTGACAATCGTGACAGAAGTGACCGTCACCGATCTTCACCATAGGAATCCAAAACCACTTTTATCGTGATGGTGGGCGTGGAGGTGAAAAACAGTGAGTCATCACTCTGTTGGGTTGCCTAACCGCATCGCCCACTCACATAATTTAGATTTTTCCCCATTCACTCGATCGGTTCTTACGATCTGCAACGTGATCATGATAGAGATAAAACCTATTTTATTTCCAGTTTTTAAAATATAGAAATTCAATTCTTTAATTTGCTAGCATCTAGGTTTCAGGGCACGGATTCAACTTTTTCTCCTACAAATGAGGTTTTCATTCCGACGAACCATTTTGCGAGTCTTTGTTGGCTCTAGCAGACTCCGCAAACTGCATAGATAATGCATTTCTACAGCATTCTTATTATGTTCGAGTAGTTTTCAAAGCGAAGCAATGAGGTCGCATTAGTTCAATTTCTTCGAAAGTAATGTCACTTTTACAAACAGTACTACACTACAAAAGAGCTGAGCTCCTGTCAGTGTCCACCAAATTTCGTAAAGATCGCTGAAATTTTCCCGACAATGTATGGGATTTTTTTTATTTTCAGTTACACTATCGCAAGATCACTCAAATTTTGATACCTCATTTGCGTAATTTGACTCACATTACTAAAAAACAAAAAAAAAAAAACTAGAATTGCATGTCATCTTGAGACCTCTACCTTACTTTGAAGTTTATACAATTTCATACAGACGGAAACAAAATACTTAAACAAATACAAAAATAAGTTTTAAAAGTAATATTCTGGTAAAATTAATGAAAGAGCCACAATAATACAAAAGAAATAAAATATAACTTACTATCAGTATAATAAAACTTTAAATTTGAACTTAGTTTTGTGTCCAAAATTTGTTCTTTTTTTTGGAACGAAGTTCCTTACGGCAGGCTTGGAGGAGATAGGGATTTTGCTGCGCGACCGAACTGAAAAAAATGTGATAGTAAAACCGTAAGGATGACCTCGTTAAATAAAACCGTTAAATGAGACGTGCGCAGGCGCGACAGTCGTATACACAAGCGAGTAGTGTATAATACCTTTCTCTTCCTCCCTCTTTCTTTTCGTTCTCTCATCTCTTCTCTCTCTATTACCACTCCACCCCTCCAATGCATAGTATATACTCATGAATTCATGGACAAGCACGTGGCGAATACTCACATTATAGATACATTTTACTCGTGAGTAGCCACGTTTATTTCTACATTAGCCGAAGGAACTTCGTTCCTACCTGGTGTCCCACGACACCACATTTTTATTTTTAATGGAGATTGCAACCTAGTATCCATCTCTAGAAGTAAAGTCGGTAACACTTTGTAAGGCCTTCGTTGCCAGTTTTAATTTAAACATCTGCAGGCGACTGCAGCCGCCTGCTGTCGCCTCGACATGGCGACAACAGGGGAGAGGTGCGGGAACGGAGAACCGGGACACATATTGCGCGGGACCCTAGGAGATTCCGTTCTGTATGTACCTAATACTTACATTTATTACGTGCCTATTCGCTCCCCTTTAATATGCATTTGACACCAAACCGCTGAGAAACCAGCACGATGGGTACGTCAATCTCAAATAGCAAATTGAGTCTTCATAATCATAATTACTATAACAGTTAATTACAATTCTAGTCACGTTGTCCTAATATATGAGATAGGGCTGGCAAATTTAATGGTTTAAAAATTAACACTAAGGCGAGGTAATGTGAAAATAACTCTGTCTGTCTGTTACATTTTTCCAGAGGTACTTTCATCTTGACGCTTTAACCCAGTAGCAGATTTACCAATAGGCTGCGTAGGCTATAGCCTATGGCGGCACATTTGGAGGGGGCGGCAAATTTGAGGTCAATTGCACCCTCTCCATTGAGAAGGTAAAAGGTGCTTCTATATATGATATTTCAGTGAACGCAGCTTAAGGGCGGCAAAATATGAATAGCCTTCTGACGGCAAATATGTAAATCCGCTACTGCTTTAACCACTGAACCGATTCCGTTGAAATTTGGTATGTATACATTTCTAGACCCGGGAAAGGACATAGGAGGACATAGGAGTCATCATCCCTAACATCATTTCCTTAGGGAATACAAAGGGGTGGAACTTTGTACGGGAAATCCTATTTCGCCATACAAAAGTGCACTTTATTACAAAGTACTTTTACGCAGACGAAGTCACAGGTAAAAATACTTTATTACTAGTACGTTTTCTATGGTAAAAGTTCAATTTAAATGTTACTCACATAATATACTAGTCGGAAAGGCCGACCAGAGAGAATACAGATAGTGCAGCAAAATCGTCGTGTAGCCTCTTCCTAACACTTACCCTGATGATAACCGTCTCTAAATCGATCGAAACCTAGTCGGCATACCCGACTAAAAGATAACCTAAGTTCAACAATATCTATTATGGTTTTTACGGTATTTGTTATTAGCTGTTTCCGGGCGTCATCATGCTATGGCAGTTATCTAAATATGTCAGATGCCTTTTGGCAGCTTAAAAAATCTGACACCATTGTTGCCTACTTACAAATAAATAAATAAAGAAATATATAGGGACAAATTACACTGATTGAGCTAGCCCCAAAGTAAGTTCGAGTCTTGTGTTATGGGATACTAACCCAACGATACTTTATAACAAATACATATATAGATAAACATCCAAGATCAAGGACAATTTGAAAAAGGACATTTTCGAACTTGCCCTGTCCGGGTAACGAACTCGGGACCTCTGGGTGGCGGACTAGCATGGTGACCACTACGCCACGGAGGTCGTCAAAAAACGGAAAACAAAACAAATACGGAAAACAAAAGCGAAAAAGTTTGAAAGTAATTTAAAGTTGTTTAACCGATGGCGGTGATAATACAGATGTGTCTGTTAAAACTTTAAAATTCAATTTTTTTATACATTTCAGACATTTAACATGCTAGACGAATGTTCTTTTCAGAGAATTTTTTGACAGTTTATTTTATGTAATGATATAAATATTTTATTGTCTAAAGTTTAAATCCACACAGCCCTACCACTCTGTCACCAATAATGATTAATTTAATACTGTAGTTTGATGTGACGCTAGCGCCTTAATTAACTTCACGCGTGAACTTCTCATTTTCGTATGAATTGACATTGACATGCCAATTTAGTTATATGATAGATAATAGATCACTAACTACACCCTTTTGTGTTTTAGAACACTACATTTTTGAAGACGCGTTGTTGCGTTCTTTGTAATAAAGTTCTAATTGATCGAGCGAGCGAAGGGAGCGACGGCTACAATTTAAGTTATGGCGAAATAATATTGTTTGTATGTATGATTGTATGTTTATATGTATGTTCCCCGAGAACTCTCGCACCGTTGAACAAATTTTGATGATATTAAGAATGAGTGTAGCATCTATTCATAGAATTTTTGAATTCGTTTGGCACCAAAATCGGTTTTGCCACTTTTGAGATGTACGCATTTTGGTGAAAATAAATAGCGCTAATAAATAATCATCGGAGCAATTATCAGATTTGTATGAAACTTAACATTTCACATCGCTTAGGTCTACGTTAGTAACCACTAGTATTATAAATGTGAAAGTAACTTTGTCTGTCTGCTACCTCTTCACACTTCAACTACTGAACCGATTTGGATGAAAATTTGGTATGGACATAGAATACGGTAAGCCTACTGACCCGGCTAGTTTTTTTTCTTTATTTCTGAAGCCAATAGCGTTTTACAATAGTATAAAACAATACAATACAATAAAATAGTACAAGTTTCACTTAGAGTAAAGCTAATAACAGGTTTCTCTCTTTTAATACAAGTAGGTATAACAGAAGTGTACAAAACTCATATTAAAGGTGTAAGTAGTTAAAAGAATCACAACCTTCGTGCTTTACTACCATTTACAAATTCTTACTAGAATTAATTGTAAATTATATATATTGAACTAAATACTCCTAATGTTTATTACAGTACTACTCACATAATGATATTTCGATAAATTGAATGAGTTATATTATTATATAAAATCTGCTTTTTGTTATACAAAATTAAATGCCTGCCACAACACAGCAATATGTTAAGGAAAAGATCTATGGATCTATATGATTTTATTTTAAAGGCATTAGTTTGGTATGATCGTAAAGCAGTAATAATTAACTAATTACCTTCAAGCGTTAATTGACATAATTGTTCACACCTGCCGCTTAATTATAGCTTATGATTGCTTCATAAAGAGTAAACAAGGACTGATTTGAGTTTCAGATGGCTTTATTTCGCGAACGCAGCAAGAAAGTTCTCATAGTCGCTTAGCGCTTTTAAATATGAGCGACAGAAAGACCGCGACACCTGTCGGCGACGATCAACGACTGTCACCGACTATGGGCGACTGTCGCTGACCATCGGCGATTGTCACTGACGGGCGTGCAATAGTTTGTGATAGATTCATATGTGTCACGCGAATGTTGCGACATCGCGCGACATAGGTCGGCGACGGTCGCCGACCGTCACCGACCGTCGCCGACAGGTGTCGCGGGAATACTGTCGCTCGGTTGTAAGAGTCCTACGACAGTCTGGCGTTTTTCATGTGTTTATGTACGCTTATGTTTGACGACGATTCTAGTATCTGACGTCGGATTCTTATAACAAGTAAGCTACTATAAAAAAACATTACTGAAGTGTGAACATGAGTCAAGTTGGTGTAAGTGGCCATGATTTGTGTCAGCTGATAATGAAAACAGCCGGGACTGACGGCTTAACGTGCCTTCTGAAACATGAGTGTACACATTTAACCTTCCTGTTGATTTTTTTATTTATCAATGAAAACTGCATTTAGATACGGTGGGTAATTTTAAAGATCTAAGCGTACATACAGAGGGAAAGAAGGCAGGAAGTTACGAGTACCTTGTTTTATACTATAATTGATTACTCTTGTTGATTGGTTCACCCTTATTGCGAAGCCATAGTCCATTAACTATGAATAGGTTGGGTTTACAATATGCTATTCCAACAAGTATAGTTTCGGGCGCGTTCAGACGACACGCGAGCGCCAAGGCCACGTCTAGCGCAGGACAAGCGCGGTTTGAATTGTTGCATATAATTTGAGTCCTATTACACATCAATAAAACTCCAATTCCATTTACCAAAGTTCAGTCGTGGCGAGCGCCGGGCGGACGCGAGGCAGAGGCAAGGCGAGCGCATGGTGTAGGCGAGCCATGCGCGTGTTGACTTCGGGCATTGCAATTTGAGTTACATGATGTATAAATGTTGTTATGTGTTGAAATTTGTTACATTATATAATTTGAGTCCTATCAAATTATATAATGTAACAAATTTCAAAGCGTGCTAGGCTTTGAAATTTGTTACATATTCGGCATGGGCTTATCGAGCGCGTGTCGTCCGAACGCGCCCACGATTGGCATACAATAAAGACACCATGAGACACCTTTTACCGTCCTATTGAATTACTTATTATTAATGAAAACAGCATTTAAAACCCGTGAGTAGTTTTAAAGATCTAAGTGTAACAGAGAGACAGATAACGAGAAGTGACTTTGTATTTTACCTTAAATTGATTATCCTTGTAGAATGGCTCACCCATGTCGAGAACCCATAGTCCATTAACTATGAATAGGATGAATTTACAATATGCTATTCCAATACATGTAATCTCGGTAATAATACCTCTCAGACTAATTGCTTCATTCAGGTAACAGACGATGCCCATAGTCCTGGTGTATAGTCCAAAGAGCTGATTTCCAAAATGGCAATGTAATCTAACCTTTTCCGAATCATTTATGCTGGGGGAAAAAATAAGTAAACTGAGAACTTACTGATGTAATGCAACACAAGTAAGTTGAACAAAAATAGCGGACTTCAAAGCATTTTTGTACAAATTCCCGGCGCGTAGGTTGTTCTTAAAAGGCGGTGCAGGTACAAATAATGCGCCGATGACCGCCATTTTGGTTCAATTTAAACGTGTCGGGAATGTGTACAAAAATGCTTTGCAGCCCACCATTTTTGTTTTTTTAATACAGGTATTTATTGTAAGGAAGTGTGTTTATTGCATTGACCACCCTTCACTAATGTCAAGCAATCTCAGCAAGGTTTCCTGGAAAAAATTGCTTAGCAATAAGGCCACCTTTTGCGCATTTTCTAGTTTTTACTGTAAAAACAGAGCCCTATTCCTAAGAATCGCTCTGCGTCCGTCCGTCCGTCTGTCACCAAGTTGCATGTATCTCATGAACCATGATAACGAAATACTCCGACGGTGTATCGTCGGAAGTGGTATATATCCAGCGAATCGGGCGATCTCTGAGATCGAGATGTAGGATACTGCTGGCGCCATCTCATATGCTTCTTGTGAACTATATTGTCGGTTGTCTCTTGATTGGTTATTTGTTGTAGTTCCTTGTAGTGGCCGTAGAGGTCGCCACAGCTCCCATAAAACAAACGTGATTTTGTATACATAGACTAGCTTTAACCCGCGACTTCGTCTGTGTATTGTGATTTTTTACTATTATGTTTCTCCTTTAGATTCACGGGTCTTTTCACCCCAGTCCTTTAAGAGGCTTGCGTGGGGATACGGATCCAACACGTAGAGGCCCTTTGAGTATCTTCTTTTATATATTTAGATACCTATTATTGTATTATTGTTGTACATATTAATATAATATATTATTGGATGCAGAAAGTTTCCCGATGACTACTTCCCCCGTCCTGTCCCCCTAATTAGTGGTCACCCCATTTCATCCCCGTTTTTGCTAATTCACCACCAGGAGTACTCTTGCGAAGTTTCGCATAAAATAGTCAAACTCATTTTGTTTCTCCTTACGAACATTAGACCCCCGTTTCGGTTCAGTTTTGAAAATCCTTTCAAATATATATATGTATATATATATATGTATATATATATATATATATGGAAGTAGTAGTAGACTCGTACTTGGCCGGTTATTAAGAATATGTACTGTATTTATTTTTGTGCAATAAAGGGTATTGTAGTGTATTGTATCAGCTGCTTTTCTTTCCGCGCAAATCTTCAAAGCCGATCGAGGGAATGGGTGAGAGACTCAGAATTTTTCTTTTTGAAACTTTTGAATCCTCTTGTTTTCAACAAGTCAAATCAGATAGATAATGAGGCCGGGAGTAGACAGCTTAACAAGGTCCCACCGGTTTTCCTCAACAAAGTTGAGCTCCTTAGAGTGTACAGTTTTAAATATCTTGGACATGTGTTAACGTCCGACCTCAAAGACAATGATGATATAGAAAGAGAGAGGAGAGCGTTGTCAGTAAGGGCAAATATGTTGGCACGCAGGTTTGTACGCTGCTCACGTGATGTTAAAATCACTCTATTCAGAGCTTTTTGTACTTCTTTCTATACGTGTAGCCTGTGGGCCAACTATACTCAAAAATCTTGTAATGCCCTTCGTGTGCAATTCAACAATGCTTTTAGGGTGTTGATGAGGTTGCCTCGCTTTTGTAGTGCTTCAGGGATGTTCGCTGAGGCTCACGTAGACTGCTTTTACGCAACAATGCGTAAAAGGTGCGCATCCCTGGTGCGCAGGGTGCGGGAGAGCACCAACGGCATCCTAAGCATGTTTGCGAGTAGATTAGACAGCTCATACGTAAATCGTTGTCGTGCCATATCCAGTGGGGTGACTCGGGTGTGACATGTCAATTATCAAATTCTTTAAATAATAATAAATTAAGTGTGTGAAATTAATTTTATTACTAGCATAGTGTATAAGCATTTTACTAACAAATGAGTTTTAATTACTCGAATAAAGAATTATTATTATTTTCAATCGCTTTGTATGGGATTTGTCAGAAATACCAAACCGTGACGTCATTGATTTTTGGAGTCAAATAGCGCTCATAAACCAGTTTTTCAACATTAATAAATCTAAAATAACGTCATAAATGGATTTGACCAATGACAAGGGACTTTATTTTGTGACGTTTTATCCTTTTTACTGTACAAAATAAATTATTTTGACACATTATACTACTCTATTTAATTATTTAATAATACCTTTAAAACCTGAATACTATATCTATCAAATTACGGGACCATATTGAAATGTGACATCCTATTGTGAAACTCCACATTGTTAAAAATAAAGAGAGTACAAAGTTAACACTCCATACACGCTTAATTTTTATGCCATTTAATTCCGGTGAAAGAACACATCTAAACGAAACACCAGCAATACAAATCATGTATTTTGCTTTAGTAAAATGGTATGCAACAGGAAAGAAACTTGCACCGTCCAAATAGGCCTTAAAAATATAGGAGAATACTATGAAACAGGCTTCTTACTATTTGTGATTCAGTTTTTCAACATTAATAAATCTAAAATAACGTCATAAATGGATATGGCCAATGACAAGGGACTTTATTTTGTGACGTTTTATCCTTTTTACTGTACAAAATAAATTATTTTGACCCATTATACTACTCTATTTAATTATTTAATAATACCTTTAAAACCTGAATACTATATCTATCAAATTACGGGACCATATTGAAATGTGACATCCTATTGTGAAACTCCACATTGTTAAAAATAAAGAGAGTACAAAGTTAACACTCCATACACGCTTAATTTTTATGCCATTTGATTCCGGTGAAAGAACACATCTAAACGAAACACCAGCAATACAAATCATGTATTTTGCTTTAGTAAAATGGTATGCAACAGGAAAGAAACTTGCACCGTCCAAATAGGCCTTAAAATATAGGAGAATACTATGAAACAGGCTTCTTACTATTTGTGACTTGCTAGTCTGGCTGCTTCTCTTCCAACGCAGATCGTAGGAGTCGATCGACAGGGACTTCCTTCCCTTCTCGCCCACCGTCACTTTAAAAGTGTCCTTTGAATCTTTGAAGTGGCTCTAGGCTCTATTTGCTTAGAGCCGCAAGACCCAAAATGCCTCGTCTGCCCCTTTAGGGATGTAATACTATGTATGTATGTTTAATCCTATCACAGTTAAATACAATACTAGTGGCTCTGTGAGCCGTAGATCTCGCGATCCACCTCCCCACCCGTTGAATTTAACGCATAAAAAAGTTGTTTCGACAAAATAGTTGCGTCTTGAAAGATTTGTCAATTTTGAAAAAAAGTTGAATTGGCTGAAATATGATATTTATAAAGCTTTCAACCCCTATAATTCAGTCATTTTGAAAAACTGAAAATACAAAAAATGATATATGATGTTTTTTAACGTTCACACAAAATTGCACGAGTCGGTTAAGTTGCGGCCTGTAGGCGAAAACAGTCGGACAGAAAGACAGTCGGGCAAAATTAATTTTGGCTAAACTCGAAACGAGACACTTCGCTCGCTTCGCTTTTTAGGTCAATAAACATAGACTAAACAACCTACTGACTTACATACAACCTGCATAAGAATAAGAATAATTTTATTTGCTCAAAAACAGTATATATTTAGTAGGCCCTATGTAAAAAAGAAATATCAAAGGAAAACTATCTATACATATAGAAAGAAATATAGAGAAATACTTAGGTGATGGTTCTTAGCATCTCAATATAAGAAAGTGAACAACCGTTCATACTTCAGAACAAGACCCATTCTCCACCTTCCACAATTTCTTCAGAAGAAAACGACCTCCGTGACGTAGTGGTCACCATGCTAGTCCACCATCGCCACCCAGAGGTCCCCCAGGTTCGATCCCCGGTCAGGGCAAGTTGGAAAATAGCCTTTTTCAAATCGTCCTGGGTCTTGGATGTTTATCTATGTATGTATTTGTTATAAAATAGAGTGGCGTTGACTTAGTATCCGATAACACAAGTCTTGAACTTACTTTAGGGCTAGCTTAAGCAGTGTTATTTATCCCTATATTTTATTTAATATTTTTTCTTGTGGACATCGTATTTGAATATACATTTTTTGTTATGTAGATTTAAACACAATATTTCATTACAAAAACGTTTCAATTTTATATTATTCACAATTCAAAATATCGTACAAATAAGAGTTATATTTCTAATCGCTCTATATGTTGAGATAAGAAGGTCTTTGATATTGACTATAAAGGACCTTTACATAATGGAATATCGGAATAGCGTTTTAATGAGTAGGTAGGATCGAAGGCTACTCATTTCACTCAAAGTTGATTTTCCATAGGTTTTTACTCATAGCTTATTTTGGCCACACGCATATTTTTTGTTCCCTAATCGTTCAGATTGGCTCAAATCAATATCAGTCGAAAAGGTATTTCATTTTAAAAAAAAACTCTCGACATGATATATTCTAGGCTAGAAGGTACAACACAAGAAGTAGTTTACTTTTGGTACCTTTTTGCTCATTTTAATAGTTCAGTTCTTATAGAAAGCTACCTTAAGAAATCCAGAGAATAGGCAGCCTGAATAGGAGATCCCTGATATTGTATTGTTAGTGAATGGGATTCATTATGAAGACATCTACAAAATTGTCTTTGAATGCCGCATTGTGCATTGTTTGCGGAGTAGGCTTCCGTCTAAGTCATTTTCTGTTTTATTCATGGGAAATAGTAGAAATTTGTAGATAAAAGACCTAATGGTAAGTTAAATACTATAAACTTTGAGAAAAAATATGCTACATACAATTCAGACTCCTCGGGATAAAGATAAATGGAAAAAGAAGGCCTTGAGCCTTCGTCTAGTCTACAGTCGAATACAACATTTGGCTACCCATTGAGAAAAAACCGGCCAAGTGCGAGTCGGTTTGATGTACAGGAGCCCTATTTAAATATTTGTTTTATTTTGTTTTTAGTATTGGTTGTTATAGCGGCAAAAGAAACACTACCGCTGTAATTATTTAAACTGTCTAGCTATCAGGGTTCATGAGAAACAGCCTGATGACAGACAAAACAGACTGACAGACGAACAATGGAGTCTTAGTAATAGGGTCCCGTTTTTACCTTTTGGTTTACCGAACCCCTGAAAACAAGATTAAAAGTTAAAAGTTAAGAATATTCACATAAAAATTTCACATTAACAAATATAATATAATATTATATATACTTATTTATTTAAAGTAGACCCCCATTTGTGCTGGGAGGGTTGAAATTGTACGTTGGCAGATTAAATTAAGACATTAAAGAAAAATGAAACGCACATACGCACAAACACAATAAATATTTTATGTACACCCATGCTATAAATCCTCTTCTATAAAAGTTTCTGAAGCAGTTAGCAATTAGCCAACATTAAAACACCCAGTGTCATAGTAACCATTACATCACCCAAACGAGTGTTATAATATTGTACAAAATTTCATTATGCAACGCAAGCCCTTCCTAACTCATCAAACAGACGTATGCGGCGTTCACTACCACAGCTCCGTAATTTAAAAAAGGTTATTCGAATTCTCGCCATTTTTGTTCAAAATTTACTAATATTGAACAAAAAATAATTTGCATTCCAATAATCGTACGAACCAACATTTTAATAATTATTTCCATAAATAATTTCATTATTACATAACATATCTACATAGTTAGTTTGTGTTAGATACTCAGTAATAAACTTACCAGAAATTTATATTGAGTTCTCACAACTCTGTACAACACCTATGGATTTAGAATCTTTTATAGAGGATTCATATCATGGGTGTAGATTAAGTTTTGTATGCAACTGTAATAATTAGATATTAAAACACTCATGTGATATTCGCCTCGTGTGATAAACCCATATTCGTGTTTTAATACCCCTTACTATACAACAGTTGCATAAATAACTATCAAACGTATTTTAAGCCTTTTTTCTTTTTTTTTTCTTAATTGCATATTAATGGCAAACATATTTAGTTCAAGTAGCATTAGTGGCGTTTTTATAGTCGTTATCATTAGTACCCGGCCATTTACAGTTTATTCTCTAGTTTTATATTACTTGGGAATAAAACTTATACAAATCTATATAAGACCGACTGATAGATAATAAAGTTGTCAAAAATTTAAAACCAAATTAACTATTATGCCTATTACATAGGTTATAAATGTAATCTCAAGGTTACTCAACGCACGAGAGGGCTATGCTCGGTGTTTCCCTACGTTATCGAATGAGAAATGAATCAGAAATGAGGAAATTCGTAGGAGAACAAAAGTCACTGACATAGCCCACCGGATTAGTTCGTTGAAGTGGCAGTGGGCGGGACACATAGCGCAACAAACCCATAGTCGATGTGGCAAAAATGTTCTCAAATGGACATCACGTACTGGCAATCGAAGCGTAGGACATCCACCCACAAGGTGGTCTGACGACCTGACTAAGGTCGCTGGAAAGCGCTGGATGCAGGCCGCTCTAGATCGGTCATTTTGGAAATCCCTGCGAGAGGCTTATGTCCTGCAGTGGACGTTATGCTGCTGAAGTGATTATGATGATGAAATGTAATCATAATCATCATCAGGTCTTTTTAGTCTTAACTGCAGGAGCACGACCCTCTTAGTAGTACTACTAGAGCTATACTTTGCCAGAGCATCCAGAGGATTTTGCGTACAAACCCATTCTTCCCATTACCTCTCGCGGATCTGCTGGAAGAAATTTCTTTAAAGTTGCACCTATATATAATGCGACACAAATAAGTTGAACAAAAATGGCGGACTTCAAAGCATTTTTGTACAAATTCCAGACACGTAAATTGAACCGAAATGGCGGTCGTCGGCGCATTATTACCTGCGCCGATAACCGCCATTTTGGTTCAACCTTCGTGCCGGGAATTAGTACGAAAATGCCTTCAAGTCCGCCATTTTTGTTCAACTTATTTGTGTCGCATTGTACTTTGTTTACTTTTATAGTTAAAAATATTTTACTATAAATAATGATGATACTACCGAATAACATACATACATATTATCACGCCTGTTTCCCACAGAGGTAGGCAGAGACTATGGACCTCCATTTGCTACGATCCTGACAGACCTCTTTCGCTTCATCTATACTCATCACTCTCTTCCGAATAATAAGATATATTTCGTTGTATCTCACTACCAATTAATGATATTCGGTAACGTCATATATCACTATAGGCCCACTAACTTATCTGAAACCTTTGAATTGTCCCGACTAAAATGAACCACCACATAATTTTTACGAGTAACATATATATTATTAAAAAAACCAGCCACAACTTTTGAGCAAGTTTAATCTATCATATTGATAAGTATCATACTTTTTTTAGGGCTCTGTACTCTAAGGGTAAAAACGGGACCCTATTACTAAGACTCCTCTGTGTATCAGTCTGTCTGTCTGTCTGTTCCCAGGCTCATGAACAGTGATATAGTTAGACAGTTAACGTTTTCACAGATGATGTATTTCTATTATCGCTATAACAACAAATACTAAAAACAAAATAAAATAAATATTTAAATGGGGCTCCCATACAAGAAACGTGATTTTTTACAAATAATGGTACGTGCGCAGGTTCGACTCGCACTTGGCCAATTTTTTTTTTAATACCTATAGGAATGCCAGATGAATCTATTGTTTACCCGTTCAGATTGATAAGTATCATACTTTTCTAGGAACTGATTTAATGGGTAATTCCTACAGGAGGTTATAATTCACGTACAAAGAAAAACATATCATGCGTAGCTTGGGCGCAAAGCTAGTAATAAATATTCGGCAATAAAGCAAATGGTCGACGTCCATTTGTTGGGTGATATTCCATATCTGAGAGCTAGTGCGTGCTCACACATTCTTCTCAGCTGTTAGCGCTGTAATGGTCACATCCGACATTACACAATTTCGTGATAAAATTCTTAATGTCTTGAGCGATTTGAGTAAAAACGTGAAAGTGAAATAAAATATTGCTTAACTGTCAAAAAAGGGTACTACTCACTAACCCACATACTGTTATTTTATATTTACGCTGGGCACTATTTTTACGAAAATGATTTTTTTTTTGGACATGACTAAACTTGTTTTTTTTTAAATATTTTTATATGTGTACATACATTATTTTGTTTGATTCGAGAACAAAAGAATATCGAGGTCTGATATTTGGCCCACAGTATCCATAGGCCCTGACAATACGGAATACCGAATTCCTTGCAAAGGCCACGTCAGTTGTGTTAGCCTGCTAAACCCTTTGTGTGAGGCAGGAAGAACAATATATAAAATCCTCAAATTTTTCAGTCGTAGATGATTCTTTATTTCGATGCACCATCGATGGTGAAATATTCTGTTAAGGCGGCCCTTCCCGGCGGCTCTGTCGTCAACGCGAGCATAGTTCGAAAAGCTTGTTTTTTCATCCAGGGCAATGCTAGAAAAAAAAGTAAACCAAAAAGAGAGAGATAGCGCCTTAGGGCACGGTTTGCACTGCATTGAATGAAATTAGTATTATTATTAACTATCCATTGAACAAATATTAACTATTCGTAGGGTGCGAAAATTTCATAAAACTTGTTTCAGGATATACGTTCTTGTAAGTAAGCCTTACAAGTTAGTGAGATAAATATTTTTTTTATTCAAATTTTTCATTACATTTTATTTTATTTATTTATTTTATTTTAAACATTCGGATGACCAACAGCTACGCTTACAACATAGGTTACAAAGTAATAATCAAAAAGCCAATAACAGGTCTTCACGAATAAAAACACAATACAATTATTATGAGATTTCGGAAACGCCAAAAACGCCAAGTTAAGTACTTAGTTATATAAAACAAACTTATACGTACAATCAGTTAAGATTAATAAATATATGCGATAAAAGATAAATTACATAATAAAGTACCTAAACACAAAGTACTGAGTTTATAGGTTTCTATCGATTTTTTTATTTTTATTTTTACAAACTATGAGTACTTTATGAACAGTCGAAATTTAGCTAAAATTTGTGGGAAAAAGGCAGATTTTTAGAGGCGTATACTGAACTTGTTTTTCCAAGTATTCATTTTTTATTTCGATAGAAACCTAGAAATAGTGCACGAGATATCTATTAGTTCAAACATTTTTAAGAAAGATCACTTACAAGGCCATAATTACGTACAAGCGTTTGTATGAAAAGTAAGACGGGAAGGCTTCTCTTAAAATAAAACCCCCTTTAATAAATAAAGATTAAAAAAACGTTTGTGAAAGATGCTTCTCTTCTTATGCAAAATGTGAAATATCCTGAAAATGAAATAAGGGACTTGTTGAACGACTGAACAAAGCAAGCGAAGTTCTACAAGTCTACTTAGCTACTTAGTTAAGTTCTGCTACTTTCCAGGCCATTGCTGAAAATCAGTGCATTGCTTTCGAGGCAATATTATCACTTAACTTTGACCCATTTGTCTTGCAGCACACACACATGTAATTAATGTATTGTTGTGTAAGTATTTTAAGCTTGTGTAAGTGTAACTAATGTATGTATAGTTTAATTTGTTTGTGTTTTGGTTGTGACATATTAATAATTTATCTATCTATCTAGTTATACAGATACAGTATCTATCATTTCTTAATCCCTGATGGGGTTGACAGACCACAGGGCTGTTGACCATAATAACATAAGTAACCGTAAGACTACAGGGCTTTACACACTGCAGCTATAATGTATATTAATCTACATTACATTAAATTTAGTACATTGATATAAATAAAAATAAATGTACGGTTATATTTATAGCCAGAACTTGATAATTTGGTCTATCAGAAAACGATTTTGCGGAACTGCCAGTCGCAACGGTAAAGATGGGCAGGACACCTTGAAAGGATGGATGCTTGCAGGGCAGTTAAATAGTTTCTACTGGACACCACAACAAAAAAGACACCGAGGTAGACCCAAGAAGCGCTGGAGAGATGGAGTCAACGAAGACCTACGTAAGATGGGAAAGTACACGGCATGGAGAAGGCAGGCCAGAGATAAAACGAAATGGCGACGAATCGTTGTGGAGGCCAAGATCCACAAAGGGTTGTAGCGCCGAAGAAAGTAAGTATATTAATAGCTGTCGTCTCCTGTCAATTTCTTTGGAAAGATGTAATGAGATGTCCTGCTATAATGTATATCGGTGCCGTTGTGAACCCCTTTAGACAGTTATTGAATGAAATTTTCTTTAAATTATACGTAACATTCTGATTGGTGACTGGAAGCCGACGAAAGAGGAAATTAAATACTTATTTTCTTTACCACTCGGATTATTTAACGTCAAAATGTCGAAACTCCACTCTTCCTCGAATATTATTCTCATTCCGTCTCGAGAACACAACAATTCAATTTCGTTATTTCAAAAATGATTTAAAATTTTATTTCGTTTGACAATACTCTTGAGGCATTGGCACCGTAGACTATAGCTTTCAGGCTGATGAAAATATAAAATGTGACCTATTTTTCTGAAGCCTAAGTAGATACTCATATTTTCAGTAACTTGACACCAATATATGTGACAAAGAGAGTCTTCTCACTTTAAAACTAAAGGTATAAACAGAACACATAACACTTTTTAGGGTTCCGTACAAAAAATGAATAAACTGATCACTCGTGCATCTGTCTGTCTATCACAGCCATCATCATCATCATATCAGCCACAGGAAGTCCACTGCTGGACATAGGCCTCCCCCAAGAATTTCCAAAACGAGCGATTGCATCCAGCGCCTCCCTGCAACCTTGCTCAGGTCATCTGACCATCTAGCAGGTGGGTGTGTCCTACGCTGCGCTTGCTGGTACGTGGCCGCCATTTGAGAATCTTTCTGCCCCATCGGCCATCGGTTCTTCTCGCTATGTGCCCCGCCCACTGCCACTTCAATGAGCTCATCCGCTTGGCTATGTCGGTGACATTCGTTCTCCTACGAATCTCCTCATTTCTGATTCGATCGCGTAGAGAAACACCGAGCATAGTTCTCTCCATAGCCCGTTGAGCGACCTTGAGCCTTCTTATGAGACCCATAGTAAGGGAGCACGTTTCAGAGCCATAAGTCATCACTGGTAACATACATCGATTAAACACTTTCGTCTTGAGGCACTGAGGTATATTAGACGATAAAACACTGTGTAATTTCCCGAAGGCTCCTCAGCCGAGTCGGATTTACCGAAAGACTTCTTCCTCGAAGCTGGAACTTCCTGCCTGGATCAATTGACCCAGGTAGACATACTGGTCTACAACTTCGAGGGTGGAGCTCCCAACAGAAACACGTAAAGGTGCAACGTGCATATTTGACATGACCTTCGTCTTGTCAATATTCATTTTTAGGCCGACCTGTTGGAAGACTCGATTTAGGTCTTCAAGCATCGTACTTAAGTCCTCCATCGATTCTGCCATGACAACGATATCGTCGGCAAATCGAAGGTGAGTGATAGCCTCGCCACGCTTGGCAGGCGGGTTGGCGAGCGCAGTGTTGTGTCACGATTTAGCTTCTGACGCTGCTGCCCATCGGAAGCCTGTTTTGGTGTTCGTGATGAATGTATCCTTTAGTCGCCTTTTACGATATCCACAGGAAGACTTGGAGTGGTCCTATTCTACTCTGCCGGAAACCACACGGCAAACTGTCACAGCCAATTTACTCCGAATCTACTGTACCAAATCAGGTGAAATTTGGTAGGATGGTGTAATCTTATGACCCAAACATAGACGTGCAAAGTAAATAAATGGATTTTTTTTAAAATAAGTGTCATTTTCGATGACCAAATTAGGAAATAAAAAAAAGTTTTGCAATACTTACTCTGTCATTTATAAAATAAAAGGGCTCTATATCAAGTACTTATTTTGTGTCTATTTGAGGATTTCAAATATATTTTTGTTATTGTTGTAAAATGAATAGTTTTGATTTTATTCATGAAAGAAGACAAAAATTGACCATTGCATTGCACGGAACCCTCTCGACGAGAGTTCAACTCGCACTTAGCCGGTTTTATTTATTAATATTTTAGTCACACTTCTGAGGAAAGGTTTCCGCTTTTTTTCTGCTAAAAGCATACACAATAAGTCTAACTTTACACTTGTGTTCAGGAAGCGGAAATAAATTTAGCTGTAAGTAAATGATCTGACGTCAACAACTATTTTGAAATCGAGATTAAACAAATAAATCAATATAAACGGACAAATCACTTGACGACCTGCGTGGTCACCATGCTAGTACGCCACCCAGAGATTCCGGGTTCGATCCCCGGTCAGGGCAAGCTGAAAAATTGCCTTTTTCTAATTTTCCTGGGTCTTGGATGTTTATCTATATATGTATTTATTACAAAATATGGTATCGTTGAGTTAGTATCCCAAAACACAAGTCTAGAACTTACTTTGGGGCTCGCTCAATCAGTGTAATTGGTCCCTATATATTTATTTATAAATCAAACAGATTGAGCTAGCCCCAAAGTAAGTTCGATACTTATGTTACGGGATACTAACTCGTAAATAAATAAATATATAGGGACAAATTACATTGATTGAGCCAGTCCCAAAGTAAGTTCGAGACTTGTGTTATGGGATACTAAATCAACGATATATTTTATTTAAGACCCAGGTAAATCTAACAAAGATAATTTTCTATCTTGTCCTGACCGGGGATCGAACCCGGCCATCCAGTGTGACAGCGTGGCATGATGACCACAGATGTCACAGAGATTGCAAATTATCAAGTGATACAAGTATCCAAAGATAAATAAATGATTTTTTACTTTGATTTTTTAAAATTCTTTAAAAAATATACACAAAATACCTAGTTAAATATGCCTCATTCAGTCTGGCGTTTTATAAAGTTAAATGTGATTTTTGTATACATTTAAAACTAAAAATTTCAAACTCTTTTCCATCATATAATAATAAATTTAAAGCACTTGTACAACATTGAAAGTCGCCATTTTAAAACATACTAGCCACATCATCGGAGCCGTTTTATTGGAACGCTGGATTAACGATGTTGCTCCTCTAAAGCAACTTTATTGGCACATAAAACCAGTACATAAATTCGGCCATTAAACCGACGAACTCAGTTTAAATTAACCAGAAAAGAAACTGGCTCGGTTATTTTTAGGACAATGTAAAGATTACACAAAGACAGTCTATTGGTTGGTAGGCCGTTGGCGTGCCAAAAAGCGGCATCGGCCTTTTCAAATGCGCGGTCTTTGTGGCGCGCCGACGGCGTGCACACCAGTTCAACAAATGAGCTATACCTAGTTACAAATACGCTATTGAGTCTTTATCTTTGTGGACGACCTCCGTGGCGTAGTGGTCACCATGCTAGTCCGCCACCCAGAGGTCCCGGGTTCAATCGTCGATCAGGGCAAGTTGGAAAATGGTCTCTTCAAATTGTCCTGGCTCTTTGATGTTTATCTATATATGAATGTATTATTAAATATAGTATCGTTGAGTTAGTATCCCATAACACAAGTCAAAGACACAAATATGGAAAAAGGAATCAAAACAGAGAGTGGTTGCTAGCCCGCCTTGCCAATTACCACGATTCGCATTTTCAATCCCCCTATCGGCTTTTAAGATATTATGCGCGCGACGAGAAACAGCAGGTGAATTAAATTCTTCTTTTCTCCCATACTACCATGAAAAAATAATAGATACTACACAAGTAAAGAAATATAGGTATAGCTGATCACAATAAAAATATGTTAAACGTGATGGCACGATAAATATTCAATATAGGATTGAAGTAAGCCTAGATTAGGGCCGCTTCTAAAATAAGACTGTCATTTCATTTCATTTATTTATTACATAACAAAAACCTTTTGTGTTGAAATATCTTTACTTTGCCTAATACACTTAATAATTATTGATACTATAAATAGAATAATAATAAGAGACCCATTTTACATAAACAATGTCCTTTTTAATTGAGAACAAATATTTTAAGAGGTGATTCATTCCATCATTTTGAACAACTTTTCCCAATAAATATATATCGAAATACGATTTTTTTTTGCATTTTTCATAGTAACGATATCACGTGACTACTTCGATCTGTATGAGAACCTAAATATTTTTTTTCGTATTTCGATATATATTTATTGGGCAAAGTTGTTCAAAATGATGGACTGAATAACCCCTCAAAATATTTGTACTTATTTAAAAAGGACATTGTATACCAATTATTTTTTACAAACAAATGTCAAAAAAGAAAATATTTATACATGATGTCACTTTGTTTGTTTGTGTAATTTCAGAAACTCTTCGATACTATAGAAATACTTCTTTAATAAAAAAAGTTTTTTTTTTATTAATCTTATACAGTAACAATTTTAGTTCGGTTTTCGACTTTCCTAATGTCACAAAAGCATTTTGGAAAAGTAAACATTGGAAAATGCAATACACCAGTTTATTTATTTTTTTGTCAAGAAATGTCAATTTATAAACAATTTTGAAATCAAATAACAGGAATCGGGAAGCGAATTTCGTTCGCTAATTGAATGCAGCCCTAGGGCGTTATATTTCTGCCGCGACTATGTCCGCGTTGGGAGTCCGCTCGCTGTGACGCTTAAACAAGGATATATACTCTCTAGGGAGGAAAAAACGCTGGTATAGAGGAAAAATGAAACTTATTTACAACAGGAGCTCATCTAAGCATATTACCGGTTTTTGTAATAAGAGTGTTGTTGTACAGGCTTTTTGGCGTTTTCTTCTTTAACGATGTGCAAATCAATGATCACCGAAGATTGCCGTAGACAGTGTGAAGTTACAAAAGTAAAGATAAATAGATATAGCGATTGCAGTAAAAATATGTGGGTCGTAATGGCGTCATGGAATAGAGTAGATTAAATCAATTTAAAGGATATAAACAAAACCTAGAATAGAACCGCTTGTAAATAAATAGGAAGCGTAATATATCTTTGGAGGAGAAAACGGTGAAAGAAATGCATTTTATTATTATTATTTTTGTCATGAAATAACAAAAAAATTTTAAACAAATTCAAAAATCATATGACAAGAATCGGTATGTGAATTGCGTTCGCTAATTGAATGCAGCCCAAGTTATATTTCCACCGCGACAAAGTTCGCGGTCCGCGCTTGGAGTCCGCTGAGACGCTTAAGAGCGGCCAACCCGTCCTACTTTTCATACAAACGCTCCGACGTGATTCTGGCGTTGTAACTGATCTTTCTTGAAAACTTTTGAGCTAGGTAGGTATCTTGTGCGCTATTTCTAGATTTCTATCGAAATATAAAATTAAAATTTGGAAAATCTAATTCACTGTAAGCCTCCAAAAATCTGCTTTTTTGCACAAATTTTATCTGAATTTCGGCCGTTCATAAAGTACTCATAAATAGTAAAAGTAAGAAAAATATTTCGATATAAACCTAGCAAATGTAATAAAAATTTTGAATACAAAACATTTACTTCACATACTTATAAGGCTTTCTGATAAACACGTATCACCTGGAACAAGTTTTATGATATTTCCGCATCCTATGAATACTTAATATTCGTTAAATGGATAGTTAATAATAATACTAATTTCATTTAATAGAATGCAAACCATGCCCTTAGGCGCTATCTTTCTCTTTTTGGTTTTTCTAGCATTGCCCTAGATGAAACACCAAGCTTTTCAAACTATGCTCGCGTTAAAGAGCGGCCGGGAAGGGCCGCCTTAATACTCGCTAGGGAGGAAAATCGCTGGTGTAGAGGAGCTAAGAATTTTTTTTTTTGCTTACTTTGTTTTAGAGGCTTGTGTGAGCTTCCTGGCTTTTTCTTCTTTAAATATATGCAAATCAACGATCGCCGAAGGTGGCAAAACCGTTCGAAGATGAGAAGAAACTCAAGAAGAAATTCAAACCTGAACCAATAGCTGTGGTTAACGACCATCCACCTGCCAGAAGTCAGCCTTCCTTGGGAATGCAGCCAGAAGTCAGCCTTCCTTGGGAATGCAGCTGTTGCACGAAATGTTTGTGCTTAGTCGCCTTTTGAGATGGTGTTGTCCTATACTAGGTTGTAAAGTACCTACACTGACTAACAGGTACATTATTTATAATTATTTATTGGTGGTTGGGGAGACCTTTAGTGTGGGACGCTACATGTGTTGACACTCTGGCGCCTTCCCATATTCATGGTACAAGTGGGAAGGCTGACATGGCTGCAGCTACCGCTGAATCCCTCAAACGGCGCAAGTATGCATGCCTTGGAGAGGCATACAACGTGGCAATGCTGCCAGCCTTCTGGAAACTCTTCTGCTGGGGAAAGATTTAAGGGATATTTTTTTATTTATAATAGTATATGTTTGTATGTAAATTATTTTTAGTATTTAAGTTAATTTTAGTTTTATTTTAACTGTAAATATTAACACTAAACTTATAAATCGAAAACCTAATAAATATTCTTTTAAATCTATGACATAAAAAATATTTATATTATAGTTATATTATGTCATATTATTCATTGGTATACTTATATTCTTCTATACTGTAATACTCTAACTGCGCCAACACTGTGGGGGACCACATCTTTTATAGTCTTCTTTACCCAAAGGTTGGCTGGAACCCGCCTTTGTACCTAGTAGATTTAAAATGTACTTTTGATTATTGTCATACTTAGTTAGTGCAATAAAGAAATTTTATGTTATCTTTTATCTTACAGAACAATTAAAACTTCTTTGTTTCTAACGCGGCAAACAGAGTCAGGCTCAGGGCCATAAAACCCAAAGGCCACGTTTAGATGGTGGGCATATAGATTGAAAAATGTTTCAAAACTAAAAACCGACTTCTCCAAACTACACAACCGATTTTGATAAAATTTCCATGGTACCACCTGGAAAGTATACCCTTTCAAACAAAAAAAATATTTAAAAATCGGTCTAGACTTCTTCGAATAATCGGTGAACATAGGTAAATATACATAAAAAAACGCGATGAATTGATAACTTCCCCTTATAAATGGGTTATAAATGAAATCAAAATTGTGATGGGTTGCTAGCCGCATTGCCTAAATTCTAGCGCATTTGCTTGATTGGTTTTAATGATCTGCGCAGATAGTGAGACAGTTGGTACTTCGATTTTTTCCTTTCTCTTAGACCAGTATAGAGGTGTGGCGACCTCAACGGCCACTAGGAGGAACCACAATCAAGAGACAACCGACAATATAGTTCACAAGAAGCATATGAGATGGCGCCAGCAGTATCCTACATCTCGATCTCAGAGTTCGCCCAATTCGCTGCATATATACAACTTCCGACGATACACCGTCGGAGCCGCGGTTCCCCAGGCGCAACAGCATGCCTGGCGGAAAGATCTTCCCTTTGTGGCGGTCGAACATATCACCTCGCTCCCGCTACAGAGGAATAAGGACGTGGAGTGGCCCAAAAAATATTATTTTATTTAGTCTGTTAGTTAGATGACTTTATTGTTTAGCAAAGAAGTTAAAAATTCACAAAGAAATAGTGCATCGAAGTTTCAGAGAAGGGCGATTTACGTCACCGTCTAGTGAAAATCGTAATTGATCGTGACGTCATGCGAAATTAAAATGTGCTATATCTTCGTCATTATTTGCTAATCGGAAAAAAAAAAACACTTACTCATACAATATTTCGTCTACATAATAAGCCAAAAACACGTTAACATCCATACAAGTAAAATATTCAGAAATCTGACGATATGGCCGTGAGCTTGGTAAAATATCCTTTCTAAATTGGCTGATGTTTTAGTGCTTTCAATTAAATCCTAAATTGGGATTGTTTGACAATTAAATGGAATTCTTATTCAGTGGCTCTTGCGAATTTCATTAGTCACAATGTTCCGAACCCTTCGCTAATTAAACATTGCTTCACTTGCACAATTGAAAATTAATAAAGTTACACCATTAACAATTTGTCACAAAATTTTAATATTTGCATGGCACGATTCAGGTGATGTGACGCAACTGACTAGGCCAATGTTAATAAAAAAAGAGTAAGGATGTTTTGATACATTCACTCTACCCATATCTCGGCTTATAGCTTAGTCAAAAGGCGTTTCTTGTTCTCCGCTTCATAAACTATCAATTCATTAACATTGCGTCACTTACACGATTAGAAATTAGCAAAGTTACACCATTAACAATTTGTCACAAAATTTTAATATTTGTATGATACGGTTCAGCTGATGTGACTCAACTGACTAGGCCAATGTTTATAAAAAAAAGAGTGATGATGTATTGATACATTCGCTCTACCTATATCTCGGCTTATAGCTAAGCTAAATGGCGTATCTTCTTTCTCCTCTTCATATACTATCAATTCATTAACATTGCTTCACTAACACGATTGGAAATTAGCAAAGTTACACCATTAACAATTTTAATATATAATTGCATGATACGGTTCAGGTGATGTAACAACTGACTTGGCCAAAATTTATAAAAAAAGAGTAAGGATGTTTTAAAAATTCTCTCTTCCTACATCTTCTTTTAGCGTAGCTAAATAGCGTCTCTTTTTCCTCCTCTTTCATTTCAGCCACATAACGTCCACTGCTGGACATAGGCCTCATCATCATCATCCGAACGTATTCCCGGTTGCATCCTCAGCAGTAACGCTTCAGAGCCCGGGGTCCGCTACCTAACCAAGGAGATTTGACGAGGTTACTGGTTTTTACACAGAGCGACTGCCGTCTGACCTCCACAACCCAAAGGGCAAACCAGGAACCAATCCTTGGATAGTTTGATGATCAAACGCTAGGTGGCGTTCGGGACCCACAGTTTTACGTGCTTTCCGAAACACGGAATCATCTTTCTTTTCGAATAATCAGGTGATTCAAGCCTGCAATATCCTATCCAGACTGGAAACAACTTTGCACAAAGTATGTTTCCCAGTGGGAATCGAACCCATGACCTCCGGGTCACAAGGCGAACGCCTTGACTACTGGACCACGGAGGCAGTCGACTGCTGGACATAGGCCTATCCCAACAATTTGCAAAATGATCGATCAAGAACGGCCTGCATCTAGCGCTTTCTAGCAACCTTGGTCAGGTTGTCTGACCAACTTGTCGGTGGGTGTCCTACGCTTCGCCTGCCAGTACGCGGTGGCCATTCGAGAACATTTTGCCCCATCGGCCATCGGTTCTTCGCGCTACGTGTATGCGCTTCCTCCTCTTTATATTGTATTTATTCATAAACATTGCTTGCACAATTGAAAATTTGTAAAGTAACATCATTAACAATTTGTTACAAAAAAGTTAATATTCGTACAACACGATTCATGTGATGTGACTCAACTGACTTAGCCAAAGCTTACATATTATATAATTTATCAAAACTCAAAAACAGACTTCAAAACTGACTTTGACAAAATGGGACCACTTAACAAGTATTTCAAAAATAAAAGAATTTTACAAATAGATTCCGACGAATTGATAAGCTCCTCTTTCTTTTCAAGTCGGGTAAAAAAGAGTGAGAATGCTTTGAAAGATCTTGTTTTCACTCCACCTATATCTTTGTGCTCTGACCTTTAAACACCTCTTACGATATCCACAGGAAGAGATGGAGTTGTGTCATTCCTGCAGGCCGTAATGAGTATTTAGAGGATAAACTACTTAACTAACCCCATTCAAAAGTAGATTGAATGGGTATCTTTTGGATAGGCATGCTTCATCCTAGTCTTCATCGTCGCTTTCCATCAGGTGAGATTGAGGACAAATGCCTAAACCAATAAATTGTAAAAAAAAAAAAAAAAACCCCTTGAAAAAATTGCAAACAATTTCTGAACCTATTTTAGTTAAAGTATCTTATGTCTCCTTCTTTCAATGTAAAATATTGAACAGAGGGAAAGGAACAAAACATGTTTTTACGAAAATAGGTTTAGCTATAATTTTTATGAATGTGAGGATGAGACTTGTTGATAACGACAATTCGTCCTGCAAAAGCCGCTATCAGTGGTGGTCTTGATTCAGCGGACTGTAGATTCACGTCTTCCCCTAGGAAGTTTCCAATGGATCCCTGAGTAAAACCCGCGATTCGAAAACTTGTACTTTATTCACTTCACTTATTATACTACTTGACACTAGCACGGCACGACACAGTATGAGCGTATGCGCTTCTATGTATACCTTTTTGAGGCGTCTAAATTCTAAGTCTACCTCCGAAAATAGCGGATAACTGAGGTGCGGGGAAGACCAAACGGCTTCCCCCACTCCCGGGTTTCATCCCCACTCGGTCAACATTTTAAGTCTACCCTCTATCTGCGCATAGCCCCTCATACCATGTCTTACAAAACCAATACTACAATCTAGGTCTCGTATTTACATCCTTTACACTAACAAGGACCTAGATGTCCTAATTACCTTATATAACTTAGACCTAGGCTGAGCGAGATGGCCTACAAAGTATGAACCCGTTTTACCTAGTACGAAACCACAACCTTTTACCTCAGCCGTTTCGCTTGCCTATATCAATAAAACAACAAACAGTGTGTATGTTTATTTGCACATCCATACCTTAAGAACATTAACTAAACTGTAATACTTATCTATCTACGTACTTATTATCAAAACGTTTACAATATCTCTAACTAATGGGCTTTGCGCCTTTATTTACATAGTAATGAATCAATGCCTACTCTATCCATTTCTGCTATTAGCGTGTGTGTTCGTCTGAGCGCGCTTCTGTCCGTAACAATTGTTATGATGCAAGTAGGGCTTCCAATACCGGGATCCCGGTATTGCTCAATACCGGTATTAGGCGATTTTTTGACCTGTTTTAAATACCGGTATTAAAATTCAATACCGGTTTTAATACCGGAATCGGTTATTTTAGAATTACATAGTGTAAAAAGGCACATGAACAGATGATTAATAGTGACATTGTAATATTTTTGGAATAACCTGCACGCAAACTAAGAAAAGTATCACACGCAAAGATTCTTCAAAAACAGATATCGACACCATTGTAAAGAGTTGAAATGGGTGCCTATAATGGCACTGAAGGTGGCCGAGAGAAGTATCTAGATATCTTCTCTTACTAATATTTTAAACGAGAAAATTTGTATGTATGAATGAATGTTTGTTACTCTTTCACGCAAAAACGGCTGTACGGATGGGAATAAAGTTTGACATGTAGATAGCTTATTACCTGGATTAACTTATAGGATACTTTTTATCTTGGGAAAACATGAGGTTCCCAAGGGATTATCTAAAATGTTCCACGAGGACAACGTAAGCGGTCGCGTATTTGTGCAATCGATTAAAAAGCTTGCTCTCGAATAAAACCTTAGATGCTTTCTCTTTCTTGAGAACCCATTATCAAGAAGAAAAAGCTCTAAAACAGTATAGACCCGAAAATTAAAGAAAAAAATACATGATCTCACGTAAAATTCAAAGGACAGAAAAATTGTAATCAATATTGTTAAGTACTATAAAATTATGAAAACAGTATTTTTTATTTTTCTTATTTAGGAACACTGAAGTGATATTTTTGTAATTAGATAATATTGATAAGATCAGTTTTATTTTAAATATTTTTATATACCTCTCTGTTTTGTTTGTTATGAAGAGCCAGTAAATTTTTATTTTAGATTTTTGTCCTAATATCTGGTATTGTATTTATAAATTACCACGTACATACAGTAGACGTTCCTGTAACGATTAATGGCTGATTTGATGCTAGCTAGAACTGTAAAAAGGTTGTTGATTAATTTGTAAAAATCATAAATATTTCAAGTTAAATTAGGTAAAGCTGTGATGATTTAGTATGTTATATGAATAAAAGTTGATTTTGAATAACCTATGTTCTAATTTTAGCTTAATATTACAAAAAATAAACTTTTTGAAAAAGAAATACTGATTTCCACCTCAATACCGGAATTCCGGTATTAATACCGATTTTGAAATTTTTTCCGGTATTTAAAATGTCCGGTATTTGGAAGCCCTAGATGCAAGTGACACTTAATATGATGACTTAATTTTGCAACATGACAAAAACTAAAAAAAATAATCTAAACACGCATCCAATAATGCAGTTGTATTTTCACTCTCAAAAAGAAAATTTCCGCAATTCACACAAACAGAGGAGGATGCAAAGAAAAAAAAAGTTGGTAACTACATGCAAAATCCACGTAGCTATTTAAATTTACCGACCAACCAACCGCTCGGATTTTTAGCCGCCCCATTCCTTGCTTCATTAGCCCTATATTGCCTTCAGCTATGAAAATATTAGCTGCGGCGTGAAACGACGTCATGCTCACACACCGTACATCATCTTGTAAGTTCCAAATTTGAATATCAGCCAATCAGCGCCCGCCGCCGAGGGAAGGACCGACCTATCCCGATTCAATTATACTTTTTTATTTATTTTTCGGGTATTATCGACAGGTAAACAAGTTTTTTACTGATGGCTTTGGATGTTTGAATTTTCGTTGTTAGTGTATGCAAATGTTTGGTTTCGTATAACATATTCCGATTGTTCTATCAATATTTTGATAAAATAATTGAATAATGTTAGAGATGTATTTGCTTTTGATTATTTAAACTAGGCCGCAGCTTGTTCCAATAATTGTCATGCTAATAATGGAATTAATTTTTTTTAGCTCTTCTCTGCCATGAATAACTTTAAGCTATACACATTTCGTATGCAAATTATATTTTTTTCAGTTTATATTTTTAAATTACCGGAAACCTACTGTCAAAGATCAAGACAAAACCATTTTTGAAAATATTTATAGAAATAATGTACTTCTGCGTAAAATATTTTTTAAAATCATTATTACCATACTAGTATCCGAGTAGGAGATTAAGTATCGTAGATTAAGTATTTACTAACAAGTTCTATTACAAGAAAGAGCCACGTGATAGTCATAATATATAAAATAAGACCCCTTTTTAGGGTTCCGAACTAAACAAGGAACCGTTATAGTTTCGCCATGTCGGTCTGTCTGTCTATCTGTCAGTCTGACTGTCCGTCTGTAGTATCACTCAGAGACTCTAACTACTAGAAAGCCGTAATTTGCTTTTTAATCATGCCAAAAAGCTGGTAAAATAAAATATTGAAAAAAAAACAATTCTTTTAGGTTAGCTCCCATACAAGGTAGGAGTAATTATTTTTTTCTCTACTAACCCTAGTCAAGTGTCCCCCCCCCCCCCTTCCCTCTATCTATTAAACGGTTGTATATAAACATGTGGAAAAAATCACAGCAGTAGTATTTATAACGAAGTTTAAAGAAAAACTTTCAGAACAAAGTAGTGTTTACAAATTTAAAAGTTATAGGCGACCAACTTATATAATGTACTCGGAAAAGGAAAAGTTCATAAAAATTCAATAGACAAATAGTTTTTAGACGTTTTCAGTGGCGTGAACTCAAAGTGGGCATTCACTACTACGGAACTCTACTCTGCGCGTGGCCCGACACGCACTTGACCGGTTATTAGTTTCTAGTCAAATCAAAAGTGTCAGTAAATCCATATCCAATGATTTAATTAAAATTTGATGAATATACTGCTTGTGGAACAGAATAGATTGCTATTTTTTGTCATTATAACAATGTCTCAGGTCACCCTGGATTGTATCATTAATGATTTAAAAAAAAAAAACAATACAGTGTTTTTTAATACAGTCTGTGTGTGTAAAATTTTAATTTGTCACATTATAATGAGAAAAAATCCTGCGCATAAGAAGGGTAGGTACTGAGGGTATAACGTAAGGCTTGAGGCCTGAGGGATATGGTCGAGTTAGTAGCGAATGGTCTCAAACGCAAATAGTCTATGTAGGAAACGTTTAAAACGCTAAATGTCTAAATAGTTCAGTTGGGCAGCTAACTCATGCGAACATCTACCTACGTGTTTTATTTTTATTTTTATTCCCTTCTTTTTATCACATTCTATTTTCATCATTAGTTTTGCCTACGCATTTTAGTCATTATACTTTGTAAATTACATTATAGAGTCAACATCATAAAACAAATAAATTAAAAAAGAAACAATTAATTTAATAACAGGATGATTTTCCCAATGCATTTCTTCGTAATGCTTTCATCCATTAGTGATGGACGAAAGCATTACAAAGTTTATTTAAAAGGAATTATAAGTCAACTTAAAAAGGATCAACCACGGTATATTTTATAACTGTTCTCACCTTTACTCTGTGTCCAAGTTTCCCAGTTATTTGAATTGTAAAACACGTTCGTTGCCAATTTAAATTTGAAACGAGGTTGTAGGTACATTTGTGGACTGCTTTAGGCTTTTAAAGTTGGGCAATGAAAGTTTGGGATCGATTGTTGGCGGAGAGGTATTTGGACTTGAATTCTAAAGATTATTTAGATGAGCTATTTTAACCCCTGATGTAAAAAGAAGGGTGTAATAAGTTTTACGTGTGTGTGTCTGTCTGTGGCATAGTAACTTCCAAACGAATGAATTATGATGCGGTTTTATTTGTTTGAAAGCTGAGCTTGATCCAGGGGATTTTGCTGCTAATTTTTATTAATTATGGCTTTCTATGACAAAGCCCTTCTGGCGAGTAGGCGACCAATACTGTGAAAATGAGTTTCTTTCGGCGTTTCTTCTCAGCAGTGGTCGTTACGAAGCGCTGGTATCGGTAGCTTTTCTTTAAAAATAAATTAAATTTTAATATACTTTACACGTAACATAAATTATACTTATTGACGTGTAAAAGTGCCTGTAAATGTCTAATTACTGAATAAACATTTGAATCTTTGAATCTTTATGCACTTACAATATACATACATACTGTCTCGTCTATAACCTTAATGAAGAAGATAGATTGGGAATTGCGGCTCTTAGAACAGAGCCTAGAGCAGGCCTGTTTCACTCACCGTTTAGGTATCAAAAATATACCTACATTGTGTACTATGCGTGCGGTGACCTCTTCGAAGGGGAAAATTCATAAGAATCAAATTGGCTTGCAATGGATGTCTAGGTATCTAAACGAAGAAGTAGGGAGTTCTGACGCGAGCTAAATTAAACCATAGTGCTGAACACATTAAGTAGATATTGCTTCGAATTTCTTTTCTGAGTAAGACTTCTGTACGTGAGTACTAGTACTTATTCTGTGCCTAGAGCCGCTAGACTCAAAGATCACTTTCAGCGTGATGATTGGCGAGAAGGTGGAAAATGAAATCAAAATAGTGATAGGTTGCTAGCCACGTCTACCTATACCCTCTATCTTCCACCATTGCGCGGGAAAAAAAGCAACTGGTACATTCTAAGTTTTCCATTTCTCCCAGACTAACAAAACCTTTAGTCTGGGAGTTTCTAACAAAACCTTACTTGAATGAGTTCCATGCTGGAACTCATTCAAGTAAGGTTTAATAAATCCTCACTTATTTTATTCCAAACCCAACCCGTCGCTGCACTTACCTTTCCGTGGCGCGGATCCCTAATAAAAAACACATTTCGGCTCCCCAGTGATCCGTATCTTGTGTTATAAGCTTTATTGACATTCGCTGGCGGCCCGTAACGTTTGATTGGCTTTTATAAGAATTGGAAAATAACGAGTGTATTTTCTGTGTTCGGTTACGGTGTTATTACGCGGGCCAATGGCGATGTGTTTATTGTTTGATGAGTTTTGCGATTTTAATAACTTTATTTTAGTTCTTATGTCGTATGGTTTCTGACCTAAGATAAAAAGTGTTGGTTAATGTCGTAAAAGGCGGCTAAAAGACTAAGCACAATCGTCTGTTACTTCAACTGCCAGCAATTCTGAAAAAGATGTACATATTTGCAAGATTTGTGAATTTGATTGGCTTTTATAATAGTTGGAAAATAACGAGTGTAAGTATTTGTTGTGTTCGGTTACGGTGTTATAACGTAGGTCAATGCCGCTGTGTTTTACGTTCAATTTTTTGTGCTGATTTCAAAAACTCAATTTTAATTTCTTTTTTTGTGTGGTTTCTGGCCATATAGGACGTTCTTGTGCGACTAAAGTACTAAACAAAAACGTTAAATAATTTTGCAATAAATGTGAATTTGATTGGCTTTTAAAAGAATTGGATATTAACGAGTGTATTTGGTGTGTTTGCACTTCAGTTATGGTGTTATAACGTACGCCAATAGCGCTGTGTTTTACGTTTAATGTACCTATCATGCTGGTTTTAAAAATTCCATTTTAATTTTGTGTCGTGTTGTCTCTGGCACTGAGGATGTCGTAAACGACGTCTAAAGGACTAAGCACAGACGTCTAGTGCTTCAACTGCAAGCAATGCTGAAAAATATAAATTCGCAAGGAATGTAAATTAGATTAGTTTAAATGAGAATTGGAAAATAACGTGTGTATTTTCTGTGTTCAGTTACAGTGTTATTACGTTTCAGACTGCGAATGTTTCGGACCGCGGTCCGAATCGCCCAAGTACTATTTCTGAAGGGAGTTATTCGGACCGCAGGAGTTGAAGCGGTCCTAATAGTCCAAGGTATCTTTTGGAATAGGTCTTTTCGTAGGTCCGAATTGGACCAATTATTTTTATTTGTAGAGATGAGTAGAAAAGTGGTGGATGAAAAAATAAAAAATGTAATATAAATACACAATTATCATTTGTACTTCAAAGTAAATATACAATTTAAACTTGGAATAATCACGGCTTGAGTAGAAACTAACCGTCTTACTACAAACAAGCGATATCATTAGATTTGTAATAAAACTTCATAATGTTTTCGAACTAATTCAATACACAAGGGAACTGTATTGTTTCCCACCGTGGTCCGAATCGACCCATTACAAAATTGTTCTTGGGCGATTCGGACCGCGGTCCGAATGACCCCCTTCAGAGAGTACTTGGGCGATACGGACCTCGATCCGAAACACTCGCGGTCCGAAACGCCGAACAACCCGTTATTAGGAAGGCCAATGGCGCGACAGTGGCGTAGCATAGGTCACTAGCACCCGGTGCGGATTCCAAATTTGCCGCCCTCTTATTTTTGTAATCCATTATAAAAAATTTGGGCATGGTAAAAAGAGTACTTTTATTCGTTTTATTGAATGATTTATTGAATTGAAAAGTGAAATTAACATTTTTTATTGCGCTTGCATCACCCATGCATAGAACCTGCATAGGTACCTGGGTATTTGGTAACATTAAAAAAAAATGACGAAAATTTAGAAAAAAAAAATTAAAATTTTAAAAAATTAATTTTTTTAAAATTTTAATTTTTTTTTTCTAAATTTTAATTTTTTTTTCTAACTGCCACCTCCGCAGCGCCGCCCCCGGCAAAGTGCCGCCCGGTGCGGACCGCACCCTCCGCCCCCCCCCCCCCCCCCCCCATGCTACGCCACTGTGGCGCGATGTTAATTGTTGTTTAATTTTAATTTAACATTACGTATGAAAATAAATTATTTTACCCTGAGTATGCTACTTGCATGTTACCTCCATATTAAAGGGTGTAACAATGTAACAAAAAACCTCATCCTTCATGTTCCCGTTTACCTCGTTTTCCGTTTTCTAAAAAATTACTTCATTTTCAAATTCAATTTTTAAATTTTAGATTCCTTCCTCATCATTCTGATTCATTCCACTACTATCCCTCGAGCTGATAACATCTATATCAGTAATGTAAATTTATATATATCAGTATTGTAAAGTTATAATAAATTAAATAATTCTGTGCTGTTTCTCTCAAGCTCTCCACTACGTACCTTACCTACGTCTTCATGTAGGAGCTCCAACTGCCTCAGCTAGTCCGTGGCTACCTACCTACTAGGAGTTCCTACAAGGATACCTACATCTTCTCCAAATGATTGACTTTTTAACCACGTGCAATAGAAAGTACACATTGTAACAAAGTTCTTGGGGCAATTTACAAAACATACTTGAACAATAATTTCCTTATCAACAACACAATTTTTCCATCTTTTGTTCTCACGGAAACAAAGAAGAAAGAACTCCAAGCTTTTGTTCCAAGCAAGAACATAGAAAAGGTCCCATTGAAGAAAAACAAACATTTGTCCGAATCACGACCCGCTGAAAACTACAAAATAAAATAACAATCATTCAAACTGTGTTCTTACTTATGAAAATTAAATAGGCGAATAAACAAACCGTCTTTTAAGGTTAGAACAGACTGTCGTCTAGTCTGAATTTAATGTCTTAAATTGATATCAAAGTCGTATCTTTTTACTAGCTTTTATACAGTTTCACATTGTACTTTGGCTATGCATGCGCTCCTTTAAATTGTTATTATTCTTTATTATACTGTGTTTAATGCAAATAAATACATTTGATTTGATTAGTTCACGACCTCCGTGGCGTAGTGGTCACCGTGGTAGTCCGCCACCCAGAGCTTCCGGGTTCGATCCCCGGTCAGAGCAAGTTGGAAAATGGCCTTTTTCAAATTGTTATGGGTCTTGGATGTTTATCTTTATATGTATTTGTTATTAAATATAGTATCGTTGAGTTAGTATCCCATAACACAAGTCTCGAACTTACTTTGAGGCTACCTTAATCGGTGTAATTTGTCCCTGTATATTTATTTATTTACCTGTCCCTTTGTCTGTCTGTCTGGAATCAAATCTTGCAAGTTAAATTTGACCCACTAATGTTTCTGATTGAGCTGAAATTTTGCACACAAACGTATATCCCGTGACAATGCAATATTATGATGACATGGAGCTGATCTGATGATGGAGCTGGAACGTGATCATGGCATCTCTGTGATAAATCAACATAATCTTGTTATGATTCGCTCGATCGGATTTTACGATTTGTGTTGGAAAAACAGCTGCTACAGTATCGGTTTCTTCCTTTCTGCCTGACCAGCAGGGAAGAAATATCCGAATCATAAGTTTTATTTAACATCGTAACCCTAAAATATATGACTTGTTTCAAAGTCAGGATCCCGCTTCAATAAATCTAAAGGGTTTAGGCTTACTCCGTCACTGCTCTGCGTGGGATTATCCCCAATTACTTTCTTCCACGCGTCTATATACTTTGAAACCGCATGTAGGAAACTAGCCTTTCATCCGCGACTGGGAAGACAAAATATGTCACGTGATTTGCTTTGCTCATGCCATATTATTATATAAGCATATGGAAGAATATCCTAAGGTCCCCCAAAAACATAAATGTTAAAATGGGAGCCAAGTTCAAACTACAACAAAAGAATTGAGATCTAAATGGCCGCCAAGTTCTTTAGAGAATATTGACATGGCTAGTTTTTTTCTAAAAAATGTAATATCAATAACATATAACGTAAAGATGATAAGTTAATTAGCCAAATATAAGTGGCTTGCTTAAACTAGCTTAGTCAAATGTTTTGACGAATGGCGAATAAATCTCAATTCTTTTGTCGAAGTTTGAACGTGGCTCCCATTTTCACATTTATGTTTTTGGTGGTCATTACTTTTTGCATAGCAGTATCATCAAGAATAAATGCTTGCTGGTATAATTTCATTGGGCACTTTACTTAATAAAATCGATTAATGAAAAAATAATCACTAAATAATCACATTTACGAAATTCACTGTTATTTGATTTTTTCCTCTGTACACTCATAGTAGTATACCTATGTAGATGCCAAACATCAGCTTACTAGATCACATTGAAGTAAGTTGAGTTTTTGATGATGGATAAGTGGTCAATTGAAAAATAATCCAATCCATGAAATTTACTGCTTTGAATTGTTCCTATATATACGTAATTGTCTACCTAGATGCCAAATATCAACTTTCCAAGTTATATGGAATTAGGTTACCTTTTTTTGAAATATAATCAAATCTACGAAATTCACTGCTTTTGATGTTTTCCTTTGTATATGCTTAAAATAATGTACCTAGATGCCAAATATCAACTTTCCAGGTCATATAAAAGTAGGTTACCTTTTTAATGATCGTTAAGTGGTCAATCACATATTTCGGGTTTTTTAAACTTTATTATATCAATAACTGATTAAGCTACATTATTGAAATTTGGATTCGAGATGAGCAAGATAACTTTAATGTATGTGCTGAATTTCATATATTTAGGTTAAAAAGGTTTCGAGTTGTGATGGGGTCAAAAGTAGCTCGGAATGGTTCGTGTAAATATACACACGGCTGCTGCGTCGCCAGTTCCTTTTTTTTTTAACTTGGCTCTAACACGCTGCCGCGGGTCTAGATTCAAATTTGGGGCTTTTGGGATCCATCAGGCAGAAAACATTCTGCGTACACACGGTTCGTGTCAAATGTACTCCAACGCAGATACATAATTATAATTCACGTGATTTACCTTAGACCATTACTTACATTGACGTTGCGAAAACAAAGCACCGATTTAGATCAAATATATCTCAATAAAGTTTGAACAAGTTTATTTGCAAGGTAAATTAAAACAAAACCCGACTTTCAATAGTTTCGTATGACAACGACATCTAGTGATGAGTGGAGGAACTACATATTCCAATAGATGTTAAGTGGAATTGATATCCGTAGCGCCGTCTATTATTTGCCAGGCAAATAAAATGAAAAACCAATAGCGTTAACCCCCAATAACTGTGCATAAAAAGCCGCATCGAAATCGGTCCTTCCGTTTGAGAGCTACGATACTACAGACAGACATACAGACAGATACTAAGGTCAAACTTATATCATCCTTCTTTTTGTCGTGGGTTAAAAACAGATGAACTATGGAACAGAAAGATTGTAGAAATATTACTGACCCGACGAAAATTGCATGACAACTTTCCATAAAGATCGCTTTGTACCATATGGTAACTTCAGAAATCTTTGGACTATTAGCGGACTTCATGTGGTCAACATGCCAATTTTAGATTATTTATGGACGGCATACGTACGTACACACGATAAAGTGAACTCCGTCAGGTAAAACCTACATCTTTATAAAGTTTCCAAAGTGTGATCCCAGCTCTAAACTGCTTTATTCAAAATTGAAATACTCGACAGTTGCGCAAACACTGCTAAGCTAGTCTTGACGGTAATATAATTGAATTTTTCAAGCGGCGGGTGTACTAAATTCTACCTTATAACGTGACGTCCCAAGTAATAGGACCTGTTTTGGAGTTCTGTAATATATTTTAGGAACACTACAAAGTAATTGAAATAAATTAATAAATTTAATTTCTGAGTACAGTATACAAACGATTTGTTTTTGAAACTTCAGAGAAATTGTAATAAAAATATACACTGGTAATTTTCAGTAAACACTTCACGCCAAAGTGATAGATCATTTATAAAATGTTGAAAAAGTTTCTTTAATTTAATTGAGATAGTTTTGTGTAATCACGACTGTTTTACACACATGTTACTTGATCAAATTTACTGCACTTCACTCTCCACCCTTCCAGGAATATTTGTTGGTGTAATAAAAAGCCTTCAGTGCTCAGGTAGCAGACACATTGCACTATTAAAGAGACTAACTACCGAGGCGCACCATTATGTGTAGGATTACCTCGCCGCAATAATATCGCGGGCTTGCGTTATGGTAATTACTGAAAACTTGCTGTAATTAGTACCGGCTAATATTGTGGGAAATTTTAGGTTAAATAAACAGTTTTAATACCTAAATAAATTTGCAATAAAACGGCGCGTAAAGGAGGCCAGAATTAAATGGAAAGCTAATTGTAAATAAACTAAATTAGCTGGTATTTAAATAATAAAATTACATACTTACAACACGTGGCAATGTTTTACTCGTAAATAATATATTTTTAAACCATTATAGTGGATATTTGTACTTTTTCACATTCAAAAAGCATATAACTTCACTATTTTTGCTTCAAATATTAGAAATTTTGATAAAGAAAAAGAACAAAACTAATGTAGCTTAAGTATATATTCATGCCAGGCGGCATTCTTTATGCAATAATGTTTAGTCTGCTTCCCTTTATATGTCTGTGTTAAATACACTGAATTTTATAAAATAAAAAAATAGAAATAAATTTTTTTTAAACTACTAGAAAAATTTATGAAATCCTTATTTGGTAATTACATAATAATTTTAGGATTGATAAATCCGCATGCTGTTCCATTGTGTTCTGTGGCAATGCCCTATCAGGGGTCATGTTGTACCTACTAATTTTAAAAGTAAGTAATGTAATATAGTGTATTATATTTACAATGTGTAAAGCAATAAATAAATTGAATTGAATTGATATCGAAAAGTGGCTGTAGAGTTAGATGAGATCTTCATATAATCACTGGACGCAATACAGTAGAATTTTGCGGTATGTTATAAAAGCTAATTAAGGAACTTACTTGATTAGATATATTAAGCAAGAATCTTACGAGATATTATTAATATCCCTTGAGAATAAAGATATATTTGAATTGAATAAACTACAATCAGGGAATAATCAAACAAGGGATCACTTCAAGATGCTTGTAATTCGACACTATCGCGAAAAAGCAATGCTGCAATAATAGAATAAGTATGTTGATTATACGTATTTATTAACATGTAACTTTATAATTTGCATTTATTACAAAATTTTTAAATATTTATATTTATATAAATATTTTGTGTAAAATTTATGTTATTAAATGCACTCTAATTCATTCCTTTTGATATACTTATCTAATTAAATTTGCACCCCATTTACCATTTTTTCTGCTTCGTCCCAAAGGTGAACTGGTAGATATTGTTACCAGTTACTATTAAGTTGTACCTTTTGTACTATAATCTTGAAATTTTAAGTACAATAAATTAAATAAATAAATAAATCAGATTAGAGGCGTAAACGAAGGGAGGCGTATGCTCAGCAGTGGGCGGAAAAAGGGCTGAAATAATGATGATGAAACTACGGTCATAAAACTATTATAAATATTATTTTACCAGTTACTGAACTAGAGGAAATAATGTGGTTTCACTCCGCCGTCTGTTCATTACGCTAAATTATTTCAAGACCTAGCCACTTTGCGTCCGAATTAATTTGTACTAATTTTAATGGCTAACTAACTTGGTGAATATTCATAGTCTGCGGTCGCAGTCGAGTGACTTTCGACTTTGTAGAATGTAAATCATGTGAATCACCTTTTCTGCATTAATGTAGTTCCAATGAATTATTTTATTTAATTTAGACGAGGTTAAATGAGAAAAATGTATGATTTACGAGGTCTATAGAATAGATTAAACCCTATAATAAATGGTCATCGTCTTTCATTTACGTGTATGAGTTTACGATAGTTTATAATCTCTCCACGTCAAACCGTTATATGGTGAACGAACCTGGCACTGACGGACAAGGTTTACAATCTTTCAAATATTATCACTCGTAAAATTGCAAGTCATCCCTCATTGGTTGAAACTTGAGTTGTTTGTTAAGACGTTGTTAAAATTTTTGTATCGAATGTAACATTTTTATGATAAAGTGTTATTATCTGCACGATGTTCGGCGACTAAGATTCCTTAGTCGCCGAACATCAACATCGGTGCCAAATGCCAAGTGCCAAGTGCCAAGTGGCAGCCAAATATTACGTCATAGAAACATGACGTTTTGATCCAAACAGCGCTCAAGGTGCGTCCAGTCGCATTGAAGTATAATGTCAGCTCACAATTTGATGGTTTGATGTAGATAGATTAGAAACTATCGCAAATTAATACGTTATATTGTGAGCAGTACGATGCAGTTCACAATTTATCGACACTTTATAATTTCAGGCGATTATTTTAAACTAGCGGTGTTCATAATTATACGGTGACATATCACTGTGCAAGGGTAGGTGTAGTCGTTTTTCAGGTATACATAAATCGTATCGTTTAATATAAACGGAGAAAATTCTTCTAAGAGCAGAATTGGCTCGCCCAGATACCTCTATATTTTGTATAAATTCCCGTCAATAAATCTGGCCACTCGCTAACTTCGTTATAAAGGTGACGACAAATTTACGCGAATTGTGACCCGAAATTCTTCATTGTTACTCTCAACATATTTTGTCTACAGAAGCAATTTCCAGAATTCTATTTGGAGATTCACAATGTCTGATAGGGAGAAAAGTAATGGAAAATAACAATAATGTTTTAGAAATTAATTGGGAAATAATAAGTCCGAAAAAGGCCATAGGTACAAACTCATTACAAGCTTTTATTTAGTTCCATCTGTCCCGTTATCTGTCTGTCAAATCTTGGCTTCTTCTTGTCGAGTCAAAATGGTTTCAGGTCCGGCGCACCCTGGGCAATCTGTGTGGACACTCAGTCGGTAAAGCAGATTGGCTGATCCTTTCGCCAAAAATGGTCCAAATCTGGGCAAGATTTGAATACAGACTTGGCAAGATTTGATTACAGACTCAATAAATTTGACCCACTTTCCAGTTTTCGATCGAGCTGAAATTTTAAATACATACGTATATTGCGTGTCAATGTAATATTATGATAACATGGAGCTGATCTGATGATGGAGCCGGAAAGTGACCATAGAAACTCTGTAATAAAACGACGTATCTCATCGAGTTTGAGGTTGAGCAGCACCTTAACTTTTAAGTTCATTGTTTTAGATCAAAGGTTGTTTAAAAATATATTTTTTTTTAAATTTGTTTTTAAAATTTAGTTGAATATTATGATGAAAAGCGTTTTTATTTATATTTTTATCCGTAGCAAAGAATCAGGAATGTGGATTATACCTACATCCTTGTAAAACATATTGCCGACGATATTTATTCCGAAATTACCACGCCTGTGCCAATATTTTATTGATATTAATATTTGTTTATTTGCTGCCAACATTATTTAGGTTTTCAAACTTTTCATCACTTTTGCTTGGTTTTTCACTTTTTAATCCCTTGGGATCAGCAAGTGACTTGAATCCCTACTATTTAGGAATAAAAGCGACGTTTTTTTTTATAGATGAGATGAAAATATTTAAAATAAAATAATTTTGGTCCCTGATATAAAATGAAAATAAAGCGTGCATATTATTATTATTAAACAAACACCCTCGAGTCTAAATTTTCTATTTTAACCGACTTTCGAAAAGGAGGAGGATATCAATTCATCGTTCATATTCATTCAATCTTGTTTTTATTTATGTGCAAATATAGGACCGATTTGGAAAATTCTTTTTTAATTTAAAAGGTCTGGTGGTCCCTATAAATTTTGTCAAAATCGGTTGTGTTGTTCGGGGGTTAATTCGGATTTTAGTTTTGAAAAATTATCTTTTATTATATTATTATATCGACTTTCTAAAATAAAATTTCAGTTACTACGTGAAATTGTCGACGACTTTGCTGATACTACGTTGAAAAGGAAACTTTAAATTCAAGTCATAAAGGGAATTTAAAACGTAGTTCAGTTCAAGTTATTGCTCCAATGCATTCACATATCAAACGACTGCTTACCGCAAATAAAGTAGCGTGCTATCATGCAAGACCTAAAGTATTCTGATGTTCAGTTTGGCCATATTTCAGAAAGTCGATACTTTTGGCTTGACTGAGGATTTATTTAACTCAACGTATGCTACTTTACCCATATTAGGATTAACTATTTTATCAAAAATAAAAAAATAACCTTTTACAACCAGCGGCGCGCCCCGGCTACTCACAGGTATTCATTACGCTTATATACAGTAGGTAACAAAAACCCTGTCCGATCTTTGTAGGAGCAACTCAGACCGTCCATATGAACAACTTTTCCTATGGGACTAATGATTGAAATTCGAAAAAAATCGACATTTTCATACAAAAGTGTTCATACAATTTGTATGAAAATGAAAATTTATCCGTATGTGTGTATACAGAAATAAGTATACACACATACGGATGGCGGGAAGTGACTTTGCGTTATACTAAGTAGATATTAATTGGCCCGGCTGTCTTTTTATTTTATATTTTTATTTTACAAAAAGGACGTATAATATATATTTACGATGTCGGGTGGTGCAATACTTTTTGTAAGAGATTCGTTTTAAATATTTCTTTTTACATAAGTCAAGTTATAGTATTTTATGCAACAGTTGTATAAGGAGGGTTAAAAAATGCGAGCGGCGCAGGTTATTTGTTTTGTTTTGCGGCGTAAATTGACGCCATCGAGCAATTTTTGACTACTTATACAACGTTGCATACAATACTTTTTCTACGACTACATTTACTAAAATAAATACAAAAATAAACAAAGAAAAGTACGAAATACTACCATATGTTTGGTAGATACTAGGTATCTATGGAAGACTTAATTTTTTTTATTGACGTCTTCCTATTGACTAAAAGTGCCATTTTTGAAACATGGAGTCACTTAAACGAATGTTTTTCATACAAAAACCCGTTTGTTCAGTGACTCCACGTTTGAAAAATGGCACCATATGTAAAAGTAACGATTTTATTATGTTGGCAGTATGGTAGATCTAAAGAAAAAAAGTTATAGGTCTATGGCTAAGAGTATCGTTTTGGCGAAATAACGACACATGTGCTATTATATTAGGAATAGACTATAGACTTTTCAGAAATCATATAATCTATGTTCTTATATTAGTGTTCGGGACCATATAAAAGACAGATAACAGTACAGGAGTAGAAAAATATATTTTCTGGTACTGGTAAGTATTTCTATCTCTTAAATGTAACTGGTTTCCTATTATATGTTTTCCCCAAACATTGCCCCCATAGAATAGTAATAATAATATACTCGTACATGTGCGTCATTCGCATCCCCAAGCCAACGGAGCAAAACCGATGCGAGGCGACATTTCATATACTTCCACATATATTACATACTTATGACACAGCCCGTGGCGATGCCTGGATTGTTTCATATAGCAGGAAACTTTCGGGAAGCGGTGAGAGCAAATATTTAAGACCAAAATTAGGTTAAGTTTTACTAAAACAGACAGTTAAATTGTGAAAATCACCTGACAACGGATGCTAAATATGCGCCCAAATCAATCGTTTAATTAATTGTTTATTTTTTATCGACAGGTATTAAAATAAATCTTTTTAGGGTTCCGCACCCAAAGGGTAAAAACGAGACCTTATTACTAAGAATCCGCTGTCTGTCCGACCGTACGTCTATCTGTCACCAGTTGGTATTTTATGATCCGTGATATCTAGACGGATGAAATGTTCACAGATGATCTATTTATGTTGACGATTTAACAAAAAAAAAAACAAAAAACTAGAAGCAGAATAAAATAAATATTTAAGGGTGGCTGCCATACCACAAACGGGATTTTTTATAGATACTGGTACGGAACCGTTCTTAAGCGTGTCCGATTTGCACTTGGCCGATTATTTTACTTAGCGCGCAAACTTCCATAATAATGATAAAGAATACACAAAAAAATCATTTCGTCGAGTTAGATTCTATTACCGGAATGTCCAGTCAGTTTATTAGATATGTTTCCCTGAACGTCCACTTCCCTTACATTCCAATTCCTTGGAAGTAAAAAATTTCGAAATTTCTTTCATGAAAAATAAAAACGTAAACCAACAGCCCCGTATCTACTAAATCTTAGGCTGTAAAAGAACGGAATGTTAAACAATACTGATCCCTCCTTCCAGATCAGTGGGTTAAAGAATCGATTTTATATCTTGAACTTGATTTATCTCAGGCACCAATCGAAGGGACAATTTACAGCTCTCTAAAGGATTAGATATCCCCATTTTACCTTCTAATTTTTCTTTTTGTATAATACTTTTTTAAAAATATTTCTTTACTTAGAGACATTTATTGTGAGCATCAATGTAAAAATCCAGTGTTAAGCTTATTCGAGACTCTTCAAATGATTGTATAAAGGCTTTCTACCAGGGCAAAATAAGCGGAGTAATAAGTAATAACATAAATACTTACATATTTTTAAAATTCCAGTTAGACGTGTTTTTAACCGACTTTCAAAAAGGAGAAGGCTATCAATTTGTCGCGATCTTTTTTATATATATTCACCGATTATTCGAAGATGCCTAGACCAATTTTGAGAAAAATTTTTTTTGAAAGGATATACTTGTTAGGTGGTCCCACAGTAATTTCATTAAAATCGGTTGTATAGTTTCGGGGTGAAGTCGGATTTTAGTTTTGAAAATTTATTGGCACCATGCAACATGAACACGCTTAGATTTTAATTTAGGTGTTTAATTACTTTTTAGTTTTTTACATGCTGGTCTGGGACAGAAGAAAATACTTAGAATGTACCACCTGCTTCTCTTCCCGCGCAGAACGTAGAAGCCGATATAGGGACTGGGCGGAAATGCGCATCATTAAATAGGTGATGCGGCTAGCAACCCATCAAAAAATCAAAGTCAAAAGTCAAAAATCATTTATTTATCTTTGGATATTTGTATCATTTGATAATTGTCTTTTTTTTCTTTCGATTTCTAAATAGGTATTTGTTGACATCAGATCGTTTACTTACAACTAAGTTTACTGCCGCCTCCAAAGCGCAAGTACAGAAGAAGCGGTAACAAACTATACTGCAGCATTTTTTTTCAAAAACGTCAACCTTACAATTATACTGATATTAAAGTTAGATATGTAGACACCATCACTATTAGATTCCTTTTCCACCTTCTCGCCCACCATCACGCTAAAAGTGGCTTTTGGGTCTTGCGGACCTGGGCATTGTCTGCTCAGAGCCGCAAGACTCCTAATGCTCTGTTTGCCCCATTATTACTTATTTCAATATAAAAGTAAAATTTAAAAAAGCCCCCCTATACAAAGAATAAATTCTAAAAACTAACAAATAAATAAATAAGGACAAATAACACTGATTGAGTTGGCCCCAAAGTAAGTTCGAGACTTGTGTTATGGGATACTAGCTCAACGATATTATATTTTATTACGACGATATTCAAGACTCAGGATAATTTTAAAAAGCCATTTTCCAACTTGCCCTGACCGGGGATCAAACCCGAGACCTCTGGGTGGCAGACTAGCATGGTGACCACTACGCCACGGAGGTCGTCAAAATATATTAACTATTAAAGAGCTGATGATCTTCAAACGGCTGATCAGGTCAAGGTTACCTTACCATATACTTTCAATATCATTGAAGTAACACGGTACCAAATTTCGAATCGATCGGACATAAGGAAGTTAGTCATATCTCGTCATCAACTAGAAAAGAGCTGATAATCTTTAAACGGCTGAGCAGATTTTCATGAATATGGCCAAGAACGAAACTCAGTTCATCTGTTTGGGAGTTACGATACCACGGACAGATACACAGACAGACAGGTTAAACTTATAACAACCCTCTTTTTTGCGTCAGGGGTTAATCATGACTAGAATTATTCGTGGAAGGCAATATAGAAATGAGATGTGCGAAAATTAGTAAAGGGACGGACGGACGGGACGGACGATCAACACATAGACCATTATTTTATATATATGACAGCAATACGTTATTTAATGGTAAACGCACATTTATCCGAACCGAACGCACCGAATCGATCAAAGTTTTTAAGGCCTCGCATATCTATCCGCACCCAAAGAGTTGACCGCGCCGAAAGTATCGAGCGCGCCGAAAAAATGGTTTCCATTTCCTTTAGACTTGTCGCACTGTAATTACATGTAAATTGTGATAAATTCTGACGAGATATTTATTGTCAGGGCTTTATTAATCAATTATTTTAGAATCACTCGTTTTTGTAACATGTAAGTAACTCGATCGCATAACTCTCGTTGCTCTTACGCACACACTTGTCATTGTCAAAATTCGGGCGATTCGATCGTTTCGATCGCATTACCTGCGCCGAATCTGATGACGTCATCGAAATTCGTCTAGGATATCTGTGTTTTTTCTAGATTCGACGCGGACAGGTGTGCGAGCTTTTCATAGGATTCGAAAATTCGTTTCGTTCGACGCGTTCGGTTCGAATAAGTGTGCGTTCACCTTAAAAGTGATATCACAGTGACTGATAAGATAACTAATCAAAACATTACAACACAATTACAATCGTGATGATTTGAAGTTGTTTGTTTTAGATAAGATTTCAAGTACACGACCGTGATTCTTGTTGTTTATCCATGACTAAATGGAAGCCACAACATTGTTGACTTGAAAGGAATTCAACGTTTAGTTTTCTTTGTAGTAATCCGATTTCAAAAAAGTAGGATATTAATCATAATCATTTATTTTATCAATCACAGGTACAATGAGTGTTAGGTACATGAATTCAAGTATCACTGCGTTGCGCCGTTAGGCATACTAAGTCATAAATTGTTTGGTAATACATGCGCTCACAGAGATTTATATTATTATATTACTATGTATAACACTTTTATTTAAATAAGACTCAATATTTTTAAAGTAGAAGAAAAATTTGTACTATATAAAAAAAGTGTTTGAATGTCTACAGATGAGAAGTCAATTGATATATATGTAATAACGCTAATAATACAATCAATGTCATGCTGAGTTATATATAGTCAAATATTTTTGTTGTTGTATTTTTATCATACAAGTATTCATCAATGGTATAATATGCTTTATTGATAATAGGAGGCTATCTATTCGTCGGGATCTTTTTTTATGTACCTATGTCCACGGACTATCGAAGACGCGTGGACTGATTTGTTTCTTTTTATGATTATAATGGTATGTTTTTTGGATTTGAAAAATTTAAATAAATAAATAAGTATATACAGACAAATCACATAGATTGCTAGCCCCAAAAGTAAGTTCGAGACTTTTGTTATGGGATACTATTTCAACAATACTATATTTTATAACAAATATGTGGTATCAGCAAAACAGCACAAATCACCTTAGTAGCGTTTATTTCGGAAATATTCACTAAACACAATTAAAATCTTTAATTTTAACACTCGTCTCATTGTAGATCAAAATCTGCTATTCGTCCCCTTTCTCGCTCTAACATCCGTCCTCTCACTCTCGGCGTTCAGATACACACAGCAAACTTATTCATTCAAATCTCTCTTACATCCGGATACATCCCATTCCCACAAATATATAAAGGTAAACATCTAAGCCCCACGTTAATTTGAAAAAGATATTTTCCGCCTTGACGTTGACCCGGGACCTCCATCAGCTTGGCATGATGACCACAGAGGTTGCCGTTTACCATCCTACTTCTAATTTTGTTCCACTTTTCCACAAAAGCGACTGTTTAATGTTTATATGGTTGGTCTGATATTCAAGTCAGATTTACGTGTATTCGAATGGATTGGTTGAAAGGATTTTTTTTAAGTTTGTATGTTGGATAGTCCAGGTAACATGCCAAAACATAAGACACTTTCTATCCCAATACTCCTAAGGGCAACGTCGTGAGCAACACCTAGTTAAGCAATATGCGTTGTTTGTCCAAATCTTTTGACTTCTTAAACTAAACGTGTTGGCGATGTTTAATTTATATAATATAAAATCAAGCCTGTTTGTTACTTTGAATAAATAAAAGATAAATGGTAATGCGCGTCTAGTCGAAGCAACAGGAGACCAGAGCTGGCAGCTTCCTTTCCCAAAGAACTAGCTTTGCTCTTCGGCGAGTCAACGCTGCCAGTGTTTTGGGTTCTTTGCCTCGATCACATGCATTTGAGGAGGTACTTCTTGTTAAGGTTTAATTTTATTTTATTAAGGTTTAAGTTTAGATTTAATTAATTTAATAAATAAATATATAGGGACAAATTACACAGATTAAGCTAGCCCCAAAGTAAGTTCGAGACTTGTGTTATGTGATACTAACTCAACGATACAATTTTTTTTAAAACAAGCACATACATATATACAGATACAAGACCCAAGACAATGCGAAAAAGGCCATTTTCCAACTTACCCTGACTGGGGATCGAACCCGAAACCTCTGGGTGGCGGACTAGCATGGTGACCACTACGCCACGGAGGTTGTCAATTTAGGCATTTAAATTGTAAATTTTGTATTACAATATTTATTTCAAGTAATACTTAATATGTTTATAGTTTAATTTCAATTGTATACAATTATTTTATGAATGAAAATCTCTTTATTGCACAAATACAAAAAAAAATTACATAAAAGAGAAGTTTTACAATTTAAAATAAGTACATAGGTACAATGGGCGGTCTTATCGCTTAGAGCGATCTCTTCCAGACAACCGGTGGATGGAGAAGAATGTAGGCACGTCAGAAATAACGGTGGTGCAAAGAAAACTATAAGTTAAATCAATAGGTAGCTAAGGTTACTTTTAATTTACATAATACACTACACGTATATTCTATAATACATTTACATAAAAAACTATATATATACAATACAATATAACAACATAAATAACTTTAGTAAATGTAACATACATACAATTAATATAATACAATTATTTAAAAAAAAATTACGATTTCTGAGCTAGATACAATTCTTTAAGTCTGTTTTTAATGATAGAGACAGATTGTGCACGTGTAATAGACTCAGGCAGTTCGTTCCATAAACGCACAGCTTGAATTGTGAACGAATTGTCGTAGAAGGATGACCGATGCATCTGCATATTAAGCTTAAGACTGTCTGATGACCTCAAGTCGCGGGTATGGCTACAGCGTACGAACTGAAAACGTTCTAGAAGGTAGTGTGGAGATGTGGAACTAAATAATACATTATATAGTATACACAGAATAATAATTAGAAGAATAATAATTTTCTCTTCAATAAAAAAATAGACTACAAAAATAAAAAAAAATAAAATAAACTATGCGAAGTGGTTTTACCATGTATGAGATAAAGAGTAAAAAGATGTCGATTTATACAAACGGACAATCTAATGCTCCTTCCGGGACATGGCTCACGTGAATGAACATCCAAACGGCTCGATTGTATTATATTGTACCTGGGTGACTGAGCTTCGCTCGAAGAAAAACCCAGACAGATTTTTTTGCCTGAAACTTTTTTTAAATAAATAATCACACTTATATTATAGAGGCGAAAGTTTGTGAGTGTTTGTACTTCTTCACGAGCAAACGGCTGGACCAATTTTGATAATATTTGGTATGCAGGAAGCTGACACCTTGGATTAACACAGTGGCTTAGCTTTTTTCGTGGGTAACACCGCGGGGCGCATCTACTAAATAAATAAATGTATACGGATAAATGACGCAGATTGAGTTAACACCAAAGTAAGTTCGAGACTTGTGTTATGGGATACTAACTCAAAGATAACTGTATAATTGAAAGAATTGCACTTTAGCAAAGTAACAATTTAATATTAGTTATTTAATAGGGCTCGCCATATATTAATTTAGCGGCAAATTCTTCCTTAAAATTTGAAAACTTAAATTAAAAATACCTACTAGTGTAAAGCAAATAAGTAAATTGTGACCTTTTCGGAGATAAAACTCTTGTCTAACGCAAAATAACTTTATCTTTTCACGCTTTTCAGAAATCCCTTAGATGTTTTCCGTCCCTAATGACGCTCTAAAAAAGACAAGGAAATCGCATAAAGGATATCAAATAACAGAAAACTATCATGACACCATGGAGTTGTATAACGAGGCTCGACAAAAAATATAGACAAAACAGAACTATAAACAAAAAAATTGTCACACATGTTTATGCGATTTTTTATATCACGTTCTTTATTGCCGTCGTTTTGCACAATAGGTATAGGAGCAGACTGGTAGGAATGCGCCATCTAACGCAACTATAGTGAAGTTGGAGGCACCACCAAAATCAAAAAATTTGGTAACCAGGTGTAAACAAAGATTTTTAACGAAACCCAACTGTCATTTTTATGCTTGTTGAAACAAGAATAGATTTTCTTATTACACAACTAGGTGCGTAGCAAGAGTATTAATTCTTTTTTAACAACTGGTTGCGAAACATAGTTGCCGAAGCGGCCGGAAGGGATTCAGAGTATTTATGAATATGTACTTATTGCGTAGCAAATAACATCATAGCTACTTTATTTTGAATCAGAACAATAATAAATTACAATTAAACTAAAAACGAAATTAAATGTGGGTCTTTATATAATATGAGATCAGGAGGGAGGGAAAGGTCAATGTTTGTCTTCTTTAATGAATAAAATCAAAACTATTTATTTTAAAATAATAACAAAAATATATTTGAGATCCTTATAATAAGTTCTTTCATTTGATATACATATAACACAGTGAGGCTTGCAAAACCTTTTTTTATTTCCTTATTTTTCCTCGAAACGACCCTTATTTAAAAAAATATTTATTAACTTTGCACATCTGTATTTGGGTCATAGGATTACTTCATACTACCAAATTTCACCTGATTTGATTCAGTAGATTTTAATAACTTTTAAACTTCGGTTTGTATTGAAAGCTACATAAATATTTGAACGTAATGAGTAAAGACAAAAAAAGATCAAAAACAGAGTACTCTCAAAAGTGACCCTCCCACTGGAAGTTTATCAGCAACTGGAAGTTGCTGATGCACAAGTCTTATGGAGAAACGGGTGCAGCTTTTAACCGCATTACCGTTTGAAGCGATATCTCTTACTAATAGATCAATGAATATCAAAATATGTTTCATATCAGTTAAAACAAGTCAAACACGTACTATAAAAAAGGCCTTTTTAACATTACATATGGCAGATGTATTATTTAATAAGTGAAAATTACGAACTACACTTCTACATCTTTGTTATTTTGTAGAACAACTTGTAACAACATCAAAGGACGTCGTTATCTTAAAATTTACTTTAGCACAGAAAGACAGAAACTTTATCTGTATTTATTTTGACGCAGACGGTGGCATTAGAATGCTTAAGGGAATACATGAATTTTCCGGGGACCAGTGCTTCCCTATTTGAAATAAATCATTTGAAAGGAAAAGAAGATATCATTTAAAATATTGGTCATGGATCATGCTCTAGATAACCTTTCAAACTATTTTATGAACTACTGTTTACAGTTTAAAGTGTAAACGTGAAGCTTTTCTACGCAATTTGCGAAAAACGGCCTCTTTCTCAAAAGTGCGTAGAAAAGCTTAGTTTCCTTTTAAATAATTTATTTCAAAGGGAGGGGGGCGCACTGTAACTCGAAAATAAATAAATAAATAAATATATATATATATATTTATTTATTTAATTTGTCTATATATATATATTTGAGCTAGCCCTAAAGTAGGTTCGAGACTTGTGTTATGGGATACTAACTCAATGATACTATACTTTATAACAAACACATGTATAGATAAACACCCAAGACCCAGGACATTTTAAAAAAGGCCATTTTCCAACTTGCCCTGACCGGGGATTAAACCCGAAGCCTCTGGGTGGTGGACTAGCATGGTGACCACTACGCCACGGAGGTCGTCAAACAAAAAATTGCATGTATTCCCTTAAAAAGGCGGCTATAAAATCATACAGGCGTGACTTGCAATAATATATACTCTATCACGTCTTAATCCTTAATGGGGCAGACAGAGCTCTATGGGTCTTATGGCCCTGGGTCACCAGAACCCAGTGCACCAAGACTCAAAGGCCACTTTTAACGTGACGATGGGCGAGAATATGAAAAACGCAGTGAAAATACCGCAGTCCCCGCGTGGTTCCGGGTTAGAACAGGACCACTCTATCTCTAAGGGGCAACTAAAGGAAAAATAGCACTAATAGCTCGTGCTACAATAGCATTCCCAAGCAGGGTTGACGTCAGGCAGGCGGCCGGTCGTAAAATACAGTCAAATCAAAAATGAAAATACCATAATCATAATCATTTATTTTGTCAATCACAGGTCCAATTTTGCTAGCTTGCTAGCCGCAAAATTACTAGCCGCATCGACTATTGACATGATTCGAATTTATTCGCACTCCCATTGCTTGTTTATTTAAATAGTCAAAATAATTATAAAACTATATGAAAGCATAATCTAACGCCAAAAATGTCCCATCAAAAGTACATTTAAGCAGATAGTACTAAATAACTGACCAAGTGCGAGCCGGCCTCGAGCAGGAAGGGTTCCTTATCATTCATTAGCTATAAAAAATACGTCGTAATATCCATATTCTTTCCCTCCTTTTCAACGCCCTTTTTAATCCTTCTGCCCCTAATCACCTGCACTGCAAATTTAACTTTCGGAATGTGGATAGTCGTTTGCGCTCAGCCGGCAGCCTCATTTTGGACATTCCACGGTTTTCGTCTCAGTCGTACTCCAAATCTTTCACAGTCTTGGCGGCAAGGCTTTGGAACTCGCTTTCTGCTGAAGTAAAGATGGCACCTTCACTGGATACTTTTAAAATTAGGTTATTAAAGTCCTCTCTGGTTGCGTCACACTTGGACTGAATAGGTACTTATTTGTAAATCTGTTTTATATATTTATTATGTATGTATGTAGGATATGTATGTATATATAGTTAGTATATGTGTATATATGTATTGCTATAATTTATGTATGAATGTTTATATATATATATATATATATATATATACATATATATTTATTTATGTATGTGCGTAGCGATGTAAGTATGATCTTATAGTTAAATTTGTACGTACTTGCTTCTACCTTTTAATTGAGTAAATATCCTCTCAATCTATCGCAGGTTGACTAGAAGAGATCCCTACATGGGATAAGTCCGCCTTTGTATATTTGCTCTTTCGTATGTTGTCTTTTTAATGTTTTTTTTTTTTGTACAATAAAGTTATTACAAACAAACAAACAAATACTTTATTTTGTATTCAGTGTTTGTTGTTATAGCGGCAACAGAAATACATCATCGTTTTTTGACGCCTATATTTATTTATTTATTTTATATTTTTATGAGGAAATCGTCTTGCGCAATAGTAACAATGTTTCAAGTTACTTACTATACCAAATTTCATCTAATCGGTTTAGTGGTTGAAGCGTGAAGAGGTGACAGACAAACGGACAGAGTTACTTTCGCATTTCTAATATTTGTGTGTAAGTATGGATAGTGCACTGTTAAGAAACGTAATCTTAGGACATAAAACAAAAAAAACCTGCTTTTGTAAAACAGTGCATTAAAAAGCGGCCAAGTGCGAGTTAGACTCGCCCATAAAGGGTTCCGTAGCAGCAAGTAACATATTATAAAAGTTCTTGTAGTTCGTTGTAACTTTGATCCCTGTTTTAATAAACGTATTAAAAAGAAACTACTTACTAGATCTTGTTCAAATCAATTTTCAGTGGAAGTTTGTATGGTAATGTACATCATATATTTTTTTAAGTTCGTTTAAAAGTTACAGGGGGTTACACATTTTACTACTTTGGAAGTAGAAACCTTAAAGTCATTTTTAAAGACCTATCCATAGATACTCCACAGATATGGGTTTCAACAAAAAAAAAATTGAGCTAATGTTCTAAATATGGGGGATCCCCAAAATTTTTTGTTTTTTCTTTTCTATTTTTGTGTGAAAATCTTAATGCGGTTCACAGAATACATCTACTTACCAAGTTTCAACAGTAAAGTTCATATAGTTTCAGAAAAAAGTGGCTGTGACATACGAACGGACAGACAGACAGACAGACATGACGAATCCATAAGAGTTCCGTTATTTTCTATTTGGCTACGGAACCCTAAAAACCATAGCTCATACATTTAGTGTTTCTAAATCCAAAACGCTCCGAACTGCAGGGACTGGCTAGCTCATTAGAGAATAACAGAAATACCCGGCAATAACATGATTCCACTACAGACCACCTGGTCAAATGACTCAATGGACTGTATAATTTGTACTTAATTCAAATCATATTTTTTATTCTTATAATAATCTTAGATTTTTTAAAATTAACCTTTACTGTCCCATTGCTAGGCAAAGGCCTCTCCCATTTTTCTCCATTCCTAAGAAAATAATTTTAACTATGAATTTATCTCCAATCCTAGATTATAAAAAGAAATTATGTTTTGTAAAACAGTGCATCTAAAGCCGAAGCCACTACATTTAGTGTTTCTAAGTCCATAATTTCTAAGTCCATAATGCACAGAGCCGCAGCCACCTGGCCAGCTCATTAGGGGATAACACAAATACCCGGCAGTTCGGCCCGACAATAACATTAATTGATTTCGCTACAGACCACCTGGTGCCAATGACTCAGTGGACTGTATAATTTGTATTGAATTTAAGTCACATTTGTACACTAATGTGATAGACAGAGCCTACGTCTGAAAGACTTGAAGGACCCTCTTAGAGTGATGGTAGACGAGTAGGTAGAATAAGGGAATCAAAATAATGATGTTGTACCCGCATCGCCTAGTCACATGATTCGGATTCTCATCCATGTCCTCGATTGAAGAAAGAAAAGAGAAGAAAGAAAATATAATTTATTGCAATACTCTAAGACACTAAATTAAGGCAAAGGAATACCTCAGCTTGTGTTACCCCGGACCAGAGTCCGAGGTAACGCTGTTTTTTAGGCATCCCCCAATTCCTGTGATGGTGTGCGGGAGTTTTTGAAATGGAGGCTAAGAGATTTACATATTATTAATAAAGCACGGGTTACTCACGTAGAGAGTCAGCTACTGGCTGACATGTTTCGACCTCATCCGGAGGTCTTCATCAGGGCGAATGTGACGCGCTCGTGCACAAAGCCGCTGCACGACGTGTGCACGACACACTGATGTTAGTGGTGGGTCGCGCGGGCGGCGCGAGCGATCGCTCGCTTCGCTCGTAGCGACAGTGGTGGGGATTGCTGGTTTACTGCGTCGACGACTCCTCTTCATCGTCGGCTGCTGGTGATGATGCCCGTGTGTGAAAAAAGCTCACTGTGTCAGAGACTGTCGGCTGTACATAGCATCTATTATGCGTCTCATGAAGAACCGGTTTCCAGGTAGGGGGAAAGCTCCAACCTGCATCTCGATGAAAATTGGGAAGACATGTCGGCCAGTAGCTGACTCTCTACGTGAGTAACCCGTGCTTTATTAATAATGTCTGAGATTTACATATTCTTATTAAATGTAATTTTAGTTCGATTTTACGAGTAGCTGTAGAAGAAAAGCAGCTGGTTTACACTGATACCAAGGCAACCCTTATCTGCTGTGTACCAAATACAGCTTCACCGAAAATCTACAGATACTTAGCCGTATGAAACTCAAGTACTAAATCCCCAGGTGTACAGTTTAGCTCGCGTTATACAGAGTATAATTAATTAGCCTATAAAAGTTGTATCGCTAATCAAAATGTTCAGTTAAGGCGCCAACAGCCGCCATAGGTAGTTACTGAGCTTAATTAAACAGGCCCTTACCCTAACGGCTCATTGTTGTGGCTCCCGTAGCATCGTCAAATAAGTACTTAATGAGATATATGCATGGCCCTTTTTAGGGGGACACATTGCTGAATAGGATGGTAAACAGTTAATATAGGGAATTAATTCAGGTTTGTGACGTCGACATTGTACCCAGAAGGATGTGATGAGCTCTATTTTATTAACCCCCGACAATAAAGGGGTGTTATAAGTTTGACGCTTATGTCTGTATGTCCGTCGGTCTGTCTGTATGTCTGTCTGTCTGTGTGTCTGTTCGAGGCATCGTAGCTCTCGAATGGATGGACCAATTCGATGTGTTTTTTACATGAAAGCAAGTTTCATTGCGGTAGTTTTTGTGTTTTTAGCTATGTTTGATGAAAATCGGTTCAGTCGTATAAAAAATATTGAGGGTTAACGCTTTCAATTCAGAGTTTTTTAATTTACCTGGCAAACATAGATGGCGCTATGGATATCAATTCCACATAACATTGAGGTTTCGGGTTCGATCCCCGGTCAGGGCAAGTTGGAAAATGGCCTTTTTCAAATTGTCCTGAGTCTTGGGTGTTTATCTATATATTTATTTGTTATAAAATATAGTATCGTTGAGTTAGTAGATATACCATAACACAAGTCTCGAACTTACTTTGGGGCTAGCTCAATCAGTGTAATTTGTCCGTATTTATTTATTATTTTATTTATTGGTTGGAATATGTAGTTTCGCCACTCATTATTAGATGGTGACGTCGGGATTTTTGTTTTAATTTACTTCGCAAATAAACTGGTATTACATCTGTTTATAGCATAGTTATGACTTAACGCAAGAGCCGTTTACATTTATGCCGTTGGTAAAAAATTGTATAATATGCACCACTTATAAATTCAAAACAATATTGAATGAGATCTTAACCCATTAGAAGGGCTGACCCCAAATGAAATGAAGTAAATAGACATAGAATAATTAAAAAAATATATACGGAACCCAAATAGTATATACTGACAATCATGAACAATAGTAGAAACGTCACACAAATCATTGCAAAAAGCGTACCATTTACACATTTACAGTAACAGCAAAATGCACCTTTTTTTAAAACACAGATCATCCTACATACATATTATTTCTATAATAACGCCTGCTACCCATTTCTAAAAAAATTTAACATATTAAATGAAATCTTCAGTTGTGTAAGGCGTTGGTCTTCAAGCACTTTTTTACGCTCTTGTAGAATCCTAAGGACATATTTTATAAATGAAAAGTACCATAATGGTAAATCAACAAAAAGCTGGAAAATTTAAATAGTCTTTGTGTCCCCAAATTTACTTGTTTCACTGTTATTAAATTTTCGCGATAAGGATCCGGGGTGTCAGTGACCTATTAGAGAAGAATAGTTGGCGGTTCCGTTAATTTATTGCCAGGTGCCACGGGACCCTAAAGATTGCGTTAATTAAAACTAAATTCGAATATTTGGTTTCGCTTTGGCACCTTTATTGAATTAGGCATGTGTGACTGAATATTGTGGGAAATACTAGTGAGATTTTAATTTAATTATGTTTGTTAAAACATTTTATAAAAGCCCTTATTTTTGAAGAGACGTGAAGCCGTTTATTCCGTCTGCTTTAAATAAATATAAATTATCCCCGAATTCATAAAAATTTACAGCCGATAGCTAAACCTACTTTAGTAAAAACATATTTTTTCTCTTTCCCTCCTTTCAATATTTGACTTAGCAAGAATGAGACAAAACATATTTTAACTAAAAGAGCTTTAGCAAACGTTTGTAAACTTTTATGAATATGGAGGTTGGAACAGATACAAGACTCCCAAAAAAGAATCGATATATGTTTTATAAAGAGAGATAGACTAAATCTACTCTTAAAGAAGTTTTAGTATATTTTGTTCGTACAAATATTTTAAGAGGTTTTTCAGTCTATTATTTGCATAACTTTTCCCAATGAACACAGCAACACGAAAAAAAATTGATTCTCATATATTGAAGTACCTAGTCACGTGATATAGCAACTATTAAAAAAGATTTTTTTTTTTCATAATTTTTCAAGATTTACATTTATTGGGAATAGTTGTCCAAAATGATGGACTGAATCACCCTTTTAAAATATATGCACTAAATAAAAGTAATAAAAAAGAACATTGTGTAACGTCTAACAAAATATACTCAAACTATTTTAAGGGCAGATTTAGTCCATCTTCATTCAAAAATTCGAAAAATATAAATGTATGTTTTTGTTTTTCATAGAAACTCAGATCAGCTGAACGAAAAGTATTTTTCATATTTTGATATACGTTCCTTGCGGGAAGTTGCTCAGTATTATAGACTGAATGTGACATTTACATAGCTTTAGTATATTTTGTTAGACCCTGTATACGTGTAAGATCGATGAGGGAAATAAGAAATACTTATGTACCTAGTAATAATTCAACACCATTCCCAGTTAAACCCCCTTTATACCATTTTACTTTTGGTCCAAAGTGTTGAAAAGTTTAAGATTGTTCTGTCACGAATTAAAGTGAAAGGTAATTTCACAAATTTGACTATGTCGTCGATAGCTCAGTTGAGAGAGCGTATGCCTGAGATTCTTTTGTTTAATTTACTAATGTTAAAATTTACTAATTATTTTCCGTCACTTTTTCCATTGTCAATTAATAATTTACGAGGAAAGTAACTTCGTTCCAACGGAGTATTCCACGACACTCACGTTTTTTTTTTATTTCGTATTCATTTGCCGTCAATAGTCACAAAACTGAAAGTGCCATTTATATGGAAGTAATTAATTGTCCCGGGAGAATCGTTTGATTGGCGCGGCGGGAGTGCCGGGCAATTACCATCTGAGCCTGATGCCACAGAAATTACAGACAAAAAGCTTTTTTAAATCAATATATTTTTATTCTTATTAAAAAAAAAACATAGAATGCACCAGTAATTCTTTGTCACGCAGATCGTAACGAGAAAATAGGCAAAAATGCGAATGATGTTAACAAGCATTCTATTCTTTTAAACATTTGTACAAATATTAAAGAAGAACAACTTGGAAGGAAAATACCCGTAATTAATCGAACCACGGACTGAACTAGATCACTATAGTATAATAAAATAAAATTGTCAGTCAAAAGAATAAAAAAACATTCGACTTTCCCATACAAATTGCCCGAGCGGCTGCACACTTTTGTATGGAAATGTCGATTTTTTTTTATATTTTTTGTTTCATTATACTAGAGTGACCTTGTATAACCTGTGGGTCGATTTATTATGGGTATGTCCCGTCCAAGCCGTATAAGACAGTAAGCTATCAACCTTTACATAAAGATAATTTCTTTGTGTGTTTTGTAGTTTTATTTAGCGCCATAAATTCAAAAGCAAAAAAATATATTTTGTGTTTGTTATTTTACTAGTATCTACCAAATGCGAACCCTTAATAACTATCGATAGAATTTTAAAATTTTTCACTGATTGACCTCTAAGATCCCCGAATTTAACAGCTCCTGACTTTACCTGTGAGGCTTTCTAAATCGACATGTCTATGTTACCTGGCCAATGAACCTTTAACAATTAAAACAAAATATCTAAACAATCACTAAAATAACGCAGAAAATGTAATGAATAACGGAATGAAAAGGGTTCGCATCCATAATAAATGTCGGCCCTATCCAGTATATTGAGAAAGAAAAACCAAATAATTTTTATATTTCATACAATAATTTTTTTAAAATAAAGTGTTTACCTGTTGTGTGCCCACCCTGTACCTCAAAAAGGAGTATCTTATAAAATATTTATTAATATAAAAACTTTTTCTTTATCGCTGCAATTCGTTCCATATTTAAAAGTTAACTTGGAACACTACTCATGCCGATGGCCAGTATCGGACGGTTATTTAAAGCGGCACATTTAAGGCCGGGACACACGTTCCCAACTCGCAGCTGAAGTATGGCAATAAAACAGTCTTGTCTCGAATATTGCCCCATTACGTCGGCCGGCTTAATTTATGCCGTAGCTAAGTCATAAGGTAGGACAAGGCCGGGTGAAGGAAGTAGATCTTCTTGAAGTGGCATTGTCATGTTTTATTTCTCATAATGTCGTATCCTTTGGTTCTGGTCTATCCTTCGGGTAGCGGAGGTCAGACGGCATTTGCCCTATGTAAAAACCAGTAATCTCGGCAAATCATCTAGATTAGGTAGCGGATCCCGGGCTCTGAAGCCTTATCGCTGAGGGGCATATGTAATGGTAATCCACTAAAAAGATGACAGGACAATAAAAGCTCTTTCTGGAATGGATGGCTTAATCAGACTGCTCAAAATAGAGATGCTTAAAAAAGGGGGAGGCCTTTGCCTAACAGTGGGCTATAACATCAGGCTAAGAAAGAAAATTTTGTCATGTTTTAGTAGCTAATGTTGTCAGATCTTTCAGGATGCCCTCCGTGGCGTAGTGGTGTTACCATGGTAATCCGCCACCCAGAGGTTCCAGGTTTGTTCCCCGGTTGGAAAATGGCCTTTTTCAAATTGGCTGGATCTCGGGTGTTTATCTATATATGTATTTGTTATAAAATTTAGTATTGTTGAGTTAGTATCCCAAAACACAAGTCTCGAACTTACTTTGGGGCTAGCTTAATCAGTGTAATTGTCCCTGTATATTTATTTATTTTTAAAGCAGCTGAGTGGCATCATAGCTTAACCAGTGCCGTCTAATGATCAAACCATTGCCCTGAAGGTGCCTTACAAAGCACGGAGTAGATGTCTGCCCGTGATTTTTGTGGATTTTCTTCGTTGCTACTTACAACATCTACAAGAAGCGATATGGTTTTTGTTCTATGCCACCAATCACAAAGCACGGTTACAAGCTAAAAATTACATTACAAAATAACAATGGAGAAGATGCATAATTTGTTATTCGTAGTGCCATGGAAAGAGTTCCTATAAAAGACGTCAAAGAAAAAACTACCTTGCTAACTCAAAATTTCTTTAAGATATAAAGGTCATAAAGTCACGTCCGCCTTTGGACGGCGTTTCGGTGCGCCTTTAGACAGGAGTGACGTCACTTACGTCGCATTTGTAGGCGTGATTTAAGAACATTTGTTCGGGTGCTATATCAAAATTGCGTTAACAATATTAGAATCATTTCAAAAGTAGCTATAATTTTTTAAGAAAATCCTATGGTAATATTCTTTTTATTACTTCTGAAATTGACTTGTTCAATCAACTAAAAACCCAAGGTTAATGAATCGATAAATAAATATGATGGTGCATACAGTCCTTTTTTACGTAAACGCCTACAAAATCAGAGACATTTATTAAAATCTACTCATTATGCATATTCTCTATTTAAATTGACCAATAATATAACATTCTTAATTTGATTTTTATAACGGCATTTAAATCGAACATTAATGTTTCATTTGACCCAATTTGAACGGATTAAATAATGGATCACGCAATTCGTGACGTCACCGATTCCAAAACCACGATTACCGCAAAAATCGTGACGATTTGTGATATTGGTGTTAGTTCAGTGGGATCGTTTATCAAATGGATCTAATTTCAAGCAAACCAATTTCAATGTTTGTTGCTTTTAATTATATTTTAACCTCCGGCAAAAAAGAGGGTGGGATGTTCACGGGGATGAAAGTAGAGCTTTGAGGAAGAATGTCATAAGTTTAACGCCAAAGTCTGTATATCTATCTGTCTGTCTGTGGCATAGTAGCTCCCGAACAAATTGATCGCTTTCGATGCGGTTTTTTTTACCTTAAAACTAGTTTTCTTTCGGCGATTCTTAGCTATGTTTGGTGAAAATCGGTTCAAAAGTTATGGGAGTGAAAGCTTGAAAGTCGAGTTTTTTTTTATTTACCTGGCAAATAAACTTTTTACTCAAATGAAGCGATCAAGTATCCTTCACTGATGATTTCTATGCTCCCTGCTAAGAGAGTCCATCATGTGACACGATCACACTTAACCTGGTTTTTGGATATTATGGCCTTAGACTCTGTTTACCATGTAAAGGATTAAGTTAATACGTGATTAGTTGGTATGTATATATGACGTGCCACAATACAGATCCTATGCGCCACATTACAAGAACTATAAAATCAGGAAATTCGGAAATAGTTTACAGAAGCATAACGAGATGGCGCTGCGCTGACATCTCCTGTATCTCGCTATCAGAGTTTCTACGATTGGTTTTCTTTTTCCGTGAGTGTACTTCGTCAATACTGGTGTCTGATTTTTCAGGCTGCCATAAGCATCTAACGTAGCGTAACGACTGCCACAATGATGACAGCCGGTTCCAACGGTTTATACGTGCCTTCCGAAGCACGGAGGAGCTTAAGAATTTTTTGTGGTCTCCCATCCAAGTGCGGACTACGCCTGGTGTCGCTTTATTTGCGAAAGCGCTAGTAATGCGCACTCCCGCCGAGCTTCTTACAGTTACAATATATTCAACCCTGAAACACCGTCGGCAGCACGGTTCTCTAGGCGAAACACCAAGCCAAGTGTAAAAATCTTTCCTTTGTGGTGCTCGAGCATTTCTCACTCCGCTACAAATGCAAGTTAACCTTTTAATTTCGACGATCTTTCGACGATCTCCGTGGCGTAATGGTCAACACGCTAGTCCGTTAACCTAAAGGTTCTGGGTTCGTTTCCCAGCCAGGGTTAGTTGGAAAATGGCCTTTTTCAAATTATCCTGGGTCTTGGCTGTTTATCTATAATATTATGTATTGAATATATTTATTATACAATATAGTTTCGTAGAGCTAGTATATATATTAGTCCCAAAATACAACATTAAACTTAATTTGGGGCTTGCTCAATTAAAGTGATTTGTCCATATCATCTATCTTGCTGTAATTAATGCATAATGTGAAATAAAATACACTTACCACTTCTAGAATGCTAAGCCAAGGCCGAAAGACTTGCCAACGAGAAGAGAAACTTGACGATTTATTATCTTGGAGCTTTCTAGAAGTTTTATCTTAAACGCTGGGCGTCTAACGCGTGTACTGGGTGCTGGGATTATATTAATTAGTTCATCTGTTTCTGGTGAAGGGGGGAGGTTGAAGAAGAGGCGTTAAAACAACGTATAAAGATCAAAAGTTAATTTGGAAGTTTGTATACCTAATTATTTCTGCATGTAAGAGCTCCGCTCTTGTCGGTGGACTGTTTTTCATTTATAAATCGCGCAAAGTTTTTGATATATTATTTTACAGTAAATAGTAATCGGTGGCCCGGCGGGAAAGCGCATTGGTAGCGCTTTCTAAAGCAAAGCGACACCGGGCGTGGTCCGCACTTGGGTCACCATAAGTGGCATAAAAGATAATCTCAAGCTCCTCCGTGCTTCGGAAGGCACGTATAAGCCGTTGGTCCCGGCTGTCATCATTGTTTGGCAGTCGTTAAGCTATGCCAGATGCCTTTAGGCAGCCTGAAAATCTGACACCAGTGTTGGCCACTTACACACACGAGAAACGCAACAGTAAATAATCATAAATTTTAAAAGACTGGTCGCTATTGCAGGATGCAGCCTTCGACATGTTTGTTTCATCAAAAACAACAAGCTTCGTCAAAAATAAACAAAAAGAATCCATAACATGCTTCGTCAAAAGTTGTAGCTACTTACCTACTTATAAATAAGTATCTGCAACATCCTTCGTCAAAATTATCAATCTAATAAACCGCCCCAAGTAGTTTCTTACTGCTGCACTAACGCTTTGGAGGCGGCAGTAAACTTAGCTCTAAGTAACTTTTTGATGTCAACAATTTCAACAAAACAAAGGGACGATTTTTAAGAGATATTAAAGTCAAAGTCAAAGTCAATTTTTTTTATTCAATGTTGGATAAATTTATCTCTTATTGAAGGTATTTTTTTTTAAATATTATTTTTGTGCAAAAGCTAAAAACTACTAGCGTTTCGGCACGACCACTGCTGGGAAGATTACGCCGATACCCAGTTCAGTATTGGTCCCTACCCAGCCTGATGGGCTATGTTTCAGATACAATACAGATTTACACTTAAGCTCAGTATATATTATATTATACATCTAAATAATACAATTAAAATTTGCAGTCAACTTTTTCCAAGAACTTTGATCAGATAAATAGTCATTTACATAATAATAAGCATTTTTTAATAACTGATATTACGAGTATACGGCAGTCTTAAACTTAGATAATGGTAACGCTACTACATTATCTGGAATTTTATTATAGAGACGCAAGCTGAGACCCACAAAAGACTTTTTTGTTGTTTTATTATAAATATCCTAAGATAATAAAGATATATTTGAATTGAATTGAATTGAATCTCTGGCCCAATGGTTCCCATAATGTTAGCAGCATTTTCACGTTGTATAGCGATAGAAATCCCTTGAGCGAAAAACGATACGGAGCGAGAACAAAAATTAAAAGTCCCAAAACAAACGCTTAAATTGTATGGTCTAAATCTAAGTAGTGTTGACTTTTCAAAAGACCTAAAAGACCTGGAAGTCCTTTGCGTATGATAGAGATCAGTGGCATAATAGGGGGAAAGCCTTCGACCGGCAGCGGGACAGTATAGGCTAAAAAAAAATGGAACGGTTTCGGATAAAGTGGCAACTAAATAAATTTTCATGTTAAAGCAAAAGTACTCGTCAAATTTTTTCAACTCTCATTTTTAACCCCCGACACAAAAGAGGGGTATATATTATATGTAAATAAATAAATATATCGGACAAATACACTGATTGCGTTAGCCCCAAAGTAAGTTTAAACTTGTGTTATGGGATACTAACCCAACGATACTTTATTGTATAATAAATACACATATAGATAAACACCCAAGACCCAGGACAATTTGAAAAAGGCCATTTTCCAACTTGCCCTGGCTGGGTATCGAACCCAGAACCTCCGGATTAACAGACTAGCGTGTTGACCATTACGCCACGGAGGTCGTAAGTTTGATTTAGTGTAGTAGATTTGAGTTTTATCTATTTTAAATTTATTTATTTTATTTATTTGACGTCAATGTATGTCTGTCTGTGGCATCGTAGCTCTCGAACGGATGGACCGATTTCAACCAAGTTTGCGGTGGTTCGATAAAAATCGTTTCAGCCGTTCAACAGTTTTTAGTGGTGAATGCTAGAAAATTTTTAATTTGCCTGGCAAATAAATTTGTTAACAATAAATAAATAAAGTTAAAATAAAGTTTTACTTAAAGTAAAACATTCATAAAATAGTTTGAAGGGTTATCTAAAGCATGATGAGACCAACATTTTAAATAATAACTCCGTTGCCTTCCAAATAATTTATTTCAAATGGGGGTAGCACTGGAACCCAAAAGATTCATGTATCCAAAGACACCATCTCAAGCCCAACTAAATCTAAAAGAAAGTAACCGTCCTTTTCATAAAAAGACCACATAATAATTCTGTACAAATAATGTACAATATCATTGCTTGATAACATAAAAATGTAATCTACGAGAAACAAGTGAATAAACGTCAAACCTTAAGCATGTCGTGCTTTCACGTGAAATTGTAAACTTAATTTGCAAGTTTATCTGCGTTTCTTAGCTTCAAATATAAAGAATACAGAACTGATATTTGATATACGTAAGTGTAAGTGGCCAACCCTGATGGCAGTATTGCAGGCTATCAAAAAAATCTGACGTAGCTACCAATTCGACATGTTAAAAATATTAAATTTTTAACCCGAACAAAAACAACCGACTTTTTTTACATATCTCCAAAGTTCTTCATCAAATTAATATGGAACCAATTGGTTGTATAGGCTTTCAAATAAAAAAAGAATCATCAAAATCGGTCCACGATTGACGAAGATATCGTGTAACATACATACAAAAAAAAACATACAATCTAATTGATAACCTCTTCCTTTTTTGAACTCGGTTAAAAACGGTCTGTATGGTTTCGGCGTATCTCAGCAAAGGTCAAGTCAGATCGTCGTCGTCTGGTGGCATACGCCACATTGAGCGTTACAAAATGATTTTCTCTTTATTGCACATAATGATACAAATGAGACAGATGTGTATAGAGATAAATTAAATTATACCAAAGGCGGCCATAACCACAGAATAAATACTAGTACTCGCGTACAGAAGTCTTACTTTGAAAATAAATTCAAAGAAATATCTACTTAATGCGGTTAGCACTATGGTTTAATTTAGCTCGCGCCAGAACTCCTCACCTCTTCGTTTAGATACCTAGACATCCACTGTAAGCCAATTTCATTCTAATAACTCTGGACAAACGATTCATGTAACTGAATTTTCCCCTTCGTAGTGGTCGCCGCGCGAATAGTAATAATGTAGGCATATTTTCGATACATAAACGGAGAGTGACACAGGCCTGCCATAACGCACAGCAATCTTTCTAGCCCACCAAAGAGTATAGTTATGTACACAGAAGAAATTTAGTCATGTTTCAGGTGAGGTGCGTTGTTTCAAGGGAGATGTTAACATCTACCTTATAGTAGGGATATTGATTTATTTGTTTAAACAAATTTATAACCCTACTAAATGTAAACAATCGTATTTACAAATCTCTATTGATAATGTAGTTCACTTAAGGCAGCTTGAAAAACCTTCACCAGTGTTGACCACTTACGCACACGAAAAAAACAAATAAAAGTTTACACGAAAGGAAGAAAGAAAGAAGGATTTACTTTTTTTCTTGTACACTACATTATCGCTTACACTGTTCGAAATGGATAGAGACGAATGCAAACAAATGAGAAAGGAAGAGACTTACAAAGAAATAGTGTGTATAGTGTTGGTTTGACTGCCACCGTGTGGTTCAGTGGTCAAGGTGTTCGCTTTGTGATCCGAAGATCGTGAGTTCGAATTTTTCACTGAAAAGCATACTTTGTGAAAAGTTGTTTCCAGTCTGGTTAGGATATTACAGGCTTGGATATCCAAAAAGAAAGATGATTCTGTATTTTGGAAGGCATTTCTAAACAGTAGGTGGGTCCTGAACGCCATGCGTTTGCTTAAACCTATCTAAAGATTGGTTCTGGTTTACCTTTTGGTTTGCGGATGTGACTGTAGTCGCTCTGTGTGAAAACCAGTAACCGCGTCAAATCATCTAAATTAAGGCTCTGAATCGCCGCTAAGGGTGCAACCGGGAATACGTGAAGAGGATCAGTGGCGGATTTACCAATAGTCTGAGTAGGCTAAAGCCTATGGCGGCACATTTGGGGGGGCGGCAAATTTGAGGCCAATTGTACCCTCTCCATAGAGAAGGTAAAGGTGCTTCTTTATATCATATTTCAGTGAACGCAGCTTAGGGGTGGCAAAATATGAATATTTTACTGGCGGCACATTTCGCAGGGCAGCAAATTTGAGGCCAATTACAGCTAAAAGAGTGCTTTTATTAAGATTTCACAGAACGCAGCTTAAGAGCGGCAAAATATGAATAGCCTACTGGCGTCAAATGTGTGAATCCGCCACTGAAGATGATGATGATATTTTGTTTGTGTGACACTAAAATAGGACGACACTGTCAGATGGATGTCGTGTTAGTTCATGGAGAAACGGTCCAGGGGACGAATTTTTAAAATCACTTGTCTGTTGCCACATTACAAATGGTTTGCGCGAGCGTTTCTAAACGGGCGCATTTTTTAATCGGACATACGCTAAGGATTTGCAGCGAGTGGTCTTAAGTACTCGTAATTTTGACATTTGTAGAGTAGATAATTATTTCAAAGAAACTTTTTGTGAAGGATCAGTTCCATTTCACGCTGCTTATTTTTATTAAGTTTTAAATTTTTTGAAAACTAAAGACAAATTTTCGAAGTTTTCTGCGTGAAGCTATGTTGTTTTTCGTTGACACGACGGTTTAAAAAAAACCGATCAAATGGTATTTTCCGCCATCGATGAAATGGCAAACTACACGTTTTGTGTTTCGGTGAGTTCCCTCAATGAAAAATAGCATTCCAGTTCTGTACTTTCATCGTTGTGTAATCTTAGCAGCACATTTACATAGCTTGGAGTTGTCACGTCGCAATCAGCCGCGTTCAGATCTGTCACACAACTTTATCAGCCTGCGGGCTTAACCTGCTTCTTATATGAATAATGGTTCGTCTGTTTGTATCGGTGCCGCAAACAAACGTATAAGTATAAACTATATATACATATGCAGACATCATTGCAAGTTGCCATTTACAAAGATATTTTAATTTGTATATCTTACAATATACGAACGATTATATGAGTATAGTATACTTAGTTAGAACTACAAAATAATAAAAATATAATAATAGGTTATTATTATTATATAAAAAATATATAATAATATTGAACTAAGTGATTTTAGTCGTATAAAAAGTGTATGCTGCATGCTTTCCCCCTCCCTTCCATTCATCATTTCGTATCCGGATTCACATTACTAATTTGCGACCTACCCATCAAAATGTGTAAGGTTACAAAAAACAAGACAAAAATCATTGATGCTCGCATTACATAGGTACTCGAACACAGGTCATTGAGTGATAAGTAAGTTTTCGCACTAAAATATTGTTATTTAATTTTATGCTATTAAACACCATATGATCAAATGATCATCATATGAGCAACACATCCATAACGACATAACATATACAAAATAAAATCACTAGCCTTTTGAATTTTGAGCTAAATCCGCATAGGCCTTCCTTTAAACGGAATATGGCTGCTGGAGCCAATATTCTAAGGTCTTATTTCTCCTGGAGGTAGCAGAAATCTTATAAAACTCAATTTAGTTAAAATCGGATCGCGTCTCCCCTTGCACTCGGATAAAGATGCGAACATGCGATCATGACCACAGTTATCGATATTATAATGGGTTAATATACATTTTGAAAGTGAAGGGGGTTTTTTTTATATCGTTAACCAAAGGTTGGTAAATAGTTTTTTCTACTACTGTACTGTTATCTGTCTTTTATGGTCCCGAACACTAATATAAGAACATAGATTATATGATTTCAGAAAAGTCTACAGTCTATTCCTAATATAATAGCACATGTGTCGTTATTTCGCCAAAACGATACTCCTAGCCATAGACCTATAACTTTTTTTTCTTTAGATCTACCATACTGCCAACATAATAAAATCGTAATTTTAACATATGGTGCCATTTTTGAAACGTGGAGTCACTGAACAAACGGTTTTTTGTATGAACATTCGTTTAAGTGACTCCATGTTTCAAAAATGGCACTTTTGGTCATTAGGAAAACGTCAAAAAAAAAAATTTTGTCTTCCATAGATACCTATTATTTCATACTTTTCTTTGTTTATTTTTGGATTTATTTTAGTAAATGAAGTCGTAGAAAAAGTATTGTATGCAACGTTGTATAAGTATGTCAAAAATGCTAGATGGCGTCTCCTTACGATGCTCGCCAAGGCTCGCATCGTAACCTGCGCCACTCGCGTTTCATGAACCTTCTTATACAACTGTTGCATAAAATACTATAACTTACCGCTCAAATCCGCGGCAATCGGAAATCATCCTATGGGCGCACTATAAGTTTCCGGAATGAATATGAAAAAATACTATTAAAGGTACAAAATTAATTTATTGTTTTTCAAAATAATCTGCCTTGGCGTCTATGCACTTTTTCATTCGATGAAACCAGTTTTGAAAATTTTGTGACACTCCTCTGTGGTGACCTCTGAAACGTGTTTTTCATACTCCTCGACAGCCTCTTCTGGTGATGAAAATCGTTGACCGCGTAATTGGTTCTTAATTTTTGGGAACAGAAAAAAGTCACAAGGTGCCAGGTCGCGACTGTATGCAGGATGACTCATGAGTTCTACATTTTTCGCCTTCAAAAAGTCGTTTGTCTGTCTGGCCGTGTGAGAACTAGCATTGTCGTGGTGCAGGATGATACGGCGTTTACGGTTATTTTTACGGAGTGCGTCAATAACTTCCGGCAAACAAATGGTCGTGTACCAGTCACTATTCACTGTACGACGATTCTCTAAAGCAACAGTAGCCACGTGTCCAGTTTTATTAAAAAAAGAAGCAATCATCCGCTTAGATGCACTTTTCACGCGCGCCACTTTGGTTGGTTTCGGCTCATCTTGAAAGACCCATACGCTCGATTGCTGCTTTGTTTTGGGATCGTAGCAATAAATCCATGTTTCGTCACCTGTTACTATGTCCCACACCAAATTTGACGCACCTTCGTTGAATCTGGTAAGCATGGCACTGCACCAAGTGACGCGGTCCGTTTTTTGAGCCTCGGTCAAGTTGTGTGGGATCCACCGCGAGCACAGCTTTCTCACACCCAAATGTTTGTGTAGGATTAATTGTATTTGACTCATGCCTATTTCTAAGGATGCGCGAATTTCATGGTAGGTCACATGCCTGTCTGTTTCAATCATACGGCGCACAGCATCGATGTTTTTGTTGGTCACAGCGGTGGACGGCCGACCATCGCGAGATTCGTCACTGAGATTGATACGACCACGCTTGAATTCTGCAAACCAGCTATAAACAGTTGTCTTGCATGGTGCTTCATTGCCAAAAGCTGTTTCAAGCCGAGCGATGCTCTGTTGAGCTGTCAAATTACACTTAAAATCGTAGAAAATCATACTACGAAAATTTTCCCGAGTTAAATCCATGTTGATGCAGACACACAATTTTTTAAATGGCGCCACAAGGTAAAAACAAAAGACAGTCAGATGAAACAAACTGCATTCTACAGCCAAAGAGTTCTATTTTCAAATGTTGCAATAAATATTTAAATATTGTTTATGTAAGTGGCCAGTTCCGGAAACTTATAGTGCGCCCTATGTATATATAAAGAACGAAGTTAGTACCGAAAAGAAGCTTTTCTACTCCCGTACTGTTATCTGTATTTTCAATGGTCCCAAACACTATTAAGAACATAGATATAATATGAGTTCAGAAAAGTCTATACTCTATTCCTAATATATAACAGCACATTCGTTATTTCGCCAAAAAAGATACTCCTAGCCTACTATAGACCTAGATTTTTTTCTTTAGATCTATGCACCATAGTGCCTATGTAGATGCCCTTAATCAAGAAATTCCGTAACGAAAATAAAACCTAACGCCATCGTCTAACGTCGTTTCAGTTCGGCAGACTTCGGCACGGTGTTTGTGTGCGTGCAACTAGACGTATGCGTGTAAACTAGCAGCTAACTGCTCATAATGAAAATTCCGGAATAACCTACACGTATTGTAAGATAATAAAAATATTTAAAACGATGTTAACTTCTCATTTATTCAATAAAAGAAAAAAAAAATGTTTTCTTATCGGTCACCACGCTCAAAAAGTGTAACTTGAATTAATATCAAAGAAAAATAATACTGAATAAATAAAAAATAAATAAATAATTATAATTGCATAAGTTGATAAAAAATGCTATGCAATAGCATTACCGCGGCAGTCCCCGAGTGCCACACGTTTTTTTTTTTATTTTTTTTTTGTAAATGTAGTCGTAGAAAAAAAAAAGTATTGCATGCAACGGAAAGGCTTGCATCGTAACCTGCGCCACTCACGTTTTTTGACACACACTTATACAACTGTTGCAAAAAATACTATAACATTGACGGGTGAAAAAATTATCGATTGGTAAATGCCATTTTGTCTTGGTGTAAACCAAGTAGGTACTTACGCGTAAGTCCGCATTTCAAGGGGCTACTTGAATTTTTCGGGGTCCAGTGCTGCCCCTTGTGCAATAAATCATTTGAAAGGAAACGGAGATATCATTTAAAATTTTGTCTTGATCAGACCCTATTTACCCTCCAAACTATTTTATGAAATACTGTTTGCAGTTCAAAATGTTAACGCAAAGTTTTTCGACGCACATTAGACAAGAGTAGCTGTAGAAAAGCTTCATTTTGCTGAAAAAATTCTCACCAGTAGGATTTATTACCTACACATAATAGGTACAATTAAATTTTTTTTTTTTTTTACTATATATTGGTTTAGGCATTTGTCCTCAATCTCACCTGATGGAAAGCGACGATGAAGACTAGAATGAAGCATGCCTATCCAAAAGATACCCATTCAATCTACTTTTGAATGTCCCGGGGCTGTACTTCTCTGGGAATATAGATATAAGTTACTCAAGCCGAATCAGAGCATTATCGATATCGATTCAATATAAAAAGAAAAGAAATTGATCTTACGTAGATTTTCACAATAATAAACAATAAAAATAATCAAAATATATTTATTTCAATGATTACTTACAATATCGACTTATTAAATTTACAACGCTTCCCATCCCTACGACTGGATCTTGTGGGATCCTATGCGACGAATGATTTCAATTCTAGATAAGTAGATTTGGCTTCCATATATTTTTCATTATTAATGTGTTGGATTCCATATCTTTGAATATTTTTAGGTATTTGGTGACTTTGTTTTTATTTATAAGTTTTTCTTTTAAACGTCATCATGAACACAGTTACAATACTCTTAATTATAGTCCGGTCAATGTAGACATCCAAAGATACAAATTTACAAAAAAGCAGATAGTTGGTAAAAATGTTAAAAACATAATTACATATAAAAATTTAAAAGCCCTCGTCGATCCGGTACCTGGAAAAAATGTACTTGAGGTCAAAGGTCCAAAAATTGCCACTTTTGCGTATGTGCGTAGTTCAACTTTACGTTTTCTTTTTAAACTATAAACATAAACAGTATTTCATAAAATAGTTTGAAGGGTTATCCAGATCTTGGTCCAGAAAAAAATTTAGATGATAACTCCGTTTCCTTTCAAATGATTTATTTCAAATGGGGGCAGCACTGGACCCGAAAAGTTCATATAACCCCCTAAATACTTTTTCTAAGAGCTTACCGTTTCTGAGATTTATCGATTTAACCCGTCAGCTTCCAGACGGTCGGATCCGACCGAGAGAACAATAGATAACAATGGGTTTGCAAAATTGCGGTTGTTGACGGGTTAAAAAGTTGGAAAAGGAAATATTTGGTTTTATATAATTTTTGTTAGAGTCAAGTGTTAGAGGGGGGGGGGGGGGTGGGGCTCTATCTATTAAACGGTTATATATCAACATGTGAAAAAATTCGCAACTGTAGTATATATAATGAAGTTTAAAGGAAAACTATCAGAGTTAAGTAGGGTTTACAAATTAAAAAGATATAAGCGACCAACTTGTAAAATGTACTCGGTAAAGGAAAAGTTCTTACAAATTCAATAGAAAATTGTTTTTGATTAAATTTAGTGGCGTGAACTCAAAGCGGGCATTTGGAACCCTACACTGCGCGTGGCCCGACACGCACTTGGCTGGTCATTAAAGATAATTACATGATTTAAAATCTTTGTGTGAGCTCATCCAAATATATATAACTCAAACTGACTGACATAGTGATCTATCAACGCACAGCCTAAACCACTGGACGGAGCGGGCTGAAATTTGGCATGCAGGTAGATGTTAGGACGTAGGCATCCGCTAAGGATTTTGATTAATTCTACCCCCGAGGGGAAAAAATAGGGGATGAAAGTTTGTATGAAACTTTGTCAATTTTAAACCGATCGGGCTGAGACTTTGCATACATAAAGCTACTATGACGTAGGCATCCCCTAAGAAAGGATTTTGATAAATTACACACGCGAGCGAAGCCGCGGGCAAAAGCTAGTTTTATGATAAAACTTAGTTTTGCTGAAAATCGATATTTTTATTTCCAGGTACCGGATCGATGAGGACTTTTTAAATTTCATTTATAAATATTTTTGGAACAATTTTACCAACTTACATGTAACAATGTTTGTACCTTCACTTTTAATTTTTGGACTAATTTGACTGGACTTTTAACAAAAGTATAAATATTTCTCTCTATGACTATCACGGAGAGTTCCAGTAAAAATATAATACACCTCCAATTAATTGCCAACCACGCACCGGTGCGTGTTAAAACAATATGAAGTGACTGTCATTTTAAAAGTGGTAGTAAACCAGTATATACTTTAGCAAATATTACCCTCTTTCAGCTGTCCGATCCTGGAGTACCTACGAGTATACAAGGTGCTTTTTAATTAAGTACAAAAATTAAAAGGGGTGATTCAGTTCATCATTTTGTACAACTTTTCCCAATAAATGTATACCGAAATACGACAATTTTTTTTTATACGACAATTCTATTTTAACTCCCCGTAGCAACTAAATTACGTGACTACTTGGATTTGTATGAGAACCTTTGTTTATTCGTATTTTCATTTTAATTCTTCGGGAAAACTTGTTCATAATGATGGACTAAATCACTCTTTTAAATAAATACTTTGTATAAATGATTGAAGTATGCAAAATTTTGTGAAACTGGGCAAACTAGTGCGCTATTTCCATTTCCGTCTTATTTGAATACGAATAGCTGTAATCCAGACTGGAATTAAGCACTAGACCTCCAATATTAGAGGCAGAGAAGCCTTGAATTTTAAACATGTACGAACTAATAAGTTTTCAAGGAAATGTAGCGTGTAACGGAAACGGGATGAGTAGAAAGCGAAATTATGCTTTTTCTCTTGCATTTTTTAATTAACATGCAAAGTGTACTCCAAGAATATAAATAGGAATTTTTATTTAGTGAAGGTTTAAAATCAGAATATGAAATATGAGGCAGAGTTTGGAGAGAATCTTCACAAACATTCACAAACTGCTGTGCCTCCTAGTACCACAATAAAATTTAAAAAACAATGGCCAAGAGTTGAGGCTAGTTAGGGGATAGAAGCGAAAGCGACATTGATAAAAATGTGATCTGATATTACTTCATTATTTATCATCCTTGCGGTTATAGGGTTGCAAATTTCAGCAATTTTAGGTATGTATTTCTGAGGTCACTTTCGCCGACGGCTTATACGCCCATAACATATGTTTTATTTACAAACTCGTATGTTCCGTTAACGTGGTCCCTTGCTATGGGTCTCATGAGAAGGCTCAAGGTCACTCAACGCGCTATGGAGAGGGCTATGCTCGGTGTTTCCATACGTGATCGAATCAGAAATGAAGAAATTCGTAGGAGAACAAAAGCCACTGACATAGCCCAGCGGATTAGTTCGTTGAAGTGGCAGTGGGCGGGACACATAGCGCGACGAACCGATGGCCGATGGGGCAAAAAGGTTCTCAAATGGCGACTACGTACTGGCAAGCGAAGCGTAAGACGCCCATCCACAAGGTGGTCTGACGACCTGAATAAGGTCGCTGGAAAGCGCTGGATGCAGGCCGCTCTAGATCGGTAATTTTGGAAATCGTTGGGAGAGGTCTATGTCCTGCAGTGGACATTGTGCGGCTGAAATGATGATGTTCCGTTATACATATGTAAATATAACACAACTAAAACCACAAAATTGTAACATCGGTACATTCACAGAAAAACAGAAACACGACAAAAAATACATTCGAGCCGTCCGACTTACAGAACACATTTTTCTTAGCGCAACACTTTTTGTCTCTCAAAGAATAACAGGCATGGTCCTTTTTGCTCCCGTAATAAAATCTGGAGCATCCCACGGTCCCTTTAGGGGTTGTAACTTTCTTTCTTGTCACCAACACTTTATACGACCATAATTTAGTGACAAATCATTGGCAGTATGGAAAGAAAACCTTATATGATTATTATATACATAGATATTTACTGCAAATAATGGAACTGAATTGGATTAAATGATATTTACTCACAAAGCGCAAATATCTGTGCATTTAAAAATGCCAGCAACAACAAAAAAAAATAATGAATAAACTTGTCAGAAACTACACTGATTCAGTAATCATTTAACAAATTAATATTTAAAAACAACAATAGTTACATTTAAAAACAACATGTCGTAACAAACAATAGTTACGACACGTTTTCAATTTTTTAAATTAGTCTCTTAAATCCATGCACGAAGAAACAAGACATACAAGAAAACTATTTCTCGAAAGTAAAAGAAAGATTAACAATAAAAAAGTAAAAAATAAACTATAAACAAAAAATAAATCTTGACATTGTTGAAAAGTATTTTCGAACAATAAACAACCGTTGTAACTATTATGCGTAGTGCATGTATAATCTTTATTTCTGTATTATCCATGTTTTGTGATTAGCGAAGGGCGTGAAATCCTTTGTTTCATTAAATTTAGGATGCCCCGTGTTAGTTTTATGGCCGTAGCCTAAGTGGTTTTATAACGAAATTGTGTTATAATCTTTGCATAAAGTAACGGCACTAATTGATAGGATGGTTAATTTTATACAAGGCCTGGGCTAAGGTCTTCAAAATTAACTCGAATAAAGGAAATTATTTAGTCTTCCTTGAATATAATTTATTACTCTAATGCCTATATTATGTACCTTTATAATTATTTAACCAACGGTAGCTTTTCCTTTTGGGCTTTTGTACTGCGACAAACAGCCTAGGTTACTACAGATTTAGATCTAAGCGTACAATTTCATGACTGTATAACGATATTTATAAAGGTTTCACCATGGACCTTTAGGTTTCTTTTTCTTTAGGTTTTAGTTTAGATTTAATTAATTTAAGTATTTTAAGTTCTTTTTTGTTAAAATATTTATTAACATCCTATGTATATTACCTTTATTTATTAAAAAATATATTATCCTAAAAAGAAAATATTGTAATTAGTCCGTCCTTTCAGATTAACAAAAAATAATAAACCCGTGTTTTTGGGTTATCAAAAAATAAATAAAAAAATCACAAAGATACGGTGTAACTAAGTTCCAGAGTAAACAGAGTGAGGGCTTGCAACGTTACCGCTATGTAAATCTTACTAAGCCGTCATCTTCGTAATTTTTTGTTCCTCAGAGAAAAAAAAAATGTGTACAATTTTTTTGACTTGACCTGAAATTATTTTCTAATCATCATAATTTATTTTAGTTACCTCTCTCTCTCGCTCTCTATCTCTCTCTCTCTCTATTATCTAAGCAAGTTCCATTCCCAGTCTCGCTGCTTTGGGGACCGGGTCTGCCTTCCAGTTTTTTACCCGACTATGGCAAAGCCAAGTAAGGGTAATGATTTAAATAGCCTATGTGTGTATGTATGTCTATGCACCGTACCATCCGAATTGCTTGTCCAATTTTCACAAATGATACTCAATCGATTTTTGATTATTGTCCTAGTGACATAAGCTACGAGTACAATTTGTATGCAAAAAAGTATATAACGAATATTACATTATAAAAAAAAATCCAAAAAAAATATTTGTTTCTATATCAAGTTGGATTAACTGTATGAAAGGTCTACATTAGGACATTTCAATAATATATACCTACATTTGTTAGCCCTTATATGTTGTTATATTATTTGTGTATTACCTACTTACCTCCAACAATTTACCACAGCACTAAAACGTAACATTCTGCAAGTAATCCCCTACGCTTGGGTTTTAAGAAAATTTAATTAACTCAAGCCTTAAGTTCAATTTATTATCGTCCATAAAATCTAAAGTGTTGCGATAAAACAGCCAACGTCACGATGTGGCTTCGAGCAGGAAATGTACACGAGAAATGCTTTATGGCTCAGTTATATGGAGTCTGAATACTGATCTTGGCTAATCGAGATAGGTGAAGTTTAAAACAATTAAAACCTTTTTAGGGTTCCCTAGTAAACAAGGAACCCTTATAGTTTCGCCATGTCTGTCTGTCTGTCTGTCCGTCCGCGGTTTTGCTCAGCGACTATTATCACTAGAAAGCTGTGATTTGGCATGGATATGTATATTAATTAGGCGAACAAAGTGGTAAAATAAAATATTGAAATTTTTTTGTTTTACGGTATACAAATAAAGTGAAAAGGCAATTTTATTTTCTCGACTAACCAGTCATGTTTGGTATCGTTGAATAGGTCTTTCAAAAGTATTTTGAGGTTGTGAACACCGTTTTTCGATTTAGGGATCCGTTTCTGAAATATTTGGTTTTAAAGTGAAAATTTTTGTTTGAGTTCAGTGTCCCCCCACTCTATCTGCTAAATGGTTATATATAAACACATAAAAAAATTTACAGTTATAGTATATATAGCGAAATTTAAAGGAAAACTTTCAGAGCTAAGTAGGGTTTACAATTTAAAAAAATATAGGCGATCAACTTATAAAAATTTTTCACAACTTCATTAGAAAATTGTTTTTTTGACGTTTTTAGTGGCATGAACTCAAAGTGGGCATTCGTAACTACGGAACCCTACACTGCGCGTGGCCCGACACGCACTTGACCCAGCCACTTATCAGCTGATTGTTCAACTTGTATAAATAAATAAATATATAGGGACAAATTTACACTGATTGAGCTAGCCCCAAAGTAAATACGAGACTTGTGTTATGGGATAATAACTCAACGATACTTTATTTTATAACAAATACATAAAAAGATAAACATCCAAGACCCAGGACAATTTGAAAAAGGCCATTTTCCAACTTGCCGGGGATCGAACTCAGGACCTCTGAGTGGCGGACTAACATGGTGACTACTCCGCCACTTAGGCATGGGAGGCCAAAAATATACACATACGTACTATGTACATATGCCTGTTTCCCATGGTGGTAGGCAGAAACTACAGATCTCCACTTGCTACGATCCTTGCAAACCTCTTTTGCTTCGTCAACACTCATTACTCTTTTTATGTATTCTCTCCGGTGAAAGATCCTCCTTACTTATTAAAAAAATATTTTTAATATTTCGATATATGTTCATTGGGAAAAGTTGGTCAGTATCATGGATTGAATTCACTCTTAAAATAGTTTCAGTACATTTTTTTACACCCGGTATCTACCTATCAAATAAATACTTTTGGCGTCCAAACCATCTAAATTTAGATAGTTTCCGCTTTCCATTATGTGCCCGTTACAAATGCGAAAAAAGTGTAAATCTCATGCAATAGAACTTTTACTGCACTGTAAAGTTCCTCGTATTTTTCTTCGAAGGCACTAGTGTGGTCATGAATAGGGAAAAGCAAATTCATTACTGCTACATGGATTGGTGAAAGGTGAATCGGATTTGAATAACTGGCGGTCCATTTTTGAATCGATTAAAATGAAATTGTGCACGAAAATCACAAATTTGCACTAGGTTTCTTGATACATAACGCTCGAATTGTTTTTTATTGATAACAATGTCCAGTTGAATTACTCCGGAAATCAAATGTTGTAAAAAAACCTATAGGTGATTGTGTACAACCATTTTTTGTTTGAGATTTACAGTAAACTATAAATGCTTAGAAAATATTTCCATATCTACCTGCAGCTGATGCTGATGATCGTTCTGAGAAGACGAAAGAAAAAATTAAGAGATAAATTAGCTGCTTTTCCGATCTACGTGAACGGACATCCAAGTGAAAGGAGATCTACGTGAAAGGAGACCTACCTGAAAAGAGATTTACGTGAAAGGAGATCTACCTGAAAGGAGATTATTTTTGATCGACTTCTAAGTCGATCAAAATTGGTACATGGGCAATGGCTTGACAACCTATTTTCTGTCTAAAGGGTCAAAAGATTGCTTAGCATGGTTTGAGTCTTGGAAACATAGGCTCCGGTCACACCACTCAGTGTAAAAAGTTTACTTATATTTTGAAGTGTTATAGCTTCCTCCTTAAACTTAGTGATAGTTATTTTTACTGTAAACAGTTCCTCTACTTAGACATGGGAAGCAACTTAAACTAATGAGAACACTGTCCGACCGACTACGTCCAAGACATAATAAAGTTGTAGCGAATAACGCGGCTCACAAGTGGCGCAACATGTCACAATATATTTTATAATATTATGAATTTTAATTAATTATTTGGGGCATTGCCGCTAAACGGGGAAGAATGACGAAGACTAGGTAATATTTAATCTAAAGGGAAGATGTGCGTCACAAAGAGAAATTTATACGTTTATTGTTATGACATTCAATACAAATCTAAATATATATAACTCAAAGTTGACTGACTGACTGACATAGTGATCTATCAACGCACAGCCCAAACCACTGGGCGGATCGGGCTGAAATTTGGCATGCAGGTAGATGTTATGACGTAGGCATCCCCTAAGAAAGGATTTTGATAAATTACACCGCTACGCGAGCGAAGCCGCGAGCAAAAGCTAGTTAAGTATAGGGCGTGTTCGGACGACACACGCACGCCAAGCTCACGCCTAGCGCATTCCTAGCGCATGCCTAGAATATACCTACCTAGCGCGCTTTGAAATTTGTTGCATATAATTTGAGTCCGTGAGTGAGAGATATCACACATCAATACAACTTGCATTAACCGAAGTCAACACGCGCACGCCTCCCCGACGCACGGCGCTTGCCCCGACTAGGCTTCGGTAATGCAATTTGAGTTGTAGATGTGTGAGAGGATTCAAATTATATGCAAAAAATTCAAACCGCGCTTATCAAACGCAAGGCGCGTGTCGTCTGCAAGTGCTCAAAGTAGAATGAAAAAGGTCGAAAAGGAAGCGTTTCTTCAACAAGGGCTAAGAAGCGGAGGATACTCATACAATGTAAAACTGCTCGTGAATTTATAAAGTAATTTGGTATGTTATCACTTACATTTGCTGAGACTATCCCAGGTCAAAGATAATATAACGTAACAGATACCCAATGTCATAGAAACTATTGGAAGGCCCGTAAATAAGTAACACTGGAGTTGCCGGTAGGTTATTTTCATAAGCCGGACAACTAACTTACTGCTACAAAATATGTCAGGCAGGTGTGATGTAATTATGCTTGGTCACTTTCAACTCCCAAGAGTTGGAGTTTGATCTTGTATATTTAGACCTAAAACTCTTACCCCTCTTACCCTATTCATAAAAATTAGTAACCGTTTGTTAAACCTATTTTAGTTGAAACATCTTTTGTCCTTTTCCCCCTTTTCAATATTTGACATAGTAAGAACGAGACAAAACATAGTTTAACTAACAGAGGTTTTATGAATTTGGGGGTTAATCTTTGTTTAGTGAACCGTGTTAAAATAGCTAGCTGCCAGAAGGCAAGACTCAAGTTGCAACAGTAACTTTCATAAGCCGGACAACCAACTTACTGCTACAACATATCTCAGGCAGGTGTGAAGTAATTATGCTTTGTCACTTTCAACTTCCACGAGTTGGAGTTTGCTTTCGTATAACAAGCTCTTAAAGCTCTTACCGTCATATTCATAAGTAAGTGATTATTAAAACTAGTAACCTGACTGCGTTTTTAGGGCTCGGTACCCAAAAGGTAAAAACAGGACCTTATTACTAAAACTCCACTGTCCATTTGTCCGTCTGTCGGGTACGGCCATTAAGCCCACAGTCCGTGAAGCACCAGGCTGGGAAGCATCCGAATTTTAAAATTTGTTTGTCCGCGAAGCCCACGGTCGCGAAGCCCCCGTTTTATTATTTTCTTGCACAAATTTCAAGTGAGTACTGTTCAGAGCAGAAGCGTTAGAATGAAGTATTATTTATACGAGGGTTTTCGTTTGGTTATATTATTATTTTCTATCCGGATGAGGTAATATTGACACGTTTATACAAAATTAAATTATTTGATTCAATAACACTTTTATTGTCAACAGTACTTGCTCAAATTTTCGTTAAGACGAAGAAGTAGCTAAAGTGACGCCCTCATTTGAAATGAATTGTTTAAAACTAAATACGGTGAAAATTAAAAATTTGATTTGTATAAATGTCTAGAAAGACCTTTAAACTAGTTTATGAATAGCACAGTCGCTTAGGTCAGCGTAACACCACCTTTCTTGTTTTTTTCAATAAGCAATTGGGTATTTTTCTGGGTCATTAATAAATTATAGGTACTGTTAAAAAAATAAAACGTCACAAAATAATGACATTTGTCATTAATAATATCCATGTTCAAAGTAATTTTATCCTATACTTTAATCAGACAATTCTTGTATATACAATAACGTTTCCGAGATCTTCATATATATATATATATATATATATATATATATATATATGAAATATATCTCGCAAACGGCTCCAATGACTTTGATAAAACTCTAAATTGACTTTCATAAGTCGCCCAGCTAACATTTAGTGTTGCAGGAAAACTGATATTAAGAGCAGCCTTCCCGTCTTACGTTTCATACAAACGCTCGTACGTAATTATGGCGTCGTAATTGATTTTTCTTGAAAACTTTTAAAATAACAGATATCTTGTGCACTATTTCTAGGTTTCTATCGAAATAAAAAATGAATATTTGGAAAAACAAGTTCAGTATACGCCTCCAAAAATCTGCTTTTTTGCACAAATTTCACCTGAACTTCTATCGTTCATAAAGTACTCATAAACTGTGAAAATAAAAATAAAATATTTCGATAGAAAACTCGCAAATTTAATTAAATATTTTAAATAAAAACATTTATTTAACAAACTTGTAAGGCTTACTGACAAAAACGTATATTCTGGAACAAGTTTTATGAAATTTCCGCACCCTATGAATAGTTAATATTCGCTCAAGGGATAGTTAATAATAATACTAATTTCATTCAATACATTGCAAACTGTGCCCTAAGGCGCTACCTCTCTCTTTTTGGTTTGCTTTTTTTCTAGCATTGCCCTGGATGAAAAAACAAGCTTTTCGAACTATGCTCGTGTTTACGACAGAGCCGCCGGGAAGGGCCGCCTTAAGAACACTATTTAACTTTAAGAAACTATGACGTCATTAGTCTGTATTTCATACAAATCCCATGGAAAATATTTGCTTTGACGTTTAGAAAAAAGTGTCTCATTTGGGTTGTTGGAAAGGAGCGAATTGCTTTAAAATCAAATAAGATTTCAATTGAATTTAGAAGAAAAACGACTTAACATAAATCCTTCGTTTAGGAAATAATACAAACATCTTTGAACACATCTGAAGATTATTTTAAATGGTCTGGATCGCAAAGTTTGGCCATTAAGGGGCGCTATCTCAACACAAACGTATTCCTAGTGAAATTTTTCATTTCTTTGGAATTTAAAATGATAAGATACCCTTAAATTTGTCCAGAATAGGCACCTAGGGCATGGATTAGTATACAACCTCAGACCTATCTTTAATAATGACATTCGTTAAGATATTTAGACATGCGCCTAACTGAATAATAATAAAAAAAAAACTTGAGAGGTGTCAAGGGACACCCGGATGGAACGAAGTAAAATATAAATATAAATAGGTCTAAATTACATTCAAAATCTTTTCTGCGTTCTGAAATCAAGTTTTTATTATATTCATAAATTTGAATGAACAAAAAGTGTCGTTACAACTTTTGGTCTAAATTTTTTCCATCTAGCTCCCTTTCGCAACGCGGGATAAGGAACTTCGTTCCAAAAATAAATTATTACTAACTGTTAGTACTATTAAGAAAACAAAACGCCACAAAATAATGTTACTTGTCATTGATTATGTTCATTTCCTACGTGAGTTAAGATTTATTATTGCAGAAAAACTGATATTAAGAGCGCCATTTGACTTCAAGAAACTATGACGTCATTAGTCTGTATCACATACAAATCCCATAGGAAATGTTTGTGTTCACGTTTAGAAAAAAATATCAGATTTGAGTCGTTGGAAAGTATCGAATTGATTCCGCAAGTTCTAGCAAAATCTTTATTCCAACGTACATACACTATCACACCTGTATTCTCGTCAAGAAGCTATGTCATATTCCCTAGGCAGATTAAAAATCTGACACTGTTACTCATTACATACACGTAAAAAAAACAGTACTTACCTACAACTACTGTAAAGTAGATACATGATGATTATATAATACTATTATGACTAAACTAAACTAAATCTATATAATAATGTATAAATTTAACTACAACCTCCGTGGCGTAGTGGTCACCATGCTAGTCCGCCACCCAGAGGTCCCGGGTACGATCCCCGGTCAGGGCAAGTTGGAAAATGGCCTTTTGCAAATTGACCTGGGTCTTGGATGTTTATGTGTAAGTATTTGTTATAAAATATAGTATCGTTGAGTTAGTATCCCATAACACAAGTCTCGAACTTACTTTGGGGCTAGTTTAATCAGTTTTATTTGTCCTATAAAATATATATATAAATAAAACTTAACATTCCTACGCTTAATAGGCAAAGTATGTCGCACTTTTACCTGAAAATACCATTGTAATACCATATTCTATTGAATAAATGACATCTATCTATCTATACATATATAATATGTGCAAAGATGGCAAAAAAAGAATATTACTCTTAGTAAGTATACTGCAATTACAAACGAAAGTTTCTGCAAAACTACACAAAAACCTTGAACGCAGATCTTTGTCTACTCAATAATTTATTGTGGGGTCACAGAAACCTTGGTACTTAAGCGTCTAATTGTAACACAGGCTTTTTCTTTTTCTGAAGGTGACGGTGCCAGTGTCCCGGAAGATAAATGTGCAAGAGTTTTTAATTCATCCTTTTCGATGTAACTTTGCCGAGGAATTTTTAAATGCTTGCTATTTTTATTATTTTTTTGGGCTTCTTAATTTAACTTCATAAATTTATTGCCCTGTTGATATGGTTATATTTTGCCTTGCTTTTATAAGCTGGCAAATTACAGGGTTTATAAAATGTGTATTTTTTATGCTTGATCAAACGAAATGTGCAAATATCAGACGAAATATTATCGACATAAAACGAAAAAAAAATCGTTATGTTAGATATTTAAAAAATTCAGGCACTTTAATTTTTTCGTCAATTATTTTTTAACTTATTTCCTGTTTGGTATTGTTAATTATTTTTTTCTTTCTTAGCTTCTTAAACTTTGTAGTTTTCAAATTAGACAACTTTGAAGAAAATACGCCGTTTACTTAAAAAGAATAAAATTAAAAAGCGAAACACGATCTTAAAAAAAAGTGTTAGTAACGATATTTTATTCCGGTTTTTTATCATATTCCCGAAATTCCATCCAATATCCGCAGATTTCGTTTGATCAAGTATAAAAATACACATTGTATTGCAATAACTTTCCGAAACGCTATACATAGTTGGCAGTTTTGATTTTATATAAAAGGTCATGGCAAGTTGGAAAACGTTCTTTTTCAAATTTTCCTGTGTCTTGGATGATTATCTATATATATTTATATTTTATTAAATATAGTATCGTTGAGTTAGTATCCCATAACACAAGTCTCGAAGTTACTTCGGGGCTAACTCGATCAGTGTTATTTGTCCGTATAGATTTATGCGTTAAATAATTCACCTTCCAAATAAACCTGAATGTAAGTCGGTTTTTAAATATGCGATTTTTCATAAGAGAAAATAGATTTTAAATAAGTGTTAAGACTTTCTAATTTAATTGAGGGTTTGTGTTAAAAGTATTTTCAAATGTCCTCATGAATTGGTTTTCAATAAAAAATGCCTATTCTTCTTTCACATGTAGTAACAATATATCTGTTTGATTTATGAAAATGGTAGATTAATGACTTATGTAACATTTTCTTATTTATAAAGTTATGAATTTAAATGAACGCTTTGAATGAGAATCATTAAACTTGAAGATATTTACGTAAGCAAGACGTAGACTAATATAACCAATTTATAATCATACACTAGCTCAAACAAATAGGCCCTAATCCTTATATTAGGAGCGGAATATGAATAATAACCCCAAATACGGCTAATATAGCGAATAATACAGATTTCGGTGAGTTATGAGTCACAAGCACTGATAAAAAACCTGAAGATATAGTACGAACGCTCAAGTCGTATATGTGCACTTACCATGGAAAACTCAACCACCTTAAGTGTGTGCGTGTGTGCGTGTGCGTGTGCGTGTGCGTGTGCGTGTGCGTGTGCGTGTGCGTGTGCGTGTGCGGGTGCGTGTGCATGTGCGTGTGTGTGTGTGTGTGTGCGTGCGTGCGTGCGTGCGTGCGTGTATGTGTGCGTGCGTGCGCGTGCGTGCGTATGTGTGTGTGTGTGTGTGTGTGTGTGTGTTTTAAACGTTTATTTTAGTTATGTATAATAGTGTAACTCATATGAGAATCACGGGTCTTTTCACCCCGGTCCTTTGAAAGGCTTGCGCGGGGATACAGATCCACCATGATCGTCGTCATCCAACGTCGAGGCCTTTGTAGAAGTTGATGTTATGCGGCGCTCCCGTCAAAACTCCTTCATGGTCATGGATATACCTATGGAAGGTGGGCTCTTGATTAGGTTTCGGCATTGAAAGTTCTATGGGTTTTAAGATTGGGATGGATTGATGCTGGGATATTGCAATAGAAACGTTACCTGTCATAATCATGATTACTGACTATTGTAGGCACGTTACTCATTATTATTTCAAACGTTAACTCACGTTATAGACTTAGAAGGGCCGAAAAGATATCGATCGATTTAGACGATCATCGTCAGGGCAAGTGTTCGGAGCAGCGACACAACGGCGTCGCTTCTCGCTCTGCACAGCGCTGTTTATACAAAGTTTCAATTAACAATTAATTTATCTCACGTTAGGTTTAACAAAATATTATGAAAGTAAAAATTAATTACTGAGTATAAGTGAAGAACGCTGTAAATATAACTTTTTTCTTTTCTTGTATACTTTATGCCTTTTAATTCCACCATATCTAACCTCTTCTACACAGTTACAGAATACCATCTTAGCGCATTCCTTTGGATAATGGGGTGAAATTGGTGCTTTTTCCTCAAAGAATATACTTATAGGTATGCCAATGATAACCCAAGGATGTCAAAAATCGTGCGAAATATAGAAAAAAAAAACAAATCCTTTAGAAAGATATAGCTGAGATTTCACGAAGGGCTATCTTACTTGAGAAATTATATAGATGATGCCATGTAGCGTTAGGTAATTCTATCATTTGTACGCTTGTTTTATGTACCGAACTAATGACTTTTGAAATAGGTACCAACAGTTAGCGACGCACATTTTATACCTAGAAATATAATGCGATATCTTGATAAAATATAACATCATGCATCGCAGTATATTGTATTACGCAAAACATTACTTCTGAAAATTGCAGTGTAATGTTGCATAATTTATATCAAGTTATGAATTTGCACGAAGAAAATTACCTTTAGGAGTAATGATACTTGAAGTTGCTTGTTGCTTGAGAATTTTTTGAAAGGCTTTAATATTTACTTCCTTACAAGTAATCCGACAAACTATTATATATTATTTTACATCAACTAAGGGCTGAATATGCTGACGTTTTAAAGTTGTAGCTTCGTGAGCAGATTGTAAATGATAACTTGATGTTTAGAGATCGAAATCTTTTAAAAATACAATGATTTCTATCACTAAGGACCTGCAATGTAAAAGACTTTCTGTATCTATATACATTAGAATAGTTGTTGGTCTTAATAATAAAAGTTTTAAAAAAATATACTTGTTATTTTGAAATATACAAGTCACATGGATCTTAGCCACAACAATTGATGTCACATGTTGTGGCTAAGATCCAAAACATTCTATGTCAAAATTGCGCGACCGAACTTCGGAGAAATTACGCCTGCAAATATTTAAATTAGTAGAGATTAGTAGAACAGCATGCAAGCATTGATGTAGCATGCAAACAATCATGCAGCATGCAGTATGCAAGCAAGCAAGCAACAGGCAACAAGCATCCTTTCTGTCACAGCTTCGGTGCTGTGGGGCTCCGGCGGTCCGAGTAAAAGCCGTCGCAGATGTATTTACTCGCAGCCGCAGCTGAGGCTGGCCGGAGCAGCCAGCATGCCGAAGCTTCAGTGCTCGCTCCAAGCCACCTGCTCCTCAGCCCGCCGGCCGCCTCGCCCCTCCGCTCCTATGCGGGTAGGTATTACACTCTAGGGGTAGGGCAGACAAGGCTACTAGTACATGCAGTCGGTTTTACAGCAATTCCTTTCTGTAACTAAGACCTAATTAAAACCTAGTGTTTGCTAATGATCTTATTGCAAATGAACATTCGGACTAAAATACATTATAGAATATAAAACCTAGGACATGTGACTTTATAGCATCTAAAATTAGAAAATTCAATTATTATAGCAATTCATAATCATCTTGAATCAAGATAATTAGGTGAATCAAAATAACGGATATTTGAACATTTGATTCTGACATTCGGACACAAAATTTTCGTGTCAAAATTCTGATTTCTACTCGTAGGAATAAAATCTAACTTTTACTGAAATGTTGGCAAAAGTAGCAAACCATCGGCAAAATCACTAAACTGGAAGCCACAAAAATATTTTAAGTTTAATTTTTTTTCTGCGTTGTTCACATTTATAAAACTTTAACTTAAAATCACTAAAACTGAAATACATAACGACTTTGTGTACTGGATATTAAAACCCCGGTACAACAACAACGGCCACCAAACCAGTTCAAGTCATAACAGAGTGTGATCAATACATTAACTTTTATACCTTTGATCGTAATTTTAATACCTGAACAAAATCATTTATTCCTTGCCAAAACAGATTTAGAGATGCTCAAGCATAATGCCGATACTTTGGATCACGTTGCAATTTTAAAATTTGCGATTTTTTCGTGTTTTGTTTTTTATTTAATTTTTGTCTTTTAAAAAGGGTTTTTAAGGATTTGAAAAATCTGAACATAACTTTTAAAATATGTGTATATACTTATTTGTAATTACCAAATGCAGCAAAATTCTCTAGTGTTAGATAACTGACTAAAATCCTAAATAGTGCAGTGGGTGAGGACACAACTTATTTTTGTGGGTGCATTTTATTAACCTGTCAGTCTTTTTAATTACCCGATTGCGCTAGAAGGAGACTTATGTTTTTCGAAAGTATGTATGTATAATTGATTGGCACGCTCTGCAGCCTAAACGGCTCGATGGATTTAAGCTTGAGGGGTGTCGTTAGATTTATATTTACTGTGAGAGTACCCAGTGTCACTCTATATCAAAATATACATTAAAAAAAAGAAAAAGGGAGTCGGATTTTTTGTTTTTGATAAAAATCATATGCACTGATAGTTAGTTAGTATTGAATTAAATAAGTTTAATATTTCCATCTCTACTTTTGTGTTCACAGAAGTGGAGAATGAATTGATTTATTTGAATTAGTCAGATCAATAAGAAATGAATCGATTTATTTCATTGTGTGTTCACAGAAGCAGACAGAGCCTGAGCCAAAAGACTCAAAGGCCACTTTTAGCGTGAAGAGTGAGAAAGTGGAAAAGGAAATCAAAATAGTGACATGACTTCGTCATCGTCATCACTTTAGCCTCAAAATCTTTCCTGCTGGATATAACCACGGATATCCAAAACGATCAAATATTTTGTAGAATTTTTTTAGAAAGCGGTCTTATTTCAGCTTATTTCTATCTCCTTTCTCAGATCGTATGATCACTTAAGGATCTTGTAATAGGGATATCGATACAAAGTACAGAATTGAGACGTACGTCCCTACGCTACCTTTTCAATACAACTTGTTTACCTCATCGGAATATGCCAAAACAACGCATGGAAGTTTGTCTGTGCACGATAACATCAAAGGAATCAGTTTATAAAAGTAATTTGCTCAAACGTTTTAGAAGTAAGTAATTTAAAATTACCTGTTTATTACCCGCAGCGTTACCTACAACAAAGGGCACTAGGTACATTTTAGGGTTCCGTACCCAAAATGTAAAAATGGCACCCTATTACTAAAACTCCACTGTCCGTCTGGCCGTGTTTCAGTCTATCTGTCTGTCGTGCACCAGGATGTATCTCACTAAGTGAAATTTTCATAGGTGATATATTTCTGTTGCCGCTTTAACTGATAATAAATACACATGAAAATAAACATTTAAGGCGTTTTACACACTGCTCCACACCGCGCTGCGTTGCGCGGTATGTGGAGCAGTGTTTTATTTGATTACTTGCCGGATTGTATGCAAGTACCTCCATTTGTATAGAAAACACGCATTACTACACTGACACCGCGTCTACGCGCGTGATTTTTGTATTGCGGCCCTGCGCTGCGCGTGGATGCGAAGCAGTGTGCCAATCGCCTAAGTAGGACTCCCATACAACAAACATGATTTTTTTATAGATAATGATACTGTACCCTTCGTGCGCGAGTCTGAATCGCATTTGGCTGTTTTTTTTTATTTATTTCAAGTTAAAATCATGTGTGTTAAAGCAAGTGATAAGGTAACTATCTACATGCGAAATTTCATTCCAATTCATTGAGCAGTTTCTGCGTCCAACTTACAAACCTTAAATAGCCGTGCACAGTTATGGCACTCCATACAAGTGGAGTATCATTTATGCCTACTTCTACTACAAACGAAGCTATACATCCGTGCAAAAGACAATAAGTGTGTGTTCGCTTGCCAACACACTCAATAAGACGAGAACGGGGACGCGGGGACGGGGAACGGGGACGCATTTTGCGCGGGTCCCTAGGAGTTTCCGTTCTGTATGTAATACTTATGTTAATAGGCATGACGAATGGAAAAATATTTTTAGCCCATCGGTTAGATTATTAAAAAATATTGTACACGTATTTTTTCTTTTCTCTGAGAAATAAAAAATGACAGAGATACAGCGCATTGAAATTTCGCATGACGTCACGGCTACATACGATTTTTACATAGAGGTAACGTCGCAAGCCCCCACTCCGGAACTTTGATGCTACGTATCTCTGTGATTTATAACGTTTTTGGCAAAATGAAAAATATGGGTCTATTATTTTTGGATAATCTAATAGAGGGACTAATCATTCTGTGCCGTAAGTACGACCTTGTTGTTATTAAGTGTTGAACCACAGCAGCGCAAGGTGCGCGACGTAAGTTGCGTCGCGTTACGCGCCTACATGTCATTTTATACAATTTTTACTCACCGTTAACACCACTGTTGCGCCAGTAGAAATGTTATGAACGAAACGACACAATTTGAGTCACGTACCCTTAATCCAAAAGCGACACGACGTACGTACATAGGTCAAAGCTACGGCTTTGCAGTGTCAAACATTACTGAGCGCTATGAAATGATGATATGCAATTTTGGTCTAAAACTAGTTTCAGTTATTAATTTATGTAACTCCTGTAAATTTGCACCAAATGAAATATTTTTCTTTATATTATTTCTTTCTTTCAAATAGGAATACACTATTGGAGGGATGTCGTCTCATTTTATTTGTCTTACAACCAAGAATGCTCAAGACCGTGCAAAGTGCGTTCGCAGCATTGCAGCTGCGGACGCAACTGGGAAAACGCTGATATGAGAGAGAGAAAGAGAGAGAGAGAGAAAGAGAGAGACCCTAGCCACAAAACGTCCACTGGCCTAAGGATTTCCAAAATGACCAATCTATAGCGCCCTGCATACAGCGCTTTCCAGCGACCTTGGTCAGGTCTAAGTACTTATATACGAAATGAAAAATATTTTTAAAATGTCTAAAGTTCTTTGAAGTGCAATCAACTGTCCGTTTAAAGGTATATTTAATGTTAAAAAGATGTCTTTGCCAACCTTTATGTAAGAGCATTGCAAAATACTGAATCGAAAATAAAACTAGACACCAAAGAGAAACAAGAATCTAAGGGTTTGGCCACGAAAACCGCGCTTATTGGTGTCATGAAAGGAAAGCAACGGCCCAGCGGAGGAACGAATTACAAGCGTTTATACTTTTAAGCTATCTTGGACGTGGTCCGCACTATCAATCAATCAATCAATTTATTCAAGAACTATGTACTTGATGCGGAGCGGGCCCGTAAACTGTAGCTACTGGGATCCCTACTGCGGCGCTGATAGTAACTATTGTTCAACTTGAAATGGACTGTATTACTGGGAATTAATATGTATGTACAAAATACGTGTCGCCCGACAATAAAAATACGGAACGCACGCGCAGCTGTTCGCTCGGAGCGCAGATGACAAGTGTCGTAGATTGTGACAGCCGCGATCTGTCATCATGAATCGATGTGAAGTGTACCGCTCTGACGTTCGTGCGAGCAGCGCCGTCTGGTTGTCGCTGGTGCGTTGATGTTGCCAGCAACAGCAGGCCTACCGTCATCTCTTATAGCAGCACTTAAACTGAACTGTATTGTTTAATGCAACCATGACACCTTTATAGCAGGCCTTAAACAGGATTGTTTTGGTTGACGTCACAAAACCATTCACCTTTTTTTGTATCGACTATTCCTACCATCACGTCTATTTGACAGCACGAAAACGATTATTGCGCGTCTCAAGTGTCAAATAAAGCGATCCTTAAAAAGTTACTTTCCAGTAACTTATATGGAGGATTTTAGTTGGTTTTCTTGTGAATGTGAGTATTTTTTTTCTTTTCTTTAGATTTTTACAAAACAGTTAGTAGATAATTGAAGTAACGCTACCATGGGACCTTAATTAATCCTACTTAATACCTTTTATTGGAAATTTGGATTTCAAAAACAAAGTAAGATATATTACCTACTTCATTATTTTAGTACAACTTATGTGAAAAATAGTAAGTTATAACAACTTACGTAACATATTTTTTTGTAAGTAATAACAATGCTAATCCTTGTAAAATATTTATTCACACACGAAAACAAATAACAACACATTCTTAAGTATAAGTTATTTATTAAAATTACAACTACATACATTTATACATTTTGTCTTACAGGATTCTTTGGTTACTCTCTGAGAAGTACCATGATGACATCAATTAAAAAATACAAGACAGGATTCACTGTAGCCTATTATTAAATACAAACAAGACTGAGAGAGCCAGAGGATTACACCTCCTTTGGAACCTGTGATTGAACCAGTGAAATGGCAGAATGTTGAATTCCAAGCATTTTACAAGGCTAGCTCTGTTGCTAGACTGGTTCGCTTTTTCACCAGAATACCTGAAAGAAAATAATAGTTTAAATTCATGTCGCAATCTACGAATATCAAATACATACCCATACCTTGTAATAAAATTTTTTGTGCACTACAGTCACTGCGTACTTACTAAAACCTAGCCTTTATCTCGTTGAGTTAGTCTCGAACTTACTTTGTCTGTATATATTTATGTTATTTATAATAGCACTTAGTGCAGAAGCTGCAAGTTTGAACACATAATTATCTAAATATAAACTTTGAATAGGTATGTAGTTAAAATGTTACTTACGACATGGTTATTGATAAAATATATTTATGACAAGACACTGTGCTTTTGTACGATAAAGCCCACAGTAAAATTAACTTCCAAACACTAGTCGTTACCATCGTATAATAACTATTTATCACGGCAATTCGAAAAAGCACTATAATATGAAGTGATGGATATATTTTGTCAGGTGGTTGCTCGGCTTCCAGCATTAAAAACAAAACATTTATGTTTTCACGAATTTACGATTTATTTATAATTTCGAAAACCAGACGCAGACATCCGTTCAAAACTTTCACTCACAATTTTTTTCGCACTCATTAAAATTTTAGCCATCTTTAATGGTCAATATCGAATTAAATTTATGTACATAATCAAAAGCAAACAAAGTAAATAACACACAAAAAAACCGGTAAAAATAATAATTTTTTGTCAAGGATTTGAACGTCTTCGCAGTCTCATCACCAAAACAAGCCAGAGACAACAAACAGTTCACCATTCAGGAATAACCATTCAAAAAACGTTCAGCATTATGAATGTCATGGTACGATTTAAAGTTGTCCTGCTTTTGACCTGCTTAAAAACTGCATCTCAACTGCCTTGTTTCTGAATGGTTTTATAAGTGTTGGTGGTAGCATTCCAGTACTTGTCGGTGGAGAATTTTTCATGCCTCCCGATTTTCAGCTATTGACGACCTCCGTGACTTAATGGTCAACACGCTAGTGCGCCCATCCGGAGGTTCTGGGTTTGATTCCCAGACAGGGCTAGTTGAAAAATGGCCTTTTTCAAGAGTCCTGGGTGTTTATGTATATATTTATCATAAAATATAGAATCGTTAGGTTACTAAGTATCCCATAACACAAGCTTAACCTTTTGTGCGTTGCAAAAACCAGATACAATAGTAAAACAATTGATTTATACCGGAATCCGGTATAGCCACACACAAAAGGTTAAGCTTACTTTGGGGCCAGCTCAATTTGTGTGTTTTGTCCCTAAAATATATATATTTAGCTAAATGTTTGACCTCCCATACGACACGACTTTTGTCTTTTCCTTTACATCCATAATGATTGGTCCGCACTATGATTGACATAAAATAAACTCCTCAATTATTCGGAAAGTAAGGGCAGCTTTGCATGATGGTTAATTTTAGATAGTAATAGATTAATAATTAAATAAATATTGATTGAGGTAGAAAATGGAAAATGAAACACAAATAAATTAATTGATTTATTTCTCATTGATCTCACTAATTCAAATAAATCAATTCATTTTCAACCAAATAACAAACTGTGTGGAAACTTTTGAAGGAATTTTTTTTTTAACAGTGTTGTAAACGAAATCAAAAATATTTTTACCAAAATGATAAGGAAAAACTGGCCACCTTGCTAGTAAGACTTGCGCACGAAGGGTTCCGTTATCTATAAAAAATCACGTTTGTTGTACGGCACCTCCCCTTAATGTTTATTTAATTGTTTATTTTTTAAGTAAATATACAACTAAATATTCTGTGAATATTTCAAGCGTCTTTCTGTTGCCGTTATTATTATCGAGCAAGAAACGGCAAATCAATCACTTTTGTTGTATGGGAGCCCCTTTAAATAAGTATTTATTTTATTTTGATTTTTGTATTTGTTATAGCGGGAACAGAATTACATCATCTATGAAAATTTCAACTGTCTAGCTATTACGATTCATGAGATACAGCCTGGTGATAGACGGACAGCCGAATCTCAGTAATAGGGTTTCGTCAAATTATTGATAAAAGGTGTTATATTACTTTACTACTACAAAAATAAATATCTTCGGCACAAAAGTTTTCGTGGCCAAAGTCTTAGAGCTTGTAAAGATGTAAAAGAAAGATTGCCATGCCAGCTCAATGAGCACGGAAAGTTCTGTCGGGAATTTTAATATGGGGTCACTTAGCAGGACTTCATAAGAATTTCTTGGAAGAAATTGTATGAATACCAGCTGTCCCTACTAAGAACATTTACAGACTACACCGCTGTGGCATTTTTTTTTTGTCGATTCAGTTTTTCAAAAAATTTAGAAATTGCGAAAATATCGAGGTTGAAAACTTTAAAAATATCATATTTGAGCCAATTCGAAAAAAAATTCAAAAATTTCACACAACTTTTTTGTCTGCATAACTTTTTTATCCGATAAACTTCAACGGATTTGGTTGACTCGCAAGGTTTACAGCTCACAGAGTTATGGCCAAGCCACAGCAAACTACACAAACGAGTTGTGCACAGTACGGCCGCTCGATCAAGACTGTGTCACTGTCGCTAAGGCGACCAGTTTTATAACTTGTCTTGCCAACGAATATTGCCATTTAAAATCCAACCGTTCCATTTTGTAACAAACAACTTTCTCTTTGCACGTGTAAAATAATAAAAAGGAAAACATTTAAAATATTATTCATTTATTTTTTTACGTTATTATTTTGTTATAATTCATATGTTATAACTTCTACGCGGACGAAGTCGTGGGTTACAGCTAGTATATATATATATATATATATATATATATATATATATATATATATATGTGTATATATATATATATATATATATATATATATATATATATATACATACCCTTTACTGTCCCACTAACCACACAATGAGCAAAGGTCTCACCATCTCCTTCCAAATATCTCGATCGTGTGCCACTTCCAACCATTCCCTTTCAAACTGTCGCAGGTCGTCACACCAACGCTTTCGGGGCCTATCTCTTTTCCTTCGGCCATCTTTGGGAGTCCACTTAATTATCAAAGTATCCACCTATCAGGATGCATTCAGCAAACGCGCCCCACCCAATCACTTTTTAGTTTAGCGGCTTTGTTTTGCCTTGCTTTTATTATATGTAGAACGTTTTTATTTATTGGTGTTCGAATTGCAAAAAAATGTTAGACAATTAAGAAGACTTATGTGTCGTACATTAGTCGGTCAGCAGTTTAAAGCAATCTGTTTGTTCCAACGAGACCAGCGGAAGAGCTAAATATTGGTGGTTTAGTGCAAGACATAAGCTTAACACTAAAAACTAAGATTTTCTATTTGTCGTGGCTCTACCAGTAACCCCAGTGGCACTCAAGGTGCAGCAAGAAGAAGTTCGCTTTTGCACATTATATGGCTCCTCCAAAGATTTTTTAATTACCGATTGTAAGCGGCCTGCATCCATTGTTTTTGTGCAACTTTTCCCGTTTGCTTTACCACCTACAAAGTGGGCGCCCTTCGCTGCACTAAACCAATCACCAACCAACTCTTATCAGTTATTGTGTAAGAGCGTTTACAAATAAAATAGCTAAATTTTCAAAATCAAAGTCACTTAAGAAAGAAGCTTTTTGTATAGATTCAAAGATTTAAATGTTTATTCAGTAATTAGACCTTTACAGGCACTTTTACACGTCAATAAGTATAATTTATGTTACGTGTAAAGTATATTAAAATTTTATTTATTTTTAAAGAAAAGCTACCGATTCCAGCGCTTCGTAACGACCACTGCTGAGAAGAAACGCCAAAAGAAACTCATTTTCACAGTATTGGTCGCCTACTCGCCAGAAGGGCTTTGTCATATTATTATAATTGTCTTTTAATTAATAAGTACTTATAATATAATACAATGTTGACACATTATAACATGTAATGCTTGCGAACAAGTAAACAAACATAAATTGCGTAATAAAAAAATATATAGATAAACCATTCGTTTAGGTGACTCCGCGTTTCAAAAATAACACTTCGGAGCTGCTGCGGCGGTGATTCGCGAAAGAAAATTGTCACATTCACAAATTAGATCACACATTTACCGTCTTATTATATAACCAAGACTAACTTTGTTACAAGGTTTAAACCATTATCTGCCCAAATTGAAGTTGACATTGACAGGTGAGATAGTGTGATATTACTAAATGTCAACTTGATTTGGTCGGATAATGGTTTAAACCTAGTAACAAAGTTAGTCTGGGTTTTATAATAAGACGGTTAGAGACACAGTCACGCCTATCTCTCTATCGGGGTCTGTTTGTTTCTTTTTTGTGTGTGTACTCATAAGTGGCAAATACTGGTGTCAGATTTGCTGCCTAAAGGTATCTGACATAGCATGACGACTACAATATAGTGATGATAGCCGGCACCAACGGCTTTACGTGTCTTCCGAAACACGGAGGAGCTCTAGAATTTTTTGTGCCAGTTCTGTTATCCATCTAAGTGCGGAACTTTTCTCGTTTGCTTTACCACCTACAAAGTGGGCGCCCTTCGCTGCACTATACCAATCACCAACCGACTCTTATCAGTTATTGTGTAAGAGCGTTTACAAATAAAATAGCTAAATTTTCAAACTCAAAGTCACTTAAGAAGCTTTTTGTATAGATAAACCATTCGTTTAGGTGACTCCGCGTTTCAAAAATAACACTTCGGAGCTGCTGCGGCGGTGATTCGCGAAAGAAAATTGTCACATTCACAAATTAGATGAAACATTTACCGTCTTATTATATATCCAAGACTAACTTTGTTACAAGGTTTAAACCATTATCTGCCCAAATTGAAGTTGACATTGACAGGTGAGATAGTGTGATATTACTAAATGTCAACTTGATTTGGTTGGATAATGGTTTAAACCTAGTAACAAAGTTAGTCTGGGTTTTATAATAAGACGGTTAGAGACGTAGTCACGCTTATCTCTCTATCGGGGTCTGTTTGTTTCTTTTTTGTGTGTGTACTCGTAAGTGGCAAATACTGGTATCAGATTTGCTGCCTAAAGGCATCTGACATAGCTTGACGACTACAATATAGTGATGATAGCCGGCACTATGGCCTTTACGTGCCTTCCGAAACACGGAGGAGCTCTAGAATTTTTTGTGCCAGTTGTGTTATCCATCCAAGTGCGGACCACGTCCGGTGTCGCTTAACTAGCGAAAGCGCTAGCAGTGCGTATTCCCGCCAGGCCACCGAACTCCTCCGAGTCTTTTAGGGTAGGTAGATAGAGCAGAAGGTCGCTAGACAATTAAATAAAAGTTTAAACATAGAAATTAATAAACTAAATTTAAACACGTAATTATTTTATCAATAAAATATTTTTTACTTTTACTTTTTATTTAAATATCTTTACCTACTCAATTAAAATAGTTCACGAAACTCGCTACATCTCATAAACTTGGGCTTTTAAAGCTTCTCCAAGCCTGAAATTAAATCGGCCGTGTGATTTACATTTTAATATGTCCGGGGACCTACCTGTAGTAAAACCAAATTTATGGTATTGACGGAATGGTGGTCCGACGCGAACACTGCGTTTTATGTTGATGGAATTAACTGATCTATTCTCTTTATTGGAACCCACTTATCTTGATGATGTCATTCTTTTGAGAGGAAGGTTAAACAAGTAGGGCTATTATTACATTACGAAGAGAGAAGACCTGGTGGATTACATGAGAATAAAGATCAAACTTTAGAGTCGTAGAGTTGGAATCACGTCACAAGGTGAATTTTAATTCATATGTGGTGCGTGTCCCAACCGCACAGCTTCACTCAAGATTTCTGGCCGAGAGGTGACTGTCGTCTTCCGGCGTCCGCGAGAGTCTACCGGACACCGCGACATCGTGCAGTGCGTCACAGACATTACGTATAAAATAGTGTTAGTTTTAAGTTTTATATTATACTTACTTTAACCCGCGACTTCGTCCGCGTAGAAGTCTAATAAAATATAACAATCTTTAAAATAGTGTACGGATTAGCGAACTCTCCCTCTCCGTCTCCCTCTCACTCTCGCTCTCATAGCTGGTTCATTATTATTCTTTTCTTTTCTCCCAGGTTAACTGGAAGAATTGTATGAGTACACTCGTAACAAACATTTGAAAATATACAAGGTTGACAGGGATAAGTCCCCCTTTGTACTATTATGATTAGTAGTTTTTGGCAAAGCCAAAGAAGGGTAATGATTTTAGTTTTGATTTTGAGTCATGTATGTATGTATGTGTGTTTCACCGTCTGTCTTGCCCAATTCCCACATATGATATAGCAAACGATTCATCATTATTGTCCGGGTGACATAGGCTACAATTTGTATACAATATATGTATATACTTAACGAATGTTACATACAAAAAAGTGAGCATAATATTTTTTTTTTCTATAACGAGTGGTCTTGATTAGCACATTTCGAACATATAGGTTGCTTAGTGTTTAAACATACATCTTGTTAATTGTGTCTTTTTATGGACAATAGAATTACCTACTTTAAAATTCAAAAATTATGTTTCATCTAACGTTATACATCAAGCACTCAAAAATACTTTCCAGCAAACAGTATATCGAACCGCGAGCAATTCTGTTGAAATATCATCGCCTATCAAGGAGTCCGTACGTCACAAAATAAACTATCAGCTATTACCAGAATGAGAGTATAAGTCTGCACCGAATGTGCCTAACGTCAGCATGGCATGGGCACCTGAGGCAGGGTTGACTCACACAAAAGTTTGAGAACCAAGTTTCTTATCGGACTTTTTTCGCCTAGCCTCCATCCACCAAAGTCCATTACTGGTGGAAGGAGGCAAGGCGAAAAAAGTGTAATATTTGTTCCGCCACGAATTCAAGTAAAAGGTAATTTCACAAGTTTGACTATCTCGTCAATAACTCAGTTAAGAGAGCGAATGCCTGATAGTCGATGTTCCCGGTTCAAACCAAGCACACACTAATATTTTTTTTTTATTTTATTGTTTTTTAATTTACTATAAACTAAGATTTTTCCGTCACTTTTTTCTTTACTACGAAAGTAACTTCGTTCCAACCAAATGTTCCACGACACTTACGTTCTTTTTTTCATTCTATCACTTCACATTCTGTATTCCTTAACGACCAAATAAGTAAAATAGACTTTGTCACATTTTACTTTTATTGCCAATATTGAAATCAACTTTTATCAAACAAGCGAGCGAAGCGAGAGAAGTTCTCTGAGTCTACTTGAACAAACCCGTGTTTATATGTATGTTTATATGTTTGTTAGACGATAACTCGAGTATCTTTGATCAAACCTTACTGAAATTGGTAGGGGTGTTGACGTAGCCAATAGATAGAGTTTTCTAGTTCCAACATGAGCCAAATCGGTCAAAGAGAGACCGAAATAATACTAAAAAACTAATACTTAAGAATCCCCTTACCCTAGACTTTCCCATACAAACGAAGTCTACGTTTTATTTTGAAACGACATGTCAGGTTTCGGTAGAAATTTGTAATTTTAAAGAAATTGCAATTATCTAGGGTTATAATTGGTTTCCTATACTAAAATTATGAACTGGAAAGAAAATATAGGGTGTAGAAGTTAATATGATACAATACACTATATTCTCTTTTAAGTTCATAATTTTACTGAAGGAAACCAATTATAACTCTAGATAATTACAATTTCTATAAAAATTACATAATCTTGCCCATATCCGATATGTCGTTTAAAAAATAAAACGTAGACTACGTTTGTATGGGAAAGTCTGATTCTGTCCAGGGTAAGGGGACTCTTAAGAGCGGCCTTTCCGTCTTACTTTTCATACAAACGCTCGTAAGTAATTATGGCGTTGTATCTGATCTTTCTTAAAAACTTTTGAACTCACAGGTATTTTGTGCGCTATTTCTAGGTTTCTATATAAATAAAAAATTAAAATTTAGAAAACAATTCAGTATTAGCCGCCAAAAAATCTGCTATTTTGTACAAATTTTAGCTGAACTTCGACCATTCAGTACTCATAAATTGTAAAGGTAAAGAAAATATTTCGATACAAACCTCGCAAATGTGATGAAAATTTTAAATAAAAAAAAAACATTTATTTCACACACTTGTAAAGCTTACTGATAAACACGTATCACCTGGTATATGTTTTATGAAATTTCCGCACCCTATGAAATTGAATAGTTAATATTCGTTCAATGGTTAGTTAAACTCTATTTAACATTACAAAAATTTAATTTTACGTTACTTTTTCGTACATTTATATTAAATTTATATGTATTTTTTACTACTCTACCTTTATATTTTGCATTTCCGCTATTCATATTAAACAACATTTATTTTTCATAGACTTAATAACATAAATAAACTATACTATGATTAAACTAAATATAAGTATTATTAAAAAAAAAAAACTAAACATAGATATTAGATATAAATACTTTAAACTTAAATCGCTGCGCTCGCAGAGTAGGGTGCTTAAGAGGCTGGTGGTATATCCACGTTGTCATTAATTGAAATAATAAACGAATGAATATATAGAAGTGGATGTTTATTTTTTATTATTTTTATTTATTTTTTCAAGAATCAACAGCACTTTACATATATTATCATTTTATCTTATAAACTATTACTTACTGCCAATTACAGATTCACATTTTGTAATTAAAATGTTGAAAAAAGCAAATATTGATAGAAAACCCTAAATCGATGTACAGAATAGCCAATTGGTGCAAGGGCAATTTATGTTAAAACAATCATTTTAAGCAGTTAATTCTTAAAAATATTTTCATAAAGGAGGCAATAATGACGTCATAAATTTTGTTTTGGAATTGAAAAAAAGTATTTATTTAATAATATACTACTCCATCATCTTTGGCCACCCGTTCTAGTAAAAACCCAAGATATATTTTCAATACATACCAAGTTCTCTTCAAGGCTCCCCAGGTAGGATACGGCTTAGTAAACTTTTGTAAGACATACGCTTAAGTTCTCTTAATATAGTCACTCATATCTAACTTGAAAAAGGCGATTTTATTAAAATATTTATATGTACTGTTTTTAAGTATTTTTTTGTTCTTTATTTCCCTTTATACTCAAAACTGCCACCCCTAGCTAGTGCGCATTATTGGTGCGCATTATTCATGAAGCTATTTATTTGTATTGCTTACTTACCTCCCTCTCTCTCACCGTGTCGGTTTTTCTCTGCTTTCTTGGGTGCAAAAATCTGGTTTTTTTCTGCTTAGTGTGTAACGTTTGAATATTTAAAACTACTTATTGGATGCATAATGGTCTAACGAACCATGCGAGAGGTGAAACAGCGTGTAAATATACTGATATGAATAAAATTTCATATATGTTATATAAGTATTTAATTTGATTCACAATGTATATTCCTACATCCTTAGTAATATATAAATGCGAAACCAACTCGGTATGTCTGTCTGTTAACTCTTTACGCTTCAACCACTGATTCGATTTAGATGATATTTAGTATGGATATAGTCAGACTCTGGAAAGGACAAAGGATAGTTTTTATACCAAAATTAAAATAAATAATAAATTAAAATTATCTAGTAATGGAGAGAAGACAGGAACTGTATGGAGAATGCTATTTTTTCCATATTAACAAAAGTAGCCTTAATTACAAAACACTAAATTTACGCAGACAAGTTCGCGGGTAATAGCTAGTTCTTTAATATTATTGTGTCAAATTAAGATAGCACACATTTTGATTAATTATTGTGTCAAATTAAATATATCTCACATTTTGATCTTACATAGCTACTTACATAAACATTTTTATCAACCGCCAGTTAAATACGATCACAAAATCTTAATTTTAGTTACTACTTATCTGGAGTAACTTTGTACATGGTTATCATCCACCTATGTAAGATGCCACAGATAACTAAATATTTCAATAGCGCTCTTCGAAGTGTGATAAGATTTGTATGTGTGATTTGTCCGTATATATTTATTAATTTATTTTAACTCTTATTATGACCATGCTAAATACACATATAGATAGAAAGATTCATTGAACATGATATTAACATGCTTCTATGTCAATTATATATGATACGGAACAACTATTGAACTGAACTGCTTTGACAAAACTTTTTTTTCGTGGACGTCAACTACACGTAGCAGGGGTTTTCCTAGACTTATCAAGAGCATTTGACTTTTTCATATAATATTATTGGACAAATTACAAAAATGTGGAATTAGAGGAAATGCACATGATTGGATAAAGAGCTATCTATCTGACAGACAATAATACACAGAGTTGACAAAAAATAAATATCAAACACGAGAAGACAAACTTTAGATCGTCTCTACAATATAACAGAAGAGGAGTACCGCAAGGCGGAAGCCTCTCCCTTGCTTTTTCTACTATATATAAATGATCTTCCCAAAGCAACAAAACAAGAATGCATTTTATTTGCTGACGACACTACGATATTAATTCAATGTAAAATTAAGCAAGATTTAGACAAAGATATAAACTTAGAATTATGCAACATTGACGAATGGTTAAAAAAAAAAATTAAATATTAATATTGACAAATCTAAAATAATACACTTTCAACCATATAATAACTTACCTCTGCAAATAAAAGCAAAATATCTCGACAGTAAAGTCAATCAAGTGGATCTCACCAATTTATTAGGGATAACTATTGATAAACATTTAAATTGGAAAGAACACATTGAAACTACTTGTAATAAATTGGATAGATTTGTATTTGCTCTGCATAGATTACACCAGGTAGCTTCTGAAGAAATTGCTCTTATGGCGTATCACGGTTACGTCTCCTCCATACTTCGATATGGCATAGTAGTCTGGGGAATCTCGGTTGAGATGGATAGGGCTTTTAAATTACAAAAGAAATGTATCAGAGCAATACACGGAGCAGGTTACCGTGACCACTGTAAACCGCTATTCCGAAAGTCAAAAGTACTTCCTCTTCCTTGCCTCTATATATTTGAAATGTGCCTGTTTGTAAAGAAGTACCCACACCTCTTCCCTTTACATAACACAGTTTTGAATAAATAAAATTGCAGAAATCCCACTGAACTGTATGTACCGAGACAGACTTGAAATTTATGGAAAAAATGTGTTCTGTATGGCAATCGAACTATACAATGCGGGGCCATGCGAAATCAGAGAATTATGTTCTTATAATAGATTCAAATTTAAGCTTTTCGACTGGCTCTTAAATAAGTGTTATTATAAAATTAATGAAATGTTATGTTGAGATAATTTTAAAATAAATTTCTATGTCTACTTATTCTAATATATCTGCAGATTTTAAATTCGAATATATTTCTTTGTAAATGTAAATTTAATTAATAATAATAATTGTATTCATATATCTAAATTCCTACGCCTATGATGGCAGAATATGTTTGTTCTTGTTATATTCTGTAATCACCTTATGTTAACACCATATTCGAAGGAATAAATGACTATTCTATTCTATTTTATACTGGTGTCAGATTTTACAGGATTCCAAAGGCGTCTGACATGATGAAATAAAATCATCTTTATTGTGGGACACATAGGTTACAAAAGATTTCAAAATATTATACGAGGCACCACTATGGCCCTTGATGGACGTACGAGTATTATAATATTTATTGACATAACTTTACGAGTACCATACGATAATGGCAGTTGAGACCAACGGCGTACGTGCCTTCCAAAGCACGGAGTAGCTGGATAAATTTTTACGCCACTTGTAGTCACCCATCCAAGTGTGGACCACACCCAGTGTCACGCTTTCCTTGCGAAAGCGCTAGAAATACGCACTCCCTCCGGGCCATCGAGCTCCTCATATTGCAATTACTTATACAAATAATAATTATAACTTTACAAATTAAATCAAAAGGTCTACATGTTTTGAAAGGGCTAGCAACTTCACCACACCTTGGCAATGCCAAATTTAACTGATAATAAGTTATCTTTTTACTCAATATTCCTATGATATGAAAAAATATTGTTCACGCCTTTCTTTACAAACAAATGTACCTATTAGGCAGCTAAGAGCTCCCAAAACTATGAACACACCAAATGAAGTCTTATCTTCAATTCAAATACCGTCTTCTACGCTTCTTAGTTTAGGGAGCGTCATCAAAGTGGGTTGTCCTTCAAAATCTGACAAATACGAAGATCTTTTTGCATCTGACGACATCTCCCAAGCTTTTCTTCTTTTAACCAAATTGTATGCAGCAAATATCACTACAGCAACAACAACTACTGAGGCTACAAGTATTATTATTATCAAAATCAAATACCCTGTTTCTTCTGAAGAAATTTGTTCTGGTATTATATCAGTAGTTATTTCTTCAGTGGTTGCTTCTGTCGTTGGATCTGTAGTTGTAATTTCTGTTTCTTCAGTAACTAGTGTTGAGTCAGTAGTGAGCATAGTTATAGGAGTTAAGGTTGTTTCTGTAGTAATATCCGTTGTTATGAATTCTGTTGTAGGATCGCCTGTAATAACTGTGGTTGTCAGTTCTGTTATCGTAGGGTCGACAGTAGCTTCTGTTGTAGTAAATTCTGTTGTCGTAGGATCCACAGTAGTTTCTGTTGTCGTAGGGTTAATAGTTTCTGTTGTAGAAAATTCTGTTGTCGTAGGATCAACACTAGTTTCTGTTGTCGTAGGGTCGCTAGTAGTTTCTGTTGTAGTAAATTCTGTTGTCGTAGGATCCACAGTAGTTTCTGTTGTCGTAGGGTCGATAATAGTTTCTGTTGTAGTAAATTCTGTTGTCGTAGGATTGACAGTAGTTTCTGTTGTCAAAGGATCGATAGTAGTTTCTGTTGTAGTAAATTCCGTAGTCGTAGGATCAACAGTAGTTTCTGTTGTCGTAGAGTTGACAGTAGCTTCTGTTGTAGTAAATTCGGTAGACGTAGGATCAACAGTAATTTCTGTTGTCGTAGAGTCGACAGTAGTTTCTATTGTCGTAGGATTGACAGTAGTTTCAGTTGTCGTAGGAATTACAGTGGTTTCAGTTATGATTTCAGTTGTTGTTAAAACTGTCGTAGTAATAGGATCAAAAGTTGATGCTTCAGTGGTTACTATTGTAGAAGGATATAATGTTGTTGTTTCCGTTGTGGCCTCAGTTGTTGAGAATTCTGTCGTTATCATTTCAGTAGTTGATATTTCTGTTGTTGTAAGATTAACAATCGTTTCAGTTGTTGTGGAGATATCTATCGTTGTCACAGGATCAAGTGTAGTTGCATCTGTTATAATTGTTGTAGAAGGATCAATAGTGGTTTCTGTTGTAATGTCAGTAGTTATTAATTCTGTTGTCAACGTAGGGTCAAGCGTTGAAATATCTGTCGAAGTCGGTGTGGAATCAGTAGTGACCTCTGTAATAATTTCAGTTGTTGTCAATACTGTGGTAGTAATAGGATCTAGTGTAGTAAAATCTGTTATGATTTCAGTAGTTGGATTAATAGTTGATTCCATTGTGATGTCAGCTGTTGTAAAATCTGTTATAGTAGTAGGATCTAATGTGGTGCTATCTGTCGTTATAGTAGTTGTTGAGTCGGTAGCAGTTTCGGTGGTAAACTCAGTTGTTGTAATATCTGTTAAAGTAATAGGGTTCAGAGTAGTACTTTCTGTTACAATTGTCATAGCATCAGTAGTAGTTTCAGTAACTATCTCAATTGTAGTGATGTTGATCACAGGATCTGTTACTATATTGGTTGTAGGATCTGTGGTTATTTCAGTTGTACTTATTTCAGTCGTGGTAATAGATTGTGTGGTAGTGGAATCTGTTATAATAGTTGTAGTAAAATCCGTAGTACTTTCTATTGTTGTCGGATCGAAAGTAATTTCAGTTGTAGAGGGAACAATTGTAGTCATTTCAGGGGTAGATGTAACAATATCAATTATAGTAGTGTCTGAAGTCATTTCTGTTGGTGTGGTGATGGGTAGTTGAGTTGTGGGATCAGTTAAAATTGTTGTAGTTGGATTAGTAGTCATTTCTGTAGTTAAGTCAGACGTGGGCATTTCTGTTGTAGACTCTATTGTTGTAGGTTCTAAAGTAGAGAGCTCAATCGTTGTAGGGTTGGATGTAGTAGAGACTAACGTAGTAAGATCTATTGTAGTGGGTCCCGGTGAATTAGGTTCAAGAGTAGAAGGGTCAAAGGTAGTAGAATCTAAGGTGGAAGGTTCTATGATAGTAGTTTCGTCAGTGGTAGGATTTATCGTAGAAAGGTCTAATGTAGTAGGATCTAAGGTAGTTGGTTCTAAAGTACTAAAATCTAAAGTAGAAGGGTTTAAGGTAGTGGGATCAAAAGTTGTAGGCTCTAATGTAGTAGAGTAAGTTGTTGTTAAATCAGTTACAGGATCAATATCAGTATTTGTAGTTTCAACAGAAGAAATATCATCTGTAAATATAATGGTAGTGTTGGAAGTTATTTCTGTTGTATAAAGATTGGAAGTAGTACTTTCACTCTGTGATTCCGTTGTTATTTCTTCAGTGATACTAATATCTACAGCTGAAAAAAATGTTGGCTCACTATTAGTACCAATATTTGTAGTAGCTTTCGGATCATCCGTACCGACAGTTTCATCAATTCCTGCTTTTATAATATCCTCAGAATTAATATTATTATAATTAATTTTATGCGAGTCAATAATGAATCTACGAAATCTTCTAGCTGTTTCAAAACTATTTAAATGGAAATTTCGTTCATCTTCCATATTTGCGTTTTGATTATCTAATCTTCTTCTTCTGCGGATTGCAGTAAGATTTTCATAAAATTCTTTTGGCGCTTGTAGGTCTTGAATAGTAACTATGCAGTTTTCACAATTAGCCATGGTAACTACCTGAAAATAAAATCAGTGTTGATAAGATATGTATATTGAATATACGACAAAATGTCACTATCGTATTGATTATATAAATATAAATTTGTTTTGAAACTTTATTCTGCATGACGGTGACAATATTACTAAGAAAACATAAAACATATTTCGAGATATTTTTCTTCTCTTTTCTTCTTTTTAGGATCCCGTAGGGTAACAAGGAACCCTTAAAGTTTCACCTTGTCTATCTATCTGTCTGTCTGTCCGTGGTTCTACTCAAAGACTAGTACTATAAACCATTTGTTTAGGTATTTAAAATAATGTAAACAATCTTGACATGTCTTTTTATTGAAAAATACACTTTATAAATAAATACCTTTGCAAATTACAAATAAATTATGTATTATAAATTTATAATAATAAATAATTTGTAAAGTGTAAAGTGTATATTTCAAAAAAAAGACATGTCAAGTTTGTTTACATTCCTTTAAAAAGATAAACAAATGGACTATAGAAAACCGTTATTTGGCATGGATTGGATATGTATATTAATCATGTCGAAAAAGTGGGAAAATAAAATCTTGATAAAAAATTGGTTTAGCTCACATACCTATATGTAAAGTGAGAGCCATTATTAGCTGCTAGCTATGTAGGGTTTACAAATTAAAAAGCTTTAGACGACCAACTTATTAACTGTACTCGTAAAAGAAAAAAATCATAAAAATTCAATAGATATTTCAGACTGCATTTGTGACTATAGAACCTTGCACTGCACGTGGCTCCACACGCACTTGGCCAGTTATTTAACTGCTAATTAACTAATTTGATCAAATAGATTTAAACTAAATATGTACAATGCGAGATAAATAAGTTGAACAAAAATGGCGGACTTCAAAGCATTTTTGTACAAATTCCCGACACGTAAATAGAACCAAAATGGCCATCGTCGGCGCATTATTTGTACCTGCGCCGATAACCACTATTTTGGTTCAACCTTCGTACCGTCTTATATTTGTGTCGCATCGTAAAATTTTTAAACGTGAAAAATAAAACAAGAAGTTTGCTATATACGTTAAAATAAGTACATACGTATACATCTTTTGCATTTGAATCTAATTCCAGAGAAATATAATATGATCCATTTGCTGTGAGTAATCTTCGTCTAATGATTTTTCCAATGCTTTTCTTATACACCATAAGTACTATAATATCATTATCTTGAGCTGCGTTTAACAATACATGTGTATTTAAAACTCTTCCATCTAAATGCACATTCAAGTAAAAACATTTAATTTTCTGAAATTCTAAAACGTCATCATTGCTCACCAAATTCACATCACTACACACGTTATAGTCACTATTATTTATAAAATTACTTTTAACAAAATGAAAAAAACTTAATGTAAATACAATTGTAAATAATTTTTTCAACATATTTTGTATGGCGATTGCACACAACCAAGTGATCTTTAAATTGGTTATCATATCACTAAATAGGCTTAATCAGTGTAGTGATTTTTTGGAAGTTATTAATAAATAATAATGATACTGTATCTAAGATAATCAAAGAAAATACTAGCTGCGATTGACTAATATTGTGTACAGATTTATTTCAACAATCAATTCGTACTCTTTCGTAAAATTATTTTGTTTATTGTCCTAGTTAGTTTTGAGTTTAATTTAATACATCCTGGATTGAAATTTTCAGAAAAATACCACAAGTATTTTGGGTACAAGGCGGCGGGGAGAGACCGGGAGGCGACGACCGATCTAGCCATCCGCCGCCGGCGACCAGAGCGCAGGAGGTGGGCTTATGGCCAGCAACAGCTGCCCTCATAACGTGGGCCAGTCAAGCGATGGAAACGGGATTCTGTCGCTCGAGAAATACGATCCTCCGGGTTGAAAGGCGCGTCTGTGTCAACACAAACCTTTACCCTAGTAGGTGGAATTGAAGGCCGAAGGGCCACCCCGCAGGCCATTCCAACCCCTCTCGCTAATTGATAGGGACCGTGAGTGAGCCCAGCCAAGGCCCCTGAAAAGCGGTCGCCGTGCCAAAGCGGTGATGGCGTTGATGGCTCATATAACAGTCCGCTATCCCGTGGCCGGCGGTAGGCAGAAGGAACCTTTCCTGCATGTTAAAAAAAGGTATTTTAAAACTAAATAATAAAGTAATAACTACACTATATTAAAACCAAAGGATAATAGGGCAAGCTTTTTTTAAGGGGATACATGAATATTTCGGGGTCCATTGCTGCCCCCATTTGAAATTAAATTATTTGAAAGGAAACGGAGATATGATTTGAAATTTTGTCTTGATCAGACCTTAAAACTATTTTATGAACTACTGTTTACAGTTTACAGTGAGAACGTGAAGCTTTTCTACGCATATTAGCCAAAAGTGGCCGTTTTTCGCTAAGGTGCGTAGAAAAGGTTCACGTTAAACAGTAGTTCATAAAATAGTTTAAAGGGTTATCTAGGGTCTAATCAAAATCTGAAAAAACGAAAACCCTATAGGATCACTCGTGCGTCTGTCTATCCGTCCGTCTGTCACAGCCAATTTGCTCTAAATCTCCTGGACCAAATCAGGTGAAATTAGTATAATGTAATCCTTTGACCCAAACACAGGTGTGCAAAGTAAATAAAAATTTTTTTAAAAAGAGGTCTTTCTCCAGTGACAAATTATAAAATTTAAAAAAAAAAAACAGTTTTGCGATCAATCTGTTGACCATCCCCCCTGGTCTCCGTTCATCACGTTCACTCACGGAAAATCTTTGGCATTTGGCCGATGTTTTCCTTTAATTTTTAATATCAATCTGTTTTTTGACAAACAGAAATTTTCTTAAAATTCTTTTTGATTAGTGTAGAAGTGAGATGGTCTATCCTTTAATGTACCATTGAGATGCACTAACGGACAGTCCTCTACAGCTGTCGAACTTTTGCCAGGGAGGGATTTACTTGGTTTGGGCTTTATGGATGGGATGATAGTGGACCGGATAAGTGGGTTATGGAGTGAGATATGGACATCTACCTAAAAATCTCTCACAACAATTTTAGCCTGGTAGATGGTGACTTGCTGCTCGTTGGCTACACTGCCTCATAAACAACATGCAACACATCAATACAATTCGATTCACACCAAATAGCTCGCAAGTAACTCTAGATAGTTATTTTAAAATCACTCGAAAAATATTTACTTTATTTTTGGAATCCAGCTTTAGGTTACTATAGTAAGCCGATAATGGCGCCAAGTAAGTAGGAAACAAGTTTTTGAAAAAAGAAAGTTTTTTAACCAACTTCCAAAAATGTGGAGGTTATCAATTTGTCGCGAAATTGTATATTTTTTTATGTATGGTCACCAGTGGTCGGATAATCGGATGCATATTTGCCTAAAGTTAATTTTTGGCTAGGAAATTATGGAATCGGCTTCTTAAAACATATTTTTTAAATACAAAATCCGGCAAAGCGACGAATGTCATTAAATGAACAAAAGGAACTACTTTCGGGTCACTACCTGCATACAAGCAGGTATATAATTTGCCGTATCACTCGCACTCATTATGAAATGTTTATTAGTTTCGCAGTACTACACATAAACATTTTTTAACGAAACTCAAGACACCAAGTTGTTTGTCGCTATGTGGAGAGAAGAAAGATAATTACTCATCGTGACATGACATCTATACTAGTTTGGTAACCTGCTTTACAAAATTAGCCGGCATCCGATTCCATAGTTAAAAAGCATTAAATTCGATCGGAATCGCGAGATTTACAATCGATACAAAAGTGCATTCCATATTAGCCAACACCTGAACTTAAGGAAATGTACACCCTACCCGATTTAATTCCATAATCAAAACACAAAATTTTGTCGATTCCGGAATCCCGGGAGTTTTCAGATACAAAAGTGCACTCCATAACTGCCAACATCTCAGCTTTAGGTAAATATACATCCGATTATCCGACCACTGATTATAATATAATAAAAAAAATGATGGCATTAAAGTCTCTGATTTTACGGTCAAATCAATAAAAATTGTTATTAGATTTTACAATTTTAAATTTCTTGATTAAAGTTCAATAACATTAAATTCCAATATTAACCTCTCAGCTCCGTACCAACATTTAAAATTGGCCAAGTGCGTGTCAGGCCACGCGCAGTGTAGGGTTCCGTAGTTAATGCCCACTTTGAGTCCACGCCACTAAAAACGTCTAAAAACTAATTTTGTATTGATTTGTGTGAAATTTACATATTGCGAGTACATTTTAATATATAAGTTGATCGCCTATAACTTTTTGTAATTGTAAACCCTACTTAGCTCTGATAGTTTTCCTTTAAATTTCGTTATCTATACTATAGCTGTAAAATTTTCACGTGTTTACATATAACCGTTTAGCAGATAGAGGGGAGGGGGGACGGGACACTTGACTCAAACTAAAATTTTCACTTTAAAACCAAAACCAAATATCTCAGAAACGGATCCCTAAATCGAAAAACGGTGTTCATAACCTCATAATATTTTTGAAAGACCTATTCAACAATACTCAACATGACTGGGTAGACTTGAAAAAAAAAATGCCTTTTTACTTTTCTTGAATGAGAGCTAACCTAAAAAAAAAATATTTTTCAATATTTTATTTTACCACTTTTTCCGCCTAATTAATATACATATCCATGCCAAGTCACAGCTTTCTAGTATTAATAGTCGCTGAGTAAAACCGAGGACGGACAGACAGACAGACATGGCGAAACTATAAGGGTTCCTTGTTTACTACGGAACCCTAAAAATCAGTTCTAGTTACATCTAAAAGACTTACAATTTTACAAACATTTTCGTATTTATTCACGTATAAACCATTTTAATAATATTATTCAATGTCATACTTACAAACAAATCGTATATACTTAGTTACTCTTTTACTTAACTAGTTTACTACAAGTTCTAAGGTAGTAAATTGAATACATAAGGCCGGGCACATCACGCATTCAGCCACTCGACCTCATTCTGTTTCAACCATAAATGGTGTAAAATCTAAACGTATACAATCCCTTATACGGAGACCGATGGCCTAGCAAGGTTGCCCGCTGTCCAGGAATGTTCCTTGGCCTATAAATAGCTGAAGGGCATGCGGTGAGCGGTTGTCATCTGATCAGATAGTTAATCTAATCTCTTGAGCTGGTGGCTTCGGATTGGGAGTGGTCATGCATGTTTACAACGTCAATAAAAATCAAGCAATCACGTGGATAAGATTTGTCGAAGGCATCATGTCTTGACAAAAAATATGCGTACTCCTACTCGAATTAATTTATCTTAAAGACCCTCTTACATTACTAGCCTTTTCTCCAGCTTCGAGGCGCTGTATTTTTGCGAATTTTTATTACTTTGCTAAACTAAAAAATGTGGGGTCCTTGATTTTTGATAAGCTTCAGACAGAAATCAGGAGCCAGAACCCATTAGCCTAGAACAAAGAAGCAGGATTCAGAAATCGAACTACAAAAAAAAAATGTACATAGGAACCAGAAAAATCAGTAAACAGAAATAGAAATTCGGCTGCGAAAAACAGAAAACCCAGAAGCCAGAAGTGAAGAGTGTCAAGACCAGTAAACTGAAGTCAGAAGTCAAATTCCAGAAGACAAACCAGAAGGCTGCACTATTACGACAGTGTCAACAAATCTCTAATCTTACGAAGAAGACCTGCAGAGCAACGCGACGGATACAAAACAACAAAGCAGTCTATTATCCTTCCAAGTATATATCACACACCAAGTATTATATCTATCCTCCCCATACTGATTTGATGCTGGTATTCGGTCGGTTCTTTCAACTCCCTCTCTCTCCCCTACTCCCTGACTGCGAATATCTCCTACACTCCTTTATCCCTATCTACGAGTCCAACTGGTTTCTCGAGCCATGAGAGTGGTATAACGAGGTTTGGCGTCGCCATGTTCTGGGGACTGAGGACGATACACATGCATCGGCTTTGGTCTGCAAGCGTGATGACGTACTCTCCAAGGTAAACCTCATTCATAAGCTCTTGCAGCGAAACTGCTGGCTGGGCGGACTCAGAACAGAACAGAACAGAACAGAAGACCCTCTTATATTACTAGCCCACGCTAGCAATTTTGTCGTGAAATTCAGCGTCTAGTGATATTTTTCTACGCATTTTGGACCCATAATTTACTCCAAGCTGAACTTAATTTATTTATGAAAACCACGTAATAATTCGTTTAGTATTTCCGAAATAAGCATAAAAATCTTTTTGGAATTCTGCAAATTTTTCTGTTTCCCATACAACTTTTTTTATTTTATTAAATGTAGACACGCGTCTGCTGTGTAATTATGTGTATATTATGATATGATTTCAATCCATTTCTATCCAATTATTTGGTGCCGAAATTCCGTGAATTCAATTTTGAAAAATATGTGAATCTTATTCCGGAATTTAGGTGTCGCTCTCTTATATTGATATTTTGAATGCTCTGATATTAAAAACACCTAAACATCACACATCGAGTGTTAACCCAAGTTGAAGCTTGACTAATAATAACTTGTGATGCAGTCGTCTCCATATTCAAGTGGTTTATTTGCAGCTTTGCAGCGTTGGCAAGGTTTTATCTCAATAGATAATGCTTTACAACTTCTTCTTATCGAGTCAAAGATGGCGAACGTTATTTGCACCATTATTTGCTCGATATCTTTAAGGTGCTCAGACAACGACATATTAAAATGCAGAAAACGTTGGATGCATGTCGGTATAAATGCTCAAAATGCTCAATGCCTATGGATATTAAACTTTCATGATGTGTTTTAAAGGTGACATCAAACTTATGGCGACAAGTTTCAAGTGGTTGAATAATGTCTAAACGAGATTAGAAACAACATTTTTAAAATTAACCGTTAAACTACATTGCTATGCAAAGTGTTTACACCAACTCCGTAAAATTTGTAGAGCTGGGGTTTTTAAGTACAACTGTGATTAAAATAATTTGTTTATAAGGCATCTTTAACATAAACCAGAGTCCCTAAAGTAACTGTAATTCTTAAATTGCCCACAGCGATCCCAATTTGTTTGAGGATTTCCTTTCCTTTCGTGCAAAAAGGCAATTTGTCTAAGCTGGATTTGGACGTCTAACGGAATGAAGTTGGGAATGTTTTTACGGAGAGTCAAAGGTTAACGGACCTTCTATTAGGGAATCAATAAGTTCCTACATACGCGTAGTTTTCGGTATTTCTACTCATTTGGTACTTACACTGTCCACTGTTATAGTTTTGAAATAAATCCTAAATATTCCTAAACATCCAAACTCCTTGGTTCAACCCACACCCGTATCTCCTTAAATTGCATAATTTTATGGCTGTTGTAAGTTGAAATACCACTGGGACCCTAGGTTGGCAAACTTACGCCATTACGAGCAACACCAAATTAAGAAAAACAAGTTTAAATAGCCCCAAAAGAGCTCGATGATTGTAAGTATTGTAACAATTGCATACACAATGAGGTTCATCGTAAATCAGCAGAACGGTACGTGTCGAGTGGAGGCCACCGCTCTGCTTACGGTGAAATTTTAATAACATGACTTTCTACGTCGCATGGCGGTGGCTGCGGCTGCGGCGGTGTGACTCACTCGGTTCACTGTACGCCCGCGCCTCCGCGCCCAGACGATCGATCCCCAAATTCACTGGGATAAAAGCAATACAAAGTTACGCCAACGCCAGAATTTTAAAAAAGAACAAACGAGAGTTAATCCTTTTTTAAATTTTGGAATTGCTAATGAATGATTCTCTGAGCTAAAGTAATGAATGTATTAAATTTGAATAATAATGGCGGTGTAACGAACTTATATAATTGAATGGAAAGCTTTGGTGATGCAGCAGTGATTTTATTACCTATTAATATCTTGTTATCTTCATCGGAAGGCGCTCAGCTGTCTAAACATTGCTCTTTATATTTCTGATGTGATCGTGCTCTAAAGATACCTTACTTTCTTCTATGGTGGTTAAACCAGCTCCATCGTTACTTTCATTTTCTGTCACGTTTCCCCGAGCACTATTAACTATTTTATCAATCATCACCCTTATTTTCCTTCCATTTCGTTAAGCTGATTAATCACGGTTTTAATGTTCAGATTTTATCGCATTTTGAGGTCACCTCGTCGCGGCGACCATATGGCGCGTTGGGACATTTTTGCGGCGCCAAGAATTAAGAATGCCTTATGTACCATTCCTGTTCTTTACGTCCATAAAAGGCTTTGTAAGAGTCGTAACGGACCGCTATACGCGACAAATTACAATAGTGCGTTGATTTTATTTAGTTAAAGCTAACAGATGGTCAGGTTACGTATTTTGTGGTGTTATTTAGGACGTGTGTCAAGCATCCAACACCTTCATGGTACAGAAACATAACTGCCATTGATACTTTCGAGTTAGGTAACTATATTTCTGCGTAATGGTATTAATCATAAGCAGTGGTCGGATAATCGGATGCATATTTGCCTAAAGTTAATTTTTGGCTAGGAAATTATGGAATCGGCTTCTTAAAACATATTTTTTAAATACAAAATCCGGCAAAGCGACGAATGTCATTAAATGAACAAAAGGAACTACTTTCGGGTCACTACCTGCATACAAGCAGGTATATAATTTGCCGTATCACTCGCACTCATTATGAAATGTTTATTAGTTTCGCAGTACTACACATAAACATTTTTTAACGAAACTCAAGACACCAAGTTGTTTGTCGCTATGTGGAGAGAAGAAAGATAATTACTCATCGTGACATGACATCTATACTAGTTTGGTAACCTGCTTTACAAAATTAGCCGGCATCCGATTCCATAGTTAAAAAGCATTAAATTCGATCGGAATCGCGAGATTTACAATCGATACAAAAGTGCATTCCATATTAGCCAACACCTGAACTTAAGGAAATGTACACCCTACCCGATTTAATTCCATAATCAAAACACAAAATTTTGTCGATTCCGGAATCCCGGGAGTTTTCAGATACAAAAGTGCACTCCATAACTGCCAACATCTCAGCTTTAGGTAAATATACATCCGATTATCCGACCACTGATGGTCACCGACTATCCGAAGACGCTTGGCTCAATTTTAAAAATGTTTTTTTTTTCTTTAAAACGGTGTACTTGTCAGGTCCCATAGAAGTTTCATCAAAATTGGTTGTGTAGTTTGGGGGTGAAGTCGGTTTTGAGTTTTGAAAAATTGTTTATACAAGCCTTTAAGCTCTTATTAAGACAAATTAAAAAAGCCCAAACTCGAAGGAGTTGCGTCGTTTTATTACGGAGTTTCAGCAACCACTTTTTATCATTTTATGTTTGACAAAAGTCATCATCATCATCATCCGAGCGTATTTCAGTTGCATCATCAGCGGTAATAGAGCCTGGGGTCCGCTACCTAACCTAGGTGATTTGACGAGGCTTATATTGGTTTTACTCAGAGCGACTGCCGTCCGACCTCTGCAACCCAAAGAGTAGACTAGAACCAGTCCCTTGGATAGCATTCTTGAGAGCACTTTCTGGTACACGATGTCTAGGGGCGATCACGGAGACGGAAAGTGGTTGTTGAAACTCCTTAATAAAACGTCTCCGTAATAAACCCACTTTTCTGATTTTAAAATTAAAAACAGACATAATTACAAGGAAATTTATAATACCAATTCCTTATTTTGTAGTCGAACAAACCAATCTTGCGATTTGAGAATTGATCCCAGGGACGATCGTTACAGTTATTTACGTTCGCCGATAACGATTCTTCCTCGCACATATCGTTAAACAGAACAACATTTGTTTCCCTTGTATAGCACACTTGTTACTCTGTCAGACCAATGGACTCACAGAAATATATCACGGATAGATGTTAGCTAGGATAACAGTTTAAATATGAATGCCTAGAAGATCACACATTCTATTTTTTGAGCGAGCAAGGCGAGCAAAGTGAGCGCAGCGTCTCTGCTTTAGCTTCGGCAAACATTCCTCATTTTCCGGGGCCAGTGCTGCTACCATTTGAAAAAAATCATCTGGTAGAAAATAGAGGCATCATTTAAAATTTTGTCTTGACCAGGCACTAGATAACTCTTTAAACTATTTTATGAACTAACTACTGCTTACAGATTAAAGTGAGAACGTGAAGTTTTTCTACGCAAAATTGCGAAAAACGACCACTTTTCTCGTATGTGCGTAGAAAAACTTCACGTTCTCACTTTAAACTGTAAGCAGTTAACACATTCGTGAACACTACAACCACAATAGTACTTGTATTTTGCTAAATTAGAAGTAAGTATCCCCTAAAGTGTTAAGGCGCAACTTATATGTTATAAACTTTAACGGGTCGGAGTTACATACTGTCAAAATAAAATGCAGTCGTAATACGGTTTGCTGAAGTGCAATTTGGGACTCGTAGGGTGTGTCGGGTGACTCGCAAGGTCTACAGCTCACAAAGCAAATGAAGACAAACTTTGTTTAAACCATTGTTCATCCAAACGAACTTGACTGGGACAATAGGCAAGGTAACATTTGCGGGAGGTACCGAGGTATCCTTTCCATTATACGGCCAAAACGGCCAGTTTTAACATGTTTTTATAATGATTTAAACCAAAAACTTACGTTCTAAAGTTAGTCCTTGGTTTATAATATTTACGGTAAATGATTAAAGAAACTGTAATGACTTCATTTCCTAGCATTAAAACGCTGTAACATATTTCACATTTATCAAAGATGACTCCTATAAGAACTTGAAATCAATAGATACAATAGCAACAGATAAGATTGTATTTACTTAGCTATTTACTTTCTAATTGCACGTAAGCGACAAACCGCGGAAATGGTTGTAAAGAACATTAAAATAAATTCAAAATGCGGGTATTACTTCTTTTATTCTTCTTAGTAATCATTGTAACCAGTGAAAGTGGATACGATTACTTAAAGTTAAAGTTTGAATATGATTTAAAAATTTGCAATGGACTGCCATCTTGGGACTTAGTACATTCTTCAGTCACCAAACTCAGTTATGTGTCACCAAAAGATGTATTAAGTTGTGTGACGTCGTCAAGTTTCAAAGTGACTGAAGGACTACTTGAAGTCGAAGTTTATATGAATCCACTGTCGAATAGTGACAAAATAAGTTTATTAGTGTACGAGAAAAATACTTCAATGGATACAGTCAAAAAAAGATTGGATTTATTAGCGACAGAAGCTAATTTTGTGAAAGGTTTTCGTATTGTCACAGTGGATTTGGATGGCACAAATTATGGTTATGTAAGTACACATATAACATATATTATTAATAAACCATATACGTGATAAATTAATTATACAGAGTGCAGTTGAAATAATTTGCATTAATTTAACTCATTGACTTACTTAAAGGATATCCCACCCTGTATTTATATAAATATCAAAAAAAAGTGTAACCATATAATAATTGACTATATTCCTTTTATTGTATAAGCAAAAAAAGTTTTTTTTTTGGTACTGTTTCCGGAAAACTGTCTCATCTGAATAATAACAATCATACATTATATTTATCATCAGGAATTAAACTTTTAACATAACCACGTACAATACTAATTTAACATGATACTACTTTTAAACAAAAATGAAATAAATATGTAATTTTTACAGGTCAAAATATTAGGAGTATCCCATAAAAAGTCAAGCATTCACGTAAAGTCTTTAACAGTAAAACTTAAAAACAATAATGCGGACAATTTTAATCTGAATATCAATCATAACTCAAGAAACAACACGAAAAATAAAGATTTCTGGATAAAAAACGCTTCAAACAACCACAACAAAGAAGATAATTCAATTGAAGAACACACAACACAAAACAACTGGAACTTCAAAGACGAGTCAAATCTCAGTAAAAATAATCAAAAGAAAGGACTTCATTCAACCATCATAACAATCACTCCAATAGATTCAAAACAAACACAATATATAAAAAGAATATCAAAAAGAAACACAATTTATAAAAAAAATAAATCTGAATTAGAACACGATAGCGATGTGCCGAAATCAAAATTAACAAATATCGTAAAAGACACTTTCAAACTGACACCAAATATAAACAGAATAAAAAACGATACTCTTTTTGTCACACTAACAAAAGTCAATCAAACAACAACCACAAGAGACACAAAAACCACAACTATAACAGACAATCAAATAACAACACAAAGAAACAACCCGGCTACAACGATTACAGACACAACGACCATAACTACGACCGATACTCCAATTATAACGACAAAAGACAAACCAACAAGAACGATACCAGGAAATCAAACCATAACTACCAGAGAAACTTCGACCACAACTAGAAATGACACTTTAATCACAATAAATGAACTAACAAAAAAGACAACAGACATTCTATCAACAACGACTACAAACACGCTGACCACAACAAAAAAAGACACTCTGAGCACCAAAACAAACGCGACTCTTACCATAACTCCAACAGACACTACGACCACAAATACAACAGACACTCTGAACATAAAGACAATAGAAAATTCAATCAAAACTACAACAGACACTACGCCCACAACTACAACAGACACTCAAACCAAAACTTCAACAGAAAGCCCGACTACAACGACAACAGTCACTCTAACCACAACACCAACAGAAACTACGACCACAACTACAATTGACACTCCAACTACGAATGCAACAGATACTCCGACCACAACTACAATAGACACTCCGACCCAAACGACAATAGACACTCCAACCACTGCCTCAACAAACACTCTGACCACAACTACAACAGACACTCTGACCAAAACTACAAATAAAACTCCGACCTCAACAAAACAAAACACTAAGAAGACAACGACAATAGACACTACGATCCAAACGATAATAGATACTCCAAAAACAACTACAATATACATTCCAACCACAACTACAACAGACACGCCGACCACAACTGCATCAGAAACTCCTACCACAACGACAAAAGGTATTCCGTCCACAACCACAACAGACACTCAAACCTCAACTGAAACAGACGCTTCGACCATAACGACCACAGACACTCCAACCACAACTACAACAGACACTTCGACCACAACAACAATAGACACTCCAACCACAACTACATCAGAAACACCAACCACAATGACAACAGACACTCAAACAACAACTACAACAGACCCACTGAACACAACGATAACAGACACTCCGACCACAACGAAAACAGACACTCCAACAACAACTACAACAGCCATTCGGACCACAACTGCAACAGACACTCCTACCACAACGACAATAGGCTCTCCGTCCACAACTACAACAGACACTCCGACCAAAAACACAATAAACATTCCGACTATAACGACAATAGACACTCCGACCTCAACTGCAACAGACGCTCCGACCCGAACGACAACAGAAAATCCTACCATAACAACAAAAGACACTCCGACCAGAACGACCATAGACAATCCGACCTCAACTACAACAGAACCTCCGAACACTACTTCAACTGATTTCCCTACAACAACGATAACAGATACTTCAACAACAATTACAACAGACACTCTAACCACAACTAAAACAGACACTCCAACCACAACTACAAAAGAAACTCCAACCACAACGACAAAAGACACTCCAAACTCAACTAAAACAGACACTCCGACCACAACGACTATAGACATTCCAACCACAACTACAATAGACACTCCGACCACAATGATAAAAGGCACTCCGTCCACAACTACAACAGACACTCCATCCTCAACTGCATCAGACGCTCCGACCACAACTACAACAGACACTCCGACCACAACGACAATAGACTCTCTAACCGCAACTACTACTGACACTCCGACCACCACGACAACAGACACTCCAACAACAACTACAACAGACCCTCTGACCACAAAAACAATAGACACTCCGACCGCAACTACTACAGACACTTTGATAACAACGACAACAGACATTCCAACAACAGACATTCCGACCACTACTGCAACAGGCACTCCGACCACAACTACATTAGACACTCCAACCACATCAACAATATACATTCCAAACATAACTGCAAAAGATACGCCGACCACAACTACAACAGACACTCCTTCCACAACTAAAACAGACACTCCGACTACAACGACGACAGAAACTCCAACAATAATTACAACAGACACTCCAACCTCAACTACAACAGACATTCCGACCACAACTACAACAGATACTCCGACTACAACGACGATAGACACTCCGACCACAACTACAACGGACACTCCGACTACAACGACGATAGACACTCCATACTCAACTACAAAAGACACTTCGACCACCTCATCAACTGATTTTTCAACAACAACGATAACAGACACTCCAACGACAATAACAACAGACACTCCAACCACAACTACAACAGACACTCCGACCTCAACTTCAACATACACTCCGACCACAACGACAATAGACACTCTGACCTCAACTACAATAGACAATCCAACCACTACAACAGACACTCCGACTACAACGACAATAGACATTCCGACCTCAACTACAACAGTTACTCCAACAACCACTTCAAGTGATTTCCCTACAACAACGAAAACAGACACTCCAACAACAAATAAAACAGACACTTCAACCACAACTACAATAGACACTCCGACCGCAACTACAACAGACATTCCGACCACAACGACAAAAGGCACTCCGTCTACAACTACAAAAGACACTCCGACCTTAACTACAACAGACACTCCGAAAACCACTTCAACTGATTTCTCTACAACAACGATAACAGACACTCCAACAAACATTACAATTGACAATCCAACCACAACTACAATAGACACTCAAAAATCAACCGCAACAAACACTCCGAAAATAACAACAACAGACACACCAACCAGAACTACAACAGACCCTCTGACCACAACGACAATAGACACTCCGACCGCAACTACAACAGACACTCCGACCACAACGACAATAGACACACCGACCTCAACTAAACCAGACACTCCGAATACAACGACAATAGACACTCCGACTACAACGACGATAGACACTCCAAACTCAACTACAACAGTCACTCCAACAACAATTAAAACAGACACTCCGACCCAAACGACAACCGACACTCCAACCTCAACTACAACAGACACTCCAACCACAACTACAACCTACACTCCAACCACAACTACAACAGAAATTCCGACCACAACTACAACAGACACTCCGACTACAACGACGATAGACACTCCGACCTCAACTACAACAGACACTCCGACTACAACGACGATAGACACTCCGACCTCAACTACAAAAGACACTCCAAACACAACTACAACAGACACTCCGACCACAACTACAACAGACACTCTGACTACAACGAAAGTAGACACTCTGACCTCAACTTCAACAGACACTCCGACCACAACGACAATAGACACTCCAACCACAACTACAACAGACACTCCGACTACAACGACGATATACACTCCGACCTCAACTACAACAGACACTCCGACCACAAAGACAATAGACACTACGACTACAACGGCAATATACACTCCGACTATCACGACAATAGAATCTCCGACTTCAACTACAACAGACACTCCAACCACAACTATAACAAACACTCCGACCTCAAATGCAACAGACACTACGACTACAACGGCAATATACACTCCGACTATCACGACAATAGACACTCCGACTTCAACTACAACAGACACTCCAACCACAACTACAACAAACACTCCGATAACAGACACTCCAATAACAATTACAATTGACACTCCGACCACAACTACAACAGACACTCCAAAATCAACTACAACAGACATTTCGACTACAACGACGATAGACAATCCGACTATCACAACGACAATAGACACTCCGACCTCAACTGCAAATGACAGTCCTAAGACAACAACAAAAGGCACTCCGTCCACAACGACTAGAGACACTCCGACAATAACTACAACAGACCCTCTGACCACAACGACAATAGACACTCCGACTTCAACTACAACAGGCACTCCAAAATCAACTACAACAGACAATCCGACTACAACGACGATAGACACTTCGACTTCAACTACAACAGACACTCCAATCACAACTACAACAAACAGTCTGACTACAACGACAATAGACACTCCGACCTCAACTGCAAATGACACTCCTACCACAACGACAAAAGGCACTCCGTCCACAATGACTACAGACACTCCGACCACAACTACAACAGACCCTCTGACCACAACAACAAAAGACACTCCGACCGCAACTGCTACAAACACTTTGACAATAACGACAACAGATATTACACCAACAACTACAACAGACATTTCGACAACAACTGCAACAGGCACTCCAACCACAACTACATCAGACACTCCAACCACAACAACAATATACATTCCAACCACAACTACAACAGACATTCCGACTACAACTACAACAGACACTCCGACCACAACGACAATAAACGCTCCAACAACAACTACAACAGACACTTCAACCACAACTATAACAGACACTCCGACCTCAAATGCAACAGACACTCCTACTACAACGACAGTAGACACTCCGACCTCACCTTCAACAGACACTCCGACCACAACAACAACAGACACTCCGATCTCAACTACAAAAGACTCTCCGACCACAACGACAATAGACGCTCCAACCAGAACTACAACAGACACTCCAACCACAACTATAACAGACACTCCGACCTCAACTACAACAGACACTCCGACTACAACGACAATAGCCACTCCGACTTCAACTACAACAGACACTCCAACCACAACTACAACAAACCTTCCGATAACAGACACTCCAACAACAATTACAATTGACACTCCGACCACAACTATAACAAACACTCCAAAATCAACTACAACAGACAATCCGACTACAACGACGATAGACTCTCCGACTACCACGATAATAGACACTCTAACTTCAACTACAACAGACACTTCAACCACAACTACAACAGACATTCCAATTACCACAACTTTATCAGACACTCCGTCTACAACGACAATAGACACTCCAAACTCAACTATAACAGACACTCCGACCACCTCTTCAACTGATTTCTCTACAACAATGATAACAGACACTCCAACAACATTTAACACAGACACTCCAACTACAACTACAACAGACAATCCGACCACAACTACAACAGACACTCCGACCTCAACGACAATAGACGCTCCAACTACAACAGACACTTTAACCACAACTACAACAAACAGTCTGACCACAACGACAATAGACACTTCATCCTCAACTGCAAATGACACTCCTACCACAACGACAAAAGGCACTCCGTCCACAACGACTACAGACACTCCGATCACAACCACAACAGACACTCCGACCACAACGACAATAGACGCTCCAATCACAACTACAACAGACACTCCAACCACAACTATAACAGACACTCCGACCTTAAATGCAACAGACACTCCGACTACAACGGCAATAGACACTCCGACCCCAACTACAACAGACACTCCAACCACAACTACAACAAACCTTCCGATAACAGACACTCCAACAACAATTACAATTGACACTCCGACCACAACTACAACAAACACTCCAAAATCAACTACAAAAGACAATCCGACTACAACGACGATAGACTCTTCGACTACCACGACAATAGACACTCTGACTTCAACTACAACAGACACTCCAACCACAACTACAACAGACATTCCAACCACAACTACAACAGACTCTCCGACCACAACGACAATAGACGCTCCAACCACAAATACAACAGACACTCCGACTACAACGACGATATACACTCCGACCTTAACTACAACAAACACTCCGACCACAACGACAGTAGACGCTCCAACCACAACTACAACAGACACTCCGACCACAACTATAACAGACACTCCGACCTTAAATGCAACAGACACTACGACTACAATGGCAATAGACACTCCGACTACCACGACAATAGACACTACAACTTCAAAAACAACAGATACTCCAACCACAACTACAACAAACATTCCGATAACAGACACTCCAACAACAATTACAATAGACACTCCGACCACAACTACAACAGACACTCCGACCACAACTACAACAGACACTCCGATCACAACTACAACAGACACTCCAACCACAACTACAACAGACATTCCGACCACAACTACAACAGACTCTCCGACCTTAACGACAATAGACGCTCCAACCACAACTACAACAGACACTCCAACCACAACTATAACAGACACTCCGACTTTAACGACAGTAGACACTACGACCTCACCTTCAACAGACACTCCGACCACAACTACAACAGACACTCCGACCACAACTACAACAGGTACTGCGATCACAACTACAACAGACACTCCGACGACAACGACAATAATGGCTCCAACCACAACTACAACAGACACTCCAACCACAACTATAACAGACACTCCGACCTCAAATGCAACAGACACTCCGACTACAACGGCAATAGACACTCCGACTACAACGGCAATAGACACTCCGACTACCACGACAATAGACACTCCGACTTCAACTACAACAGGCACTCCAAAATCAACTACAACAGACAATCCTACTACAACGACGATAGACACTCCGACTACCACGACAATAGACACTCCGACTTCAACTACAACAGACACTCCAATCACAACTACAACAAACAGTCTGACTACAACGACAATAGACACTCCGACCTCAACTGCAAATGACACTCCTACCACAACGACAAAAGGCACTCCGTCCACAACGACTACAGACACTCCGACCACAACTACAACAGACCCTCTGACCACAACAACAAAAGACACTCCGACCGCAACTGCTACAAACACTTTGACAACAACAACAACAGATATTACACCAACAACTACAACAGACATTTTGACAACAACTGCAACAGGCACTCCAACCACAACTACATCAGACACTCCAACCACAACAACAATATACATTCCAACCACAACTACAACAGACATTCCGACTACCACTACAACAGACACTCCGACCACAACGACAATAAACGCTCCAACAACAACTACAACAGACATATCAACCACAACTATAACAGACACTCCGACCTCAAATGCAACAGACACTCCGACTACAACGGCAATAGACACTCCGACTACAACGGCAATAGACACTCCGACTACCACGACAATAGACACTCCGACTTCAACTACAACAGGCACTCCAAAATCAACTACAACAGACAATCCGACTACAACGACGATAGACACTCCGACTACCACGACAATAGACACTCCGACTTCAACTACAACAGACACTCCAATCACAACTACAACAAACAGTCTGACTACAACGACAATACACACTCCGACCTCAACTGCAAATGACACTCCTACCACAACGACAAAAGGCACTCCGTCCACAACGACTACAGACACTCCGACCACAACTACAACAGACCCTCTGACCACAACAACAAAAGACACTCCGACCGCAACTGCTACAAACACTTTGACAACAACAACAACAGATATTACACCAACAACTACAACAGACATTTTGACAACAACTGCAACAGGCACTCCAACCACAACTACATCAGACACTCCAACCACAACAACAATATACATTCCAACCACAACTACAACAGACATTCCGACTACCACTACAACAGACACTCCGACCACAACGACAATAAACGCTCCAACAACAACTACAACAGACATATCAACCACAACTATAACAGACACTCCGACCTCAAATGCAACAGACACTCCGACCACAACAACAACAGACACTCCGATCACAACTACAAAAGACTCTCCGACCACAACGACAATAGACGCTCCAACCAGAACTACAACAGACACTCCAACCACAACTATAACAGACACTCCGACCTCAAATGCAACAGACACTCCGACTACAACGGCAATAGACACTCCGACTACAACGACAATAGACACTCCGACTACAACGACAATAGCCACTCCGACTTCAACTTCAACAGACACTCCAACCACAACTACAACAAACCTTCCGATAACAGACACTCCAACAACAATTACAATTGACACTCCGACCACAACTATAACAAACACTCCAAAATCAACTACAACAGACAATCCGACTACAACGACGATAGACTCTCCGACTACCACGACAATAGACACTCTAACTTCAACTACAACAGACACTCCAACCACAACTACAACAGACATTCCAATTACCACAACTTTATCAGACACTCCGTCTACAACGACAATAGACACTCCAAACTCAACTATAACAGACACTCCGACCACCTCTTCAACTGATTTCTCTACAACAATGATAACAGACACTCCAACAACATTTAACACAGACACTCCAACTACAACTACAACAGACAATCCGACCACAACTACAACAGACACTCCGACCTCAACGACAATAGACGCTCCAACTACAACAGACACTTTAACCACAACTACAACAAACAGTCTGACCACAACGACAATAGACACTTCATCCTCAACTGCAAATGACACTCCTACCACAACGACAAAAGGCACTCCGTCCACAACGACTACAGACACTCCGATCACAACCACAACAGACACTCCGACCACAACGACAATAGACGCTCCAATCACAACTACAACAGACACTCCAACCACAACTATAACAGACACTCCGACCTTAAATGCAACAGACACTCCGACTACAACGGCAATAGACACTCCGACCTCAACTACAACAGACACTCCAACCACAACTACAACAAACTTTCCGATAACAGACACTCCAACAACAATAACAATTGACACTCCGACCACAACTACAACAAACACTCCAAAATCAACTACAACAGACAATCCGACTACAACGACGATAGACTCTTCGACTACCACGACAATAGACACTCTGACTTCAACTACAACAGACACTCCAACCACAACTACAACAGACATTCCAACCACAACTACAACAGACTCTCTGACCACAACGACAATAGACGCTCCAACCACAAATACAACAGACACTCCGACTACAACGACGATATACACTCCGACCTTAACTACAACAAACACTCCGACCACAACGACAGTAGACGCTCCAACCACAACTACAACAGACACTCCGACCACAACTATAACAGACACTCCGACCTTAAATGCAACAGACACTACGACTACAATGGCAATAGACACTCCGACTACCACGACAATAGACACTACAACTTCAAATACAACAGATACTCCAACCACAACTACAACAAACATTCCGATAACAGACACTCCAACAACAATTACAATAGACACTCCGACCACAATTACAACAGACACTCCGACCACAACTACAACAGACACTCCGATCACAACTACAACAGACACTCCAACCACAACTACAACAGACATTCCGACCACAACTACAACAGACTCTCCGACCTTAACGACAATAAACGCTCCAACCACAACTACAACAGACACTCCAACCACAACTATAACAGACACTCCGACTTTAACGACAGTAGACACTACGACCTCACCTTCAACAGACACTCCGACCACAACTACAACAGACACTCCGACCACAACTACAACAGGTACTGCGATCACAACTACAACAGACACTCTGACCACAACGACAATAATGGCTCCAACCACAACTACAACAGACACTACAACCACAACTATAACAGACACTCCGACCTCAAATGCAACAGACACTCCGACTACAACGGCAATAGACACTCCGACTACAACGACAATAGACACTCCGACTACAACGACAATAGCCTTTCCGACTTCAACTACAACAGACACTCCAACCACAACTACAACAAACCTTCCGATAACAGACACTCCAACAACAATTACAATTGACACTCCGACCACAACTATAACAAACACTCCAAAATCAACTACAACAGACAATCCGACTACAACGACGATAGACTCTTCGACTACCACGACAATAGACACGCTGACTTCAACTACAACAGACACTCCAACCACAACTACAACAGACATTCCAACCACAACTACAACAGACTCTCCGACCTTAACGACAATAGACGCTCCAACCACAACTACAACAGACACTCCAACCACAACTATAACAGACAGTCCGACTTTAACGACAGTAGACACTACGACCTCACCTTCAACAGACACTCCGACCACAACTACAACAGACACTCCGACCACAACTACAACAGGTACTGCGATCACAACTACAACAGACACTCCGACCACAACGACAATAATGGCTCCAACCACAACTACAACAGACACTCCAACCACAACTATAACAGACACTCCGACTTTAACGACAGTAGACACTACGACCTCACCTTCAACAGACACTCCGACCACAACTACAACAGACACTCCGACCACAACTACAACAGGTACTGCGATCACAACTACAACAGACCCTCTGACCACAACAACAAAAGACACTCCGACCGCAACTGCTACAAACACTTTGACAACAACGACAACAGATATTACACCAACAACTACAACAGACATTTCGTCAACAACTGCAACAGGCACTCCAAACACAACTACATCAGACACTCCAACCACAACAACAATATACATTCCAACCACAACTACAACAGACATTCCGACTACAACTACAACAGACACTCCGACCACAACGACAATAAACGCTCCAACAACAACTACAACAGACACTTCAACCACAACTATAACAGACACTCCGACCTCAAATGCAACAGACACTCCTACTACAACGACAGTAAACACTCCGACCTCACCTTCAACAGACACTCCGACCACAACAACAACAGACACTACGATCTCAACTACAAAAGACTCTCCGACCACAACGACAATAGACGCTCCAACCAGAACTACAACAGACACTCCAACCACAACTATAACAGACACTCCGACCTCAACTACAACAGACACTCCGACTACAACGACAATAGCCACTCCGACTTCAACTACAACAGACACTCCAACCACAACTACAACAAACCTTCCGATAACAGACACTCCAACAACAATTACAATTGACACTCCGACCACAACTATAACAAACACTCCAAAATCAACTACAACAGACAATCCGACTACAACGACGATAGACTCTCCGACTACCACGACAATAGACACTCTAACTTCAACTACAACAGACACTCCAACCACAACTACAACAGACATTCCAATTACCACAACTTTATCAGACACTCCGTCTACAACGACAATAGACACTCCAAACTCAACTATAACAGACACTCCGACCACCTCTTCAACTGATTTCTCTACAACAATGATAACAGACACTCCAACAACATTTAACACAGACACTCCAACTACAACTACAACAGACAATCCGACCACAACTACAACAGACACTCCGACCTCAACGACAATAGACGCTCCAACTACAACAGACACTTTAACCACAACTACAACAAACAGTCTGACCACAACGACAATAGACACTTCATCCTCAACTGCAAATGACACTCCTACCACAACGACAAAAGGCACTCCGTCCACAACGACTACAGACACTCCGATCACAACCACAACAGACACTCCGACCACAACGACAATAGACGCTCCAATCACAACTACAACAGACACTCCAACCACAACTATAACAGACACTCCGACCTTAAATGCAACAGACACTCCGACTACAACGGCAATAGACACTCCGACCTCAACTACAACAGACACTCCAACCACAACTACAACAAACCTTCCGATAACAGACACTCCAACAACAATTACAATTGACACTCCGACCACAACTACAACAAACACTCCAAAATCAACTACAACAGACAATCCGACTACAACGACGATAGACTCTTCGACTACCACGACAATAGACACTCTGACTTCAACTACAACAGACACTCCAACCACAACTACAACAGACATTCCAACCACAACTACAACAGACTCTCCGACCACAACGACAATAGACGCTCCAACCACAAATACAACAGACACTCCGACTACAACGACGATATACACTCCGACCACAAATACAACAGACAATCCGACTACAACGACGATAGACTCTTCGACTACCACGACAATAGACACTCTGACTTCAACTACAACAGACACTCCAACCACAACTACAACAGACATTCCAACCACAACTACAACAGACTCTCCGACCACAACGACAATAGACGCTCCAACCACAACTACAACAGACACTCCGACCACAACTATAACAGACACTCCGACCTTAAATGCAACAGACACTACGACTACAATGGCAATAGACACTCCGACTACCACGACAATAGACACTACAACTTCAAAAACAACAGATACTCCAACCACAACTACAACAAACATTCCGATAACAGACACTCCAACAACAATTACAATAGACACTCCGACCACAACTACAACAGACACTCCGACCACAACTACAACAGACACTCCGATCACAACTACAACAGACACTCCAACCACAACTACAACAGACATTCCGACCACAACTACAACAGACTCTCCGACCTTAACGACAATAGACGCTCCAACCACAACTACAACAGACACTCCAACCACAACTATAACAGACACTCCGACTTTAACGACAGTAGACACTACGACCTCACCTTCAACAGACACTCCGACCACAACTACAACAGACACTCCGACCACAACTACAACAGGTACTGCGATCACAACTACAACAGACACTCCGACGACAACGACAATAATGGCTCCAACCACAACTACAACAGACACTCCAACCACAACTATAACAGACACTCCGACCTCAAATGCAACAGACACTCCGACTACAACGGCAATAGACACTCCGACTACAACGGCAATAGACACTCCGACTACCACGACAATAGACACTCCGACTTCAACTACAACAGGCACTCCAAAATCAACTACAACAGACAATCCGACTACAACGACGATAGACACTCCGACTACCACGACAATAGACACTCCGACTTCAACTACAACAGACACTCCAATCACAACTACAACAAACAGTCTGACTACAACGACAATAGACACTTCATCCTCAACTGCAAATGACACTCCTACCACAACGACAAAAGGCACTCCGTCCTTAACGACTACAGACACTCCGATCACAACCACAACAGACACTCCGACCACAACGACAATAGACGCTCCAACCACAACTACAACAGACACTCCAACCACAACTATAACAAACACTCCGACCTTAAATGCAACAGACACTCCGACTGCAACGACAATAGCCACTCCGACTTCAACTACAACAGACACTCCAACCACAACTACAACAAACCTTCCGATAACAGACACTCCAACAACAATTACAATTGACACTCCAACCACAACTACAACAAACACTCCAAAATCAACTACAACAGACAATCCGACTACAACGACGATAGACTCTCCGACTACCACTACAATAGACACTCTGACTTCATCTACAACAGACACTCCAACCACAACTACAACAAACATTCCGACCACAACGACAATAGACACTCCGACCTCAACTGCAAATGACACTCCAACCACAACGACAAAAGGCACTCCGTCCACAACGACTAAAGACATTCCGACCACAACTACAACAGACCCTCTGACCACAACAACAAAAGACACTCCGACCGCAACTGCTACAAACACTTTTACAATAACGACAACAGACATTACAACAACAACTTCAACAGACATTTCGACAACAACTGCATCAGGCACTCCAACCACAACTACATCAGACACTCCAACCACAACAACAATATACATTCCAACCACAACTACTACAGACACGTTGACCACAACTGCAACAGACAATCCGACTAAAACGACAATAGACACTTCGAACTCAACTACAACAGACACTCCGGCCACAACTGCAACAGACACTCCAACCACAACTACAACAAACAGTCTGACCACAACGACAATAGACACTTCAACCTCAACTGCAATTGACACTCCTACCATAACGACAAAAGGCACTCCGTCCACAACGACTACAGACACTCCGATCACAACCACAACAGACACTCCGACCACAACGAAAATAGACGCTCCAACCACAACTACAACAGACACTCCAACCACAACTATAACAGACACTCCGACCTCAAATGCAACAGACACTCCGACTACAACGGCAATAGACACTCCGACCTCAACTACAATAGACACTCCGACCACAACTACAACAGACACTCCGACCACAACTACAACAGACACTCCGATCACAACTACAACAGACACTCCAACCACAACTACAACAGACATTCCGACCACAACTACAACAGACTCTCCGACCTTAACGACAATAGACGCTCCAAGCACAACTACAACAGACACTCCAACCACAACTATAACAGACACTCCGACTTTAACGACAGTAGACACTACGACCTCACCTTCAACAGACACTCCGACCACAACTACAACAGAAACTCCGACCACAACTACAACAGGTACTGCGATCACAACTACAACAGACACTCCGACCACAACGACAATAATGGCTCCAACCACAACTACAACAGACACTCCAACCACAACTATAACAGACACTCCGACCTCAAATGCAACAGACACTCCGACTACAACGGCAATAAACACTCCGACTACAACGGCAATAGACACTCCGACTACCACGACAATAGACACTCCGACTTCAACTACAACAGGCACTCCAAAATCAACTACAACAGACAATCCGACTACAACGACGATAGACACTCCGACTACCACGACAATAGACACTCCGACTTCAACTACAACAGACACTCCAATCACAACTACAACAAACAGTCTGACTACAACGACAATAGACACTCCGACCTCAACTGCAAATGACACTCCTACCACAACGACAAAAGGCACTCCTTCCACAACGACTACAGACACTCCGACCACAACTACAACAGACCCTCTGACCACAACAACAAAAGACACTCCGGCGGCAACTGCTACAAACACTTTGACAACAACGACAACAGAAATTACACCAACAGCTACAACAGACATTTCGACAACAACTGCAACAGGCACTCCAACCACAACTACATCAGACACTCCAACCACAACAACAATATACATTCCAACCACAACTACAACAGACATTCCGACTACAACTACAACAGACACTCCGACCACAACGACAATAAACGCTCCAACAACAACTACAACAGACACTTCAACCACAACTATAACAGACACTCCAACCTCAAATGCAACAGACACTCCAACTACAACGACAGTAGAGACTCCGACCTCACCTTCAACAGACACTCCGACCACAACAACAACAGACACTCTGATCACAACTACAAAAGACTCTCTGACCACAACGACAATAGACGCTCCAACCAGAACTACAACAGACACTCCAACCACAACTATAACAGACACTCCGACCTCAAATGCAACAGACACTCCGACTACAACGGCAATAGACACTCCGACTACAACGACAGTAAACACTCCGACTACAACGACAATAGCCACTCCGACTTCAACTACAACAGACACTCCAACCACAACTACAACAAACCTTCCGATAACAGACACTCCAACAACAATTACAATTGACACTCCGACCACAACTATAACAAACACTCCAAAATCAACTACAACAGACAATCCGACTGCAACGACGATAGACTCTCCGACTACCACGACAATAGACACTCTAACTTCAACTACAACAGACACTCCAACCACAACTACAACAGACATTCCAATTACCACAACTTTATCAGACACTCCGTCTACAACGACAATAGACACTCCAAACTCAACTATAACAGACACTCCGACCACCTCTTCAACTGATATCTCTACAACAACGATAACAGACACTCCAACAACATTTAACACAGACACTCCAACTACAACTACAACAGACAATCCGACCACAACTACAACAGACACTCCGACCTCAACGACAATAGACGCTCCAACTACAACAGACACTTTAACCACAACTACAACAAACAGTCTGACCACAACGACAATAGACACTTCATCCTCAAATGCAAATGACACTCCTACCACAACGACAAAAGTCACTCCGTCCACAACGACTACAGACACTCCGATCACAACCACAACAGACACTCCGACCACAACGACAATAGACGCTCCAACCACAACTACAACAGACACTCCAACCACAACTATAACAGACACTCCGACCTTAAATGCAACAGACACTCCGACTACAACGGCAATAGACACTCCGACCTCAACTACAACAGACACTCCAACCACAACTACAACAAACCTTCCGATAACAGACACTCCAACAACAATTACAATTGACACTCCGACCACAACTACAACAAACACTTCAAAATCAACTACAACAGACAATCCGACTACAACGACGATAGACTCTTCGACTACCACGACAATAGACACTCTGACTTCAACTACAACAGACACTCCAACCACAACTACAACAGACATTCCAACCACAACTACAACAGACTCTCCGACCACAACGACAATAGACGCTCCAACCACAAATACAACAGACACTCCGACTACAACGACGATATACACTCCGACCTTAACTACAACAAACACTCCGACCACAACGACAGTAGACGCTCCAACCACAACTACAACAGACACTCCGACCACAACTATAACAGACACTCCGACCTTAAATGCAACAGACACTACGACTACAACGGCAATAGACACTCCGACTACCACGACAATAGACACTACAACTTCAAATACAACAGATACTCCAACCACAACTACAACAAACATTCCGATAACAGACACTCCAACAACAATTACAATAGACACTCCGACCACAACTACAACAGACACTCCGACCACAACTACAACAGACACTCCGATCACAACTACAACAGACACTCCAACCACAACTACAACAGACATTCCGACCACAACTACAACAGACTCTCCGACCTTAACGACAATAGACGCTCCAACCACAACTACAACAGACACTCCAACCACAACTATAACAGACACTCCGACTTTAACGACAGTAGACACTACGACCTCACCTTCAACAGACACTCCCACCACAACTACAACAGACACTCCGACCACAACTACACCAGGTACTGCGATCACAACTACAACAGACACTCCGACCACAACGACAATAATGGCTCCAACCACAACTACAACAGACACTCCAACCACAACTATAACAGACACTCCGACCTCAAATGCAACAGACACTCCGACTACAACGGCAATAGACACTCCGACTACAACGACAATAGACACTCCGACTACAACGATAATAGCCACTCCGACTTCAACTACAACAGACACTCCAACCACAACTACAACAAACCTTCCGATAACAGACACTCCAACAACAATTACAATTGACACTCCGACCACAACTATAACAAACACTCCAAAATCAACTACAACAGACAATCCGACTACAACGACGATAGACTCTTCAACTACCACGACAATAGACACTCTGACTTCAACTACAACAGACACTCCAACCACAACTACAACAGACATTCCAACCACAACTACAACAGACTCTCCGACCTTAACGACATTAGACGCTCCAACCACAACTACAACAGACACTCCAACCACAACTATAACAGACAGTCCGACTTTAACGACAGTAGACACTACGACCTCACCTTCAACAGACACTCCGACCACAACTACAACAGACACTCCGACCACAACTACAACAGGTACTGCGATCACAACTACAACAGACACTCCGACCACAACGACAATAATGGCTCCAACCACAACTACATTAGACACTCCAACCACAACTATAACAGACACTCCGACTTTAACAACAGTAGACACTACGACCTCACCTTCAACAGACACTCCGACCACAACTACAACAGACACTCCGACCACAACTACAACAGGTACTGCGATCACAACTACAACAGACACTTCGACCACAACGACAATAATGGCTCCAACCACAACTACAACAGACACTCCAACCACAATTATAACAGACACTCCGACCTCAAATGCAACAGACACTCCGACTACCACGACAATAGACACTCCGACTTCAACTACAACAGGCACTCCAAAATCAACTACAACAGACAATCCGACTACAACGACGATAGACACTCTGACTGCCACGACAATAGACACTCCGACTTCAACTACAACAGACACTCCAATCACAACTACAACAAACAGTCTGACTACAACTACAATAGACCCTCTGACCACAACAACAAAAGACACTCCAACCGCAACTGCTACAAACACTTTGACAACAACGACAACAGATATTACACCAACAACTACAACAGACATTTCGACAACAACTGCAACAGGCACTCCAACCACAACTACATCAGACACTCCAACCACAACAACAATATACATTCCAACCACAACTACAACAGACATTCCGACTACAACTACAACAGACACTCCGACCACAACGACAATAAACGCTCCAACAACAACTACAACAGACACTTCAACCACAACTATAACAGACACTCCGACCTCAAATGCAACAGACACTCCTACTACAACGACAGTAGACTCTCCGACCTCACCTTCAACAGACACTTCGACCACAACAACAACAGACACTCCGATCACAACTACAACAGACACTCCGACCACAACGACAATAGACGCTCCAACCAGAACTACAACAGACACTCCAACCACAACTATAACAGACACTCCGACCTCAAATGCAACAGACACTCCGACTACAACGGCAATAGACACCCCGACTACAACGACAATAGACACTCCGACTTCAACTACAACAGACACTCCAACCACAACTACAACAAACCTTCCGATAACAGACACTCCAACAACAATTACAATTGACACTCCTACCACAACTATAACAAACACTCCAAAATCAACTACAACAGACAATCCGACTACAACGACGATAGACTCTCCGACTACCACGACAATAGACACTCTGACTTCAACTACAACAGACACTCCAACCACAACTACAACAGACATTCCAATTTCCACAACTTTATCAGACACTCCGTCTACAACGACAATAGACACTCCAAACTCAACTATAACAGACACTCCGACCACCTCTTCAACTGATTTCTCTACAACAACGATAACAGACACTCCAACAACATTTAACACAGACACTCCAACTACAACTACAACAGACAATCCGACCACAACTACAACAGACACTCCGACCTCAACGACAATAGACGCTCCAACTACAACAGACACTTTAACCACAACTTCAACAAACAGTCTGACCACAACGACAATAGACACTTCATCCTCAACTGCAAATGACACTCCTACCACAACGACAAAAGGCACTCCGTCCACAACGACTACAGACACACCGATCACAACCACAACAGACACTCCGACCACAACGACAATAGACGCTCCAACCACAACTACAACAGACACTCCAACCACAACTATAACAGACACTTCGACCTTAAATGCAACAGACACTCCGACTACAACGACAATAGCCACTCCGACTTCAACTACAACAGACACTCCAACCACAACTACAACAAACCTTCCGATAACAGACACTCCAACAACAATTACAATTGACACTCCGACCACAACTACATCAAACACTCTAAAATCAACTACAACAGACAATCCGACTACAACGACGATAGACTCTCCGACTACCACTACAATAGACACTCTGACTTCATCTACAACAGACACTCCAACCACAACTACAACAAACATTCCGACCACAACGACAATAGACACTCCGACCTCAACTGCAAATGACACTCCAACCACAACGACAAAAGGCACTCCGTCCACAACGACTACAGACACTCCGACCACAACTACAACAGACCCTCTGACCACAACAACAAAAGACACTCCGACCGCAACTGCTACAAACACTTTTACAATAACGACAACAGACATTACAACAACAACTACAACAGACATTTCGACAACAACTGCAACAGGCACTCCAACCACAACTACATCAGACACTCCAACCACAACAACAATATACATTCCAACCACAACTACTACAGACACGTTGACCACAACTGCAACAGACAATCCGACTAAAACGACAATAGACACTCCAAACTCAACTACAACAGACACTCCGGCCACAACTGCAACAGACACTCCGACCACAACTACAACAGACACTCCGACCACAACTACAACAGACACTCCGACTACAACTACAATAGACACTCCGACCTCAACTACAACAGACACTCCGACTACAACTACAATAGACACTCCGACCTCAACTACAACAGACACTCCGACTACAACGACAATAGACACTCCAACCACAACTACAACAGACACTCCGATCACAACCACAACAGACACTCTGACCACAACGACAATAGACGCTCCAACCACAACTATAACAGACACTCCAACCACAACTATAACAGACAATCCGACCTCAAATGCAACAGACACTCAGACTACAACGGCAATAGACACTCCGACCTCAACTACAACAGACACTCCGACTACAACGACAATAGACACTCCGACCTCAACTACAATAGACACTCCGACCACAATAACAACAGACACTCCGACCTCAACTACAACAGACACTTTGACCACCACTTCAACTGATTTTACTACGACAACGATAACAGACACTCCAACAACAACTACAACAGACATTTTGACAACAATTGCAACAGGCACTCTGACCACAACTACATCAGACACTCCAATCACAACAACAATATACATTCCAACCACAATTGCAACAGATACGCCGACCACAACTGCAACAGACACTCCTTCCTCAACTTTAATAGACACTCCGACTACAACGACAATAGACACTGCAAACTCAATTACAACAGACACTCCGACCACAACTGCAACAGACACTTCTTCCACAACTTTAACAGACACTCCGACTACAACGACAATAGACACTCCAAACTCAACTACAACAGACACTCCGACCATCTCTTCAACTGACACAACAACGATAACATACACTCCAACAACAATTACAACAGATACTCAAACCACATCTACAACAGACATTCCGTCCACAAGTACAACAGACACTCTGACTACAACGACAGTAGACATTCCCACTTCACCTTCAACAGACACTCCGACCACAACTACAACAGACACTCCGATCACAACTACAACAGACGCTCCAACCTCAACTACAACAGACACTCCAAGGACAACTACAACAGGCACTCTGTCCTCAACTGCAACAGACGCTCCGACCCAAACGACAAAAGACACTCCAACCACAACTACAACAGACACTCCTACATCAACTTCAAATGACACTCCGATTACAACGACAATAGACACTCCAACCACAACTACAACAGACACTCCGACCACAACGACAACAGACACTCCAACAACAACTACAACAGTTACGCCGACCACAGCTGCAACAGGCGCTCCGACCCAAACGACAACAGACACTCCAACCACAACTACAACAGACACTCCGACCTCAACTGCAACAAACACTCCGACCACTTCGACAACAGACACTCTAACCACAACTACAACAGATACTCAGACCTCAACTGCAACAGACACTCTGACCACTACGACAATAGACACTCCAACCACAACTACAACAGGCACTCCGACCACAACTGCAATTGATTCCTCTACAACAACGACAACAGACACTCTAACCACAACTTCAACAGGCTCTCTAACATCGACTACAGATACTTTAACAACAACAACTACAGACATCCCGATCACACCAACTAACACTTTTGTGCCAACTTCTTCACATATTCCAACAATGTCCTCCACAGACAATTCTGCGTCGACCACTTCAGGAATTTCAACAACGTCTTTCCCGATCACACCAACTAACACTTTTGTGCCAACTTCTTCACATATTCCAACAATGTCCTCCACAGACAATTCTGCGTCGACCACTTCAGGAATTTCAACAACGTCTTTCACAGACACTTCTTCGTCGACTTCTTCAGGAACTTCTGCAACGACCCTTACAGTCACTTTTATGTCGACTACTTCAGGAACTATAACCACGTCTCCCACAGATACTTCTGCGGCGACCATTTTAGGAACTTCAACAACGTCCCCCACTGACACTTCTTTATTGACTACTTCAGGAAATCAAGCAACGACCCTTACATTTACTGTGTCGTCGACTCCTTCAGGAACTATAACAATGTCCCCCACAGATACTCCGGCGTCGACCAATTCAGGGACTTTATCAACGTCCCCTACAGACACTGTTTCATCGACCCCTTCAGGAACTCCAGCAACCACCCTTACAGTCACTTCTTCATCGACTTCTTCAGGAACTATAATTACGTCCCCCACAGATACTCCTGCGTCGACCACATCAGGAACTTCAGCAACATCCCCCACCGACACTTTTTCTTCGACTACTTTAGGAGCTATAACAACATCCTCCACAGATACTTCTGCGTCGACCACATCAGAATCTCTAACAATATACCCCACAGACACTTCTTCGATGACCACTTCAGGAACTCCAACATTGTCTCTCACAGATCCTGCGTCGACCACTCCAGGCACTTCTAAATTTACAACCACTGATACTCCTTTTACAACAACCACTAATTTTACAATATCTTCTGGTACAACTAACGAACCTATAACTGAATCTCCAATATCTCCAACAAGACGTTTTTTCACCCCTCTTAACACTTCTCTCGTAGTTGTTGGTATTGTTTTTGCTTTACTGTTAGTTAGTTTTGGTTTCTTCTATTTTGGGCTTCATCGCGGTCGTGAAGCTATCTTAGATGAGCTGACTCGTAGAGTCGATGACCTACCTAGGTCTTTATTGTTGCCTAGACCTAGAATTAGGACAGAACTTTTTGATTTATTTCCTGTTTAATTAGAACATATTTTTATATCATATTTTTTCTATTGATATCCGTGCGATTTTTAACTGTTTTTAGGGTTCCGTACAAAAATAGAAAAAACGGAATCCTTATAGGATCACTCGAACGTTTGTCCGTCCGTCCGTCTGTCACAACCAATTTGCTCCAAATCTACTGGACCAAATCTGGTGAAATTTGTAGGATCCGTGTTATCGTATGACCTAAACACAGATTTGCAAAGTAAATAAATATTTTTTTTTAAATAAGGATCGTTTTTGACGGACAAATTAAGACATTTAAAAAAAAAGTTTTGCAGACCTTACTGTGTCATATATCAAATGAAAAGGCTCGTTATGAGAATCTTAAATATATTATTGTTATTATTGTAAAATAAATAGATTTGAGGTTTTTTTTTCGATAGAAGACGAAAGTAACTCAATTCAAATTCCAAAAGTTTACGTACCGAAATATTTCACTAAAACACCACTAGATGGCACTAGTTAACTCGCGTCGTACTATGACGATTTCAAATGTCATATTTTATATTAATTTAAAAACTTTGGCATTGTACAGAACCCTCTCCACGCGAATTCAAATCGCACTTAGCCGGGTTTTTTAATGTTTATTGTTACTTTTATATTATTATTTATTACAGTATAGTTATATATTTAGTTTTTAATTTCTGTCACAATATTCCATTTATTTTATTTTAAGTTCATTTGCATGCTGTACTACAATATTTTCTGTTAGTTTTTTTAGTGGTAAAGTGTTATTTTATAAACATAATTTTATAACTATGCCTGCTTATGTATACATATTTACATTTTTAATTTAATTTTTAATATTGTAACAGTGAAGTGACAAACCCTGTAATTACATGTATATATATAAGGTCCCTTTTAATTAAGTACAAATATTTGAAGGGCTCCTTCATTTATGTGTTAAAAAAGGTTTAGTAGCAAAAAATAAAAAAACGGCGGGTTAGTTTTCGAGATAACATATTAACAAATTTCCCATACAGAGACACATAACAACAGCATGTAGATGATCCTGCGTATAGCGTACTATTTGTTTACTATAAAATTACGTTACCTACACGCCCCGCCCCTTTAAGCAAATTCATTCATAAAATATGTTACATATGTTGCCTTCAAGTAGTAGTAGGTGGGTATGATTTATTTCGATACAGATACACTTTCAGCTCTTACGAGGAAGACAGAGCCGATATTTCATAAAAATAAACTTCACTAGAGTCAAAATCCAAGTTTACGAAGTTTAAGATACAAGTTTAGTTAATTTGGAATATTTAAATAATAATAATTTTATTCACGAGTGATGAAAATTTTAACTTTCTATCACACTTTTCTCAGGCATTGGACTGACCAATTATTACAAATTCATATTCGTTTATACGAATAAATGAATAGGCATTTGCATCAATTTGGCGTGTTTAAAGTTAAAATTCATTGCTATTTACAAGATTACTATTTACACCATTTACAAGATTATTATTTACAAGAGTACCATGCACTTCCACTGTTTACAAAATGTACATTACCTAAGTGAAATGATTTGTCCTACTCATCATCAATTGTTGCACATATCCACCTTATTCTTCTATGCAAACTAAGCACGATCCAGGCCGTGCCTTCTAACTTTAGCCATCACAGTTCTTTCACTAATTACGCATGGTATCAAAGGCCCGCACTATTCAAACAAGTAGCTCGTCAGCTGATTGTACGGTGTGGCCGTCGTGCTCATACACCAAGTCCTTGGCCCTACCCCACTGCAGCGAACCTGACGTGACGCAATTATGAGCAAAAGATTCCGAATGTAGTAAAAATGATACCTAGGTTTTGGCTTTTCATTCCCCTTTGCGTCTTTTTCACACTGAAAGAGATAAAAACAGCGGTAATAACATACGTGTGAGAAAGAAAGTACATTTCTGTAATTTAAAAGCGATGGGCATGTGTAGCCTTTGTTGTAAAGAAAAGCCGCTCGCGCACAGGTACAGAGTAGATACTTAACAGAGCCCAAGCTCTCACGAACAAGGGGCTCGATAGAACGGTAGGAGTACACGATACTAGCGCTTTTGCATGTAAAACAACCCTGAGCGTCATCGGAGGATCGTACAAGTAGTATACGTTGAATTTGCCTGTGCCTGAGAGCACGCTTATGCCGTCGGTAACGATTGTTATCATTAGATGGCTTGCGACGCTTGCCAGTACGTAGGCACCATTCTAAAACTTATGTTATGACTTTTTTACTTCAGATAGGCTTCTGATCGTAGGGAAAAACCAAAAATATAGTAACGCACATTACAAAGTCTCTTATTCATATCATCAGTAGTTCCCAGGAACCATAAAAAAAAGTTTTGAGATTTTGGTATAAATTTGACGACTTTCTTTTTTTATGAGTACATGGTAGGACCTGGTTTATGGAAACGATGGTTCTTCTCTTTTTTTTTCTTATCGAGTGAGTTAATGTGAATCACTGGTGTTTGATTTTTGGGCTATCTGAAGATATTTGACGTAGTTCAATGACTATCATCCAGTGACAACAGTCAGTATACACACACAAAATCTGCCTAAACTCCTTTAACAATTGCGGACCAGCACCAGCACTAGCACAACATTGCACATGATTGTCTTTACTTTTAAAGCTTAATAAGTACACCGTGTACTTAGGTATCAACATTTCAGTCTTGTAAATAGGTAGTATTTGAAATTCTACACTGAGCTAATGCTAATTTTAAAAAATCCTGAAAATATGAGCGCGTGCAGTGTCGCACAGCGTTTTGATATGGTTGATTACGTGCTAAGTGTTTTTTTTATTATAATTTTAAAAATTAAAAAGTACTTTTATTAATTTTATTTCTCTTGCATTTAAGCAAAATTACCCAATGCGATCTTAATCCAAAATTTTGTGCAATTCCTACTAATGACATAATGTTGCAAATACCTACATTTTAACTAACAGTACTAATACACAAGAACCAAAATAATACATTTTTACAGGGCTTTTTTACGCTACTTGACCAAAACCTACTCACACATTTCCCTGTAAATAATTTTTGAATTGAAAACTTAGGCTTACAGTGTCACCCTCGGCCTGAACAGATTAATTTTGTTTGGCCTACCGGTGACCCCGTGGCTCAAAAAAAAACAACAATTTCCATTTACATGCACATCAAAGGTGTTAAAAATAGTACTTAGTAGTTTAGCGTGATAAAATCTCATAAAGCTTTGACTCCGCATTTATTCTTATCCATGTTTTCTTTGTCGGCTAATTTGTCGGTGAATTGCGGGCAGAGGAATAGGTACTAAAGCATAGCGAAGGTTTAGAAGGTAATAAAATACAGACAGGTCATTCCATCACTTTGCTATTACGATGAGACGTCTAAGTTGGCAGATGGTATACGTAGGCTTATTGAATTAGTGTTCGTGGTTTTATTGAGGTACCTACGCGCTTTTGTCAGTTAATGATGACAGGTCAAGGAGGAAGCTGCTTGTGAGATCTTTCATACACTTAGCACGGTGTCATACAAGCCAGCGAAACCCAGCTGAGTCACACTGTTATTAAGCTCAGTAACTTTTAATTTATTTTTTATTTATAATTAATTCTTTTTTTTGCAAACATTTTACTTTATTAGACCGATCCTTTAATTTTAAGTAGACCAAATACAGCGCAGCGGGATGTCGTAAATAATTAATTAATACAAGTTCATTTGCCAGGCAAACTAAAAATACCCCGCTTTTCAAACGTTAACATTTGAAAAGTGGGGTTTTCAACCAACCATTTAAACGGCTAAACCGATTTTCATCAAACATAGCTAAGAACCACTGCAAGGGAACTTGCTCTTTCGTCAAAAAGCGCATTGAAATCAGTCTAGCCGTTCAAGAGCTACGATGTCACAGACAGACACTAGCGTCATTAGGTTAGCGTCATTAGGTCATAAAGGTTGACATTAGCGTCAACCTTTTAACACCCCTCTTTTATATCGGAGGCTAAAAAGGTTTAAAAAAATGATTTTAATATAGGTATGCATTACAATATTAACTATCCATTGTCACATCTGTAATGTCACTACTCTTTGCTCGCGGCATTTGTTTTTACAGCTTTTTAAAAAGCCGACAAACGATAGTCCGCGGCATTTGTAAAGAAAGAGGTATCTTTTATTTCTTCTAAATATGCCGACACACGCGATAGATAATCTTCTATCTCGCTCTTGCCTCGTGTCGCAGAAAGCGACTATGGTTACTTGACTTGCCTAAATCGGCCGTCAGTCGACCGACAACATCACGCGTGCGGGCAATTAGTACCTATTTATCTAAATGTCATGTCCTTATTTAATCTATACTATAATAAAAGAGTAAAAAAAATGTGTCTGTACATTGAAAATTTTTCAAAAAAAAAAATTTGGGGCTATGGAGATATAGTAATAGAGTAAGAATATAAAAAAAAATGTCTGTCTGTTTGTCTGTTTGTCTGTTTGTCTGTTTGTACACGCTAATCTCCGGAAATACTGGACGGATTCGAATGAAACTTTTTTTGTTATATAGCTGTGATGCCTGGGCAACATATAGGCTATAATTGATTTTGGAAAATGGAACACATGATGCAGAACTATAATGGTCCAGCTAAACTATAAGAAATATTAAAATGCCGCCTTAGCAAAAGTTGTTAAGTCTGATGAGAACTTTTTGTTGAGTTATAATACAACTGGCCAAGCGCGAGTCGGACGCGCGCGATGGGTTCCGTACCATAATCTATGAAAAATCACGTTTGTGGTATGGGAGCCCCCCATCAATACTTATTTTATTCGATTTTTAGGGTTCCATAGGGTAGGGTAGAAACGGGACCCTATTACTTAGACCGTCCGACTGTTTGTCTGTCTGTCTGTCACCAGGCTGTATCTCATGAACCATTATAGCTAGACAGTTGAAATTTTTATAGATGATGTTTTTTGTTGACGCTGAACAAAAACATACTAAATCTATACTATAATAAAAGAGTTAAAAAAAAAGTGTCCGTATATTGAAAATTTTTCGAAAAAAAAGTTGTTTCGTCCGAAGAATAACTTATAAGTTCAGTATTTGCGGACCTTCAGAGCATAACACACCAGAAAATTCTTGGTTATGTGAACGCGCCATATTGACACCAAAAAATTAAAAATCAATTATTAAGAACTTATTTGCATTACTAGCAACACATAATGCCGAACTTCCGATGCTCTTGCCTGAATCGGACCCGTACCCGTACCCGTACCCGTACCCGTACCCGTACCCGTACCCGTACCCGTACCCGTACCCGTACCCGTACCCGTACCCGTACCCGTACCCGTACCCGTACCCGTACCCGTACCCGTACCCGTACCCGTACCCGTACCCGTACCCGTTCCCGTATCCGTACCCGTACCCGTACCCGTACCCCTACCCGTACCCCTACCCGTACCCGTACCCGTACCCGTACCCGTGCCCGTGCCCGTGCCCATACCCGTACCCGTACCCGTTCCGCTCCCGCTCCCGCTCCCACTTCCGCTCATACTCCTGCTCCCCTCCCGCTCCCGTTCCCTCTCCCGCCGCCGCCGCCGCCGCCGCCGCCGCCGCCGCCGCCGCCGCCGCCGCCGCCGCCGCCGCCGCCTCCGCCGCCGCCGCCGCCGCCGCCTACGCCGCCGCCGCCGCTGCCGCCGCCGCCGCCTCCGCCGCCGCTTCCGCCTCCTCCGCCGCCGCCGCTTCGGCCGCCGCCGCCGCTGCCACCGCTGCCGCCGCCGCCGCCGTCGCCGCCGCCGCCGCCGCCGCCGACGCCTCCGCCGCCGCCGCTGCCGCCGCCGCTGCCGCTTCCGCTCCCTCTCGCGCTTCCGCTTCCGCTCCCTTTCCCTCTTCCACTTCCGTTCCCTCTTCCGCTCCCGTTTCCGTTCGCCGCAGACGCGCCAAAGACGGAAGATTAAATTCTCATATCGGCACATCACTACTGTCCAGCGTTTCCACCGAACTTCAGCTTATTTAGTGTGTCATCCCCACCGAACTTTAGACACTGAACTTTAGCCGCTAAACTTCGGCATAGTCTGCTGAGACACTTAAAGTTTACTGTGAGTGGTGCCAGTGAAACTGTATTAATTTATTCCGCGTATGCCACTCATCCCCAACAATTTTCCTTTTGAAAATACACAGTTCCTTAAGTTTACTTGCTTTGCTATGAAAATAAGTCACAGTTTCAGAGGCTTAAAGCTGCTGATGTCGATCTAAGGACTGGTTTTTCGCATGGCCAACTTAATGTGACTTTCTCTAGGGTTAGTAGCACTTCAGCTCTTTTCATATTGGCTCCCGAAGGAAAGAATTAATTAATATAATAGTTACTAATAAAGGTGCGTACTTAAATTTCTGATTGGAAATCTATTCGCGGCTTTGCAGATTTGTTCGTAGTGTCGCCGATAAGTGCTAAGTATGTTACCTATTTAAGTGAATAGTTAATAACTAAACTGCGTATCACCAGCGCAGGGGATTCTAAGTGCTCTTTAAATAATGTACGGATTACCACAGAGCAGTGAGAAAGTTTAGTTTCAAAAAAGTGTTTGAAGTGTTTTTGAGTGTTTGAATGCCAGCTCGATTGGTCTTAAAGTGTGAGTGTGAATCCAAGTAGAAAGCGCAGTCGCATCACCATTTGGTCCACTAGGAGCTTTACGGAATAGCATAAGTAGCTTGGTGCCTGCTTTACTCAATTTGTTACAGATGTATTTAGTATCTACCTACCTACTTATTTCTTTGTTACTAACAAAGATGAATGAGTTTCACTTCCTAGGTACCTACGTACCTAGGAAGTGAAAGTCATTAATAAATAACACTCGTAATTTTTATTATCTTCTGTTTATTGAAAGATCTCCGTAGATACCTTTATTGCGTGTAATCAACTCAATCGTATGTTTTAGATTGATTTATTGAGGTATTTTGTCAGGTACTTAGTTGGTTACAAGTTATTTGGTTGCCCTTTTCCGCTACCTCTCAATGGGTAATCTATCAGATTATCATTTTATTGAATGAATTGAGAATTCCAAGATAGTTACGTAAGATCTGTGGTAGGTAAAAATAATAATGAATGAATCGGCTCGAACCACGCCTGAGTTGCCAACTAAGATTTACAAATACCCCAAACACTTAGGTACAACTCTCAATTTAATTTGATTGTTGATATACGTAAAACTTTCGCTTTATCTTTCTTTAGTTTGAAACATGCAATGGGCACAACAAATAATTGACTGCTTTTAGTAGATTATTAATAAAAACTTATAAAGTTAGATAGTTTATTTTTTAAATATTATTTTGAGTTATCAATGGGAATTACATTACAGGACAAAACTATGAATATCATGCAGCACTTACATAAAAACGTATGCATTTCTAACAGATGACTTGAGCCATAACAACATTCCCATATTTGTGGGAAATCTCCCAAATATTTACTTTTTCAACACCGACATAAGAATGTTCTAAAAGACGTTTGTCTCTATCTATCACAGACAATCAGCTAAAGTCAGATGGAGATAGATGGCGATGAGCGGTGCCAATTATTGTTTAGAACTATGAATGAATTTTAGTAGATCACGTACAGGAGGTTGGCGTAAATAATTTCATATTTTTATTAGACAAAGTGAAAAAAGAACTAACCTGCCGATTTATTTATTTTTGGTTGTAAATGGTTTATGGTACACTCATGAACCAGGGTTTCAAATATTTGTACTTAATTAAAAGGGACATTGTATATATATATATATATATATATATATATATATATATATATATATATATATATATATATATATATACCTAGTATGTAATTAAAATATACTTATCTTGTCTTTTCAATAAAGAAAAATAAATAAATAAATAAATGTTCAATAGCTCTAAAAACTAATCTATTCTTTTTGTTAGGCACAAGCAGCGAAAGCAGTCGAAGTGCTGACTACATGGAAATGATGCCATTACCCGAGGCGCAGCCTATGCAGCGGCTGCGACCCTGGTGTTGGCCGACAGCTTGCGCTGCTTGTGCCTAACAGAAAGAAAAGATAAGCTTTTAGAGCTATTGAAGATTTATTAATTTATATATTCTTCTTTATTTAAAAGTAATATATTTTAATTAAACTAACAAGAACAACTAAGTTAAACAGCATACGTGTACGTACGCTGTTCAGCTTAGTTGTTTTTAAGTATCGTGGTATTATGGACTAAATCGTCTTGTGCAAGATATTTCATAATACAGAAGGACGCCGAATATTACTTTGAACTGTGTGTACTTGTAGAGTGTCGACTGTATATTGAATTAAAACCAATGTTAGATGGAAGTACTGCATTTCATTTTGTACAAGACAAAAGTCACTGTGTATCCACGCCAGGAAGAACGGAATAATCAAGAACTAATGAAAATACAAGTTTGTATAGAATGTTCACGAAATGGAGTCCAATTTGTTTTTTAATATTTAATTCTTGTGGTACTTTAGGCCACGAGGAGTGGTTTGGCGATAAAAATTGATCTGGCGACCGTATATGGGACGCGAAAAGCAGGTGGACGCCATCTTAAATACATTTACGTCTGGGACGTCGAAACGGATAAGGGGATACAACTTTATCCTTTCGAGAGCTATCCTACTAATATTATAAATGCATAATTTTGTAAGGATGAATGGATGTTTGTTAGTTTCACGCTCAAACTACCGAACGGATTTTGATGAAACTTTCCAAGACAAACGTTAAGACATCCGAATAACACATAGGCTACAATTAGTACGCGGGCAAATCTGCGGGCGAAAGCTAGAACAATCATGTTAACGGCCTTAATTTCATTATGTATGTCGATTAAAATATATCTCACTCAGGGATAATTTTATTGCAGCAATCTAATGACTTGGTAACAAAAAAAAACGGTCCAACAGAAGAGTAACAAACGTCAGTACTCCCAAACTTTTGCAATTACTCATATTCTTGGTATGGATAAAGATTATTTCTGTTTTTCTCAGGAATATAGTAAGATTTCTACTTACAATTGGATCATGGATCAAAAAAATGCTTACGAGATTGCTAATTTTTGTTAAGGATATAATTCTTTTTAACACGTTTATTCACCTAGTTGCACATACATTAAGTGATGTCTCATCAAAGCGTGACAGACTATTAATGTGAGGATGTTGGAGGTGGTTTTGTCAGTCTCATTTGAGGGATAAGCACATATAAAATGGGCCAAGTGGGAGTCGCCCACAGATTATTTATCATATTAGGTTTTGTATCATGAAAAATTGATGTACTTACCTAAAAAATTCGATCCCAGTTCATACAAGAAAATTAAACTGTTTCTTTATAAACTTTCACGTTTTGAACAACCTTCAACCTTGCCTAAATTAAATCATACTGTTCTAAGGTGGTAAGGAAACCTTCATGTGCGAGTTCGACTTGAATTTGACGGTTTTTAACTATTTTGTAATTAGCTGTAGTTAGTAGTTGATGTAGAAGAATACATATTGTTGTTCTGTTAAAATTTGATACACGTACGTATTTACCTATTGCGTTAAAAGTTATATAAAAAAGAAAGAAAGACAGCGGAGGCATTCTAATATCCCATTTGGTTACGGAATCCTAATCATTACAAAGTATTTTAGCTGAAGCACACAAACTAAGCAAACTAATCATTCAAATATTATTCAATGTATAAATAAACTAGCTATCTGCCCGTGACTTCGTCAGCACAGAAATTATCATGTCTTTATACAGACATCGATCGGTTACGACTTACGATTTTATTTTATGTATTGATATAGAAAAAGTAAATTTTGCAATGTTTCAAAATGATACGCAACAAAGTACGAACAGACTGGACGTCAATTTTGCGTGGAATTTGAGAGAATAGCCGAAATATACAGTGACGCCCAATGTGAGTTGATTTGAATGGGATCCAAATGGATGCCAGACTATATATATCAATGTAATTACTGGCTTTGTCACTTCACTGTTACAATCTGTGGTTTATAATTTTAATCCCATTGAATTAATTCAGAGAAGTGGGTTCAGGACACCAATCTCACTTTTCTCAGTACCAAATATCTTCAAGATCCACCTCAATTCAACATTATCATTCAAAATATACGCTTCACACCACTTCAACACAACTTCCCTTTTTCACGAGAAAAATCAAGATGGCGCCCGAACCCACTCCGGGCTTACCCTCTGCTCTGATTGGCTATGACTTAAATTGCAGAAATCACAACTTTTAATTAATTGGTATGAAATAACACCATGTAAATCATTTTAGAAATCAAATTAAATTAAATGAAGATTTTACAAAATATTCAGTATGGAAACAATCAACTTTTAACAATTAACGTTATTCAAACAGTTATCAAGTCGACTTGGTACTTCCTCCGATATATATGTGTATTTTTTATTTAATACTTGATTAAACGAAATCTGCGGATATTCGACAAAATATTATCGGTAAAAAAACAAAAAAGAAATCATTATTAACACATTAATTCAATTTTTTTTTCTTAAGGTTGTGTTTCGATTTTTTTCTTCAAAGATGTCTCCTTTGAAAACTACAAAGTTTAAGAAAGTAAAACATAATTAACAATACCAAACAGGAAATTAGTTATAAATATAATTGACGAAAAATAAAGTGCCTGGATTTTTAAATAACTACTACTACTAACTTTTTTTCGATAATATTTCATCTCATATCCGCACATTTCGTTTGATCAATAACAGATGATCAAACGAAATAATATGTAAATAACAGATGGGTAGGTTATATGTTTAAAGGTGTACAAGCTGACTGGAAAATTACGTGACATACTTAAGGACATAATAAATCATAATCACTAACGTTCTAAAATATAAAACCCAACAAAATACTTATTAATTACAAAGAAAAACTTTATCAAATTTGTACGCAAAGTCTAGTCGGAATATTTGGAAACCTTGCACTCGGTACCTACCTAATTTGGCTTGTTATTAAGCCGCTTGTGTATATTAGATAATTTGGTCAGCTATTATATATTTGGATTAAAGATTTGCTACTAGAATTGGGTTCAGAGTGCCCCCTTTTAATATGTAACGTGGTTTACCAGTTAACCTGTGAAATATAGTTTTTTTTATATTATAGGACGGCAAACGAACAAGTTTTAAGCTCATTTCGATTAGATTAAGGGGGGTTGCACTGCCATCTTAATGTCTATCTAAAGTTTAGTTGATTTTCCAATTAGATACTGTTATTAAATTTTCATCTTATGAAACCTTTTATTCGAAACATTCTAAAGTCCACCTCTTTTGACTGTAGTCTCCTCTTTCTTAAGGATTGTAGTCCACTTAGTGGACTGATATAGTCTGGCAAAGGAAAAGAAAATATGTATGTAATAAAGGTCCATTTAGACGGTGTAATTTTCTTACCTGTTGTTTGCCTTTTTATTGAAGCAATAAATGATTTTAATGGCTGGCGTTTCGTTTAGACCATGCAAGTTATCTTTTGCTGCAATAAAACTTGCACCGTCTAAATGGGCCTTAACTTAGTATGATTTGGAATGATTTTTAATGGACTGTGACAACATAAGCCCCTACTTTAAAACTTTGATTTGCTGTGTATCTTTTACTAATTTCATAAACCGAAATATATGGACACACAATTAATATAGGAACTACATGACTATATAGATGGTAATATTTAGTTAAAATATTTATTTATTGCTTATTTGTTCCATTCATTAAAGTAATGTATGTCTTTACTTTTCTGATTTCTGATGTAGTTTTATTTTCACCTATTTCTTTTTTACCTGACTACGGCGAAGTCAAAAGGAAGGGTATGTGTTTAACCGCTAAATATATGTATATATGTTCATTGTTCTCTTGTATCTTCCATGGTATCCATGGTGCATTGAGTTATGAGGTGGATAGATAGATATACTAGGTGGAAAGGACATGCCCATAATAAATCGAACCACATATCACTATAGTATAATGAAATTAAAATAACAGCTAAAAAACAAAAAAAAATCGGCATTTCCATACAAAACTGTGCAGCCGCTCGGACAATTTGTGCTCGGGAATGTCCATATTTTTTTGGTCTTTTGGTTGTAATCTGGGGGCACGGGAGTGCCCCTGCCAAGACGAGCCAAGCGGAGCGCAAGGGCACTACCTACCTTTTTTCGAAACGTTTCGTCGTTTTTTTTTTAACTCTTATAACTTTGGTTTGGATGATGCTAAATAGTTAAAATTTTCAAGATAAATGACACCAGTACAATCAATAAATATACAAAGTTTGAATATCGTAGCTATTATACTTTAGATTTAATTAATGTCTAAAAACCCCCGATTTCGTCACTGATTCACTCACTGACTCACTCACTGATCATCAAAATTCTTAAAGTACTTCCTGAAGTCCTAGAATGCTGAAATTTAATATGTAAGCTAATATATCTACAAAAATAACAAAAAAATTAAAAGACCAAACCTAACCTAACCTCGGAATACGAGTTGGAAGTTTGTTTGAGGCTTGCACTATATTTGCACTAACTACATAATCATGCAGTAATAATAACTATTTAAAAGCTAGACAGGGGTCAAAATAGGTTATTTTTAAACTCAAAAAAGTCCATTAAACAACTTACAAAAATAAATGAAATCCCACCAAAAACATTTTCATGTAAAAATTTCGCCAAAACGAGTCTACATAGCTTACAACGTGAAAAAGTTATCAGATCTCGTATAAAGCCAAGCTCTAAAGACTACACGCTTTAAACCTACAAGCTCTACTCTAAACCTCAATCAAAATCCATGAAAAAGTGGTCAGATCTCATGTAGAGCCAAGATTCTTGATCTATGCGCCCTTACTTTACCAGGCCTAACTTCACATACTCTACATTTTAGTCAAAACGAGTGGCTTGGCCGTTTTTTTCACAGACGTTGAACGAATGCCTATGAAATTTTCGTAACGGTAGGTAGCAAAACGGCCAAGCATCACGATGACTAAAATGTAGAGTATGTGAAGTTAGGCCTGGTAAAGTAAGGACGCATAGATCAAGAATCTTGGCTCTACATGAGATCTGACCACTTTTTCATGGATTTTGATTGAGGTTTAGAGTAGAGCTTGTAGGTTTAAAGCGTGTAGTCTTTAGAGCTTGGCTTTATACGAGATCTGATAAAATTTTCACATTGTAAGCTATGTAGACTCGTCTTAGCGACATTTTTACATGAAATGTTTTTGGTGGGATTTTAATTTCATTATACTATAGTGATCTAGTATAGCCCGTGGTTTGATTTATTACAGATATGTCCCTTCCATGTTGTATAGATAAAAAAATATTTAAAGAAAAAAAAACACATTAAGACGATACTTGAATTTTTCGGGGTCCATTGCTGCCCCCAATTGAAATAAATTATTTCAAAGGAAACGCAGATATAATTTAAAATGTCTTGACCAAGCCCTATTTTAGCACTATTTTATGAAGTACTCTTAATCACATTTTGTAAATTTATAATATAATAATTAATAATACATGAAAAAAATGTAAATAAGATGTAGTTTATCCCCCAAAATAGTCACCAACTTAACATGTGCTGGGTTTGGTATCGTTGGAAGCGTCTTGACTGTCCGGTTGTCTGTGTATTTGTCTTTCTGTTTATAGTAGAGAGAGTAGAGAGGCGTATGGTGCATATGCACCATTGTCATAGATTACAATAGTAAGGCAAAGTACCGGAAAATCTGAATGAAATACTTACATTAATAGGCGATGTGGAAAACTAGTAACCTCGTCAAATCACCTAGGTTAGGTAGCGGACCCCGAGCTATGAAGCGTTACCGCTGAGGATGCAACCGGGAATACGTGAGGATGATGATGATTAATAGGATAGGCGGCCAGCAATGCAGTTCTATTTGATTCTCCTTTTTCCATCACCTTTGGACAATATGGCCCTAATCTAACCCGTTAGAGGTTAAGAGTATGTTTATGTTTATCCCTTGAAACTGTTTCACAAAATTAATGTAAGTTTTACATATAATAAATAAAATAAATCTACCGACATCAAATATGCTAATGTTTCAAAATAGTCCATCATCATCATCCGAGCGTATTCCCGGTTGCATCCTCAGCACTAACGCTTTAGAGCCCGGGGTCCGCTACCTAACCAAGGAGATTTGACAAGGTTACTGGTTTTTACACAGAGCGACTGCCGTCTGACCTCCACAACCCAAAGGGCAAACCAGGAACCAATCCTTGGATAGTTTGATGATCAAACGCTAGGTGGCGTTCAGGACCCACAGTTTTAAGTGCCTTCCGAAACACGGAATCATCTTTCTTTTCGGATAATCAGGTGATTGAAGCCTGCAATATCCTATCCAGACTGGAAACAACTTTTCACAAAATAGTCTATACGTTATGTCAATTAAGATATATAATACAATTTCTGAAAGCATAAAAGTAGAACAAAAAGACACAATATTCAGATCACGCTTAAAATTATTACTCATCTCTAAGCCTATTATTCGGTATATGAATTCTTAAACAAAAAGTTTAGTAAATAACTTAGCTTGTAGCGTGTTCTACCTCAAACTCACGTCCACGGCAAAAACAAATTAAGTAGGAATAAAATAAATTAATTGAATAACGTGTATATATCAAAATAATAATATTGTTTTCTAATTGTTTTTGCTACACTCAAACTGGGTACATGTTGATGTGCACCGATGTATAGTTTCGTTTGTAGTAGTGTAAACATAAATCATACTCCGCTTTTATGAAGTGCCATACCTGTGACTGTGCAACGAATACCATAATAGAGGGATAAAGTTCTGCTTTCAACGTCGCGGTGCCAATCAAGACGCTTTCTTATTCAGATGCGGCTGAGTCCAAGTTTGGCGAAGGTAAAGGTAGACAACTGAGTTAGTAGACATCGCCATATTGAGGGATAATCTAGTAAGTAAGTACTAAAACTTCAAAAGGGAAGAATGGTGTTTTTGGGCAGCCGTTACTGATAATAGGCATGACGAATGAAAAAATATTTATAAATCGGCTAGACTATTTAAAAAAACTTGGGAACGTATTTATTTCTCTGAGAAACAAAAAATGCCAAAGCTACAGCGCATTGAAATTTCGCGTGACGTCCCGACTAGGTACGATTTTTACTTCTCGGTGACGTCACAAGATACGGAGCATCAAAGTTCCGGAGGGTTCCGGAACTTTGCTGCTCCGTATCTTTGTGAATTTTTACTTTTAGGTAAACTGAAAAATGTCCTTTAGTTTTGGATAATCTAAAATAAGGACTAATTATAATCATACTTTTCTGACTCTGTCGTCACCCCTATTAGAATAAATGCGGCGAACGCTCTTGAGGTGTGCAAGGACCGTTTGAACAAGCGAGTGAAGTTCTCCCTGTCTACTTGAACAATCCAGAGTTTGTATGTATGTTTGTCCGACAATAACTCGAGTTATTTTGATCGGAGCGTTTTGAAATTTAGTAGGCGTGTAGAAGTGCCCATAGAATTTTTAAGTTCGACCATGAGCCAAATCAGTCGAGGGGTTACCGAGATAGCCCCCTAGCTCGATAATCAATTAACCGATTTGGCGAGTTAACTGCTCCAGGAGAACTACTACTTGTAATAGGTTTTTATATAAAAAAAAAACACTTTGGTACAAACATTTTATTGTAAGGCCAAAGTACTTATTAAGATAAACTAGCTGTGTCCGCGACTTCATCCGCGTGAAAATCCGTTCAGCAGTTTCGGACATTCTGGTGAACAGTGTGTATACAGACACTGACATATAAACGAAAATCTTAAAAATCTTTTTAGTGTCTGTCTTTTCGCTTGTATAATATTCTGAGACAAATTTGACTTTCTTTGTAGCATTTTTGAAAGCAAAGCATAAATACAATTATATATTAATTAAATATAAATATATATGTATATTATAACTTAATAAAATAAATAATTTTTTTAAAGATAATATTAGATAATACCTAACCAATCCACAAAGCAAGATCACAAAATCCGTATTGCTATAGCCAAATGTCAAACTTAGTTTAATAAATATATAAAGCCAAGAAGCTTTTGAATATATCCGAAATATCTAACCGATCCACAAAGCAAGATCAGAAAGTCCTTTTTTTCATAGCCAAGTGTCAAATTATAAATTAACAATATTATCCGAAATATTAACTAACCAATCCACAAAGCAAGATCAGAAAGCCCATATTTTTATAGCCAAGGGTCAAATTATAAATCAACAATATTATCCGAAATATTAACTAACCAATCCACAAAGCAAGATCAGAAGTCCGTATTTTCATAGCCAAGTGTCAAATTATAAATAAATCAACAATTTTAACTAACTAACCCACAAAGCAACAAAGCAAGATCAGAACTCCTTTGTTTCATAGCCAAGTTTAGCCAAATACCAGTATAAAATCAACAAATTCAACAATTCAACAACAGTAAATAACCAATTCACAAAAGAATCAAAAGGTCTTACAAAAAGTACAGAGCATTTTTTTTTGTTTTTTTGGATTGACATACATAGGTTGCTTCGGACAGCATTTCTTACTTCACCGGACACTACAGAGCAAAACAATCAGCTTGTATTTATACTTTTTTACAAAAACAACATGTTGCTATTTTATGTAACTATAAAATCGCCCATAAAAAATGTATCTTTAAAGTTTAAATAACGATAACTTTACTATCTGACATAAGATTTCGATGAAACAAAGCCTATAAATTGCTCAGAGATAAGCTTCATCTTTTAGTGAAAACCGCGTAAAAATCTATTCAGTAGTTTTATAGATTAGCGAGTACATACAGACAGACAGATAGACAGACAAAAAATAAAAAATAAAAATTTTGTGTTCTGGTACTTTTTTTTTATCGCCCACACCCATTTTTGTTAATTTTATCAAATGTACAGACACACGGTTCCTACTGTTTTATTATATGTATTGATATGTATTGATGAATGAATTATAAATGAATTAAGCCCATACTCGATGTAGTTGCGTTCGTTTTATTACTGAGTTCCATTGACCACCTTCTATTAATATACGATTAGTGGTTGAAAATTGAGTTGCATGATTTGACCCTATCATACATAGATACATACATACATACATACATACATATATATGGACAAGATACATTGCAAGTGAAATAAAAGCTTGTAATATAAGTTTAGTATAGCTAATCAAAGCTCCTATTACTTACTTACTGCAGCCTCTCTTGCTGACGTCATCTGCTGTTGTGACTGCTGTAGTTGGTCTCCAACTTGCCCCTTGGCAAAGGCCTCTCCCAGCTGTCTCCATAGTATTCTATTCCTTTTTTTCTTCTCCATAACCCTCCAGCTGCTTTCTTGATTTCATCTTCCCATCTCCTCCTCTAGCCTCCTCTCCTTCTTTTTCCATCACGAGGATACCACTAGTATAGGTAACATCTTCTACTTTTATCTTTGATCTTATTTGTGATAATTTAACTCTTTAAATTTAATGTTCAGAATGCTCGTCTCCATTTTATTTTGGCATACTTTTAGGTCGCCGCTATAAGTACTTAGTCAATCAAGCGGCATTATAATTCAAAGGAGAGTAGAAGTTTCTTGATTTCATCTTCCCATCTCCCCCTCTACCCTCTTCTCCTTCTTTTTCCATCACGAGGATACCACTAGTATAGGTAACATCTTCTACTTTTGTCTTTGATCTTATTTGTGATAATTTAACTCTTTTGAGGTTTAGAATGCTCCTCTCCATTTTATTTTGGCATACTTTTAGGTCGCCGCTTTTAGAACTTTGTCAATTAAGCGGCATTATAATTCAAAGGGGAGTAGAAGTTTGGCGGCAGGTGTTGGTTTGACGTGCAAAGTTTGTCAATATACCGCGGCGCACCGGACCTGTATTGTGTAGGTACTAGTAGCTCTGTGAGCTGTCCTGTAGACTGTTGACCTCGCGAGTCACCCCAACTCTCTGAAGTTTATCGGATAAAAAACGTTGTTCAGACACAAAAAGTTGTTTAGACAATAAAGTTGCGTCGGAATGGTAACCAAAAGTTTTAAGAATTTAAAAAAAAATCAATGTGGTTGAAGTATGATATTTATCAAGTTTTCAACCCCCATATTTTCTCACCACTAAGAAATTTTCGATAAACAGAATCTAAATAATTTGTGAACCCTGTCACAAAAGTTTACGAGAATCGCTTGAGAAATGCGACGTGTAGGCGAGAAGAGCCGTACAAACTGACAAACTAACAGACGGAAAGCATTTTTGGCCTATGTCGAAATATGGTTGTTTATAGCTAAACGAAGCGGCTATTAGTACTTCTTCAATCAAGCGACAAATTAATTCAAAGGCGAGTAGGAGTTTGGCGGCAGGTGTTGGTCAGACGTGCAGAGTTTGTCAATACACCGCGCCGCACCGGACCTGTATAATGTAGGTATTTATCAAAATTGTTTGGTGTCTATCTGTGGCCTGGTTATCATTCCACGCTGTCACATTGAGGTCCCGGGTTCGATCCCCAGTCAGGTCAAAATGGAAAATGATCATTTTCATATTGACTTTGGTCTTGGATGTTTATCTACATATGTATTTGTTGTAAAATATAGTATCCCTGAGTACCATACCTAACAAAACTCTCGAACTTGCTTTAGGGTTTGCTCAATCCGTGTGATTATTTTATTTATCTTCCTGCTGGTCTGGGAAAAAAGAAAAAATTTAGAATTTACGAGCTGCTTCTCTTCCTATACAGATCGTAGAAACCGATCGAGGCAGTGCTTATCATTAGCAACCGATCACTATTTTTATTCCTTTTTCCCCTTCTCGCTCATAATCCCACTAAATCTAATCCCCCTTTGAGTCTTGCAGCCCTGGGTTCTTTCTGCTAAGAGCCACAAGACCCAAAATGTTATGTCTTTCCCATTAGGAGTAAAGACGTGAAACGTCATGACGCAACAATTTATAATCTATTGTGTCAGTAAATGCTAACCGTCAAGGTGTTAATGAAGGCAGCACTGGCAGTCCTGTCGAAGGTTCGTTTTGCTTAAAAAAAGTTTATAATTGCGTAGAAATGGAATCGTAATGTATCTACTTATTTTTTACCTCAGTTGATAATTATGATAAGTTAATCGCCTTTTAAAAGAGGATATTAATGATGAAGTAAAGGAAAAGGCAGAAGTCGTGTCATGTAAGGAGGTCAAGCATTTAGCTTAAGATCGGGAGGCATAAAAAATACTAGACCGAAAAGAACATAGTTCTTGAATAAATTGATTTATTGATTGAATCGCCTTTTAAAAAAGTAAATAAATGTGTTAATTTGTTGCCAAAATAATTGCTTTCTCGATAAGATTAGGCGTAAACATTCATTCAAATGATAATAATAATGATAATTTTTCAAAACTAAAAACCGACTTCACCCCAAATCTACACAACTTCCATGGAACCTACCACCACCTGGAACCACCTGGAAAGTATACCCTTTCAAAAAAAAAGAATTTTTTATATCGGTCCAGGCGTCTTTGAATAAAAAAAATTAAGAATCGCGACAAATTGATAACCTCCTCCTTTTTTGGAAGTAGGTTAAAAATGATTACCAACACCCCAAATCCATTATTTTCTTATAATATTTTACTCATTTTATATTTCAAGAGACAAAATAACTGAATACCCAGCCATGTGCGTGTCGGACCACGCGCATTGCAGGGTTTCAAAGCATTAAATTTGTATGAAATGTTCTTTTTCCGAGTACATTTTGTAAGTTGATCGCCACCACCATCGTCAGCTCTCAACGACTCACTACTAGGCACAAGCCTTTTGTCTGCGCCATTAAATCCTATCCCTAGCCTCAGCCATCCAGATTTTTCCAGCAATCCTTTGATATCGCCTATAACTTTTAATTTGTAAACCCTACTAAGCTCTGATAGCATTAATTTAAACCTCGTTATGTGTACTATTGCCCTGACATTTTTCTTATGTCCATATTTTAACGTTTAGCAGATAGAGAGGGCAGGACACTTGACTTAAACAAAAAATTTTCACTATAAAACCAATTCAGAAACAGATCTCTAAATCGATAAATGTTGTTTACAAGCTCACAATATTTTTCAAAGTCCTATTCAACAATATTCAACACGATGGGTTAGTCGAAAAAAAATGACTCTTATGCGAGCTACCGTAAAAAGAAACTTTAAACAATTTTTTTTTACAACTTTATACATGCCACCCATGCCATATTACAGCTTAATGTATAAAGTATTTACCCGGAGAACGCTGCTGCCCGTTATCAGTACCAAAATACCTATAATTAATGTATTAAAAGATACGTTATTTACATCATTCATCAGCGACCAAGCTCTATATCTGTTAATATATATCCGATTCAAGGAATACTTAATATCTAATCAGAGATAAATAATTAACTACGTAAAATAAAAGATACCTACACTCGTGAATTATATTCTGCAAAGACTGTTAGCGTAAAGATTATTTTTATTAATTTCAATGGCATTTTATCTTTTACTTTTCATACTTTTATTGCCTGCAATATTTGGAAATGCGTGTGTCACTTATAATTTTGAAGAAGGATTTGAGGAATTTGACCCGATGCTTGGACCTGTTTGTGTGAATATAAATAGCAATTGGGATATAAGGGATTATAACGCTTTAGGCGTATACGTAGAACCTCCTCATAGACAAAGTGAGACATTTATAACTTCAGTAGCTCCTGCTAGCTGTGTGTCTTCTTTTTTCTTTTATGTGGAAGCTGGTGGCCTTATTGAGGTTAATGTTTACATTCGATTAAGTGAAATTTTTATAGTAGGTATTTACAATGAAGAAAACCAACAAATTAGTAGTTGGAATAGTATGTCCAACACAATACCAGAGAATCAATGGACTACAGTGAGTTTCAATGTAACGACTTTAGTACCATTCAGAGGATATGTAAGTATTCATTTTGACTAATTTCTCTTAGTTAATAACTTTTAGCTAATACAATCTGTAGTAAGTATCACGTCTTTATCACAAATAAGGCAAACAGAGTCCTATGGGTGTTTCGGCCCTGGACAGACAGAACCCTGAGCCGCAAGACCCAAAAATCACTTTTAGCGTTATGATAAGCGAGAAGGTGAAAAAAGGAATCACAATACTATGATGGGTTGCTAGCCGCAATTTTCGCCCATTCCTTTGAATGGTTTTTACGATCTGCACGAAAGAAAAGCAGCTGGCTCATTCTATGTTTTTTTTTTCTTCTCTCCAAGACCAGCGAAGAAATTCTCAAAATGATTAATTCAAAAATCTTCTAGGTCTACTAGAAGTACGAGTACCTTAGAATTTTGATGATCGGCGAGGGAGTAAGTGAGCAAATTGATTTGTGTGTAAATAAATATATACGGACAAATGACACAGATTGAGCTAGCAAACAAAGTGAGTTGAAGACTTGTGTTATTAGATACTAACTGAACGATACTATATTTTATAACAAAGACATATACAATGTCCTTTTTAATTAAGCACAAATATTTTAAGAGGTGATTCAGTCCATCATTTTGAACAACTTTTCCCAATAAATATATATCGAAATACGAAAAATTTTTTTGCATTTTTCATAGTAACGATATCACGTGACTACTTCGATTTGTATGAGAGCCTAAATATTTTTTTTCTTATTTCGATATACATTTATTGGGAAAAGTTGTTCAAAATGATGGACTGAATAACCCCTTAAAATATTTGTACTTAATTAAAAAGGACATTGTATAGATAAACACCCAAGAGCCAGGTGAATCTGAAAAAGATCATTTTCCATCTTGACCTGACCGGGGATTGAACCCGAGACCTCCAGTGTGACAGCATGGCATGATGATCACTAGGCCACAGAGATGTAGGTAGAAGTCTTAAACAATGCCTAGCAATAAGTATTACAATATAATACTTATTGCTAGGCAATGTTTAAGACATGTATTACAATGTAATACTTATTGCAAGGCATTGTTTAAGACTTCTAGTTTCTTCTACAGATGAGTGCCTTTGTTTGCTTACTGTCCACTTGGCAGGTGCATCTATGATGTTTGATTTCGAAAGCTGGTACTAAGTAGACAATATTGAAAAGCCTCACTTACTCGACTAATTAAGGCAATTTAAAAGACGGTCATGAGAAAAAAAAACACTTGCATATACATTTTAAATAAATTTTATTAAAAGAAAATTATCTAAAAGACCTTCTTTTGATTTTCAGCTATCAATGTTTGCTACAGTATCAATGAACGAGACAATACTGATTGATTCGTTTCGGTACATTCCTCCAGACTTCAATGCAGATGATATCGAATGTGCATTATATAGCGATGATAATGATACTGATGGCACAACATATGCACCATCAACCACTGAAAATGGGAGTACAACCGAAGCTGGTGATCTAACAGAAACGTCAACCACTGAAAATTGGGGCACAACAGAAGATAGTGGCCTGACAGCAGAGCCAACCACTGAAAACACAACAGAAGGCACAACAGAAGATGGTGGCCTGACAGGAGAGCCAACCACTGAAAATTGGGGCACAACAGAAGATGATGGTCTGACAGGAGAGCCAACCACTGAAAATAGTGATACAACAGATGCGCCAAGTACTGAAAATGCTAGTACAACAGAAGTAGATGGTGTAACAGAAATGCCAACAACTGAAAATGAGGGTACAACAGAATCTGATGGTCAGACAGAAGCAACAACTATTGAAAATGTGGGTACAACGGAAGGGGATGGTATAACAGAAGTACCTACTACTGAAAATGTTACCACAGATTATTTTACTACTGAAACAGTAACCAGCTTTCCTGATGAAACTACAACAGATTTTAATGAACTAGATGCAACTACAAATAGCTACACTGACATTGGCAATACAGAATCAATTTCAGAAGAAGACACAACTGATAACCCTGATATAGAAGAAGGAGAATCTTCATTCTGGAATCCTCTTACTATAGCCTTGGTAACAACAGGATGTTTTCTATTCGTAGTTTTATTATGTTACATATCATACAAGTGTGGTAAAAGAAAGGAGAAGAAAAAGATACCAGAAATTTTGTACTTCGATATTGAAGAACTTCCTAAAACTATAATCGTACCTAGAGTAAAGAAAGTATACACTGACTCGATAAACAATAGTAATCTTTATGCTAAAGACTATTTCTAATTTTTTATGTTAGGCTCGTATTCTAATTCGTAGTATTTAAACCTTTTTTGTTGGTTGTATGGAGACTCAAATAGTTGTTCTCAATTTCCTTACATTTTGCAGCAGTTAGTTCATACACATATTCGTGAATTTTAGTGCATTTAGAGCCCATATTAGAAATTGTATCTACGCATTTTAGTGATAATATCAAACCGAAAAGGGGCCAAACGTAATAATTTTTTATTTTAAATATTTTATTTTTTACACAAGCTTTTATAGTGAGTGATTATTAACTCCGAAACTTGATGGAATAGCGTCGTTTTATTACTGAGTTCTATCCAGGTTCCATCGACTACCTTTCGGCTCTGTGTATATTCTAAATCTTTGCTCTGTGACAAACGACAGACCCTAGTCATCGACAAGACAAATCAAACGAGTTCTACTCAATGAGGTTATGTTGTTTAATATATGAGTTCTGTCAAATATCTCCCGTTGCAATCATCAGAATAGCCCACTGACTCCATAATATTGTATTGTCATCCAATCTACAATAGTATACAAAGTTTCAGCTTAATCTGTCGAGGATAACGGGTTGATTTATTAGCAAGATTTGACCTAATAAAACATACAAGATACATTGCAAGTTAAATAAAAATTTGTAAAAGCTAAACGCTTCCGCTAAGTCAACCGTTTTTTTTTCATCTGATTTTCTATATGGAAACTACCTAATTATTTTCAGTACTTGAGTAAGTACCTTTATGTTTTTAGCAAAAATTCTCTAATTTGCCTTTCAATTAGTTTCAGTATATTTTGGGTTTTGGTAGGTACACCTAATACAATATTAGTGTTAGTTTATTTATTACTTATATTTTTTGATATTTAGTAAATATATTTTTTTTTATAAAAAAATTTTGTATAGATTATTGTCTCCAATATCTTTCACTGAAATAAGTTTTTTGTGTTTTTTCTTGTTTAATTAGTTTACTGAGCAGGGCTACTGGCCCAACAGAGTGAGATTGGTTTTTAACCGACTTCAAAATAGGAGATTCTATGTTCCACTGTTTTTTTTTTCAGTCACACTTTCGCACGCACGGTTGGAAAGCGCGGCCCGACTCGCCATACAACACTTTGTATGGCGAATCGGGTTGTCGAAGCGGTACGGTTGACTATATGTAATGCGGAGCAACCACGCGTGCAAAAGCGTGACTGAAAAACCAGCCTCACTCCTTTGAGACAGGTGCCTACCCAGTTCCACCACATATTTAGGTATAATTAATCTATCTCAATCCTCTTACCGCGTTCCTGGCTGCATTCTTAGCTGCGCTTACTTCAAGAATCGAGTCTTAAGTAATTCCTCATACAATTAGTATGAGAGATTATGACTCCATTTTTGAAGCGTACCGTAAATAGCCCAGTGCCCGCTTTCCGAATTTTTCTTCTCGACTACACGTGTTCTTCGCTATATTTATTTAGATATCAAATATCTTTTGCACCATCAGCAAATTTTTTGAAGCAAATTGAGTCCAGTTTACTGAACTTGTGTGTAAATTTTTTTAATCGTTAAAATTTTCGTCATGTAATCTAACACAAAATCCGTTTGGCTTGGCTTAAAGCTGGTTTGTATGCGAAGCGATTTTTTTTGTTTAGTAATCGTTTTATGGAAAGTAGGTAGATCGTAACTTTAGTATCATGGACTGAACTTGTTCCGAAAATTTGGCTTGCGGTCAAAAATCATCCTGTATAAGCACTACAAAATACTACGAGTACGAAATAAAAACATATCATTTTATTTGGCGACAGTTGTAACAACAAACAAATGTAAATTATCAAGGATTAAAAGAATTAGTAGGATAATCTATGAATACCAGAAGTCACTTCAATATATTTTAGCTTTGATAATATCATAGATAGGAAAGAAACCCGCAAGTAGCAGGCAGAACCCCAAGTAGGTATATACAACATGTAACGGAACGGACACGGACGTTTTCAGCTCTCTTTTGCATGTAGAATTTGAGACAGAGATAGATAGAGCCCATAAGATGGTAAAAGTTTCAGAACCGTAAGTCATCATCGACTTATACAACGTGCAACGGAAAGGGTGTATCAACCTGAAACGGAGTAAACATACTAATCAATGTGAATCACTTTCACTATGGGACCATCCCTGAAATCTAAAAAAGTCTTCACCTCCATACAAAATTAAATACCTTCCATGGCAAAATGTATGAAGGTGCAGATTTTTTTAACGATTTGAGAGATGGTCCCATACTAATAGTTGGTCACATTGATTAGTATGTTTACTTCCTTTCGGGTTAATACCCCCCTTCCGTTACACGTTGTATAATGATGACATATGGTTCAAAAACGTTTACCATCCAATGGGCTCTGTCTTTCTCTGTCTCAAATTCTACGTGGAAGCAGAAAAGGTCGCGTGTTGCTATGTCTCTGTCGCATGTTGAGTTTGTGACAGAGATAGACTGAACATATGGTCAAGATCAAATAACCAGCTATAGCACTTTACATTTAGGGCGCGTTCAAAGCCCAAGCGCAAAGCCCACGCCTTGCGCACGACAAGCGCGGTTTGAATTTGTTGCATATAATTTGAGTCCTATCACACATCAATACAACTCAAATTGCATTTACCAAAGTTCAGTCGTGGCGAGCGCCGGGCTGGCAAGGCAGAGGCAAGGCGGAAGCAAAGCGGAGGCAAAGCGGAGGAAAAGCGGGGGCAAAGCAGAGGCCAAGCGAGCGCGTGGCGTAGGCGATAGACTTTGATGTGTGATAGGAATCATAACTATATGCAACAAATTAAAAACATTCAAAGCGCGCCTAACATTGCGCTAGGCATGCGCTAGTCATTATGCTAGGCATGTGCTTGGCGAGAGCTTGGCGTGCGTCATCCGTACACGCCCTTAGGCAGAGTAAATCACCGAACATAGCCCGCCAAGCTACCTACATCAATGTTGAGGTTATCCATAGAAAACGTAAGTCACTGTTATAGCCCATTGGATTAGCTAATTGAAATGGCAGTGGATGGGACACAAAAGGCGACGTGCTGTAATGACCCCTATCGGTTATCAATATATGATATAAGAGTTTTGCGGTCATAATAACTGTTATTGGTTATTGTTTGACAGCAACCATGACGGCAGAAGGTTTGTCGAAATATCTAGCTAAAAATTTTATAATTTTTAGCTAGATATTTCGACAAACCCCTAATCGCAGTAAGCGGGGATTTTTGTCCGCGGACTTTTTGTCCGCTAAAATAGATCGCTTACAACTGTATCGAGTAACGCAAACGACGGATTAAAAGTACCACGTACAAAAAGTCCCCCGAATAACCGAGGACATGCAGAGAGCGGACCGGACAAAACTACGGGGGAGTCCCCGAAAAAATTGAACTCGTGTGACTAGGCGAAGTAACGCACATGGCGTACATTTCCAGGCAACAAATGATCACACTCAGAGTGCGTTGAGTTTGCGGTAAATCCGCGGCGGACTCTTTATTCGCGGAGCGTACTTTACGACTGCGCAGGCCTTTAGTACAAATAACAGTAATGACCCGACCAAGGCCTATGTCCAGGTTTCTTTACAATATGATGTGACTGTCACATCAATGAGCAAATCGCAAAAGGGAAATCGCATGTAGTGGTAGTGGCTCGGTGAGCTGCAGACTGTCTTTGCATAGCATAAAACTGCAGGCGTCGCCAATTTGTAAACAAAAACAGCATCAACAAATAAATTCCATAAAGGTAAGTAATCATTTAGTTTAACGATTTTAGTATATCGATGGCTGGTCCGTGCGTCAACTAGTGAACGGTCATTGCCGGGAGGGACTGGTCAGCTCGATTACGTAATTTATGTTTGTTAACTCGTTCACAAGCATTAGGTACATGTTATAATATGTAAACATTGTATTATAAGAATTTACTAATAATATGACGATGTCCTTCCGGCGAGTAGGTGACCAATACTATGAAATTTAGTTCCTTTCCGTGTTTCTTCTCAGCAGTGGACGTTGCGAAAAGTTGATATTTGTAGCTTTTCTTAGTATTTTTTCAAAACTAAAAACCGACTCCTCCCCAGAAATACACAACCGATTTCGTTAAAATTTATATGGCACCATTTAACAAGTAGGTATACCCTTACGAACAAAAAAGAATTGTCCAAATCGGTCTAGTCCTCTTCGAATAATCGGTGAACATACATAAAAAAAGATCGCGACGAATAATTGAAAACCTCCTCCTTTTTGGAAGTCGGTAAAAATAAATTAAATTTGAATATACACTACATACACGTAATGTAAATTATACTTATTGACGTGTAAAAGTGGCTGTAAAGGTCTAATTACTGAATGAACATTTGAATTTTGAATTTCATTGAACCTGCTGAAAAAGTATGAAAAAAAAACACATGGACAGATATACCTACGAAAGTTTTTTTCCCCTTAAGACGAAGTGGTAGCTCAAGTGGCGCCCTCATTTGAAATAAATTCTTTAAAACTAAATAAGGTGATAATTAAAAATTTGATTTGTATAAATGTCTAGAATTCATAAAATAGTTTAAAGGTCTTTTTAGACATTTATACAAATCAAATTTTTAATTATCACCTTATTTAGTTTTAAACAATTTATTTCAAATGAGGGCGCCACTTTAGCTACCACTTCGTCTTAAAACAGAGACTTTGCTCGCTCTTTTTAACACCTGACAAAAAAGAAGTGTGTTAATGATGAAAAAACGGGTCAGCCGCTTAAAAGTTATTGGGAGTCACTGCTTGAAAGTTAAGGATTTCCTTAAAAAAATATAAATAGCCGCTATAATAGCGGAAATACCGATAATTTCGGTAGTTCCGCTATTCATCACTAGATGGCGTTCTTGACATTTTCGGTCGGGGTTTTTTTTTAATTTGCGGCGCAAATAATCTTGTTTTTTAAGCTCCTACGTGCTTCAAGGCACGTTAAGGCCGTTGATCATTATTGTAAGGCAGTCATCAAGCTATCACAGATGCCTTTAGGCAACCTGAAAAATCTGACAGCAGTGTTGGCCATTTATATACACTAAACACATAACTTTGTTCGCTTTTAGCCCTCGATTGGTCAATAAACGTCGAACAGATACATACAGATGCACTCACTCGTCTTTATCTCTTACAATATAGACGGGGAGAGGTTCACATAAGATGGTGGACCTACGTCAAAAAAAATAAGATACAATGCGACACAAATAAGTTGAACAAAAATGGCGGACTTCTACCAAAATACCGGTTATCGGCGCAGGTACAAATGTATAATGCGTCCAATAATGCGCGGACGACTGCCATTTTGGGAATTTACAAAATCGCTCTGAAATTCGCCATTTTAGTTCAACTTATTTGTGTCACATTGTACTTAGTTTTGAATGGTAGCAAACGTGTTCCCGTTTTGTAATGTAAAGAGTTCGAAAGTTTGATGGGACGTTAAGTACCACATTTGTAATTTTTAGAAAAAAATATATTTTTGTACAAGCTTTTTTTGTGAGGCCAAAGCAATTATTTAGGGAAATGATTGAATAAGCCCAATCTCGATGGAGTTGCGTTGCTTCATTACTAAGTTCCATCGACGACCTTCCGTCTCCGTGATCAGATCCTAGACATCGTCTACTAAAAAGTGCTCGTCAAGACAAATCAAACGAGTCCTACTCATTGAGGATATGTGGTTTTATGACTGAGTTCTGTCAAATATCGCCCGGCTCCATCGTCGGAACAACTTATTGACATACATCACAATATTGTATTGTCATCCGACTTACACAAGTATGCAAAATTTAAGCTCAATCGGTTAAGGACAACTGGTTGAAAATTAAGTTACAAGATTTGAGTTAAACACAAGATAAAGCTTGTAAAATGACATATTGCGGGATGTCTTATTGTTTTAGGCCACTAAGTACTAAGCAAATGAGCGTTTTACAATTCGCAGAAAATAAAATGTTGGACACTTAAAAAAGAAAAAAATAATGTGGGAATTAGGTACCCATTTCTTCTCATCTTAGCTTAGCACATTTCTAATTGCATTTCTAGAAGCAAATGTAGAAGAATTTAAATATTATTAAATCTCATCGGTACTAGGTAATTACAACAATGTTAGACCTGTATGAAAATTGCTGGCAAAAACACCGCTGCACAGAATTTTATTCGATATCTTCTTCTATCTAAATATATATAACTCAAAGGTGACTGACTGACTGACATAGTGATCTATCAACGCATAGCCCAAACCACTGGACGGATCGGGCTGAAATTTGGCATGCAGGTAGATGTTATGACGTAGGCATTCGCTAAGAAAGGATTTTGATCAATTCTACCCCCAAGGGGATAAAATAGGGAATGAAACTTTGTCAATTTTGAACTGATCGGGCTGAGACTTTGCATGCATAAAGCTACTATGACGTAGGCATCCCCTAAGCAAGGATTTTGATCAATTACACCCCTACGCGAGCGAAGCCGCGGGCAAAAGCTAGTGAACGCATAGTTTTCCACTTCAGTGAGATCATGCATTCAATACTTAATCGTAATTTCATCTGCAACAAATTTTGCCAATCTTATAAAGGACATGTTAAATTTGAATTTACAAGAAGAATCTTGTAAATTATTGTTTGCTAGTTTTCTAGTTTTTATCCCCTGCAAAAAAGAGGGTGTTATAACTTATAAGTGATGACGCCCTCTGCTAGCCTTCGAGAAAAATGGTTCCTGGGGGAATTCAGCTGGAACGTCACCGTGCGAGGTCGCTGCTTCTGAAAATATAGATACTAAAAAACTGCGCTTCTCGTGTTTACCAAAAACGGCAAATGCGGTCAGGTACTTACGTGCTTGTAGATAGACCTATTTCGATGAGTTTTTTTTTACGCGAAAGCAAGTTCCTTGGCCACCGCTAAGGAATTTGCTTTCGCGTAAAAAAAAACTGCGCTTCTCGTGTTTACCAAAAACGGCAAATGCGATCAGGTAATTACGTACTTGTAGATAGACCTATTTCGATGAGTTTTTTTTTACGCGAAAGCATGTTCCTTGGCGGTGTTTCTTAGGTATGATTGTTGATAATCGGTTCAGCTGTTTTATAGTTTTTGGAGATTATACCTTGAAAGTCCGGGCTTTGAAATTTTCTCGGCGAATAATAGATTGTAATACAGATATAATTGAAATATCTAGTTCCGTTACTCATCACTAGATGGCGTTCTTGAAAGTCGGGGCTTTTTTAATTTGGCTACAGACAGTTCATGTAACACGAAATTTATTTGCCAGATAAACTTCGTGTTACATCAACTGTCTGTAGCCAAATTTTTCACACTTTAAATATATGCAATTTGAAATGTGCCTATAACCCGATTATTGAAACGATTGTCAGAAGATTATTTTTTTTTACCCGAAAGCAAGTTCCTTTGCCACCGCCAAGGAATTTGCTTTCGCGTAAAAATAAAACTGCGCTTCTCGTGTTTACCAAAAACGGCAAATGCGGTCAGGTACTTACGTGCTTGTCGATAGACCTATTTCGATGAGCTGTTTTTTTACGTGAAAGTAAGTTCCTTGGCGGTGCTTCTTAGGTATGATTGTTGACAATCGTTTCAGCCGTTTTATAGTAGCCGAGATTATCCCTTGAAAGTCTGGGCTTTGAAATTTTCTCGGCGAATAATAGATGGTGCTACAGATATAATTGGAATATGTAGTTCCGTTACTCATCACTAGATGGCGTTCTTGAAAGTCGGGGCTTTTTTAATTTGTCTAGCAAATAATCTTCGTGATACATAAACTATCTGTAGCCAAATATTTCACTAATTACAATAAAATTCACACAATGCGTGGAAGTGTATTTGCTCAACATCAACTTCTAGGTGCTATCAATTAAGCACAATGAATACCTATTTATGTTTTTTTAAGAATTTTCGGCTTACGTTATAAAAAGTACCTAAGTACTTACATACCTGTTTTATTAATATTAGCTTCATACTTTTTAATCTTCCCTATTCGAAGTTTGAATGGTTCTTCCATTTTAATTAAACGAGCGAGTGAAACGAGCTAATTTTTCTAAATCTTCTTGAACAATCCGGCGTTTGTTTGTATATATGTTTATGACAACTAGAGTTATTTTACGACGATATCCGTGGCGTAGTTGTCCCCGGTCAGGGCAAGTTGGAAAATGGCCTTTTTCAAATTGTCCTGGGTCTTGGGTGTTTATCTTTATATGTATTTGTTATAAAATACAGGGTGTTTTTTAAATCACTGGCATCCTTTCTACTGGTGAAAGTACTCATGAATATGAGCAACTTTTTGTATGGGACCGACTTGGTCCCTTTAACGTTTTATAGTTATTTGTTTATATATTTATTTATACATGTATACTTAGGTACAACATATACAAACCCCGGATTGTTCATAGACTCAAAGAATTTCGCTCACAGAGTAGGTACAGGTAGCGGCACGAAACTCTAGCGCTGACCTTGCCTGCGCAGAAGTCAAAAATTAATACCGTACCCGTGCGCAGTATCCCCTCTACATGTCGCTCAGCGCTAAACTTACGTGCCGCAACGTGTAAGTACTTACGATTTGATTTCCTCTACATTTCCATTTGTTTTTTACAAGCTTTTAATAAACTTTCAGATTGTATCTTGCATGTTTAGGTCAAATTTTGTAACTCAATTTTCAACCAGTTATCCTTAAACGATTGAGCTGAAATTAGCAAACTAAAGTTAGTCGGATGACAATAAAATATTATGTAGTCAATGGCCTGAATAAGAAAATTAAACGTCGCAAAATAATGTCACTTGTCTGTGAACATATCGATTTTAACGTGATTTTAGATTGAAATATTGCAGAAAAACTGTTAATAAGAGCGGTATTTATATATCCAAGAAATTATCCCCTCCCTTCTCCCTACCCCCCCCCCCCCCCCCCAACATCTTCCTTTCCAAAGGACGGCAACCCCGGTGTTGCAGTTGTCCATGGGCCAGCAGTGATCACTTACCATCAGGTGACCCGCTTGTTTGTTTGCCGCATTATGACATAAAAAAAAAATATAGATATACATTGCTTGTAATCATGTATTATTGGTAACTTTTTAAAATCTATTAATGTATAAGTCATATTTAATTAAATATTATACTTATCTTGACTCACTTCTATAAAAACGTAAATCAACATGCGAAATTGAAATTTTATCTTGATGTTTGATTAAATTAAATACGATCATGCATATACGAGTACACATTAAACATTGCAATAAGGCAAAGGACAGCCGAAATGAAAGTAATTTTTTTCGTGTCATATCTCATAGTGTCATCGGCAGCAATGCACGAAGAATTTGACTCATTATCCTTTGCAGTTGATGAGGAATACTGTGATGTTAATAACACTAATGAGTGGGACTTAGTTGATTATAACAGTGCTGGTGTAGAACCTAGATCTGCAAATTTTGCCCTACGTGCTAGTACTGATAGTTGTTTAACCGTTGTTAATCATGCAGTGGTTAATGGAAGTATAGAAATTGATGTATGCATGCATCTGGTGTCTGAAAATAGTGGAGTTGATATCCTAGTTTATAACAGTTCTAATATGCTGTTGATAAATAATAATTTTACAATGCTGACTGGGGAATATAAACCTGGGTGGAATACTATTAAAGTGCCCCTGAATAACCATAAAGGATATGTAAGTATACATAGGATATAATATTATATGATAAATAGTAGCATATTTAATTAGAATTCAAATTAGAAATCAATAAATACTGTAATTTTTAAAGCAAGTAAATTAGATTTATAACGAAAACAAATTATAGAAATTAATTAGAAAATATGTATAGGAATATAAAATACAATTATGTGTTTTCTTCGTACAGATAAACGTAATAGGACACAATATTGGCATTGAAATAATTTTGATAGATGCAATAAGATATGTCATACACACATCAAAAGGAGAAAAAATAATTGACATCAAATTAAATGATGATATAAAGCATGAACTTAAATATATCAGTAATGCCGAAAAGGACTATGATTTAATTGATGATATGCTTATGATTTATAATGAACCTGACGATAAAGAAGACATGATAGAAGGCAGTGGCGCACCTATTGATACCCCAGATGTTACTACAGAAAATCCTACGATAAACGAAGATACTGTATATTGGAATACACTTATTATATCACTCATAGTTATTGGTTCAATTGCAGGTGTAAGTGCTATAGCTTATGGGGCATATTATTGTGGAAAGACTAGAGCACGTACAAACATAGACCCTTTCGTAGAAGATTTTAACGATTTTGACGAACCCACTGTTACAATTCCAAGAGTGAGGCCTACTTTCAGATATTAGCGGATAAAAATGAAAAAAAAAAATTTGTTAATAAAAGGCAAATTGAGTACGTTAATTAGAAGATATAAAAATAACGTGGCAAGTATAGAGGAAACTGGAAAAACTTACATGCTTTCCCGACCTAGATCTGGCCGTAGAGTGGGAAAACGTGAGGAAGAAGAGGAAAATAATAAAGTTAGGTAATATATTTAGTTTGCTAAATAAATCGCAGTATTTCTAGTCTTAAATTGTAATGATAAGGTTTAATTTAAAAAGCATATTAAAATAAAATCAGTTAATACGTGGGGCGCACTATAAGTTTCCGGAATGAATATGAATAAATACTATTTAAGGTACAAAATTAATTTATTGTTTTTCAAAATAATCTCCCTTGGCGTCTATGCACTTTTTCATTCGATGAAACCAGTTTTGAAAACTTTTATGCCACTCCTCTGTGGTGACCTCTGAAACGTGTTTTTCATACTCCTCGACAGCCTCTTCTGGTGATGAAAATCGTTGACCGCGTAATTGGTTCTTAATTTTTGGGAACAGAAAAAAGTCACAAGGTGCCAGGTCGGGACTGTGTGCAGGATGACTCATGAGTTCTACATTTTTCGCCTTCAAAAAGTTGTTTGTCTGTCTGGCCGTGTGAGAACTAGCATTGTCGTGGTACAGGATGATACGGCGTTTACGGTTATTTTTACGGAGTTCGTCAATAACTTCCGGCAAACAAATGGTCGTGTACCAGTCACTATTCACTGTACGACGATTCTCTAAAGCAACAGTAGCCACGTGTCCAGTTTTATTAAAAAAAGAAGCAATCATTCGCTTAGATGCACTTTTCACGCGCGCCACTTTGGTTGGTTTCGGCTCATCTTGAAAGACCCATACGCTCGATTGCTGCTTTGTTTTGGGATCGTAGCAATAAATCCATGTTTCGTCACCTGTTACTATGTCCCACACCAAATTTGACGCACCTTCGTTGAATCTGGTAAGCATGGCACTGCACCAAGTGACGCGGTCCGTTTTTTGAGCCTCGGTCAAGTTGTGTGGGATCCACCGCGAGCACAGCTTTATCACACCCAAATGTTTGTGTAGGATTAATTGTATTTGACTCATGCCTATTTCTAAGGATGCGCGAATTTCATGGTAGGTCACATGCCTGTCTGTTTCAATCATACGGCGCACAGCATCGATGTTTTTGTTGGTCACAGCGGTGGACGGCCGACCATCGCGAGATTCGTCACTGAGATTGATACGACCACGCTTGAATTTTTCAAACCAGCTATAAACAGTTGTCTTGCATGGTGCTTCATTGCCAAAAGCTGTTTCAAGCCGAGCGATGCTCTGTTGAGCTGTCAAATTACACTTAAAATCGTAGAAAATCATACTACGAAAATTTTCCCGAGTTAAATCCATGTTGATGCAGACACACAATTTTTTAAATGGCGCCACAAGGTAAAAACAAAAGACAGTCAGATGAAACAAACTGCATTCTACAGCCAAAGAGTTCTATTTTCAAATGTTGCAATAAATTTTTAAATATTGTTTATGTAAGTGGCCAGTTCCGGAAACTTATAGTGCGCCCTATGTAACCATGTTGTTTCTTATCTTATCAATTTCTTAATATTATTTCGGATTTCCTCTTCTTTTAAGTTCATAAAATTTTTATAGCAATGTGAATTTCATGACTTTATCGTAATAAGTATGACTATCTACTTATTAGGTATCTACTTCCGGTAATCTCTGCAAATCATAATATTTTAAAAATGAATTATCAGAAAATTATAACAGAAAGATAATTTGGGCTTTATTAATTGGGCAGATGACTCCATCCATACATAACATACAATGATAAAATTGGACGTACAACCATGATATTAAAACTAAATGGAAAAAAAAATCCGAACATTGTGCATACATACATACTATCACGTCTTTATGATGACCTCCGTGGTGTAGTGATCACAATGCTATTCCGCCAGCTAGAGGTCCCGGGTTCGATCCCCGGTCAGGACAAGTTGGAAAATGGCTTTTTTCAAATTGTCCTGAGTCTTGGATGTTTATTATCAGCAGACAGTGCCCAGGTCGTCAAAACTCAAAAGCCACTTTTAGCATGATGTTAAGCAAGAAGGTGGAAAAGGAATCAAGTAACGTGTTGCTAGTAGCATCGCCTATTAATATGATTCGCATTTTCGCCCAATCCCTCGATCGGCTTCTACGATCTGCGTGGGAAGAGAAGCAGCCGTTACAATCTAAGTTTTCAACCAGCATGAAGAAGATGCATTAATCCGAGCATTTTGATGCTTTTAAATCCAATTGTTCTTGTTAACACAATATGAGAATAATGTTATAACAGTACGAGTACTATACTTTTTCTGTGGTTATAGTGGTAATAAAGTTATCTTTCAGGAATTTACAACTTAACATTTTCCTGTATTATTTTAAGTCAAGTAACCAATACGACATGTCTTCTTTATCATGAATCGTAAACATTATTACTGTTACCGATAATATACTTGACCAATAGATAAAAGACTATACCTGTATTGCAATTTCTAACCCGAATACAACAGCTGTCACATTTCATCAGTAATTTAATTTATAGAATCGAGATCTGAGTTGCGTCTTACTTTTCATCATATAATGTGGTGTTAAATGATTGATAAACAGTGGTTTTCGGTAAGCAAGGAGTATTAATATTTTGCCAATATTATAACGAAAAGGAGAAGTCAGTTTGCCACCGTAATAAATTAATGTAAGTATGAGTGTTTAAATATTTATGATATATTCTTAACGTCTATTCGAGGTATCCCGTGACCAAGGGGCTGGTAACTATCAAGCTCAAAGAATCAGCATTGCCATACAACGTGGCGATGCTGCTGGCCTTTTGGCTACGCTGCCGAGGGGTGATGTTTTCGTGGGACAACGTAATTTTTAACTTTTTTAGTTTTCGTTCTAATTATTTTTAATTTTATTAGGCAAACCACTCTATTATCTCCACAAAAAATCGTTGTATACGTCTCTTTCCATATAATGACACCTATAAGACCTTGGTTCTTAAATATAGTAGTATAATTCCGTCACACTTGTTCTCAGCGATTATAGCACTCTTCGATGATGTAGTAGATTAGATTTGTAGTTCTGTCACATATTGCGGCATATATAACGTATAATTTGCATACGAAAATGAAAGCTGACCACCAACTAACTTATATATGTACTCGTACATAGAGCTATTTTGATATGTTCCAAGTATTATATATGCCTGGTGTAGGCAGAAACGAAATAGCAGCAATGGGAGCTGATGCAAAAGTTATATATATAATGGTTTAAATCAAGTACTAAAGACATATTTTAAAAATTAAAACATTTATTTAATAGCCATTAATTAGATATCTAAACCATATGAGCTCCTAAAACAATGATAGAATAATTACATTTTGGACCAAAAAATCAACAAGCTTTATTATCTTTCAGGATTTTTTCCATTATTCCAAAGATCCTCATCTTATCTTCATCAAATTAACATAGGCCCAACTTGATACTAAGGCTTTCAAATAAAAAAGTATCATCTAAATTGGTTTACAATTAATGGCAAAGATATCGTGTAACATTCATACAAAAAAAACAAACGGGTTCAAATTGATAACCTCTTCCTTCTGCTTTTTAAAGTCGGCTTAAAATTACAACAGTTCAAGAGAATATGCAGAGATATTTGTGGAATGTGGACGAAACTTTCCACTTATTGAGCAAATCACACCTAAGAAGATAAATATAATTGGATATAGAATTCTGATATGATTAATATTGATTAATGGTGTGACATCATTTAGAAAGTAGCTTGATTGTACTTTTGATACACAATCAATCAAGAATCACAATATCGATTTCTATTTCGATAAGGTACTTATTAATTTATTTGCATAGCTACTTTTTAACCGACTTCGCAAAAGAAAGAGGTTATCAATTCGTCGCGATCTTTTATTTATTTTTTTACTTATGTTCACCGATTATTCGAAAATACCTAATATTTTTTTTTCCGTTTGAATGGGTGTGCTTGCCAAGTGGTACCATTGAAATTTTATCAAAATAGGTTGTAAAGTTTGGGGGTGAAGTCGGGTTTAAGTTTTTAAAAATTATGTTTACACATAGTATAGATATAATTTTTAGCCTTGCGTTTTAGCCTTTCAACCTTGCGTTGTATAATTACTAAATTAATGCATACGGAAAATAACGCGAAATATACCCTTGATACAGATGCCTTTAGGCAGCTCTAAAAATCTAGCATTAGTATTGGCCACTTACAAACACAAAAACAACAGTCATTTTAAATGAGTAATAACAATTGATAATCGAAATAATTCTTTATTGGAAACAATAAAATTTAAGTTAAACTATAGTTTATTTGTTTAGGTATTTAAAATAATGTAAATAATATTGACATGTCTTTTTATTGAAATATACACTTATAAATCAATACCTTTGCAAATTACAAATTAATTATTTTATAAATTATAAATTACATATTTTTTTTTGTAATTTGCAAAAGTATTGATTTATGAGAAATGGATTATAAAACTATACTTAATAAAATTTTAAATAAAACTCTAAAATAGTTCGCATTTAGCGAACTAAAATTTAACAATCTTATTTCAGACAAAAAACCAGATGAGTGAAAAACCTTCAACAGGGATCCTATTGCTGAAGAAACTACTGGTGGACCACGTGTGAAACATATAACTTTAATAAAATGAAAGAACATACTCTCTTCCTCAAGACTCATATGTTAAGGATAATCTCTTAGAATAAGGATTTAAAAAACCTTAATAACAAGGATCTACAAAAGTATTGGACACGAAAAGTTCTTTAGAAGAAGAAAACCTTCTAATTATAGAAATGGCTGAATTAGAAATTTTGGGCATTGCTTGGTATCTCTTCTTAATTATTGTGGTTTCAGTAATAATAGTTTTACTTTCTTTGGGTTTCGGAGCATTTTACTTGGGAAAGAGGAAAGCTATTAAAGAAGCACCTGACTTTGACTGTGAGCCGAAATCAACTATTATTATACCTCGTATTAAAACTCTACATTACTTAGACACGGTATCAGAAAGGAATTGGTAAAATAGACTATTTATAAACAAGCTGCTATATAAGAAAAACATTAACATGGAAATTAAAATCTAACCTACTCGTAGAAGAGCAGTACTTACAAAAGATACCACCACAATCAAAATATTAGAGCTAAAAAACTAAAGACCTAATCATATGGAATGGAAGCCGTATATCAACGATATGGAACCATATGGAATTTAAATTCATACGTGGCGCGAGTTCCACCTTCTCAGCTGCGACCTTCACCAAGAGACTCAATACACAGTGCAATGCATCACAAAAATGATAAATAGCTTTATATTATAAAATATCTTAGGTTACGTGGAAGGGACATATCGAACCCCGGACTATACTATGTCACTATAGTATAATTAAATTAAAATAACAGTCGACAAACCGAAAAGCAAATCTACATTCCCATACAAAATACTAGGGCGGCTGCACACTTTTGTATGGAAATGCCGAAATTCATTTTTGTTTTTTGACTGTTATTTTAATTTGGTTTTACTATAGTAATCTAGTATACATAGTCCGTGGGTCGATTTATTACGGGTATGTCCCTTCTACGTTGTTATATACAGGGTTACTTTTTATACACCAGCAATATTTCTGGAGCAACTTCAGCCCATGATACTGAACTAATTTCTATTAAAAAAAAACGACGTGTTGCACTCCGGGAGTGCCGGCAGAAGTGAAAACTTGAATATTAACGTTGTGCATTTCCATGCGCGTGGCACGCTGTAACATAAACACACACGAACATTCGCGCAAGCGCCCTGGGCCGCCTAAACGAAACAGCAGGCGCAGGCATACATTTTCGCCGCGCTGTAAAAAGAGAGAGATACTTCCTCTCCTACGCCGCGCCGGCTGTCTACTCTCCATCCGTCTTACGAATTGTCGATCAGATCACGTGTCCTGACGCAAGTCCTGACTCGAGTTTAAGATTTTTTACCCATTACAAAAAAAAGTGTAAGTACAACGCCGCTAAAGAAGTTTTCACTTCAAAAATAAATAATAGATTTCGAAAAATTAATAACCTTATTTTTTGGGAGTAGGTTAAAAATGTAAATGTTTACTTTTCCTAGAAGGTTACTTTTTTTATACATTTCAGGTATCTTTTGACAAGACCTCGCTGGCAACACTGGGCTGCCTTCTCTCCATCCGTCTTACGAATTTTCGATCAGGGTCACGTGTCCTGACGCCCTGGCGCCTTGACGCGAGTTTAACATTTTTTACCCATTACTAAAAAGTGTACAACGCCGCTAAATAAATTTTCACTTCAAAAAGTAAAACTATTCACAATGGATAATATTTTTCAACCTCCCATACAATATTAGTTTAGCCAACCGCTGATTTGTATGAAAAACCGATTTTTTTCGTTTGTAAAATGACTGAGGCAACGATCGACCACTTTATCACTGCCAAAAAATCGTAAGTGTGTGTGTCTTTCATACAATAACAGCGACAAGAGCTGGCTCTAAATATTCTCTTTGTTCTTTGATATAAAAAGAAGGAAATAAAAAAGCTATCTAAAGCAATGATACTTTTCATCTCTAAGAAAAATGAGGTATCAAGTTACTGAGGATGGTACATATATCAGCTATAGTGGGTCAGAATAATTCCCTGAGAATTGTACAAATGTAATTTTTCACATAATGTAATTAATATTATGTACTGGATTGTGTTGGCAAAATAAACATTATTTTATATTATCATTCCAAAGTTGACCTCATTCATAAGCTCTTGCAGCGTAACTGCTAGCTGGGCGGAATTAGAACAGAACAACAAAATCTTCTAAGGTCCCACTCCCCCGCAATATTATATGCGTCCCCGTTCCCCGTCCCAGCATCACTCTCTCGTACACGCCGTGTGCAGGCGCCTGCAGCCGCCTCGACAAAGCGAGAAAGGGGGGGAGGTGCGGGAATAAGGAACGGGGACGCATATTGCGCGGCTCCTTAAAATATTCCGTTCTGTTCGTAATATTTATGTTAATTCTATGAAAAAAACATAACAGAAGAAATGTAAGGTTCCAAGTTAATGGTGAAACAACAAATAACCTTATGACAAAATCTAGTAAAACAGTGTCTCTCTGGTGGAAGCTATCACGTTTCATCATAGCCGCATGACGTCAACCGCAGACCATGAACCTTCCAAGGTCTATCTTTCTTTTTCCGTCTCCAATAAACAAAATTCAAAATTCAAATATTTTTTTAGTAACAGACCTTTAATTTATATGTTTATTCTAGTTTATAGCACTTTTACTCGTCAATAAGTATAATTTACATTACGTGTAGTGTATATTAAAATTTATTTTATTACAAGCTTTTATTTAGTTTCACCTATCCCGTTGTTGGTTGGTCTGTCTGTCTGTCCGTAATCAAATCTTGCAAGTTAAATTTGACATGGAACCGATCTGATGATGGAGCTGGATGGTGGCCATAGGAACTATGAAATGAAACCCGATCGAAATCGAGTTTGGGCTCGTTTGATTCGTCTTGAGGATCACATTAGTAAAAGCCTGTTTTAAAAAATATATTTTTTTAATAATGACTTGTTTTTAAAAAATTGCTACCGATACCAGCGCTTCCGTGGTAACCTCGGTAGCTGTGTAAGTAAGTCCGTCTTAAAAGGTTCTTTGTGTAAAATGTAATCTTGATCTTGATAATTTTGATCAGAACAATCTTTATTTTGAGCGTCTTAAAGAAATGCACCTGCCATACGATATAACCAATCATAATTTAAATTTAGGTTGATAGTTGATATAAATAGCTAGGTACCTTTGAAACTTATGTTTACACGTATATTGCTTCGATACGGGTAGATGTTTACGTATAGATGTGTTTGTTGTAAAATACGGTATCTATCGTTGAGTCAGTATTTACATTGGGGCTAGCTCAATCTGTGTGATTTGTCAGAATATATTTATTTATAAATTTATAAAACAGACCATCCCCGCTTTTGGCGTGAAAGCGACCAGTTTCTTTCGGCGTTTCTTTTCCGCAGTGGTCGTCGCAAAACGCTAGTATCGGTAGCTTTTCTTTAACATAAGAAAAGAGCCTGCAATAATGAATTTTTCGGGGTCCAGTGCTGCCCCCATTTTAAATAAATTATTTGAAAGGAAACTGAGATATCATTTATAATTTTATCTTGACGAAGCCCTAGATAACCCTTCAAACTATTGTATGAACAACTGTTTACAGTTTAAAGTAAGCTTTTCTACGCACATTTGCGAAAACCAGCCACTTTTAGTAATGCAAAAATAAATAATGATTTACCTCTGTATTAAATTTTCATTATAATCAATTACTTCGTGACCATATTTTACAAGAAAGAAAAAATATCCTTTTTTTATAACCTTTCCCGAGACATTAACGACGATATAACATTATAGACGATAAAACGTAAATCAATTTTTATTTCTTTTGTGCCTGGTTGAGTGTCCCGCAAGTTGTAAATACGGATGACCTTTTAACCATCTTCCAAAGTTTTAGAGACAGTTTAGTCCATAATAGTCCAGTAGCATGAACTGAACTTGCTTAGAAATTAGTTAATTTTCCATAATAATACATAATCATGTGTTTTAGCTCGAAGTACCTATTGTACAGCGTTCCACTCAACTTTTAAGTTGACTGGAATAGATCCCTGACAGGGATAAGTCCGCCTTTGTACTATACAACATGGAAGGGACATACCCGTAATAAATCAAACTACGGACTATACTAGAGATCTTTATAATTAAATTAAAATAACAGACAAAAGTTTAAAAAAATGGCGGTACCATACGAAAACGTGCAGCCGCTCGGGCAATTTGAATGGGAATGTCGAATTTTTTTTTTGTTTTCGACTGTTATTTTATTGTCATTATAATATAGGATCTAGTATAGCCCGTGATTCCATTTAATAAGGGTATGTCCCTTCCACACCGTATGTTTCTGTATTCAAAACTGTGTCTTTTACTGTGCAATAAAGAATTTACTTAATCACCTGCTTACAACTCTTTGATTATACAATATAACATTGACGATATATTCGCAATATTATGACGCCTTCTAATTCCACATAATAATAAAGTTTATAACATTATCCCCATATACAGCATGCTCTTGACACAGATACCATTGACATTAAGCAACTGGAGCTGCCAAGGTCAATGCACAATACCTGAAGAGATGTCAACTCCTTGACAACTCAAAAGAATTGCCGTTTTGTCTGCTACTGCCTAATTGTAGTGAAGGAGGTCAGAGGACGTAGGTGGGTATTGGTAGGTACCTTTAGAATTTCTGTTGGTACCTTAACAAAATTGGATATTTTTGAAGCCGCAGTCACATAGCTTCCACATATTCCTCTGTAGGAAGTTTAATTTTGTTTTTCAAGCTTTTTAATCATAGTGCGTGTTGGCCACTTACACACACGAAAAACAGCAGCATATACATCTTCTTTGGAGTTCGAGGAGTGCTATCCGTCCTTTTCTTCTATGGATAAATGCATGTAAATGCTCACTTAAGAATTAACGTATTGCCATAAGTATGGCCCGTTATAGAAGCGAAGTATCATTTATGCCTACTAGTACTACAAACAAAACTATACATCCGTGCACACGACAATGTGTGAGTTCGCACGCCAACACACGCGACAAGGCGAGAAGGGGGACAGGCAGGGTGCGGACAGGTTAGGTTAACCTAACCGAACCCTGTAAGTAACACAATTGGAAATGGATTAACATATATTTTGGTTAACCGAAATAGCCTGTTAACCTATAATTGCGGTTGACTTTAGCCGAATCGACATAGAGGTTTCTGTATGATGGTTGATACTAAACGTTTTTCATTCCTCGTCACTCGGTCACGGTACCTATATCCCTGCAAAAGCGCTTGCATTACTCAGCCAAACGGCTGTGCATCACCGAAAACCTAATTAACCTATTCAGATACCGGTCACTCTTACCCTTATTATGTGGGTTAACCGAATCAAAGGAAAAAGGGTTAACCGATATAACTGGGTTTCCATTATAAATGGGTTTACTGAACACTGGGAATAGGGACGCATATTCCACGGGACGCTAGGAAATTCCGTCCTGTATGTAAAACTTTTATTAATTCTGTGGTATTACCACAGATAACATACTGATTCCATGCTGGTCTGGGAGAAGAGAAAAAACTTAGAATGTACTAGCTGCTTCTGTTCCTGTGCAGATCGGAAAAGCCAATCGAGAATATGAATCATGTGGAAAAGCGATGCGGCTAGGGATGTGATTTCTTTGTACCATCATCGCGCTAAGAGCTTGATCTTGTGGCCCTATGCACTGCCTACCGCGTAGGAGATAAAGACGTTGGTGCTTAGGAAGCAGCGGTAAACTTAGCTGTAAGTAACCATTTGACGTCAACAATTGTGGAACAAACAAAGTGACGACTTTAAGAGGAATTATAAATATCTTATTGATTTTGGAAAAATGTGTGTGTGCTAAGCTACAAATGCGTAGGCTTGCCGAGATAGAGCTTCATACATACAAATGTGTATGAACAATGAACATGCAAGTTTCCCATTGAGAAGGCAGAGACTGTGGACCTCCACTTGCTACGATCCTGACATGTAGTCAACCTCGAGTCGCTAAGAAACCGTTTTGACCTTGCTGTGTGAACTTTGCAATTTCCTCAATATTATTTTCATACGAACCCTGACTATTTCTAAAATGGCAATATCCACAGATCGCTGGTTATCGATAAGGGAATCCCGAAGTGTCCAACCAAGGTACTGACCTTAGCCTCCACGTGGGCAGCGGCCTCGCCTAGACTAAAATATGGAGAGGACAGAAATGGCATTTCAAGAATGTGTGGCATAATGGCATTGCATACTGCATACAGGGTTAACTTTAAGCACCACTAACATTTAAGGAGCTGTTAGTTCAGTCCATGATACTAAACTATTTTCTATAAAAAATATTAAAGTCGATAAAAAAATTCCTCCTCCCATACAAAATCCTGAGGGCTGGCATTTAGTTGTATGGAAAGTTCTTTTTTTTATTTTTCGATAGTTGTTTTTATGAAAATATTTTAGTATTTATGGACTGAACTTGCTCCAAAATTGTTGCTGGTGTTTTAAAAGTCACCCTGTATAGCGCCCGTGATGGTAAAGCCCTCAGGGTTGGAGAAGGATGAGTATTACTGCATACGCCCAAGGGCTTTGGTAGCCACTTACCTTGAAGTAGGTCATACGGTGGCTTAGGGTTTTTAGTTTCAATAAAAAACTGTAGAAATTTTGTTACCTACCTGATGGTAGTACATTGTTTATTAAATAGAAATTTTGAAACTTTGATTTTAATTTTATGGTTTATACAAAAATATATATCCTATTTCGTAGTCTCTGCTATTATCTCGACTGTATTTTCTGTCCTCGAATTTTTTTGAAGCGTAATAAAAGTATTATCAATTGTCACTTTCATTTATCCAAGGCATAAATTTTAACAATTTATTACTTTCACTCTTATTTTTTCGTGAGACACGTATCGTTGTCTGTTATGAAAAAAACGGATAAATAAAAAAGAATCAACCGGGCTTTTGAATAAACATTTATAGGTTTCATTTTACCTTTCCTTTCGAAACTGTACAATTAACCTAAAATTTTGTTTCGTTTCCCTTTACGAAAGTTACATTGAAGCTGAAATAAAAAAAAACCATATTGTACCAACTGGTTCCTTCCTTGCTCAGATTGTATAAATCTATAAAGGCATACTTATTGGGAACTTTCCAAATAAACGACAGGCTAATAACGAGTCACAATTTGTATTTTTGTTTTCACCGCGAATAACATCTTGCAAATTTTGATGTAACGGTCTTAGGACCATCAACAACAAGGGATGAATATATGTCTCTATTATACTGCATGTATCTATTTTTAAGTCATTAATCTTCGTCATTTACCCATTGTTATTTTTGGTGTTATTCAACCGCTCTGGGTTTGACGGGTTAAATCTGCATCCAAAAATAGCATGTTTGGGTTAGGATACCCTTTTTGGAAGTTAAACTTCTATACTCTCACTATTTTAGGCGCCGGCCAAAAACCGTCGCAACCTTGCCACGGTCAATCGGACACGCCTTTACGTAATAGTTGAATGGTATGATTCATACTATATTACGATCCAAAGATAATTATGTTTGATAACACCTTTGTGCAGAAACGCATAAAAAGTAATTTGAAATTTGTTTGCGTTTTTTGTCAGACTGATATGTTTCGCGGCAAACATGCTTTGTGTTCTGTCTACAAGGTGGTCGCTCCGTAGCCGGAAGCTTAGTAAAGTATACCTACACAAATATTTGTGACAGGATAGGCACTAATCTTTCCTAAATTACGAGAACGGCTACATACTAAGCAATATACATTATTTGCTAGTATCCTATATTATATTAGGGCACCGGGTAAACAAATTCTATCAATGACGTGCACCAATATTTGTGACAAGTAGGCACTACTTGAAACTCGAAAAAAAATTTACATTTTCATACAAAATGCTGGGCAAGCCGAACACATGTTGACTTTTTTTCGAGTTTCAAGCATTGATCCCATGGGAAAAGATGTTCATACTGACAGTCTAAGTTGTTCCTACAAGGATCGGACAGGATTCTTGTTACATATTTGTTTATTTTGTTTACAATGATGTAGGTACTTAGTTTACAAGAAAATGAACTTGCTACCCGAGCTTCCCAACTGAACAAGAGTCACACAAACAAAGCTAAGTGGGTGCTTCATTACAAACTGCTGAAGTGTTTTGATGGTGCCGCATTAATTCTGTTTTTCTGCCTTCCCCACCAATTATCCCGAGTCAGAAATCTTCCTGCGAGTTTTAATTTTCATTCCAATTATATTTCGCTTTGCGATATATGCTCACTACGATTTTTAGATGACGGTATTTACGTTGATTCTTCTACGCTGGTCTAGGAGAAAAAAAAATGTACTAGCTTCTTTTCTTTGCGCGCAGGTCGTAAAAGCCGATCGAGGGGATGGGCGGGAATGCGAATCATGTTTAGAGGCGAGGCGGCTAGCAAACCATCACTATTTTGATTCCTTTTTCCACCTTCTCGCCCACCATCACGCCTAGCCCAAGACCCAAACGTGGCCTTTTGGTCTTCTACGCTTTTTCTCTTCTTCTAGACCAGCATGGAAGAGATACTACAATCCAACGTGAAAGGGACATACCCGTAATAAATCAAACTATACCACTTCATTTAGCCACACATGTAACAGTCTAAACACAAAAAAAAATCCATTTCTATACAAAAGTTTTTTTATACCATTCCCCCTCTCAAAAGTTTATTTTATTCACTGAAAACAGTGAATAAAATGCACTTTTACTCTCTATTTTGATGTTTGAATTTAGAACGATTTACTCTTAATTTTAGTAATTGTTCCAATTTTAATGTCCATTTTAATTATTTTAACCTTCTTTTTTCTTCATTAAATGTCTTTTTCAAAAATTTTTCTTTTTAACCGACTTCCAAAAGAGGAGGTTATCAATTTGTCGGAATCTTATGTTTTATTTATGTCGATCGATTTATTCGAAGAAGTTTGTACCGATTTAGAATATTCTTTTTTTATGGAAATAAATTCCTGTCAGGTGGTCCCATAATTTTTTTTATTATAACAGGTTGTGTAGTTTGGTGGTGAAGTCGGTTTTTAGTTTTGAAAATTAGTCTCGTAGTCATTGTATTAAGTATAGTATGCAATTCTTGAATAAAGCGGATTTAAATCGAGGGCCATGAATCACTCGCATTGCTCAGGATTCTAACACTTGAATCACTCGCTACGGTCGCGATTCAATCATCATGAATCACTCCCTACGGTCGTGATTCAGTCGTTAGAATCCTTCACCTGCTCGTGATTCATCTATGGCCCTCGAAGTAAATCCGTCCTTTATTCACTAATTTCATAATATACTATTTGGTTGTTATTTTAATTTCATTATACTATAGTGATCTAGCACAGCCTGTGGTTCGATTTATTACACGGGTATGTCCCTTCCACGTTTTATATAGTTTTTATTCGGAGAAATCCTGCTTCTCATTCTACAACCGGTAAGGGTTGTGAAGCAGGATTGTCTCTCAATAACTTTTCTTAACTAAAAACCGAATGCACCACAGTGACGTGCCTTACTATTTTTGATAATATATTATATTGATCAGTGCCTACCTTATGAGATATGGAGCCGTTCTGGTAAATTAGACATTATTACCTAAATTACAAGAACGGCTCCATATGGAGGAAAATAGTTCCATTTCTCACTTTGCCGTCATTAATATGGTGGCACAGGGTAGACAAATTTGTATTTATCTGTATGAAATACACGCCATTGCTGCATTACCATACCACACAACCGATTTTAATAAAATTTATATGGAATCACCTCACAAGTATGCCTTTTCAAACAAAAAAGTATTTTCCAAATCGGTAATCGGTGATCATAATTAAAAAACGACGAGTTGCACTCCGGGAAGAGAGAAGAAGTGCCGGCAGAAGAGAAAACTTGAATATTAACGTTGTACATTTTTGATATTTTGGAATAATTTTGCACGAATTGCTTTAATTATAAGTATAAAAGTATTATCATTTATGTGGTAGAATACAATATTTATTCATTTACAGCGTGTCACGCGCAAGCGCCCTGCGCCGCCTAAACGAAACAGCAGGCGCAGGCAACAGGCATACATTTTCGCCGCGCCGTAGAAAGAGAGGGGGATACTTCCACTCCTACGCCGCGCCGGCAGTCTACTCTCCGTCTTACGAATTTTCGAACAGGTCACGTGTCCTGACGCGAGTTTAAAATTTTTTACCCATTACAAGAAAAGTGTACAACGCCGCTAAAGAAGTTTTCACAGTTCAAAAATAAATATTCCGACGAATGATAACCTCCTCCTTTTTTGAAGACGGTTAAAAACATAGCCCCAATATCTGCCTACAAATTTTGCATAATATTCATATCGTCGATCGACTGTCGTGAATTCAAATCACACATTTCCATGGTAAACGCTTTAGCTCATTATTTTGCGGTCGGCTCCTTACTTTCTTTCCCAATGGCTCTAATTTCCTTTGTTCCAAGTTTTGGAAAAAGACGCTGCTCGCATTTGTACTTGGCATTTGAAGTTTTTCCTTTAATTATGTGGGGCTGATGGACATTTACACTCATTATCCACTTTCTAATTTGAGTATTGGTGGCCATTAAATCGGGACAAAACAATTCAAGATTGAACCAATCTTGAATTGTTTTGTCCCGATTTAATGGCTTAACGTTTTTGTACTTTGGTAAAAATGTGTTTCTCGTAGGATCTGTGCAGTTTGCATCTATCACCACTTGTAAGGTGAGGTACCTACTGGGAACTTTGTGAAAGATATTTCCAGTCTGCTTAGGATATTGCAGGCTTGAATCACCTATTTATCCGAAAAGAAAACTGATTCCGTTGTTTCGGAAGGCACGTATAAACTGTGGGTCTCGAACGCCATCTAGCGTTTGATTATCAAACTATCCAAGGATTTGAGCTGGTTAACCCTTTGGGTTGCGAAAGTGTGACGGCAGTCGCTCTGAGTAAAAACCAGTAACCTCGTCAAATCTCCTTGATTAGATAGCGGACCCCGGGCTCTGAAGCGTTAGGCAATGCTGCGGACGCAACCGGGATAATAGTATGACCACTTGTCAGGTGAGGACGAAGTCAAATTATTTCTAAACGAACCCATAAAATTTAGAATATTTGGATGACTACAGAGCAGATATACTCAAGAATCTAAAAAAAAAACTTTCCGTTCTTAACAAAACATCACAAAATCAAGCCAAATACAAAACAAACAAAAATGTTCCATAAAAAGCAACCTAAGTAAAGACAAACATTTTTAAGGGCTTCAATAATGTTGATCGAAACCCCACTTACCTCACGACAAAATAAAATTAGCTGACCATTTTTCCACGACGTAAAAATTACCCCAATCTATCCAAATTGCTGTAATAAAGTAAGGAAAGAAAATAAACTGTTACATTCCTCTTTCAACGCGTGCTATTTTTTATCTGTTGAAAAATCCGTGCAGCGTCTTAGAAAACCCAATTTTCTTCGTCTAATATGGGAGAAATTGTTTTTCATCGCGTTGATATTAACGCGGAATAAAGTCGTTTTAGAACCTTCACAGGTTAAGGCGCAGGATGCCTGATCCGCAAAATGGCCGAACGATTTGGAAAATGTTATAAAATAATATTCTCGGTAGAGGAACAACGTGTAAAATGTGTCATTCAGTTAGAATTTGAAGTCAATACGAGTTCATCCAGTTCCATTATTTTTTGTTAGTTTGAAATTACAGTAGTAAAAATCTCTTACCTTTAATTTTTTAAATAAATCCCACTTATCTCCAATATTTTAAACAATTAGAGTGAGAATAAAAAAATTATATGTTCATCAGTAGACTTCCTGTGGCTTATTCTAAATATATATAACTCAAAGGTGACTGTCTGACTGACATAGTGATCTATCAACGCGCAGCCCAAACCACTGGACGGATCGGGCTGAAATTTGGCATGCAGCTAGATGTTATAACGTAGGCATCCGCTAAGAAAAAATTTTGATCAATTCTACCCCTAAGGGGATAAAATAGGGGATGAAAGTTTGTATAAAACTTTGTCAATTTTAAACCGATCGGGCTGATACTTTGCATACATAAAGCTACTATGACGTAGGCATCCCCTAAAAAAGGATTTTGATAAATTACACCCCTACGCGAGCGAAGCCGCGGGCAAAAGCTAGTAGGAAATAAATACATACGGCCAGTACAATCTGTCCGGGACAGATTGCACTAATTGAGCTATCCAGCAAACTAATTTGAAACTTATTATTATAAACAAAATAATGATATTAAAATAAAATATTACATTTGAAAATCGTTTCTTATACCTAAATCATAGTGAAACATGAATGGTTTGGAAAATTATTTAGAAAACTATAGATATAAAATTAATTGGTATAATCCTCATAAGCTCAACCCCGATAAAAGTGACAATATGACGTTTTGCGAAGAATACGCGCTTTACCAAATCAAGCTTTTTGCGAAACGTACATTCTGCGCAACAGTATAGCATCCAGGGTTATACATCAAAACATTCCATAAAGTAAAAAGTTTCGCCTAGTACTTTTTAGGGATTCTCATTTAAAGTCTAAGATTCTTTTAGAACGACGCATAAACAAAGGGAGGAAACTTATTAATTCACTTAAAGTACTTAATCATCGGAGTTTGGGTGCTTCTTCTGTAAGTGATTTTCACAATTTACTAGACTGGCCTTTTCAAAGGCCTTTCTATTAAACGTAATAAGTATCAATCCCATCTAACCCCACACCATAAATCAGCCGTAAATCGTTTTATTTCGTTGCAATACTTAGTAGATCCGTCTCCTACTGAAACCTGTCCAAGGGTTTATCTTTCATTGGTATATCCAAAAATGGCGGTAGCGCCACATTATACCAACTTCTGCAAAGGGCCTCTGAGTTGGATCTGCTGTATCCCCACACAAGCCTCTCAAACAACCGGGGTAAAAAGACCCGTGAATCCAAAGGAGATACAATGAAACAACGATTTATAAATACACTAACACAAGTTTCCTTGCGGTGAATCTTAGCTATGTTTGATAGAAATCGGTTTAGCGGTTCAGAAGATATGGAGAGTGAACGCTTGAAAGTGCCTAGCAAGTAAACTTGTTACTCTTTCTTGTCTACTGTCATGTTAAAAGTCTTTGCGGCCGTGGGCTCTGTCTACTAAGAGCCGCAAGACCTAAAATAGTATATTTTTTAAGAAAAAATCCTCACAAATCGGCAACTAGAGCCGAGCACCGCACTTATCTGTTCCCAGAGCCATAATTAAGTGACTCGCTCCCGGTTTTTTGCTCCGCCTAGCCGGCTGGATCTAAATGTGTCTTTTGTCTGAGCATCGAGTTCCGACTTCGAGCAAAAATCACGGCGACTCGAACAATGGAGGTGGATCAACGCATTTCCACCCGAGTAGGGTTCCCATGCTACTTTCAGTTGGAGAACGATGCGACGTCACTGTAAAAAGTTATTTTTTTTTCTTTTACCGACTCGTTCTTGTTGAACGAACAAGCTAAGTTCATAGAGTCTATTTGGAAAATTTGGCGTTTGAAGAGAATTAAGGTTGAAAAGTGACTTCACTCAATGGGATGCCTAACAAGTTAAATAAAGGCTTTACTAAGAAAAAGAAATGACGTCGGCAATTTGTGAAATAAATAATGGCACCTTGTCATTTGTCATTTAGACGATCATATTCTGTACATAATATTACTGCAATAATGGTAACAATATTTCCTAGTAAATGTCAGGAATTTGTTTACGACCTCCGTATGGCGTATTCTTAACCACGCTAATCCGCCACAGGAAGGCTCTAAGTTTTCAGCCAGGGCAATTTGGAAAATGGCGTTTTTCAAATTATCCTGGGTCTTGGGTGATTCTCTTTTATCTACCTATTAATAACTAGTGGCTCTGTGAGCTGTAGACCTCGCGAATCACCCCGACCCGTTGAAATTTATCGGATAAAAAAGTTGTAGCGACAAAAAAGTTGCGTCTTTCCAAAAAAAAAGACATTTTGAAAAATAATCGATTTTTTTATAGTTCAACCTTTTATATCCGCCCTTTTGAAAAATAACTGAATTGACAAAAAAACTATAGAATTTTTGAACCTTCTTAAAAATTTTCACGAGAATCGGTTGAAAAATGCGACCTTTAGGCTAGAACAACCGGAAAGTCGGACAACAGCATTTTTGCCCAAACTGGAAACTGAGACGCTTCGGTCGCTCGGTCAATAAATATACCTATTATAAGTATTCTACAAGTCCCATAACACACGTTTAAAAATTACTTTAGGGCTAGCTCAGTCTGAAAATTTATCCTTATCTGAGTTTTTAATTTTTACATTTTTATTACCTGAAAAAAAAACTCGCCGCCACGTAGAAATTTTTTGTAGACAATTGCTGCGCCTGTTCTCGTCGTCAATTTCTAAAAATGCTAAAGAATGCTGGCATAAATGCACGAAGATATTTTTTATGAGAAAGCGCTTACTGCGCGAAAAGATATGCAGTATTCAGGTTAATTCGATTTTACAGCCACCCTACATCGGAGGAACTAATTAAGTGAATTCCATTGAGGCAGTGCTTTTTAGAATTTGCTCCGGATGCAATGTTACGAGCAGATAAACAATGCTACCGATTTGATGATGGAAGAAGTTACGTTTGATCTTCCGAATAACAACATACTTAATGTAAATAAATTCAGCGCTTCGCGTGAAGTTCCCATACGTATAATTTAACAAAACTAAAAACCGACTTCACCCCCAAACTACACAACCGATTTTGATAAAACTTCTATGGAACCTGAGAAGTATGCTTCCAAAATAATTTCTTCTCTTTACCAAAATAAAGAAATCAGTCCAGGTGCCTTCAAATAATCGCTGAACGTACAAAAAAAAACGACGGGTTGCACTCCGGGAGTGCCGGCAGAAGTGAAAACTTGAATATTAACGTTGTGCATTTCTATGGATGCGCGTGGCACGCTGTAACATAAACACAAACGAACATTCGCGCAAGCGCCCTGCGCCATCTGAACGAAACAGCAGACGCAGGCACACATTTTCGCCTTGCCGTAGAAAGAGATTGGGATACTTCCTCTCCTAGGCCGCGCCGCGCCGCGCCGACTGTCTTACGAATTTTCGGTCAGGTCACGTGTCCTGACGCACTGACGCCCTGACGCAAGTTTTACATTTTTTACCCATTACAAAAAGTGTACAACGCCGCTAAAGAAGTTTTCACTTCAAAAAGATCGCGACGTAAAACTTGGCGCATAAGCACTACGCCACACGTAAGGCACTTCATAGGAGTGTCATTTATGCCTACACTACTACAAACAGAACTATACATCCGTGCACACAGCAATGTGTGTGTGATCGCCTGCAGCCTGCAGCCTGCAGCTCAACACCATCAACAAGGCAAAAGCGGGAGAGAAGTGCGAGGACGGTGAACGGGGACGCATATTGCGCGGGACTTTAGGAAATTCAATTCTGTGTGTACTACTTATATTCATTCTGTGACTGTCATTTTGCCGACATTTTCATTATTCTTTCACGCTTTCATTTTTCAAGCTAATATATGTAAGTATGTATATGATCAAAATATTGTAAAACAATTTTGGTAGTTTAGTCCATAATTATACAGGTAAGGAATGAAAGAAGGAGGTATAATTAGATACAATCAGCTGTTCTTTTTATTACATTAAATATGTTTCTGTAGTCATTATGACACAACAGCAAACTACAGTGTTTAAAATTAGCACAACTTTTTATCAAGCACTAAAATCAATAATAATATCTACAGTCAATAATCAATACTTGATAAAAAAGTAGAACTTTTTGCGAAGTTCCTATTTAGCATATTGTAGGTAGGTACATATAAGCCAGTGGGAGTGCGCTTTACTAGCGTTTTCCTGGGTGACTGCAAATGGCTTAAAAATTTCTTGAGCTCCTCCGTGGTTCGGAAGGCAATGTATATGCCGTTAGTCCCGGTTGTCATCACTTTGTGGCAGTCGTCAAGCTATGTTAGATGCCTTTAGGCAGTCTGAATAATCTGACATCGGTGTTGGCCACTTACACACACGAAAAACAAAACAAAAGGCTTGGCTCTCGTTTCTATAGTGAATAATTTTCCAAACTAAAAATCGACTTCATCTTCACCCCCAAAGTACACGACCAATTTTGTTAAAACTATAGAACTACATGACTGTTTAAGTATACCCTTTCAAACAAAAAAGAATTTTTCAAATCGGTCCTTGGTGCCTTTAAATAATCGTTGAACAAACATAAAAAAAAAAAACAAACAAAAGACAGCGACGAATTGATAACCTCCTCCTTTTTGGACGTCGATTAAAAAACGTTATTAGTCCTCTATATTTGTTAAAGTTCGCCACTGATCTCTATCTTGCGCGATGGATTTCCAGGTCTTATCAAAAAGATCATCACACCACCTTGTCCTTGGGCGACCTCTCTTGCGACGCCAGCCTACCGGCACCCATTCTGTAGCAAGTTTAACTGCTTTTCTTCCCACGTCTTGGTTTTGGACCTCTACAACGTGTTTCGGAAAGGGAGATCAACCCGAAAGGGAGTAAACAAACTAATCAATGTGAACAACGGAACCTTCCCTGAAATCCGAAAACAAAATGACCAGCTCCATACAAAATTAAATACCTACCGTGCCAAAATGTATGGAGCCGCAGATTTTTTTAGCGATTTCAGGGTTGGCCCCATAGTAAAAGTTGTTCAAATTGATTAGTATGTTCACTCCCTTTCGGATTGATACCCCCTTTCCGTAACACGTTGTACCTATACAATGTCCTTTTTAATTAAGTACAAATATTTTAAGGGGCGATTCAGTCCATCATTTTGAACAACTTTTCCCAATAAATGTAAACAGAAATACGAAAAAAAAATTTTAGGAATCATACAAATCGAAGTAGTCACGGATATAGTTAGTATGAAAATTGAAAAAAAAATTACGTATTCCGATAAACATTTATTGGGAAAAGTTGTTCAAAATGATGGACTAAATCACCCCTTAAAATATTTGTACTTAATTAAAAAGGACATTGTTTACATAAGTTTGATTAGCTACTACCATATGCTACTAAGTACCTATCTATATATTTTTGAGTTAGATTCATGCTTCTTAGTAAATGGATACTAGTCGCGTGTCCAATAAGGTGCTAATTTGATTAATTTATACAAACTGCCATATCTTTATCCCCAACGGGTTTATTCGTAGCCCAACGGGGTAATAAGACCCCAAGGCCGAAAGATTCTTTTTTTTCATTTATTAATTGCTTACATACACATTATAACAATATTAAGATCACACAATTTCTCTACATACAATTGTTCAAAGCGAGATAGCGTTCGTGAAGGTAGAAAAAGGGAATCAATATAGTGTGCTATCCACATCGCTTTTAACATGCGATTTCGCTTCTCGCCTATGCCCTCAATCGGCTTTTAAGATCTGCACGGAAAGGGAAGCAGTTCTTCTGATAACATTGAAGAGACTTACTTATATATAAGTGAGTCTCTTCAATGTAATCCATGTTCAAAGCTACAATGAATCTAGCTCAAACTTTGTGGTAAGTATAAAATAAAGTTTTTGTTTTTTTAACAAATAAGAAATGTCTACCTCCTCGATGGGTTAGTGAGAACATGCGACAAATACGCCTTACAATTATACAATCATGCATAATACATAATAATCATACATTACAGTTTTAACGACTTCAAATTGCGTGAAACTAAAACTTTAGTGGGTGCCGAGTTTACATACAATTGTCAAATTATTATACAGCGCTTTTAAACCACCAGTAAAATTTTTGAAGCAAGTTCTGTCCATGGTACTTAACTACTTTCCATAAAAACAATTAACGAAAAACAAAAAAAAATCGGCTTCCTTTACAAATCAACACTCGGCCAACCGGATTTTGTACGGGAGAACCGTTTTTTTTTGCGATTTTTAATGAAAAACAATGACGGGTAGTAGTTAATTATTATGGACTTAATTAGCTCAAAAAATTTGGCTGAAGGATAAAAAGTCAGCCTGAATATAAGCGGTTTTTTTTCTGTTATATCGAAAAAACGATGGCACACTAGGCACATTGCCACTTAGATAGAAGACGCAAGTAGGCGCTAGAGCAAACCAAGGACTCGTCAGTTGGCAGTGGCAGGCTTTTGCCTAAAATAATTAAGATCTACCTCGGGGCCCATTGTTTAGATAAATAATAAAATATTGTAAAATAAATTAATTTCCTACTAGGTATTTTACAAGTTGTCTATAAGTCTTCAGGGTCAAGGTCCAAGGATATGCCTTTAATGGAGCTTCATCGTATTTGGAGTCAAACAAGGCCTAAACGATTTGCGTGACCCATTGTGGTTTTGCCTATGCAGATAAAAAATATTAGATTAATAAAATTAAAGAAATCATCAATAAAAAAAGTTCAAGGTGTACATTTTCTACAGATATACAGATAGACTCTGTATCTTTCATATCATTAGGCATGAGTAAAGATTACAAAATCCGAAAAGCCACGCTTAGCAAAACAGGTTTTTAAGTTTGGACATTTAAGTTGAAATGGTGGATCAAAAATGGTGACTGGTTTCTTCCCATCCAATTCTTCCCCTATTATAAAAGATGTTAGGGATTTCGCACGTTTTTCTTTTTTGGCTCATTTTAAAATATATGGGTGGCAGAATGGTTATAGAATAGCGACCTCGCTCTTTTTCTCTGTCCCGAGATCTCTGCTGCCAATTGTCATCCACTCAAGAAACCCTCGATGACATCCCGCCATCTCTTCCTTGGTCTACACCTACGTCTTCCATTATGGTACTCACAAGGTGACCTTCTGGGCCCACCCGTCTGTTTGCATACGGCGATATATCCCGCCCAATCTCATTTGAGTCTGTTTAGGGATCTTCCACTCCACTTAAAATACGTCACGCGCAGAATGTTGATTTTTACCTCTAACCCCTCGCTTTTTAAGGTTTCGTAGTAAACAAAGAACCCTTATAGTTTCGCCATGTCTCCTGTCTATATGTTTCCTATCCTTTTACGTTTTGTCACATTGCATGATATCCCTTCCTCCCACCACTGTGACGTATTATATGGATGGCTCGAAATCTAAAGTATAATTATTTTCAGTGTATAAGATTTTTTCTTGATGTGTATAATCGCAAAATAGTGAAGAGATACACAGATCTGAAGAAATTACTCTTTTTTCTTCCTCCTAAGCGCATTTTCCGGTCTCGAAGTGTTAATTTAAATAACTTTAATCACCCTCCGTCTTGTGTTCTCATATACGGCAACGCCATAACGGAGAGATTTTACTGCGTTATAAAATGACGTCACGAGGTCTATAATGTAATATTCGCCTGTAAGCCAGCGCGGGAATGCCGGGCTTTATATAGCTTTATGTAGCTTTATCCCCTTTACGAGCGTTAAAATTTAGCTAAAAAGTCGCTGAGACAATCTGCCACTTTTTGCTTGAGGTAAATGACTGAGCGTAAAAGCGTTTACGTTTTTAGGGTTCCTTAGTAAACAAGGTACCCTTATAGTGTCAGCATGACTGTCTGTCTGTCTGTCTTTTTGTCCCTGGTACTAGTCATATCAAAGACTTTAAGTACTAAAAAGCTGTAATTTGGCATGGGTATGTATATTCATCATCATCATCGCCGCATAACGTCCACTGCTGGACATAGGCCTGTCCTAAAGATTTCCAGAATGACCGATCTAGAGCGGCTTGCATCCAGCGCCTACCAGCGACCTTGGTCAGGTCGTCAGACCACCTTGTGAGTATACTCACCCACACAGCGTAGGACATGTGCCAGAACATGGTTGTCATTCGAGAACCTTCTTTCCCAATCGGCCATCGGTTTGTAGCGCTATGTCCCGCCTCTGCCACTTCAACAAGCTTATCCGCTGGGATATGTCAGTGCCTTTTGTTTTCCTACGAATTTCCTATTTCTGATTCAATCACGTATAGCCCTCTCCATAGCGCGTCGAACGACCTTGAAACTTCTTATGTATGAGACCCATAGTAAGGGACCACATTGCAGAGCCAAAAGTATTTATTTATTTTATTGGGTCATGTACATTAGAAAAGTACGTACTGTATATTCATCATGTCAAAAAAAATTTAAAATATATTTTTAGGGTAGCTCCCGTACATATAAAGTAACAGTAAATTGTTATTTCCTTAACTAACCTATCATGTGGGGTACCATTGAATAGGTCTTTCAAAAATATTATGAATACACTATTTAGTCGCGGGAACTCAAAGACGGCATTAGTAACCACGGAACCCTACATTACGCGCGTGGGTAATTTAATTTCTAATAACAAAATTAAGTACCTAACACTAACTAGATTCTAACGTTATTTTTTTTATTAGCTTGTTGTTGTGTCCCACTGCTGGGCAAAGGCCTCCCCTTGTTCTTTCCACACGTGTCCATTTTGAGCAGTCTGCTGCCATCCACTCATGAAAGAGTCCAAGTCGTTCCACCATCTCTTTCGTGGTCTACCCCTGCGTCTACGTCTTTCTGGCACCCATAAGGTGACTGTTCAGGCCCACCTGTCTTCTTGTTGTAGTTTTTTCTTGTGTTTTAAGTGATGACACTGGTGTCAGATTTTTCAGGCTGCATAAAAGCATAGTCATAGACAAGTATTAGTAGGTGTATTGGATTAGTATTTATAGTAGAATATGGATAGAATAGTATATAGTATGGATTAAGTAGTATATTGTGCTAAAGGCATCTGACATAGCTTGAAGACTGCCATATAATGATGACACCCGAGACCAACGGCTTATACGTGCCTTCCGAAGCACGGAGGGGTTCAAGAAATGTTTATGCCATATGTGGTCACCCATCCATGTGCGACGCCCGGTGTCGCTTTACTTGCGAAAGCGCTAGAAATGCGCACTCCCGCCGGCCCACCGAGCACCTATCTGGCTGCATGTGGCACATATAGACATAGTAGAAGTTGTAAATGATGGTCAAAATTTTTGTACGTAAATAAAAGTAAAAAATAAATAATTGTAGTTATAGAGACAAAGCACACAGATTGAGCTAGCCCCGAATATGGGATACTAATCCAAAGATACTATATTTTATGAAATTACTATTATATTATGAAATATATTAAGATACTTGACGACCAACATGGCGTAATGGTCAACACGCTAGTCCGCTGATCCAGAGGTTCTGGGTTCGATCCCCAGCCAGGGCAAGTTGGAAAATAGCCTTTTTCAAATTGCCCTGGGTCTTGGGTGTTTATCTATATGTGTATTTATTATACAATATAGTATCGTTGAGATAGTATCCCATAACACAAGTTTAAACTTACTTTGGGGCTAGCTCAATCAGTGTGATTTGTTCGTATGTATATATTTATTTATTTTTTATTAAACACCCAAGGACAATTGGAAACTGGCTGGGGATCGAACCCTGAACCTCCGGATTGGCGGACTGGCGTGTTGTCATTACGCCACAGAGATCGTCGGGTGTATAAAGTTTTCGCCATTTGTACACTTATTTTGGGCAATAAAGTTTAAATAAATAAAGTGACAAAATTTCCACCACCGCAGAAAGAAACGCAACTGGTATACCTATTTAACGTTTTTACGTTTGTCCAAACCAAGATTCAAATGTTTATTCAGTAATAAGACCTTTACAAGCACTTTTACATGTCATTAGGGATAATTTACGTTACGTGTAAAGTATATTAAAATTTAATTTATTTTTAAAGAAAAGCTATACCAGCGCTTCGTAACGACCACTGCTGAGAAGAAATGCCGGAAGAAACTCAATTTCACAGTATTGGTCGCCTACTCGCTAGAAAGGCTTTGTCATATTGAGAACCTCCGTGGCGTAGTGGTCTGTGGTCACCATGCTAGTCCGCCACCCAGAGGTTCTGGGTTCGAACCCCGGTCAGGGCAAGTTAGAAAATAGCTTTTTTCAAATTGTCCTGGGTCTTGGTTAATATATTTAGTTGGTATATTTGTTATAAAATGTGGTATCGTTGAGTTAGTATCTCATAACACAAGTTTCGAACTTACTTTGGGACTAGCTCAATCAGTGTAATTGTCCCTATATATTTATATATTATTATTATTGTCTTTTAATTAATAAATACTTATAATATAATACAATGTTGACACATTAGTAGTAAGTAGTGATCATTAAAAATTCATATTATTATCATAATCAAAGTTTCATAAAATTGCACCTTACGATTATGACATAACCGTGTGAATCATAAAACATAACAATATCCTTTAATATTCCATCCTTGTTCCACGCATTATCCTTGTCTGAATGTCTTACGGGACAATTAGGGCCACTATTGCGGGCCTTCCGCGTCTTCAATGTTATATGAACAATGATATGAAATCCTTATCGAATGTTATATTCCCATAGCGCCATACGTGCGTGTGAAATCTTAATTGTTTTTATTATGCATGCGTTTACTGACAAATAGGTTCTGGTCTGGGAGAAAAAGAAAAAACTCAGAATGTACCAGGTTCTCTTCCCGCGCATATCGTAAAAGCTGATCGAGGGAATGGGCGAAAATGCGATTCAAAGATTCAAATGTTTATTCAGTAATTAGACCTTTACAGGCACTTTGACACGTCAATAAGTATAATTTACGTTACGTGTAAAGTATATTAAAATTTAATTTATTTTTAAAGAAAAGCTACAGATACTAGCGCTTCGTAACGACCACTGCTGATTAGAAACGCCGAAAGAAACTCATTTTCACAGTATTGGTCGCCTACTCGCCAGAAGGGCTTTGTCATATTATTATTATTGTCTTTTAATTAATAAATACTTTTAATATGATACAATGTTGACACATTATAACATGTAATGCTTACGAACAAGTAAACTAACCTTAATTACGTTATAAAAAATAAACAATACTAAGTAGTCAAAAAAGCGAAGCCGAGCTGAACAGTCCCTCCCGACAGCACCCGTTCACGAGATGACGCATGGATCATAGCGATGCGGCTAGCAACCCGTCACTATTTTGATTGCTTCTTCCACCTCGCCCATTATATGTGTGCAGAAGCTCAGGTGGATACTTTCCAAGCCATAGTGCGAAAGAAGGTGGCCTTCCTGATGCGCAGGGACTGATTCCAGACTGCAGTTCTTTCAGTCTCGATCCTCATTATCATTCTTGGCAGGGTAGATGGGCTTATTTTAAAACACTGGACTCAATTGCATGCGAGTTTAAGCCGCATTGAACATACTAACATAGTGAGTAAAAACAATGTAACTAACAGTTTATGGATTTCTTTGTCCGAAATAAACAATTTATTATTATTATATATTATTATAACCTTAAGAGTCAATTAGATCTTGCGGCCCTTGGCTCCAAAACCAAATGCTCTATGCCTCATTAGGGAAAAGTTAAAAACGTGATATTATGTAGTATATGTAAATAGGCTCCTATTAATTTTCACTGTTAAGTATCTATTTTTAAGCGTAGCTGACTTCTTCACTTTCCACTAACTAGGTACCTACCTACCTCCCATAAAAAGTATTTAAGCCTAGTACAAAAGGTACGACGAAAAATGAGCCACAAATCAACTGTAACCTGTTGGAAACGTTAGACTTAACACTTGTAACTTCCCAACTCTTGCATTATCTGAGATAATCATCTCAATCGTCTTCCGAAATCAATTATAATAGTAGACAATACAAGCTATCTAATCACTGTGTTCCTCAAAGCAATTCTGACAGGAAATGTACCATTTCTTTCCATAATTATGCTACACTATCAAAAACCCTGGGACTCAGATCTGTTCATATAAAAGGCAGCGATGCTAAGATGAACTCATTGTTGCTGCAGAGTTGAGCGAGCGCGTCTAGTTTATATAAATATGAGTTTTATGGTGAGAATATAAACGTATATATGTTTGCATATTTACGGTGTTGCGTGATTAAATCTGATTTTATAACTTAGATTTACGTACAGTGTGTGATTTTCTATAACAACGTTCGGTTGTTCCGATTTTTTTGTGTATTGACTTTTTAGTTATTTTGAGTTTTTATCAAAGTTTTTTCGTATGTGAATGTGGTTCTTTTTCATAGAAAGATTAGATTTTTACAATTTAACGTAGCGCGGAGGAAAGTGTAATAAAAAGAGTAAATGTGGGTCGTGGTTTGTGATTCAATATTTTTATGATCTAATGTTGTTATTTATACGGTAAATCCGAGTTGATCGTGTTCATAACGGATGATGAATTTTTTGATTTTATTTGGTTTTATATAGACAATAGAAATACACTGAAAATACTACTCTGTTTATTATAGCTTAAAAAAAATAAAGATTCGAAAATAATGAATCAGCCCGCTGACAGACTGAGTAGATATAATCACTGAATAATACGAATCCCATTGGCGCCTTTTGGGTTCATAACCATAAAATAATCATCTTAAATGCGCGCTCTTTAAAATTGAAAAAAAAAACATATTGGCAGATGGGTAGAGAAAGCGCTATTTTAAACAAAACAATATATTTACTTACTTAAAAGGCGCTTGAAATTGGGATATTAGATATCAACTTAAATCTGTGGTTTTCTTATCATTATCTTATTTTTATTTTTTTAATTTATTGCACTTTAAATCTTAAGATTATAGTACAAAAGGTACAACTTAAGGCTAAGCATTGTCGTTCACCTTTGGGACCCTAGCAGAAAAAATGGTAGAGGGGGTGCAAATTTAATTAGATAAGTATATCGAAAGAAATGAATTAGGATGTATTTAACTACAAAAACTTTACACAAAATATCTATATAAATATAAAAATATTTTTTTTAAAAAATTAGTAACTTACCTGTATATAAATACGTATAATAAACATACATTATCATCATCGAATCAGTAAAGATTAAAAATTCCATAATAATGTTCTTTTTTTTTCAGATAATAACATTACTACTATGCTCAGTAGCAACACAGGCAATAGGAGCAAACAACAGCCTGGGCCCGACGGCCGGGACTGGCGGTTATGGGTTACTCAGACCCGGCTACACACCCGGTTACCCAGGCCAAGGCGGATTTAACCAGGGTTATCCGGGACAAGGCGGGTTTAACCAGGTTTATCCGAGCCAAGGCGGGTTTAACCAAGGTTACGGATCAGGAGGCGGTTATGGCGGTTATAGCGGTTATGGCGGTTATGGCGGATATGGCCCGGGAGTAGGTTATCTGGGATCCGGAGGCTACCATTCTGGATCTGGTGGATACCCAGGAGGAGTTTCAGGGTTGGGAGGAATTGGAGGTGAGATTTCCGTAATTTTTAAAACCTTAATTTAACATATTTATAGTATTTTTACAAGACAAAAAAAAATTATTGTTTGTGAACAAACTTGCAGCACATGACATTGCTTTGTGGCTCTAGTTTTCACGTGTATAGCCAGATTTTTCAAGCTGCCTAAAGACATCTGAGCTTGGCAGCTACCATCTAAAGATGACAGTCCGGGACAGTAGCATAACATGACTAACATGACATAACATTGTAAAGGTTGACTGGTAGATAACGTCATATTGTTCTGTACAATTTGTTTTGATGAACAATAAAGATTAACCCACACATTCATAAAAAATAACAAGCGTTTGCTAAACCCATTTTAGATAAAACATGTTTTGTCCTTTTCCCTCTTTTAATATTTGACATAGTGAGAACGGGAGCTAACGTTTGTATTTTTTTATGAATAAGGGGGTAAATAAATAAATAAACATGTTTTCCGTATTAAAGTGAATCTCGAGTTATTTTATGCCAGTTACTTATAAATAAATAAATATATAGGGACGAATAACACTGATTGAGCTAGCCCCAAAGTAAGTTCGAGACTTGTGTTATGGGATACTAACTCAACGATACTATATTTTATAACATATAAATATATAGATAAACATCCAAGACCCAGGACAACTTGAAAAAGACCATTTTTCAACTTGCCCTGACCGGGGTTCGAACCTGGGACCTCTGGGTGGCGGACTAACATGGTGACCACTACGCCACGGAGGTCGTCAATAGTTATCTCCAATGCAAAGGTGAACCACGCTTGTGTGTTGCTACAGCATAAGGAATTCGGCATTGTCGGTTCGGCAGTATATATAAGGACTCACAAAATATACTGAAACTATTATAAGGGTGAATTCAGTCCGTGATGGTGAACAACTTTCCCCAAGGAACATATGTCGAAATATAAACAAAAATATTTTTGGCTTGTCATACCAATTCGGATCAGCGGATAGGTCAACTTATATGGGAGGCCAAAATTTACTTTTCATATTTGTACATAGGGCGCACTATAAGTTTCCGGAACTGGCCACTTACATAAACAATATTTAAAAATTTATTGCAACATTTGAAAATAGAACTCTTTGGCTGTAGAATGCAGTTTGTTTCGTCTGACTGTCTTTTGTTTTTACCTTGTGGCGCCATTTAAAATATTGTGTGTCTGCATCAACATGGATTTAACTCGGGAAAATTTTCGTAGTATGATTTTCTACGATTTTAAGTGTAATTTGACAGCTCAACAGAGCATCGCTCGGCTTGAAACAGCTTTTGGCAATGAATCACCTTGCAAGACAACTGTTTATAGCTGGTTTGCAGAATTCAAGCGTGGTCGTATCAATCTCAGCGACGAATCTCGCGATGGTCGGCCGTCCACCGCTGTGACCAACAAAAACATCGATGCTGTGCGCCGTATGATTGAAACAGACAGGCATGTGACCTACCATGAAATTCGCGCATCCTTAGAAATAGGCATGAGTCAAATACAATTAATCCTACACAAACATTTGGGTGTGAGAAAGCTGTGCTCGCGGTGGATCCCACACAACTTGACCGAGGCTCAAAAAACGGACCGCGTCACTTGGTGCAGTGCCATGCTTACCAGATTCAACGAAGGTGCGTCAAATTTGGTGTGGGACATAGTAACAGGTGACGAAACATGGATTTATTGCTACGATCCCAAAACAAAGCAGCAATCGAGCGTATGGGTCTTTCAAGATGAGCCGAAACCAACCAAAGTGGCGCGCGTGAAAAGTGCATCTAAGCGGATGATTGCTTCTTTTTTTAATAAAACTGGACACGTGGCTACTGTTGCTTTAGAGAATCGTCGTACAGTGAATAGTGACTGGTACACGACCATTTGTTTGCCGGAAGTTATTGACGAACTCCGTAAAAATAACCGTAAACGCCGTATCATCCTGCACCACGACAATGCTAGTTCTCACACGGCCAGACAGGCAAACGACTTTTTGAAGGCGAAAAATGTAGAACTCATGAGTCATCCTGCATACAGTCCCGACCTGGCACCTTGTGACTTTTTTCTGTTCCCAAAAATTAAGAACCAATTACGCGGTCAACGATTTTCGTCGGCTGTCGAGGAGTATAAAAAACACGTTTCAGAGGTCACCACAGAGGAGTGGCACAAAAGTTTCCAAAACTGGTTTCATCGAATGAAAAAGTGCATAGACGCCAAGGGAGATTATTTTGAAAAACAATAAATTAATTTTGTACCTTTAATAGTATTTTTTCATATTCATTCCGGAAACTTATAGTGCGCCCCACGTATACGCGTTCCTTGGGGAAAGTTGTTCAGTATCGTGGACTTAATGCACCCTTATAATAGTTTCAGTATTTTTTGTTAGACCTTATATATATATATATCTATCGAACAACAAAGCCGACCCGAAGTAATTGCCGATCGGGAGTTTAGAATTAGATCGACACATTCGATTCGGCAGTATTTGCGTTTATCTGCATATAAACGCCCGGCTTTGCCGATTAATGCCATCCCGCTTTTGACCGCCTAGTAAAAGTCGAACGGCTTTTCCCCACATTGGTACCTATATTTCATTTTACCGCCTAGCTATTCCAATTAATGCCGGGCCGCTTATATGTATATACAGGACTACATTTTAAACACCAGCAAATTTTTGGAGCAACTTCAGCCCATGACAAACTTGATCCAAAAATTTTGCTGAACTATTTTCCTTAAACACAATTATCGAAAAAGCGAAAAAAGCGGCCTTCCATTCAGTGGCCAAACGGATTTTGTATGGGAGGTAAAATTTTTTTATTGATTTTTAATAATATTTTTTATAAAAAGTAATTCAGTATGGGCTAAACTTGCTCCAAAAATGTTGCTGGTGTATAAAAAGTGACCCTGTATGGGGTGGCTATAAGTGCAAAGCTCGCACAATAAGCTGGTTATTATTATTCTCTGATATAATACGTTATTGCATAGGTTACGGTGGTTACCCAGTTGGAAACGGCTACGGCGGATCAGGTTACCCTGGATACGGAGGTTTGTTATAATGTAACAATACCGCAAAATAACAAAAAACTTAGTCAATTCATTTAGTTATTTACCAATCTATACCTACGTATAACAAAATAACAAAAACTTACGACAATTATTTTAACTAATAAAAATAAATAACAGAAAAATTGTTATTTAACTTAGCTCATAACTTACAAAAATCTTAGTCAATTAATTTAGCTATTTAACCAATCTATACCTACGTATAACAAAAACTTACGACAATTATTTTAACTCATAAAAATTAATAACAGAAAAATTGTTATTTAACTTAGCTTATAATTTACAAAACACTTAGCCAATTAATTTAGCTATTTAACCAATCTATACCTAAGTATAACAAAATGACAAAAACTTACGATTATTTTAACTAATAAAAATAAATAACAGATTTTTTTTATTTAACTTACCTTATAATTTACAAAAAAACTTAGTCAATTTAGCTATTTAACCAATCTATACCTACCTATAACAAAATAACAAAATCTTATATACAATCCTTTAGTTTTCACAAGTCAAATCAAAAACGTCGTTACAACTTTTGGTCTTAGTTTTTTCCGTCTAGCCCCCTTTTGCAACGCGCAATAAGGATCTTCGTTCCAAAAAAATCTATCTGAGTCAATTAATTAAGCTATTTAACCAATATACTTACTTGCTTGTTTCAAACATAGACAATTATTTAAACCAATCTAAACAAACAACAAAAAACAGACTATCAACTTAATTATTTAACTGAGCTAATCATTAGTAATGGTAGGTAACACACACTTTCACGTCTATCCCTGACGGAGTGAACAGTGCCTGGGGACACAAGACATTAATTACTTTTTATTTATTTATTTAAGTCCATTACAATATTACATTTAAATGTTGGTCTTAATAATCTACTTACCCTAGACTTTTCCATACAAACGTAGTCTAAGTTTTATTTTGAAACGACATGTCACATTTCGGAAAAAATTGGGGTGTAGAAGTTTTCCCTACTGATGGTCAAATTAGATATAATACACTATATTCTCTTTTAAGTTCATAATTTTACAATTGGAAACCAATGTATAACCCTAGATAATTGCAATTTATTTATAATTACATAATTTTGTCCATATCCGACATGTAGTTTCAAAATAAAACGTAGACTACCTACGTTTGTACGGGAAAGTCAGATTCTGTCCAGGGTAAGGGGACTCTTAAGCCCACGGGCCTTTTCTACCTAATATAATACATAATATAAAAGCTATATCATCATCATAATTAAGGAGCGGTGTTCTTGTCAGTGGAGTTTCTTCCATTCTATTCTGTTTTCCGCCAACCGCTTGACATCTTGATAAGACACTGTTTTTACCTTTTTCTTGACTTGATTCATGTAACTGTACCTGAGCTTTCGTCTTACCCTTAGGCTATTAGAATATACTTTTTAAACTTTGAGGCTCTCATATTTCGTATTTATTTCTCAGATAAAGTTATCAATATCATGTACAAAACTTGCTACACAAATACTGAAAAAAATATAGCTGGGGGGTTACTCCAAAAGCGGTACGCAAGACGGACGTTACTGCGTATCCGCGTTTCGGTGTCAAGCAACATTAAGCATTAATGTATGATGATAGTCTCATTTGGTTTGACTTAAAAATAGGACGTCACTATCGGACGACTATCGTATTATTTTATGGAGTAACCCCCCTGTATTAGTTCTTTTTCTGATATTCTGCGTTATTACGTAGGTTACGGCGGTTACGCAGGGGGAAACCCCGGCTACGGCGGACAAGGCTACTCTGGATACGGAGGTTTGTCATAAAGTTTAACAAACAAAAAAGTAGACAAAACAATTAAGCCTAAAAATAACTATTTTACTAATCTTTAATCTAGACCGTTACTTTATTAAAACAGCACGGGTTACTCACGTAGAGAGTCAGCTACTGGCCGACATGTTTCGATCTCATCCGGAGGTCTTCATCAGGGTGAATGTGACGCGCGTTCACAAAGTCGCTCCGCAACACACTCGTGTGTAGCTGACTCTCTACGTAAGTAACCCGTGCTGTATTAATAATGTCTATGTCTCACGTTAGTTTTAATCAAAAAATACACTATAACTTCTTAATTTCTAACGGGTTAGACAGAGGCTAGGGCTGCGAGACCCCAAAGCCAGTCATAATGTAATAGTGGTGGTGAAGGTAAAAAATATATACTTACCACAAAATAACAAAAAGTAGACAAATCGTTTTTTACCTATTTAATTTAACCAATCTACTTCCTTACCTACAACTATCCTTTTTTTGCATGGATGCATGTTAATTAAAATGTAGTTAAAACCTTTTTTAACATTTAATTTAATTTTACTATTTAATACTATCCCGGGTCAAAAAGAGGCTTTGAATCCTACGAGTGTAAAAAGCCACTTCCTAGCCAGGGAAAGTAAAATTGTAAAAAAACTTCTGTTGATAATAAATTAGCTTCAAATTCCACATTTAGCTTAACTTTTATGAGCGTTTAACCTTCGAATTTTGGGATAATACACTCTTCTTTTTCTTGCAATTGGTTTCATGCAGTAAATAGAAATTGAAGGGCAATAGTAGCTCCACTGAAGGTTATCAAACAACCTTCGATGCAACTAATAAGATTCACATTTTGTACTAGTCGCATTCGTTCTATCAATAGATGGTTTTTTGTATAATGGAACTAATACGACCTTTACGGTCGCTGCAACTTCATGGTGTTTTGCGAGGCATCTTCGCTGGACCGGGTTCTATCATAATATTCATAATTCATGAAAGATTTGTTGACAAATAACCAGAGATCGGAATCACGGGTGCTATTGCTATGCTATATATTTGCAAAAGTATGGATATGACTAAGTACCTGGATTTCAGGATACATTTTTTTTTCAATAAAATATATCCTGAAATCACATAATTATGATTGTTTTATTTACTTAGTTTATTTTCCAATTTCCTATTAATCATTTCAACATCATCATCATTTTAGCCGCATAACGTCCACTGCAGGATTTCCAAAATGACCGATCTAGAGCGGCCTGCATCCAGCGCTTTCCAGCGACCTTAGTCAGGTCGTCAGACCACCTTGTGGGTGGGTGTCCTACGCTGCGCTTGCCAGTACGTAGTTGCCATTCGAGAACCTTTTTGCCCCATGGACCATCGGTTCGTCGCGCTATGTCTCCTGCCCACTGCCGCTTCAATGAACTAATCTGCTGGGCTATGTCAGTGACTTTTGTTCTCCTACGAATTTCCTCATTTCTGATTATTCATTTAAAGGGAAGTATTGTGTATACTACATCCCGGGACTTTTAGACTTGTCCATACTTTTGATAGGAATGGCACCCGTGATCTCTGCAAATACCACTTACACAAAATGAGCCATTGAACTCAATTTTCACCCACGTTGTTCGCTGGTCAATAGCAGGGTCATTTAAACGAGCCAGCCCCCGACATGCATGACCGTCGATGTTTGTTTTACGTGTGTGTTAGTAGCCAACACTGGTATCAGATTTTTCAGGCTGAAGTTCGGTCGCATAACTCTACGTTGCATCAAATTGTTGAGTTGTTGAAAATAAATGAAAACTTTTTAACCCCCGAACAAAAAGAAGGGTGTTTCGAGTTTGACGCTAATTTCTGTCTGTCTGTATGTGTCTGTCACTTGCATTGTAGCTATCGAACGGCTGAACCAATTTCAATGCGGTTTTTTTTTCAAATTGAAAGCAAGTTCCCTTATCGTGGTTCCTAGCTATGTTTGTTAAAAATCAGTTCAGCCGTTTAAAAGTTATTGGGGGTTAACGCTTGAAAGTCGGTTTTTTTTTAACTGACGTGGCAAATAATAGATGGCGCTACGCACTACCGGTATCAATTCCACTTGCTTAGGTTGGAATACGTAGTTCCGCCACTCATCGCTAGATGGTGTCATCGGGGTTTTTTTTAACCTCTCATTTCCCGTCCGGACCCATGGGGAAAATCGACACAGACGAACTTCAACCTTATTACATTGACATAAAGTTCCAGTTTTTCAGGCAATTTTTGACCTCTGCCTAAACAGGTTTTGCCTGGCAAATAAACTTGTTAATAAACCATCCTTGTCAGCAGGTTTCCGACCAAACTACTACAGACCCGGCAGCGGACCATACTCTGGTGCTGGAGGATTCCCCGGCTCAAGCGGTGGTTTCCCCGGAGCAGGACCTGGCTTCCAAAGACCAGGATATCCAGGTTTCGCAGGACCGGGGATAGCCCCCGCCGGACCTGGTTCCAGACCCGGGTATAACCAATTTGGTTCACCCGGATTGGGTTATCAAGGCTCTGGCAACAATCTTTACAATGATGGTTATGGTAGCTACAGGTCTTTGGGACGGAAAGTTGGAGAGACCAGTTCGAGTCCGAAAACCGTTGATAATAATTTAATTAATGAGAATTAATGTACCTGCACTGTTTGATAAAATTTTAATTTAATAACTTACATTTTATTTTATTTAACCGCTCATTATATAAGTGAAATTGCTTTGACTAACCGCTGTGTACTTAAAAAAGGGCGCTCCTAATATCAGTTAAATAGTATAACACTTTAAGAAGCATAGGGATGAAGTCTGTGTAAAAAATATATAAGGTATTTTATTTAATCCGTCAACTAGATTATACAAAAATAATGGACCCAATTTTTTTTTTATTTAGCAAAGTAAAAATTCATAAAGCTATCCTATCAAAGTTTCGGAGAGGGGTCACCTTCAGGTGAAAATCGTACCTGGAGTACTATTTTTCATTTCAGGACTCACCGAAACACAAAACGTGTAGTTTTCCAACTCACAGCTCGCTTTTTAAACCATCGCGTCAGCTAAAAACAATAATGTTTTACGCAGAAAACATCGAAAATATATGTATGGTTTTCTAAGAATTTCACCATGAATAAAAAAGCAGCGTGAATCGAAACGATTCTCCATGAAAGATTTCTTTGACATATCTATCCCACAAATGTCAGAATTACGAGTCGAAGAGTCGAGGTCGAGACCGCTCGTTGCAAATCCTTCGCATACGATCATTTCAAAAATGCGCCCGTTTGGAAACGCTCGCTTAAACCATTCGTAATGTGACGTGAAGTGATTTCAAAAATGGGTCCCCTGAACGTGACGTCACGCGAAATTAAAATACGCTGTGTCTTAGTCATTATTTGCTCAACAGAGAAAACAAAAATACATATACCATACTTTTCAAATAATCTGCCTGATAAGCCAAAAAAATATTGACTACATCCGTATTGTTTTTGCGTGAATAATTGGCTTTTAAATTGGCCGCATACCCATTGTATGACTGCTTTAGGAGGAATGTTTTTATAAATATGAGGGTAAATGTATTATACAGTATTTTCTAATTCAAGTTTTTCTACCTAGTAACAAGAGGACAGGCAATTTGAAGAATTTAAGTCCGCCTAGGACTACTATTTATAAAAAAAAAGAAACATTAAAATATATTAATTTATTTGAATAAAATAAAATTATTTCATTACATTTTAACATAATAATACAATAATAATTACTTATCAACTGAAATAAAAATTGTAAATAAATGTTGACATTATGTAGAACCTCTTCTATTAATGCGAATAACATTGAATTGTAATTATAATTCAATGACGAATAAATGCTAGAATAAGTTAGTGGACTTGAAATGGATAATTGTGACTTTATGACATAACAATGTATTCTCAGTTCAAATATCTAACTTTAAAATCAGTATAATTGTAAGTTTTTGGAGAAAATGCTACAGTACAGTTTGTTACCGCTGCTTTTGTACTTGCGCTTAGAAGGCGGCAGTAAACTTAGTTGTAAGTTAACGATCTGACGTCAACAACTACCTACTATGAAATCGAAAGAAAAGACAATTATCAAGCGATACAAATAAGATAAATAAATGATTTAGACTTTGATTTTTGACTTTGAAATGATGGCGACAACGAATATTTTTTATCTGTGTTATGGGCGGTTCCATTTTGAATTTAGTTCCGATTTTTCCCGCAATACGGCGAAGTCCACTAAGTTATTTGTTAACCCTTACCTACGAACTGCTAAACCAATCAGACGTCATAGAGTTGAAGAACGATGCGGCGCCTGACCGAGCATTTGCGAAGTTCAAGGGCAATGACTTCGTCATTATTTCTGTTAGCTCCGACTTAGATTTATTTGGACTGGCCGACGGTGCTTGCTTTTTCTTCGACTGAAAAAAAAGTACAAATGAATAAAGCGAACATGCTTAAGAGCCCTCCTTACACTAGACAGAATCAGACCTTCCCATAAAAACGTAGTCTAGCTTTTATTTTGAAACGTCAGATTTTGGCGAAATTATGTAATTTTAAAGAAATTATATATATTAAGGCATATAACTAGTTTTCTCATTAAGACGAAGTGGTAGCTAAAGTGGCGCCCTCATTTTAAATAAATTGTTTAAAACTAAATATGGTGATAATTAAAAATTTGATTTGTATCACTGTCTAGAAAGACCTTTAAACTATTTTTTGAATAACCTTTAAAAGTAATATTGGTAGTCCGTCTAGTTTTAAAACGGGTGGCCACTTTTGGCAAAAACCCGTTTTAAAACTAGACGGACTATTAGTAATAATTTCAAAGGTTATTCATAAAATAGTTTAAAGGTCTTTCTAGACAGTGATACAAATCAAATTTTTAATTATCACCATATTTAGTTTTAAACAATTTATTTCAAATGAGGGCGCCACTTTAGCTACCACTTCGTCTTAAAAATATGAACTTAAAAGAGAATATAGTGTACCATATCATATTTGACCATCAGTATGGAAAACTTCTACACTCTCATATTTTCTTTCAAGTTCATATTTGACCGTCGAAAACTAGTTATACGCCAAGATATATGCAGTTTCTTTCAAATTAAAAAATACAGTCGAAATCTCACATATAATTTCAAAATAAAAGCTAGACTATGTTTGTATGGAAAAGTCTAGGGTAAGGGGATTCTTAAAATAGTCTCGCTAATAAATCTAGTAACCGAATTAAATTGATTAGTAACAGCAAAACCTCATTTGTCAATACAACAAGCGACAATTGAGGGTTTTCAAAATATGAGACACCAGATAGCAGTACAGTGAAGTCAGTAATAAGCTGCTGTTATTGGATACATTTGACGAAGCAAAATGACCTGTCAACTGATAGTCCAATGACAACAGTCGAATGGACCTGACGTCACTGTACTGCCATTTGACAGAGCAAAATAACCTGTCAACTGATGGTCCAATGACAACAGTCTAATGGACCTGACGTCACTGTACTGCCATTTGACAGAGCAAAATAACCTGTCAACTGATGGTCCAATGACAACAGACGAATGGACCTGACGACACTGTGGTGCTATTTGACAGAGCAAAATAACCTGCCAACTGATGGTCTAATGACGTCACTATGCTGCTACCTGGTGTCTCGTATTTTTAAATCCCGCATTAAAATTTTCACGTAAGTTAATTTTGTATTTTTTTTTTCTTGACTTATAAGCAAGACTGGGAATGAGATGGTTTTATATACACATTGCGGTAGGTACTGTTACTACAATACACAAATTAGTACAATATCATATTATTATTATAAGAAGTAAAGTGAGATGACATAACTAAATATATAAAAATGGTTTTACTCACGTATTGTACTCGGAAAAGGCCGACTAGTTTCAATCGGTTTAGACTATCATAATTTTCCGACTACACTTCGTGAGTAAATCTATTTTTATATATTTAGTTAGTACAATATCGTCTTAAAACGGATGTAGACAAAAAAAAATTTTCTGGTTACATCCCTATTGTAGTCTTTTGAGTTTTTTATCCGTATCTAAAATGTATAATCGAATCTTTGTTATTCTAAAAGGTTTTAGCTACGTTGGCTTATATGAATATCTACCTATATTAAAATTGCATGCTTTTGTATAAAATAAAATATTTTAAGCTTTTATTAATATTTGAAATCTGTTACTTATGATCGTTAGTAATCACTGCATTTCAGTGTGAATTAAGTTAGTGGGTTGATATTTCACACCTCGCATACCTATTTCACTTCACAATATGCGGACACCTTGAATCTGTTCCCAAACAAAAATATTAAGTACTCGTAATTTTTTTACTGTTACAGTTATGCTGACAATGTTGACATGTGACGTAATTGGTAACAACAACGCTAGAATACGGGGACGCTAAATCTGCTTAAGAGAGAAGTATAGAACGCGCTCCGTTTATACAAAAAAGCACATGTACAAAACGCTTTTTTTACTCCTAAATGTTATCGGTTCTCAATGATTTTAAGTATGTTGATGACACAATAAAAAACTAGATTATTAGGTTTTCTTTTTAAAAAATTAGCTAATACATTTTTTTTTTGTTGTCATTATAGCAATTTAAATAAGGCAAACCTATATAATGTTTAATTGTGTAAATAACACAACTAAAAATCATTGAGATCAGATAACATCTAGGAGTGGAAAAACGTTTTCTGTTTTAACCCCCGACAAAAAAAGAGGGGCGTTATAAGTTTGACACTTATGTCCGTCTGTCTGCCTGTGTGTCTGTCTGTAGCATCGTAGCGCTGAAACGGATGGACCGATTTCGATGGGTTTTCTTTTACTTGAAAGTTAGTTCCCTTGTGGTGGTTCTTATCTTTGTTAAGGAAAAATCGGTTAAGCCGCTTAAAATAGGAGGTTACAACTTGATAGTCAGGGCTTTCCCTAACAAGTTATATGGCGCTGTAATAGTGGAATAACCAATATGGTTGCATATCGTATCGGTAGTTCCGCTATTAAGCACTAGATGGCGTTTTTGACATTTTCAGTTAGGGGTTTTTTGATTAGCCCTGAGAATAAACTTTTTGTTTGGACAATTGCCCGCTATACTTCCCTTTTAAGTGTGCGCAAGTGGTGGCTCAGTCGTTCTACTATTGCTGACAATGTATCCACAATTTAACTAAGTGCATAAAAAGCTGGAACATTTGAAGTTTTTTATTTTTCTCACGGCATGGAAGGATGTTTAAGACAATGTTGTAGGTACTTACCGGTTTATCCTGCTTCTTGTGGCTCGGTGGCGCCGCCACCGGTAGTAGCGAGAACCAATGAGAGTCGCTGGACGCAAGCAATCCTGCCGCCTTGTCGCCGCTCCCGCCGGATAGAACCGGTTTGGTCCCGATTATTCCGGTTAGTTGGCCGTGATGGAGGATCAAACTTCCGAGGAGGGTCTAGAAAATAAATATGTATGTTATTTAATATTTATTGCACAAAATTGAATTTGTATAGCACAATAGGCGGACTTAATGCTTAAAGCATTATATAACGGCAAACCTTTGGGTTGTTAGAGAAATTTAGGTAGGTGTAAAATAATAGGATGGGAAGAGGGAAAGTGGTTTGGTAAAAGTTAGATATATAACAATTACTAAATATGTACATAAACTTCTGTAGACCTGTAGTACACTACTTAACTTACTAAATTATACATCAAGCATCTAATAAGACATGACACGACAATCTCTTTAAATAATAGTAGAAGGAAAGATAGAAGGGAGACGAGGAAGGGGAAGACCGAGGATGAAGTTCTTCCAACCAATTTTAAACAATAGGTTTTGGGTCCCACCAAGGCAGATAGGAATAGAGTTATCTCCAATTATTGTTTTTTTTTAACAGCGTTACAATGCTCGGATTATTATCGAAATTAAAACATGTGATGAAAGTTTCTTAAACATGTGGTGAAATCCTACTCGTGGCGAAATTTTTCATCACATGTTTTAATTTGGAATCCATTTAACTCCACCGACAAGAGATTCTCTTAAATTACAAGAAGAGTTATCCATATTGTATCAGAGAAAGCACAGTCAATTTTTTTATTAGCCTATTTCAATGTCCCACTGCCACCGATTAATTAGTATAAGTATTACAAAACGGAATCTCCTACGGTCCCCATCCCCCGTCCCCGAACCTCTCCCCCCTTCTCGCCTAGTGGAGGACGTTAGGCGAGAACGGGGTAGAGGTGCGGGGACGGGGATCGAGGACGCATACTGCGTCGGACCTTACGAGTTTCCGTTCTGTATGTAATTATCAGAGGTCGGAATTAGGTAGAGTTATTTATGTACTCACACTGATTCCATACAGCGAGAGAATAAAGTGGATATGCCTCAAATCCCGGGGTTTATTTTAAAGAGCAAAAAAATTCCGTGATTTCTTAAATAAAAAGTTATTAACTTCTACACAATTTGACTCACTGCACGCGCGACGTTGCCAATATGTAAAAAAAATACTAAAGTAAATATGTTCTAATAAAAATTGTATGTTTATTATCTTTGTTTTATTTGTCTTATCTATCTCTGAGGTTTTTATAATTATTTACTTCTAATATTGTTGGCAACATGATATGGTCCATTAGAAATCCCGGGAAGATCCATATTAATATCAACATTTCGATGCAAGAACATAAATAACTACCTAATTCCGACCTTTGGTAATAATTATATAAATTCTGTGCCACTGCTGGGCAAATGCCTGTTTCTGCTTCCAATGCCGTCGAGGGCAACAGTTTGCCACTTACCCAAGTGCGGCGGAAATTGCTCTGGCAATAAGTAAGAAATATTTACCTGTACTCTCTGCACCGATCTCTTCAAGTTAGTCTGTATGTACGGATAAAACACATCGTAGTCAAATGGGTCAATCTTCTGCCTCAGAAACTCGCATGTACTCTGGGAGAGCTCCATGCATTTCTGGTTCTCCCTTGGTACTAACAACAGCGTCAAATGTCTTACGTCCATCAGCAATTGAAGCGCGCACCTAAAACAGAATAAAATTTATTTCCACAAATACAAAAAATAAGATATAATACCAAATACAACGTGAAACTGACATAATATGCGTAATAAATCAAACCACTGGCTATACTAGATCACTTTAGTTAATACAGTCAAAAAGCCAAAAATAATTCGACGTTCATACAAATTGAAAACGTTTCCATACAAATATGTGCAACTGACACACATTTGTATAAAATTGTCGGATTTTTGTTTTGTTTTTCGTCTGTTATTTTAATTTATTTTACTATAGTGATCTGGTATAGCCCATGGTTCGATTTATTATGCAAAGCATATGTCCCTTACACGTTGTATATACTTATTTAAAAAAAAACAACAATATAGGCCCATTTAGATGGTGCAAGTTTCTTGCCTGTTGTATACCATTTTATTGAAGCAATAAATGATGAGATTTGCACCGTCTAAATGGGAAAAATACACTACACGTTTAGGAAAAACTTAACAAATAATCACCTCTGATTTATATCCGTCTCGTTCTCTCTTATGACTTTATCGTAGTGTGCGAGAGTGATGCGAGTTATTTTCTCCAAGAACATCGCGTGGATTTCGACTGGTAGTGTGTGTGGTACAACTTCGTCGAGTATTCGGCTTATGGAGTAGAGGTATTCTTGGAGTTTGAGGGACGGGCCCGCTGGTACTTTGATGGTGGATTCTATAGCGTTTCCTTCGTCGTCTTTCTCTTCGATTTTAATGACGTCCCATTGCTGTAAATTATTATATTATTATAACCTATGTGCTCTTTGACTGCCTCCGTGGTACAGTGGCCAAGGCGTTCGCCTTGTGATCCGGAGGTCGAGGGTTCGAATCCCACTGGAAAGTATACTCTGTGAAAAGTTGTGTCCAGTCTAGTAAGGATATTGTAGGCTTGAATCACCTGATTATAAATACGGACCGTCACTTCGCGAAAGTAAGGAAAGTACTTACATTTTGGCCCTTTCGACGCACGTTAGGCTTACAAGTCGAAAGTCATTGCGCAGCGTCCAAACTAAAAGGGGCTTTAATACGCTGTAAGTAAGTTTAATTTAGCAAATTTCCTATCCAAGCCTGATTCTTCTGTAACTTAGTCCTACTACATATTCTTTGGTAAGTTGTTGTGTTATTGGTCTTGGCTTGGCTTGAAAACAAAGAAGTATTTCTAATCGAATATTTACTTACCATCATCAAGTAATCTATATTAGCTTCTAATGTAAACTGTTGCGGCAAATCCTTAGTAAGCTCCTGTACTTTGGTCATTGCAATATCAACCCACTTGCTCCAACAATAAATACAATTTTCCTTTAAAACAGCACATAAATCTGTCCATCTCTTCACAGCATTGTCATCTATATTCACAAGTCCTAGGTAATTCGGTTCGGGAATGTAGCACTTACGTAAATGGGGCATAAGAGTGGGAATTGCTTGAGTGAACCTTGCTGTGTATATAGCTGTTGTTTTTCTTTGTAAGTCTGTGGATTGTAGAGTTGATTCTTCGAAGCACACCTTTATATATTGAAGCATACTGAAATATATAAAATAGAGATCCATCATCAATCATCAATAACCATCCATACCAATAATAAAACTTAGTTATTCTTATAAGCGAAAAGAAGCATAACTTCTATTTCTAGAAGCTTCTGTAGGTTACAGGTCAGTTTCTCTCTGTGAAGGTCAACAACATGAAATGACATTGTCATCAAATATTTTTAATCTGTATTGTGGCATGAAGAATTACGTACTAAAATAGTTCAGCATTATTGCGACATTTACAATCTTAGTTATTGACCTTTACGATTATTTTTAACCTAGTTTAATGTTTACATTTAATTTCTCGTTATTACAAAACGCATTTCATTACTCGTTTCAGACATGCAAATTTTAAAGAATGAGGGTTTTCTAAAATTTGTGACACTATAGTCCATTTCGTTAGGGATTTAAAAGAATGTAAACAATCTTGACATGTCTTTTCATTGAAATATAATATAACGCAAAGGTATTGATTTATAAACTTTATAAATCAACACCTTTGCAAATTACAAATTAATTATGTAATTTATAAAATGAATAATTTGTAATCTGCAAAGGTATTAATTTATAAAGTGTATTTTTTAATTAAAAGACATGTCAAGATCGTTTACATTCCTTTAAATAGCTAACCAAATGGACTATAGATGGCAACACAGTGCCGTTAAGTCCAATCGACTGTTGTCATTGGACCATCAGTTGAAAGGTTCTTTTGCCCCGTCAGATGTATCCAATCAGCAGCTTATTAGACTTGACTTCACTGTACTGCCATCTAAAGTGCCATTTTTAAAACACGGAGTCACTAAACAAATGGTTTTTCCATACAAAAAACCGTACGTTTAGTGACTTCGCGTTTCAAAAATGGCACCACAGGTGTCCCATTTTTCGTGAAAGCCCTCATTACGTATGTAGGTACCTTTGGACATTCTTGTCGGCAATATCCCTCAGAAACATCTCAATTTCTCCCTTATCGATGTACATCTGATCCAAGTCTTCGTCTTCGTCATATGAGAAAAGTATCCTGTCTTTATTTACACTCTTCTTGTCTTGATAGAGGTAGATCTTGAGATCTTCTAGAAGCTTCTGCAGTTCGCTGTCGAGACTTTGACAGAGTTTTTCTAAAGTTGGTGTGAAGCCGCGGTCTTGACGAGACATTCCTGGATAAACAAAAAAATTAAAAAATAATTCTACAGAGACCTGGAAGGAAACGGTGAAGAACTTTACCCAGCATTGGGATAGCAGAGGTTTATAACTAGAAGTTCACCATGCTAGTCCGCCACCCAGAGGTCCCGGGTTCGATACCCAAGGTCAGGGCAAGTTGGAAAATGGCCTTTTTCAAATTTTCCTGGATCTTGGATGTTTATCTATATATGTATTAGTTATAAAATATTGTATCGTTGAGTTAGTATCCCATAACACAAGTCTCGAACTTACTTTGGGCGAAGCTAAATCAGTGTTATTTGTCCCTATATATTTATTTATTTAAATTTCATGAAGCTCCGATCAAAACTACTCCAGTTATCGTCGAAAAAACGTACATACATACAAACTCCGGATTGTTTAAGTAGACTCCGAGAACTTCACCTGCTCATTCAGTAAAAAAATATACAAAGATTTGCTAGAATGTTTGTTATGATTATAACAACAGTCTCAATCAAGTCACCTTTTAAACAAAAAATATATATTTAAAAGTTAAAAGTTCTTAAAAATACATAATATAAACATAATAGGCTGAACAGTATTTGAATTATGATGCCATAGATATAGACACACAAATATACACGTCAAACATTATAAATAACTTTTTGGAAAGAGGGTCTCTTATCTGGACACTTATGATATGTTTCTTATAGGATTTTTACTTGATTAATATTACATTTAAGGACTCGCCTTTCATAAGAGAATTCATCATTTTGATGACGTCATTCCTGGACTCTATAACAGTTTCTCCAATAAGATCCTTCCATACAAACCAGTTGACATCCGATTCCTTCTCCATCTCACTGTCCGATGACACCTAAAGAAAAATAAAAAATCCTTTGTTAGTATCAAAATTAATACACCACTTCGATTCACTTCATTAAATACTCCAAAAGAATATTGTTCTAGGTATCTCTTATATTTATCAATTTCAATTTATTTATTGCTTTTCACATTTTACATATATAACACTTTCTAAATAGTCACTTCTTAAATTAGTGGGTACAATATGAACCCTGATAGGGCATTGCAACAGAAAACAATGGTACGGAATGCGGATTTTTAGTTAGTATTTATCAATGCTAAAGTAATACTCGAAATAAAGATCAATTGGAGAGTTATCTATTAGATAAGTAAAGTCAAGCAGTTTTTGTACGAAGTTTTTTTTTTATTTAATTATTTATTTACTTATTTATATAAACGCATTTGCTTATTTACTTACTTATAAATATATATTTTTTATTAAATTTTCGCCTCGCCGCCTCACTAAAACCTACCCAACATAAGATATATTGGGTAAATTGAACAAGTAGAGGCGCTCTCCGCAATTTTGGTACGAAGCTGGCCGCCTCACAAACATAGGGTTGAAAAATTAAACGCTAAGTGATAAATGGATACAGACCGTCGCTTCGCAGAGTGAAGGTACATTTTGGCTCGTTCGGAGCACGCTAGGCAAATTAGTTGAAAGTCATATGCGCGGTGTGCAAACGAAATGGGACTTTAGTACGTTGTACAGTTCGCGAGGTCTAAGGTGAGCTTTGCATTTGTGTGAATGATCACCAAAAGTAGAGTCTGACAAAAAAACTTTTAAAAAGAAATTTTATTATGTTTTAGGTAGGTAAATAAGTAGGAGAGGAGAGGTTTAAAAATAAAATATAATTAAATAAAGGCCACCTATGATATGTATGACTGATGAGTATGTGTTCATATGTAAGTGTGTCTGAGAAGTCAGAGATCAATCTATCTATCCATATATATAAAAGCGAAAATCACTCACTCACTCATCACGAAATCCCGAAAACTACTTAGCCAATGAAGATGAATTTAGCAGGAAGGTAAATTGTGACTAGGAGACGTCCGCTAAGGAAGGATTTTGGAAATTCCATCCCTAAGGGGGTGAAATAGGGGTTGGCAGTTTGTATGAATCTTCGTCAATTTTGAAGCGAGACACATGATATTTTGAATTTTAATAAATTGCAACCCCAGTTCAAAAAAAACAACTATTTAATTTGTGTAGTCTACGTGGGCGAAGACGCAGTAAAAGCTAGTTATTAATAAAATTCAAATATAAAAAAATTATAAAATATTAAGAATTAAACATGTCACGCTGCTACCAGTACAAGAGGTGAAGTATGAAAGGTGCGCGGCGGAGATGCGTCGCGCGACGGACGAACCGCGCATGCGCCGACATCACACCTACACTATCTATGTGCACTCACACAAATGCAAGGCTCACCTTAGACTTCGCGAACTATAACTGGGTTTAATTTAGCAAATTTCCTATCAAAGAGTGATTCTTCTGTATTTTAATACTATTACGTATTCTGTGCCTTAAGTGGGATTTGGACCCGCCTCTCTAATGTCATTACCGTGATAGCAAAAACAAATTTTAATTTAAAAAAAACTTAGCAAACCTTAGTCAAGTCTATTAGTATTTGCGTCTTGAACGAGTCATAGACCTTCAGCCATCGGTTGTCTATGATATTTTTGACTCGGGACGTCAAAAGAGGTTGGAAGTAGTGACACCAAACGTGCACCTCTGGTATATCGAGGGCGGAACAGATTGATGCCCAATTTGATGGGGTTTCTGAAAGAAAATTTTAAAATATGCAAGGACAAGAACTTCAATTTGTGTGCCCTTGTAAACTATAATGTCTAAAAATAAATACTGAAACTATTTAAACGATACTTATATCCAGTTTATAATACTGAACAACTTTCTCTAAGGAACATTTCGATTTTTTTTATTTCCATGGAAACTTGGATCACCTGATGGGAGACCAGATTATGTTTCGTATTTCTAAAGGTAGGGATGTTCCTTGGCGCATCAGGTACTTAGATTATTTTTTCTATTCTCGTGTTAGCAAATAATGACGATGATAAAGCGCATTTAAACGATGTCACGTCCTAGTACTTTCGCTCCTTTAAAACAATTTAACAGTCCCCTTACCCTGGACAGAATCAGACTTTCCCATACAAACGTAGTCTATGTTTTATTTTGAAACGACATGTCGTATAATGGCAAAATTATGTAATTTTAAAGCAATTGCAATTATCTAGGGTTATAATTGGTTTCCGACAGTAAAATTATGAACTTCGAAGAAAATATAGTGTATTATATTATATTTCACCATCATTATGGAAAAATTCTGCACTCTTATAATTTTCTTCCAAGTTCATAATTTTAAAAACCAATTATAACCCTAAATAATTGTAATTTCTTTAAAATTACAATTTTTTAACGAAATCTGACATATCGTTTCAAAATAAAACGTAGTTTACGTTTGTATAGAAAAGTCTACGGGAAGGGGAAATCATAAAATAGACACTTTTTCTAAATGTCAAACAAACATTTTCTATAAGATTTGCATGAAATACTGAAAGATAATGACGTCATAGTTTCTTGAGTCAAATAGCGCTCTTTATATCAGTTATTCTGCAATAAAAAATCTAAAATCACGTTGAAAATGGATATGATCAATGACAAGTGACATTTTTTAACAGTTTTTGTGATGTTTTATTTTTTAACAGTACCAAATAATTTATTTCTGACCCAGGAAAATTCCCCATTTTCACTAGACGCGGTGATGATAATCGCCTCACTCTCAAACTCATGCGCGGTATCTTTGTGACTTTTTAATACTTCCATGAACCGAAAAATATAGGTCTAGTGTAAATCTCCAGGCATTGCATTGGACGCTAGTCATTGGGCAGAACACAATGCAGCTGATAGCTTTTTATACTCTCTAGCTGCAATGTTCCTGTTTTGAAAGCAACCTTGATATATGATATTTTTGTGTTCTGTCCAATTACTGTTAGCGTCCAATGACTGGAAGTTTACCGTAATATTTTCGGGAAATCTATTTAACGAATAAAATAAAATAATATTTTAGGAAGTCAGTCCACATCCATATTTATTATCATTGCTAATTTTTCAGCGCCGTTGTTCGGAGACGCAGAGTAATTTGGACTTTGTTGCCGCGACCACTAAGTTTACAATTGTAAAGCATGTGGTTGGTGAGCGTTCAATGTGACAGCAGTGACAATTCTATGGTATTTACTTACCAACTCTAAAAGCGTCCTCTCTAATCTCATGCAGCACTTTAACCCTAGTAACGTTCTGCAGCAACTTCTGAACACTTTCTTCTATGTACGACTTGACCCAGACACTCCAATTCTGGACGCACGATGTTATTTCTTCCTTGGCTAGCGCTTGCACTTCCTTTTGAGAGGTTAACCTGTAAGATGATAATTCCCAACCATTCTTAAATAATTTGAAACGGCTGATTTACGCAATATAGTCGGAAAAGGCCGAACAGGTTCGGATCGATTTTGACAATCGTTACGAAATGAATGAGTGTTACGAGCGTGAGTCATCCGTCTTAAATTATTACCCTTTCACCGCGAACGTCGGACTTTTCCGACAACGAATTCTCTTACTGAAATTACAAAAAGACCTTGGATTTCCCGAAATAGGCACGAAAATTTTTGTCGGATAAATCCGGCGTTCGCGGTGAATCGGTTATGAGTTTGTCACACGTAAGTTTTAATTAAATAATTTCCAACTGCTGTTAAATGATTTTATGGCTCTGCTGGCTTTTTATTTCACTTCGCATAGTCTTCGGCAACCTTGAATTAACATTGACATGTATAGGTAAGTATCATCTTCTGGAAATCCTTTGGGGAGGCCTATGTCCAGCAGTGGCCTTTCTGTGGCTGATTTAATGATTATGATCTTTTGAATGCACCTGAAACTCTGAAGACTTGAGATATGAAGGGAAGAGTTTGGAGACTAAATTTGGTTGTGAGTTAAAAAATTACCTAAAAGTAGATATTCCTGAAGGCAGTAGTTTTAAACCAGCCGTGTCTGTGAATCTGACCAACTCAATTAGAGGCTGTGACTCTTTGCGGAATAAATCTTGCAACTTAGTCAGAACAGCGCCACCGTCATTGTCTGAAATGAAATATTTTTTTTTTATTTTATGGCCTGGACTCTGTCTTGGCAAGGATTACTAGCTACACAAAACACTAGTGGCTCTGTGATCTGTAAGACCTCGCAAGACACTCCGACCCGTTAAAGTTTATCCGATGAGAAAAAGTTGCGTCTTAATAAGGGTAACAAAAAAGACTTATGACGTTTTTAATTTTTTTTTTTAATGACTGAAGTATGATATCTTTTTTAAGGTTTGTACCCCTATATTTCCGCCATTTTAAAATTTTTCGAAAAACTAAATCGACAAAGAAAAATATTTTTAATTTTCGAACCCTCTCACCAAATTCCACGAGATTCGATTGAGGAATACGACTTGTAGGCGAGATCAGACGGACAGACAAACTGACAGCCGGAAAAAAGCATTTTTGGCCAATCGCGAAACTAAGACGCTTCGCTCGCTTCGCTTGCTCGATCAATAATGTGTCATTTTAGCCAATCGATACGAAAACAAGAACAGAAAATAGTAAAATATATTTAAAAAACTGTAAAGTTCCAATCAGGATATGTTTTTTATTCTAGGTAAATTTAATAATAGTATTTTATGCAACAGTTGTATAAGGAGGGTTAAAAAATTCGAGTGGCGCAGGTTACGATGCGAGCCTTGGCGAGCATCGTAAATTGACGCCATCGATCATTTTTTGACTACTTATACAACGTTGCATACAATACTTTTTTTACGACTACATTAACTAAAATAACAAAGAAAAGTACGAAATACTACGCATAGTACACACATATGTTTGGTAGATACTAGGTATCTATGGAAGACTTAATTTTTTTTATTGACGTCTCCCTAGTGACTAAAAGTGCCATTTTTGAAACATGGAGTCACTTAAACGAATGTTTTTCATACAAAAAACCGTATGTTCTGTGACTCCACGTTTGAAAAATGGCACCATATGTTAAAATAATGATTTTATTATGTTGGCAGTATGGTAGATCTAAAGAAAAAAAGCTATAGGTCTATGGCTAGGAATATCGTTTTGGCGAAATAACGACACTTGTGCTATTATTTAGGTATAGACTATAGACTTTTCTGAAATCATATAATCTATGTTCTTATATTAGTGTTCGGGACCATTTAAAAGACAGATAAAAGAAGTAGGAAAACATATTTTACAGATTGCAGCAAAAGAATTTTGGTACTTGTAATGGTCAAATCTTTAACGTGATAGATGGGACAAGTTAAAATTCATCTTATCCTATAAGGAAAAATTTTATTACAAGGAAAAATATTTTATCAACACACTTGCTCGTAAAGTAGTTTTAATTTCACCGATTTTAGATATATAAAGCAGCTCATAAAACACTCATGTGTTATAAACGCAAATAGTGAAGTTATATTCTATAACCGCACTATTAGCTACTTATATGCCATAGAATTATAACCCAAGTGTGTTGCAAAACGACGAGATATACGTGCGATTGGTTAAACACACTCGGCGCTATAACGCACCATAACGCACTTATATCGTAATATACAATTAAAATACACAAAATATATCGTCAAATTCACTTACCGACAAAGCAGGCATACACCAAAACGACAGTTTTCAAGACAATCTTCACTCCATTCACAATCTTATCCTTGATCTGAACCTTCACATCTCCTTCTAGAATCTTCGTCAAATCGAACTGCAGGGTCGACTTGAGGCTGCTGTTGCTTTGTAGACTGATTAGAGTGTTAAGGAGTTCCACCATTGTTTGGGAGTCTAAAAGGTATAAGCTTACGAGGCATGAACATGCCACCTGAAAAGTTTAAACATAGTAAGTAACAGGAAAATAACCTTACTTATGTACTCGTATTCTTCAACGCTGGTCTGGAAAAAAAAAACTTAGAATGAAGCTGCTTTTCTTTCCGCGCAGATCGTAGAAGCCGATCGAGGAAGTGGGCGAAAATGCAAATCACGTTAATAGGCGACGCGTCTGGGAAAAAGAAAAAACTTAGAATGTGGCTGCTTTCGTCGAGAAGCTGGTTGAAAATAGGGGAAAATGCGAATCATGTCGAAACGCGACGCGGCTAGCAAACTAACACTATTTGAATTACTTTTTCTACCTTCTCGCCCACTCTCTCGCGCTAAGAGTGGCTTTTGAGTCTTGCGGCCCTCGGTTCTCTCTGCTTAAAGTCTGTTTTTATCTGTGAATAGCGGCTGTCGCTTAAATATCGCAAAGCGTATGGCAGCCGTCGCTTGTTGACCGCTTTCCTCGTGTTACGAGGCACGCAGTTGTTGTTAACCACGGCTCGAACGGACAAGCGAATGCGGCGATCTTATATTGCCATTCCTTTCTCGAATGCACTTTGAGTGAGTCGTTTACGTGTTGTTTTCTGTTTTATAATTTTTTTTTTGCCCGCTAAATTATTCAGTTAATAATTGTTTAAGCTTTTAAATAATTAGCGGGCCGCAATTTGTAATTAGTTAAGAAGACCTGAATTTATCAACTCTCCGCAGACAGACTTTAGAGCTGCAAGACCCAAAATGCTCTTTCTGTCCAGTTGAGAATAAATATGTAATAGTTTACCTCAACTGAAATGTCAACATCTTGAAGTTTCTCCCTGCAGACATTGACTATAGTTTGGTTAAAGTTTGATATTGAGTTCCATTGCTGTTGAACCAGCCTCTGTAAAGACTGCATTTCTTGTTTTGGATTCTTGCCTCCTATTTGCAACTGTAAACCTATTGAATAATAAAATTAGTAATGAATCAAAGGCAAAGATGGTTTTTTGTAATTAAAAAAAACGCATGTACGGTAAGCCTCAAAAGTGGAGTCTCAATTTCTCATACAATTAGTATGAGAAATTGGGACTCCACTTCTGAGGCCCATCGTACATCTTGTAACTTCTTCACGCAATTTTCTTGAAAGGTTATATGTCATTGTATTATAAAGGTTCATTAGTATGTTTTTAAGGGCGCGGGGCGAGTGCGAGACGGGCGCGAGGCAAGCACGTGACGTATGCGAAGCGTGTACGTGTGGACTTCGGTAAATTTATTTTGAATCGTATTGATGTGTGATAGGACTCAAATTATATGCAACAAATTTCAGACCAAGCTATTACGTGACGCGCGTAGCGTGCGCGTGTCGTTTGAACGTGGCCTAACACTATTTATATTTAGATAGAAGATATTGTAAATTACCTGTGTTTATATGCCTCGCCATAATGAACAGCTGTGTAGCCTTGACATAGTCCTCAGCTTCTATTGACGTCCATATCTTTTCAGGAATTTCCATTAACAGTTTAACTTGCACTGATATGCTTCGGGCCGGATTGGCATTGAAATTAAAGCTGAAATACAGGAGTGTTTGCTATTATGGACAGTAAAAACAAAAGTTTATTATTCAAAAAAACTATCTATTTATAGCCAACATATTCAACGCGGAAAAACACACCATATGTTTTCTCATTTGCAAAACACACACACATTGTTTTCCCACAGTGAATGTGTAAATTGCAACATTTTATATTTTTCAAAATACAAGAGCTATGTTTTTGAAATTTGCAAATGCAATATAATGTGCCTAAAATAATTAAAATAGAAATTTCTTGCTGGATGGATTTTGCTATAAGTGACAATGGATTGTCCACTATTAACTCACACATATGGGCCCTTTAGTTTTAACCTTTTGAGCGCCATTGACTACTTTAGTAGCAAAACTGTCTCATGACAGACCCATTGATTAAAGTAGTTGAGATGTACTATTTTTACTAGGCTCTGTGTCGAGGGTAAAAAAAATAAATAACATTAAGAATTGCTGGCGTGTAAAAGGTTAAACCTGGTAAAATTATGTCATTGATGTAGGTATGCATAAATCTTCAAAACTAAAGCAACTTCATATAGAAACTATAGCACTCTTAAGAAGAAGTGATAAAATTTCTAAGACCACCTGATAAGTATGCCTTATCAAAAGTAAAATAATTTTCCAAATTGGTTGAGGCGTCTTTGTGTAGTTGTTAAACATAAATTAAAAAAAAAACAATAGATTCTGACGAATTGTAACCTCTTTTTTTAAGTTGGTAAATAAATTAAAGCAAATTAAACTGTTGGTACCACTAGCCGGCAAAAAACTCATTAGTATATCTTTGTGTTAATATCCTAATACTACCTCTGTTCAGGTTTCTTGTCAATCTTGAAGCCAACCAGATGTGTGTTATGAAGATTCCTGCAGGCAGATATCATCTCACTGATGTGGTCTAGTGTGCTGGATGTGGTCACTTTCATTTCTTCTATGGTGTCCGCTGCATGTATGAGGTCCCGGTACCTTTCTCTGCAATTGTAAATTTCAGATAGAAATTATGAATAAACAAATAATTAAATATATATGGACAAATCACACAGATTGACCTAGCCCCCAAGTATGGGTATTGGATACTAACTCAACAATACTATATTTTTATAACAAGTATATTGATAGATAAACATCCAAGATCCAGGTCAATCTGAAAAAGATTGTTTTCCATCATGACCTGACTGGAGATCGAACCCGGGACTTCCACAGGAATATGTGACAGCCTGACAAGATGACCGCTACTGGGCCACAGAGGTCATCAACAATAAAACAGGATACAAGATGTAAAGAAAAGAATATGTTCTAAATATCAATAATATACCTATGATGTATTTTATAACAGTTTTTGTTTTTAAGATTCAAGATGCAGTACCTACAAGTACAGGGCAAGTTCAAATCTTACTTACATGGTATTTTTTCACTGTTTCTTATTTCTTTAATTACATACATACATCCATAATATCATGCCTATTACCCACAGGGAGAGGTAGAGACTTCGAACCTCCACTTGACAAATCTCTTTAATAAGTTAGAGTAAAATAGTTTGCTGGTCGATAAAACAGTACATATCACCTGTTTCTCCTCGCACTTATGTTAACCAAGGGAATGGTCACAAACATAGAGACCAACTGCAGCCATAGTCATTTCTGAAGTAATAACCTTAAGTTGTATTAGTAAGTTGTATTGCATGTACCAAGGTCTCATGTTTGTTTGAAAAAGACTAATTAAGATCAAAGTTAAGGAACTTGGACACATACCCAACCATAGCACGTAATTCTTCCCTTTTTCTTTCAATTTCATATTGCAATTTCTTCTGAACTTGGTCGACATCACTGACTAAGTAGTTTTGAAACAATTCTTCAGAGACTATATCTAATAAATTAGGCTGTGACATATTGAAAAAGAACTGTGCTTCTGTTTGGTTATAAATTTAATATCTAAAGCACAATTCACTGGATTTTATTTAATAAAAACATAAAAGTAAACAATGAAATAGCCAACTGGCTCGGCAGCTCGGCACTTCACTTCGACAGCCGTCAATGTCAATGTCAGTGTCATAGATAAAGGAAAAAAAATTACCTATATCTTTCGGTTTTTACCAAATACCGCGTTTACACACTCGCGCTCGCGTTGGCACTCGCGTTCGACGAAACATTAGTAGCTGGAATCCTACCATTATCTCTTATAGCAGCACTTAAATTGAACTGCATTGTTTATGAGTATCGTGACACCTTTATAGCAGCCCTGCAGCAGGACAGTTTTGGATGACGTCACAAAACCATTCACCTTTTTTTGTATGGACTATTCCTCTACCATGACGTCTATTTTGACAGCACGAAAACGATTATTGCGCGTCTCAAGTGTCAAATAAAGCGAACCTTAAAACCGTAACTTTTTAGTAAATTTTATGGAGGATTTTAGTTTGTTTTCTCGTGAATATTTTTTTTTTTTACTTTTAGTTTTTACAAAACAGTTAGTAGATAATTGAAGTAACGCTACCATGGGACCTTAATTAATCCTACTTAATACCTTTTATTGGAAATTTGGATTTCAAAAAAAGAGTAAGATATATTACTTCTTTATTTTAGATTTTTTAAAAACTAGTTATTCCAACTTACGTAACATATTTTTTTGTAAGTAATAACAATGCTAATTTTTGTAAAATATTTATTCACACACGATAACAAATAACAACATATTCTTAAGTATAAGTTATTTATTAAAATTATAACTACATACATACATTTTGTCTTACAGGATTCTTTGGTTACTCTCTGAGAAGTACCATGATGACATCAATTAAAAAATACAAGACCGGATTCACTGGAGCCTGTTATCATATACAAACAAGACTGAGAGAGCCAGAGGTATACAGCCACCTTAGGAACCTGTAATTGAACCAGTGAAATGGCAGAATGATAATTCCAAGCATTTTACAAGGCTAGATCTGTTGCTAGGCTGGTTCACTTTTTCACCAGAATACCTGAAAAAAAATAGTTTGGATTCATGTCGCAATCTACGAATATCAAATACCTACCCATACTTTGTAATAAAATCCTTTGGGCACTACAACCACTGCGTACTTACTAAAACTTAGCCTTTATCTCGTTGAGTTAGTCTCGAACTTACTATGTCTGTATATATTTATCTTATTTATAATAGCACTTAGTAAAGAAGCTGCAAGTTTTAACACATAATAATCTAAAGGCAGTGCCTCCACTGCCGGCGCCGGTCCCTAATACCGGTACCGGCACTGTTATTAGGAGCCGGCGCCGGCATCGGCTTCCAATATCGATAGCGATACCGGCACTAGTCACTAAACTCACTTTTATTTAATTTGACGACCTCCCGAAACATCTGGGTGGTGTAGTGGTCAGCGCCACCCAGATGTTTCGGGTTGGATCCCCGGTTAGGGCAAGTTGGAAAATGGCTTTTTAGTGTTCCGTAGTAAACAAGGAATCCTTATAGTTTCGCCATGTTTGTCTGTCTTTCTGTCTGTCCGCGGTTTTACTCAGAGACTTTAAGTACTAAAAAGCTGTAGTTTGGTATAGGTATGTATATAAATTATGCCAAAAATATGGGAAAACAAAATATTGAAAAAAAAAGTTCCATACAAGTAAAGTAGGAGTCAGGTTTTTTTTTCTTGAATTACCTATCGTGTGGGGTTTCATTGAGAAGGTCTTTTAAAAATTTTGTGAGCTTGTCAACATGATTTTTCGATTTAGGGATCCATAATGAACAAAAAAATTACGTGTAGCTGAACATGAAAGGAGATAAAAAAAAGGTTATGGAGGACAAACACAATTAAATCTTATCTCTTTGTAATATTAATCTAGATAGAAAACAGTTATTTACATAACTAAGATATGAACTTTTTTTATGAATCTTAGAAGGTATATTTCATTTCTTTATAATTTCTTTTTCATATATTTACAAAACTAAGATATGAACATTTTTTTTTCTGAATCTATGAAGGTATATTTCATCTCTATTTAAATTCTTACTTCATAACATTACTATATCATCAAACAACAAAGCAGGTTATCTTCTATATATTTTTTTGGTGCCGGCACCCGATGCACGAATTTTAGGGTGCCGGCGCCGGCACTGGAGGCACTGCCTAATCTAAATATAAACTTTGAATAGGTATGTAGTTAAAATTTTACTTACGACATGGTTATAGATAAAATATAATCATATATTTATGACAAGACACTGTGCTTTTGTACGATGATGCCCACAATAAAATTAACTTCCAAACACTAGTCGTTACCGTCGTACAATAACTGTTTATCACGGCAATTCGGAAAAGCACTATAATATGAAGTGATGGATATATTTTGTCAGGTGGTTGCTCGGCTTCCAGCATTAAAAACATAAAACATTTATGTTTTCTCGAATTTACAATTTATTTATAATTTCGAAAACCAGCGGCCTTAGTGTGATATTTTATCTGAGAGGTCTTTACGTATCTTCCCTCTGTAACGACAAGATAAAATTCATGAATGGACACGTAGTAAAATGAGTTATCACACGCAAGTTTTAAACAGTGTTTCGAATGTCTGCTTAGAAAATATAATAATTTTAAATTAAAACACGCCTTTTGTAAAAGTTTTACCTAGATTTAAGTATGTAAGAATTCCTAAAAAATATATTGCAACCAAAGAGTATTTAAAATTATTAAAATGAAATGTTATAAAAATGAATGTGCAACGGAACGTTTCAATTCATGTCGTACAACCAACATAAAGGAAAATACCACCGCCCAGTACGTATGCATTCACCGCCACCGAAGTGGTTATAGGATTCATCAAAAGCTGGCGCTATACATGGGCGTACCGAGGTGGGGCAGCTGCCCCCCCCCCCTGTATTTTGTTAATGTCCCTACTCAATTTCTACTTTTGTCGATAAAAGTGAAGAAATACAACTTTCACACAATATACAACTTTAAACAAGTTTATTTACCAGGCAAATTAAAAAAAAAGATTTTCAAGCATTCACCCCAATAACTTTTGAACGACTGAACCGATTTTTATCAAACTTAGCTAAGAACAATCGCAAGGAAACTTGCTTTCATGTAAAAGAAATCGAATTAAATCGGTTTATCTTTTCGAGAGCTACGATGCCACAGACAGACAGACAGTCAGATGCATAAAAACGTGGCTAACATTGATTACGATCGAAGATAGATTAAGGTTGAACGAGTCGATACATTTTCTATACAAATTTCGTTAGGGATTTAAATCCGAAGTTTAACATGTTACATGATATCGTTTTGTCTCATTATACTGTAACATACATAGTTAGTTTGTATAAGATACTCCGCAATAAACTTACCAGGAATTTATATAGAGTTCTTACAACACTGTACAACACCCTATGGATTAAGAACCTTCTATAGAGGATTCGTATCACGGGTGTAGGTAAAGTTTTGTATGCAACTGTAATAATTAGGTTTTAAAACACTAATGTGATACTATGATCACACTCGGAGATGGACCACAATTCTGGCGGAAATAAAGGCGATGATTTTGAAATGATCACCTTAGTTCAATCTGCTTGTGACTTAAAATCCCCAAGGACATAGTAACACATGTCAAAGTAACAATTCTCGTGACGAGGCATTGTACAAAATACTTTCAAAATGTCAATAATTTTTATCGACGTGACAAAACTTATTAACAATGTAAATAGCTAATGGTAATTGCGTAATGGACCCGGCTATAGTGTCATACTTTTTGTAAAATCACTTTTGCAGAGTAAATCGAAAAGTTTTGCCAAATGTCACCCAGGACGTCCACAGTTTAGAACTGAGCCATTATAGAAACGTTCAATTTTGCGTAATTTTTGATTAATTATAATCTTGAGAAAATAAACAGCAAAATTCTTTTGCAAGAAAATTATTAATGTGCCAAATTAAATTTATTGTTTAAAATATTACTTTGTAGTCATCAGTTCTCATAACTCACCTATTGATAATAAATGTAACTTCATGAAAAACGAACAACCACAATGCAAACTTAATAGGAACAACGAAGAATACTGGCACGTCGGGCTAATAGACACTCGAAGGACAGGACCAATGCCGCAATGGCTCTTCTGTCAAACGGAAGCTCGAACCAATGGCCAGTCGAAATTGTGGTACATCGATGACATAGAACATCGGCAACTCAGAGGCTCGAGCCAACGGTTTCGGTGAACCAGCCATCGGGCACATGGCTTGGGTTCAGTAAACCCATGCTTTTTGGCCGCGCCCACTGTGAATTCCGCGGCCGCGACTAGTTCAACCTTAAATGGGTTTTTTTATATGCTCAGTGTACACAGAAAATTTGTAAACGGTATGGGCATGGAAGACACGTCATAAACTGTTTTGCTGAAGACCCTTGAAAGTTACTTTTTAAATAGCTACTGGTTACTTAAAAAATGATAAAAAAACCTATTTAATTTATGTTTATTTATTTGATTAGATGCTTAGAAAAAGACCTGATTTGCCCCCCCTTGCCCAAAACCTGGGTACGCCCATGGCGCTATAGTTTCGTAATTAAATATATTTTTAAGTTTGTAAACTTCAATAATACATTGTTTAAATATGTCTGCCTGCATTTAAATATAAAAAGATACATTTAATATTAGTTCAATGGAATAACTGTTTAAAATACGATTAAAAATGGTTTAATTGAGTCTTATGTGGGTCTAGCAAATCGGCGACAAATTTACATGATTTCACGTTGCCAACCGTCGATATGTCTACTTTGACCTGTCAAAACCATGCTCGCACGGGAGTTAGGCATGAGATTAAATACGTTTGTGATTAAATGAATGAAAGTTATTTTGTCGCTCAATTTTGTCTATGTTTGTTGCGGTAAATTACGCGAAATGCGACAAATTTGAAGTTATCTAATCATACTTGCCCCGCAGCTAACTAGCGACTATCAAAATTATTTTACGCAGACATCCGTTCAAAACTTTCTATCACAATTTTTTTCGCACTCATTAAAATTTTAGCCTTCTTTAATGGTCAATTTCAAATTAAATTTATGTACATAATCAAATGAAAACAAAGTAAATAGTACTAACTTTCAGATATTTAAATAAAAATGAAAAACCTAAAAAATTTAACGCCATTTTATCGTTCCACTCCTTAGATCATTTAATACAGGATGGGTTAAGCAGATAAATCTTCTTACAAAACTTTCTGCCGGTTTTGGTGCGGGGTAAGATGGTAAGATACTACTACATCTAAACAAAATCACACATTCACAGAAATCATTTGTGTCGCTATAAATGCACACTACAAAAAACTCAAACACTAGCTTATTTTCTGAACACCAATAAAACTCACACTTAAAAAAATGTGTAAATACACATAATACTACACTCTTGGCAAGACACAGAGAGAAGACAAAAAAATATATATATCGACTCTAATGCACAGGGAATAAAGACGAAGGGGTTGTAAATCATAAATACATAGTCTCGTGAGGAGTGCGCCTTAGTCTCGTGGGGAGTGCGCCTCAACATCAACTAATCGTTTATCAAATTGGAACCTTATTACAGAACATTAAGAATGTAATTGATACATTTAAAACGGGGGTTAATTAACTAGTTTAATTAGATTATTACATGGACTGGAAGGAAATGAGTTGCAAACGTGATTCGATTATTTTTTCCGTAATCGATACTAATAAATATTACTTAAATTTTTCAGAAATAACATTTAAATAGAAAACAACGTTAATAAAATAAAAAAAATACTTACTAATGAAAGGTTATGCCATATTTTGGAAGATAAAATGTGTTTGACCTCTTTTACACGAGAAAATTGCATATCATGGCATTTTTAACAGAGCACTTTTAGACATCTTTTCGATGCCTTACCGATTGACATAATGATCATAATCGATTACACAACTAGTTTTTATGAACGTATTAGAATTTTGTTCTTATACTTTGGCAGAGGGGAACGCGCAGGTAAGGCTTATCCTGTATTAAATGATCTAAGTTCCAATCCATTTTTACGTATTAACAACCGTGGCTCCGTCGTACAGCAGACTTCCAAAATAGTACTTGTAGAATGCTGGGCGGGATGCTCTGAAAAAAAAAACTGTCAATATCTGACAAATTGACAATCGATGTACTTTTATGTCCGGATTTTGTGGTGTTTTTTCGATGTATTTCGTAATGATCGGCTTACAAAAAGTGTAATTAAATTGGTTTATTCTTAAATAGTGACAGTGTTTTCTTTTAATTTATAATTTGGATGGATAAATTAAGGTTTTCGGTGTATCTTAGGATATCTACGTAATCCTACGCAAAAAGTGTTTAGGTTATGTTGTGCTCTTGGCACTTTTGAGATCAAAAGTAAGTAATTTTTATGATATTATACAATTATTACGCAATATGAATAGTACATAAACATTTTCAAGTACTTGGAAGTTGAATTGTTGGCGAAATATCAAAATTCTGCCGGTGTTTACTGTATAGATGACGATGTACTTTTCTACTTCACTTCTGTTTTCGCATTCTTCAGCATCTGGTACCTAGATTGCGTGTTGTTATATTTAGTAAAATGTTTTCATCGTTACTAGCGCGCAACATCGTCAAGATTGTTTTAGTCCCATGTACCCCCTATCTCTATATATTAGCGCATTCCTTGCTGCATCTGTGCTGTTTCGGAAATAAGCATATGCTTTTTGGCTTTTTCATCTCCAAATGATTGCAGACCAATTCTCAAGTTTATATGACATATCTTAATGTACTTTTTATCTGTAATTTTTCTTATTGTGTCAATGGCACAGTATGATGTTTAAAGAATACTAGTCAGAATTTGGCCAAATCTGTAGCAGATATAGGGCTTTAGTGTAGCTCTTTATTGGACTGGATAAATACGCAGGCTAGGTGCCTGTGTTGTCAGAATATAATAATCCCACTTCTTCCTTAATTTGTGACTTCACTTTTGAATAATACTACCATGTACATTTGATATATAAGGTAAGTTAATGCATGTCATGGGTCCGAGACAGTGTATAGTCGATCGTTACAGGAGATCTGAGCAGCCGATAATATTAAAATCTTTGAAAATAAAGTAAAAAAAAAATGGCTGATAGAATTAGTCCCCCTACCCATTTGACGAATTTTGACTGGAAATGGAATGAATTTGAATTGATGACATAGATTGTAAAATATTTGATATGACATGTATGTTTATACCTAATTTTATATGCACGTATTTGCTGTATAAGTCAAAGTTTTTTGATCTGTAACAAAATGTTATCAATATGTAATATACATAAACATCTCCCACTGTCCAGAGTTTATTCAACTTTACTTTCTGAATGCTACTGATTATGTTTTGGTGGAAGCTTTTCTCTTATGGGAAAGTTTTTAGCATACTTTTTTTGCCATAACTCCGGTGTCCAGTGGATTGATAACAAGTGGGTACAAGTAATATGTTGGTGATGAAACTGCATCAGCTTTTGAGTCAGCTTATTACTAGTAGGTAATTGGTATTACTTAAAAAGTGATGGGCTCTCTACATAGTTACCAAAGTTTCCTTTTGATATGTAGAGAGCTCATTACAAAAGAATATTTTATTTGAATAATATGTGAAATTCCAGCAGGTTAATAACTCTTTCACTGCGAGACTTTGTATCAGTTGCCTTGCCCCCAGCACGAGGGGTAGTAAATCTAGAATAAATACTTACAACCAAAATAGGATGTGGATACGTTTTGTGCAGTAAAATTAGTATTCTTTTTGTTGGAAATATCCAACACTAGCGGAATGGGCACGACAATGCTTGTCAGATAAATTCGACATTCGCAATGAAAGGGTTAACAAGCCAGCAACAGCTAGGTAATATTAAATTACAAAGAGATAGACTGGGAATCCACTGATACTGAACTTAAGATGCTTATTATTGGAAGAGATAGTTTTGCCATGATCTTTCATAATTGTATTATTATTCATTACTAACCAGCAATGAATATCAAATCACAAATGGATTCCCACCTATAGATATCAAATACCCACATTTTGATATGATGCAAATGAAAATTTTAAATAATCTTATCTTTAATATTGTTTGAATAGATAACCAGACACCATGGATCCAAACATCTATGTGATGGTTCTGGACACCCTGAACCGGGCCACTAGTCAGGACAAAGAAGTTTTGAAGCCAGCGGAGAAGAAGCTAGAAGAATGGGAAATAGAGCCTGGTTTCTATTCTGTGCTTTTGGTAAGTTATCAATGATAGATTTTTTATCATAGATTTTATTAGAAGAACTTACTTAACTTGTACCCTCTTCAAAACCGAATGGCATTCAGTCATGTCATAATCTTAGATGCCATGTGGGTCTTATTTCCGCATCTGAAGTGCTTTTGTGATGCTTCAGGAGTGGTGAGAGATGTCAAGTTTATGGGGCGCTATCTATAGAAGTGTAAGATGTAATGGAGTCTATTGACACTTGAAGAGTTAGGTGAAGTGGTGAAAGAAGGATTAAGAAGTTCACATTTTCCGAAATTTAGATGTTACTGATTTGTCTTACTTAAATATTTACGAAAATTAATATGTTTGTTTATATGTTTGTCTCACATATTTTTGTGCATATCACAATTGTTGCAACAAAGAAGTTGACTTACTATCATAAAATATTAATGATATTACTGAGATTAATAATCTTTGCTTACTTAATTATATTATGTGAAATTTTTGGTATAAATGGCACATCTATCATCACTCTACAAAAGCCTCTCCCATGTTCGTATCATACATCACATGAAAAAGTTATATTTAAATATTAATATATTTATATTGTGTAAAGTTTATGTAATAAAATACATCCTAATTCATTACTTTCGATACTCTTATCTAATTAAATTTGCACCCCATCTACTATTTTTTCTGCTACGTTCCAAAGGTGAACTGGTAGACAATGCTTAGCATTAAGTTGTACCTTTTTTACTATAATCTACTACTAATATGTAATATGTTTGTGGATGATTTTTCAATAATTTTCATGTCATGACAATGTAAATTTAAATAGAAAACTGACAATTATTATGGACAAAATTAAATAATGGATGAATGATCATAATTTAGAAATAAATTTTAATAAAACTAAAATCATGCAGATTAGGCCTTACTAAAAATCTGAATTACAAATTTTATTTAGGTATAATAATATTAAACTTGAATGTGTCCCAACTTTCCCTCTGCTGGGTATTGTTGTGGATTCCCACATAAATTGGAAAGCCCATATTGAAAAAATAAACGCAAAAATGTCACAATTTATCTATGCACTAAGCAAACTAACACAAAGACCGCTCTCACTTCATACTATGCATTAGCGCACGCGTCCTTAGGGTACGGAGTGAGTGATAATGTGAGGGGAGAGTACGGATGTCCATGAATTGTTGGTGCTCCAGAAATAATGTGTCCGAATACTTACCAATCTATAGCGTCGTGACAGTTGTAGGGAGCACTTCACAAATCTCAGGATATTTACCTTACCAAGTATTTATATATTAGAGTTGTGTAAATTTGTGAGAAAAAATTCCAATCTTTACAAAAAGTTTACAGACGTTCCGCGTCGATTTGAATCGCGCACACCAAATGACATAATACAAATATCATTAAAGTTGGAACTACATAAATCTGGACCTTACCCTATGTCTGTTAAAATATATAATCAATTGCCCAAGAACATAAAAGATGTAGAGAATTACAATACATTTTTAAAATTATTAAAATCCCATCTGTTCAAAAAATCATATTATTCAGTCGCCCATAAGATAAAATAAAATAAAGAATGTCTACCTCCCTCTCGTTCCATTGCAATGCCAATAAATAAATAATCTTAAGATTTTAAGTGCAATAAATTAAATAAAAAATTATAAGGCAGCCAAGTTAGGGTCCTGCCAATGTGGGTTTGTGTGTGTTGGTGTGTCCAAAATCGAATTTAAAAAAATCGTCCTCATTATTGAGTGGTCTCATCAGGCAACCCTTATCCAAAATGTGTTGTTCACTTCCAGGATGTATTCTCAAACCATTCCATCGACATCAACGTCCGTTGGCTGGCTGTAATGTGCTTCAAGAACGGCGTCGACCGCTACTGGCGACGCAACGCTCCAAATGCCATAACAGATGAGGAAAAGCTGAAACTTAGACAAGGCCTGCTGACGACTAGTATACTGGGAGAACCCGTTGCCCAGATAGCGACCCAGCAAGCCGTTTTGATTTCAAAGATAGCTAGGTAAGTTTGTTTGTTTAATAGCTTTAATATAACAAAAGAGCAGTAGTAGTTAAATGTAACCTGACTAAAGTATTAATCATCCAAGGTAGGTTTTTAGCCAGTCTATGGCTGGCAGACTTTAAGTATGGAGCTTGCTAAGTCCTCCAGAGAATAGGGTAGTATCCAGGGTCAAAAATAAATTATTTTATCATGATAAGAGAATAAAACGTCACAAATTTATGTCACTTATCTGAACTGATATTAATAGTGCTATTTGACTCCCAAGAAACTATGACGTAACGACGGGCTATTTAATAAAATCCCGTAGACAATGTTTGTTTTGACGTTTAGAAATCTGATTTGACTTGGTGGAAAGTAGTGGATTGTTATGGGGGAAATTCTTAAGCGATATGTTTATGTTTGTTTAATAGCTCCACAGTCACATTCTGGAGATATTCTGGAATCCCACTTGTCAAAATGGTGTGGTTAAATTAGCCATATCCTGATCTGAATCAGTTTAACCCATACCATCCCAGTGTATTCCCGGTTGCATCCGCAGCGGTAATGCTTCAGAGCCCGGGGTACACTACGCAACCTAGGTGATTTGTCGACATTACTGGTTTATACACAGTGACTGCCATCTGACATCCGCAACCTAAAGGGTTTTTACTTTTACGTGACTACAGTTAAGAGGGATACTTTTATGATTGATAATGATTTATATTGAAAAATGCAAAAAAAAAAAAAACAAAATATAACTTTGTTCATCCCAGTTGCATGCTATGCCCTGACAGGGCCCATGTATTATTCACTATGTGAAATTTTCAGAAATGTATGTAAGTGCTACCATGAGCATTAAAATGAAATAAAAAGAAATATTAATTTTGTTGACAAGTTATCTGTTAAAACTTATAAATGAAATGATTGGAAATGTAAGTCCTTTTTCTCTCTCTCTTAGGTTTGATTGCCCCACCAACTGGCCGAGTTTGGTGCCAGATCTGATATGCGCTTTGAAGGCACCACAGCCACTGGTTCAGCACCGGTCATTGCTGATCTTCCACCACGTTGTCAAGGCATTGGCTTCCAAGAGGCTTATTGGCGATCGAAGGACATTCCAAGTAAGTGCTGTACCATATTACAGTTTTTAAACTATCGTGCTCTGAACACATGATAAACGGGACTTAACATAAACCTTTTGAATGAAACTCGTGGCGAAATTTATCATCACGTTTTTATTTTAGTGAATGCTGAAAATAAAGTGCGTAGGTTGGTGTCAAACAAAGTGGATACAGAGTGTGTACTAAGGTTAATGCATAATTCTCAAAGACAATGTAGGTAGCTACATTATCAGTGAGTTCACCATCAACAAGAAGACACAGCTGCACTCCAACCAATCTGTCTGCGACCACGAACGGTGTAACTCCACAAAACGTTAGACCCAATAAAAACTTGCAAAAGCGCTAGTATTTGTACACCTGCCACTGAGCTCTTCCTATTGTTTTTGTCAATCTGGCACAGTCGTTAAGTACATCAGATATCTGTCAATATAGCGTCAGTGAACAAGAGAAGCTTACCTACAATTTTTAACTTTTTACTTCCAGGAACTAACTAACTCAGTATACACTTTCATCCTAAACCTCTGGCACGAGAACACAGAGCTGTTCCTCCGTCACATCCAAGAGGGCGCCGCTACGGAACTCATAACCGAGCATCTGGAGAAAGCTCTGCTCTGCCTGCGTATACTGAGAAAGCTCACAGTTTTCGGGTTTAAGAAAGCGCACGAGAGCCAAGACGCGGCCGCGTTCCTGAACGTCGTGTTCGACCGCGCTAAGACTAGTTTGGAGTGCCGTAAGTTTTTCAATACTCAATACTTTATTGCTCCTCATATTACATGCAGACTATACAGATACATAGTGTTATACTATACACATTGTTGTACGATTCTACACTCATTTAAGGACCCTGCTGGGCACTGCAAAGCAGAGAGGAGGAATCTTGTCAATTATTCACAATTACATATAGTTATATTTAGCTATTTCAGTCATTTACAATCAATTTCAATTCTTACATATTTATAATTATATTTATATTTATAAAGTTTTTATTTAGGTATTATATTCTTTATTCATTTATTATTATTTTTTATTGTTTCTTGCTTATATATTTAATATATTTTTACTTAAGTTTATCTTCAAGGTACTCCGACACCGAATAGTAACATTTAGAAAGTAGGAGTTCTTTTATTTGTTTACTAAATGTCTTTTCAGTTGTCGCATTTTTTATATGTTCCGGAAGTTTATTATATATCTTAACCGACATAGCTAGACGACTATCCGAGTGTAGCATTAGTTTAGAATTTGGTAGTTGTAATTTGTTTTTATGTCTTAATTCATACCTAGTATTAATTTCCATTCTTTTTTTGAAGAAGTTTAAGTTTTGATGTGCAAATTTGCATATTTCTAATATATATATATACATGGAAGGGGCAAGATTTATTCATCATCATCATCAGGTCTTTTAAGTGTCCTCTGCAGTAGCATGACCCACTCTACTACTTGAGCCATACTTGCATCTATAGGATTTGACCTACACTCATGCTGGCCAGACGGGTTGGAGAAGTCTCACTATGTTTATAAGCTTTGTTCAGCTTATATTTCCTAAGTCGCCTTCTACGACACCCTCGAAAAGACTTGGAGTTGTCCAGTATTCCACTCGTCACGGTATTCCACTTATCACCATCAAACTGTCAAAAACTCACTACTAGGCATAAGCTTACCTTTGTCTGCGCCATCCCGTTATGTCCCTGGCCGCTGCAATTCAGTTCTTTTTCTTTAAGTTTTATCTAGACTTATATTTCTTTTTACTGTGTAAAAAAGAATAGGCATAAGCTTACCTTGGTCTGCGCCATCCCGTTCTGTCCCTGGCCGCTGCAATTCAGTTCTTTTTTTTAAGTTTTACCTAGACTTATATCTTTTTACGGTGTAAAAAAGAATCGGCATAAGCTTACCTTTGCCTGCGCCATCCCGTTCTGTCCCTGGCCGCTGCAATTCAGTTATTTTTTTTAAGTTTTACCTAGACTAATATTTCTTTTTACCGTGTAAAAAAGAACACTTTTGCCGAGTGCTACAAATAATACCATAACGGTCACCCTGACATGTGACGAGTGTTGGTACAAGACGTGTCGTGTCTGCCTTTGACTGCCGGGTACGGACATCCTTAGACGAAAGTTTGATTTTTCTGAAAAGTGTAATCTGTTAGTTAATTTATAAGTTATATTACTTTGCAAAGATTGTATCGTGCTCCATTACCGATCGTTCGTGTACAAGTACAAGTTTTACTTTAAATTTATTTATTCTGTCATTGAGGGTTTATAGGGGTAAAAATATAGTGACCTGGCAATAAACACAACGGTTTTACGAGACTTACCTCTATTTATCTATGGAAAGTAGCTTTGTGTTGCCATACACCGAAGGTATAAAAAGACCTTAGCTGAGGAGACGAAATCGCGTGTTACGTAACATTTGAGTATTCCAATTAACTGAACAAGGAATTTGAACTAAATTGAATCTCAGCTAAGATGCAATTTATTTTAGTAGCCTTTGAGTATTCAGGCGTAAAAGACATATGATATTTTCAGGCAAGCTTCTTAAAGGACGCGGCATATACCCACTAGAGCTTTGCGAGAAGTTCATAATACACCTCACCAAAGTGGCCCTGGGCGTGTTGAGCTTTCATCCGTTTTCCTACGTGCCTCTGATCCGGCCTTCATTGGACTTTGCCCTATACTACTGTTTCACTGAACAGGTAAGACATTACGCCATTCATTTATTTCAGCGTCATGACTTCCCCTACTGAAATTTACTTAATGATTTCCAAAAGCAACTGACCGTTAAAACATTGGAATATAGTATGTAGTTTTAGGGTTCCATACCCAAAGGGTAAAACCGGGACCCTAAGGATTTATAACGGGATTACTAAGACTCCGCTGTCTGACCGTCCGTCTGTCCGGTTCCCTCAAGGGGTTACCTGAATTTTTCGGGGTCCAGTGCTGCCCCCATTTGAAATAAATTACCTATTTGAAAAGAAAGGGAGATATCATTTAAAATTTGGTCCCCTGGATAACCTTTCAAACTATTTTATAAACTATTGTTTACAGTTTAAAGTGAGAACGTGAAGCTTTTCTATGCACAATTGCGAAAAACGGCCACTTTTGGCGTATGTGCGTAAAAAAGCTTCACATTCTCACTTTAAAATGTAAACAGTAGTTCATAAAATAGTTTGAAGGGTTAAAATTTATAGTGAGACAAAACTATATCATGTTAAACTTTGCATATACGTACAATGTCAAACAGTGGGGGAAATCCCCTAAGAAAATTGTATAGAAAAATTATCGAGTAGTTTAACCTTAAGATGATTTGTTCGATATATCAAACCGGATGTTTCTCTCTGTTCAGGTATTTTTTTTTAATTGATAAATCAAGATGGCTGCATCTAAAAATTTTTTTTTTCAGGGCATGTCATTGATATACGAAAGGTTTACAATACAATGCTTGAATATTGTAAAAGGGATACTGCAGTGTGTCGAGTATAAGCTACCCAAAGGAGTCGACCAGGTTATGGATCCATGTAAGTCTACTACTTTATATGATTCATAATTACCTATTCATAATTTTCCTTCGTATGTTTTGAACGAAACTTGTACAATGCGACACAAATAAGTTGAACAAAATTGCCGGACTTCAAAGCTTTTCCCGACACGTAAATTGAACCAAAATGGCGGTGGTCTGCGCATTATTTGTACCTGCGCCGATAACCGCCATTTTGGTTTAACCTACGTGCTGGGTATTTGTACAAAAACGCATTGAAGTCCGCCATTTTTGTTTAACTTATTTGTGTCGCATTTTAAGTACATGTTGAACCATTCCTCCGATTGTGCTGAAGTTTTGTATGCTTAAACCCTTTTTTATTGTTCCTTCATTTTTAACCGACTTCAAAAAAAGATGAGGTTATCAATTTGTCGGAAACTATTTTTTATCTATGTTCACCTAGTTGAAATGTTTATTCGAATCACCTGGATCGAGAAAAATCTTTTTTTTTTGTTTGAAAGGGCATACTAACCATGTGGTAATTCATAAAAAAATTATAAAAATTAATTATGTAATTTGGAGGTGAAGTCAGTTTTTATTTTTGAAAAATTAATATGTCGTCTATTTTTGTTGATTTCTTTCCCTTCACAAAATACCAAATATACTTATGTTGCAGTGATAAGAACCTCAGTAACCCTTTCACCGCTAGACTTTATATCAGTTGCCGTGCCCCCAGCGCGAGGGGTATGAAATCTAAAATAAATCCCTACAACCAAAAAGGGATGTGGATACTTAAGTTATGTGCAATATGAGCGGTTGTTTTTTTGTCGGAAAAATCCGACGCTCGCGGAATGGGCACGACAATGTTTGTCGGATAAATCCGACGTTTGCGGTGAAAGGGTTAAAACGAATCGGAAAAGTTATTAAAATTAAATTCATTTATCATGCTATGTACACAGTAACACTGCAAGCCCACCAAGTCAAGATGGAAGTGTTGGACCAAAACACAGTCTGCCACATGTGTCGCCATCTAGTGACGCATTACTTCTTATTGAATTCCGACGATTTGGCGCTCTGGGACGCCGAGCCGGAAAGCTTTGCCATTGACGAGGCTGGAGAATCGTGGAAATATAGTCTTAGGGTAAGTAAAAATAGAATTCGGTACTTGACTTGATTTTTTTTCTTGTTCATATCAAAACATGATACGGAACCGAAAACATAAAAAATGATTTTACTCCGCTCAAAAATAAGCAAGCAATAAGATTTTCAAATCCAGTGGAAGGGGAAACTGTCAAATAACAGAAAAAGGATGCACATACACCCGCGTGATGTCACTGTCATTAGGTGTCACGCTTACGAAAGAGATAACGAGATGTCCCCACTACGCTCCCACTCTTATATTTAAAATGATAATTGCTGCCTCATTAAATAACTAATATACTTTCTATTTTCTGAAAACGGCTTCTTGTTAGTCTTAATTGTTATTTGTATAAAATATTGTCCAAAATCACACTAAGTAAATAGCCTATTGTATATTATGCATTACGGCCGAGGGCTGTAGATGAATCACGAGCAGTTGAAGGATTCTAACGACTGAATCACGTCCGTAGAGAGAGTTTATGATGATTGAATCACACAGTTTTATTAAAGAGTTGCATACTAGGTATACTTAATACCTCAAAAAGGAAAGGGTTAATCTATAATTTTTCAAAATGACCGATCAAGGGCGGCCTGCATCCAGCGCCTTCCAGCGAAGGCTTTCCTTCCTTTCAAAGCATTCCTTTGGTCAGGTCGTCTGACCACCTTGTGGGCGGGTGTTCTATGCTTCACTTGCCAATACGCGTTAGCCATTCGAGAACCTTGCCCCGTTGCCAGCGGGCAATTAGTTTGGGTTTTTACAACATGTTCTATGTTTTACATTTTACTTTTTTTATACATAATAAAAACCTAACTTATACATAAAGAGATAAGTGTAAGGGAATAATAAAGCCAAGAAAAGAATTACATATATTCATCTTCAAAAAATTTATCTTCTTTACATATAAACTTAGCTGTAAGATTCATTTATTTTTAATATTACAAAGATTCATCAGCTACAAGCTTCGTCAAAAAATTTATTAATAAGTATCCGCAACATGCTTCGTCAAAAGTTGTACTTACATATAGTGCGTTCGTTTAGGTATTTAAAAGAATGTAAACAATCTTGACATGACTTTTTATTGAAATATTTCATAATATCACCTTCGCAAATTACAAATTACTTATTTTATAAATTATAAATTGCATATTTCAATAAGAAGACATGTCAAGATTGTTTACATTCTTTTAAATACCTAAACGAATGGACTATAAATACGTATCCGCAACATGCTTTGTCAAAAAATAAATAAATGATCTGACATCAACTTTTACGAACTCTAAAAAAAATTGTCAATTTTCAAGTAGTACAAATATCCAAAGATAAATAAATAATTTTGACTCACATAAGACGGAATTATCTGAGCTTATGTAAGGTCTTGATATGTTAAAAAAATATTTTTATCTCTTGACTTAAAATTCAAAAATTCAAATGTTTATTCAGTAATTAGAACCTTTATAGGCACTTTTACACGTCAATAAGTATAATTAAAATTTTATTTAATCATATTATATTAAAATTTAATTTATTTTAACCGAGTTCAAAAAAGAAGGATTTTATCAATTCAACTGTATGTTTTTTTCTTCTCTTTTTTGTATGTATGTTGTATGTATGTTACGCGATATCTTTGTCATAAACCGTGGACCGATTTTGATGATTACTTTTATTTGAAAGCCTTTACTCGCAAGTTTATCCCATATTAATTTGGTGAAGATATGATGAAGAACTTTGGAGATATGGAAAAAACTCCTAAAAAAATGAAGTCGGTTGCTTTTTTTTATTAAAAATTGAATTATTATGAAAAGCTGCCAATACCAGCGCTTCGTAACGACCACTGCTGGAGGGAACGCCGAGAGAAACTCATTTTCAAAGATTATAAATATATAATAAATGATATAAATCATATTTATCGCAGTGAGTTGTTCGACGTAAAAAAATATTTCAGAGTTTTTTAGTTATTTATTTACTGTGTTATATTTCCAGCTATATAATTATTATGTTCCGTAGCCATGTACCGAAGCTCTGTTCATGGAACTATTCCAATTCCGCAACGTGCTCGCCCCCGAGTTGGTTCGACTGTTGGCATCACTGCAGCAAAGACAGATCACGCCCGACGACCTGCCCGCCATATTGAAGAAGGACGCCATTTATAATGCTGTTAGGTTGGCAGCGTTTGACCTCTATGATGATGTAAGTAAAACTAAAAATGATAAATAAAACACGTAAATATAGCAATAGGGAAAATTATATGGACTTTTAACACATCGAACCTAACCAAAGTCTATTTGGTGAGGTATTTAAATAAATGTAAACAATCTTGACATGTCTTTTTATTGAAAAATACACTTCAAAATTCAATAGTTTTACATATTACAAATAAAGTATGTAATTCATGATTTATAAATATATTGAATTTTTAATTTGCAAAGGTTTTGATTTTCGAAGTGTACATCTTAATAAAAAGACATAATAGATTGTTTACCTTTAATTAAATACCTAAACAAATGGATTATAGCCAGAATCGTATTTAACTTTTACCGCGAATGTCGGATTTATCCGACAAACATTGTCGTGCCCATTCCGCGAGCGTCGGATATTCCCGACAAAAAGAAAGCTCGTATTGCACGAGGCACGGACGTGACAGATAAAAACAAATCCGTACCTATGGCAACACTGGAAACGCGCTAGTCCCGCAACCCGCCCTCAACCCCGTTTACTCTTTTCGCGCCCTTGCCCAGTCCGTTCTGTGTGTTCTACCATAGGACGCGGACGAGTAAGCGTGTCTTTGCCGTGTCCGCGCCCCGTATTTTTGTGTGTTCTGAATCGCTACGCTTCTATACATTTTGTATAAAAAATACGCGGAGGAGACATATGTCTGCGCCCCGTCCACGTCTTAGGTCTTTTCAGTGTGTCCGGCGCTTGAGTAAGACAGTAACAAACTAATGTTTTTTTTTAGGTTGACTTTGACGAATGGTTTACGAATGTGCTAAGCCAAGAACTAAAAATAAAAGATGATAACTATAGAATTATAAGGAGGAGAGTATGTCAACTAATAGGTAAGTTAAATTACTTGCGAGTATACACGAATACTTATTTATTTTTATTTCTTTCGTAAAGGCCGATCGAGGTAATGGCCGAATCATTAATAGATGATTCGGCTCACTAATTTAATTTATTTTTCCATCTTATTATCCACCATCACACCTATCGGCCTGTGGGTCTCGCGGCCTTGGGCTCGAATCTATCTGCTTCCAGCCGCAAGACTCAAAATACTCTGTGTGTCACATTAAGGATATTGACGATAGTGTTTTTATTTGGTATAATCTAGACACGCAGCACCGTGTCGGAGCCAAGTTCAAAGAAAGGAACTGGCGATGCAGCAGCCGTTTGTATATATACACAAACCATTTTGAGACCACACAACTCGAAATCTATTTAACCTAAAAACCTTGGTCAAATATCAAGATTCTTATAACTATTTTTCAGGACTCTCTACAGAACTTGGCGGCCATTTAAATCTCAATTCTTTTGTCGGATCTTGACTCCCATTTCCAAATTTATGTTTTTGGGTGAGATTTCAGACTATGACATTGTATGATTTCACTTTTAGGAATTTGGTGTGGCGTCCGCGCCTCACAATCCCTTAGGCCAGCAATGTATGAAGCGCTTCTCGAACCATTGACTCGGGTCGACGAAGATCCAGCTGTGAAACTTGCAGCGGCTGAAGCGCTTAGAAGCACTATAGACGATTTCAACTTCGACGTGGAGCAGTTCGCGCCTTATGTACCGCACGCGATTGCAGCGCTTTATAAGTTACTGGTATGTTTTAAGGCGTACGCTTCGTTAAGCGTGACCACGCGACGTGTGCAGTCTATCTCTGTCACAAACTAAGTGGGACAGAGATACGGAATCACGTGACGTATTCTGCTATCTCTTTCGCACGTAGAGTTTATGATACAGATTGACTGAACACATCGCATGGTCCCGCTTAACGCAGCGTTACGCCCTTAGTCAATAGCTTATTTTCTCGTTTGCTGTACGGAGACATGAAATATTGGAGTTTTATGGCGAGAAGTCAGGGGTTCGGTTAGGGTTTGATTAAAATTATTTTGCAAATTGATTTTAGTACATAATGATGTGAAATTGATGTAGTTTGGTGTTAGAAATACCTCCTGCTACCATACCAACCATAAACGGTTAGGACGTAAACGCGATGTGTTCAGTCTATCACAGACACAAACTTTACGTGCACAATACGTCGAGTGATGCTGGACTCTGTCGCACGTAGAGTTTGTGATAGAGACAGACTAAACACGTCGCTAGCCACGCGCGACGCGACAATCGAGTCTCTATAAGTACTTTGATCTCACAATAAAAGCTAGTACATTTTTTTTTCCTTAAATTTTTGTTCTTTTTGACAGGTGGAGTCGGAAGAGTGCGACACGAAGATGCACGTGCTGCACGTGGTCTCGTACGTGATGGAGCGTTGCGGCGCACAAGTTGCACGAGGCGGCGGCACGGGCGCGCTTTTCGCGTACCTGCCGCAGCTGTGGCAGCACGCCGCCAGCCACAACATGCTGCGCGCGGCCGCGCTCTCCGCACTGGTGCACCTGCTCAAGGTAAAGCTACACCTAAGGAGTGCGACACAAAGACGCACGGGCGCGCTGTTCGCGTACCTGCCGCAGCTGTGGCAGCACGCCGCCAGCCACAACATGCTGCGCGCGGCCGCGCTCTCCGCACTGGTGCACCTGCTCAAGGTAAAGCTACACCTAAGGAGTGCGACACAAAGACGCACGGGCGCGCTGTTCGCGTACCTGCCGCAGCTGTGGCAGCACGCCGCCAGCCACAACATGCTGCGCGCGGCCGCGCTCTCCGCACTGGTGCACCTGCTCAAGGTAAAGCTACACCTAAGGAGTGCGACACAAAGACGCACGGGCGCGCTGTTCGCGTACCTGCCGCAGCTGTGGCAGCACGCCGCCAGCCACAACATGCTGCGCGCGGCCGCGCTCTCCGCACTGGTGCACCTGCTCAAGGTAAAGCTACACCTAAGGAGTGCGACACAAAGACGCACGGGCGCGCTGTTCGCGTACCTGCCGCAGCTGTGGCAGCACGCCGCCAGCCACAACATGCTGCGCGCGGCCGCGCTCTCCGCACTGGTGCACCTGCTCAAGGTAAAGCTACACCTAAGGAGTGCGACACAAAGACGCACGGGCGCGCTGTTCGCGTACCTGCCGCAGCTGTGGCAGCACGCCGCCAGCCACAACATGCTGCGCGCGGCCGCGCTCTCCGCACTGGTGCACCTGCTCAAGGTAAAGCTACACCTAAGGAGTGCGACACAAAGACGCACGGGCGCGCTGTTCGCGTACCTGCCGCAGCTGTGGCAGCACGCCGCCAGCCACAACATGCTGCGCGCGGCCGCGCTCTCCGCACTGGTGCACCTGCTCAAGGTAAAGCTACACCTAAGGAGTGCGACACAAAGACGCACGGGCGCGCTGTTCGCGTACCTGCCGCAGCTGTGGCATCACGCCGCCAGCCACTGTGACACCTGCTCAAGGTAAAGGTTAGCAAATAAGTTAGTGGACCTCGCCATATCGCGGAAAAAATCGGAACTAAATTGAACTTAGGACCACCCATAACACAGAATAAAAATAACATCGTAAGTTTACTTTCAGGCATTAGGCGAATCATTCCCAACTGTCCAACCCTGGAACGTGAGCGTGTTGAACGAATCCACCCGCCTCTCCAAGCCGGCCCATGTTCACTAGTATGTTATTATAGCTGTTGTCATTAGATGACAGTCTACGTCATATGCGTTGAGTCTCTTCGAAAAATCTGACTCCACCACTCGATAAGAGAGATTCTCATCGTAATTTTTCTTTCAGGCACTAGGCGAATGTTCCCCAACCGTTCGGCCCTGGATCGTGAGCGTGTTGAACGAATCCACCCGTCTCTCCGAGCCAGCCCATGTTTACCTGCTAGAAGACGCCTTGGAGCTATGGCTCGCTATATTGGAAACGTCATTAGCGCCTGATCCACCCACGCTGCAGTTGGCTGAGAATCTGGGGCCTATATTAGGTATGCCGTCAGTCCGTCAACCTTGTTAGTTTTCTAACAATAATTTCTCTTTTTTAAATTTTTTTTTGAAATTGGTTTTTAACCAATAAAGTTTGCATGACACTGAATCTTCAAATTTTGTGAAGCGATAGATGCATAAGCGAATATCTTTGGGAAAAATATTGCAGTTCAATGATATGTCCAATTTGTTTCCAGAACAATCCATGGAACACCTCCGAATAGTCGTCTACATAATGCAAGCGTACACCCTCCTTTGTCCCGAAGAGTTTCTCTCTGCCGCCGGAGGTAAATGCATGGCGCTACTAGACGACATGCTGAGCGACATGAGGTTCGAGGGAGTCATCGCGGTTCTCAAAATGGCGGAGATCTGCATCAGTGTGCAGTTTCCGGAGAGAAACGCGTTGTTGGGCGTTAAAGTCATATGGCCGATACTGATTAGGGTTATACAGTAAGTGAGGAATTGGTCCTTTTTAGTATACGTTACTGATAAAGGGAGCACTAGATGATATCAGGGCCCGCAACCTTCTGCAGGTTATGGGTATCGGAGATAAAGTTTCAACGGATATGCAAAAGTTGTGTTTCATGGGAACTTGTAAATGTTGAGTGACATGAGGATCGAGGGAGTCATCACGGTTCTCAAAATGGCGGAGATCTGCATGAGTGTGCAGTTTTCGGAGAGAAACGCGTTTTTAGGCGTCAAAGTTATATTGCCGATACTGATTGGGGTTATACAGTAAGTGAGGAATGAATCCTTTTTAGTATACGTTACCGATAAAGGGAGCACTAGATGATATCAGGGTCCACAACCTTCTGCAGGTTATGGGCATCGGAGATATTTAAATTTCAACAGGAGAGCAAAAGTCGTTTTTTATCGAAATTCGTACATGCTGAGTGACATGAGAATCAAGAGAGTTATCACGGTTCTCAAAATGGCGGAGATGTGCATTAGTGTACAGTTCCCGGAGAGAACGCGTTCTTGGGCGTCAAAGTTATAAGGCCGATACTGATAAGGGTTATTCAGTAGGTAAGGAATTGATCCTTTATAGTATACGTCAGCGATAAAAAGAGCACTGGATGATACTAAGACCCATAACTTTTAACAGGTTATGGGCCCAACGAAAGGTTATAAACCGATTATTTACGCTTACTTTTAATCCACAGCTGTCTACTAGAAGGCGATGACCTCCCAATGGTCTTGTCAGTGCAGCTATCTCTAGTCTCCAGAGTGATTCTTCTGTCGTCAGATCTTTTCTACAAAGCGATACAAGAGGTATCTAGCACCTTGAGCGAGTATGATCAAGATCCGGGAAAAGTACTCAGCAGGTATGACTTTTGAACCTAAACCACATAAAATATTACAACGATAAAACTATACGGCTGATGACAGTTTTGACTGGTAGAGAAGAAGCCTTAGGCTGTAAGTCCGCCATTACATTTTTATTTGGATGTGTATTTACAACGTGGAAGGGAAATACCCGTAATAAAACAAACTACGGGCTATTCTAGATCACTATAGTATAATGAAATAAAAATAACAGCCAAAAGGTAAAAAAAAAATCGACGTTCCTATACAAATTGCCCGAGCGGCTGCACACTTTTGTATAGAAATGCAAAAATTTTTTTTTTTGCTTTTTTTTTGGCTGTTATTTTAATTTCATTATACTATAGTGATCTAGTACAGCCCGTGGTTCGATTCATTACGGGTATGTCCTTTACACGTTGTATATATGCATTTGGTATAAAAATATAGCATCGTTGAGTCGTTAGTATCCCATAACACAAGTCTCGAACTTACTTAAGGGCTCAATCTGTGTGATTTGTCCGTGTATATTTATTTATTTATATTTGCGTATAAAGTTAAATAAATAACTAGGTCTGAAAAATACTACTTAATGGTTCTGTGTTGAGAACCCGTTAAAGTTTATGGGATAAAATAATTGTTTAGCCCAAAAACTTTGTGTAAGGGTACCAAAAAGATTTTTACAATTTTAGACATGGAAATTTGATAAGTTTTCAATTCCCAAATTTTCGCTATTTTATAAAACTTTTAAAACACTGAAACGTTTAAAAATTCTGTGTAATCATCGAACCTTCTCACATTATCACAAGAATCGGCGTTGAGAAATGCGACCTGTAGACGCGAACATAAAGACAGACTGACAAAATCATTTTCCGCTAATCTCCAAACTAAGACGCTTCGCTCGCTCGAGCAATAATTATTCAGAGATTTTCAGTCACCAGGCTTTTAGAGTTATCTAAACATTCACCTTGAAAATTTTTAATTTTCGTATGCGTTTTACAAATTTTTCTTTGACAGGTTGCTGCAAGTGTGGACTGAAAACATGAATCTGGTCACGCAGGTCGAGAGGTGGAAGGTTGTAGGTGAGTAAACTGTTCATATTTTTCAATGAGCTATTAAATAAGGGCGCGTTTACTCGAAGCGAATTGTTCCTCACGGATTCACGGATCGCCTTCAGGTGTGTCAAATGTAAACTTTATTTTTTCGAACATGCTCGGAAATGTAGGCATTATTGTAGTAAAATGAAGACTCGAAGTTTGAAATTCTAGGCACATGCATTTCTTTACTGGCCTAGGCCAGCAAAGTAGTATGAAAATTCATTCCTGACCGCTGCTCAAAACAAAGACGACAAGAAGTGTATCAGAATGACAAGACAGTGTCATTGACGTTTCTGATAACAGTTCTGTTTTTACATTTGGCAAAGATATTAAACGTTTAATTTCATCACTTGTCATACAGCCAATTGCTACCAATTACAAAAACTGCACTCTTTGAGCATTTATATGAATATGCCCACAATTTTATTAAAATGTTGGTATTTAATCACACGAAAATGCTTGATTTCGTTGCGAGAGAAAAAAACAATAATCTATGGTATTACATTTTTTGCGTGAAATATGACGGGGCTGTATTGGCTATGTTTCCTTTGCACTAAAAATGATATACTCTTTGCAGTAAACAATAATTGCAGTCGGTAAATATTTGCATATTTCTGGTTTTTTCTTTAATGATTTCCTCACGTTTATTGAGAAAAGCACTATACATGCCTCGGCGGGAATGGCATTGCCGGACTCGTAATTATTGTCAAAACTACTCATCCAGCAATGCTCTACTTCCCGCTCTCTGCAGTAATGTACTATTTAGGTGACAAGTTCAAATTTCTGACAATTGTCAAACCTCGGCCACGCGCTGACATAGTATGTCACGCATATCGAAAATAGGCCCCTATTCTAATAGGCCCCTAATATCTACATATTATGTAGACTATTTTCAATATAAGTAGACTGATGCCTCTTTACTGCGTATTTTTTTGTACGCAAACAAGTTGATATTCGGGGACAGGTTTCATTTTATTCAAATTACAAATATCTCCATTGTTCTTTAGGTTTAGGATTAGCGGCTTTGTTGACAACACAGAATGCGACGGTGCTCGAGAGGTTTCCAGCCATACTGCTCAATTTGACGGAAGTGTTGAATGACGTCATGAAAACTGAAGACAATGGAACTTACGTGGAGTAAGGAAATTTAATTTAATTTGTTATGCTTATTTTTGGTTTGGTCATAGTTTTTAAAAGACTACACCATTTGGATGTTTATGTATGTATTTGATATAAAATATAGTTCCGTTGAGTTAGTATCCCATAACACAAGTCTCGAACTTATTTTGGGGCTAGCTCAATCTGTGTGATTTGCCCATATATAATTTAATTTATTTTATATTTATTTATTTATTTCCCGATATATGGGATTTCAAAATGAGAGCGTGATGCGAGATTTCACCGAGCCTGCACTTGTTAGAAATGAAATACCAGGATGAGGGAGGAAAAACAATTTATTTCAAATAATAATATATTTCCCTCAAAACAACTATTTTCTTAAAATAATTCTTAAAACTTTTTAAAGCAAAGCTACAACTATTTCAGTTCATCATATTTCACTATTGTTATAATTTGTAGGGACATTGATTTACTTTGAAAAGATTTAGTACATCTGTACTTTACTTATCAAATTAGTATATTGGTTATTCTATCACGGTTCACAAAAGAATAATCTTTACAATATTATTACAAACATATTATCAATCACAGATATCTGTAGCGGTTACAATAATATCACATCATTACAATTTATTAATAATATACTCAGATAACCGTTAATAAAACAATTCAAGAGAAAACAGTAATTGTTACTTCAAGAGATACAATATATGAGAAATGAAACTAACCTTTACTAGGTCGCTGCCGAATCAAAAGTGAAGACCATTTGATTATCACAAAATAAGTAAGCTTCGTATCCGCCATTTTGGCGTTACACTTCTTTTTAAAATATCTCGGCCAATCACCGCCAATCTTGCCACAAGAAATGTTGTCACATGAAATATACTGTTTTAACATTTGAAAATATAAAGTGACTTGTGTAAAAGAAATATTTAGTATTATTCAAAGAAATACAATTTTTATTTATTTTATTATAATATCTAACACACTCGATGCGGTGACGTCATATTACAACGCCCGCCCCGTCAGTTTGCTCTTTGTACTGCGGCGTGTACTTTTCACTAGATGAATAAAGACTTCATCATCTTTTTCTAGGAAATTTTTTCACATTTCATACAAAATTACAGCAAAAGTTCATAATTTTGAGTCTTTTTTAAATAATGCTGTATCTTTCAGTGGTTTAGTTGCCCCGCCCGGCTCTCGGCCTGCATCGCCCTTAGAAGGGCGCGGAGGCGCAGCGCGATGGGGCGACACTACGGGCAGTGCGGCCGCGGTGGACACTCCGCACGAGCTGCGGCGACGGCGACTAGCGGCCGCACACCCCGCCAGGGTCATTGACCTACGAGCTGTGGTGCACCACCAGGTGAGAGCTGAGTGTGTTACAAGAGTCTCGTGTTAAATACTAGTAAGGGTGGAGCGACACTATGGGCAGAGCGGCTGCGGTGGACACTCCGCACGAGTTGCGGCGGTGACTAACGACCGCAACTCCGCCAGGTTCATTGACCTGCAAGCTGTGGTGCACCGCCAGGTGAGAGCTAAATGTGTTACAAGAGTTCCATAGGAGGCAGTGCAGCCGCAGTGGAAACTCCGCTCGAGCTACAGCGTGGGCGACTGGCGGCAGTACTACCCGCCAGGCAGTGACCTGCGAGCTGTGGTGCACCGCCAGGTGAGAGCTAAATGTGTTACAAGAGTTCCGTAGGAGGCAGTACAGCCGCAGAGGGCACTCCGCACGAGCTACAGCGTCGGCGCTGGCGGCCGCACACCCCGCCAGGCAGTGACCTGCGAGCTGTGGTGCACCGCCAGGTGAGAGCTTAATGTGTTACAAGAGTTCCGTAGGAGGCAGTACAGCCGCAGAGGGCACTCCGCACGAGCTACAGCGTCGGCGCTGGCGGCCGCACACCCCGCCAGGCAGTGACCTGCGAGCTGTGGTGCACCGCCAGGTGAGAGCTTAATGTGTTACAAGAGTTCCGTAGGAGGCAGTACAGCCGCAGAGGGCACTCCGCACGAGCTACAGCGTGGGCGACTGCCGGCCGCACACCTAGCCAGGCAGTGATCTGCGAGCTGTGGTGCACCGCCAGGTGAGAGCTTAATGTGTTACAAGAGTTCCGTAGGAGGCAGTACAGCCGCAGAGGGCACTCCGCACGAGCTACAGCGTGGGCGACTGCCGGCCGCACACCTAGCCAGGCAGTGATCTGCGAGCTGTGGTGCACCGCCAGGTGAGAGCTAAATGTGTTACAAGAGTTCCACGTTTAGTAGTAGGATGCAGTGCAGCCGCAGTGGAAACTCCGCTCGAGCTACAGCGTGGGCGACCGGCGGCCGCACACCCCGCCAGGGTCATTGACCTGCGAGCTGTGGTGCACCACCAGGTGAGAGCTGAGTGTATAACAAATAGGTATAGTATAGTAGGATAAGTATAGTTTGACACGATAATGTTTTGATAGTAAATAGGTGCATTTCAAAAGAAATTTTAGGCTTTTTTGTTAATGACATTAACTGAAATCCATAGCATAATCGTCACCTATAGTTAAAACGACAATTTCTGGTACGTTGAAATCTGATGCTATATACCGACCGCTTTAATGTGTTCTCGCTTGCGTTGTATAGAGGTGGGGTATGATGGCGGTGGGCGTAAATAGCGTAATACGCGCCCGCACCTTCCTCAGTCCCCTTAGTTGTCATACCCCCGCACCCCTGTACCCCGCAGGCGAAGACTCATCAAATTCGGAGATCGGAGTGATTAATTACGGACGAATCTAATAAAGGTAATTCTGCATTTCTAGTTGGAGACCCTGAAAGGCCAAGTGGGCGTGGAAACCTTCGACCGGCTCATACAAGCGACGGACCAGGAGACGCTACAACAAATCAGAGAGTACATACCGCTGTGAATTAAGTGCTGACGTGGATGCGCTTTCGAGAAGTCCAGAGTTAAATGTTAATGGTAAATTAAATATTTCTGATTTGTTTTATATTATTTGTAGATTTAAAAAAAAATGAGAAATTTTCTGCCTTTTGAATTTTTTGGGGTCCAGTGCTGCTTCCATTTGAAATAAATCATTTAAAAGAAAACGGAGATAGCATTTAAAATTTTGTCTAGACCAAGTACTAGATAACCCTTCTAATTATTATATGAACTTTTTCCAGTGCCGCCCCGTTTGAAATAAATCATTTGAAAGGAAACGGAGATAGCATTTAAAATTTTGTCTTGATCAAGCACTAGAAAACCCTTCTAACTATATGAACTACTGTTTATAGTCTAAAGTGATAACGTGAAGCTTTTCTTTACACAATTTCGAAAAACGCCACTTTTGGCAAATATTCGAGGAAAAGCTTCACTTTCTCATTTTTGATTGCAAACGGTAATGTATAAAAAAGTTTGAAGGGTTACCAATATTTTCAACGATATCTCCATTATCTTTCAAAATACATCACTGACCCCGAAAAATTCATATATCCCCTTAATGAATAGTCGGCAACTAAGAGCGTTCGACAAGCGACAACAAAGACGTCGAAGCCCTACAAGGCGATAATAATAAGCAGGTGGCGCAGGCTAGGTAACAGTGGCGTCATCTGGTGACAGAGGTAAAGACCTACTTCGGGTCGCTGAGTCAATGCAGTAAATTAGTCAGTCTGTATAATATGGCATCTATGGGCTATGACGACCTCCGTGGCGTAGTGGTCACCATGCTAGTCCGCCACCCAGAGGTTCCGGGTTCGATCCCCGGTCAGGGCAAGTTACAAAATAGCCTTTTTCAAATGGGGAATATGCACGTATTTTTCTTATTTGCTTAATAAAATCCTAATTAATCACAGTAAACAAATATGAAAGAAATAATAAAATATCTTAATCAGCGACGAACATGTGATACTTTGAAGTTTCAATTAGAAAGAGAAGTCCGATGTGCACTGGTGACGTCAAAGTCCATATAGTCTATACATTTGTCATAGAAAATAGCGTTTTTACGAGTGAGATAGACATATTTTCGTAAAATCGGCATATCTCGTTTGATTTTCTACCAATTTTTTTTCTGTTTTCACTGTTAGTATATGACTTTTGAACATTTATGGATAAACTGGTTAAATAACAAGTATTTTTTTCATGCATATTCTCTATTGTCCTTGGTCTTGGATGTTTATTTATATTTATTTCTTAATAAAATATAGTATCGTTGAGTTAGTATCCCGTAACACAAGCCTCGAACTCACTTTGGGGCCAGCTCAATCAGTGTAATTTGTCCCTATATATTTATTTATTTATATTTATTTACGGGCGATGCCATATTATACAGACTGACTGACTAACTGCGTTGACTCAGCGACCCGAAGTGAGTTTTGACCTCCGCGATGCCATATTACGCGAGAGTCATGTATATAAGGCAATGGGTAGGCCCATTGCCTTATAAACGATAAATATTTATCTTCCTTCGTCACTAGATGGCGCGCTATATGTGTTATTTAAAACATTAAAGACTTTTATTACTTTTATTAGAATAAAGTAAGTTGTACTTTAATTAATAAAATATGACTTATATGAAATTCAATAAATATTTTTAAAGCACATTTAATACTTTCTTTGTCACTTTTTTGCTAGTCGTGGGTGCTGCCATCTATTTGAGAGCAGCTAGTACTAATTACGCCTACTAGTTTTGCCTACTTACCTCCAATAGCTTCTAAGGCGTTGGATATCTGTTACGTTAGTATTTGACAGACTAATATTCGTAGGTCCACAAAAATAGATTGATTTATTTTTTACAATATTTTTAGCTTAACATGTTTTGACAAATGGATTTGGTGAAATTATTTTATTTAATTTGGACTTCTCGAAAGCTCGAAACTACTTTGTTTATATTTGTAAATTTGTATTGCATGTTCATATCTTTGTCGATATAATATGACTTCTGTTAATTCGCTATGCGATTTGATAAGTGATATCAAATATAAAAGGTTAACTTTTGATTTTTTTTATTTATTTTATTCCCGTTTTATCTAATGTTTCTCATGATCGCGATGCGAGATGAAAGAGACAGAAAGTATGCGTGTTATCTCTTTCGCACGTATGACGTTTGAGTGAAACGCGTGAAATGTGGTTGGTCGAGTGGTTTAGGCACTGTGTGTGCGTCTATGAGGCACAAGTTTGATCATCACTAGGCGCGATCTTAACTTGTACTCCTGTAACAGGTATGACACTTCATAGAAGCGGAGTATCATTTATACCAACTACTACAAACGAAACTATACATCCGTGCACACGTCTATGTGTGTGTGTTCGCCCCAACACACGCGACATGGCTTGAACGGGGGAGAGGTGCGGAGACGGGGAACGCGGACGCATATTGCGCGGGACCCTAGGAGTTTCCATTCTGTATGTAATACTTATATTAATTCTGTGCTCATGACGCGGTCATTTCCCTATTATGAACTAGTGATACCAAGTTTCCTCACGATGAGTTCCTTCGACGAATAAAAGTGGTGTATAAACAACATAGTTTTTCTAACTAACAATAGATGGCGTTATCTATATTTAGAACTCTACTACACTTTATGTATATTTTTCTGATTTGTTTATCGAACGGAAAATACCCATAACGAGATTAACGAGTTCTATATATTGATAACGTTATCCATTGTTAGAGAAACTATGTAAATAGAGTTTATTAGCGTTGCATAACTATCGCTAGTTTGGCTATCGATACTATCTATAGTATTGAATTTAGTATCGATACTGTTACTACTTTTTGTACAAAAATTACTATCGATAGTTTTAAATTCAAATAGAACCTATAACTATCAATACTTTAGATAGAACTAATTAAATACTATCGATACTATTGATAGTATCGAATCTATCGATACTACCAGTAGTCCTATCCATATTGTTACTGTATTTCAAGGCCACGATAGACTTTCGATATTTTATACTATTGCTTGCAACACTAGTTATTAGGACTATAAATTGTCATTAGATGATAATAATTGACCTGTCAGATGCCTATAGGCAGCTAGCAAAAATTAACTCCAGTAATATCTTTTCACACATTTGATAAGAGAGATAGGATTTTAAGGTGCCTCACAGACTTACCTCTGAGGGTTTCCTCTCTGGCAAATAGACCACGAGGTGACACACTGTTATTTGTAAAAAAAAATATCAAATGTTTGATAAACCTATTTTAATTAAAATATGTTTTGTCATTATTTCTCTTGTCATTTTGTTTTTACATTACAGTAAGAACGAGACATAATATTTTTTAAATAAAGTAGGTTAAGAAAACCCTTTATAGTTATTTAGAAGTATCTTTGTTCTCAGTATGACACGGTTGGCAAAAAAAAAATACCTTTGGTAGGCAACTATTTACAGTTTATGACTAAATTTATATAATTTCTATACTGCAGACTCATTTGTCAAAAGCATAGCGATTTAATGTTAAATGATACATTTATTTTCGCACTTTGCAATTATATTATAATTACACATAAAGATTATAATGTGTATATGTGTGATATAACATTTTCCTATAATATAGCCTTAATGCAAGATGTATTGTGTACTTTTAATTCTTGTAACAAAACGAATATATATGTAGTATTTATTATTCGACGGAGGCTGGCCTCCACTGATTGAATTTCAAACCTGATTTTTAACCCCAGACGCAAAAAAGGAGGGGTGTTATAAGTTAAACGCTTAAGTATGTCTGTGATATCGTAGCTCTCGGACGGATGGACCGATTTCGATGCAGTTTTTTTACGGGGAAGCAAGTTTCCTTGCGGTGGTACTTAGCTGTTTGTTGAAAATCGGTTCAACCGTTTGAAAGTTATTGGGGGTGAACGCTTGGTAGTCGGAGGGTTATTTAATTTGCCTGGCAAATAAACTTGTATACAAACGTCTTTATGTTTATGAATATACAGCCGAACATTCGGTCAGATCGGCCTAAAAATAGGAATTCTATTTACTTTGCCAATATTATTTCGCCATACTAGTCATACATTTAACGACCAGACCCCAAATAAAGTTTAAATCAAACGACAGTCTGACACCATATTATTACCTTAAGCGAGATAGAGATATATCGTCTGCCAATATCTCGCTTAATAATAACGTAAAGAATTGAGTAGTCCGAGTAGATATAAACTTTATCTGGGTTTATCTATGGTGCTATGGTTAGGGGCATGATGCCAATAGAAAAATGTCGTATTTTACAACGTAAAGATCTTACACATAAAAGTAAACGAAAGCAGGTACATCGGTAAACAAGAATATAAGTACACGTTACAAGCTAGATTTAGGAACATAAATGCGCACTAATTAATTATAGACTTTCGACATTTCTTGTTCGAGATTTATTCTCTTGTACAGCGGGGACTTGCATCAAACATTTTTGGTACCTACATTTATTTGGCATTGAAGTTATAAGAAATATCTTGATAAAAATAATCATGTCATGAATTTTCAAAAACAAGAATTTAAGACGTGACACGCGGCAGTGTATCAGCCAAAGTTCAGAACGATGAGATTTTTGTACGAAATTGCTTTACATCCCTTTGAAGTCCATCAACTTATAAAGTAGTTAAAAGTAGTGCCAAACTTTTAGGTAACGATTTAGGTCGCCGTCTTCCAATCTTGATTACTGCCAGAAATGTTTTGTGTAAGTCCACTTGTCTTTAATTGTCATTTCACTGCAGAAAGTTTATACTAGATGCCAGCTGCCGTAGCCTGGAACCAGCGACATCGTTTATCGAGCCTTATCGTCTATCACTTTCTCTCTCTACGTAATAACAACGAGCGGGATAGCTATAGTTCGCCGCGCGAGATAAAGTTTATATGGGTTTATCAACTGTGCCATGCTACGGATGCAGATTTGTCAGAATAGCATATCAATGGTGATCATTAACGCTATCTACATTTCATTTTGTCGATAAGTTACTTCGTTCGCACGGTTGGATCGTGCGATTAAGGTGACACTATCTGCGTAACTGTACACTATCACATCTTTATACTTAATGGGACAGACAGAACATTTTAGGACTTTCGGCTCTAAGCAGACAGATCCCAGGGCCGCAAGAACCAAAGGCCTGCTAAGGGGATACTTGAATCTTTCGGGGTCCAGTGCTGCTCCCATTTGAAATAAATTATTTGAAAGAAACAGAGATATCATTTAAAATTTGGTCTTGACCTAGCCCAAGATAACCCTTCAAACTATTTTATGAACTACTGTTTACAGTTTCAAGAGAGAACGTGAAGCTTTTCTACGCACATTTGCTAAAACGGCCATTTTTGCCCAAATATTCAAGTATAAACGTACGCTGCGTTAGGTGGGACCACGCGACCTTCAGCCTATCTATCACACATTCTACGTGTGAAAGAGATAGGACAATACGTCGTGTGATGCCGTGTCTCTGTCCCACGAAGAGTTTGTGAAAGAGATAGACTGAACACGTCGCGTGGTCACACTTAACACAGTCACGCTCTAAAGCGTGATTGTGGGCGAGAAGATGGAAAAAGTGGCGTGACAGAGAAATAGTATTAGGGTTATAGGCCTCGATTGACTTGCAACCTGGCTAGAAGTATATCAATGAGGTTCATCAAAAATATGTATATTGATTTTTTTATATACAATGTCCTTTTTAATTAAGTACAAATATTTTAAGAGGTGATTCAGTCCATCATTTTGAACAACTTTTCCCAATAAATATATATCGAAATACGAAAAATTTTTTTGCATTTTTCATAGTAACAATATCACGGGACTACTTCGATCTGTATGAGAACCTAAATATTTTTTTTCGTATTTCGATATATATTTATTGGGCAAAGTTGTTCAAAATGATGGGCTGAATAACCCCTCAAAATATTTGTACTTAATTAAAAAGGACATTGTATAGTTATGTAGTATAGCCCGTGGTTCGATTTATTACGGGTATGTCCCTTCCACGTTGTGTAAAATAAACGTGAAAACATTTAAGGAGGACAAGAACTCGGCGGGAGAAAGCGAAACATGGAAGGCACTCCGACAAGAGCGTAGCACTTAAATACGAGAAAATAGCAGTACAGTGACGTCAGGTCTAATCAACGTTGTCATTGGAACAGCAGCTTACTGGATCTGATGTCACTGTACTGCCATCTTCTAATTTCCCTTTTTAAAATCCCTCATTGTACTTCTCTGTTATCTATCATTATTGTCCTATCTTGAATTCATAAATTACTACTGTTCTTTATTAAAATGTACCTATTGGTGTAACTAATGTATAATGTAATAAATATTACTTATGTGTATAGTAATATTACATTTGTAATTATTTTAAAATAATAAAACTTTGAAACATCTAGATCCTATCTACGAAGACTTGTTTTACCTCTAGAAATGAAGTTAAAATCAACTTTAATGAAATATCCATAGAATTCATATTACACTTGATTCCCAAATTGTATAAAAAATGTAATAAGAGTTCAATGTTTATTGCATTAAGGTCGATTTAAGATTGAAGTAAGTGGTAAAATAATTCTACTGGGCAGAGCCTAGATATCCAAGTGAGTAAATAGAATCGAAAATGAGATAAATATAAAAAATATCTAAATATAAATACATTAGGTATAAGGTCATTGAAAGCTACGCTTATGAAAGTGATTTTGTGTGTTTGCGGGGGCGTGTGCCATTTTGTACTGTGTAGGAGGATTCACACTATTACTTTATGATTGTTACAAGACAATCACAACAACGTATTTTATGCCATAAATTCCCGACAGTTCACCGCGCAGGCCTACAAACATAGAGTACTATAATACAACTGCCTACAAATGCATCAGCATCTGACTCGTTTGCAGGAAAGCTAAAGCATTTTCTGAGAACACTCAAATATTAACTTTACGACTATTAACAGACAGTGCAAAATTAAATACACGTCCAAAAATTGAACTGTACGTCCCCACTGGGGACGAATGGGATAGCTCCTGCGTCTAATGCGTCACTCACATTAGTGTGTACGGGCGACGTAAAAAATAAAAACAAATAATTACCAGAAGTAGCTCCATAATTTGACAGTTAAAATTCTGTTTATAAGGCTAGGCCTAGGCTAGCTCAATCATGTTAACGTGCCTTTAAAAAAGTTTTCCTTTCTAAGGGAGGGCAGTTGCCCCCCCCCCATCCTGTAGCTCGCTACGTCCATGCCTACGTCAAGCAACTTGTATTATCATCCTATCAGCCGCAGGAAGTCCACTGCTGGACGCAGGCCTCCTCCAAGGTTTTTCAAAACGACTGGTCAGAAGCGGCCTGCGTCAAACAACATTGATCGTTATGAATTTATACATGAAATAGTCTAATTTTGGTTTGACATTGGACGTCAATTCGATATAGGACGTCGCTATTGGCCTATCGGACGACTGTCGTGTTTCTTTATAAAGGTCAGGCCTTCACGGTGAACTGCCTTTGATGTAGTGGTGTATCGTTATGCAGAAAAATGTTGACGGTAAGTCTTTCCTTCAATCTCATCAGTGACTCTATTGAATATAAAATTATAGTGTGGATCCTGCCTCTGTAGCATGGCACCGTAGATAAGTCAATAAATATATCGCGCGTAGAACTAGTACGATCGATCGTCAAGGGATATTTAAATATTTTTGGCCACAACTGACTAATTGAAATAAATTATTTGAAAGGAAACGGAGATATCATTTTAAATGTTGTCTTGGTCAAGCTCTAGATAACCTTTTAAACTATTTTATGGAAATTAATTATTTGAAAGGAAACGGAGATATCATTTAAAATTTGGTCTTGATCAAGCCCTAGATAACCTTTCAAACTATTTTATGAAATAACTTCTGTTTATAGAGAATGTGAAGCTTTTCTTCGCACATTAGCCAAAATAGGCCGATTTTCGCAAATGTGCGAAGAAAAGCTTCACATTATCACTTTGAACAGTAAACAGTAGTTCATAAGAGAGTTTGAAGGGCTATCCAGGGCTTAATCAAGACAAAATTTTAAATGACATCTCCGCTTCATTTTATATAATTTATTTTAAATGGGGGCAGCACTGGACCCCGAAAAATTTATTTATCCCCTTAAGCGAAATAACTACAGTTGCGACAACGCTGGATAAAAGTCTTCCGTGCCATGCTGTAGGGGCTGTGTGTATAAAGATGATGGTTGTATACGAAAAGTTTGCAATACTATTTCTTTAAAATAATAATAAGTCATCTAGCAGTAAGATGTTGAAATACAGTTTATTTTTCATGAATTTTAGTTTTATTTAATATTGTTTCTAGACTTCTTAATATAGTTCATTTGTTGAATTGGTGTGTATGCTGTCAGCGCGCTGCGGAGGCTCCGCCTTAGAAAAAGCCGATGCTGCTTTGAATTGAATCAATTGACCGGATGGACTATAAAAATCTTACGTTTTTGGATTGCTAAAATAAAAGAGAATAACAACTTATGAAAATATTTCGCTTCTCAGTACCTATGTATTCAATATAAGATCGTTGTTGAATAAATGGATGAAGTTTGAATATTTTTTGTTTCAATGTGTTTTGGAATTTTTAGGCTGCGATGATGTTGCAAACCTATAACTGTAATCAGTGACGTAACGTGCCTTGGCGGGGCCCGTATAAAAATTTGTTTGGGGGCCCTTAGGAAGGGTAAAGATTTCTCACAAAATGTTTGCATAAAATTAAAAGAAATATTTATTCAACATCACAGATACATAATTTAATTATCTGTCATTATTCCCAAAATTTCCCCGTTTATGTCATTTACTTTAACGGGGAAATCCAGCAGCCTTGAAAAAAGCCTAAACAGTGCCTTATAGGTACAATGTGGAAGGAACATACCCGTAATAAATCGAACCACGGGCTTACTAGACCACTATAGTATAATAAAATTAAAAAAATCTGCATTTCCATACAAGAGTGTGCAACCGCCCGGTCAATTTATATGGGAATGTAAATTTTTTTGTTGGTTTTTTTAATTTCATTAAACTATAGTGTTTCTAGTATAGCCCGTAGTTCGATTGATTACGGGTATGTCCCTTCCACGTTGTATAAAATATAGTTATATGATAAGGCTGCTCGCCCACATCCGATAATCGGTGATAAAATAGAACGTTCTGGTTGCAAAACTGCAACGCACACGTTAAAAAGTGGGTCAAAAATCATACAAAAAAAAAACGACGGTTTGCAGTCCGGGAGTGCCGGCAGAAGTGAAAACTTGAATATTAACGTTGTGCATTTCCATGGATGCGCGTGGCAAGCTGTAACATCAACACACGAAGCGCAAGCGCCCTGCGCCGCCTAAACGAAACAGCAGGCGCCTGCATACATTTTCGCCGCGCCGTAGAAAGAGAGGGGGATACTTCCTCTCCTACGCCGCGCTGCGCGTCTTACGAATTTCGATCAGGTCACATGTCCTGACGCCCTGACGCCCTGACGCGAGTTTAACATTTTTTACCCATACCAAAAACAGTGTACAACGCCGCTAAAGAAGTTTTCACTTCAAAAAAAATCGGCTCGACAATTGGCCCTACAAAAAGTCTGATGTGGGTGGGCACCATAATAGCCCTAAATTTAAAAAATCCAGAAAGGTTCGGGTTCGCCGCATACCTCGACTCCATGAAGTCCCACGTGACTCGAAACTAGCCTAATATATGCCTCAGAAGATTTCTCGAGTGCGGCCTAATGGGAATACATTTTAAAGTTACCTAGCCCGACTGGAATCTTGCCAAAAGATAGCTCTTGAGACTCCACAAAAATCCATATTAGGTCGCGCATTTACAGTCGGGTAAGGATAACCGTGAGTTACGGGGAGCTAACTCATTTGGAGATATCGTCGAGGTTGCCCTGTTAATGTTAGGTAATTTAAAAGTGTTATGTGGTTTTAAATCCATTTTCTAAGTCGAAAAAATGAATTTATGTTAATTAGGTATAGGACATTACTAAGAAGAAGGTAATACACTATTATTATTTTTTTCAGTAAGTTTAAATACTTAATTGAAAAAGTTTCATTAAGTTCATCATTTTGCACAACTTTTCTCAATAAATTTATATTGAAATACGATAATGTAGTAGACAATTTCTCAATAAATTTATCACTCGGGACCATTTTATTGATCCCTATCGACCGGGGTTGCAATTATCCAGGCTGACCAGACTTGGTTCAACTCGACAGGACTTGCATTTGTGCAGATAACAGCTGCTTTTCACCGAGCGTACTGCGTCCACTAATAATAATATGTGGTTGGAATCAAGACAGCTCTCACCACGCCATAAGTACCTATTTTACTATGTAGAAACGGACCCTATGTAGAATAATATATTGAAATATAGTAAGGTAGGTACCTACACATTACGCTTTGGTTGGTTTGGTACTTAAGATTGGTAACGGCTTGCTTGAGACGACTTCATCTAATATCGTGATTATATATACATAATCTACATATCTACATCAAGTAGATTGTTTTATGTCAAAGTTTTCGTAGCTATGTTTGATGCAGTTCAAATGTTATTGGGGGTGAAAGCTTGAAGGTCGGGGTTTTAATTTGCCTGGCAAATAAACAAATTCTATCAGAGCGCATACAAAGTATCATTCCACTATCGCTCTCATACATTTCCGTTTGTCACAAATGTCACAACCTCAAAGAAGCCCACATTTGCCGCGACTTGGCGCCCGCCCAGCCGAGATAACATTCTTTAGTCCTGTCCTTAGTATAATGTCAGCGTGGTTTAGTCTAACTTACGATACCTAATGAGAATTTGATTGTCTTCTTTCATTATAGTGCCAAGTAGTTGATGAATTAGTAAGTAATAACTTACCTATCTATTTTTTTCATTTTTAACCGATTTCCAATCCAAAGGAGGAGGTTATCAATTCATTGGAATCTTCTTTTTTATGTTTATGCACCTATGATTCTAAGACGTCTGGACCGTATTCAAAAATTCTTTTTTTGTTTGAAATGGCATACTAGTAGGTTGTCCCATAGAAATTTAATAAAAACCGGTTGGGTAGTTTTGGGGTGAAGTCAGTTTTAGTTTTGAAGCATTCTCTTTTACAATGTCCTGAGAAAAAATCAGGAAGAGCTGGAGAGATAGAGTCTGGCTGCTCTGTCTGAGACTTAGAAATCTTTAGGCTTCAAACAGATCAGCAACTGCGTGCGCGTCACTGGTCGCCTTAGATAATTTAAGCTGGTCGCCGACCGTCACCGACTAGTGTCGCGAACTGTCGCTCGTCTGTAAGAGCCTATAGTTTAGGGTGCTAACGTGGAAATTATTCAGCTTAGGTATTTTCCAGCTACTCGATGTACCTTTGATGTAATTAAGTGTAGTAGGTTACAAGCCCAGAGGCAGAGAAGGCAGACAAAGACCACAGTCAAACACAAATCGAAGTGGCGATAAACCGTTGTGGAAGCCAAGACCCAGAAACAGGTAAGGGCCGAAGAAAGAAAGTTGACAATTGAACTATTTTTCTTCGGCGCTAAACTCTTTTAGACAGAGGTAAGGTTTTATTACCTAGCTGTACTATCACTTTCCATTTATCAAAGAAGTTCACATTTAACGTGACTTGGCTCTCTTCCAGCCAAGTTAACATTCCTTATAGATACGAGTAGATACCTATCTCAGTAAAACTGGCATGAGTTTCCGGGAAGACTATCTAACTCCATTCCTAACGAGCTTTGGATTGCCTTCGACGGTGCTGGTTGAAAAATTCATTAATTTTATTTCCTTCTTGTCATTAAATTAAATTTAAGTAGATAACAATAGGTAGGAACGTTCCATCCCCCCCAGGTGAAATATACAAAGCTGCAATGAGATCTGTCATGAGTTATGGAGACGGCGACGGACCAGAAATGAGAAGGCGTTGTCGAAACTTGGATGGGTGAGCGCGAGTTCACAGGTTAAGCAAACTCGAGCAAAAATTACCCTATAAAAATTCATAACCTCATTATTACCCGGCTGGATAAATTTTACTTTAAATCTTAAGTAACAAGCCTGAAAATGACAACACTGCGTGCTATTCCACGAACGCAGTATTACACGGAACCGACGGTAAGTGTGGCCACACTGGTATAGTAGCAGAGTTTAAGTCGTTCATAGTTTATGGAGTTGGGCATTGGCACCATGAGAATAGGTGCCATGGTTTGTACGTACAGCTCAATTAGACCACAATTAGAACGATAGTTGTTTGAGAAACCCCACTGCTCGATTTTCATGGTACCAAATTATCTCCCAACACCAGTCCGGAGTCTTAGTATTATTTTACCGAATTCTTAGGTAAGTTACATTAGTACTTACCTCTTGCTATCAAATGGGTCTAATAACTAATAATGTTATCTATTTAAAAATACCTAATATGTTGCAAAAAAAATATCTACTTAATGATTGATCTGCTTTAGCCTTAGCCTTCGAGGTGCTGGCCGTTACTTAGCTCAATATTAGCCGAGTTTCCTCGTTAATTACTTAAACGCGTCCAAGCTAGTTTGCCAGAATTTCGCGGCTCCGAAGTTTGTCCCCAAAGTGAGTAAGTATTTAAGTCGATGCGCGGGAATGTAATTTTTTTTAAATATTATTTTTGGCTTTTGCGGTGACAATGTATTATTATGGGACTAATGTCCTAGTCTGAGAGAAAAGAAAATAAAACCGGCCAAGTGCGTGTCGGGTCACGCGCAGTGAAGGGTTCGGTAGTTGCGAATAAATAACAAATAGTGCGGTTATAGAATACAACTTCACTATTTATTTACGTTTATAACGTGTTTTATGAGTTGCTTTATTCATATACCTATCTAAACCGGTGAAATTAAATCCACTTTACGAGCAAGTGTGTTAAAAAGTAAATTTAAAAATAAAACAAGCCACTAGGATTGTCTATGAAAATATAATATTCCTTTGCTATGGCAACATTGCGGGTCATTGCCTATCCTCTTGCTCGGCTGATGTCATTGTGTGTTAGAACGTACTCTGAAAATTTTCTATTTTAAAATATAAATACAGTCCAAAATCAACCCCCGCATTTTATTTAACAAATCAGCAATCAGTAAGTCAGACAAGCCACTTAGACATTTTTCGTGTAATGAAGTTAAATAAATGGAGAAGTCAATTTGTAAATAAAAATAGCCATCACTGGTGTCAGATTTTTCAAGCTAAGCATATTGATTTTGTATCTTTCCATTCATTTAGATTTTAAGTTAAAAAAAGTTCCATATATTCGGGTTTTTGGTCTGACTTTTAATCACTACTTGTTTATATTACCAAACTTATGTGTCCTATCCTTAGAAGTATGTAGTCTTCATTCATAAGTTTTGTGTACTGTAGAATGTTTTGCGAGCAGTAAACCATTTTCTGCTTAGCCATCTATTTTGTTTTGTGTACATCCTTAGGGCTTGTTCTGAGAAATGCTGCAGTGAATAATAGTAGATCTGTCTTCAAATTATATTAGTTTGTTTTGTAGATAGAACTTCTCTCGATTTCACGTAGTCTTCGGCATACTTGGGTGACCATTGACATGTAATAAATAAAAATAAAATAAAAATATCCTGTATTGTAACGATATTGCAATAAACCCTATTCTTTATGTTCTTACATACCTAATTTCTCTATCTTCTCCACCTTTTTCAAATTACATTTCTAAATTCAATTCATAAATTTTAGACACTTTCCTTCCTGATCATTCTGACTCATTCCTCTCTCACACACCACCTCACATACAAGCAACTTATAATTGTTGAATTATATCATTTTATTACTTCTGACAAATAAATGTATTTATCCTTGTTGCGTCTCTCTCCTCTCTACGACTGTTTTGGATCTGCATAATTCATGTGGGAGCACACCTACTAGCTAATATTTTAGCTAGGTTTCATCGTCAGCTGCTGTGCTGCTATAATGTATAATGAAGTGTTTTATTATTGAAGACTTTTTTCCTAAATAATGTGTTGAAAACCGTCAACCCGCCTCGACTGTAATGAAAAACTTACCGCACTTGTATCATAAACTACTTATTAACGTGTAATTTCTCAGCTTCGTCTTCTCATACAGGTCGTAAAAGCTGATCGAGAGATGGCCAAGAATTCGAATCATGTTCATTGGCGATTTCGCCAGCAACCCATCAATATTTTGATTATTTTTTTAACCTTATCGCCCACTATCAGGCTAAAAGTGTTCTTTAGGTTATGTCATGCGGCGTTAGGCTCTATCTGCTAAACCCAATGCCCTGTCTGCCTCCTTAGGGATAAGGACGTGACAGTGTTGTATGTTCTAACATTTTGGAATAGAGATATTAACTGCAAGGGTAAAACCGTCTCTATTTAATCAGTAATCCGTTCATCTTGTCTCAGTTCTTAATCTAATATGCTCTGTTTGCTCGCTGAGCGTGGCTCTCGAAGTTATCTCAGATTTTTGCGCGTCATCTTAATTGTCTGTTGTTTACTGCATTAATTCGTTGATTTTGGACTTTCAAACTTGTGTTATATATGTATTTTGTTATTAAAATCTTACTTCGTAGAGATGAAGGTGAACTTATATACGAACGAGGTACAATACAATACAATACCCTTTATGGTACATTAAATAAATAAATACAGTACATTGCGCAAAAGATTGCAACCTTGCATATATAGAAAAAAGTGATGGGAAATTAGGTAGTGACGGGTAGTGGTTTTTTTACTATTTTATACTTGAAATTGTGTGAATAATTTCATGTATTAGTAGTTTGTTGTAGCTTTAGTTTAATCTCTAAATATTTTAATTGTACTGGCTTCTTAATTATAGGAGAGGAAAAATGTTACGACACCTTATTAGACATGGTGAATTTTTAAAAGTAATTTTGGAGGGAAAATAGAAGGAAGCAAAGGCAAAGGAAGAAAGATCTAGAGATAGTTTTATAAAACAACTAAAGGATCAAATCAATGTTTCAACCTACAAGGATGTAGGGAGTTGACCTTGGACAGAGAAGGCATTGATTGCTCCACAGACAGGAGCTTAGCTCTATAAAAGTAAGACATCCGCTTGATACAACATCGTGAGGAAATTTACTCACTATTGAAATAGTGTATAAAAGTGCCAGTTGTCACGAGATAGTACACAGTATATTTGAGTCAAGCTAGTCAGATGCCTTTCAAAAGGTCGAAAAGTATCGCTAACAACATTGAGTAGATATTTCATTGAATTTCTTTGCTTAGTGAGACTTCTGTACGTGAGTACTAGTATTTATTCTGTGGCAGAACATAAATACTACAACAAATGCGTCTCGATAAATCTCCACAACAGCGACACAGCGATCAGACTCGGTCAACATCAGCTTCGGCGCAAAGTTTTATATCATAAATACGAAGCTTATCAGATAACCGCTATCCGGTTCATTAACTAATTTATTCTTGAGAAAGCCCCAGTTATCCGGAGTCGTCTGCAAGAAACAAAACTAATGGTGTTGGCAACACGAGAGCTGGCGGAGCTTCTGTGGTGCAAGATGCAAGAGCAAGCATCTAAGGGTTCTAGGAAAGGAAATTGTAAGTCTTGCACAGCGGGCCCGTAGAACCAGCTAAAAAACAAGTCAAATCAGACACTTTTTTCTAAACGTCAAAACAAAAATTTTGTATGAAATACGGAAGCGTGACGTCATACACTTCTTTGGAGTCAAATGGCGCTCTTATTATCAGTTTTTCTACATTAATAAATTTACAATCTTGTCAAAAATGGAAATGGTCAATTAAAAGTGACACACTGTTTTATGACGTTTTATTTAATGAACTGTACCAAGTTGTATCGGGAATCCCGATGCGCAATTTGAATGTTGCCAGTATATTCATGTAAACTTGCTACTATTCCACCAAAAAAGTATGGTAGGTTCATAAATAAATAAAAAACTCTAATTATAAACTGTTAAGTATTAATCTTTTACGGAAACTGTCTTATCATAATTCAGTATTCTTGAGAAAAAAAAAACATGTCTAGAAAAAAAGACGCATTTTGTCATGTTTTTTTTTAACTTTTTTTTTCATGTTAGAAAAAAATACTGTTTTTTTTGCAACACTGGGAATGACTCGCTATATCTACAGCTCACAGAGCCACTGTCTACTGGTAGTAATTTATCGCGGTTTTCTCGTAACTTGCAACACATAATAATTTATGGGCGGAAGCCAGGACAGCGACGGCGCAATTAGCCGACGTAACGAACGCTTGAAATAAATATCATTTCTTGATTAATGCCCCACCCTGATAAATATTCTGATATTACTCATTGTCCCCCGCATGTCTCTAGAGCCCTTGTTTGCGATGTCCAAGCCCTTGTAATGTTTCACTATTAATATACCTTAGTACTGAGTTACCGAGTACATAGGAAAAAGGCCTAAATGTCAACGTCACATCACTATTGGTTAGTGGTATCGTTTAACCTTAAAAGACCCACCGTACCACCAGGGTATCGCTAAGGGTACGATGGGTCTAAGATGTAAAAACAAATCTATGTAACAGAGAATCGAGTGACCATCGCATTTTGTTTAACTTACACATTTTTTTTTAAAAGAAGACTTGTATTTTTACTTAATCTGTATCATTGTTTCTTTTGGCTCTTGTCGGTGCCATTGCATGAAAATAGACGCGTTGCATGAAAAAAGTAAAGGGAATATATTATTTTAGAAGACAACATTTGATATATAAACAATAACCCCCTTATTCATAAAAAAATACAAACGGTTCCTAAACCTGTTTTAGTTTAAATATGTTTTGTTTCGCTCTTGCAAAGTCAAATCTTGAAAGGAGTGAAAGGGACATAACATATTTTAAGTAAAATAGGTTTAGCAAACGTTTGTAATTTTTTATGAATAAGAGGGTAAATGTTTATATATCAAATGTTGTCTTCTAAAATAATATATTCCCTTTACTTTTCGGGATCATCATTAGTTTATATATTTCATGTAAGTATGTGAGTATATTTATAAGGATGGCTTATTTAAATATTTTGCACCGCGACCACAGAATAAGTACTTTACACCACAGAATAAGTTTTGCTAAAGAGAGAAATTCAAAGAAATATATATTTGATGTGGTTGGCGCTATAGTTTAATATAGCTCGCGTCAGAGCTCCTCACTTCTTCGTTTAGATACCTAGACATCCATTACAAGCCAATTTCATTCTTATTACTCTGGACGATTACTCTGGACGATTACTCTACGATTAATGTAACCTGAATTTTCCCCTTCGAATGATGTACCTAGGTATATTTTCGATATCTAAACGGAGAGTGACACAGGCCTGCCGCAATCATGTCTCTGTTTATCCTTAGGGTTGACTGGGAAAGAATGCTCTTAGAGCTCTTAGTCCGCCATCAATTCGGTGCTTTCCTACAACTTCAATCAAAACAAACATTTCCTATGGGATTTGAATAAATAGTTTTTTGGAGTCAAATAGCGCTCTTAATCTCAGTGTTTCTGCAATAATAAATCTAAAATCACGTTGAAAATGGATATGATCAATGATAAGTGACATTATTTTGTGACGTTTTATTTTATTATCAGTATTAAATAATATATTTTTGACCCAAAAACGCACCAAAATGTTGACTGTGGATCTAAAATATTTCATAAATTATTATGTATTATTTTACTCGGTAATTTTTTTTGAAACCCTTAAAAAAGCTGTCATAACCAGTGATCGGAGTAGTTGCCCATGATGTCGTTCATAACATAGTCATGCCTTTTTCCGACAAGTTCCGGTTTTCTTGTCCCGGATTTTTGTAGGATTGAATTAATTTAATAAATTGGTAACTACTTTTTTTGAAATTTGAAGAAAGGGAGAATAAAACATTTTAAATTGATTTTAGTTATCTGTCGAGTAATTAAATGAATGTTTGTGAGTTTTTGTCTATTGTGTTCCGATAAAATTAATTTAATTGATTTGAAACTTTGGTGATCTCGAGTTGCTGTGTGTAAAGCCATGCAGGTTTCTACGTACTTTATCACGGGAAAACACGTTTCCCACGAGAAAATAAATGAATGTTAACTTGTGAAACACATAAAATTATTGAAAAAAGCAAGTGTCCAATCGAATGTTCTGTTCGTTCAATTAAGTGTATCCGTTTCTATTTTATAGTTTAATAGAATTTCACTTGAAGTTTTTAACTTAGAATGCCGGTCAGCTATGCATGGCTAAGAAATTGTTAAGGAATATAATCTTGCTCATATTTATTGGTTTCTCACCTTACACCTACTTAACTCATCCACGTAATAAATTTGAATTTCCGGAAAAAAGACGAAATAATTAAAAAAATCCGGTTTTCCAATGGCATGTCTATATAAACATGTACGGTTGAGATTATTGACCCCAAATCGCTCTACCTACTCCGATCACTGGTCATAACATTGGCTTTCTAATCTATTACCTTCATAAGGTATGTAGGTAAGTGTCACGGATTGGATGATCTTCTTCTCATTGATGACCGTCATTTAGTGACAACAGTATTTTTTACAAACACTTGTGAATTACTATACAGGTTTCCTCAATAAATTTTCCTTCACCGGAAGCAAGTGTAGAATGATTTGTAAAAAGTTTATAGTGTCTGCAGTATACACACTTTAAAATTTTGTACAAATCATTCAAAGAATCATCATCATCCGAGCGTATTCCCGTTTGCATCCTCATCAGTAACGCTTCAGAGCCCGGGGTCCGCTACCTAACCTAGGTGATTTGACGAGGTTACTGGTTTATACACAGAGCGGCTGCCGTCTGACCTCCGCAACCCAAAGGGTAGACCATAAATGACCATAACCAATCCTTAGATAAGTTTGATAAGCAAACGCTAGATGGCGTTCGGGACCCACAGTTTATACGTGCCTTCTGAAACACGCAATCATCTTTCTTTTCGAATAATCAGTTGATTCAAGCCTGCAATATTTTCCCAGACTGGGAACATCGTTTCACAAAGTATGCTTTCCAACAGGCGAACGCCTTGACCACGGAGGCAGACATATCTTTCAAAGTATGATGTGTTCTTACAATTATTTGTACCCACTTCTATAGTGTGTATTTTGCAGATACTATGTAGCTTATCAAAAGATTGAAAGATGAAGAGAAATGGCGCTTTTGAAGTGCTCTTTCCAATCTATCAACAGCATGTAAGATAAAATATGTCCATTTTAATCTCCAATAGTCCGGTAGAAACAAAAAGCTTGGTCGCTGCACTCCACTTGATTTGCATTAAATCCGCTCTGGAAAATGTCCCGGAAATTCAACAAAGTGCGGACGCACTATTGCCAGGATTTATGGGTCTGAAACAATTAATGTTTCTATTCTATGCTGCGTTTTGTGTCATATTTATAAGTTATACTAATATGTGTAAGTAGTTAATAATGGAGTTATAAGCATAGATTTAGAAGCTACGAGATGGATATAGCGTATAACGTCTAAATTGTGACCAGAAACGAAATAATTTTGTGTCCCCTTAAAAGGGTTATATTTGTACCTACAACATGAACTATTGGTAAAGCAGTACCTACGACAGCATCTTTTCAAGGTTGAGATAACTTATAATATAAATTAATACAGTTTACAATGCGAAAAATCCAATTTTGTGGGAAGATGTTCGAGTCAGGGTAATAATGGCTTATATGTTTTGGATGAAAACTTGTGTTTGTCAATGTGATCGCTATCTCTATTTCTCTCGTGAGGATGACAGTTATCATATTATATGTCGCATTCTGCTAGTGTAGTCGGAGACAAAGATTAAGAATTTGTCGAAGATAAGGAATATATGGGTTATAATTCTATTAGTGTAGTCTCCTTACGCAGTAAAGAATCTACGTCTATGGTTATAAGTACTGAATTTTTTAAAGATTGTATCATTTTATAGCTTTTCTTTTTTGATCACAGTAAAAATAGGCATGATGAATGGAAAAATATATTTAGCCCATCGGTTAGATTATAAAAAAAATTGTACACGTATTTTTTCTTTTCTCTGAGAAACCAAAAATTACAAAGATACAGCGCATTGAAATTTCGCATGAAGTCAAGGCTACGTACGTTTTTTACACAGAGGTGACGTCGCAAGCTCCCCACTCTGGAACATTGATGCTTCGTATCTTTGTGAATTTTTACTTTTTTGGTAAACTGAAAAATGCTAGTCTATTATTTTTGGATAATCTAAACGACGGACTAAATACAAATATAGTTTTTAAGCCTGTCGTCATCCTCTATTATAGTATAATTGCTTTACGTTACTGCGTTTTGTGATAAGGTAACATTTGCTATAATTACTGATATTTGATATAATGCCTGCTCTTCTCTGGGTATCTAATGGTTGGTGCGCATTTTGGCCTAAGATTAAGTCTGCCCATTCAGCGTGGCAATGCCACCTGTCACGGCTGTCCTGCCCTGAGATCGTAGTGATCATGGGTCAGTTTTGGGGAGGAGGGGGGGGGGGAGCTCCGGCTCTCTCACTCACCGAACGAAGCATAGAAGCGGTGACGCTACTACTCAGACGTCGATTTTCTGTGAGAGTGTGGTACTTCCCCGGACAAGCCGGCCCATTCATGCTACTAGCAAAAAAAAAAACAGAGTTTTGCCGGTAGCGTGGCTCTACCACAGCTAAAAGTTATGTTATTAATAAAGTAACTACTACTAATAAAGTTTATAATTAGTAGTAGGTAATTTAATGTATGGTTCACCTCAGAAGTGGAGTCCCAATTTCTCATATTGATTGTTTGAAAAATTGAGACTCCATTTTTGAGTCTTAAAGCACTTTTTCAAAACGGAGGACCCATCAATTCGTCGCGATCTTTTATGTTTTTTATTTTATTTTTATGTATGTTCACCGATTATTCAAAGACGCCTGGACCGATTTAGAAAATTATTTTTTTGTTTGGGTATACATGTCAGATGGCCCCATATAATTTTTATCTTAAGCTCGGCTTCGCTTTTTTGACTACTTAATAATTTTTATTACGCAATTTATGTTTGTTTACTTGTTCGCAATCATTACATGTTATAATGTGTCAACAATGCATTATATTATAAGTATTTATTGATTAAAAGACAATAATAATAATATGACAAAGCCCTTCTGGCGAGTAGGCGACCAATACCGTAAAAATGAGTTTCTTTCGGCGTTTCTTCTCAGCAGTGGTCGTTACGAAGCGCTGGTATCGGTAGCTTTTCTTTAAAAATAAATTAAATTTTAATATACTTTACACGTAACATACATTATACTTATTGACGTGTAAAAGTGCCTGTAAAGGTCTAATTACTGAATAAACATTTGAATCTTTGAATCTATCGAAATCGGTTGAGTAGTTTGCGGGTGAAGTCGGTTTTTAGTTTTTTAAAATTATTCGTATTTTAAATTTGTGCGTTAATTAAAACTTTTAAAGCAAGCATTTAAAATCTCATAATGTCTTATTTTGACGTGATGTTCAGACAAAAAACATTTTCACATTCAGCGTTATGGATATTTCTGGGTCAGGGGTAAAAATGCGATGCTTGGCGGTATTTCTAAAAACGAGGGTATGTGTGCCTATCCTCTCTAATGGTTTTTGAGTGTGTACGCAAATATATCGGGGCCCGCTTTTAGCGTATTTGAATAAGGACTGAGGCGGGACGATGTTATCGGGTATCTACTAGTATAGATTATTGTAGGATATTGCCAAGGTAAGTATATGTGGTACAGAATAGCTACGATATTCAAATAATAAATGCATGACAAGTTGAATTGAAGTTTGACGACCTCCGTGGCGTAGTGGTCACCATGCTAGTCCGCCATCAAGAGGTCCCGGGTTCGATCCCCGGTCAGGGCAAGTTGGAAAATGAACTTTGTCAAATTGTCCTGGGTCTTGGATGTTTATCTATGTATGTATTTTTTCTAAAATATAGTATCGTTGAGTTCCGGTTTGGCCTACTAACAGGTCCTCCTATAGCTTGTTTGGCGTTAGGTATCTGTTACGTTGGGAATTATATTATCTTGGCCCAAGTTTTTACAAGATGACCGATCTAAAGCAGCTTGCATCCAGCTTTTTCCAGCTACCTTGGTATATTTATGAACTCATATGATTCTTAAAAATCGTCATCAGGTGTTTTTTAGTCAGATCTAAAATAAACATCAGCTAAATTTTGATTGTAGGAAAACTTTCAGGAAGTCTAGGCAGACTTCCTGAAAGTTTTCTCAAGTTAGGCAACTTGAGAATTTTTTTATGGTTTTAAACTTTGTAAGTACATTATTTATAAATTGCGGTTATATTAGTAATATTAGACAGTGACGTTTTGATCTTATACTTATTTAACACTCAACAGGTATATGTTGTTAATGTATAAACTTATAAAGGCAATGCAAGTTTTGGATTGATGTTGGTGCTAGTCGCCATCTGAAATTTAAAGAGCCAAAATTTGATATAAAACATAACGTCTTAACCACGGAACAGAGAAATAGGTGGAAATGCCTTGGGCCTAAATTAGTTAAGAAACAAGCGTCGCCAAACTCACACAAATAAACCAATAATCACATTTTGCACACACACGAAAAATTCGTTTGATTGGTCGAATATATTTATTTCAATATTGGCCTAAGTCAATAGACCCTACATTTTAAAAACGACATTAAGTCTCAAGCATAAGGTTTATTTTGCTACGGTTCAAAAAGTACTTACGACGTTTTGCTATTTACTGTCTAACTCAAATTAATAAGTCTGATAATTGCGCCATCTATCGTCGAGAAGCAGAATTTTTTCGTCACTTGAATCCCAAGCTACGAAATAATTCTGCTACTTGCCGACAGGTGCGCTACTCGAATAGTGATGTCCATATTATTTAATATTGATTAACAGTATCGATATTATTTAAAGCAAAGGCATTTTTTTTTTAATTTTCTTATCTTTATTTAACACTCACTTCCACTCGCAACTTCGTCTGCGTAACTTTCTTATTTATAATATTAGTATGGATGTGCAGATTAAATCGTGGGCGAAGCCAGTCTCAAATAATTAAAGATCTATTATTTTGAGAACATGAAATGGAATGGAACATACAGAGCATTTTGAGTCTTGCGGTTTTAAGCTGAAATCGCCTAGGGCCGCAAGATCCAAAGGCTACTTTTGGCGTGACGGCGGGCGAGAAAGTGGAAAAGGGAATCAAAATAGTGATGGGTTGCTACCCGCATGGTCGAAATGGCAGAGGAATTTCTCTTCTGCCATTTTGCCCATTCTCTCGATCGGCTTTTAAAATCTGCGCGGGAATGCGGGAAGTTGGTACATTCTATTTATTTTCTTTTGTCCCTTTCACCCAAACCAACATGGTGAGCTTAAAATACAGAGAATTGTGTCAATAAATTTGTAAATCCATTACTAGTATTACAGTGATATTCAACTAAATCCGTCTGTCTGTTACTTCTTCACGCTTCAACTACTTAACCAATTTAATTGAAATTGAATATGTAGGTTTATTGTTTAAGAGTCCCGGAAAAGGACATTGGACAAAATAAGATTCACCAAACCAAGTTGCATCACTCTTTTTTGGGGATATAAATCCCCAAAAAAGAGTAATGAAACTTGGCATGGAGAATCTTATTTTGCCATACAAATGGAGACTTTTTCAAATTACTTATATTACATTAACGAAGTCTTGGGTTAAAGCTAGTTACATATAAATTTGGGAGCAGCAGGAGCTAGAGCAGAAAAAAATTGACATAAAGGACAACCTTTATAAGAAAATTAAATTATTATATATAAGTAAATTAGATATAAATTATTTCTTCATAACGCTCCAAACATATGGTGCTTGATTAAGTTGGCATCCAGTTAACCCTACCCGTTGCATCTATCCACTTTTGTTTTACATTTGGGCCTAAAAATAATTCGAAAGGTTAGACTAATATTATTTTTTTTATTGCAATAAAAATACTAGAAAATGTTCATGTTTATAATAAGTCTATATATTACTTAAAATCGTTGCGTTATTCTATTAAATTATACCTGAAATTTTGATTTATTTTATCGACAAAATCCGCATCCGTCTCGACTACATCACTAATTGAGTAGCGCAGTTCATCGACAAAATTTGTACATCACTAATCGAATAGCAAAATCTGTACATCACTAATCGAGTAGCGACAACTTACGGGAACGAACTTTCTAGAACTACCTAGTTAATATGATCGTACCAGAATGATTTTCGTAATTTTGTAAAAGAAAATGCATGTTGTCGTACATACTGATGGAAAGAAATACCTACATTGCTTTTATTTTTGTTCTTACTGCTATTTTTATATACTAAAACACTACAACACGGGATATTTAGCGAAAAAAATGTTGGTCGGGCGGACAAAACGATCTCAACACGTAGCTAGAATACGACTGATGTACGGAGTCGGTCGATCTTGTGTAGTTTTACCGGATTATGACACGCGCGCCACGCCCACTTGGCATATTTCTCTGTTCCGTGGTCTTAACGGTTGATCGTGTGACTGAAGTGTAGATACTTCAATGGTAATCACAATCACAAGTATATGTAGTTAGTGTGTATTATAAGCTACGAATAATAATTACTACTATAGGAATTGAAAATCATTACTATATTTGCGTAAGTCTAAGTATAGATAAACCGAAAACAGTAAGTAGGTACCTACTCTTTTCGTGTCAAAAAGTAAATGTATAAATTTCACAAGATAAAAACACTTAACCCAAATAGTTTTCGCAACTACTTTTCAGATCTACTCTTCCAAAAGTGGGTAAATGCAAGTCACCGCCTAATACACCAGCGTGCACAACCGAAATTCTTAACGGCGGCCATCTTGGAACGCCTAATTACAAAACTGTCATGGCGGCACAGGCCCGCATTCCGCGCTCACAAGATTTACACTGAATGCCTGAATGCCACCCTGTGTCTTAAACGTCAGGAGGCAACGTAACGTCTTTTGAGGTAACGCTTCAGAGGAATTTGGTATTTGGGCTCCGAGTTTGTTTTTTATTTATTTACGTCCCTGGGAACAAGAAGCTTTTAAATAATGTGTACAAGATGTTGTGTTTGAATTCACTTATTTAGGTGTCCTGTTTCTTTTTCCGTTTACGTAGCTTTTCATTTGCTTTTTACAACTAAACAACTACCTACTCAATTATATACAAATGTTTCAAAGTACCTATGAACATTTCTGTGTTCATTTTGGAGCGAAGTATATACATTCGTAAACAACTAGATATTATTTTTATGTTTAAGCAGGCAGTGAGAACTAAAGGTCATGAGACCCATATGGAATTCATTCGACCTCAGACCAAGGATCGAGAAATATCACTGTGATCATGAAAATGGTCTTGTAGGTGAAAAAGAAACAATATAGTTAGAGATAACTAGTCGCATCGCCTTTTGATATGATTTATTCTACATCATTCAGGTTTATGAAACAGTTATTACTTTTTTCTTTCTCTCAATTCACCACCTTAAAAAGAAAAATAAATTAAACATAATTTATCTTCTTTACGTTTGAAAATCAACAAAGCTAAACTCAACTCAGTATTTTTCCATATTGAGCAAATGCGATGCATTACTGATATTGCGTCGGATTGAAGCAATTCACTCGAACGATTAATGAAAATGCCAACAGTGAGGGTTCAGTTGCTATGAGATGAAGAAGAATTTTAAAACCAAACAATGAAAATGTTTCGTAATTGATTGTTACTACTACAACCTTTTATGTAGCCGAGACAAGTAAGGGTGTCGTATGTAAGTAAGAAATCTGTCATAAGCTACGGGCGCTACGGCCTACGCTCTAAGGCTACAAAGTAATGGCGTTGCCTACGAAATGTCGTAGACTTTCTAGCAGTGATTAGGCTGATTTCAGAGTTATGTGTTTGAACCGCGCCTTGCAGACGCGCGCGCTTTAAATGACACTAGATAGTAGCCGTGTTTCAAAGTAACCGAGTTCACACTCTCAGAAATTCGACGTCTGAGTAGTAGCGTCACCGCTTCTATGCTTCGTTCGGTGAGTGAGAGAGCCGGTGCCCCCCCCTCCCTCCCCCCCAAATCTTCCCTTCTGAAAGGCCGGCAACGCTTCTGTTACGCTCCTGGTGTTGCAGTTGTCCATGGACAACGGTGATCACTTACCATCAGGTGACCCGCTTGTTCGTTTGCCACCCTATGACATAAAAAAAAAATACGCACCGTTCGTTAAACGCGCACCATCGGCTAGAATGAAAAGTGTGATACAAAAACTCGTTTCACAGCGGTCTGCAGTTCAAGCGCGAGCTTTAAAACGCGCTGGCCAACGGCGCGTCTTACCGGCGTCACTTTGAAATCAGCCTTAAGCGCTGGCCACATAGATAAGATGTAAGACGCAGACGGGGCACGGACAGGGCACAGACGGGGCGCCGTCACGACTTTTGAAAACAGATAGAAAAGACGAGGCACGGACGTGACAGATACAAACAAATCCGCAACACCGCGACGCGCGGAACACCCACCCACAACCCCGATTTGCCCGCTCGTGCCTGTGCCCCGTCCATTCTGTATTTTCTACCATAGGACACAGAAGTGTAAGCGTCGTGTCTGCGCCCTGGCGGACGCTTATATACATTTTGTATAAAACAGACGTGGAGCAAACATATGTCCGCGCCCCGTCCACGTCTTACGTCTTTTCTGTGTGTCCAGCGCCTTAAATGCTACCCAGAAGCGTGTCGTAGAATTTGTAGCCATAGTACTGTGCTGTCTTAAAATTTGTGCAGAAGCGTGTTGTAGACGTTATAGCCGTAGCACTTCCTACAAAATGCTACGCAGAAGCGAGTCATAGAAAATGTAGCCATAGCACTTTGCTGTCTTCTAACTTGTAAGCGTTTTGTAGACGTTTTAGCTGTAGCACTTTGTACGAAATGCTATGCGCATTTCGTCGACTATGTAGCCGTGATATCTGTCTATGTAATGCTACGCAGAATCGCGTCGTAGGTTAAGATTCTGTAGAAGTAGGAATCTGTGGGATTGGGATGCTGTAAAACTGGAGATCTATAGAATTGGGATCTGTTGAATTGGAAATCTGTTATGGAAATTTGTAGAACTGAGAATAATTCGTAGCTATGACACCTGTCTATGGAAACTATATAAGGGTTCCGTACCTAAAGGGTGAAAACGGGCCCCTAATACTAAGACTTAGTTGTCCTTCTGTGCATCCGTCTGTTTGTCTGTCACCAGGCTGTATCTCGAGAACCGTGATAGCCAGACAGTTGAAATTTTTATAGATGATGTATTAACTTGTCGCTGTAACAGAAAATACTAAAAACAGAACAAAATAAATATTTCAGTGTGGCTCCCATACAACAAACTAAATTTTTATAGATAATGGTACTTGGCCTTCGCACTTAGTTGGTTATTTTAATCTTTCTTGGAAAGAATATTTTAATCTTTCTTCACCAAGAGCTATAAAAAAGTGACTATTGTAATAGTGATTGTATTAGTATATATACTTTATATATATATATATATATATATATATATATATGTCGGAGCGCAATATGCAATGGCTGTATAAAACTAGATTCCTTTACTTTGAATAATTCGATGACGTTTGGCAGTAATTCCGTGTCAATGTCATTTTAGAGTTGACGAAGAAAGAATAGAGGACGCGGTATGAGTTCAATGTAAAATTCCCGTTTTTATGATTTTACACGCGCAGAGAGAAAGTTGTTTACTACAAAATGCAACGGTTGGATTTGAAATGGCAATATTCGTTAGCAACAAGTTATAAGACCGGTCGACCTAGCGACAGGGACAGTCTTGTTCAGGCGGCCGTATCGTGCACAACTCGTTTGTGTAGTTTGGTTTGATTGGTGAACCGATTTATTACAATGACAGTTTGTTTAAGCAAGACGGAAAGCCCAGGTGTATACACAGTATTCAATTCTGTGGGGCCAGGGAATCCAGAAATGGTGGTTGCGATTCATGATTCAGTGCGGAGGCGGGGCACTGGAATTCCGTTACATTTTTATAAGGCTCACGTAAGATCTCTCATGTGGCGGCATCGGTAAGGTGACGTGACTGAAAGTAAGTTTTCATCCTGACATCAGTTTGTTCTCGTACTGTAAGTAACTAAGTGGGTAGTTTACGTCACTTGAGATATCAGATGCCGATCACGCCACGCTCTGCCCCCTTTTATTCATCCGTCTGCGACATCAGAAGTGAGATCTGGACTTGTAGCTCACATTTGAGGTAAGATTTGTATCTGGAGCTCACATCGGAAGAAGATCCTGTTGAATGCTACTTGTGGTTTGCCCGTTGTTCAGAGCGTTAGTTCTCGAGGTAAGGTTTTAAAGTGTTAACAAGTGATTACAATGTGCCAAGTAGATGGATACCGCGTGTTGCGGCCGGATGGGAGCTAGCAGCGGTACGCAGCAGATGCTGGAAATTTCTGGTGAAGTAAAGAAAAAATGTGAGCGGATCTCGTGTATGTGTGTCTGTGCTCGCGGCACATAGCTTGTCTGCTGGATCGCCAATAAAATTTGGTGAGTTTTCATTTTATTTTCGACTTTAAAGCAGAGTCCAATTAATTTTAAATCCTTTATTTTTTAAGTGTAAAGTTTTATGAAATCTAGTCTTTTGACCACTATTCAAGCAGTAAATTGGTTTTGAGAACGCTAGTTTTACGAAGAGTGTGTAACATTTGCTAAACTTAGTAAGCTAACGATCGGTTGGAGCCGGAATATTGGTTGTTGTGTAGAAGCAACATGAGGTTATCGTCACTGGAGGTGGCATGAGTCGCTGTCGGTTGACGCCCGAAGTTATTGTCAATGAGGTGGCATAAGTCGGTATCGGACGGAGCCGACCGTGGCGCCAGATTGAAAATTGAGTCATTTTTGAGTATTGAGAATTATGAACTTGCAATACAGTACTGTGGCGCGTGAATACTGGTCAAAGATGATATTAGGTACTCATTCTTTGTATAGTAGTAGAGATAACCTCTCCCAGCATTTTCTCAATATTGGACTTACGGTGGCTGATGATGATGATGATGACGACGATGATGAGGAGTTGGTGATGATGATGGTTTTATCATCAATAATGAAAAGGTGATGATGATGAAAATGTTGACGCTGTGATGATGAAAACGCGGCGATGATGTTGACGATATCATCATTGATAGCGGGTAATGATGATGCTAAGGTGGTAACGGCTACGTCGGCAAGTCTACAATGGTCATGATCATGGTGTTGACATGATTTCAAGAGGGCTTTTCACTGTTTACTATGTGCGTAATATTATTTTAAAACTACACTTTCATTGCTGTGTTGTTTGAAGTAAAATCCCGTTACTTGAGTCAATTTTAATCTAGACAGTTCAAGACGAGTAATCATTCTGATAATTTACTTTTCGAAAAGATTTTACAAACACGTTACAATAATCCGATAAGCAATACCACTTTTATTTTTAGGAAGTCTATACCAAATAGGTTAGATTGCAAATGCGTTAACAATATTCTTATTGCGATAGCCTTAGTGCAAAACCAATGTAAATGGCTCTGTACAGGTTTATTTTTGTTGACTACTAGTTACCCAGTTAAGATGTATTTTGTCGTATTTCCCCTTCAGCGATTTGCCGATTGGTGAGCGACGTGATGAGTGCTTCCCATTTATGACGATTTTGCACCTGTTCAAGTACTTTAGATATCAGTATACTTTCCGGGCATTAAATTAAAAGCGAATGAGTAAGTGTAAGCCCATTGACCACTATTTTGTCGAGTTACTAAATTGTAGTTGTTTGCTCTGGGGAGGCAATGTGGTGATCGTCAATCGATGAGGGGGGCAAGGTTACGTCACTTTGCGAAAGTGGCATGAGTCTTATCGCTCGAATTAGGCGATAGGACGACCGCTTCTGAGATTACGTCACCTTGCGAAGGTGGCATGAGTCCTTTTGCTCGAATTAGGCGATAGGACGACCGCTTCTGAGATTACGTCACTTTGCGAAAGTGGCATGAGTCTTATCGCTCGAATTAGGCGATAGGACGACCGCTTCTGAGATTACGTCACCTTGCGAAGGTGGCATGAGTCCTTTTGCTCGAATTAGGCGATAGGACGACCGCTTCTGAGATTACGTCACTTTGCAAAAGTGGCATGAGTCTTATCGCTCGAATTAGGCGATAGGACGACCGCTTCTGAGATTACGTCACCTTGCGAAGGTGGCATGAGTCCTTTTGCTCGAATTAGGCAATAGGACGACCGCTTCTGAGATTACGTCACCTTGCGAAGGTGGCATGAGTCCTTTTACTCGAATTAGGCGATAGGACGACCGCTTCTGAGATTACGTCACCTTGCGAAGGTGGCATGAGTCCTTTTGCTCGAATTAGGCGATAGGACGACCGCTTCTGAGATTACGTCACCTTGCGAAGGTGGCATGAGTCCTTTTGCTCGAATTAGGCGATAGGACGACCGCTTCTAAGATTACGTCACTTTGCAAAAGTGGCATGAGTCTTATCGCTCGAATTAGGCAATAGGACGACCGCTTCTAAGATTACGTCACCTTGCGAAGGTGGCATGAGTCCTTTTGCTCGAATTAGGCGATAGAACGACCGCTTCTGAGATTACGTCACTTTGTGAAGGTGGCATGAGTCCATTTGCTCGAATTAGGTGATAGAGATGACATGATCGATAGAGTCGACAGGAGTAATTTAACAGAGCAAGTAGAGTCTTAAGAATGGTTAATTTTTGAAGTGTGGTTGAATAGTGAGTGAATAATGGTCAGTGGTAATTTCATAGTTGGTAAAAAGTTTGTGATTATCCCTAGTAATGATGTAAGCTTAATTATTAGAGAAAAAGGTTTTGGTTTATTAAAAGAGTTTGTTTTAAGCCCTGTCTTAAATCGTTTGATCAGGATAGGCCGAGTAGAGATGATTTGATATTGCAGTTAGGTTCAATTATTTTCAAATGCGTCACACTGGGACGTGTGACTTGTCAGAATGGCCGTGTCGGAGCGTAATATGCAATGGCTGTATAAAACTAGATTCCTTTACTTTGAATAATTCGATGACGTTTGGCAGTAATTTCGTGTCAATGTCATTTTAGAGTTGACGAAGAAAGAATAGAGGACGCGGTATGAGTTCAATGTAAAATTCCCGTTTTTATGATTTTACACGCGCAGAGAGAAAGTTGTTTACTACAAAATGCAACGGTTGGATTTGAAATGGCAATATTCGTTAGCAACAAGTTATAAGACCGGTCGACCTAGCGACAGGGACAGTCTTGTTCAGGCGGCCGTATCGTGCACAACTCGTTTGTGTAGTTTGGTTTGATTGGTGAACCGATTTATTACAATGACAGTTTGTTTAAGCAAGACGGAAAGCCCAGGTGTATACACAGTATTCAATTCTGTGGGGCCAGGGAATCCAGAAATGGTGGTTGCGATTCATGATTCAGTGCGGAGGCGGGGCACTGGAATTCCGTTACATTTTTATAAGGCTCACGTAAGATCTCTCATGTGGCGGCATCGGTAAGGTGACGTGACTGAAAGTAAGTTTTCATCCTGACATCAGTTTGTTCTCGTACTGTAAGTAACTAAGTGGGTAGTTTACGTCACTTGAGATATCAGATGCCGATCACGCCACGCTCTGCCCCCTTTTATTCATCCGTCTGCGACATATATATATATAAAGGACACACATGTTTTATAACTAGTTCCTATTACTTATGGAGTCACTGCACCTCTAGATCTTACGCAGGTAATGAACTCGGGGGCTCGTAGATAATTCAAAAACCCCTGCTTGTGACTCTCATGTGTGTCGTCACATTTAATTTGATTTTAGCTGGAATACAAATAAATAATAAATAGTTTCATCACCATCATTTCGGCCGCATAACGTCCACTGCTGGACATGGCATCCTCAAGGATTTCCAAAATGACTGATTAAAAGCGGCCTGCATCCAGCGCTTTCCAGCGACCTTGGTCAGGTTGTCTGACCACCTTGTGGGTAGGTATCCTGCGCTTCACTTGCCAGTGCGTGGTCGCCTTTCGAGAACCTTTTTGCCCCATCGGCCATCGATTCTTCGCGCTATGTGTCCCGTCCACTGCCACTTCAACTAATCGAATAAATAGTTTATGTGTTTATAATATTTATTTACTCTAAAAATGCATGTTTATGTTTTTACTCATACAAATATTGTTGTAGTATGTACGAACTCTTTGAACAAATATTTACTTTTAATACGTTTAAATAATTTAAACGTTATTTAATTTTAATATAAATCGGTAGGCCAAACAATCTCTAGGTCTATGCAAATATTGATACAAACTTTTTAACCGACTTCCAAAAAAGGATCTTTTATTTTTTATGTATGTTCACCGATCTTTGAAAAAGTTATACATTAAGTAAAATCAACCTGAACTAAAAACTAAATTAGAAAATCAATTGTGCCAGACATTTTAATGAATACGTATATACTTACATATTTTTAGGGTTCTGAAGTCCTGATAAGGTAACCGTATAGATTCGCATTACCGTCCGTCTGTATGTCCGTTTGTCCGTCCTTAACTTAGCAATTGCAGCATTTAATATTACAAACAGTTATGAGAACTGTTAGTAATAGAATGCTGCAAAATTGCATATCAAAGTGGTAAAATATTTTTAATTAGGACACATGCTATACCTAAAGTGAAGAATTGGGGATGATATATTTTATTCTCGTGTACCCTATGGTGTGAAGTTCAAATTATTTAAGGGTTCTAAAGAGGGACATTACGATTCAGTAACAAACACGTCTGCAAAAAGTGCTAGATTTTGTTAGAGTCAAGCGCGCCTTAAAGTAAATCTTAAAATGTCGATGTAATGATGAAAAATCATAATGGTAACATATGCATATGTAAGTACTAGCTGTAACCCGCGACTTCGTCCGCGTAGAAGTCGAAAATGGTTCTAATAGGATTTTAATTGGTTTTTTACGTTATAAATTGTGTTATAGTACCGTTCCCGTTCCCGTTCCCGTTTGCTAGAGCAAAGGAGAAAAATGATCTATTTGTCTCAATTTTTTTGTCTCTTACTCCAAAAATGAAGAAGTTTAATAATAATATAAATTCGCAGTCCCCAATGCACCCCAGGGGATGCAATTTTTAAATCTCATTTCTGTATTATTTTTTATTTACCACTAATTCAAAAATGTCATTTGTCTCGCTTTAAAAAAACTTGCAACCCCTATTTCACCCCTATAGGGACATAATTTTCAAAATCTAAGAAATGCATTATTTTTTTCTACTAACTATTAAAATAAATTAAAAATTGCATGTGTCTCACTTTAAAAATCACGCAGTTCCATACAAACACTGTTTCACCCCCTTAGGGATGGAATTTCCAAAAATCATTTTTTAGCGGACGTCTCCTAGTTACAATCTACCTTCCTGCCAAATTTCATCTTCATTGGCCAAGTAGTTTTTGAGATTTCGTGATGAGTATAGATAATATAAGTATAATGATATTTATTTATTTAAACTTTATTTACCCAAACAACATGGTATAAAAGGTGGACTTAATGCTAGTAGCATTCTCTATCAGTCAACCTTTGGGATAAATAGAAAAAAAATCGTGGTATGCGAACAAATAAATAATAGATACTTACTAAATTAAACTATATAGCTTTAGTAATTAGAAACATTAAAAACTATGATATACACTGTGATAGTAAGTAGTAAATAAGTTAATATAAGTATAATGATAGAAAGTATGATATAAGTATAATAATTCTAAAAGAATAAATCTAAATATTCATCAATTAAAAAAATACTATGCGGTCAGTGCAATCTCCTTTCATATCCAGGTTACTACGCCAAATATTGTTCAGGTTATTAAAATTCTGACTATTTTCCATATTACCTCACTGGAGAGCATCCAAAATTTAAACGTAAGGTGATTGCGGGGCATAATTTAGTTTTGAATCACAGATGTAAATGGGGATAGACAACTAAGGTTTTGTACATACTACTTCTTGATAGCATGCTAGTCCGCCACCCAGAGGTCCCGGGTTCGATCCCCGGTCATGGCGGGTTGGAAAATGGCCTTTTTCAAATTGTCCTGGGTCTTGGGTGTTTATCTATTTAAGTATTCATTATAAAATATAGTATCGTTGAGTTAGTATCCCATAACACAAGTCTCGAACTTACTTTGGGGCTAGCTCAATCAGTGTGATTTTTCCCTATATATTTATTTATTTAGCATTTCAAATTCAATTGAACTGTCTGTCTCCCTGGTGGAGAAATGCACCCATATTTTTTTGTATAGCAAAGTAGTAAATAATCAGAAAATTACAGCGCTTCGAAGTTTCAGAGTAGATCTACGTTACCTTTGGTTAAAAATCGTAGCTGATCATGACGTCACGCGAAATTTAAATACGCTAGAGATATTATTAACTACACATTTGTGCATCAGTTACATTTCCGTTTTCCGTCGTGGTTGGAAGAAGGACACGCTGTATCTTTGTCATTATTAATCAGAAAAAAAGAAAAAAATACTTATATTTTTGTGCCGTTTGACGTGGAGACTTTCGGACCATGGGGCCCCGGTGCTAAGGGTCTCCTTGTAAAGAGATCTCCCCAAGACTGATCTCCGCCGCTAGTGGCAAGGCTGGCTGCTTTTTCACCCAATGCATCAGTATTGCGATCCAACGGGGAAATGCGGCCAGCGTTTTTGGCACTATGCCGCATGGGCACGATTTTTTATATTAAATTTATAGTAGGTATTTCACTCTTTCTTTATATTTGTAAATATCTTAGCTATTTAAATATAATTTAATAACTAAAAAAAACGAGCCAAAATTTTTTTTTAAGTCGTCATCCCTATTTTACGTATACTGCCGCAGCCGTAGCGGCGCGTGTGTGCGTGCGCTTTTAGTACCTGCGGAATTTTTAAGTGAAAACTTTGTAAAGTCAAAGTTTCGTCGTTCATTCACATAGTTTGCCAGCGTTGCGAATATTTTGCGATGTAATGCAATTCCGCATTTGAGATAGTTTGGCTGCAGCACAGCGCATTATGCGTTTTGATTTATATTTTTAAATGTTCCCATGCTTTCATTTTGCGATGTTGTTAATTTTGAACGTCGTTTTACATATATAAAACTTTAATTACAGCCTTTTCAACGTTTTCAGTGTGGTTTCATAAATGGAAAGTAAAAATACGGGAAATATGTCAATAGTAAACTATTTTTGGACAGAAATAGATTTTAAATTTAAATAAGAACAATAAAATATTTTACATATTTAAAAAATTGTATCCATTAGGCATGGTGCTAATAACGCGGGCTGCATTTCCTTGTGGGATAATACTATACATATTATCATGCCTGTTTCCCATAGGGGTAGGGAGAGAGGGTAAATTCATAAAAAAATAAAGTCAATGGCTCTTGTTAACTTTTAATTACAAACTTAATTAATAAAACAAAAACCAAACAGGCTTACGGCTACTTGCCCGTAATCACTGCTTAAAATGGTTTGCTTCCTATCATAAAAGCCGTTAAAACAATAACTATTAAACTTTAAAATTCGAACATTCCGGCGAGCAGTGTTGCCAGCGTAGGGTCGAATTCTGCTAAATAATAAATGTTGCCTCACGATCCCAGTCGTTAAGTCCAGCCGGGGTCACAACGTGACATTCTACGGGTTAATAAATGATATGTGCGGAATATAAAGCGCGGTTTGTTCCTTACAATATTTATGCAAAGCTGCGTTTATTGCCTCCTTAAGGTTTTGCGATGCGACAGCATAAATAATACACGCTGGAGAGACATCTCGTGTGTCCAATTTTTTCCTCTTGTCTTTCTAGAAACAATTTTAACAAAATGTTAAAAAAAATCTTTAAATTGTAGTCTTTTCCGGACCCCATTGCAGGCGCCGCAGCCTTTGACCACCTATAATCGTTCTACTCTTATTCAGTAGAAAATAATAGCTAGAACAAAACGCTTAAGAATTTATTGCAATAAAAAAACACAATATTGCTAGTTTTAACGGACTCTAAAAAAGTAGGAGTTTATTAATACGGCGATTTCTTTTTCATGTTTCTCACTGATTTATTCGAAAACGTCTGGAGAAATTTATTTTTATTTTGTTTGAAAGGATATACTTCTCAAGTGGTTCCATAGAAATTTTATCGAAGTCAGTTGTGTAGAAATTTTATTAAAATCATTTGTGTATTTTGGGGGGGACGGGGGGACGTCGGGTTTTAGTTTTGAATTTTTTGTTAGTCACAATAATATAAATATAATATATTTTTCTGAACTAAAAACCATTCACCCCATTCTACACAACCAATAAAAAAAAATCTATGGGATCACTTGACAGGTATGAACTTTCAAACAAAAACAAATCCAAATCGGTCCAAGAGTCTTGGGATCGGTTAACATATAAAAAAAAGGTCGCGACGAATTGATAACCTCCTACTATTTGGAAGTCGGTTAAAATCACAGTGTTACTATTTTTTTAAGTACATATTGCGGCACGTAGGCTTAGCGCTGAGCGACATGTAGAGGGGATACTGCGCACGGGTACGGTACTGATTTTTGACTTCTGCGCAAGCAAGGTCAGCGTTAGAGCTTCGTTCCTGTAAGTGTATAAAAAAAATAAATAAAAAAGAACAATCATCAAAATCGGAGCTATTTATGAAGACTTCCTAATAAAACCCTTCGTGGACGCGACTGGACTGCCTCACACATCCATGTTTAGTTTACACCCACCAACTACGAAACTACGCACACCGCTGAGCCACCTAGTTTCTATTGAAGGCGGTTGAAAGATCAACAACAACGTCCTTAACCAATATACTACCACATAAAGATATTAAAGATACTTCGAGACCAACAATAAGCCGTTTTCTTCTACAATATATTGTCCAATTCACCCAACGCCCAAATATACAGGCAACAGAAAAACCACACGTGTATTATATGGAGAGTAGGTTCAAGCCTCAAATGCATTATTTGAGTGATTTTTTATAACCGTCCGATCCACCACGTGACGTGAACCGTCTTTTAGAATGCAGTTGTTAAATGAGATGTGTGCGCTTAGTCCTTGGAACTCCACAGAGAAAGTAGAATCCACATGGCAATAATGTCATCAGTGTCTATACATCATAATGATAATCAGCAACTTCTAGTCCAAACTGCTATTTTCCAACAAAGATTTAGAATATACAAGTAGTGTTTTCCAACAAGTCAAATCAGATACTTTTTCTAAACGTCAAAACACACATTGTCTATGGGATTTGTATAAAATACAGGCAGATGACGTCTTAGTTTCTTGGAGTTATTATCAGTTTCTGTGCAATAATAAATCTAAAATCACGCTAAAACAGATATGTTCAAAGACAAGTGACAATATTTTGCGACTTTTAATTTTCTTATCGATACAAAATAATTTATTTTTGACCCAGGGAAATGCCCAATTTTGGATAAAGGCCTCTCCCATTTCTCTCCATCGCTGTTTGTCCTTTGCATTCTTTCTTTACAACTTGCCAGTAACTTTTGTTATATAAAACTATATGTTTAATATCAGAGTTTTTTGTACACATTCCGAAACATTGTTGTTGTTCAGGTTAGTACCACCTGTAGGTTGACTGTTAGAAAAGGCCAACTGCGATTACGATTTCAATAATAACCAGCCCAGTGTGAGTCGGACTCGCAGACCAAGGGTTCCGTACCAGTATCTATAAAAAATCACGTTTGTTATAAGGGAGCCTCACTTTAATATTTATTTAATTCTGTTTGGTATTTGTTATTATAGCGGCTATAGAAATACATCATCAGTGAAAATTTCAACTGTTTTGCTATCACAGTTTATGAGATACAGACCTGGTGACAGACAGACCGACAGACGAAGTCTTAGTTATAGGGTCCCATTTTTACCCTTTGGATACGGAAACTTAAAAACTATGTTTTATATCCGATTTTTGCACATATTACGAATATTCTCATGTTAGCTCCACCTGTAGGTTGACTGTTAGAAAAGTCAACCAGTCGCATCCATTCCTCTAATTACAATATGAATAAAAAAGGTCATTAATACATAGGCGTAGCAAAATGTACAAAAGGACACATCTGGTACATTTCTAATGTAAAACGCAGAGCCCCAACGACTAGCGGTCAGCCCACTTGCGTATTCCGGGCACGAATTTCGATTTTTTGCGGTCTATTGTATCGAAATGTGCGGAAAATTTCGGAAAGTTATCTCAATCATATTATTGCATTGGAGGCTTAATATTATTGTATGTATGGATGGAATGGAAAAAAATGGAGGGAGGCCTTTGCCCAGCAGTGGGACACGTGACGTCTGGAATGAATGACAAGTATGTATGTATGGTTCCAAGTAAGTAAGGTAAATTTTCAGGTATAAAGCGTTTATCAAAGGAAAACTAGGAATGTACGTAGTTTTACATTGTGTTATTTATCGAATTTACTGCCGGTTTTGAACTTTCACCAGGTGTCGCAATTTTATTTTTTAATTTCATCAACTCAGAGACGCGTTTAAAACACAAGTTGAAAGTAACAAAAACGCATGTAAGCGTTGCCGGCAGTGAATTGTTCTCAGTTTTTAAGATTAAGAGTTTTTACACATAAATCCGAACTGTTCGAAGGACTACTACATACTAAAAGGACTTTATTTCCACTGATTAAATAAAAACATTTATATAATATATAATATAATGTTTTATTTTTAATTAGATATATTTTAATTTATAGGTAGGTTATTTTGTTTTTAGTTTAATTATTTATTTTATTTTTAATTAGATATATTTTAATTTATTTATTAAAAACAAAATCAAATAAATATCAAACTGGCGGTGTGATACATTAAAAAATAAAATTTATATATATACTATGTATTTGTATATAAGAAGATAAATAAAAAAAGAAAATGAATATAGAGAAATAACTCAATAACTTTCTACATCAAGAAGATTACAAACAAATTTAATCATTTAATAGCTATTTGGCGTCTGTCTTGATTTTAAAGGAACCTAGAACTACATTTTCTATGCCTTAATAAATATTTATTGTCTCCAAGCGGAATTTCAATTAGAAATAAACGTTTAGTTTAACATTTCAAAGACTCGAATGCTCTCGAAAAACTGTAAACTGCTTTTCCAATTTTCAAAGGATTTCGTGATAAAATATTATTGTTGGTCGGTCGTGAGGAACGTAGGATCGAGTTTAGTTCGACAAAAGGTTAAACTTATGGTTCAGGGCTCAATAAAATACTATTTAAGAGTACTTACTTCGGTAATGCAAAACTGATTTCTTTCTTTATGAGGTCATAAAGAAAGAAATCAGTTTTGCATTACCGAAATTCTCCATGGAAAAAAAATAGGTATTTTTTCCATGGAGAAGTGGCCAACCCACTGCCTAGGAGGTCCAGTGGTCAAGGCGTCCGCGTTGTGGCTCGGAGGTCGTGGGTTCGAATCCCACTGGAAAGCATACGATGGGAAATGTTGTTTACAGTCTGGTCAGGATACTGCAGGCTTGAATTAATGTATCAACATTGTATTATATTATAAGTATTTAATAATTAAAAGACAATATTAATAATATGACAAAGCCCTTCTGGCGAGTAGGCAACCAATACTGTGAAAATGAGTTTCTTTCGGCGTTTCTTCTCAGCAGTGGTCGTTACGAAGCGCTGGTATTGGTAGCTTTTCTTTAAAAATAAATTAAATTTTAATATACTTTACACGTAACATAAATTATACTTATTGACGTGTAAAAGTGCCTGTGAAGGTCTAATTACTGAATAAACATTTGAATCTTTGAATCTTTGAATAATCCGAAGATAAAGATGATTCCATGTTTCGGAAGACATGAATAAACTGTGGGTCCCGAACGCCATCTAGCGTTTCCTCTCAAACCTATCTAAGGATTGGTTCCGGTCTACCCTTTGGGTTGCGAAAATCAGACGGCAGTCGCTCTGTGTAAAAACCAGTGACCTCGTCGCATTCCCTTGGTTAGGCAGCGGACACCGGGATCTGAAGCGTTACCGCTGAGGGTGCAATAGGGAATATGCTCGGATGATGATGAGGTGGCCAACCCACAGCACTCCCCTATGTGGATGGGGAGTGGTAGTGTGGGGCTCGAACCCACTAAAACTTTATGCTGTATGGTGGCTCTAGTTGTCTTTTTGACCTGCTCTAAACTTAGTTGTACTTACGAGTAAGTAAACAATTTAATGTGAAATCAATATTTTTTTAGATACGATGTATTTAAAGATCTTTCATGTTTAATCGGGAATTTTTTCCTTGTTGTAAAATTTATGAACGTATAATCTGACAATATATACTGAAACTAAATCTTTTATATTGGGCAATTTAGTAAATAGGTCTACAAAAAAAAAAAAAACAAAAACCCGACTGCCTTTTTATATACCCAGTGTCACTCTCAGAACTAAGACGAATCTAATGACACCTCTCCAGCTTAAATCCATCGAGCCGTTCAGGCTATACATACATACTTTCAAAAAACATAACCCTCCTTCTGGCACAGTCGGGTAAATACTTAAAAATCCTGCAGAATGTTGTTAAAACAGGAAGACACAACATTAAAACGGTTATCTTGCACAGTAAATCATACTCGTGCTATGAATACGAAGTACATGTTATAATGTGTAACCCCCACCTCACGTTAACCAACAGAAAACTCGAACCAATTAAAATGTATTCAAACAGAAGCGACCAAACTAGTTGTTACTGCTGGCGAGGAAAAAGAGATTCTAAATGGGTTTAGAGTGGACATCGTTGCTGTGCGTTTTTTAAATCATCTTATAACAAGTCATTATTTAAAAAAAAAAGAAGAGCCGACTGCCTTGTTATATACCTAGTGTCACTCTCAGAATTAAGACGAATCTAATGACACCTCTGAAGCTTAAATCCATCGAGCTGTTCAGGCTGCAGAACGCGCCAAACATTAGAATTCGGCGCCAAAAATACGCCATTTTGTTTTTTTATTTTGATATACCCAGTGTCACTCTTACAGTAAATACGAATTTATCGACATCTCACAAGCTAAAATCAAAGCGTGCCAAACAATTATACATACATACTCTCGAAAAACATGACCCTCCTTCTGGCGCAATCGGGTAAAAAGGTTATCAATTAGCCAAATTATTTTGAAACAAAGTTCCTTTTATGACGTTGCAGACTTGGCGGATGGGGAAAAGGCGAAAAAAGGGGTGAGATTTTTCCGACACTTTTTTATGTTACATAGAACAAAGTGAAATGTAATTTCACAAGTTTGGTTACCTCGTCTGTGGCTCAGTTGAGACAGCGTATGCCTAAGATGGTCGATGCTCCCGTTTTAAACTCAGTACAAGCCAATATTGTTTATTTTATTGTTAAATTTATTAAAAGGTACACTATTGCCGTTATTAATATCGAGCTAAAAACGGCAAAAAATCACGTTTGTTGTATAGGAGCCCCCTTGAATGTTTATTTTATTCTGGTTTTAGTATTTGTTGTTATAGCGGAATCAGAAATACCTACATTATCTGTGAAAATTTTAACTGCCTAGCTATAACGGTTCGTGAGATAAACGGTTCAGCCTGGTGACAGACAGACAGCCAAACAGACGGACGGACGGACAGCGGAGTCTTAATAATAGGGTTCTGTTTTGACCCTTTGGGTACGGAACCCTGAAAAAGATTCTGGCGAATGGGTAGCCTCCTCCTTTGTGAAGTCGGCTAATAATAAACTCTACTCAAATGTCCTTTCTATTTTTTTTTAAATCTCTTTGACTTAAAACCAAGCATGTGTGATCAGGACAAAGTGATTTATGGTTTATTGGACGAGTTTGTGAACAGGGTTAGGGAAAGGGGCAAATAGAAACAGGATCAATTATTTACTTTTAAAGGATTTTCCTATAAGCTGTTTCCCTTTTAGATGCCGAATTAAATAGCAAAACAAGTTTATTTCCTATGCAAATTAAAAAGCCCCCGTTATCAAGAACGCCATCTAGTGATGAGTAGCGAAACTACATATTCCAATTGATATTCGTAGCGCCATTTATTATTTGCTTGGCAAAACACAAAGACCCCGACTTTCAAGCGTTAACCCCCCATAACTTATAAATGGCTAAACCGATTTTTTTCAAACATAGCTGAGAATCACCGCAAGAAAACTTGCTTTCACGTAAAATAACCGAATCGAATTTGGTATATTCGTTCGAGAGCTACTATGTCATAGACACACGGACAGACACACAGAAATTAGCGTCGAACTTATAACAACCCTCTTTTTGTCGGGGGTTTAAGATACCCCTCGGCATTTATATCCTGATGAGAAAATACTCACTATTTAACTCCGTTTTACACAAGTAGTGAAATCAGTGCCTGTCGGACAGCGAAACTGTCGGGTCACCGCTCCTCCTAACACTCGCACTGATGATGATCGACTAAATGAATCGAAACTAGTCGAACTTTTCCGACTACACTACGTGAGTAAAACCATGTGAACTCACGTTACTCACGTAAGTTTTAACAATATTTTTACGTACCTTGGGCAACTTGGAGGTGCCTAAGTCGTCTACGTACTGAGAATGGCAGATGTGGTCATGAGCTCGCGAAGTGGCGATATATTGAAAAATCGGAGGCCCGCTGCCAATGTGGTCGCACCGATCAGACCATGCAGCACCTTCTCTCGTGTCCACTGTGCCCGACCAGCTGTACAAAGTTCGACCTTTACGCGGCGTCGAAGAGAGGCATAATAGTGGCTACCTACTGGAGGGACTTAATTTAGTGTATTTTGAGCCAATCGAAAAGAGGAAGAAGATAATATTAAAAAATAATCACTTCTGTAACTATAATCCTTCAAGCACATAAATCGCAGACACAATTGAATTCAATTGTTCTTTTGACCCGATCGGGCCAATCGGTGCTTGAAGGGTTAGCTTTTCACATTTGGTTGGCTGTCTCGCTCGCACAATCAAACATTTTAAAAGATTATTAAAAAATGTGACTCATTTGAAGCAAAGTGTTTCATAAACTTTTTAATATATTATATGTTAGATATTGTTGACATGTTTTTTTATTGTTGTTATGTGTGTGTATCGAGAAAAAGGTCATCAAAAATTTAAAATTTTGATGACCTGATTCGATGTAGTCAATGTCTACTCAATATACAAACATGTCTACAATATCTAACATATAATATATTAAAAGGTTTATGAAACACTTTTCTTCAAATGAGTCCCATTTTTCAATAATCTTTATAAATGATTGATTGTGCGAGCGAGACAGCTAGCCAAAGGTGAAAAGCTTCGTAAGCTGCATCTCTTCCCGCGCAGATCTTTTAGAAGCAAATGGAGGAAATGGGCGAAAATGCCAACCATCACTATTCTGATTCCCTTTTTCCACCTTCTCGCCCAGCATCATGTTAAAAGTGGCCTTTGATTCTTGCAGCCCTGAGTTCTGTATGCTTAGAGCCGCAAGACGCAAAAGCTCTGTCTGCCGCATTAAGGATAAAGACTTCATAGTATGTATGTATGTACAGTCAAGTACCAAGATACCTGACCAGTCCCACTACTTATATCTTCAATTTTGTCTTAAACTAAAAATAATATTAACATGAAAATTTATATTCAGAAAGACTTAATTAAAATCTGACTGATTGTAAATATACTACATATGTTACTATTATACTAAAAAAAATGTATGCTAGACCAAATCATATTGAGTGACTTGACTTAATTGACTTATTGACCTACGAGTATGTCCCCTGGGGCAGAGGGCCGCTAAAGTACTTCTCCATCTCGTTCTGTCTTGAGCAACGCGTTTTACTTCAGGCCAAGATAGCCCGATTGTTTTTATTTCCGCTGTTACCGACTGTCGCCAGGTCTGCTTTAGTCGACCACGTTTCCTCTTGAACTGGGAGTCCATTCCAGTGCCTGCCTTGGAATGTGTGTGGGATCCCTCCTAAGCGTGTGGCCGATCCATGTCCATTTGCGACGAGCTATTTGGTGATCGATTGGTATATCGAGTAAAGAGTACTAAAATCCAAACAAAGTTCTTTTACCACGCAACTATAGTTTTGACAGACTATTGTTTGTGAACCAAAACCAGACTAAGTTTGTGTGGGTCAGAATTCAAAGGATTTCATCTAATTCACAGTGACGTACACAACAGCAGTGCGAAAAGCTCATTGCATGCAATTGTTGCATTCAAAACAGTGTTTAGTGGCTTATATTACAGCCACCTCTTGTACACGGAGTCTGGTAAAAGTGACAAGATTATAGAGTTTAAGTTTCAACTGGTTTTGGAGGCTCTGTTGTACCCAATTTGGGTATTTTCCTGGATGAAAATTATTTGATACTGTTAAGAAAATAAAACGTCACAAAATAATGTTACTTGTCATTGAACATATCCATTTTAACGTGATTTTAGATTTATTATTGCAGAAAAACTGATAATAAGAGCGCTTTTTGACTCTAAGAAACTATGACGTCATCTGCCTGTATTTCATACAAATCCCAAAGAAAATATTTGTTTTGACGTTTAGAAAAAAGTATCTGATTTGACTTGTTGAAAAATAGCGGATTGCTGATTGTAAAAGCCTATCGAAGGAATGGGCGAAAATCGGGCGATACGGTTAGCAACCCATCATTGTTTCGATTCCGTTTGCCATATTAATGCCCACTATCACTCAAAACGTGGCCTTTGAGTCTTACTGGCCCTGGGCGCTGTTTACCCCGTTATACTTATAACTAATGGCTCCGTGAGCTGTAGACCTCGCGAGTCACCCCGATCAGTTGAAGTTTATCGGATAAAAAAATTGTTCAGAACAAAAAAGTTTAGTCTTAATATGTAAGGGTAACAAAAAAGATTGATGACATCTTAGATTTTTTTGGAAATGGCTGAAATATGATATTTTTAAAGTTTTTAATCTAGTGAACCAAGTAAACCTTTCAAAAAGTAAAAAACTTTGGAAAACTAAATTGACTTCAAAATTCTATATAATTTTCGAATTAATTAATAAATTCTATATAATTTTCGAACCTTCTTACAAAATTTCACGAGAATCGCGACATGTAGGTGAGAACAGCCGGATAAACAGAGAAACTGACAACCGGACAAAAGTATTTTTGGCCAATCTCGAAACTGAGACGCGTCGCTCGTTCGGTCAATACTTAAATAGGGAAAAATTAAACTGATTGAGCCACCAAAGCAAGTTTAAATAATTCAAGTTTTTCTAAACGGCACAACAGAAGTTTTCTATGAGATATGTATAAATATAGATTACTGACTGACATCATAGTTTCTTGGAGTCAAATAGCGTTCTTTATATCAGTTTTTCTGCAATAATAAATCTAAAATCACTTTAAAAATGGATATGATCATGACAAGTAACATTATTTTGTGACGTTTTCTTTTCTTAACAGTATTAAATAATTTATTTTTAAACCAGCAAAGTATCAAATTGTGTTGTTGTATGTGTGTGAATACTCTTAGCATAACGTTTACAATAATTCTGTGGCGTGGTAATGAATAAGTTTGTATCTGTAGGTATATAATAATATATACCTACAGATACAAACTTATTGTTATATGTAGGTATAATAACAATAGGTATAATCCGCTATAACTTGTGCTTCAGCCAGTCCCTAGGGAACATTTGCCACATGTCCCGAGCAAACTAAAGGTTTGCCACTCCTAACGAACTCGATTGCGGAACTTTGATTAAAATCCAGTGTCACGAGGTAAATACTGTTACGTTATATATTGTAAGACGACCTCCGTGGCGTAATGGTCAACATGCTAGTCCGCCAATCCGGAGGTTCTGGGTTCGATCCCCAGTTAGGGCAAGTTGAAAATGGCCTTTTTCAAATTGTCTTGGGTCTTGGGTGTTTAGCCATACATGTATTTATCATAAAATTTAGTATTGTTGGGTTAGTATCCCATAACACAAACTTAAGCTTACTTTGGGGTTAGCTTAATCTATGTGATTTGTACCCATATATTAAAAAAAAAACTAGTTCGGCCATATTTTTTTTATTTACCAATTTTTTTGTATAATTAATATTCATACCTAAACCAAATTACATCTTTCTAAGTCTTATAGTAGCTGAGTAAAACCGAGGACGATTAGACAAACAGACAGACAGACAAACTGACAGACAGACAAACAGACAGACATGGCGAAACTATAAGGGTTCCTTGTTCACAACGGAACCCTAAAAAATGCATTATAATTTGTTACAGAACTTATGGCCAGACTAAGTATATTAAAGTTTTCTCTTCCATGCTGGTCTGGGAGAAAAGAATAAATAGAATGTACCAGCTGCTTCTCTTCCCGCGTAGATCGTAAAAACTGATAAAGGGAATGGGTGAAAACGTTAATCACGTTCTTAGGGAATGCGACTAGCAACCCATTACTATTTTGATTCCTTCTTCCACCTTCTCGCCCACCATCAGGCCAAAAGTGGCCTTTGAGTCTTGCGGCCCTAGGCCCTATTTGCTTGAGCCGCAAGAGCCAAGGCCCTGTCTGCCCCGTTACGGATAAAGACGTAATCTAAATATATATATCTAAATATATATAACTCAAAGGTGACTGACTGACTGACATAGTGATCTATCAACGCACAGCCCAAACCACTGGATGGATCGGGCTAAAATTTGGCATACAGGTAGATGTTATGACGTAGGCATCGGCTAAGAAAGGATTTTGATCAATTCTACCCCCAAGGGGATAAAATAGGGGATGAAAGTTTGTATGAAACTTTGTCAATTTTAAACCGATCGGGCTGAGACTTGGCATGCATAAAGCTACTATGACGTAGGCATCCCCTAAGAAAGGATTTTGATAAATTCCACCCCTAGGCGAGCGAAGCCGCGGGCAAAAGCTAGTAGTACATAATAGCTCCATACATTTTGCCACGGTAGGTATCTTTTACGATTTCAACAATGGCCCCATAGTAAAAGTTGTTCACATTGATTAGTATGTTTACTCCCTTTCGCGTTGATACCCCATTTTCCGTTAAACGTTGTGTATACAGGGTATTTTTAAAATCATTGGCATCCTTTCTACTGGTGAAAGTACTCATGAATATGAGTAACTTTTTGTACGGGACCGACTCAATCCAACCGAAAAAAAAATCTGCTGTTCCATACATTTTGGGATTCTAAGTATTGTAAAATAGTACCGAACAGCTGATTTTTTTTTCGGTTGGATTGAGTTAGTCCCATACAAAATGTTGCTCATATTCATGAGTACTTTCACCAGTAGAAAGGATGCCAGTGATTTAAAAAACATCCTGTATTTAATATTAAATTGTGTATGAAGTGTTATAATAATTGTAAATAAATGAGTATTTGAGTACCTATTATAAATAAATAAATATATAGGGACAAATTACACTGATTGAGCTAGTCCCAAAGTAAGTCCGAGACTTGTGATGTGGAATACTAACTCAGCGATAATATATTTTTTAACAAATACATATAGATAAACGTCCAAGACCCAGGACAATATGAAAAAGGACAAACTTGCCCTGACCGGGGATCGAACCCCGGACCTCTGGAGGACTAGCATGTTGAGGTCGTCATATTGAAAGCATACACACCCTTAATCGCTTCTAGACCGGGATCCGCAGTCGTGGCTTTTTAAGCATTCCTAAAAAGTATTGATAAAACCTCGGTCGTGTATCACCTCGCCGGCGGCGACTGAACAATTTAACTTTTTAATGGCGCCGTAAATCGAGCACCAACATCGTGACAGACGGGTTTCCGAACGTTCAGCGCACTGGTGTGTGCCGTGATCAACATTTGATTTGTGAAAGCGGGTGATTTTTCATTGGTTTTGGAGCCAAAGGCCACTTTATAAAGATAGTTATATCGTGAGATCAATTAGTAGTACCGCCGGCCGGCTAGATTTTTAGTTCATCGGGGTCACGCGTCAGTTACGAACGGGCGTAACTACGTGGTCTTGATCGAAAATCATTTTCACAACTTTTTTATCTTATGTCATACACAAATTTGGATTACGTATATGGACAGAGGAATTTATTTACTACATGACATTCTTTTTTCCAAAATTAACGAAAAGTCAGCGTGTATAATCAAAGGTACGTTTTAAAATTAAAGCTAGACGTCAACAGAGCGTCTTATATCTTGATGTCACTCAGCAATCACAGTTTTCCATAAATTTTTGATTGATTCCGATGATTGACGAGTGGCATTAAGATATTAGACGTAGTGTACAATACTGTCCAGTTTATTTTGTTCATCTTGTGTGTGTGTGTAACTTGTCTTCCGGCGCATCGTGTTTGGAGAAGCACGAGATTTTTGGCCGTTATAATTGTTTAAGAGTCGTCTCCTGATGTAATTTGCCTTTAGACAGCTTAAAAAATCTGACATTACAATGAACGAACAATACCATATTAACAATATAAGAAAAATACAAACTATATTACAATTACCTTTTTATTAGTATATAGTGTTCCTGAAAAATACAAAAGTATCTTTGGGCAAAGGCTTTTACTCTAGACTTCCATTTTATAGTAGATTGTTAAACAAGGGTTGTAAGTTATCATTACACCCGAGATATTTAGGCGCACGAGCTAGCGAAGCAAGCGAATCAAGCTTAAAGTTCGAGGGTGTATTGATCAATTACACTCAAGTTGAACACTCTACTTTTCATCATACAACCGATAAAATAATGAAAAACAGTTATAACAGATTTGGTTATTAAAAAAATATCGACTTACACAATGCAATGCAATTTCCTTTGAAATCGGAGGTTTTGAATTTTCTACGACTGCCTTTGTCTTTATTTTTGCCGATCCAGGCGTCAAATACAATTCTTCATTTGAACTTGTAATTTTTTATTAAAAATATATTTTGCGAACTTAAAACCCGGATTTTGATATAAAAAAACATTCTTTTACAGCTGGAATGATAAAAATTTTAATAAAATTATACATTGCAAAAAATAAAAATAAAAACACTACAAAGCAAATGAAAAACAAAAAGAAATTTGCCTCATAACGTAAAAATAAAATTACCTACACTTTCGCCTGTAGCGTTATAAAATTTGGTAAGCCTGCGTTGAATACTTAAGAGGAGAGTTATAAATAGGTTGTTACATGCAATAGTCTAAACAACGGGGCCTGTGAGCACGATCAACTTACTTGGACGCCTGGTCTACGGAGAGTATAAAATGGTGGAAGTGCAGAGTTAAAAAAAAAAAAACTTGTGGCACTCGGGGACTGCCGCGGTAAAGTTATTGCATAGCATTTTTTTATCAACTTATGCAATTATATATTTTTTATTTATGCATTACTTTTTTTCTTTGATATTAATTCAAGTTTTTTCTTTGATAAGTATTAATTCAACTTACACTTTTTGAGCGAGGTGACCAATAAGAAGACATTTTTTTCTTTTATTGAATAAATGAGAAGTTAATATCGTTTAAAATATTTTTATTATCTTACAATACATGTAGGTTATTCAGGATTTTTTATTATGAGCAGTTAGCAGCTAGTCTATACGCATACGTCTAGTCCCACGCACAAAAACACCGTGCCGAAGTCTGCCGGACTGAAACGACGTTAGACGAGAGGTGTTAGGTTTTATTATCGTTACTGAATTTTTTGATTCGGTCGCCGCGCTTATACCAGCGATAAAAGCTATGCAATAGCTTAAAAAAACAATTTTTGACCCCCGACGTTCTAAGTGTGAGGGGTGTTATAAATTTGACGCTAATGTCGGTCTGTCTGTCTGTCTGTCTGTGGTATCGTAGCGCTCGAATTGATGGACTGATTTCGAAGCGGTTTTTTACATGAAAGCAACTTCCCTTGCGGTGGGTCTTAGCTATGTTTGATGAAAATCAGATGAGTCGTTTAAACGTTAATGGGAATTTACGCTTGAAAGTCAGGGCTTTCCCTAGAAAATATATCTAAATAGCGCTACGGATAATATCTAAATAGCCCATCTAGTGACGAGTAGCGGAACTACCGATACGAATTCGGTAGTACCGATACTCATCACGAGATGGTGTTCTTGACAATAGTTTTTTTTTTATTTGCCTAGCAAATAAATTTAATGTATCCATTACTGAAACGGTTACATTTAATATGTTTGCTCAGGTTAAGTAGCTTTCTCTTTGCCATGACAATTTGAAAAAGGCCATTTCTCCAACTTGCCCTGGGTCTTGGATGTTTATCTATATATGTATTTGATATAAAATATAGTATCGTTGAGTTAGTATCCCATAACACAAGTCTCGAACTTACTTTGGGGCTAGCTCAATCGCTGTGATTTGTCCCTATATATTACTTTATTTGTAAAATAGCCTACGGATTCTGGGATAAGAAATTTTTATATCAGGCCTAAGAGAAAGCTACTTAACCTGAGAAAACATATTACATGTAAGCGATTCAGTAATAGATACAACAAATTTATTTGCTAGGCAAATAAATTTGAAAAAGGCCATTTTTCCAACTTGCCCTGACCGGGGATCGAACCCAGGACCTCTGGGTAGCGGATAAGCATGGTGGCCACTACGCCAAGGAGGTCGTCCAAAAATAATAGTAGTTGAAAATGTCTATTAGTAAATAAAACCAGTCAGGCACTTTTGCACGTTTTTGTGTCTTTTTGCAAAGATAATAGTTACGTATTAAGTGACAAAAAGATTGCAAAGGCCGTGCACAATAAAAATAAAGAAAACGGGATAGCTGCGAGTCGGATCCGCGCACGAAGGGTTCCGTACCATTATCTATAAAAAATCAAGTTTGTTGTATGGAAGGGCTTCCATACAACAAACTTGATTTTTTATTATTTATTTTATTCTGCTCTTAGTATTTGTTGTTATAGCGGCGCCAGAAATATATATATATTATGTATCTAGAACTGTCTAGCTTTCACGGTTCATGAGATATAGCCTGGTGACACATAGAAGGACGAACTCACAGACAGCGGAGTCTTAGTAATAGGGTCTCGTTTTTTCCCTTTGAAAATACTAAAAGCATTTATACGATTTAATATGTCCGGGATATACGTCAAGCACTACGATGCCACAGACAGACACACAGACAGGGATTACCGTCAAACTTAACACCTCTTTTGGCGTCGGGGTTTAAAATAGAAGGAATGATATGAGAAAATGCCTCATCCACAAGTTCTCACCTCCAAACAATAAGTAAAACACGTACGGACCGTTTGTCTCCATACACGCGAGACGCGAGTTTGGTACAGCGAAATTGTACGGAGAATTTGGGGATAACCGCGCAGCCGAAACAAAGCATATAAGCGTTGCTATATTTCCAAGCTTCAAGAAAATAAAACATATTCACGCTGTACAGGGTGATGCAGAAAGACGAAATAATCATTCCCATGTAAAAAAAATCCTACCTGATTGCAGTACTAAATAATACTGACCAAGTGTGAGTCGGATTTGCGCACAATGAGTTCCGTACCCTTATCTATAAAAAATCAGGTTTGTTGTATGGGACTTAAACATTTATATTATTATATTTTTAGTATTTGTTGTAATAGCAGGAAAAAAATAATTCGTCTGAAAATTTAAAAGGTATCACGGTTCATGAGATACAGTTTGGTGCCAGACAGACGGACGGACAGTGGAGTCTAAGTAATAGGTTCCCGTTTTTACCCTTTCGAGCCTTGACCCTTAACAGGAGAGTCGAGAGGTACCGTAACCGAAGGGAATGTATGAAGAGATTGATGAGGGTAGATGAAGCGAAAGAGGTTTTTCAGGATCGTAGCAAGGAGGTCCATAGTCTCTGTCTACCCCTGTGGGAAATACGCGTGATATTATGTATGTATGTAAAAAAATTAGGTCTATGATAAGTAAATAATTTTTCAAAACAAAAAACCGACTTCTTGCCCAAACTACACAACCGATTTTGATAAAATTTCCTGCAAAAACCTGGAAAGTATACCCTTTCAAACAAAAAAAGAATTTTTTAAAGCGGTCCAGGCGTCTTTGAATAATCGGTGAACATACATAAAAAAAAATAAAGGATCTCGACGAATTGATAACCTCCTTCTTTTTTGGAAGTCGGTTAAAAAAAGAGACGCTTGAAAACGCCGCTGGACAGGTCGCTCTAGATCGGTCATTTTGGAAATACTTAGAAAAGGCCTATATCTAGCAGTGGAAGTTATGCGGCTGAAATGATGATGTTAAGTCTGACATATGGAACGATTTACTAATATAGGAAAGATTTTATTCCATGCTGGTCTGGGAAAAAATAAAAAATGTACCAGCAACTTCTTTTCCCGCACAGATCGTAAAAGCCGATTGAGGGAGAGGGTGAAATGAGAAAATGTTAATAGCGATACGGCTGCAATATATCCGCATTTCCTAGTTACTACTAAAAATTAGTTGCTAGCCAGCAACCCATTACTATTTCGATCCCTTTTAACACTTTCTTGCCAGCTATCGCGTTAAAAGTGGCCTTTGGGTCTTGCGGCCTTAGGTCTGTTTGATACAATTCAATCCAATTTAGTGACAGAAAAATTTCTCGGGCTCTTTTGTGCTTCAGAAGGCACATAAGCTACTAGTCCCGGCTGTATTTTACAGTCATTAAGCCATGTCAGATGCCTTAAGGCAGTTTGGAAAGTATAACACCACTTGGTCACTTACAGACCCGCAAAACTAAACAAAGCATTTACTCGTCTTGAAACATCCTGTATTTCCAAGCTTGAAGAAAAGAAAAATGGACTAGTCGTAAGGAATTTGTCAGAGTTAGTAGACGTTGCGACTAATGCACATGAATTGCGGGTTAGGTCGTGAATTGTATGCAGTTTGAACACGGGATAGGAAATCTGGCGGGAAAGTAATTTAATCCTATTAATACTAGTAGTTCGCCTCTAACTGTTACCTTTCTTGAAGATAGATAGATAACTCTTTATTGTACACCATAACAAAAATGTAACACAAACAAATAATTTTAAATTAAAAGTACTCGTTTATTAATTTTTAATATTAAAATGCTCGGATTATTATCCAAATTAAAACATGTAATGAAAAATTTCGCCAGTGGGATTCGAACCCACGACCCCGTTAACGCTGTGAGTGCACGAGGTACCTTGACGAATTTTCTCATCACAATTCACATAGTACACACGTACGCATTTAAAGCAGGCGTCATTCTTGATTATCCTATTTAGAAATTTCCATCAAAAGTTTTATTTTACTAATTTTTTTTTTTTTATATGGGGACAAATTACAATGATTTTGGAAAACTACTCACATTATCGTCGAACAAACATACATACATACAATGGCCGAATTGTTTACGTAGACTGGGAGAACTACACTCGCTGTTTAATAGGCATGACGAATGGAAAAAAAGTTTTAGCCCATCAGTTAGATTATTAAAAAATATTGTATACGTCATCATATCATCATCATATCAGCCACAGGAAGTCCACTGCTGGATTTACAAAACGACCAATCGGAAGCAGCCTGCATCCACCGCCTCCCTGCAACCTTGCTCAGGTCATCCGACCATCTAGCAGGTGGGTGTCCTACGCTGCGCTTGTCGGTACGTGGCCGCCATTCGAGAACCATTCTGCCCCATCGGCCATCGGTGCCCCTCCTCTCCATAGCCCGTTGAGCGACCTTGAGCCTTCTTATGAGACCCATAGTAAGGGACCACGTTTCAGAGCCAAAAGTAATCACTGGTAACACAACACAATTGTATACGTATTTTTTCTTATCTCTGAGAAACAAAAAAATGGCAAAGATACAGCGCATTGAAATTTCGCATGACGTCATGGCTATATACGATTTTTACGTAGAGGTGACGTCGCAAGCCCCCACTCCGGAACTTTGATGCTTCGTATCTTTGTAAATTTTTACTTTTTTGGCAAACTGAAAAATATGTGTCCATTGCTCTTGGATAATCTAATAGACGGACTAATACAATCATACTTTTCTAACCCTGTCGTCACCCCTATTATAAATGCGGAAGTTTGTATAAATGATTTTATCGCTTTCACGCCAAAACGGAGATTCGGATTGGAATGAAATGAAGCTTGTAAGTATACGAGCTCATTACCTGGATTAAAACAGGATACATTTATCCCAGGAAAATGTCAGATTCTCGTGCTTAGAGCCGCAAGACCCAATATACTCTGTCTGCCCCATCAGGGATAAAGAGGTGACAGTGTTGTAGGGGTTGCCAGGTCACCAAACCTTATTGCCGGACAGACCAGCCAATTTGGCCAGATATTTGGGTAAAATGGCCGGACACCCTACATTTCTGATGATTTTGTGTGTCAGTATTAATAGGAACGTAGGATAAAAAACTTGTATAAATGACGTTAAATTCTAATGAAATATAAATAAACTCGAATGCTAAATCAGTCTAATAGCTTTATTATTAATCGTCAAATAAATTCATCAGTCAAAATTAAACTCTTGATAAACATTTATCAACATTTTCAAATTATCCTCAAATTTTAATGAAATGAATTTATCAAAATTTTATTAATTCTTTTTAAATTCTGCGGGAGCGACCGATAGTCGACTCATCGCCTGCGCTTAGACTCAGCGCTCGCTCTTTTGCGAAATGTAGGTAAAAAGCCTAACAAAATCCGGACAAGCCGGACACGCAATCAAAAAGCCTAACTATGTCCGGCTTTATCCGGACACCTGGCAACGCTAGTTGTATGTTTTACTACCTAAGAAAACTTATAAATACAAAAGACATGAATATTGTTGTTGAATCAACATACCGTGTGAGCCCGGCCTTGTTGTTTCCAGCTACATGCGTGTCCTTCGTCATCATCATCGTCATTGACATTAATTTCAAATTTGACATCATTCTTAAATAATAATTATGACATAGCAATGTATTCTCAGTCCACATATCTAATTTTAAATCAGTATAATTGTAAGGTTGACGTTTTTGGAGAAAATGCTGCAGTACAGTTTGTTACCGCTTCTTCTGTATTTGCGCTTTGGAGGCGGCAGTAAACTTAGTGTTGTAAGTAAATGATCTAACGTCAACAACTAACAATTAAGAAATCGAAAGAAAAAAGAAATGACAATTATCAAGTGATATAAATATCCAAAGATAAATAAATGATTTTTGACTTTTGACTTTGACATCATATTAGCCGCTTATGTCCACAGCTGGACCAACTTAAATTTTAAATATATAGTTACATATCACATGGATGAGTTAGTCCCAAAGTAAACTTTAGCTTGTGTTATGGGATACTAACCCAACGATATTATATTTTATGATATATACATATATATACCATAGATAAACACCTAAGACTTAGGACAATTTGAAAAAGGCCATTTTTCAACTTGGTCTGGCTGGGGATCGAACCCAGAACCTCTGGATTGGCGGACTAGCGTGTTGACCATTACGCCACAGAGGTCGTCATACTTCTCTTCAATCCATGTCAAAAGCACAAAAAGATAATTTTTCAAAACTCAAAACCAACTTCAACACCTTACTATATACAATTGATATTGATAAAATTTCTGACAAGTATGCCCCTTCAAACAAAAAACAAAGATTCTTCCAAATTGGGGAAAATTTATTAAAAAAAAAGTGTGGCACTTGGGGACTGCCGCGGTAAAGCTATTGCATAGCATTTTTTTATCAAATTATGCAATAATAATTATTTTATTATTTTTTATTTATGCAGTATTTTTTTTCTTTGTTATTAATTCAAGTTACACTTTTTGAGCGTGGTGACCGATAAGAAAATTATTTATATATCGTTTAAAATGTTTTTATTATCTTAAAATACATGTAGGTTATTCATTTTCATTATGAGCAGTTAGCAGGTAGTCTACACGCATACGTCTAGTCACACGCACACAAACACCGTGCCGAAGTCTGCCGAATTGAAACGACGTTAGACGATGCACGGCTTTCAACGTCGCGCCGCTGTATCGGTCGCTGGTTGCCGAAAAACGTTTAGACGGAGTGGGGGGATGTTAGGTTTTATTTTCGTTACGGAATTTCTTGATTCAGTCACCGCGCTCAAAGCCTGCAATAAAAGCTATGCATTAGCTTTAAAAACATATGAATGTAGAGTACATTAGAATTAATAACGTCCTCCTTTTTTGAAGTCGAATAACAAATTTATTAGCCTGGCAAATTAAATAACCCCTTATTAATTGAATACCTTATAAATGACTTTCAAGCGTTCACCCTCAAAAACGATGCCACAGACAGACAGACGGACACTTGCATCAAACTTATAACACTCCTCTTTTTGTCAGGGGCTAAAACCTAGGATAAACTTATAGACACAAAATAAAAGACACGAATGTAGTTGTTAAATCGATATACCGTGTGAGCTGGCGAAAAATACAAATTCATTTTTGATGAGACAAATGCCTTTACGTATTCATGAGCAGGCGCGATTGAGAAATAATTCCCTAGGGAGGGAACTAGGGCCCTTTTGTGAGGAGGTTCTCAAGTCGAGAAGTATTACGTGTTTTTTTTAGGGTTCCGCACGTGATCAGTGCCAAATCATCATTAAGGCTATGATATCCATCTTACTGTCAGCGGATAAGAATTTTAAAGCATTTACTGATTTTATTTTGAAGATCATTTATAGGGTTCCGTACCCAAGGGTAAAAAAGGGACACTATTACTAACTCTTCGCTGTCTGTCTGTCTGTTCGTCTGTCTGTCACCAGGCTATATCTCAAGAACCGCGATAGCTAGACAAATGAAATACTGAAAACAAAATAAAATAAATATTTAATGGGGGCTGCCATAAAACAAACGTAATTTTTTATAGATAATGGTATGGAACCCTTCGTGTGCGAGTCCGAATCGCACTTGCCCTTTTTTGTGTTTATTTTGATTGGCCAAAATTAGACAATAGTTGTTTTTTTTTTAATTTAAATATCTGCTTAAAAGTGGTATATATGCTTCATTTTCTCGAGTAGCGGACAATTTAGGTTGATTTATTCAACAAAATTAATTAATTGTAAAATCATTTTTGTGCTTATTTTGAAAGTAAGATAAAGGTTCTTGCCAACGCAACAAACGAGCACAAGGTTCCCATGGTCACCATAGAATATTGCATTATCAACAGATGCATTAAAACATCAGCTCAATCGGATATTGAGAAATGAATCTAATTTTACTTGCAAGATTTGATTACGGACTTTGACACCAAGACAGGTAGCTACCGAAGAGTAAAAAAAAAACATTTATAAGCAATGTAAAAAAATACCACAAGATCCACAAAAAGATCAAATATATCTAGAATAAACTGAGCTATAGTTTTTTTGGTAAAATATCTGTGGCGGGTCAAGGCTAACATAATAGAAGGAAGTTGATCCAGTATTCGGAATATTTCGTGCTCCAATTGTATTGGAACGGAAGCCGCCGAGCTGACAATTCTATTAGCATTATATCATTGTATTTCTTGCACCATTCGCTTCATATTTCGGCATCGTACCTTTCAAGTGTACACTTGGATTACACTTAACTTGGAATACTTTTTGAAAAGAAGTTCTTTCTCGCAGGTTGCGCGTTCGGGACTAATTTCCGAAGTCGCGTGCGCAGTGCGTTATTCGAAATGCTATTTTTTTGTTTTTAAAAGTAAAGAACTTCGTTCCCACGACATCCCTTTTTTTTTCAAACCTAGTAGCGCCCCGCGGTTTTACCCGCAAAAAAAGTAGCCTATGTGTTATCCAGGATATAAGTTACCTGCATACCAAATTTTATCAAATTGGTCTAGCCGTTTGCGCGTGAAGAAGTAACAAACATACACACACACACACACACTCACAAACTTACGCCTTTATAATATAAGTGTTATGTACTTATGTTTAAAATCAAATTCAATCATATCAGGCAGGTAGCTGAGGCACGCAGCAAAGTCCTCTGTGCAAAGACTTTATAGGTACCATTGACCATCTACTGAAATCACCAGCTATGCTCAGCGTGGTGATTATGGGCAAATCTTTCTTTTAGTAGGAGAGGCCATTAATCCAGCAGTGGACTGAGATGACTGTAAAGAAAAAAGAAGGCACCAGCAAAGACTGTGAGTCTCTGCCATTTACCTGGTGCCTTCTTTTTTCTTCAATTATTTATATTTATTTTATATTTGCCAGCGGGCATCTTCATATAGGTTAGGTTTTTATGATAATTATTTAACATTTCAGTACTTACTGTTTTACATTTTACTTTTAATAGATATTTTATAAAACTCTAGCCTAAGAATGAAATACAAAGAGAAACAATAACCACAATTGATTAAAAATCGGTTTTAAGTATCATTTATAACAAAAAAGTAAAACCAGATAAACTAGGTTACGGTACGGTGTGTTCAGTTGAAGCCTCTGCTTTTATTTACCGGCACTGAGCGGACGCAGTGCTGATCTTGCAGATTTACCTTACAATGCATTATTTTTATTGTTCTCCTGCCACACCGAGCTGTAACACAATAAACAACAGATCAACTAGGTTACGGTGTGCGCGATTGAAGCATCTATGTTTCGTTACTGAAGCTGAGCAGACAAAGCGCGGTTCTTGTAGATGTTATCTTACAATGCATTATTTTTATTGTCCTTCTGTCACACCGAGCTGTAACACAATAAACCAAAGATCAACTAGGATAGACGATTGTGCTCGATTGAAGCCTCTATGTTTAGTTACCGAAGCTAGCCGGACAAAGACCTGTTCTTGCAGTTCTAATGCATCATTTTTATCATCCTCCTGTCACAGTCACAATCCGCAACACAGTGGCAGTGTGGCCATGGCGACCAAACTATGTCACACCTTCTTTTCTGCGCATCGTGCCCCACCAGCTGCAGTAAACGTGAACTATAAGAGGCCTCGGACAACATTTGATGTATTTTATTTCTTGATTGTACTTTGGCTATATTGAGAATCTGCTATTTTGATAATCTAATATTTTAAGAATCTGTTATTATGCAAGTAAAGGAACGCTGTAAGAGTGGCATCATTCTGGAGGGAAAAAAAAATGTTTGAGCCAACGACACGCGAAGAAATTTTGGCTAGTCGTACCACAAAAATAATACTTACTTTTTATAGTTGATTATTTAATTATTTTGAAGGGTTATCTTAATACTTTTAGCTAGAGGTATTTTAAAAATCACTTTTTTGATAAAGTAATTATAAGTACCATCAAAATGAGAGTTCCACTGGACCGAGCTCCTAATCCTAACTAACTTAAGAAGAGAATATTTGTACAGGTGATGTTAAGATACCGAAAATGTGAATTAAAAAACAATGTGAATACGCTACGGCCTAAAAGGAAGCTGGTTCTGAATATCCAGAGCAAAATATTTTTCCACCTAAAGAAAAAAAGCGATCTTTCGGAGGTAATATCGGAAAATACAACAGTTAATATTACTTTACTATATAATAGGCAGCCAATTTTGTGAACTGACCCAGAGCAAAATAACTTTCCATTTGACGAACAACAAGCGATTATTCGGCCGTAATATCGTAAAAGGCAAGATTCGTGTATGTGCTAATAGTTACAGACAAACTAACTGCGTTCATGTTTATGTACGCTAACGTGCAATGCTATTTCTCTTTTTGATTTTGGTCGGTATTCTGTATTAATTACTTCTATATACCGAAACACTATCACTTCTTTTATAAAGCCACAATTAGCGTATTCATATGCGTAAAAGTTGAACAAGCTATTCAAAATACTTAGAAGAATTTTATTAATCATATTTTTATAGTATAATAACCACCAAAATGAGATTAATACTGGACCGAGCTCCTAATCCTTACTAACTTAAAAATAGAATATTTGTACAATAGATGTAAAGATACCGCAAATGTGAAATTTTTACTGACCACCTTAGAAATAAAGTGAATACGCTACGGTGTAAAAGGAAGATGATTCTGAATATCCAGAGCAAAATAACCTTCAATCTGAAGAAAAAAATGCGAGCTTTCGGTGATGATATCGGAAAATACAACGGTTAATATTACGCTACTGTGTAACAGGCAGCTAATTTTGTGAACTGACCCAGAGCAAAATAACTTTCCATCTGCCGAACAACAAGCGATCATTCGGCCGTAATATCGGAAAAGGCAACGTTCATGTTCTAATAGTTACGGACAAAGTAACTGCGTTCCTGTTTACGTACGCTAACGTGCAATGCTATTTCTCTTTTTGTTTTTGATCGGTATTCCGTATTCATTGCTTCTTTATATAGAGTATGGCATCTTTATCCTTAAAGGGGTAGACAAAGCCTAGGCCGGCAAGACCCAAAGCCACTATTAGCGTATCCATGTGCGTAAAAGTGGTAAAAGCTTATCAAAATAGTGGTTTCACATAACATGTCATGATTCAGGTTCTGGCCCATTCCCTCGGTCGATTCCTCGATCTGCGCATGAAAAAAAGGTATACGGACATTATAAGGTTCGGTCGGTTACTCCCAATTTCCCATCACAAAATAATAGGGAGTTAGGATTAAAAACAGACAAAATATGTACCCATCACAATAAAAGTAAATTTGACCGTTTAGGCAATTTTGCGTTGTTGAGTAACAAACTTACAAACTCACAAACCTTCAAACAACTAAACGTCATTAGGATTTCTTAGAAAAAATATACGAAGTTAAGGCACCTCGCACACTATACTGCCATGACCATGACCAATGGCCGCAACTATCCGATTATCAAAGAAATCATACGAACGACGACTTCGCCGCATGGGCCAACTTACGGCTAGTGCGCGACCAACGTTCAGAAACCATTATGAATGTCGTTTGCTTGATCGTAACGGCGAACTTGCGGCCACCGGTCGTGGCCGTAACTGTTCAGTGCGCGAGGTGCCTAATTCACAATAATTGTGAATTGATCCGTGTCTCGCTGCTTCATCACTTCTACAAACAAAGCCAAGAGCTGCGCCAGACGTTAAGATCCGAGTCTGGATATAAGTCGGAGCTAAAGTGCAATAGCGAAGTTATAGAAGGATCACTTATCGTTATACTACTGGAGTAGAAATGTCACACAGAAAAATGCTTATGAATGCACACGTAAGGGTACGGTGACAGTGATCCCGTTACACCTTTCGGTCGGTAGCCGTCGCCGACCTGTATCGCGCGACATCGCAAACGGTCACGTAACACATGTCAATCTGTCACAAACTGTCAAAAACTGTCGTGCAACCGTTGGCGATTATCGGTGACTGACGCGTAAGGTGTCGCAGGTATACGCTCGTCTGTTAGAGCCCTAAACCCGTACCTTTCGGTTTGAGAATATTGCTTTTTAATGTATTATCACAGAATAAATACTAGTTCTCTCGTACAGAAGTTATACTTAAAAAAGAAATTCAAAAAAATATTATCTACTCAATGTGGTTAGCGCTATGGTTTAATTAAGCTCGCGTCAGAAGTCCTTACCTTTTCGTTTTGATACCTAGACATCCATTGCAAGCCAATTTCATTCTTATTACTCTGGACAAACGATTCATGTAACTGAATTTCTTCCTTTGAAGTAGTCGCCGCACACATAGTAATAATGTAGGTCTTATGAAATTAGGCTCTTATGTTATGACAAATTTATTAAAATCCTTCGAACGAGTTTTTATCGTTATCTGAGCTTGGTTGGCTTATTTGGTCCTAAGAATAAATAAATTATTAATGCAATACATGTACTCTAAAAAGTACTTTTTAGACTCCCTTCATCAACGCCACCCATCTCGGGCGACGAAGGGAGGTCTATGCATGATGACTTTTTAGATTCAAGCATAAGCAAAGTTGCCGAGATGTGGGGTTGTAAGAGACGTCGCGAATTCACAGGTCAAACGAAAAAATAATAATTTAGAAATTATATTACAAGTAAGAATAAATAGAAGAATAAATTAATGAAGCTGTAGACCTCGCCACTACAAGTCGAGTCGCGAGGTCTACAAGCAACTCGCAAAACCACTAATAACGAGTGCGCCATTTGCAACCATATTTAATTTTTGCCACTGTTTTGTGTAACTTGCGGTCTTGCACTACTTAGCTAGTTTGCTTGGCGCGAAAACTAAATAGGTACTTGTGGTACTTACTGCCTTTGATTTTGTCGTTTCTCGGTAAACAGGGTGGTTGAGAAACATTGCGAGTTCCGAGAAACTTTCTGCTTGCTTTCTCGTGAAGATACGCTTAAATGCAGTCAAAAGCGGATGGTATCCCTAGGTTATTTATTAGTCATAAGACTATGTCAGATGCGTGATAGATACCTGGCGTGACCATAAGCAAATTCATATGTATGTGTGTGTTATGTAATGAGCATCGGTTGCTGCGAAGCGCTGGTGTCAGTAGCTTTTCTTTAAAGTAATTTAAATCTAGATTTAATTATTAAGTACAATGCGACACAAATAAGTTGAACAAAAATGGCGGACTACAAAGCATTTTTGTACAAATTCCTGACACGTAAATTGAACCAAAATGGCGGTCATCGGCGCACTATTTGTACCTGCGCCAATAACCGCCATTTTGTTTCAACCTACGTGCCGGGAATTTGTAAATAAATGCGTTGAAATCCGCGATTTTTGTTCAATTTGTTTGTGTCGCATTGTAACTACTGTAATTTGCACCAAATAAAGTTTTTTTTCTCTTTCAAATAGGAAATAGGAAAAAAATACCATGCAAGTGAGCATTTTTTATTACAAGAAGATGTTTTTTAACCTTTATCGCAGAATTAATATAAGTATTGCATACAGAACGGAAACTCCTAAGGTACTGGGCAATATGCGACCTCGTTCCTCGTCCTCGCACCTTTCCCCCGTTCTCGTCCTTGACGCACACATAGACGTGTGCACGGATGTATAGTTACGTTTGTAGTAATAGTAGGCATAAATGATACTCCGCTTCTATAAAGTGTCCTAACTGTGCTGCTCCACCGCTGGGCAAAGATCACTCCCATATACCATAAAATGGGGGGGCTTGTACCGTAACCCGCTGCGCTGGTCGAATGCGGTTGGGGGATGATTGTGTGATACCAGAGCCTCGTCTGTTGAGTCGCAAAGTGTACCAGGTGAGGTTGACTTGGGTTCCTGGTGGCAAAATGTTGGACGGAACCCCTTACACATGTTGAAGAAAGTTTCCACCATATCCTATTCCTATTTCATAAAAGTCACTCGTACGTTTATAGTCTATATAACCATTAACTCTTCAAATAAACACTAGGGCTTATTCAAACTAACAACAACTTAAAACAAGATACAAGCCAACTTATCACAGCTTGTAT